>OX940888.1:19720938-21084438 GCA_954871355.1 Cabera pusaria
TCACTAGCCAAGTCAGTGCTAACAGATGGCGCTGATTTCGAAAAAGTTGCATTTTTATTATAATAAGACTGAAATAAACCAATTTCATTACATTTCGCGAACTTTTGAACATTCATATAACATTGATTAATAATAATTGAACCGATTAATAAGCATTTTCTGTGAATTTATTTCAATCGAAAGTTCAACGCCTATTCGTGAACAAATATTATACACACATATGAAAGCTAAAAACGACAGCATCTTATCAGTAAATTTGAGCATATTACATAGCGTCGTCATAGCCCAGTGGTCACAGTGATGAAATTGCGATCCTTAGGTCACGTGTTCTAATCTATAATCATGAAAAATATTTTTAGTTATTTTTTTATTCAGTATATCTAAATTGAAAGTGACAATGCAGTTGAAGATAAAATAGACTGATTGTAAAAAATAATGCTTCAAATATATTTTTATTAAATAACGAATACCTTGTAAATAAGCAATTATTGGTAAGTATCATCTATGGCACAGTTATTTAGTTTGTACAGCTGAAGCACATGAGTAAAGAAGGTAAAGTACCTTCTTTACTCATGTGGTTGAAGTATTGAGTTATTTACGTCTACTACGTCTACGGTTTGGCGAAATACTTTTTGGGATACATATAAAAAAACAGGATTTTCTATCTCGTACACACGTATAGCAAAAAAATTATGAACAAAAATAAAAGTCGTAGATAAAGTTCAAAGGTGTTTTAATTATTGTATAAAAAATTATGTGTGGGTGAAATATAAACATACCATACACTATCTAGTGTCCGCCTGGCTAGCTACCACCCTAAAAGTTAAAAAATCTGTCACCAAACATCTATTGTTTTCCGGTAGCTGTCCTTGAGAGCCAGTTCCCATTCTAGGCCTAGCGTGCTACCATCCTCGATCACATCATCACTTACCAACAGGTGAGGTAGTGGTACTAACGCTAGCCTATATGATATAGAAAAATACAAGCTTGATTATAAATCCAAACTAGGCATTAGTATTACAAGCTTTTATTTAACTTGCAATGTATGTATGTAAATGTATGTCTGTATGTTCAGGTGGAATCTTGGAAGCTAAATTAGACCCACTTCTCGATATCCGATTGGACTAAAATTTGGTGAACTTATGTATCTTTGGTGACAATACAATAATATGGTACCATTATGTTAAACCATAAAAAAAAATGGAGCTGGTCTGATGATGGAGACGGAAGATGGCCACGGCATCTCTGTGATAAAACAACATAACCCCGCGGAGTTTGGGTTCGGTTGATTCCTCTTGAAGAGGATTTTACACCTAGATGATATTCAGGGTCTGATGATGAAGCTGGATGATGGCCACGGCATTTCTGTCATAAATTAACGTAATTGCACCGAATTTAGGCTCAATAGGCTAGTTTACTAAATGTTTTTTTAGTCCGTCATTAACATTATCAAAAAATATTGGACGATTGAAAATGACGGAGATATAGAGCGTTGAATTCCGCGTGACGTCACAAACCGCTCAAAAGTGTACTACTTTCTAGCGGTTAGTGACGTCACGAGCCCTCACTCCCGAATTTTGACGCTCTTTATTTTTGTAAATATCTATTGATTTGTAATATAAGAAAATACGTGTCCAATACTTTATGATTATCTAGCTGACGGACTTATTGGAATAACTATTTTTCGACCCAGGCAACATCCCTATTGATTCGTCTTGAGGAGCACTTTACACTTAAACGATATCCGGGATCTGATGATGAAGCTGGAAGGTGGCCATGTCATTTCTGTGATATAACAATATAACCCCACCGAGTTTGGGCTTGATTGATTTGCCTTGAAGAGCACTTTACCCTTAATCACATCATAATATCCGTAGAATATTTTAAAACATCACGCCTACTTTAAAATACTCAGGTATACTATTACTACCTATTTATTATAGTAGTTAAAAATATATTAAAAATAATATATATTTTTTAAAACAAGCTTTTATCTGGCACAAGGAATAACTTTTTAGTTCCTTGTCCCAGATAAAAGCGGTTTGTGACGTCACGCGGAATTGCAACGCTTTATATCTCCGTCATAAAATATAAAAACGTGTCCAATATTTTTTGATAATGTTAATGACGGACTAAAAAAGAAATGTAGTAAACTAGCCTATTGAGCCTAAATTCGGTGCAGTTACGTTAATTTATGAAAGAAATGCCATGGCCATCATCCAGCTTCATCATCAGACCCTGAATATCATCTAGGTGTAAAGTCATCCTCAAGAGGAATCAATCGAGCCCAAACTCGGTGGAGTTATGTTGTTTTATCCCAGAGATGCCATGGCCACCTTCCAGCTTCATCATCAGACCCTGGATATCATCTAGGTGTAAAGTACTCTTCAAGACAAATCAACCGAGCCCAAACTCGTTGGGGTTGTGTTGTTTTATCACAGAGATAGATATTTTGAGGGCCCGGTGGCGTAAACTTGGTAGAGTTATGTTTTTTTATCACAGATATGCCGTGGCCACCTTCCAGCTTCATCATCAGACCCTGGATATCATCTAAGTGTAAAGTTCTCGTCAAGACGAATCAGTTGAGTCTAAACTTGGTAGCGTTATGTTGTTTTATCACAGAGATGCCGTGGCCACCTTCCAGCTTCATCATTTAACCCTGGATATTGTCTAAGAGTAAAGTGCTCCTCAATTCGAATCAGTCGAGCACAAACTCGATGGGTTTATCTTGTTTAATTCAGAAGTTTATATAACCATCTTCCGTCTCCATCCATCACCAGACCAGCTCCATGGTACTATATTATTGTGTTGTCACCGAATATTTATAACCTCCAAAGATACATTTGGTACTTACTAAACGATACGAAATCGTTTGTTTTGTTTATACGCGAATAAATAGTGTAAATTCAAACTGACTGCGAAAAGTTGTCAAAATGCTACGTGAAAATGTATTATCCATCTACGGAAAATGTGAATCGGTGTAGCAACGTCGCGCCGGTCGCGCCCGCGAGCGGCGTGAGCTGGCAACGTCGCAATGTCACTTTCAACGCACACACCTAGCCTCATCTAGTTTTCACTCACATTATGAATGTCTTTTACTTAGAGACTATCACCACTACAAGCGTAAAATTTGGCGAAATGTTAGGCTAGAAATAAGATATTTCCTAGTTATTAAATTATTAAATTATCACATTTGCGACAGAAAAAAGAGTAATTAAAGCTATGTTAATTGATGTCCAGTCCAAAGTATGTGTAGAAGGCTCAGGAAACTTGAGACAGTTTTGTATGAGAAACGGATCACCTTAACTGAGTCTCCGGGCAAACAGAAAAACGAGTGGAGAAAACAAAATCCGTTGACCTACCACAATCGCGTGGCAACATCCATCCCTGCCCGTATCAATTTCTCGATGCCGATAACATTTTTGCCGCTATACGTGACATGAAATTTATACGGGTGATTTATCTTGCATTCATATTACAGGCTCGATTGTGAGGTGTGTTATCGTACCGCACTTGTTCGATATTTTCATGGCATCCTTCTGGTTTTTACGATCTTTATCCGGTTTTTGTGCTGTTGCAATGTATGTTTTCAGACATCTGCGTTTATTCATTTTTTTCTCTTTCTTGGATTACGTTGGTATTGTGAGAGAAAGAGCATCATGCATTCTAATTTGCTTGAGTGATTTTCTTGTAATTATGTTCTACCGCCGTTTATCAGGCACTGTTAATCAAGACAATGTTGTTAGTGAGATATGAACTAATCAAGAATCAAGAATCAACGCTTTTATTCAGTATTTAGGCGGTATCAATATACGCACATATACACGTCAAAATCATAAATCATAAAATAAATCATTATCAATTATCAAGTAAACATATCAAAAGCAGAATTTAACGCTTTGAACTTAAAAAAAAAACAAAAGTAATGAACCATTCAGCTGTCATCCAATCGTTGACGTCAGACTATTAAAAAAATATTAAAGTAGGGTTGCCAACCAAACACATAACTGTGTGTTTCATTACTTCAAAAAATTTTTATATACGAAAAAAATGTATTGATATTTTTAAAAAACAGTCTTTTTTTCCTTAATATCATCAAGTATTATAGCCTACAACGTAAGTACTACAATATTATTTAATTTGAAATGTCTGCTGTGTAAATATTTTATAATTATCACTCACCAAAGAAAGGTAAGTAGGAAACAGTATTACTGTCAGACTCGTTCTCTTACAAACAAGCTTTGGTTGAACATATTATTAATTGTCAGCTGTAAGTGTATGCAACATACAATTATTTTGTTCTGAAAAATAAGCTAAATATATAAATATTTTCTTAAAAAATATATGCAAGCATATTATGCAATACGTTATAACGTAATACTTCAATTACCGACCTATGTGAAATCGCCGATTAAAATGCACATAGCTGAAACAAATATTACTTACCATATTAATCATAATTGGGCACAAAAACCGGCAAATGATCCATACATTTAACTGAGCTAATTGAATAATAAACATCACAAAAGTCAATTACAGTATTGTTATGAGCATGGCATTAATTGAACAGTTAAACTAGCCATTTCCAATAATGGGGACATGATAGCGATATGCTGGCAGTGCGGGACAAAGCCACCCTTAATGGAATGGTCACAGGTAGCAGTAGTAATTTAACAAGGGATGTTAACACCCTTGCTTCTATTTTGTAATATCTAATGTAACTCTAAAACAAATAATTTTTATTAAATCATGGAAAGTTGTACAGTGAGATTGAAATAGTAAGAAAAACACACCAAAGGATGGTATCCAAATAGAACTTGAATTGTATAATTAATAAATAAAAAATAAAAAATTAATTCCACCGTCCCCCTTTTTCCATCGTGTTACAAAGCGCACAGTCATGCACCATCTACCATGTATTGGTAGATGATCCATTCCGTCGCAAAAACGCTTTGCATCCACATTCATCATACACATAGCGAAGGATTGAAATTTCCTGCCAGAGTCTGTATTTCCTGTTGAGTACACTCCGGATATCTTTAAATTGCGAATGAGCAGGTATCTTCAAGGAAGCGTGCTACATCGTCGATCACATCGTCACTTAACATCAGGTGAGATAGTGGTCAAACGTTTGCTTATCTCGTATAAAAAAAATCATTGCAAAAATATGAACTAATAATCGTTTACTTTTTTTAGCTCGCTAAACTAATATTGAAACAATTTATAATAGATTTTTACTATTCTTCTATCTATAACGGGGCAACATCCGTTATAGATAGAAGAAAAGCTTTAGGATACCCACTCAACTTCCATTTTGCTTGGAAATAAAAAATAAAAGAAACTGTCACTTTTTTTAATGATCAGAAAAATCAGTACAGGTTTACTAAAAAAGTCAGGTATCGAAAAAAAAAACCGGCCAAGTCGAGTTGGACTCGCCCACCGGGCTTCCGTACCCAACGTTGGTTGGTACCAATTAAGCTAGACCTCTAAATTGTATGCGCGCTTATATAACTCAGAGGCCTATCTTAATTGACGTAAACTATATATGTATACGGATTTGACTGGCGATCGAGAGGTCGTGAGTTCGGTCCCCACCCCACCCATTGCACTATTGACGTGAACCCACTCCAGACACAAGCATATTTAGCTTAGTTGGAGGGGTTAACAAGAATACTAGTAATGTGCGACCCACATTGCCAGTAATCTTTTAAAAAAAAAAAAAAAAAAAGAAAAAAAAAAAAAAAAACTTTAATTTTCAACTTTTTTATTTTTTGAAATTTTTCCTTTATTTGTGCTGTACCTTGCTTTTTGCCAAATTTCATGATTCTAGGTCTACGGGAAGTACCTTATAGGTTTTCGGCCCAAAACCTATAGGGTACTCCCGGTTGACTTAGAATTGTCAATTTTTCTTACAGCATATGTAAAGGAAAAATTCCGAAAAACAAAAAAAAAAAAAAATAAAGGTAAATTTTGGTACTTACAAGTTTTTGCGAAAATCTAAATTTGCCCATATCTTTTTATCGTATTGATTGAGAACCTTGATTTTTATACACCTAATATAGACTATAGACTTCAGTATCTGGTATAAATTTTAACTTGCTACGTGTACCCGTTCCGGAGAAAATTGGTGATGACACACGGACAGACAGACAGACAGACAGACGGACAATAAGTGATCTTATAATGGTTCTTTTTTTGCCTTTTGAGGTACGGAACCTTAAAAATGAACATATCTAAATACACATAGTTTAGTATTTAAAACCTGAAAGAAGCCGTTACTTAAATTATTTGTAGGTTTTCTTCGAGCTATGTGTAGATAGAAAACATAGAGACTAAAACTCATCAAGCTCGACCGTTTGTAGCGTTTGTGTATACTTCAATACCAATGATAGGTGGTGTAGAAAGCAAACTAATAATGAAGTATCGACAAGTAGGTCACGTGGGGGAAATCTGATAGCTTGATCATCTAGCGAACCGTCTTTAATAGATACGTCATGGCGAAGGGGGCTGAATGGTAACTGAACTCGTAGATACATTTACGGTAATTGCTTGACAACCTATGCCTTATAGATACTTTCACCGGTAAACTTACCGCTTCCTTTAAAAAGTATCTTAGCTCCACTATATTTTATCTACTATTCTGATTATCCTTGTGCAAAATTTCACCGAGATTCGTCCTTAGCGGTAAAGTGGTAACAAACAAATATACTTATTGACTTTCGCATTTATAATACTGTTCTAGATTAGTGTAGATTTTACTTATGTGACCTTTACGAAATAAGTTTTGAAGATGAATTCCATATCTAGTTAAATAGAGAATAACAGAGACATTTTGGCAAGTAGATAAAAAGCATGCATCTACCAAAGCTAAGTAATATCATCGAGTTTTTAGACTTTATTTCGATAAAAATTACTATAGACTGTGAGAGTATTTAAACAATATTTACACGATTTTTTCCATAAACCAAACAGTATTTTGTAAAGTTAAGTACCAAATAGTCTTAAAAATGTAATGTGGTGTTGCACAAATTTAGCTATTTGTCTAGAGAACTGAAAAGTAAAAACTATGACCATATAATAAGTAGACAAGTATTAGTGACGAAAAAAGACTGCAATTAGCATTCAAGTGCGTCACCTAAACGATATAATTTAACGTCCCAAACTTTACTAGCTACAACAAAAAACACAAATAAGCCAACAGAAAGCAAATAAGTTAACACTAATGGAAAATTCGCTTAACGTAGGCCATAAAATGGGCGTGACCACAACCGCACTGCTGGCTTACCCATGCAATTTTCAAGGTCATAAATAATAAAACCGTGAACGCGATCCAAAGTACTTTGGCTACTTTTCGCAGTACCGAACCTTGTCGAGACATTAGGGCGCTTGAGGCTTTGTTTCGGAAACTTCGTATGTAAGTTGAAAGTTGTTTCTTAATCTTGTCAACATTTTTGAGTGGTACAACCGTGTGTTGTAATAAATGTTAAATTAACTTACTGAGAACTTTCAACAGCCTTGTATTAATTTAACACGCTCACTGCGTAACAGGCCGATATCGGCCTACCGCTGTACTTCAGCTGGTGCGGACGAAGAAACCTTTGTCCCTCTCGCCGGTGTGAAACGATTATCTCAGGTGTTTGTAAAAATTTTACAGAGTATATATTATTTTACAGAGTACAGATTATATATACAAATATATATTTCATCTTGCGGTCCACAAAGTTATAGCAATTTTTAATCTATCCTAGTGCTGGTGGGTCTGGAAAGACCTGCCACGCACTGGCGGAAATATCACTGGGCCCACTGGGCCCACTCGGTGTCTGTCAGCGAGCTATGGAGCGCAGTATATTAGGGGTCAAACTTTCCTACAGTATCAGAAATAATGCCGTGGAACAAAGAAACATTACCAACCGTGGTATAAAAAAACGTACAAGTAAATAGCGATACGCACACTGGCTGTTTATGCAACGAGAATTTATTAATATCGCCGCGGTTGGCTTGCATTCGAAAATATCGCGTTTTTTAATAAAGATCGTTATTTAAATTATATTATTTAATGTACAACAACCCACAGATTTTATAAATATATATAATATAACGAAAAATAATCGAGTCTCACCTGCAAAATGAGCAGTGACATTATTACAATTTTACGACATTTACCAATACAATTTAATAAAACATTTTGCTCTTTATATTACACGTTTGGCTCTGGTTAAATTTGTAACTGAATTGTCACTCTGATAATGAACACGAAATTCTGTTCTATCAGATATTTCCAATTGCTATCTGGACACTCGTAAAATACAATTCACTATTTTAGGCGGGCTCGCAGATACTAGCTTTAAAATTTTATGTCTGATTGATATTAATGTTTAAATATTCATTTATTTCTTTTGAACAATAAATTCATTAGTGTTATTATACTACGTAGGTGCCAATCCAACTATCTTTTGCGTAAAAGTAGTTTTTGTACAGTTTTAGTTTAGATTTTTTTTGTCTATTTAATCCTTTATTGATTAGTTTTAGGGGAAAATGGTTAGATCTGAAATACATTTAAGACACTTTGTATTTGTAATATTTAAAAGTGATATATACTACTATTATACTACTATACTACTATACTACTATACTCATACTACTATTATACTAAAGTTAAAAAAAAAAAAAAAAATTCAAACAAGATTTTAAAATTTCTATTGATTAAATAATTTAGTTTATAAAATATGTAATAACTTGTGTTTGTTTTTTTATGAATAATTCTTTTTAAATTATAAACACATGATATTAGTCATTTATTTTACCTAAGATATATTTTATTATGCGATAAACATTTTCTTGCTGCCTACTAATATAGTTTAACTTCTAGGCCCTGCGTTCTGGGGCCTGATAAACCCGGAGTGGTCGCTGTGCAACAAAGGTCGTCGCCAGTCGCCGGTCAACTTGGAGCCGGACAAGTTACTATTCGACCCCAACCTACGGTTTTTGCACATAGATAAACATAGGGTAAGTTGCAATATATTTTTTATAGTATCTACTTACATATATTATACAGAATTAGGCCACTGTCTCACCTGTTTTTAAGTGAGACGATTGTAGCGCGTTAGGCCGGTTAGGCCCAGAATGGGAACTGCCTTTCAAAGACTGCTATTGGAACACAATTTGTTATGGCACAGTTTTCCACCTTGAGTGTAATAGCAAGCCAGGGCTTGTTATAACCTGATAGTGATGGTATTTCATCACGCAGGGCGTTATCAGATTGATACAAGCTTGTCGAATGCCTGTAACCGGTCAGCTTATTAAGCCGGGGGTTTCCTCACAATGATATCTATTACTGACCTCTAGTTTAGAAGCCGGACCTTCACCTAATTATGCCAGTCAGATCTCGTGTAGTAATCTAGTGAAACATAATTTAGATAAGTAATTTAAAAACCTAATAACTGACACCATGTTTGAGATGTTTGTCATCATAATATGGCTAGAGATACTTAATAGATCTTGATAACATTTAATGGGACCATTTTAGAGAGGAACCTCAATGACAAAATGAATAATTCAAATCGGTTCACAAATATACTTTCATATTTATGTTAAAAGAAGTTTGTACACATTTAACTTATTTATTTTGAGTATAACGAGAAGATACATTTACATTTTAAGATACATTTTACACAACAGTATCATATTAAATATATATATCCATTACAATGATAACATCCTATTTTATTTAACACAATCACTGTTATTTATAGTGTACATTATTTCTGTAGCTATGCCCCACGGCTTTATTTGAGTGTTAATTGAGGTTATAATTAACCTTTGTGCCAAATCTCGTCCAAATCCATTACGCCGTTTTGCGAGATTAAATAAAAAACATACAAACCTTCACATTCTTAATATTAGTATGATCCACAGAAATTGGAATAATAAGTCCAATTTCTGTGGTATGATCTATCTGTCTGAATATTACCATGAGTATTCAGAATATTATGGTAAGAACGCCCGGAACTACTTATACAAGATGAAGAGTATTATCTCTTCACTACATCACTATCACTATCACTACATAGTATAAAACAAAGCCGCTTCCCGCTATCTGTCCCTATGTAAGCTTAGATCTTTCAAACTACGCAACAGATTTTGATGCGGTTTTTTTTATAGATAGATTTAATTCAAGAGAAAGGATTATATGTATAATTCATGCATGATATAGTAGAGAAACACTAATAATTTTATAATAAAATAAATATTACATAACTTCCAAGGCTATTTTCTACTGCACAGTATTAACTATAATATAGTCGCCTTCATAACGGCTTTAAACGCAAAACGCGTTGCAACGAAACGCGCAGTAAAAAGCGCAGAATATTTTGTTTTTAATTACCTGACTACGGCGAAGCAAAAAGGAGGGTTATGTTTTTGACCGGTATGTGGGTATGTATGTATGTATGTATGTATGTATGTATGTATGTATGTATGTAAGTATGTATGTATGTATGTATGTATGTTTGTATGTATGTTCATCTGTTCCGTCATAACTTCTAAACCACTTATCATAATTTGACAAATGAGGTGTCGTTGAACGCGTCTTATTTGTCTGCTGGTTATAGGCTATATGACGTCACAACAAATTGAAGGTGGCGCCCTCTACAGGGCCCGAAGTCCAGAACTAAAAAAAAATGTCATCCCACCCCATCGTGTGTGGTATCGTTAAATAGGGATTTTAAAATGAATGTACAGTTTATTACATCATATTTTTGTCAGGCGTAGTGTTAGCGAGATATATCCCGCCGAAGTCAAGAAAACTAATGTTTACCCCACGGTGTCACAAAGAAGCAGTTTGGGGGGTTATGGGTTTGTTGATCGCTGTGTATGTATTTAAGTATGTTGACATGTATACATGTATACACTTATACAAAAACCCCAAAATGATTTAAATAAAAAATAAGTTCAAAAACTAAAACCCGACTAATGTCACCTGCCGTAACAAAACAAAACACTCTGCAAAGTAGCATACGACCACGGGTATCCACTGAACACCACTATGAATATGTATGAAATACAATAAAATATTTATTACAAGTAAGTGGTTTATATAATGCACGATACATATTGAATAGTTTGTATAAAGCGATCTCAGATGAGAATATTTTCTTGTTTCATACTTTTTAGAGTGATTTTTCAGTAGTCGGGTTTTAGTTTTTGAACTTATTTTTTTCGCAGTTGTGTTCTGCGCCGAGGCGTTTGGACGAAACGAAACACTATGTTATATTAGTGTGCGATGTCGTTGTTTTGTTGGAAACGTCGAGAGATTAAAATAAACTAAGTGCGATTTACAATTAACTATATTTTATTTACCTAAAAAATTGACATAATTATGTAACAACGTACTACAGACAACGCATATTCTTTAATAATAAATACATTTTATTTGTGCGAGCTGCGCCGCAGAAAGTAGTCTGCTGTAAATATAAAAAGCAGACTGCTTCTTCTTATATTTTTCAAACTGAGCTTTTTAACTGCTATATAATATAACGAGCACCTCTAGTATTAACCCTTATCCAAATAATTACGTTAATTACCTTGGTTAGATATTATAGATTAAAATTGAACTTTACAGTATATAATTTATATGAACACTTTTGAAGATATCACAGAATTAAAATTATGCGCATCAAAATATTTGCAGCGAAACCACAGATTAAACAATAGCTACTACGTTAACATTATTAGCTTCGCTATTTCTGTACGTCGCAACCGATATAAATCAATTTGATGTCAATATAGCATTATCTATCGTTTAAAACTAGCTATACCCCACGGCTTCGCTCGCATAATAAAAAGTGTCATATGGCCTTATCCATTAATAAGTACTGCCTATCCCTGTGCAAAATTTCAACTAAATCGGTCCAGCCATTTCACCATGAAGAAGTCCCAAACAAACAAATATACAAAATGAATTTCACATCTTCGCGTGTTGAACAGGCTAGGCCTAGAATGGAATGACTTCCGAGAGCTAGGTGCTACCGAAACACCGTAAGGTTATGGTGGCAGATTTGTTCCTTGATGGTGGTATATTTTTTGGTAGCAAGTGAGGCAGAACATCGATTTAATGATCCCACTACCTGTGTACAAACACCCATGATTGATGAATGCACATAAAAACTTGAGAACATCAATGGGTATTTAGGTAGGATTGTAACCAGCGACAGAAGTCAAGGTAACTATCCTTTACGCCAACGGGCCGTCGCATATCATGTATCAATTTCAACCGTGCGAAGCCGGGGCGGGCTGCTAGTACATAGTACATGTAAGTCAATAGATGCTACATAACTATGATCTTAACATATTGAATACTACTAATTGGCTATCATTATTCTCATCAATAGAGGCACTTAATTGTACTAATTGCTTGACACCAATTTAATGATGAACTTTCAATTATTCAGCCTTTGTTTAAATAGTTTCAAAATGGATATGAATGAACACAAAATAAAACCTTTCTTTTTACTGTATTTTAGGTTTGAACAATATAATTGATATACCTACTTAACTCAAATCAATATTATTTTGGTATCGTGATGAATTTTAAAATATTTATTGCTAACAGATGTTAAGTATTTAATTTTACGCAGAGGCCGTATTATAGCCGAACAGAAAATGAAATTACAAGACTGTGTAAATAACAATCTAAAAAATATGACTACACTTCATATTTTTTAGATAACACTCAAAGAAATAAATTATTTCATGGAAGCAGTACAAAACCCTCGTCGGATCTGAAATCTGTAATGTTTTGACTGTTCTTATATACTGTTGTTATTCTACATTCTAATTATTTATACTTTTCTCCAGATAAATGGTTTAATAACCAACACGGGCCATTCGGTGATATTCACAGTGGAGAACGAGACTCGTCACCACATCAACATCACCGGTGGGCCGTTATCCTACAAATATCAATTCCATGAGATCCATATACATTATGGATTGCACGACCAGTTTGGGTCGGAGCATGCCATCAATGGATATTCATTTCCTGCCGAGGTGAGTCATACTCATATCATATGGTATTTTTACATGAGGCCTAAGACCAGCCGTTCCACCCATCCAAGATAAGAATTACAAGTTGAATTACTTATTTTACTGCATGGCACTAATTGCTAATGTAGAAGCTTGTCCTTTTTTACTTAGTCTTGTGTAGGACAATCAAGCCAAGGACTTTTAATGCAAAGGTCGATGAAATTGAAGATCAAACCTGCCAAAGACTACTAGCTCAGAACAGGGATGAGTGGAGTAAAAGAGAGGAGGATTGTGCCCTGCAGTAGGTGACTTGTAATTGATGTGGTAGGACTTCTTCTAGTCCGTCCGAGGGTGGTACAAATACTTTATTTATTATTCAGCCGTGTAATAAAACAATTTTGCAGTTGCATGTGAGACTCAGTGTCTCAAATTAACTGAAATGCAGTTTAGTGATGCACATAATTCTGTCTTTTCTATATTCATAGTGTTGCATGCCAAAATTTCCGTTTTACGCAGATCTAATAGTGTGCAGTTTAATTATCCTGATTTGTCTTATATAATAAAAAAACACTGATTAGATAGCATGTACAAACAAGCATGCAATTCTCGTTAAAGCTATTTTAGTAACAATTACTCATTAAGTAAAACTAATACGTAATGAGATTTAATAAAATGTTATTGCATACTAAAGTTTAATGGCAGTAAAACTGCAGCGGTACTATAAACTATAATTCTAAGGAACTGCACAGTTTAGAGGCAGAGGAAATTAGCTGAACAATAAATGTATCGCAAACAGTGCAAATTTGAAACTTGCGCTCACCATTTATGTGGCATATGTCTCCTTTGTTTATTGGAAAAAAAAGTTTAACAAAACTAGCTTACGGGACTTTTTTTGTTTTATTACTAATAGGTATTGAATTTTTCTTTTTCTATATCGCTGAATATTTTAACATAGTGGTGTTTCCGTGTTCTGTGTTTTTATAAGACTGATGATGTAAAAATAACGATGGGTAAAGATTTTGTTTTAATTATTGTGAATTGACAACATTGATACATTAGATAAATACGTTCGGTTTAAGCCTGACTTAGTTTAGATACTGCAGTTCAGCGGATCTATACTATCACAATAAAAATGCGGAAACTTTTTCGTGGAAATGCTTTAATAATGGTGAAAATTAAAAGCGCATATTCAGCCTCCAGTCTGAAACACCATTTATCCCAAAAAACTTTTACAAACAAACTTTGGTCCCAACTCAATAAATCACAAACAAAATAAAACATTATTTAACACCGAGTTAAACGCCGAAACACGATCGCGGATTTGTAAGCTCAAAGGAACGTAACAGATGTTCTCACGCACTTCGAGAGATCCCGTGAAGCCTTCCCCACTCGTGTTTATTTATGCGACAAATTCTAATGTAGACACGGATTTGGGAGTCGTCACTCGAGCATAGCGTATGTGATTTGTGAACGTTTGACTTAGAGATCAGTGGGTTATAAACTTAGATGTGTTTAAATAATGTATTTTTGTAGTTACCACTGCGAATGCGCCTGGAGCGTTACATGTGGGCGTCCATTGGTGTAATTGGCGTAGGTAATAGCTTGCTTAACCGGTAGGCCGCCAGTTCAAATTCTAGCTGAGCACTCATGGATTTTTCTATGTGCATTCATAGGTGTTTGTAGTAGGATTAATATTGGGTAATTTAAATGGCCTAGAAGACGGTGAACACTTTGAACATACATATAACAGATATCGACTATAGCGTTTGGTTTGTCCCAAATCTAAAGAATTAGTCAAATCCCAGGAACATTTATACATTTATACGCATATTAACGAATCTGGGTTACATGCGTAAACATTTTTAGCTAACAACAACACCAAATATCATTAAACGTAAAAGCAAAAAAGGTTTTAAAAGTACTCACAAACACTCTTTACACGTCTGTCGGAAATTATAAAAAAGAACTCTTTCATATCTGGTTCCTAAAAGCGTTTCACGACAAAACATAAAACAAAATTACACTCAAACTCCGCCAAAATAATTTTCTGGCACCGATTCATGAATTATAATTAATTTCGCTAATTAAGCTTATTATGTTGTTACAGATCCAGATATTCGGTTTCAACTCGCAGCTTTATTCTAATTTCTCCGAAGCTCTCCACAAAGCCCAGGGGATCGTCTCAATATCGTTATTACTCCAGGTAATTATTTTTAATTATTCTGTTTTTGACTGACTTGACACCCGCGGGTCATTCCTACCGTCTGGAGGCAAAAGGTACGACCCACAGCAACGTCCTGCGTCCACGTGCGCGTTTTCTGATCGCCGCAGATCGTGTTTGGTGTGAACGAGTCGGTACAAATACTACTGCGCTATCTGATCGCCGCCTAGATCGCGCACGCAAGACGCCGCGGTGTGGTCGTACCTTTAGAGTTTAATACTACTCGTGGTCCCTGGGTGGTGCTAAATGATGACTACTGGTGGTGGTGAGCCTTGTCTCTAATTATCCTGCATCCATCGAAAAAAGATATGTCGCCAATCAGTTCGCCGAGTTTCGGAGTGAAGTTTAGTGCAAGCGCGCTTGGAAGATTTGTTGGAATAGTTGAACTAAGTAGAAAACCTAAAAATACTAAAAGGAATTATTTACGAAATTCATTAAATGAAAATCCAAGAAAATCTTAAAACTAATGACATAATGTATCTTGGAAGATTAAAAAAAAAATTAAAACTTTGAAGAAAAATTGGAGGTTGATTTATCTACATAAATCGCATATTTTACCACTAAAGGTGCTGACATTGTATTATATATAAGTTATTTTTCAAAAAAAATAAAACCGACTTCATAACCACAAAAAGGCACTCAAAAGAGAAAAATAATTTACTTAAAATTATTATAAGCGTTACCCACGTCTCTATTTGAAGTCGGTGCCAGCCAAGTCTAATAGGTAGTAGATAGATAATACCTACGAGTACATGTATCTACCTACTTACTAACCTACATGTACCTACTTACTACTACTACATACATAGCATCTATCTAATATCCAATAGACTTGGCTGGCACCGACTTCAAATAGAGACGTGGGTAACGCTTATAATAATTTTAAGTAAATTATTTTTCTCTTTTGAGTGCCTTTTTGTGGTTATGAAGTCGGTTTTATTTTTTTTGAAAAATAACTTATTTTACCCTTTTTAGTGCAAAAAAAGTTTTAATGAAATTACATGCATCTATTAAATTTCGTGTCTGGGCCGTTATACACTGACGGATATATACTTTTTGAAAATTTCAAGTGTGTACCTATAACGGTTAAGAAGATACAGATCTGTAAAGTGCGCACATATAGACACACGGACGGACGGACGGACGGACGGACGAACAGACAACAAAGTCTCAGAAAGTGTTCATTTGGTAGCCTTTGGGTTCGGAACCCTAAAAAAATTGACTTTAAATGCCGCGCTAAAGTGAAAATATTCACTAGTAATAATGATGTCATCAAGGTCTCATAGGACAATGTCCAAAATGGCCCTGTGCAATAAAAGCATCAGACACACGATAATTAATTGTCTATTTTATTACAATAATTCCAAATACTTTTATAACACGGACTAGTTGTATTCCAAAATGAATATAAAAAAGTATTATTTGCGATTATTAACATTAATTGCCGCCATATGGCCAACAGGGTACTGAATCACTCTACTACGTTATAAGAGGCACTTCCCTATATTGTGGATACCCGAATTATGTAAGCACTGTGTAGCCAACCTAACAACGGAAAGTATTATTTACGTAGTAACTATTATATAATATGTGGTTTTATGCTTATAATTTTTTTTTGCTGTGTTGATTGGTACAAAGTACGTTCATGATTCTGAGTTATTTAATTATGTATGCAGTGTCGCGGGACTGAAATGGCCGCCATCTTCGCCAAATGTCATGTCATGTCAAAAAATATTAGGTATGTTTAAAAAAGTTTGCACTCTAACTAGACTTTGCCCGGTAGAACATTCCTGTGAAGACAAATTATTTATATTTATACATAATTATTTATTATAATTATTAATATATAATTATTCATTGAGGGCCCGGTGGCGTAATTGGGAGAACAGTCGGCTTTGATGCCGTGGTACCGAGTTCAAACCGCCGTGCACCAATGAATTTTTCTATCGAAAAATATATGTGCGCTTCTCACAGTGGCCCTCCGGTGAAGGAAAACATCGTTAAGAAACCAATAACCCCCGCATGGTGGTAGAACATATCTAGTGTCCGCCTGGCCAGCTACCACCCTCAAGTCAGAAAATCTGTCGCCAAACATCTAATGTGTTCCGGCAGCTATCCTTGAGAGCCAGTTCCCATTCTAGTCCACTTCTCTATCTTCGACCGCATCATCACTTAGCAACAGGTGAGATAGTGGTCAAACGCTTGCCTATAAGATATTACAAAAAAAAATTCCCCACCTTTATTTCTATCTCGCTCACAGTTACCGTAAGAATATCTTATATGCAATAGCAACCTCCATTGTGTATAATCTTCTTGGGACTCTTCTACTAAAACTAGTACAATCTCCTATGTTTGGGGTATTTATCTCCATATCTCTGGTGATACTAATCAGATCTCGATAAAATTAAAATGGGACCACCTCGGAAACGTATCCTACCAATTAAAAAAAGAATCATTTGAATCCGTTCACAATTGATGGAGAAATCGCGTAACATACACACAAAAAAAAAAAAAAAAAAAAACATACAGACGAATTGAGAACCTCCTCCTTTTTTGTGAAGTCGGTTAAAAATGACACAAAATAACATTATATTATATTCTTAAGATAGTATCGTACTAAAATAAATTATTCAGTTACACCATACCTAGGTACTTTACCTTTTTTACCTTTTAACTTTTAGCCTTAGGTTCAAAGCACTTCATTTGAAAAGTTGATCCCAAGGGCTTTACGTATAAAGTAGTTTTTAGCAGTTAAATACAATTACATTGTAATTAACGACATTCACAGTAACTATTTAACGTTCGTGGAAATTAAATGAAATAATACATTTTTAGCATAAAATTGCTTGTTGATGCAACATGCATGGCGTACAATTTAGGTTTTTTTATATCTGATAGGCTAGCGTTTTTCCACTATCTCACCACTTGGTAAATGATGATGCGATCGAAGATGGTAAGCACGCTAGGCCTAGAATGGGAACTGGCTCTCAAAGATAGGTACCGAAACACATTAGATTAGGTTAGACTTAAGGGGAGATACACACCTAAATGGTCGACAAAACTTTTTTTTTGCATTTTTTTAATGTTTGACGTCTCAAGAATATTTCCTCAAAACGGAAAGGCAATATCTTAATAAAGAAGCGAGTTAAAGCCGGAAATCTGGAACCAAGTAACTCGACAAATCTTAACATTTATTTATTCCTAAATTTTCAAACGCGTTTTACACACCTACCTGAAATTATAGTTGCTTATGATAACTTACTTATGTAATAAATAAATAAGTACTAAGGGCTAGGTTCACCGATTGCTGATAAATTTTCAAATAGTTAACAGACAGATAATGCCGTATATAAGTGAGCTTATCTGGCAGATAATTTCCTAAAAGGCTATGGGACGATATCATTCAGAAACCAGAATTGAAATATGGCCGTAATTAAATATTAACTCTAATGATTATTAATGTTATATACCGGCTGTAATTCACGTACCTTTTGTAGAATTTATATATAACACTAGCTGTGCCCGCGACTTCGTCTTGTCTTTGGATAGTATTTTTAATTATTTAGGCTAATTACTTTACAAATAAGACAGATGCGTATCCCACCTACACCGCACCGTACCACGCCGCGCTAATGCCCCCTCCCCCCTCTCCCTACCCCTCAAGCCCCACTCCCCGTCCTCTTTCCCCCTACTTTCCCCTCCCCTCCCTGCCCTCTCTCCTCCCCCCCACTCTCCTTACCCACACTTTCCCACCATTGTTTCGCATTAATAAGTAGCCTATGTCCTTTCTCAGGCTCAGACTATCTGTGTACCAAATTCCATTTAAATCCGTTCAGTAGAACATTCACATAAACCTTACATATTTCCATACAAACTTTTATCCCCTATTGTTATTTTACACCCTTGAGGGTACAACTTTTACAAACTTTGAATGTCATATTTATTTATATCGAATCAACAGCCTAAAAAAAAGTTTCAAGCTTCTAGCTCCAAAACTGACGATACTTCCATACAACTTTTCACCCTCCCTTTCAACCTCTTACACGCCAAAATAGTAAAACATGTTTGGATGTATTATAGGATGCAGACAGCTTATACCTTCATTTAATACTAAAATAATCTTTTCATTATTTACATATACATTTATACATTATACACATATTATTTTTATACCAAAATGCCGTGGGTAGCTCCGCAGCTGATCACAGCGAATTAAATTGAACTAGCTGTGCCCCGCGGCTACACTCGTGTTAAAGAGTATCCTATAGCTTATTCCGTAGAACTGGCTATCCCTGTGCAAAATTTCAGCTAAATTGGTCCAGCCGTTTGATCGTAGCGAGCGTTTGGACACTATTTCACCTGATCTTTAGCGACAATATTCGTGCTAGGAATGGACGATAATAATGTCACGAAGCGCCAGACAACTTTAATCCAATCCACATCGCAATCTATCCCATTCCGTCTTCTAGCTCACATTGTTGAAAGAGCTTAAATAAAAACATTGCTCCGTCAAAATGCTACTTGTGAATCTATGAGACTACATTGTACCGATATTCAACTAGCCGGCACTCACCAGTAATTGTTTCCGAGGTGGTATCATGATGCCACACCTTTCCAGTCCTGTCTGAGCTCGGTTAATCAAGGAAATTGGTGTTTCCACGCGCCCAGATCGCCACTGAAGCTATTAGTTCCAATTAGAAACAAACTGAACTATAGTACCTGTGTTGTCAGTGGAACAAACAATTTGAACGAAAACAACCTACAAGGCTGCAAAAGCATATTTAATGTTAAAAAAAATACATGATCACGAGAGCACTTAAATATTCTTTGTTTTAATATGGTGATAAGGTGTAGCTCATTTTTGTAGAAGATATATTACATAAAAAATTAACCTATAAGGAGATGACTCAAAATTAGACAAATTATGTTTTTTTCAAAGATTTTTATTCATAAATATTTTTGCTTTGTATTAATGAAACAATCTCATTTTCCTACTAAATAATAATTTAATGATACGTTATAAAAACCTCATTATCCAATGTCGAATTAATAGTTTAAAGTTATTTTTGATTAATTGTGTCATTTACCTACTTGATTGTAAGTGAAATGTCTAAGTAAATTAGCGGCAGAGAAATGTAACACCCTTTAAATCCACTGAAAATACTAAATCATTATTTAAACTACGACAGCAACCTAGTTTAACTAAACATGTACGAGAGCTTAGCTAAACTTCCAACAATTTAATACGACTATATAATTTATACATTCCTAAATACATTGAAAAACTTATTGTAACCTCTTGAACCCATATTAATTAACGTAGAAATCTTAACACCGCTTGCACGAAACGAAATTATTAACCCACAAAAAGTTACAGTGAATACTTTATTGTACCTACTTGTAATTTATGAGTTCATTAAATTACATTATAACTAGCCACTTAGGGTTAGCTAAAAATGCTATTCGAAATAGAGCTTACATTTTATCCTAATGAGAGATTTAGGCTAACGTTGTATAACTTTATACACATACTAGAAGTGACTCGCGGCTTTGCCCGCGTTAAAGACTTCTTTTATTTAGGTACTTAAAACTTTTATTTTGTAAAAACCTATTTATCATAAAATACATCAAAGAAGTAAAAAGCAAATCGGTTCACCCGTTTTCAAGTTATTGCGTGACTAAGGGAAATAGGGATTCATGTTTATAAAACCCGAAAAACCATATTGATTTTCAGGCTTTTTTACCAACTCCTTGCAGAAATCCTGCATTATGTATTTACTTATTTACAGTTTAATTAAGTTTATATATATATATATATATATATATATATATATATATATATATTAAATAATAAATTTAAAATAATAAGTAATATCCGGGGGGAATTTAAAGAAAATCCTTTCTAAGCGGATACCTACGTTATAACAACTATCTGCATTCTAAATTTCAGCGCAATCTGGAACAATATTGATTTTTAGACTTTGTACGACATCTCTCGTAACATAAGCCCTAAAGCTAATTTTATATATATATTTTTTAAATTTATAATAATTTGTAATGATATTAATGAATGTTTAAACTTAAATGAAATAAGCTTCATACACTATGTCAATAATTTAAGTCATATTGTATTTTGTAATGCTTATTGTGTGTGAATAAAATTGAATAAATTGAATAAATTAAATTGAAATTAAAAAAAATTGTTACCCCACTTCACACTCTTAAGGTGGCATTTTGAAAAAGCCTGAAACTCGTATTTACTTATATATTTACAGAAGTATTTTTGTGAAATGTTGAATAAAATGACTATCCAAACTTTGAACCCCCGCTTCATCCCCTAAAGAGTGAAATTTGAAAAATCCTTTCTTAGCGGATACGTCAAAATAACTATCTGCATGCCAAATTTCAGCGCAATCCGAAACAATATTTCTTCAAGACTTAGTTATCTCACTTCACCCTTTTAGGGGTGGCATTTAAAAGCCTGAAAAACGTATTTACTGATTAATTTACTGAAGTACTTGTGCGAAGTTTCAAATAGAAAAGACTATCTGATCTTATTTGTCAATACAAACTTTGAATCCCCGTTTCATCCCCTTCAGGGGTGAATTGTGAAAAAATCTCTCATAACAGATACTTACGTCATAATAACTATCTGCATGCCAAATTTCAGCGCAATCCAAAACAATATTGATTTTTACACTTTGATACCCCATTTCACCCTCTCAGGGGTTGAATTTCGAAAAAGCCTGAAACACGTTATTACTTATTTATTTACTTGAAGCACTTGTGAGAAGTTTCGAATAGAAAAAACCATGTAATCTTGTTTCTCCATACAAACTTTGAACCCCCGTTTCATCCCCTAAAGGGGTTTATTTTAGAAAATTATTTCTAAAATACAGAGGGCACTAACGTCGTAATAACTATCTGCATGCCAAATTTCAGCGCAATCCGAAACAATATTGATTTTCAGACTTTGTTACCCTATTTCACCCTTTTAGGGGTGGAATTTTGAAAAAGCCTGAAACACGTATTTACTTATTTTATTCGAATAGAAAAGACTATCTAATCTTGTTTCTCCATACAAACTTTGAACCCCCATTTCATCCCCTAAAGGGGTGAATTTTGGAAAATCTTTTATTAGTACACCTGTACGTACTAAGACAAATATACCCTCCAAATTTCAAGTCTCTACGACCAGCGGTTTAGGCTGTGCGTTGTCTGTCAGTCAGTCAGTACGTCAGAACAAATATTTTTATAGTATTAGATGTATTTTTACAGTAGGTAAGTTGTTAATGTAGCCAAACTTTTTGATTAAACGTTCGGTTTTCAGTAGATATGAAAATATATTATCTAATGAAAATACATATATTATTTATATCACTTATAAGTTATAATACCGCAATGAGATACAAGTTAGGTTGCAAAAAGGATACTTACAACATTATATTCAGGTTGGAACTGTACTTAACAAGCTTGTCCGTTGATTTTAATAAACTGAGTGTAAGAGCAGTATAGTTTATAAAATCAGTCGAATTTTTAACCATGATCAAAATGAAAGGGTTTTGTACTGATTTTTACTATAAAAGTCAATATCATAAATGCGTAAATCAGTTTATATGTTTAAACCAAATCTACATACCATAAATATTTCAATCAGTATCATTAATCTCAAATTTAATTAAAACATTATTATGTTTCCACCAATGAAAATTTCATAAATACACCGAAATTATTTTCATCAAAAATATGCATTTCCATGATTTCATTGAAAACCACCTTCAATTGTGTATAGGCAAGACATCCCCAGTCATACCCTAAACGGCGCATCCCAATCCCAAATCAATTCGCAATTATTATTATCAATTCGCGTTTAATTCGGGATCACCGTGATCCTAGCCCCATCATTGTCTGGCCGATCGTTTTATGGCTTTCCTTAATGAAGGCGGGTGCCGAAGCTAGCAGATTCTCTGTTGTCCCAGGGGTTGTTTGTTCACGTTCATATCTCGCTTGTGGATGTTGTTAACTGGAACTTTGCTGAACAAGCTGTTTACGCGACAAGCAATTAGATGTTCTTGGATTCTTTCAGCTGAGAGGAGCGTGCTTGAAATATATTTATATAGTGAACTAGTTAGAGTGAGATATTGTTTAGGTTTTCTAGATAATTATTAAATAGCAAACATTGAAAGTGTATTGTTATCGTCGAAAATACTGAAAGGATATATTTTCTTATCATTAATATTTGTAATATATATGTGAGACAGGTTTTTTATATATTGTTTCTTTTCAGCTTGGTGACTTATCAAATCCAGAGTTGAGAGTTTTGACTGAAGAGCTAGAAAATATAAAATATGGAGGTGAGTGTCTAGACACTATTGCACTTTATTTGTTTTATATTATTTTTATATAACATTTCATAGAAATCATGCCGCTAAATACGTACCTATGTCGCAAGGCGAGTTTCTAAAAAAAACCAAATTTATTTAATATATATTTAATTTAAATTGACGTTACAATTATGAAAGGTGACGATTGCTCGATGGCGGAAACAAAAGTGACTTAAAACTAGGTATAAAATGGCTCGGTGACCGGACGGACACGTTGTGCTGACGGCGTGCCTCGTGAAGCATTCGCTGGCACGTTGCGCTGACTCCAGCAACCGTGGCTGATGCAATGTTGAGGCCGGCTTGGGTGCGCGGTGCTACCTCAGCATTCTGTGTAGGGGGTTAGTCCTTAACATCTCCCCCCTTAAGATCAGCATCTATTTGAGGACTTTTGTTGAGAATAGTGCTGAACGTGGAGCAGGACTTGGCTTTATCTCGGCGTAGATCTCTGGTTTGTTCTGCTCGGGGTCCTTGACTTCCGATACTGCGGCAGCCTGTTGATTTAAGATATATCTGCGGACAGTTAATATTATTGCGATTGCTATGGTGACGAAGGATAAGATATACTGGAATCGTTGTGTGGTAGATACTGGTTGAAGAAATGTCATTTATATTCAGGGCCGGCTGCAGATTTATCTCGGTGTTACTTGACTGTAGACTCTCCAGGTTAATAGAACTAAGAGTTAGAGTTGCTTGGTTTCTATGTTCTATGTCTTCATGTACAGGAATATCTATAATTTTCAAGGGTTGTCCTTTGATTCTATCGTTCACATTAGTTAAAGTGAACTGTGGAGTCTGCAACAGGCAACTTTTAGGGATAGTAGCCAGGTAGCTTCCTTTCATCATATTGTACTGATCTTGGTTACAGGACAGACGGACTTTTGTAGATGCAGGCAAGCTAATAACATAGTGCTTCTCGTCGAGTGCTTCGAATGCGGCTGTTGTAAGAGTTATTTGCGTCATGTTGCAATTCGAATTGATCTGTTGGTCCATGATGAGATGCTGGATGCATTGCCGTTGGTTCGTCGTCATGTAGTGGACTCGTCGTTCGCAAAGAAACCATGGGTTGGACTTCGGGCATTCTGCCTCTATGTACATGAAATCGTCCTTGTGGATTGCTACGTAAGGATAAGGAGGGATAATGACTTTATGATCCTTGTTGGGAACTAGGGAAAGCTTATATAGGTTGTATGTTATGGGAGAGACAATCGGGACTTTTATAACTAATACAATGTTATTGTTACTGTAATAGTATCCTAATTTTACTATGTCAAAGTAATCTCTAAAACTAACATCTAAAATTTCTTCTTCCTTGTATATACTTCTCAATTTAGACATGATGTCCTTAAATGAATCTAATGTTATTAGAGAATGGTGAGTTGTCTTTGCCTTTATAAATGACAACGCATTTTCTAAACGAAATAATTCATCAGTTAAACTATCTATGTTATCTCCTAGGATGATAAAGAACTGGGCCAAGTGTGCATACTTCACTAGTTCGGTTTCATGGGTGGCGTCACTCTGCAATATTGAATTAATAACCTTCTCCATCTTAATTTGATTTTCGGTTAATCTATTAAGTACCTTAGTGTTTTCACCTACCCAATGTTTGCTAAGACTAACATGATGATTTATTTCAGCTGTTATACTATGTTCGTGATCCTGTAAGATTTTAATGGCATTGTCATATTTAGCGGCATCTGTGTAATCTAGATTTCCCGAAATACTTTTAACAATAGATCCTAGTCCATCAATGAGACCTCTCTTACTCCGTTTGGGTTCAAAGGTAAGAAGTTGATCTGAAATCTTTTTCAACTTATGCTGAAGGTATTTAACATGAGGTTCGTACAGCGATAAAGTCTTGTTGTTAAGATGCGGTTCAAAGTTAAGTAATTGAGTCTGAACAGAGTCTATACTTTCTCTAATATTATATAAGCTGATTGTCTGAAGGAAGGAGTGGTAATGAGAAATGACCTTTGAAGGTCCTAGATTGAAGGGTAAAATCCCTGGTCCTTTGTCCAGGCTACTTAGAGTTATCTCCTCCGCTCGTGTCAGGCCCAGTAACAGGAGTAGTGTCCTGTAACAACCGTGCACTATTAGGGACGCGTTTTAATCGCGATTTGGCTACGGGACCTCTTTTCTTTTTTGTATAGATGTGAATGGGGAGGTCTGCCAAAACCGTGTCACGAGTGTAACGCGGCGCTACTTTTTGTCTACTAGCTACGGGATTACGGATAAATATGTTTTGTTCTGGTGAATACGTTTGCTCTGGTTCGCGGTATTTATTAATATTTTCGGTAATTTGTGTTCGACGGTGAAGCGATGTTTCGTTTAATAGCTCAAAAACCTTATGCATTCTTTTACGGTGGTCTTGGACGTATTGCTGTAATAAATTTTCAGATAAGTTTATGTCTAGCGGATCACGCGGATCCATGTGTCCAGTAATTATGTTTAAGGGTCGGCATTTCGTGAAACTATGTATTGTGCTGTTGTATGCTAGGATTGCGTAAGACATTAGGTTAACAACAGGTTCGCCTCGGTGCTCAAGTTTCAGAATACGTAAGTGTTCTAACAAGGTAGAATGTAATCGTTCTACCATTCCATTTTCGTTTGGGGCACAAGCTAAAATCTTGTGGTGATTTATTTTATGAACCCTTATGAATTCCAGAAACACTTGGTTTGTGAATTCGGTACCTCTGTCTGTCACAACTGTCATGGGAACTCCATGATGTGTAAAGAACTGTAATAGAGCTTGAACCACACTAACAGCTGTAGCATCCCGTATGTAATATGCTTGTGCATACTTGGAGAAAGCATCGATGATAGTTAGGTATTTCTGGTTTTCAACACTGAACAAATCTAAATGAACTATTTCAAAGGGTTTTGATGGCGGTGGTACAACTTGAAACTTCTGATGGATGGGATTACGGTCATACTTAGCCTGGCCACATACGTTACATTCATTAATATATTTGGTAACATGTTCTTTCATCTTTGGCCAGTAGTATTTATATGACAGGGAGAGATAACATTCGGTTATACCTCGGTGATT
The DNA here is from genome assembly GCA_954871355.1 of Cabera pusaria. Classification (NCBI taxonomy): domain Eukaryota; kingdom Metazoa; phylum Arthropoda; class Insecta; order Lepidoptera; family Geometridae; genus Cabera; species Cabera pusaria. Next base: position 19,747,616 of record OX940888.1, read on the forward strand.
TGTTTTTCCCTCGTGGTATTTCTGAATGATCTCCTGTTGTTTGAGATAATCTTTGACATTATCCAATTCAGTTTTACATAGAAAAAGATTCATACATGAGCTTTTGAAAGTATTTTGTCATCATCATCATCATCATCAGCCTGTATCAGTCCACTGCTGGACATAGGCCTCTCCCAAGATGCGCCACTGAGCCCGATCTTCGGCTCTTCTCTTCCAGTCACTGCCCACCGCTTTGCGTATGTCGTCGCTCCACCTGGTCACAGGACGTCCTACGCTACGTTTGCCGATTCGCGGTCTTCACTCTAGGACAAGTCTGCCCCAACGGTTATCAGTCCTGCGGCAGATATGACCAGCCCACTGCCACTTCAGCTTGCTAATCCGTTGAGCTATGTCGATAACTTTAGTAGTAAGTTTAGTAACAAGTATTTTGTATGATTGGTGACTCAAACGGTTTTGAAACAATTGGTCTACCCTTGATATCTTCTACTACAGTGATGGATATCTGTCTATGGAACCTATTGAGTGGATCGTCGGTTATAGGTACTTCTAGTATAGGGTTTTCAGCATCCGTATGTACAGTAGCTGTACTAGAACCTGCTATACTAGGTGGTTTTTCAGAGACATTCACAGTCACGGAGTTTACTTCGTCATTATGTATTTCTACACGGGACAAAGCATCTGCGTTGGTGTTTGATTTACCCTGCTTGTATATTACAGTGAAATCAAACTCACTTAATTTGAGCCTCCAGCGAGTTAAACGTGAGTTAGGCTCTTTAAGATTCATCACCCACTGCAGTGGTCGATGATCTGTGACGATCTTAAACTTTCGCCCAAATAAATAAGGACGAAAATATTTCGTAGCCCACACAATTGCTAGTAACTCCTTCTCAATAGTGCTGTAATTAATTTCACTAGAGTTAAGGGTACGTGAGGCGTACGCGATCGGTTTGTCTGATCTTATAGTGCCTTGAGATAGGACTGCTCCTATAGCTAAATTGGAGGCATCAGTGGTAAGTATGAAATCTTTAGTGAAGTCAGGGTACTGGAGAATAGGGTCGTTTACGAGAAGTGTTTTACATTTTTCGAAAGATTCTACGTAGTCGTTACTAAATAAGATTTTCGATCCTTTCTTTAGGCACTGAGTCATTGGCTTAGTGATTTTTGCAAAATCAGGAATGAATTTACGATAATATCCCAACAATCCTAAAAATCGTTTGATTTCGGTTGCGCTTTTTGGTATCGGATAATTTTGGATAGCATTTATTTTGTCTGGGTTAGGTTTTATGCCTTCATTACTAATGATGTGTCCAAGATAAGCCGTTTCTAGTTTTAGAAATTCGGACTTATCCATTTGGATTTTGAAGTTCGATTCCCGAAGTCTTTTAAAGACTTTCTCTAAGTTTACCATGTGTTCCTGTAGGGAGACGCTGAACACAATTATGTCGTCAAGGTAAACTAGACATATGACGTTTTGGAGGTCACGGAGGACATTGTCCATCACGCGTTGAAATGTGGATGGAGAATTTTTAAGACCCATTGGCATTCGTAGAAATTCGAAGTGCCCGTGCTCCACATTAAAAGCTGTCTTATTAATGTCGGCTGGGTCCATTTCAACTTGATAAAATCCGCTGGCAAGGTCTAAAGTTGTAAAGTAGTGACAGTTACCAAGTTTATCTAAAACGTCATTGATGTTGGGAATTGGGTATTTGTCGTCGATTGTCTTTTCGTTAACTTTACGAAAATCAACGACAATGCGCCATTTGACTTTTCCAGATGCGTCAGCTTTCTTTGGAACTACCCATATGGGAGAGCTCCATGCTGATTGCGAAGGACGAATTATACCCTGATCAAGCATTTTCGATATTTGTTCCTGAACCTCCTGTTTGTGAACGAAGGGGTATCTATAGGTTTTGGTATAGACAGGCAATTCATCTGTGGTGCGAATGCTGTGTTTTATTTGATTGGTGAAAGTTAGAGGTTCACCCTCAATATAAAATACATCAGCATACTGCGCGCAGAGAGACTCTAAGTTGGCTCGTTCTTCAGGATTCAGATGGTCAGTTCGTAAACGCGAAAGTACTTCGGCCGTGAGATCGCTAAGTTGTTGAGTGCGCGTGCACTGAGTGTTAAAGAGTTCCGCACTAACGGGTCGATCCATCGAGAACACTACGTCGTGTTTAGTCGGGTTGATTACTTCGATTATACCGCGATTTTTCGTAACAGTTGTGACGCAATCACGAATAGTGCAGTTGGATATTGTTTGTTCTGCTACAATTGCGTCACCATCGTGAAAATTAATTGGTACTCGAATCATTTTAGATGTGTTAGCCGGTATTATATCTTCATAAAGATTGCAGTTCCGCGAGTCGTACATACGCAAAGGATTGGTCGACTTCCGTGTAGCTAAGACTTTATTTTTCAAATCTATACTCGATTCCAACTTCTCTAACAAATCTAAGCCGATTAACCCATCGAAATAGTTATGGAATTTATAGATGAATACTGTGATGTCACAATCTTCATTAAATTCATGAAAGCATGGTACAGTTATGGAATAATTATTTCGTGTGGTTGCGTGAATGTTTGTGACTTCGAAAGGTTCGTAATTACATTGGACACTTGAATAAAACTTTTGTACTGCGTCGGGACTTATAAAAGATTGATTCGCGCCTGTGTCTACTAATAATTTTAGGGGTGGATTTGTAATCTGTATAAAAGGAAGTTGCCTCTGCGTTTGTAAGTTAAATCTCTATTTTTGCTTTTCTGACTTCTGAGCTACTTGAAAATCCTGGCTTTCAGTAGGGGCACCTTCCTGGGGCTCCTCTACATAGGCAGGCACATAATCATTATGATAAGCCTGTTGCTCATACATCTGTTCGTATGCTGGTTCAAGGTAAGTCGGTTCGTAATAGTCATAATTATAGTCGGGGTAGTCGTAATAGTTATATTGGTAACTTCATTCCAGTTCGTCTCCCGAGTCTTGAAATAATTAGACGGGGGTGGATTTCCGGATTTCCTCCAGTCATGAGCGTTGGCAAAAGAAGTCGGTGGTAGTACCTTAGGGATAAAGTGACTGACTCCACTCATAGGACGTGGTGCGGAAGGCACTGGGCGTTGGGGTAGTCTAAAAGAATTGTCGTGTGCGTTATAATTAGGAGGTTGCGCGCGGAACATTTGCTGTGTGCGCGAAGGACCAGCTAGTCTTGATTGGTTAAACTGCGGTCTCCAACTAGGTTGCTGTGGCATAGCAAAGGGCCTAGAAGGGCCTGGCATGTTAAAGGTAGGCCTAGAGGGGCCGGGCATATTAAAAGAAGGCATGACAAATGGTGGAGGCTTAGTATTTTGAAACAGTTGGGCTGTGGGTTTCCTGTCTAAGTATTCATTACGATTTTGCATATACATGGTGTTACTTTCCTCGTGTACGAATTCGAGGGTTTTTTCGATTGTTTCAGGACGCATGCACCGTATACGCGATCCTAATGGGTCCTTTAAACCGCGTAAGTAGGCTTGTAACGTGAGCTTTTTGTAAAGGTCGCGTTTAGCGTTAACCGTGGTAGGAACCGTTTCATGTAAACAGACATAAGTAATTATAGTACTGAACAGATTTTGGCAACGTTCATAGAACTCCTGAGGGGTGTTCTGTCCCTGCACTAAAAGAGCTAAGTCGTTATACAGAGCGGTCTCATCGCGTTGATCTGCGAAGTTATTTATTAATGCACTGCGAATGCCAGTCCAATTCAAAGGGATCCCGTTAGAGTTTATTAAACGAGCGGCGTTACCAGTAACTTTATTGAGTATGCCGTTAATAAGTGCAGCGTTATTAAGGTCGTTTGGCACTTCCGTATCGATAAACTTCTCTACTAGTTGGTCACATAATCCTATGAAACGTACAAGCACATTTGAGTTCCCGTCAAATTCGGGGACAAGGCGAAGGGCCTTAAAAATCTCGTCTAGCGCCGCCATTGAATTATTTAATTCTAATTCTACACTACTGTTATAAGAACTATCTAAATCTCTATTTGCGTCTAATAAATTTAATCTATTAATGTCACTAAACCTAACGGTCCGCGATTGCCTTGGATGGAAAATCTTGGATGGTTATAAAACACAATAAAATAAGGATAGCAAGCACAAGAAAGATTCAAAGCACTTACATATACATTTGGCTTCTTTCGTGTATCAATGGCCGGATACAACTTCCTGCGACAACGCGTAAGTTCCGGATCCTTGTACTGCCTGCAGTTTGACCGCTTCTTGGGCAGCGCGCGTGCAGTGCAGGGGCTCGGCGTTCCCGATTCTTCCTTTAGGATCCTACCGACTGCGCCAAATACGTATGTCGCAAGGCGAGTTTCTAAAAAAAACCAAATTTATTTAATATATATTTAATTTAAATTGACGTTACAATTATGAAAGGTGACGATTGCTCGATGGCGGAAACAAAAGTGACTTAAAACTAGGTATAAAATGGCTCGGTGACCGGACGGACACGTTGTGCTGACGGCGTGCCTCGTGAAGCATTCGCTGGCACGTTGCGCTGACTCCAGCAACCGTGGCTGATGCAATGTTGAGGCCGGCTTGGGTGCGCGGTGCTACCTCAGCATTCTGTGTAGGGGGTTAGTCCTTAACACGCTTGTAGGTTTATATGTAGGTAAACATTTTTTTTAGTGAAAATATAAGTCTACTAAAACTTACTACAGACAGCTGACCGCTGAAAAAGTGGGACGGCGGGGGTTTAACATCATCATGTTTATGAAACAAACACAGATGTGATCTATATCGCAATACTTTCCACTTTTACGAGTTCCATGCAGCCACACTGCAAACAAATCATCAGTATGGGGGTCTTCAAATCGCGAGTGAATAGGTATCTTCCGGGTAAGCACGCTCCATCATCGATCGCATCATCACTTAACATCAGGTGGGATAGTGATCAAGTGCTATCCAATTCGGTGTAAAAAAAAAAACTTCTCATAAAATGTGTCGCAGGAGCGGAGATGCCAGTAAACAAGTTATCAGTGCGGGGACTACTCCCCGATACTGACTACTACATGACCTATGATGGATCCACGACAGCGCCAGCCTGCTTCGAGACTGTCACGTGGATCATCATCAACAAGCCCATCTACATCACTAAACAGCAGGTATTTTATACGTCACATTCCTTCTCCTCTGAATGATTTTCCACTCAAGTTTTTCTTGCCTTTCATTATCATTTAATCGTAAACGATTTTTAATTTAAGGTTATTCTGGAAAAATGCAGCAATTTTAACAGAGGTAGTTAAAAGAGTATCTTAAGTAGAAAGTTGAAAATATCATAATCAGTCGGTATCAGTCCACTGCTGGACGTAGGCCTCTCTCAAGATACGCCACTAACCCCTATCTTAGGATCTTCTTGTGACCTTCCATATTTGGGAGTGATATGCCCTAATCGCCTCGCTGGGCAGGCGATCGCAGGACGTAGCTTCTCGTACCAATGACGCTGCTGCCCGTCACCGCCCTTGTAGTATTTAGCTACGCCATAATTTTTGAAATGGTTATAACGCCATTTATCGGTCGCCAGAGCCTCGTTCGTTAGTCAGCATGATGCACCACGGGCAGGTGAGGTTGGCTGGGAGCACTGAGGTGGTATTTCTACTCCTTTACATCCCAATATACATCCAATAACATATATACAACAATACAATAACAATAAGTTAGAAATATGTTAGGGGTATAGAACACTTAAAATATTTACTGCACTAGTTTTAACGAAAGTTAGATATTATTTTATGCTAAGATAAAGATTATTTTTTCTCTCATATAAAGCACTTATATAAAATCAAACACACAAATACCCAGTACAAGCTATTAACAAAGTCCTTACAAACGTACAAGACGACCTCATATAATAACTTAATGGAGTCCGAGAAAGTTTTCTAATATAGCTACGTAATACTGTCTACCTATTAATTCAAGACTCGATGACTGAGGTCAAGTTTAGTATTAGATAAGTTTGGATTAACTTGAGTATAATAATCATTTAAGAGATAGACTAGCATAATTGGTGTTATTTTGTATCACTATAGACCACAGTTATTTTAACTTCAAGTTTGCGACGCTCAAACAGTATAGGGTACATGTCAATACATATAATTAGGTTTATAAGAAGTTTTACACTAAGTTGTTATTTCTATTATTTCTATTGTACATTGTATGGCAAATAAATAAATAAATAAATATGATTTATACGTTTACAGAAAAAAAAATATGTGCTCTCTGAGCTGTCTGATATATTTCTGAAACATCATCATCTTATTTATATCAATCAGCCTGTATTATTGTATATAAACAATATCCTTGTCAATAAAAAACACATTGTCTATTCATATCCAATGTAAGGTTGCCAAGTGTAGTAAATTATATAATACTAAACATAGTCAATAGTATTTATTCGTAATAAAATACACGTCGAAAAAATACATTTTAAAGATATACAACTTTGTGTACACAATGTTCTCATAAATAAATTGAATGTAAATGGCACAGTAATTAGAATTAAATATATATATATATATATATATATATTAAAATATAATATAATATAAATAATTTGATATAAAATTACATTAAGTTTATTTTTTATTAATGTTAATGAATTCTTCGTATGTGTAGAAGGCTTGCTGGATAAGCCAGCTCTTTAAACGCGCTTTAAAGCACCTATAAAAGTTTTTTTTAAAGTGCCTCGGTGATGTGTGGGGGAGCCCAGGGAGTATATATTATTTATATATCCCTGCTTTAGTACTATTTGCATATAATATTATTATTAAGAACGGTTGTACACTCACGGGTTTTTTTATCGGAATTGCTCCGACCAGTTTCAGACACGTTTGGTGTCCTTCTTCTGGGAGCCACGTCTACCGCAAGCTCCTCGCGCAACGAGCTTCGGCACGTAACTGAACCAGAAGAAGGACACCAAACGTGTCTGAAACTGGTCGGAGCAATTCCGATAAAAAAACCCGTGAGTGTACAACCGTTCTTAATAATAATATTATGTGTAATCCTCACGATACATTTAATAATCAAATACTATTTGCATGTTTATGTCAAAAATATGTGTATATATGTTTGTTAATATGTTGTATAATTAGGTGAATAGTTTTCTACCCTCACCGCCTGTTCACATCAGTCGTGTGTCGGATCCGATTTACAGATGTGAACAGGCGTCAGATTCTTGCAGCCTTGATTTGCTGGCTAATAATCAGTAAGTTCAATTTTTATTTGTATCTTAATAACCGACTTCACAAAAAAGGAGGAGGTTCTTAATTTGTCGGAATCTTTTTTTATGTAATGCACCGATTACTCGAAGATTCCTGAACCGATTTGGAAAATAATTTTTTTGTTTCAAAGGGTACCCTTCCCCGGTGGTCCCATTTAAATTTTAACGAAGCCGTTTTATATCAAAATTTGTATTACGGTGCATTTATATCCTTGTGCTAAACTACTGACACAGATTATATAATAGTAACTGCGTCTACTGGCTACTTTGACTAGCGTGACGTTTAAAGTCGGTTCTTTTAGTTTTTTAAACGATCTTAAATTAATTGTATCTTATTTTTAACCGACTTCAAAAAAAGGAGGAGGTTTCTCAATTCGACCGTATATATATATATATATATATATATTTTATGTTTGTTTGCGGATTACTTCGTCGTTTATGAACCGATTTTGATTATTATTTTTTTGTTGGAAAGGAGATATCCCAAGTGTGGTACGGTAATGGTAATTTTATCGAAGTCTGATAAGTATCTCCAGAGATATTGAGATAAACACCTCAAAATTGGTACTGAAAATGAATAGCGCAGCATTGAAGTCGGTTCTTTTTTAGTTTTTAACCAATATTATTATTTAAACAAGTGAGAACAGTGTCAAAATGACTTCGAATAATTTAAAAATGTTGATTGTAAATGTATGTTCCATCGTTTCATAAAACTCAGTTAATAGGTATTTAGAACAATTAGCTACTGCCAGTATAATTAATTACAAACCTTTCTTTTGTTTCTAATTCATACAACTTCCCGAAGAACATCGTAGGTGACTTCATCTTAATTCAGTAAACCAAACTGAATATCTAAGAAAATAATAGTTTGGGGTATCAGCAAGCATTATGTAAATCGAATAATAGGTAGAACAAGTTGCTTGTAACAATCAATATGAGAGGCTGCAACGGCTAAAGTTACCCTATTTGCATTACACGCTTGGTTGCCCCGAGTTCGACACCAGACATAAAAATAATGGAACATCATTATTCCTTGTCGCGGAAAATCTTGTGTGCCGTTTTTCGCTTCACGCTCGTAAATTAAGGAAATTAGAGGGAATGGCCGTAACGAAAGTTTCGTTTACGTTCAGTTTTATTTCTTTAGGGGTAACTGTGCTGCGTGTGTCTTTTGATATGCCTGTCTATTAACGCTTGATGCTCTTTTAAAGATAAATTAGCGTATAGTGATGTAGTGCATTCCCTGGAATACTTACTAGCATTTCTTGACACAGTAGAAGGTTAAATCATTTATGAAAATAAATTAACCTTCTGCTATACGTTTTTTCTGCTGTATTATAAGAGAATATTTTGAGAAAACTTTATAATATCAAAGTGTCCGCTTAAAATTGAGCTACATCCTTCTCATTTAACTCCTGATAAAAAATTATTAAAAAAAAAAAAATTTTAAACCACATTAAATTCCTATAACCACAGATCGAGTATATAAGAAGTGTCTAGTAAAATTGCAAGCCATTCGAGACTCTTTTTGTCTTAAGACAAGGGGTGCAGTACAAGGACACGTAAAATTCTGTAAATCAAGAGTCACGTCGTCATGAGTCAAGAGTCATGACATCCGCCAGTAAAAGAGTGACACACTCTGTTACAGGGGACGTCATTGCTTACTACCAAGAGTCTTGTTTGTTGTTTTAAGTACGACATATCATCAACAAAAATACGAAATTAGTGTGTCCTACACTTTTAAGATTTTAAGACAATTTAAACATTCCAAATTCAAAGCTAAATACAGAAAACTATTTTTCAGCACAACGTGCATTGAAACGTAGCATTGCCGCCCAGTCGTGGCCACGATATTTTCCGGTGGTCAGTGTCGCTTCCAGGGGCCTTGGATCCTCGGCGCGGTTGAGGCTAGCGTAATAACATTTTCATTTGTGCTCACGGTACAATAAACAACTCACGTCGCTCGCCTTTAGACAAAGACTCCGCCGTGAATTATGTACGTGTTAAAAGTAAACTGAAAGTGCCGCGTTGTGTGGCTGTTATTATAAATCATTGTTTATGTTTTCCGTTTGTGTTAGGGAAATTAAGTGCTAGAGCTGCTGGGAGACGTACGGTTGAAGCTCGATTTGCTATGCGACTTGCGTTACTACCATGTTAATGGGGTTAATCTTGTACCGTCAAGGTTTATGTTGAAAGTACGGAATATTCTCATCACTGGAATAGGAAAGCTAAGATTACTCAGTATTTATTATTTAAATGTTTGACTTCAGCACTTCATCAAAAAAATATTATTTTAGGTTTAAATTACTTAAAATTGTGTTGTCCTACTTCAGATTAAGTTTCAAGTTCACCTTAAATGGCCTCTCAATAATACTAATATTTATTTATTGGGCACATTGCACACCTAAGAGTTGTAAAAATAGCAATAAAAATTTACCTAGACAAAAACATCAATCAATATATATATTTAAAAGTATTAATCAAATTGTAACATGACTTCAACACTAATAAGCCATACCTGAGATAAGTAACGTTATGGTTGGTAACCGTTTTATTATTGATTAATTACTATATAAAAATAGTTAATATTTATGTCTTGCCATACTAAGTAAGACGTACAACAATCACCAAGAGATCTAAAGGAACATACATGTAGGTATATATTTATGAACATTTTTACCTCTCTAATATCCTACTTAACATATTCTACCTGCTTAAGTTAGTACTAATGTAATAATGTTCTAAATCGCTTTATGATGTAGAATCAAAGCAGAATGGGCATCTAAAATCAAAATCAAATTGTTTAATACGGCGTAAACATCGATGCAGAGATAGCGACTCGCGTGCGCGTCGGCCGTTAATCCACCTCCACATATCGACGGAACTATATCAACGATATTATATGGCGTAGTTAGGAGTACCCACAGTATGGGTAGTTCAATAAATAAGATAGTTTAAAAACTAAAACAACCGACTTCAATGCCCCGCGAGTCAATTTCAGTAGCAAGTTTTAGATGTTCATCGTCATATCTCTGGAGATACTTATCAGATCTCAATGAAATAACAATTAAACCACCTCGGAAATGTAATCTGCCGATTACAAAAAGAATCATTCGAATCAATTCACAATTGACGGAGTAATCACGTAACATACAAACAAAAAAGAACAAAAAAATACATACAGACGTATTGAGAACCTCCTTCTTTTTGGAAGTTGGTTGAAAATGGCTAACAATATCAATATATCGTTTTAAAAACTAAAAATCGACTACACATACCATGCGAGTCATTTTTAGTGATAGTTGTGAGGTGTATAATAATATCTCTTTGTTTCTGGAGATACTAATCATCTTCTTGATCTTGATAATATGTATATAAATTGATGACCCTAGAAATACCTTGTTCAAGAATAAAATAATCATTACAATCGATACACAATCAAGAAATCGAGTAACATACACACACAAAAAAAAAACAGAAGATGTGAGAACCTCCTCGTTTTCGGAAGTCGGTTATGAAAACTTTATTGTGAACTTTACGTTCAAGTTCTCCGATGTTGGTACGCAATCAATCAGTAGTAAAGGTGTCCGAATAATAGATTTAATAAGGCATAACATAATTTTATGATAACCTAACATTTGTTTTTATAAGTTGAAGTAGAAAAACAAGCAAGAAGTTGAAAAACATAAATTACCTATGTCTTATTATCTTACCGGCTTTGCCGTTTGACGAAAAAATTGAGTCGGTTAGGCACGTATTTTTATTCTTCTTTTTAAAAGAAATCTGTAATATAAATTAATGAAAGTGCCCATACTGCAATATACTAATGCTCACATGCCACTAACACGAGTACTATGGAAAGGAAGAAATTTCAATTTACTTGAAATCGCTCTCCACCCTGTTGTTTACAGCGTTATAATGAAAGTCGAACATGCTTATACATATATAATATATGCACACCAGGCAGTCCATTTTTTAAATATTTTAATGGGCTCTTAGTATTCACCAGCTCACTAAAATAGTACTAGAACTAGTTTTATGCATATTTTTTGTAAGTTTTAATAAAAGTCCTAGTCTAGAACAATTGTTCACCACTCAACGTGTTCAAACTTATGCAATCTCATCTCAAGTACGTGCCATCTTATGCGGCTTTCAACCATATATTCGGTTCTGGGTGTTCTTCTTAGTCATATAGCCGCTCTAGAAAAGCTGTTGCGGTATTATGATGATTGTCTTCTATGCTCCTCTACTTGGGTATCGAAACCCACACAATGCGCTATTTATCTCTTTTACTAATAAGAGCTTTCCGGGAGAATTCCACAATGCAAATGCCTGCGCCGGCGCATGCGGCTTTTGGGTGATGGGTGGTGGTTTTAAAATAACTCTGATATTTTTCTGTTTGTCTATCTAGTTGCACGGTCTGAGACGACTGATGCAGGGAGACGCGCGGCATCCGAAGGCGCCACTTGGGAACAACTTTCGGCCGCCGCAGCCGTTGCACCATCGAGCTGTGAGGACCAACATCGATTTTGATCTCAGCAAGGTATTTTCGTTTTTAATTAATTATACGTGGTGCTCATTGGAAATCTTATTTTTAATATCTAAATCGGTCAAATATATGAGATCGCCGACAAATAATGATTTTTCTTTAACATTTTGTTTTGAAGTTTTTGATGTTTTAAGTTGTGAAGTTTAACATCATAACAAGCTTTGGTAGAATACTGAAGCAGTAGCAGTAGTGAAGCATATCTGATAATTGATATAATTTTCACAAAAAGGGTTAATCTTTTTTAAGTTAATTTTCATATCTTATAGTGTATGATTTGGCCACATCAAAATCATAAATCGCGAATAATGGCTCTAATTAGGTAAATAGATTATATATTTTAATGTTTGTACAAGTGATTAACGATATGTTTAACTTTCAGTACCCTGGGAAAACTTGCCCCAGCATGCATCGTGACATGCATTATAAAGGTAAAACACAACATTAATAATTTTAAAATTGTTATTGCGATGCATAGGAAATACTATTATTATTTAGACACGTTAACATATTTAGTAAATGGTAAGCTACTTCTTTTATTTTTGATGTTTTACTGAACAGTAGGTAGCTTTTAATGAAGCTTTGATACTTTTTGGTAACTTTACGTCATGCAAAAGTGTTCATTGGATGAATGAACACTTTTGCATGACGAATACAAAAAATAACTAAACAGATTTATTTATACAAAGCATGTGAAAAAAAAATTAGATAATTCTTGTAAAAATATAATACCGTTATAAATAATGTATAATTCTAACTTTACTACTCGAAAAATGGTCGAAAATCGGTACAGTAGCAGCATCTAGTCCATCGAGATGTCACAGTTTTACAATCATACAGTTGAGAATCGCCTTTGATGTTGGACGACACCGCCGCGGTCCGCCGCCCGAGTAGGTACTTACGCTATCAGCCGCAAATGTGCAAGGGTTGTCAAAAAAAATCTAATAGCTGATTATATTAAGAAACAATAACTCGCCAAGTGCAAGTCGAACTCGCACTCGTAGGGTTCCGTAACACAGTTAAGTATTCCATAACTATCATTTTTCGCAACTACAAAATTAACTTTGTTTTTCATAGTGTTTGTATGAAAAACAAAGTTATCTTTGCGGTCGCCATATATCTATAACTGCTGACTGTATCTCGTTCAACCCAATTTCCGTTGTTAGTTTTTATTGAGATCTACAGCATATATTTTTTTTAGATTTTTCACTCCCATACTTTAAAAGTTAGAGGGAGGACACACATTTTACTACTTTAGACGCGCCTATCTTTCAAATGATTGACTTTGAGAAAAAATAATTTTAGAAACCTCAATGTCATTTTTGAAGACCTATCCATAGACACCCCACACGTATAGGTATGAAGCAAAAAATGTTTTTTGTTTCAGTGCCATGTATGGGATGCCCCCCCTTAAACTTTTATATTTTTTATTTTTGTATAAAAATCGGAAAGCGGTTTACAGAATACATCTACCTACCAAGTTTCAATTCTGTAGTCTTAACAGTTTCGGAATAAAATGGCTGTGACATACGGACGGACAGACAGACAGACAGACATGACGAATCTATAAGGATTCCGTTTTTTGTCATTCAGCTACGGAACCCTAAAAATTGTTATTGATTTTTAATATACAATAGTACACCTTTTTAAATAAATATAATTAAGATAGTTTAAAAACTAAAACAACTGACTTCCAATCCCCGCGAGTTAGTTTCAGTAGCAAGTTTGAGACGTTTATCGTCATATCTCAATGAAATTACAATGGGACTACATCAGAAATTTGCCCTACCGATTAAAAAAATAATTATTCGAATCAGTTTACAGCTGACGGAGTAATCGCGTAACATACATACAAAAAATTGACAACTAAAATAAACTATCATCAGGGTTGAAGAATCCGTAGCCCATGCGCGAAGTGTAGGTAGGTATATCAAATAAACGTGTTAGTAGCGTAGCGTTAAACTCTGGTTCACACAACATCATAGCGACATAATGTGATGTCTAACCTCAACTCAATTTTACTAAATACCAAGGTATAGGTAATTATTAATTTATAAAAAATAAATATTATATATTACATCGTATTAATTTAATAAATGAAATCGTAAGTCAGAACAAGTTTGTGACTTGTTCTGACTTACAATTTCATTCCACCAATAAAATTAATGTTATCAACGATTCTCGTAACTAAAACTCGGTCGCGCTTTAACACGTTCACGGCGTCCCTCAACGTGCAATCCCACAAACTGAGCGAGATTGTGGGACGCGGTCCGCGCCGCCCGCCTCTCCGCGAGTACCCCGTCGTTGCTCTGCGCAAGTACATTCGATTCTAAACTGTATGATTGTAAAACTGTGGAGATGTTATATTTATTTTTTACTAATTTTACTATTTTTATAACTTATTATTATTTTATTTTCAGCCAAAACCTGGACACAATATTAACTCTATTCCACGACGACCACGATAGGCATTCATAGATAATAATTTTATAATATAGTCGCTATGTAGGAAAACGTTACTAGAAAAATGTATTAATAAATAAATCTGTAAATACTTGTTGTAAATATTTTAAATATTTTGCTTATCAAGATAGCTCTAAGTATAATGAATTTAAATATAAGGCATAAAGATCTTGTGGGATAATGTTATTTAATTAACTAATTATAAAATAGTTTATATAAGAATAGTATAAAGTTACCACTATAATTATCTTATTATAACTAGATATAAAACGGCCTCAAATCATACATAGATATTTTCGGATAGAATGTTAATACGTCATTTTGCTATTAGAAGTAGAATAAAAAACACAAATAAAATGGCGGACATAAGATAATTCCAAACTTAGCTAATAAGTAATAAAATATGCAATTATAATATTATTATTATTATATCATATACTGTATAATTATTAATAGTGTGTAATAGTATTATCATACCGAGTGAGTGTAATGATAAATATCATCAAAGTCTCGTTAAAATAAATGTTTATATATATTATTATTATTATTATATATAAAGATTAGACAAAATTAATCATATCAAATTATGTAGATACTTATATCCATTTTATTTTGTGACTTGTGAGCATTTGGTACGATTTGCTTTAAAGCATTCTATAGCTTTAAAAAAATAGTAACTGTAGAAGTGTAAGTAAAATTGAACTTATTATATCTCAGTATCATATCGCCTGGCTTTCGTATGTAAGTTCTATTAGAAAAAAACATTTAAATAAAGGATATCTATAAAATGTTCGTTTTATTCCAATATACCCTAATATCTTCTCTTATATATAAAAATAATTGCTGTTCGTTAGTCTCGCTAAAACTCGAGAACGGCTGGGCCGATTTAGCTGATTTTGGTTTTGAAATGTGTGTCATAGTCCAGGAAAGGTTTAAACGTTGAGAAAATTTGGAATAATTACGAGGAAGATAGTAAAAACAACAATTTCATTTTTCCCATTTAAACTGTTCTACCTACTTTCCTGTCAAACATTTGACGTTCATCCCTTCGGTACAGTAGGGTAGACTCGAGACTAAATTGAAATTTGAAGCACCTATTAAATTAAGGGTTTTGAATCGACAACATAATATATTCACATTACTTGAATATATTTTGAATGTTGATGGTTGCCCCAAGTTGTCATTGTTGGTCCGTTCAGAAATTTTTGTCATTGTATTGACATATTTTGATGGTTGTCATTATAGCGCTGCCATACATGGGTATTCGCTATTTGTGTATAAAAACCGATGAAAAACACAATTAAGTTAAATAATAAAGGAGGCCCTATACAAGAAACGTGTTTTTGAGGCTTTTTATGCTTGATCTTACAAACTTTAATAGATAAAGACTTGAAATTTACTCATGGTGTGGATTGCAATGGCTGCAAGATCAAATAATAAAAACTAAATGAAGTTAAAAATTAAAGGAAATTATTATTCCGGCAAATATAGTTCAATCGGAACCCTGCATGTCGTCCGACTCGCACTTGGACAGTTTATTTATATTCGGGGTACGAAAATTTTGGTTTTGCACATGTCAATAGGCGGCGGTAACTACTAGTAAAAGTTACCATCAGGTGGGCCGCTTGCCTGTTCATATTATAAAAAAAAGGAAAAATTTGGTAAGGTTGTGTATGACGCGCCTTTCCTGAAACTACAAATTAAATTTTGAAAACTCTGACAGCAATAGACATTCACGAAACGTGATATAATCTATCTATATTGTATAATGTGTGATGCCTATTCAATTTGTATGGACAGTACTTTTTAGGGCCCGGTGGCGTAATCGGGAGAACGTTCGGCTTTGATGCCGTGGTACCGAGTTCAAACCGCCGTGCACCAATGGATTTTTCTATCGAAAAATTTATGTGCGCTTCTCACAGTGGCCCTCCGGTGAAGGAAAACATCGTTATGAAACCAACAAAACCCCCGCATGGTGGTAGGACACTATCTAGTGTCCGCCTGGCCAGCTACCACCCTCAAGTTAGAAAATCTGTCACCAAACATCTAATGTGTTCCGGCAGCTATCCTTGAGTGCCAGTTCCCATTCTAGGCCTAGCGTGCTTACCATCTTCGACCGCATCATCACTTACCAACAGGTGAGATAGTGGTCAAACGCTAGCCATAAGGTTTCTATAACTAGCTAACTAGCTATAACTAGTTTCTACAGCTAGCTATAAGGTATAAAAAAAAAAAAAAAAAAAAAAAACACGAATGGGACGTGCGAGCACCCTAACAAAAATTGTAGTTATAGAAGTAATTACAATTTGGTTTTGTATGAATGAATAATTACTAATTATGTATTTACTAATACCTGAAAATTATATACAGACATCTGACATCTTCACTGTAATCTCGGTATGTCTAAAGGTCAGCTCAGACCACGACGCGACGCGACGTGACGCGGCGCGCTCTTATTAAGAGTGATATAAAAATGAACGAGTTAGTTCGGCGCTGCACTAAAAATGCATAAGAAAACTTCAAATCATGAAGCACAAGAACGATACTAACAAATTGTTGCATACGCTGAACTAGAGTAGATTCTAAACATCTTTTTATGACTATGATATGTACCACTTACATTCTAGGCAATAAATTAATTTAGATTTTTTTGATACATAGTGTAGATGCAATATTTTTATTTATACTTCAATTATAAACAACTACATGTAGAAGAGAACACAACTGAGTAAAAAATATCAACAACATGTAATAAATGCGGTTTTAAAGTCATTAGGGGACTTTATTATAATGGTGCAGAAACGGACGAACTTCAACTTTTGTATATTTTATCAAATATTTCCATGGAAACCGCAGTCTTTTGCGATACCGCAATTTTCCAAAGTAACGTATTGTTAATGACCGTAAAACAAAGCAACATAAACCAATAGCAAAGGCGGGAAAATATACGTTAACAAAAAATAACAATATTTATATTGACACATGCTATATGCTAATAAAGTTATGTGTATTTAAATTTTAAAAAAAACTATATTAAAATTATAAGAGGTAGAAATACGAACAGAATAGTCTACGTGTTTACTTAATGGAGTAACACCGTCTGTTTCAGTGTCCTCTCCTGAGTTTGAATAAAAAGCTCATTTGAATTCTATGAGAATCGAAATTGCTCTCTTTTTCGCTGTAGTAACTTAATTTAATCGAGTCCCATCACAATGTCTTTTACCTTTAGATTAGGAAGTCGCAATAACGCTGACAAAATGGGATGTTGAATAAAAGTATTCTTTTATGATCGCCAGGGCGCTTTGTTAGTATTGGAGTTTGCTTCTAGCATAGCTCCCTATCCTTAGCAGCTATTTAATATATCAATTTAAAAGGTTTGAAATTTTTAAATTCCATTGTTACTAATTTTATTTTTAAAGTCACTGATGGAGTATTTGCCTCATGCATCTCAATTCGACCGTATATATATATTTTTTTATTTTTTTTATTTTTTTTTATGTTTGTTCGCGGATAACTTCGTCGTTTATGAACCGATTTTGATTATTCTTTTTTTGTTCGAAAGGAGAGATCCCAAGAGTGGTACCATGGTAATTTTATCGAGGTTTGATAAGTATCTCCAGAGATATTGAGATAAACATCTCAAAAATGGTACTGAAAATGAATAGCGCGGCATTGAAGTCGGTTCTTTTTTAGTTTTTAAACGATATTATCTACTTATCCCTACCGTATGCCATCTGTGACCAGTCTTTGCGGCAAATATCTACGACATCTATGTCATCATGAAATATCTATGTCATCCTGCGACCGCTTTTACAGGCTTCTATTTAACTTTTTAAAGTCTGAATTATTTAGTACCTTATACACTTGCAAAGTTTGTCATGTAAGTTGTTTGTCAACATTTGCAAGACATTTTTCAACAACTTGCTGGTATGCGATTGAACTTAAATTAAGCATACTTATTGTGTGATGTCAATATAATATTATTGTACAATCGAGCTGATCTGATGGTGGAGCTGGGCTGGGCTGTACGATGATTTGCTCTACCTCCTGGTCCCAAACCTCGTAATCGCAGATTTTTTATTGAATTAAGGTTATAAAAACATTAGATACTTATACTATATAGTATATAGGACTGAGACTAATTAAATATATCTAGACAACAGCCTTCTTAGACAGAATACAATATATGTTAGCGTCAAAGTTAGCGTTCACCCCAAACGCAAATTCAATGTTCAGAAATTATTGGGCAAAAACTATTTTGTGTAGGCCTACTGCTAGCTCTTATTATTAAATTAATGTTCGTTTGTATCGTTTGTATAATTTCAGCAAATAAAAGAACTTAAGTTAGTTTTATTATTTAATAACTTATTAGTATATTACTTATTTCATTATTCGTGAGTAAATATATTTTTTATTTTTCTATCCTATATAAAAATAGATGCACTTTAGCACTCATTTTATAACTGCTTGTATCACATTATAGCCAAAAGACTTGAACCTTGAAATTACCTGAGAGCAAAGACTCGATATTAGAAAATTTCCCGACGGGCACGATAACGGGTACACAAATTGATTTCATTAAAAAATAACGAAGTGCTGATCAGGGTTAAGCATAATTTTGAGGGGAGAGTGGTTGCTAAACGGAACCTTAAACTTTTTTCGTTCCGTGTAGCAACCACTCTAATACAAAGGGAAAAGCAGAACCTTTATAAAAAGATCACTTTCCGTCCGTCCGTTTGTCTGTTAACTCTTTTAATAGACTCCTTTTAATAATAATTGCAGGCAAAATACGAAGCAGAATCCTTATTATTAAGGTCCTTATTGTTATATTGTATATGTACTTGCAAATATAATTATGCTTAATTTCTGATTTATTTTCGAATAAAAAAATTACCATCAGAGAGCCAGATATAACAAAAAAAACTAAGTAGAATGACTTATTTCAAATCTAATACTATAAGAATCTTTGTCCTGACATACTGACAGACTGACTGACAGAAAACGCACAGCCTAAACCGATGATCGTAGATACTTGAAATTTGGAGGTTATTTTAGTCTTAGTACGTAAATGTGTATTAAGAAAGGATTTTCCAAAATTCACCCTTTTAGGGGATGAAATGGGGGTTCATAGTTTGTATAGAGAAACAAGATTAGATAGTCTTTTCTATTCGAAACTTCACACAAGTACTTCAGTAAATAAATAAGTAAATATGTGTTGCAGGCTGTTTAGAAATTCCACCCAAAACAGGTTGAAGTGGAGTAACAAAGTCTGAAAATCAATATTGTTTCGGATTGCGCTGAAATTGAGAATGCAGATAGTTATTTTGACGTAGTTATTCGGTAAGAAATGATTTTTCAATTTATTTTTATTTATTTACATAATTAGAACGGTCCTAGCCAATTACACTAATTACTTACATTTTATATATCAACTTAAACAGAATATTCACAAATACTAATTCCAAAATAACGTAATGAACTCCATGACAAGAATGGAAAACCGAATAGAAGCAATAGAAACGAAGCTAAGTGAACAAACTGTTATCATCGCGAAATTAACACAATCGCCATCGGCACCGAATACCCGTAAGTCTTTTTCGAGCGTAGTGACGTCACCTGCCACAAGTGTCGTAACCGTCGTACCTGCGCCGCAGCGGCCACTACGGAATGCACGAGTAAATGCATCGGTGACACTGTCCGAAGCAACCAACTCAAGTAAATCAGCACCGAAGAAGGAAAGAGTGATCAAGACAAAAGCCGCGATGTCCGGGAGCGTAAAAGAAATGGAAGGAAAAGCGGCTGGCATCACCGAAGCCGAACGGGAGCTGTCAACTAAAATTACATCTGACATAAACAAATCTGTTTCGGAACTATCGAAACTTGAAAGCGCAGGTGAAAATGACAAGGATAACAAACCTCAAGGGCAATGGCAAGTAGCCACCAAGAACCGACGAAACAAAAACAGACGACCTGTCTTCGTTGGCGTAGGTAATAAGGATGACCACGATCTACAGGCTATTGAAAAATTGAAGCATATACAAGCCTGGAATTTTAAATTTGACACTACACCAGAACAGGTGCTTAAGTTTTTGAATAAAGTAGCTAATGCTAAATATACCGTAACAAAACGAGACATCAGATCTACAAATCACGCATCGTTCCTGATTGGAATACCGGACAGCGTATACGAACAAGTTACGAATCCTACAGTATGGCCGCAGGGTATACGTTTCACAGAATGGTTTTTTCACTCGCACCCGCGGCCGGCCGGCCTGCCGGAGTGAGACACAACACGCGGACACAGCGTGACTCAACACTACCGACTACTTCGTGTTTCAAACGACTAATGAATAAAAAGACGGATAATGTAGGTAGGTTAAATATCTGTCTTCAGAATATCGCGTCACTTAAAAACAAAACAAATCAACTAGAAGTGTTGTTGAATTCAGATTTAAAATGTGATATACTTTGTTTAACGGAACATTGGCTAAAACAGCACGAACTTATGTGTATTAACATCAAAAACTTCACGCTCGCATCACATTACTGCAGGCCTTCGATAGCTCACGGCGGGTCGTGTATTTATATTAATAATACAGTAATGACGTTAGATGAATACAAAAAAGTTGACTTTCTTTCTAGCTTATCAGTAGAACAGGTTTGCGAAATATCTGCCGTAGAACTGACAACAAAAAATGTAACAATAATTTGCATATATCGCTCTAACTTAACAAGCACTTTGTTGTTTTTTCCAATAATGGAAGATCTATTAAATAAATTGATGCAGACCAATATGAATTACATCATCGTAGGCGATCTAAATATTGACCTAATGGATTCATTGAATGGCGATAAAAAACGGTTAAACGATATCTTATCAACACATGACTTGTGTAACATTGTAGACTTCTCAACGCGAGTGACTAGCACGACAAGTACGTGCATCGACCACGTGTACGTAGGATATGGGATGGCACGGGAGTCGCGCGCTGATCCCATACATTCACACATAAGCGATCACTACGGCGTGCGCGCCGCGGTACCGTGCGACTCGCAGCCTGCTCGTCGTACGCCAGCAAAGCTCAGCAGGACCTACACACATGCTAATAAATGCAATTTTGTCGCAGCTTTAGGCAGTGTAGACTGGGAGGGGATCAAAATGAAGCACACAGGATCGATTGACAGTTATGCTTTGGCTATAGTTACTGTTCTGAGAAATAAATATAATGACTGTTTCCCTAAGAAACGGATATTTAGATCTAAAAACATTGATTCGTGGATTACTAAAGATATTATCAATTTAAGTTACTTGCTTAGGGACATGAAAGCCCTCAAAATAAAATTCCCCTACAACAATGAATTAATCTTAAAAATTAACGATTTCGAATATAAATATAATAATATATTAAAATCTGCTAAGGCAAAGTACTACACTAATGAAATATTAAAATCTAACAACATGCTCAGAGCCATGTGGATTACTGTTAACGCAGAAACTGGTAAAATGAAGAAGTCTCGAGAGTACACCGATTTTCTGAAGCGACCTGATGGCTCCGAGTTTCTTAGCAAAATGGACGCGGTCGACGCAGTTAACGTGCATTTTGTAAGCGCAGCGGCGACGTGCGGTGCGCCCGCCGCTGACGTCACTGCGGCGAGCCGTGCCTTGACGGCGGCGCATCCGCCGGTCGACCGAGCGCTGAGACTACAACCGTTCACTGAGCTGGAAGTGCACCGAATCCTGACGGCCGGGGTGGCGCATAAGAAATCGAGTGATATTTATGACATCTCCATATCTCTCCTTCACGTCGCAATTACCCCCTTGACGCGTCCCTTGACTTCCCTATACAATTTGTGCCTGAAGTGCGGTACTTATCCTTCGACGTTAAAAAACGTGAAAGTATCTCCACTGTACAAGGGAAAGGGAAGGCAAGAGGATATTAATAACTACAGGCCAGTCTCGATTATACCGGGCATAGCTAAAGTATTCGAGCACGGCCTCAGCTCCCGACTGACAAACTATCTATCAGAATGTGGATCTCTGTCTGAAAGACAGTACGCCTATCGGAGCGGACGGTCTACGACGTGCTTAGCTCGGGAAATAGTAAGGCGTATTCTGGAGGCACGAGAGGGCTCGAAACAGGTAGCAGTGATCTTCTGCGACCTGTCGAAGGCTTTCGACGTAGCCGACCACAGCGTGCTCGCTGTGAAAATGAAGCACTATGGTATAGACGGATCCGCTTTGCAACTACTGACCGATTTCATGACCGGCCGGACACAGACTGTGACGGGAGTAGGCGGGAGCGTGAAATCGAAACCACTTAGGACGTCCATTGGTGTCGCTCAGGGCTCATCCCTTTCTAACATCATGTTCTCTCTGCTATTGAACGATTTGCCAGAAAACGTACGGAACGGCCATGTACTGATGTATGCAGACGATGTCGCTGCGATCGTAACCGCCTCCACAAGAGACAAACTAGAACATAAGCTCAATGACGTAGCTCACGACCTAAACCGATGGTTTAATGTAAACGGACTAATTTTGAATATCAAAAAGACCCACTTTATGGTATTTGATTTGGCCGGCCGACGACATAATACACTTTGCGTGACAGTGGGCGATATAGCAATAGATCAGGTAGACCAAACTACTTTCTTAGGTTTTCAGCTCGATAGTGGCCTGACTTGGGAGAACCACATCAACAAACTCTGTGAAAAGTTGGGGCGTGCCTGTTTTGCTCTCTGGCGGATATCCGCAGTCCTACCCACCGAAATGGTTCGGTGTTGCTATTTCGCATCAGTGCACTCGCTCATTCAGTACGGCATCGAGCTCTGGGGACGCGCCGCCGACTGGGAGCGGGTCTTCAGGATGCAAAAAAGAGCTGTACGAGCGATGTTGCGAGTGCCCCAAGATACCCCCGCGAAACCGATATTCCAGTCATGGAATATTCTCACCCTCCCATCGATGGTGGTGCTCCAAGCTGCTCTCTATGCCAGAGAACACCTAGAGGAATACCCCAAGTTTGGTGAGAACCACAACCACAGTATGAGGTACCCGCACCGGCTACGCGCGGTTTCGCACCGGCTAGCAAAGATGTCGAAGCAAGTGCATGTGATGGCGCCTACGGTGTACAACCGGCTGCCAGACGATATCGTGACCGCCACATCAATGAACTCCTTCAAGTATAAATTTAAAAAAGTGCTTATTGAGAAGGGGTTGTATACATATAATGATTTATTTTTTTTGAAAATAATTAATAATTCGTGATTTATATTTGATAATATTCGATTATACTTATATATTTTGTTAAGTCATTGTACTGTTGTACAATGCAGCTTTAGACCTGTAACAAGTGTTATGAAAATAAATGACTATGACTATGACTATGACTACTACAAACCCACAAGCAATCGAGAAAAAGCAAGCCCACGAGAAACCTCGTCGGGTACATGTAAGGATAATACCCGTAAATTCGCTTGTATAAAAAGCCAAGAAAAGCTTTATGAATCTTTTCTAGCATCAGGGTATACTTACTCTCGTAAGGGTGCCACACGCAAGAGCTAGACTCGAGTTTACTGCGAACGAGAGCGCTAAATATCAGTTTAATAACATGCTCACTGTGGAAATCTCTAGCGTTTCTCAGCACGAAGCCAAGCCTACGAAAAGATTCTTCAGCGAGCATTGTAACGTGGTCATGAGCTTTCGGTTAGCTTCAAAATTTACTATTTAAGGGGTTGAAGCGGGGCTCAAAGTTTGTATAGTCATTTTATTCGAAATTTCACACAAGTACTTCTGTAAATAAATAAGTAAATACGAGTGTCAGGCTTTTTAGGGTTCCGAACCCAAAGGGTACCAACGGAACCCTATTACTGAGACTCCGCTGTCCGTCTGTCTGTCTGTCTGTCTGTCTGTCTGTCCGTCTGTCACTAGGCTGTATCTCATGAACCGTGATAGTTATACGGTTGAAATTTTCACAGATGATGTATTTCTGTTGCCGCTATAACAACAAATACTAAGAACAGAACAAAGTTAAAATTAAAGAAAAGTTTTAAAAAAGTTTTTTACGATAGCGCAGCGCCACCTATCTAGTTGCTAAGATGGCGCTATCGTCTTTACCTTAATCTGAATCTCGGAAGCGGCTCCAACGATTAAATAAAATTTAGTATACCTACAGGGGATTTCGGGGGCGATAAATCGATCTAGCTAGGAGTCATTTTCAGAAAATGTTGTTTTATTCTTGTTTTCAATAATCAACTTTATTGATAATCAACTTAAAATATGACTCTTCCCGACATCTATTGGCAAGTAGAAGTACTGTATCAGTAAAGCAGTTAGTTGCTCTCAATAAAAAAAAATTGTGTTATTATTCGTCAATAGATGTCGGGAAGAGTCATATTTGTCTGTTTAAGTGGCAAAAAATACCGACCAACCAGATATTTAATAATATTAATTACTACAATTACTATTACTACTATTACTATTACTACTATATAATACTATTCCACCTTTGTGTTAACGTTAACTTAGTTGGTGTTAGAAGTTCGTTAGAAATTCGATAGATGGCGTTCGGAACCCTCCGTGTGCGGGACAAAGTCTGACTCGCACTTGGCCAGTTTTATTTAAAATGCCACCCTAAGAGGGTGAATTGGGGTAACAAAGTCTGAAAATCAATATTGTTTCGGATTGCGCTGAAATTTAGAATGCAGATAGTTATTATGACGTAGGTATCCGTTAAGAAAGGATTTTCTTTAAATTCCGCGGGGCATTTCTAGTAAGTATATATTACTAGCTGTTACCCGCGGCTTCCCCGCGTTATTTGTATCTTTATGACCATTGAGGTCTAGATCGATGATCTCTTAGGCCAAGTCACCATAGATGATCCTCAAAGTCGAACTCAATATCCTCTATTGTTACAGCAATTAATCATTTAGGTTAGTATACGAAGTTGTGCTGTTTAAATGTTTGACTCAACACAGTTCCTGAAACATTTCATACAAATAAAATAAGGTGAATAGCTGCGCGAGCGTAGCAAGCGCTATAATTGGGCGAGAAAAAAAAAATTGGCTTTTTATAACCCTGACAGTTTAATGGCCTAATCATCAAGTCAATATAGATGACTCTTAGGTCGAACTCGATATCGTCTATTGTTAAAGTCATTAATCATTACTTGGTACTTGGTAAACCCGTAGTAAAGTATTTGAGTCAGTCTAATGTATGAGGCTGTTAAAACACGCTATTTATTTTGTGACTTTTTTTATGACTTTTTATGATCCTGAAAGTTTTTATGACTTACTAAGTCAACACAGATGACCCTAAGGTTAAAATTGATATCCACTTATTTTAAGGTAAAAAATCATTATGAATATTGAAGGTTGTACTGTTTCAATTTATGACTCATTTTGATGCATGTGGCTATTAAAATACAAAAGTTGCTGAAATGTTTCCTACAAAGTAGATATAACAAATTCTTGCGCGACCGGAGCGAGCGCTATTACTGCGCGAGCGTAGCAAGCCCTATCACTGCGCGAGCGAAGCGAGCGCCAAAAATTTGTACGACATTTTATGACTCTGACAGTTTTTATGACCTACTAAGTCAAGACCGATGACATAAAGGTAAAAAATCATTATGATTATTGAAGTTTGTACTGTTTTAATTTATAAACTCGTTTTGATGCATGTGGCTATTAAAATACAAAAAAAGGCTGAAATGTTACCTACAAAGTAGATAAAACAAAGATTTGCGCGAGCGTAGCGAGCGCTATCAAAGCACAAGCGAAGCGAGCACGAAAAATTTTTACGTTTTTTTATGACACTGACAGTTTTTATGACCTACTAAGTCAAGACTGATGACCCTAAGGTTAAACTTGATATCCACCTATTTTAAGATAAAAAATCATTATTATTATTGAAAGTTGTACTGTTTTAATTTATAAACTCGTTTTGATGCATGTGGATATTAAAATACAAAAAATGCTGAAATATAACCTACAAAGTAAATAAAACAAAGGTTTGCGCAAGCGCAGCGAACGCTATTAATCCGTGAGCGAATCGATCGCGAAAATTTTTACGTCTTTTTATGACCCTGACAGTTTTTATGACCTACTGAGTCAAGACCGATGACCCTAAGGTTTAACTTGATATCCACTTATTTTAAGGTAAAAAATCATTATGTAAACTTTAAACTTCGGGATTTGAACACATAGTTATAAATATTAATAATTTGAAAGAGTTACCTTTCTTAATTTTTAAAGAAATTGAACTAAGTGGTTAGGGGAAAAATGTTTTTACACAATAAATGAATTTATGACATATAAAGAAAAGACTTAATTAAGTAAATGATGTATCTTATGTTTTTAATTAATTGTCATTCCAATGACATTCTGATTATTATTATTATTTTATATTATTATTATTTTATTGCAATTTTTATTCATTTTATTAAAATTTTTGACATAATAATTTCTATCAAATATATAATACTATTTAATAAATTTTATATGGAATCGCGAATGACATTTAGTATAATTAAAAACATAAGAATAATATAATACTGTAATTAATTTTAGATATAATCCAATATTTGCACACCACGAATCATGGTAGAATGTATAAGGCGCTACTATAATTATTATGTAACAATCAACATGCATGTATACCTACATTCTGCAAATAAATTAATTTTGATTTGATTTTGATTAAAATACGGGTTTAATCGCGCCTAAAACATACACGTTTCGACCAAGTTGCATTGATCGTCGTCTCGTGACCACGATCGATGCAACTTGGTCGAAACGTCGAATTTTAATATTTATAACTATAAAAATCATTATGATTATTGAAGGTTGTACTGTTTCAATTTATAAACTCATTTTGATGCATGTGGCTATTAAAATACGAAAAATGCTGAAATATTACAAAGTAGATAAAATAAAGATGTGCGCGAGCGCAGCGAGCGCTATCAATGCAATTTTTACGTCATTTAATGACCCTGACAGTTTTTATGACCTATTAAGTCAACACCGACGACTCTAAGGTTAAACTTGATATCCACTTATTTTAAGGTAAAAAATCATTATGATTATTGAAAATAGTACTGTTCCAATTTATGACTCGTCTTGATGAATGTGGCCATTAAAATAAAAAAGTTGCTGAAATGTTTCCTACAAAGTAGATATTACAAATGCTTGCGCGACCGGAGCGAGCGCTGTTACTGCGCGAGCGAAGCGAGCGCGAAAATGTTCTACGACCTTTTATGATCCTGACAGTTTTTATGACCTACTTAGTTAACACTGATGACACAAAGGTTAAACTCTATATCTACTCATTTTAAGGTGAATAATCATTCTAATTATTGAAGGTTGTTTTGTTTCAATTTATGGACTCGTTCTGATGCATGTGGCTATTAAAATACAAAAAATGCTGAAATATTACCTGCAAAGTAGATAAAACAAACGTTTAGCGAGGGCCATAAATGCGCGAGCGGAGCGAGCGCGAAAATTTTTTAAGTCTTTTTATGACCCTTACAGTTTTTATGACCTTCTAAGTCAACACCGATGACTCTAAGGTTGACTTTGACAGTTTTAGGGCCTAATTTAAAGGCACTTATTTAGTTTAGTCATTAACTATGAACCTAAGGTCAAACTTTTATGATTATGCATATTCTATGTAAAGTTAACAAAAAATATAGGCACACTTAACTGCCGAAAAAAAGCATTCTTTGCCCTTTTATGCCCTATTATATGCCTTTGTACAAAATTTCATCTGAATCGGTCAAGCCGTTTGGCCGAAAAGAGGCCACATTTACAAAATTCCATAATAAACATATAGACAACCGAAATTTCCACCCAAAAAAAATGTATTCGTCGCCCTTCTATGTCTTTTTGACTGTCTGTGTACAAAATTTCAGCTTAAATGGTTAAGCCGTTCGACCGAGAGTAGGCCACACATTTACAAAGTTCAATTTAAAAATTCTGAACACCTGGACTCGACTGCCAGAAAAAAAGTATCCTATGTGATTCTATGCAATATGAACTGTAATATGTATAAAATTTCAGCTGAATCGGTCAAGCTGTTTAGCTGATAAGAGGCCACACATTCACAAAATTCAATAAAAAAATCTAAACACTCAGACTCGATAGCCAGAAAAAAAGTATGCGATATCCTATTCTGCCTTATGAACTGTCTTTATTCAACATTTCAGGCAAATCGGTCAAGCTGTTTATTCTAGAAGAGGTCTTATATTTAAAAATTCAATTAAAAATATATGGACCCCTGACTCGAAAGCCAGAAAAAAGTATCCTATATCCTATTCTACTCTATGAACTGTCTTTATACAACATTTCAGGCAAATCGGTTAAGCCGTTTATTCGAGAAGAGATCTTATATTTACAAAATTCAATTAAAAATATCTGGACCCCCTGACTCGACAGCCAGAAAAAAAATGTCCTATATCCTTTTCTGCCCTATGACTTGTATTCATACAAAATTTCAGGCAAATCGGTTAAGCCGTTTATTCGAGAAGAAGTCTTATATATACAAAATTCAATTAAAAATATCTGGACCCCCTGACTCGATAGCCAAAAAAAAAGTGTCCTATATCCTATTCTGCCTTATGTTCTATCTTTGTACAAAATTTCAGCCAAATCGGTCAAGCTGTTTGACCGTGAAGAAGTCCCAAACAAACAAACAAACAAATAAACAAACTGACTTTCGCATTTATAATATTAGTGTTGATAGGCTGCTGTAATTTTAAATTTATTGAACAAGGATTTTTAAATACATAACTAACTTACAAAGTATAACGCGTTAGAAAGTATCGTATCTAATCATTTTGGTAATGAATCATCTGAATGCTAAATTTAATCTAAATGAAATCAGTCTTTTTTGTATGATTAAGGAACAAACACTTATTCATTATCATTTAGTTCATAGTGATCACGGTAGGCCTAGAATTATCTGATTTTCAAGGGCTAAGTGCTGTTAGAACACCGTAAGGTTATGACAGTTAGTACATCGATATGCTTGTGACACCTTAGAAGTTGAGCCATCTAACCCCTTACTCCAAGAGGCCGTGAATTAAATCTTTTCTCTTCTGCCTTTTTAGTTTAATTCTGTCTCTAAAGTAAGTGGGCACTGTATATCCATATCCAAGTGCTGAAGCCAACATCTATGTATAAGCATCATAGTATATGCACAGTATCTATAAGTTACCAGTACATGAACACCCCAGAGTATTCGAAAAGCGTGGAAAATCAAGTTGAGCGTTAGCAGAGAGCTGTTTATTTCTTTTTGCGACGTCTTCCGTTTAACTCTACTAGGGGAATACCAAGCAAACCGTGCAACGTACATATTGTAAGTTCAGAGACCAAACTCTATTCTATATATGTATATGATGCCCTTGTGACCGATTTTGTCTACCTACTACGGTGATGGTACGTTACGGTATAGTCGCCGGATAGCAACATTTTAGTAGTATTAATAACTTTAGTGTCGTGGCATATCATAACCTAGGTAACTTTTTAAATTGTTAACACACAAGCATTTTTTATTATATTGGTAGGACTTCTGTTAGTCCGCCTGGGGTCCAGTACCACCACTTTGTCAGTGACTCGGCCGTGAAATAGTAATGTTTTCGGTGCGAATGGCAAAGTGTTCAGTGAAATTACAGGGAATTTGTAACTTATCATTTTTATACCTCAAGATAAAGATAACAAGAACAATAACGTGCAAAATACTGTTTATCCAGAATTTTGCATGCAAGAAGCATGCAAAATTCTGGATCATCTGTGTTCTTTATGTGTATATCATAATTTAAATAAATCACTTGCCTTCTATCTCACCTGAGGTTAACAATGATTCGTTATTAGATGGACTTCCATCAAACCACTTGCACAAGCTCAATTGTCTTGTTTAGAATTGGAATACGGCAGGAAGACGAGGTGCTGGACAAGGAAGAACGACATTTGTATAATGTACTTAGCACAACTGCCTTAAACTCTTCCAAACTGGTGCCAGCCAGTTTGGAAGAGTTGCCGAGTTCCATTACTTGGATATTATATCAGAACTCGGCAAATCAATTAGCAAAATGACTTTCATCCCATTGTGAATTTTTCGTTAAAACCATGTTCCAATGTACTGTTAACCTCAGTACTGGACACTGCATGTGCGTCGTGTTTTCTCACGTGCTTTTAAAAGCGCTCTTTGAAATAGCTTTGCAAAAGTTTGTGCATTTGATATAGAAAACAACAAGCATATATAAACATTTGAAGCGTTCTGTGGCTGAATTTATTTCCAATATTTTGTCTAAGCGATATTGATGAATTTTAAAGTACTTTGCTAACAAAAATATCTTCTTTCGTGCCATAACTTCTGTATTAAAATATTACTGACTACACATAAGTTATCAGGCAACAAAAATGATAACTAACTAAATATTATCAATGTTAGTAAAAAACTAGCCAGATTCCATAAAAGGTTGCCTTATTGTTAAAATTTACAATAAAGTTTAAAAGAGAATAAAATATTATAAATATCTAATCAAGTATGATGGCTATACTCAGGTGCGAAAGTTCAAACGCTAGCCTATATCATATATACGAAAATAATACATGTAGTACAAATAGGTACTTAAGAACGTGCCGTATCTATCAAAGCTCCATAAATCGAAAACTCAACACTCAATAGACGACAAAAATATTGACTCCCAAACACACTAACTTTCTATTTTGCCATCAATTATTTCCTCAACGAAAGTATTATTCTAAAACCAATTCACGTATAACATAAATCAGAAGAAGGGGATTGTTTACACAGTCTGCTAAACACCCGGCGAGTGGCGCGACTTGAGTGTGTGCTTGTGCTCAAGTACGCTCCAATGTGCTCCAAACTCGAGTATTTACTTTATATTCAGAGTGACAAGATTTGACGGAGTCTCGTGTGTGCATTGCGCTTTATGTTGACGGGAGACGACTGTCACACGGATCCGACACTTGTGAACAAACTCGCTTGACTTATCTCTAGTTTGTTTTGAAGTTATGGTACTTTTACCATAAACTGAACCATATAAAAGTGTAAATATTATATTTCTTGAAGTGTTACACACTTTATATTTTTGTAAATTGTTACACACAATCCAAAATTTTATCGTACCGATGGGACTCGAACCCGCACCCCCCGGATAACATGTCCAGGTGCTTTGCTAATTAAGGCACGGTCTGATACTATCGATACGACGAAATTAGTGGATTTCATTTTTAACCCAATCAATGTAACAACATATAAATGTACTTATACTTTTATTATTATTATTATTCTAATGTATGATAGGTATACGTTTGACCACAACGTCACTCTATTTTAAGTGACAATGCAATCAACGAAGTAGCATGCTTGCCTACAACATATCTTCATAGTTCACTCACTATTTGCAGACCCATATCAAAATAAAGACATTCAACACTCAGTAATAAGCAATAACACTCGTAAGCCAAGTACAAATAGCACTACAAACACGAAAACACAATAAAGTTAATAACTTAAACACTAGTAACCGAATGCACAAAAACTTTGCGTGGCAGCACAGTGGCACCACAAAACTTTCATTGTTACATACACTGAGCACTGGTGCAGCCAATTCTTGTTTTATGCAAATATGCAAACTTGCCTCTTACTGGAATGTTAGCAAAAACTATCAGGGCTATTTTGTAATAGCATCATTTATGAGCAGTTAATTAAATCGATTTTTGAACATTTCTGTGGCAATATTGTGCTAAAATATTAAGCTTTCGCGATATGAACACTCGATTGTACAATTAGAGAGGACTATGTCCAGTAATGGACTAGGGTAGGCTGATGATAATGATGATAACAAACACTACAATTACAAAATCATACGTCATCTCATCACAAATATCCGCGCGAAATTTTCGATTAACTTTCTTTACATGAGGCGCAAAAATTTAAGGAACGGAATTTTACGCGCTAGGTATACCTTTATTTGTCATCAATCATCATTCTAAATTGTTATAACGTAAAAAAGCAAAAGTTAGTAAGTGCGTTGTGAATGTTGTTCAAAATTTTATTCTGAATCTGACTTTTATTGGCGTATGTGTAATGTGAGTTTTGTTCTCGTATAATACGACCGACCGATTAAACAAAAGTACGTTAATTCTAAACAAAATAAGAGACCCAGATTTGTGAACAACATAGTATCATACTAGCCATAATAATAAGGAAATGAATATTGAATAGTATATGGTCGGAAAGAACAATAAACTGAATTCATGTTTGCATGTTTCACTATCTAACTTCAATTCAAAGTGCAATTTTCACCAAAGTTACGCTTACAGCATTTGAAGTGATGATATGGTATACACACTTTTTGTTATGATATTGAACACAATACTGGGATATTATATTTTAAAAAATCTAAAAAAAATTATACCGAATTCAAAACCACAAATAGGCATTCAAAAGCGAAAAATAAATTAATATAATTATTATAAGCGCTACCCTCTCATCAATTTGAAGTCGGTGCCAGCCACTGAGTATCTATTTGTGGTATTGAAGTGGTTTTTATTTTTTTTTTAAATTTTACTATTAACATAGTGCAAAATATGTTTTAATTAAATAATTGTTTAAAACAGGCTATTATGGTTAAATTCACTTACAAAATTTTGTGTCGTACTATTCACAGTTGAGCAGCTCAATCGGAAACCGGGAAATGGGTCAAAATTGACTTCTAAGATATTATTACATTGTTAGTTAGTTGGTTGTTTGTCGATTTCCTTGAGATTCCATCATTAGATCCTGACTTGATGATAATGGGACCACCTCGGGAGTATACCATTTAGAACTAAAAAATATTTTTTAAATCGGTTCACAAATTGGCAAGAATATCAATAAACATACAAAAAAAATACATACAGACGAACATAGAACCTCCTCCTTTTTGGAAGTCGGTAAAAAATTAAGAGGGTAGGGTTGGCCAAAGTCAATGGTTCTGCCTTTTCACACATCCGTCTTTCGCTTCCAGACAAGCACGTTTTTACCTTAATCTGTACCGTCACTTTACATCAAGTGAGATCTTTGCCAAGTGCTTGTCTATCTTCGATACAAAATAATATCGTTTAAAAACTAAAAAAGAACCGACTTCAATGCCGTGGTATTTCATTTTTAACCGACTTCAATAAAAGGAGGAGGTTTCTCAATTCGACCGTATATATATATATATATATATATATATTTTTATGTTTGTTCGCGGATAACTTTATCGTTTATGAACCGATTTTGATTATTCTTTTTTTGTTCGAAAGGAGATGTCCCAAGTGTGGTACCATTGTATTTTATCGAGGTCTGATAATGTATCTCCTGAGATATGGAGATAAACATCTCAAAATTGGTACCGAAAATGAATAGCGCGTTGAAGTCGGTTCTTTTTTAGTTTTTAAACGATATCATCAGTATCAATTTTGAGGTGTTTATCTCAATATCTCTGGAGATACTTATCAGACCTCGATAAAATTACCATGGTACCACACTTGGGATATCTTCTTTCCAACAAAAAAAGAATAATAAAAATCGGTTGATAAAAGACGAAGTTATCCGCGAACATACATAAAAAAAAGAGATATATATACGGTCGAATTGAGAAACCTCCTCCTTTTTTTGAAGTCGGTTAAAAATTAGAAAATTTACATAAATTAAAAACTAAAAACGATTTCAATACGAGCTTTTTGTAAAGATATTATCATGTAAATGAAAAGTACTAATGATAACTATAGATACTGTCTGATCTGTCCTACTTTCATAGAGCTGTATTTTCCCTGTTGGTAAGTGATGATGCGGTCAAGGATGGTGGCACGCTAGGCCTAGAATGGGAACTAACTCTCAAGGACTGCTACCGGAACACATTAGATGTTTGGTGACAGATTTTCTAACTTGAGGGTGGTAGCTGGCCAGGCGCACACTAGATAGTGACCTTTTATCATGCGGGGGTTGAAAGTCTCTTAACGATGTTTTTCCTTCACCGGGGGGTCACTGTGAAAAGCGCACATACATTTGTCCATTGGTGCACGGCGGGGATTGAACTCGGTACCTCTGACATCAAAGTCGACCATTCTCCCACTATACGACTGGGCCCTCATAATGTATCTCCTTAACTGTAATA
Organism: Cabera pusaria; assembly: GCA_954871355.1. Lineage (NCBI taxonomy): Eukaryota > Metazoa > Arthropoda > Insecta > Lepidoptera > Geometridae > Cabera > Cabera pusaria. The sequence goes on from OX940888.1 coordinate 19,782,042, forward strand.
TCTACATACCTGAAATTTTCATAAAGTATGTATGAGAAATTTAACAACAAATACTAAGAAAATAAAGGTCAATAAAAAAGGGGTTTCTATACAAGAACCGTGTTTTTCCTGGCGCTTTTCGCTCAATTTTTGCTCGATTTTATCAATGTTGTACTGTGGTACGGAACTCTACGAGTGCGAGTCCGACTTGCAATTGGCCAGTTTATTATTTCATTTAATTTAATTTATCTCAATTATATAAATCATTATATATACTTAAAAACATAATTAAAAATGGTAAAGAATTTGTTTACATTTTTTTTTACAAATAAACTGGTCAAGTGCAAGTCGGACTCGCACTAGTAGGGTTCCGTACCACACTACAGTATTTTATAAGATCAAGCAAAAAATACCACTATCATTTTTCGCCCGCAAAAAATAATAATCAATAAACATTTTATTTCTTATAACGCCATCTAACGTCTAACAAAGGTGTTAGGGATCGACATTTCAATATAACGCCATCTATGGGACGTTTACCTAATTAAGCGTTCATAGATGGCGTGAAATGCCGAAAAACACACGTTTCTTGTATGGGGACCCTCTATTATTTTTAACTTTATTCTGTTTTTAGTATTTTTTGTTATAGCGGCAACAGAAATACATCATTTGTGAAAATTTCAACTGTCTACCTATCACGGTTCATGAGATACAGCCTGGTGACAGACAGGCAGACAGACAGACGGACAGCGGAGTCTTAGTAATAGGGTGCCGTTTTACCCTTTGGGTACGGAACCCTAAAAATGAACCTTTTTTTGTGGCAGTCAGTAAAAAAAAATACATTTTCATAACACGGAAGATTAAGCAACAATCCGGTACCACGCGGACAAAAGGAAGTTCAAAAGAGTTTCAAATCGATATAGGGGTTGAATACTCACAAAAATCTTCTTGATTGTCGCACAAACATCCCCGAAGTTATCAATACGAGTCGGAAAGTTATTCAAACATTATCGGGGAATACAACTTTCTATTTTGCTCTTTGACAATGTATTGTGGAAGTTTACGAATATTTTGAACAAATAAATTGAGAACTGTCGGAGTACGCCGCAGTCAGGCAGTCACAAAAAGCAATTAAAAATCATTTTACAAAATGATTTCTCTAATATTAATCTATACAGGGTGGATTTTTAAAAAGGTACCGTAAAGGCAGGCACTTGACTGCTACAGTTAAATGACCTTAAGAATTAAGAAGATTAAATGTTGAGCTGCGTTAGTGGTTAATACTAATAACTACCTTATTATTTTCTGTGGTCCTAATACAACCTCTCAGTTGATTTGATAGTGTTTTGATCCACGTTAGAAAGAGGATTAAATGGCATCAAAAATGGATGTGTATTTTACCCATTCCGGTTTTTTTAATTCTGTGAATGCAGCTCAAAGTGAATCAAAGATAGTAGACAGACCCCTCAAACCGTTTTACCGACCGAAAAAATTGTATGGATCTCATAGAAAACCACATAATATTTACTAACCAATGTTAACACATTGTAAGTATATCGAGCATGTATGAAGGCACTCATGAAAGTAGAAGAAGCGAAAGACGTGTGTCAGGATCGTAGCATGTGGAAAGAAGTAGTTTCTGCCCACCCCAACGGGAAAAAGGCGTGATTTTATGTATATTTGTTAACAAATTGAATACTCTTACAAATCAAATATAATTATATTTGTACATATTTTACAGTTATATTATGTAAAGCACAAAATGCCTGTGCTAAAAAAGCATAAATTATTCATAACAAAATACATAATTATTTCAGGCGAAAGCATTTCAAATTTTATAATTTCATAGCTGACAAAATTGTCCCACCTATTTCCTTTTGTACTATCTATGAGCGGCACTCACCATCAGGTTGGCTGACTGCCCGTTTGCCTATGAAAAACATTAAATTTAGCTCAATGGCGCCTTGCCAAGAATTTTGTCTTTACTTATAAGAGTTATAGTCGGAAAAATCCGTCGTGATATTAGCTCAAATATAAAAAAAGGAAAAATATAGTAAAGTTTTAATTTGATTTGGAAGGACAATATATCCATAATAAATTAGAATAAATAGTATAGATCTCAATTAAAATTTTATTATATCTACTAACTATGGTCTACAAATTAAATATACTTACATTCGTTCTATTAATTTTTTTTAAAGTGAACACTTCTTTAGCGGCGTTGTGCAATTTTCTTGGGATTGGTAAAAAATGTTACACTCGCGTCAGGGTCACGTGTCCTGTTCGTAAGACGAAAATTCGTTAGACGCAGCGCAGGGCGCTTGCGCGAGGTGTCATTCCAAAATATTCAATAATGACGTGTTAAAGTTTTTGCTTCTGCCACCACTCCCGGAGTACGACCCGTTGTTTTTTTTTTAAAGACAAGTAATAACTGATACGATAAGGTCATGATATGGTAGTATATGTTATCAATAAAGTCAACATACCCACTGTTGGGCAAAGGCTTCCTTTCGTTTAGACCACTTATAACGGTTCTGAGTAACTGCATCCAGATGTAAACCACTTCATTATTTAGGTGGGTTGACAACTACCTATTCAATGCCCAACTTGATGCCTGTCAAGAGGTATACGGAATGGCTTATCCATACGTTTTGTATAAGTTAAAAATATTGTATGTAATAATTTAATTCGCTTACAAAGGTGCTACAATTAAGTATGTACTCGTACGTATGCTTTAGCATTTTAAAATGTCATTTATAGTGAAGACATTCAAGCTCTTGACTACTTACTATCTAACCTGTGGTCTAAAGATGTCAGTGTTGCGAATAGCTCAACTATCCCAGTCGTCCGTACTAAAAACCGCTCAACCAAACATCACCTCTATATTTGTAAGAGAGATAGATCCCTTGTGGGCAAAGTTAAAAACAGCTTTCGTCGTCCGAGTCGTTTGAATAAGTTCCCTGAAGTTTTATTGAAGCAACCTTCGTACCGTGATATATGTAACATCTGTAGCGAGCAGTGGCCAAACTTGGCGCTCGTAAATTATTCAACCACTCTGTTATACACTTACTGTCACGAGTGTTGTTCCTTTAGCTTTTGATACGTGCAGATATTTTGTATTACTTGGCATCTTTAATGTAACCGTTATAACCAAAGTTGTGCTTGTGTGTTAATTCAGACTAGCACTAAAGTGAAAGTTTAGAAAGCTAGATTTCGGTGAGTGCTTAATAGTTAGTTTTAATTATATTTTACCTAGTTAGGTAGTAACGGTGAAGTTCAAACGCAAAGTTGTGCTTTTATACTCATTGTAGACATTATAGTGGCATATACCTAGCACCCCTACTGTGTTTCAATTGATGTGGCGCAAAGGCGTTACGTTAACGTTAACGTTTATATTAATAGAGCGGTAGCTACGTCGTAGCAAAGAGTGTGCTACGTAACAGTCTACGAATACATTTCATGATATAATTTTTATTTTAACTACATATTTTGTTCTTTTAGACGGCTTTTTTTTCTAAACATTTCAATCTATTGTTCTTTGCAAAAAAAAATTTTTTTTAATGCCTCTCATGAAAAATAGCCCCGTGATAAGGAATAAATATATTTTAGATCATAATAAAGGAAGTTTATTCGTGTTCACCGTGGGAAGAGCCGCATGCCGTGTTCTTCTGGCTATATTAGCACGACACCCCATAATTTTATCCAGCCATGGTCATAAATAGCACCTTACTCCTTTATAGTCCAAGACACCACAGAATGGGTATCAACATAGCATACCTTGTAATTGTAACTCTTTCTCTGTCTAATTTCTCTGGCAAAATTCCAAATACACATTCAATAGCTGTACGTTGTTCTTGTAATTTTTGCTTTTGATTTTCAATCGCTTTCAGCCAGCAAATTGTTAGGTACCGTCATCCTATTCGAAACATGCATTTTCAATATTGACAATATGCTGGTGAATTTGATTTGAATTCTTGCTAGGCTTATAATAGACTGGACATTTCGAAAAAAACCCTATGGTTTTGATTCCTCTACGCGTTCCTGAGAAAAAGGTTCTTTACAGATGGATAGACGGACAGACCGACAGACAAGCAGAAGTACTGTTACTGACGGAGTGATCCTATAAAGTTTTCTTTTTTTCAACCTCTAAGTTTGATATCTCTACGCGTTTCTGAGAAAAAGGGTCTTATAGACAGCCAGACGGACAAAAAAATTTTACTATAAGGGTTACCTAATTCCCATTGAAGTACGGAACCCAAAAACTACACAGTCATAAGCTCTCGGGCTATATAACTGTTGCAAGTAAGTGAATGGTATCTACAGTACGAGCTCGCTGAATCCACCACTTATTTGTCTATATACCTGGTATCTAGAGAAATAGTGCTAACGTCTCTCGGTAACGGTGAAATAGGTGCCTCAGAAATGTAACTGTTTGCCATTTTAAAACCCCGAAGGTTTTGTTATGACCGTAAAGTTTACTGCTAGCGGTACAGTGTAAATCTTTTCAATATACATTTTAAAACAGTTACAGTTGAGCGTTTCCTTTTCTTATTATAAGCTTGTTTCTTAAAAGGTTTTTAAGATATGATTTATTTCATAAACAAAACGTCTTAATTTTTTTATAACTGTAAGTTTTCGATTTTTATCTTATAAAGTAACTGAAATCAATATTTAAAATCGAAAATCGGTTGATTATTGCCACATTGGGCTTAGTTTTGGGTGTATGTTTAATTTTTTTTTTAATAATATTTGTAATACTAACAATATTGTGTTGTATATATAGTGAGTGGTAGGACTTCTGCCATATTTTTAAATGCAATAAATAAGCAAGCAGACAGCCCTCCTGATGAGAACGTTTGACCACTATGTCTCCTGTCGGTAAGTGATGATGCGGTTGATGGTACGCGAGGCCTAGATTGGGAACTGGCTATCAAGGACAGCTGCTGGAACACGTTAAATGTTTGGCGAGAAATTCAAACAAACCTTAAGGTAGCTGGCCATGTGGACACTAGACAGTGTCCACCATGCAAAAGCTTCTTAGTCTTTCTTTTTTCTATGTTATTCATATGTTTCTCCTGTCCTGTGTTATAGGCATACGTTATCGCTTACCATTAGGCGAGCGTCATGCTTGTCGAAAAAATACACATACATATCACCTTATATAACAAAAATATTGAAAGATTGAATAGAGAAGAACAAATTTTAATTCCTTAAAATTAATAAAGAATCACGAGTAATTAAAATGTAATTAACCAGTAACGGTTTCAGGTGTCCATTCTAACCTCATTCGTAGTCTAAAGCAAGGCATGATTGGGCACTCAACCGGCATATTCTGAATTTGAATACCTACATTAAATGTAAGCCGATATTCAAATTACTGAGGATCTTGTTAGAGAATTGTCGAGAATGTATAGCTACATAATGAGTTTTGAAGGAATCATAATTTTCAAAACAATTTGTTCTGATGGTTAGTCATAAATACAAAAGTAAATTAAAATTTAATAATTATGTATGCAATTGAAAAAACTTTACGGCGTGAGAGATAAAAAGTAGACTCTCTTTATTCCATAGATTATAACATCATCATTCAATTCAAGTTCGTTGATAAAATTTTATTGCAAAATATCAATAAATATTGTTTTTAAGTCCATCTTTACGATCAAATGTAATGAAGCCAACATCTCTGAAATATTGTGCTTTTTTTGCAAAATTTAACATGTAATACTTTTTACCGCAAACAAAGCCGTAGGCGGAATCTTCTATGTTCTTCTAAAATCTGCATGCAACACGGTCGGGAATAAGGCTATCTCCAGACGGTGTGTGGCGGTTCCCACGCTCTCTCAGACACGCCACGTTTATTAAGCTCTTCACCTTTTTGTTACCTGTGGAGAGATTTATTACTTTTAATTATTTTTCATTGTCCGGGCCGTTATTCGTCTTAGAGGCATCGCATTAAATTATTTTGCTTACGGGCTATAATTTTTGCGACACGTCGCAGCGTTATTTATGACTTATGATGGTTCAGTGGAGGCATTCTATTTACAGAAAATTGTTACGTTTTTTATCCTATCTTTAAAGAGTTTCGTGGCTATTTCTATTTTGAATTGAAAGGCTATGTTCAATATTAAGTTTTTAAGTAACTTGCATAATACCACGACGTTGCCGAGTGATATAAGCTTTACGAACTAAAGTCATCTTTAATTCCACGGATTTTCTTCCACAGACAGTTTTTTTTTTCCAATTAATTAAATATTATAAAGCACACCGATGACACGATGAATGTACACAGATACTAATTAATAATAAAAATACAATTTTTATAATAAATGTGACTCAGAATTTTACTCGCGATTTGGCAAACGTAGCGTAGGACGTCCTCAGACTAGATGGAGCGATGATATTCGCACGGTGGCTAGCAAGAGCTGGATGAGAGTAGCCGAGGATTATACTCGGTGGCGTACAAGTGGAGAAGTCTATGTCCAGCAGTGGACTAATAAATGCTGATAATGATGATATAAAGCCAACTAACGGTATTTTCGTGTAAAGGTATTAATTCAAAATAACCTAATAAAATATACATAATGGTATGATTAATCAGATGGGATATAAGGGAGGACAAATGCTAATAAATACCAGCAAACCTCACCTGCCCGTGGTGCATCCCGCTGACCAACAAACTGAGGCTCTGGCGACAGACAAATGGCGGTATAACCATTTCAAAGTATGGCGTAGCTAAATAGTTAAATACTACAGGCCGATGATGGGCAGCAGCGTCACCGGTGCGAGGAGCTACGTCCAGCAGTGGACGGACACTGGATGATTATGATGATGATGAATCAGAGGTTGTGCTCTATAACTAGTCTTATGACAAACTATTTATATCTTATGACAATGCAATTGAAAGAAATAAACACTTTATCTATTATCTATACTCTATTTATGCCACATGCTAAGTGTATCGACTAAACAAAATATTAAGGGCCAGTTTTACCGGTTCCTGATAATGCGTTAGATAGTTATCTGCCACATGACGTCATATAAAAGCTGTGAAAAATCTGTCAGATTTCTTCATATTAGCGCTATCTGGAACCGGTGAAACTGTTCCTAAACAAAATTAATACGTATTATAACTCCAATAACATACTATCCACAATGAAATTCGGAGTAGAGTGAGCAAATATTGAAACTGGCGCACAAATACATGCTATTTGCTAATGACCAAGGTCCATATTTACCCGCTGTAGGCCCGTACCTATCGAGAAGCTATGAATAACTGAAACGTACCACAAACAAGCAGTGTACAAAATAGAGGAGGCACGAGTAAAACATCGCCCTTCATCGGTATTCATCGGGCAATGTAGGGTTCATTAAAATGCGACCGACAATAAACGGGGCCCCCGCGGGACCTTTTGTGACGGCGGGAGTTTTAACCGCATTTCAATCTGTTGTGCAATATTATTTTCTCATTGTTTATAGCAACTCTCGCGTGAGTGGCTACAGACTGACTGCGCGCTTTTATACGTTTCAGTAAACATATGGTCCGGTGGTTTCTTTCCGTACTTATTGGTATTTTTTTAAATGTCACTAATTTGAAGATGTTGCTGTTTGTTTATTTAACAATAATCAATAACTAACTTTTTTACAAGACAAATTTAAAATCAACGTAGGATTCCTTAACAAGGTCATTGCACCAACAGTTTATAATAAATTGTTAATTGTTAAACACAATCCAAAATTTCATCGTACCGACGGGACTCGAACCCGCACCCCCCGGATTAAACGTCCAGGTGCTCTGCCAATTAAGCCACGGTTCGATCCATCGATACGACGAAATTACTGGATTGCATTTGTTAACCCAATTATGCATTTGTGGCGCCATCTATGACTACTTATTACGTAAGTTAATCATTCGGAAGAAATCAGTACAGTTTTCAAATCCGAGTGTATAATAAGTTTGTAATAGTAAATTCACTTTCTTTTTGTTATTAAATAACATATTTACGGTTTTCTGATTTTTTCATTTATATGTGCCTTCCTTGTAAGACAAAGTTCATGTTTCTAGGCAAACGGAAAGGAACCCTATATAGGTTTTGGTTTCCTTGAAAAAACGCACAATATGCGACATAAACATGTTGACTTACAAGTTTTTTCACAGCTGAACGAGGCCGTAAATCTAAGTACTTGATATGCATTTCAACGTTTATAATCAAAGATTTCAACTTTATAACTGAACACGTTCCTGAGAGAAGGGTCTTGACGTCTGTCTAGACGGACAACACAATGATACTATAAGGGTTATTTTTTTTCCTTTTGAAGTTTGGAACCCTTAGATGTAAAAAATCCACGCAAGTCATTTTCAGTAGAAATAAAGTTAAAACTTAAATACAGATTCTTCAGAACTGTATATTGAGACTACGGCTACAGAATAAATAATAGTACCTACGCCTAAGATACACCCTCTTCATAAAAAAAGAATCAAATCGGTTAACGATTAACCGAGAAATCACGTTACCTCTTTCTTTTTGGAAATCAGTAAAGTACATAGTATACAATTATTATACCTAGGTTCACATGTTTTATCGGTACACTTTAAAATCATCGCTTGAGCTGTATCATATTAAAATAAAAATGCATTCAAACTGTGCATTTATTAATGGCTTAATTTAATCCAGTATGCGTGCACTTTCGTCGCCGCCCCGCCGCTGTTCACTATATCTATGGCGGCGCGACCCGCCCCGCAGATTTCCATATGCGGCATAACCGCTATAAATTAACCCGACAGGATATGGATTTTAAAATAAAATAATAACGGCCAATGTAAGTATGTAATTACGTACTGTAATTAATGGCACGTAATAAAATGCATTTGTAGTTTTTACAAGCAGGCGCGTTGTGGAATACTGTTGCTATTGATAAAATTATTATCGTGTTATTGGTCCTATTTTTGCTTGCTAATTTGTGGAGTATAAGATACTGTGTAGGCTAAGTTTCTCTCACTCTGAAACCTCGGGGTAAGTGTGGCACATTCGTCTATACGAATTCTTGAAAAAAAAAATGTTATGTTTACAAACATTGGATGTAGGCACATAACTTAAATATGTGGTCAGCTCTTGAAAAAATTTCAATTTAATAATTTAGGTCAAGGACTTTAAAAAAAATAAGAGATCAATAAAATTACTTTATATTTAAAAACAGTATTGCGTTCAGGAAAAAGTTATAAAATAAGCCAAACAGCAAGGATTTCAATGGTATATAATTCGGTAATAGGCCGGTATGCTAGACCCATTAATTAAAACGTTAAAATTAAGGTACGGCACACCGCAGCGTGCTGCGTGCGCGATCTAGGCGGCGATCAGATAGCGCAGTAGTCTTTATACCCACTGGTTCACACCAAACGCGATCAGAAAACAATTGAGAAGTACTTAGATCGCGCCCGCAGGATCGCAGGATGCCGCAGTCTGGCCGCATCTTTAACAATAGGCAAAAAAAAGATGGTAATTTATTCAGCCAATACTTGTCCGATCAACCCAATTATAAACAAAATCCAGAACCTGACATTTGTGCTGCCCGCTTTACGTGAAATGTCCCAGTAAAATTCTTGAAGCAATTTACAATTCACACTATACACTGGGGGAGACGAGATAAGTGAAACGTAAAGCTTCCTCTTCAATAAATAAGTAGGTAACGTGAAAGAACTAGTCGATATTCCGAGTTGACTCGACTCGACATGTGGGTTAAGATATTCGAGGGAGCTTAGACATACCCCCATTCAAAAGGCGCTCTAAACGGAAGGATACGAGCCGTAAAATAGGATTTCATGCATGCGTTGCTTTGTGTGAACAAATATGTACGGTTGACAACGCACGACCTTTGCCAATAACCTCGTGCTGAACGAAAAAATGATTTTTTATTTTTTGTACACAAATTTTTGGTAGCAAGTGCAACTTTTTGGAATATTGGAGAAAATAAAACGTTGGATAAAAAAAGCTGTGGAATATTTGTTAACGATTTTTTTTATACATTTGATCAGCTAGCGTTTGACCACTATCTCGCCTGGTGGTAAGCGATAATGTGGTCGAAGATGGTAAACACGCTAGGCCTTGGTCTAATGTGATATAGGTACTCTTAATTTTTTTGTCTTGAATGATGAATATAACTATGTGAATAGATGTGAACCTTTAATATTTATCAAAATCCTTACCCATAATATAATCCTTATATTGAATTCTTTGCATGGATTCCTCAATCCGTACCTAGGGTATATAGATAATAATAATAGCAACATTGCATGTATTGATGAATTCGCGAAAGTCAATAGCAAAGTCTATCTTAGCAATTAGAATCATAAAATCTTTCATCAAGGAAGGGTATTGTTTTTCGTGCGTATCTGTTTTGTATGTAAGTATATATGTTAAATACCTTGTATATTTCAAACGGTAGGATGGATTTCGACAGTTATAGTATCGTTATATTTTTCTTAAAAACCCAAGTGTCCTTAGATAGGCGATAAAAAAAAACAAAATGTGAATGTTTGGCGCGAAAGAGTAATACGGTAATTAAAAAAAAATCCCAACCTATCAAGTAGGGTATTAAAATAAAGGAAATTAAAAAGGAGATTACAAAAATATGAAAAATGCTAAAAAAGTATTAAGTTTTCACACAGTCGGGTTCTTAGATCTTTTCGATAATTCACTTATTATGACATATAATATTATATGTAGACCCTAGTTTTGCAAAGATAAACACAACATATCAAAACAAAAGTATAAGTTAAACAAATATGAAAAATGCCAGACATAACAATATCCAAACAGAAACGAAAGTGAATCGAGCATGGGTGTTTTGTCCGAATGAATCTCCATCGCAGATTCATGCCTGGGGCACAATCCTCATAGCAATCAGCAGTATATATAGTCACTGTAGTAGCACGTATGTCTGGGTCCCCGGCGAACCATCGCACTCGTTTGAATATTGCATTTAGCGCTACTATCTCTACGACACCCGCCGCCACTCAACTTGCGCTTTTACGGAGAATTGACCTGAAGTAAAGTCCAAATTTATTATGAAAAGCAAAACAACGCTTCCAGCTTAATGGATCCAAAATGAGTACACTGACACCGCTCTATTGTAGGGAATACTGTGTTTGCATACAATATATTTTGAAGGTAGTAAAGTTTAAGTAACATTAATGCTGTTGATTTGATGAACAGTCACAATAAGCATAGTAGACTCAAAGAGTCTCAATGAGTAGAGCTCATTGAGGTACAAGAATTGTGATCTTTGAACAAACAAACTGGTTTAATTTATTTATTTAGTAACAAAATCCACAACCCTTAATTAACATAGTTTCAGAATGATATTGTGATGCTTAAGGCCAATAACAGATTTATTTTTTATTAATAATAATATTCAACATTGAAACCTGTTTGTAAGAGTAAAAATAACAATTTCTATACTTACGAGTACTTCGAATTAGTTTTCTACGTCATTCTATGGTTGCGTTACGGTCGTTTCATATGCGATTAATCCTGATTTCATCTAGATTTTTTTAAACCGAAATGGGTTGTACTTTACCACTATCTTATCTGATGATAAGTGATGAACATTCGTGGATGTAATGTTTAAGTGCAAATTGCAGAAATGCGAAGAGGTCTATTATGGACAGGAGTCAAAGAGGTGCCATTGCTAAGATATTAATATACGCCTTAAACTATCTAAGTATCTTATGTTCTTGTTCCCACTCGGTTAGTATTAATAAACTGGCCAAGTGAAAGTCGCACTAGTAGGGTTCCGTACCACACTACAGTATTTTATAAGATCGAGCAAAAAATACCACTATCATTTTTCGCCAGCAAAAAATAATAATTAATAAACATTTTATTTCGTATAACGCCATCTATAGGACTTTTACCTAACTAAGCGTTCATAGATGGCGTGAAATGCCGAAGAAAACACGTTTCTTGTTTGCGGACCCTCTATTATTTTTAACTTTATTCTGTTTTTAGTATTTGCTGTTATAGCGGCAACAGAAATACATCATCTGTGAAAATTTCAACTGTCTAACTATCACGGTTCACATGAGATACAGCCTGGTGACAGACGGACAGACAAACAGACAGACAGACAGACAGACAAACAGACAGACGGACAGCGGAGTCTTAGTAATAGGGTCCCGTTTTACCCTTTGGGTACGGAACCCTAAAATCGTCAATCACAGTACTAATAACACTTGACTGTGCATAGCAGATGACTTAAATCCGCGATGCATACAATGGTGAGGTTCCGTGGAACAATCGATACATTGTCTAACAACCAAGCCGATCACTACCAAGAGAGCAGCATCTCTGACAATATTGACATCTGCATTGACATTTCATCTCAGATGCAATAGTCTCAGTTTGCAATTTCTCAAAGCAGTAATCTAAGTTTCTATTCAGATTGTGGAGCAACTTAGACAGAACTATACAGTTAAGTTAAAGCATATCCATTTAACTAATGCTCTGTCCGACTATTGGCCTTGGTGCAAACGAGGCACTTTGTTCCTCGGAACGTATAAGCTAGGTTCTTCAGACTTTCAGATGTTTACAATGTCTGGAGGAAACTTGAAAGGAGTTATTAGTTCTATTTCCTTACGTAAGAAGAGATTTCGTTTTTGTGCTTCAAAAATATATGTTTGCTGGAAAATTACTTCTCAGTATTTAAAACATATTTTAAACTGTATATATATAATATGTAACATTATATATATAAAAACGTACTCGTAAGAGGTATTAGTTTAATTACTGTTATAAATATAATAAAAACTTATAAAGTGCCGCATATAGAGACTAACTGAAACAAGAATTAAGATAGTTTAAAAATTAAAACAACCAACTTTCATGCCCTGCGACTCCTGCGAGTCAGTTTCAGTAGCAAGTTTAAGACGTTTATCGTCATATCTCTGTAGATGATTGTAAGATCTTAATGAAATTATAATGGAACCACCTCGGGAGTATACTCTTTTGAACGAAAATATTTTTTTTAATCGGCTTACAATTGACTAAATATTGACGAACATACCTACACAAAAAAAAACATACGGACGAACATAGAACCTCCTTCTTTTTGGAAGTTGGTAAAATAGAACTTAATGCAAAGAATTTGTATTTGAACTTGACTTTCCTTAAAGAAACTAGTAAAAGATCTTTAATTATATATATATTTTTAATATCTTATAGGCTAGCGTTTGACCACTATTTCACCTGTTGGTAAGTGATGATGCGATCGAAGATGGTAAGCACGCTAGGCCTAGAATGGGAACTGGCTCAAGATTAGATGCCGGAACACATTAGTTGTTTGGCGACAGATTTTCTAACTTGAGGGTGGTAGAATACTGTAAGAATATTTTCACCTCACAACCTCGGAAAGGTTCTGTTTATCATTCAAAATCTGCGTGCAAAAGTGCATTTTATCCGCTAGCGTGGAAAGAGTTTTTAAAATTCGAACCTTTCTACTCAATAATTTTCTATGCTGCCAATCCACTAAAAATGCATAAATACTTATTTCGTGTCAGTGCGCCAACCTCATTTTACAAGCTTTTATTTAACTTGCAATGTATGTATGTATGTCACTATGTATGTTCGGGTGGAATCTTGGCAGCTAAATTAGACCCACTTCCCGATGTCTGAATGTGTATAAGTGTAGGGAAACAGCACAATGTTAAAAAATATGCTGTTTGCGTTCACACCAAAATTCCACTGAAAATCTTCAGTAAAGTCCACATCTTTACTGAGGCTATAATTCCGACTGGACTATGACTTCAACTTGACCTGAAATGTGACTTTGACTCAATTTTATGACTTGAATTAACGAAAAACATGTATAATTTAATACTCGACACTCCCTAAATACACCTATCGTGTGGAGCCATAAGGAAACTAAAAAAATGTTTTTCAAAGTTTTTATGTTTTTCATGTAGCTGTCGTGCTGGTCAGTGTGGTTATACTAAATAAATTATAAGTAAGTACATTTGAACCACTCGCTTCGCTCATGGTTCAAATATATCCATAATATCCTAGAATCCTTCGCTTGCTCAGGTTTCAATACAAGTACTCACGCCAAAAACTAACTTTGCAACCTTGTATAACAAATAACTATTGTCCTGGCATACTGACTGACTTGAGACAACGTACAGCCTGAACCGCTGGTCGTAGAGGCTTGAAATTTTGAGGGTAAATTTATTTGTCTTAGTACGTAGAGGTGTACTAAGAACGGATTTTTGAAAATTCCTTCTTAAAGAGGGTTAAATGGGGTGAACACTTTTTATTAAAGTTTTTTGTTTTTGAACTTAAAGCGATAAAGATTTTATATGAAAAATTAATAATAATATTACTATTAACAATATTTTTGGTTATATTATTTAATATTTATGGCATTAAGGTGGTGCAATAGGAGATGAAAGTTCATACCGAAAGCTCTTTATTTATGAAGTTATTGTCATGAAAATTGTTATTTGACTAAACCATATGATGTTAAAATTAAGTTATCAATATTTTTTGCCAGGAATGCATTTAGGTGGTGTAATTGGGAATGAAAGAGCATGTCAAAAGTTTTCTATATATGAAGCTACACTGATGAAAATTGGTATTTAAATAGTGCATCTATATACATAAGAATAAAACCCTATTGCACTTGGTCACGCTAATTCTAATAAATAAGTGAGAATATATGCATTATATATTATTGCCACTTACGAATAAACCGTTGTACACAAAAAAAACTACAGTCGTTATAGTAGAGATGATTTAGGTTATGTAAAGCAAATAAGAACCTAGATCACTTCTTATATATAATAAAAAAAATATAATAAAATCCAGAAGAAAATCTAACTACTAAGAATATCTGACGTTTAAATTCCAATAATAAAGGGTTTCGAGTCTGAATACGGCTCAGCACGTTATTAGCAGCAATTAACGCGGTAACCTCAGCATGTATAGCCAATTAAATGGAGTGATACCTTACTTCCATTACTAGCCATAGCGTGTGTTGTTTACATCAATTAACAACCGTGTTAATTTTAATGCGGGCATCTGTTGCCGGGTTTGTGCGGTGCGCCTTTACTGACTCGCCTGTGACGCACGTAATGTATTTGGTTGCGTGTAAGTGCTGATGGTTGATGTATCTATTTGTTGAATATCAGGTACATTAACGTTTTACGAGGATGTTTTATTTTGCCTAATAGGAAGGTAAGTAAATGTAAGGACCTACATAGATACGTGTGAATATGAAACGTAAAGTGATCAGAAATGTGAAAGTAACTGGCCATAAACAAGAAATACTTCTGCTTGGTATTTTTACTTCGAGTAAGAACATTCAGGATGAATTTTTAGATGCCTTTTTACCTGCTCCCTTCTCTTTTTATGATCCTAGGTCTCAAACCATTTGTATTAACGTATCAGCTATGCACTCTAGCGATCTATCTGTCTGAGTGAGTTTAAAAGAATGAAAGGTTAGTAAAGTATATATTCTTGATTTTTTGGGTTGTTATACCTTAGTTAGTTACAACAACAGATGTATACGGTATGCCTGTCTGTTATATTTTGACCGTTAAACCGCTGGGCCAATATAGTTGATTTTAGCACAGAGATGAAAAGTAGCTGTGACTAATCAACACCAATATTATAAATGCGAAAGTCAGTTGGTATATTTGTTTATTTGGGACTTCTTCACAGTTAAACCGCTGGACCGATTTAGCTGAAATGTTGCACAGGGATAGTAGTATGGATAAGCTATAGAATACTTTTAACGAGGGCGAAGCCGCGGGTCACGACATTTTATATACGATATCTAAAAGCAAACATACGCGATGTCGATATTAAGATCGCCAATTGACTCTGGTACATCCAAAGCGTCATAAAAAGCAGTACTTCTATGCCAGTTACATAGTATATTTTGCATAATTACAAATGGCAGAGTATGTTTATAAGTTCGGCTTTATGATGTGAAACATCGCACTGGCAAAATAATAATTTTACGTAACTAAGGTATAAAAACCCTAAAAATCAAGTATATACTTTACTAGCTTTTCATTCTTTTAAACTCAATCAGACAGATAGATCGCTAGAGTGCATAGCTGATACGTTAATGCAAATGGTTTGAGACCTAGGATCATAAAAAGAGAAGGAAGCAGGTAAAAAGGCTTCTAAAAATTCATCCTGAATGTTCTTAATCGAAGTAAAAATATCAAGCAGAAGTATTTCTTATTTATGGTTAGTTAGTTCCAGTAAAATTTGATAACAGAGTAAACGAAAGACATGACGTGATCCCAGACTGTCAGTGAATGCAATGCCACAGGTCGTCGTTTTTACGCTCCCCTTAATGTTATTTCGTCTTTTATGACACTATAAAGGCGATGCCAGCCACTAGACGTAATGAAATCCTGTTCGATACCGCAGCGGGCAGGTAACAAAGGACTGTTTACGGATAGATTAAGTTTTTAATAACTTTTGACGATCATGTGATTAAAGATTAATTGTAAAGCTGCGTTCATGCGTCGTTTCGCTTTGGTCTCTTGATTAGAATGCGCAACACTACGGTATATTTCAGACACGTTATAAGTACATGTAATATGAAAAAAAGACCATTATTTTGAGGTAAACAGACAAAGTTTAAAGGGGCCTAGTGTCGATATTTTATTTCTTAATGACTTTATCAAATTAATATATTTAGCCATGCAACCCGTATGGGTCATTTGAAACTGAACATCTAGAAGTTTGTGTGACGTCACAGTCGCAGATACTTTATTATATTTCCATTCGCGTGCTGAATTTTCTGTTCGATTTAACATAGTAAATCTGTTCTTCACAATATTTATAAATCTATACACGCTAACAAAAGTGAATACTTTATCGAATTAAACTAATATTATTGTGTAAATATAGGGTTATGTCCAGCAGTGTACTGAGATAGGCTGATGATGATGATGATGATGATGTAAACACAAAATAACATTCATACATGCACAGTATAATAATAATAACCCAATTATTAATACACACTACTTTTCGGGTATAATTTTCAAATCAGTATATTATCTACTAAACACATTTAAGATACGAATATTCTCCGAAAGAACAGATATGTGCAGAATGCTCTGGCCATTTTCTTCCATTAGAGAGAATTATTAAACATGCACCCAATGAAGTATTCATGATACCTACGTTTTGGCACTAACCGAGCGAGCTATTTGAGAGGATCACCGGATGCTAGAGAATTTGAAGTTAAATTTTACTGATGTGCTTTACACTAAGTTGAATAAAATAAAATAAACTATTATTGTGTAGTTAAAGATTTAAATCGTTTGAAGTCAGAAAAATAAAAATAGATATGTGAATAAAACAATGTATACACAATTACCCTTTAAGTACGTAAGTACTTAAAGGGTAATGGTACGGCCACACCGCAGCGTCCTGCGTGCGCGATCTAGGTGGCAATCAGATAGCGCAGTAGATTTTTTGTCGACTGGTACACAGCAAACGCGATCTATGGCGATCTGAAAACGATTGAAAACCGGATCGCGAACGCGCACGCGCGCAGTAGTATTTGTACCAACTGGTTCACACCAAACGCGATGAGAAATCAATTGAAAATTACTGAGATGCCGCCCGCAGACCGCAGGACGCCGCGGTGTGGCCGTAGCTTAAGTAAGTAAGTAAGTACTAACGTACTTAAAGGGTAAATTAATTCTTTAAGCACCTTTGTCAATTCAATTAAAACTCTTTATATCTCGATCTTATCACCTGCTGATGCTGAACCTGATAATCATATATTTATTATCATTTAGTCATCATTTAGTTTGACTCTACAATTAGTAGAGTGCTATGTGTATGTTATTCACCCATTAGAATCAAGATTGCGCTCGTAGATACACCGTAGTTAGGTCTCCCAGACACAAACAGTCTTTGTGCATACCCGCATGAGGCGCTCTAATCTAACATTCAGGATGTACCTGAACCACAGAATAATGAATAGTTGCTCCAGCTCCGATTGTTAATGCTAACATACTCGTACATGCTTAGTATGTTTGACTAATAGAACACCTCACTGCCTTGTGGAATAAAGGTAGAAACGGTTTTGTAACAAGCTAAATACATATAAATTATATAAAAAAATATTTTTTATTACAAGTTTTTATCTGGGACAATGAACTAAAATGTTAAAAATAAATTCTAGTAAGTATTTGGCATGTAGTTACTTACCTATATTTATAAAGCTTGAAGCAAGACCCGTTTTTCAGCTAGGTTATTACTATACTTCAGTGCCTCAAGCTTTTAAAAATAAAGGTAATTACCTACACGCCAAATACTTACCAGAATTTATTTTTAACATTTTAGTTCGTTGTCCCAGATAAAAGTTTGTTATTAAAAATATTTTTTTTCTTATAATTTATTTTAATTTTTTTAGTAGGTAGGTTATAGATACTAGATACCGACTACCTACCTACTACCTAAGTATTTAAGAGAAGTCGTGATGTTTTAAAATATTCCACGGATATTTGATGTGATTATGGATAAAGTGCTCTTCAAGGAAAATCAATCGACTCGGTGGGACTATGTTGCTTTAACACAGAAATGCCATGGCCACCTTACAGCTTCATCATCAGATCCTGGATATCGTTTAAATGTAAAGTGCTCCTCAAGACAAATCATTTGAGCCCAAATTTGCCACGGTTACGTTATTTTATCAAAGATATGCCGTGGCCACCTTCCAGCTTCATCACCAGTCGCTAAAAAATATCTAGGTGTAAAGTTCTCTGCAAGACGAATCAATCGAACCCAGACTCGGTAGGGTTTTGTTGTTTTATCACAGAGATTCCGTGGCTACCTTCCAGCTTCATCATCAGGCCCTGGATATTATCTAGGTGTAAAATTATCTGCAAGACTAATCAATCGAGCCCAAACTCAGTTGAGTTAAGTTGATTTATCACAGAGATGCCGTGGCCACCTTCCAGCTTCATCATCAGACCCTGGATATCATCTGGGTGTGAAGTTCTCTTCAAGACGAAGCAATCGAGCCCAAATTCAGTAGGGTTATCTTGATTTATCACAGAGATGCCGTAGCCACCTTCCAGCTTCATGATCAGATCCTGGATATCATCTAGGTGTAAAGTTCTTTTCAAGACAAAACAATCGAGCCCAAACTCGGTGGGGTTATGTTGTTTTATCACAGAGATGCCGTGGCCACCTTCCATCTCCATCATCAGACCAGCTCTATGATACCATATCATTGTATTGTCACCGAAGATACATAAGTACACCAAATTTGAGTCCAATTGGACATCGGAAAGTGGGTCTAATTTAGCTTTCAAGATTTCACCCGAACATACATAGTGACATACATACATACATTGCAAGTTAAATAAAAGCTTGTAATAATAAAAACTACGTCTATATTTAACTTTGGTGATTTAAAAACAAGTATTGTTTTGTTTGTATGCTACTTTCCATGCCAAAGTTGTCTGGAAGAAATTGCTCTGTGCGATGAGACCGCCGATTGCATTACCTCGTTATTGCATCTGTTTCTATTGATTTGTTGTACAATTTGTATTGTATATATGGTAAAAATATGTATTGTATTTTATTTTATTATGATTCACTTATGATGTTATCAAACATTTTTTCATTATTTTTTGCTAGCCTGATAATTTGCTTCTATTTAGTATACAGTGATATTATTAGTGATATTATTAAATTATCATAATCATGACACCGTAGAAAAATTTTCTCAACCGTTTCGTGTGAAATTATACATACAAGTAGATAACGATTGCCAAATTTTATAATTTAATACTCAGCAAGTATACTCGTATATATACGCAAAAGTGTAACAATAAATTTATTATTGGTCATAAGTCAACAATATATTTAGGGTTCCGAACTCAAATGGTAAAATTAAGACTCTGCTGTCCGTCCGTCTGTCTGTCTGTCCGTCTGTCACCAGGCTGTATCTCATCAACCGTGATAGTTAGACAATTGAAATTTACACAGATAATGTATTTCTGTTGCCGCTATTACAACAAATAGTAATAAAATATTTTTCAAAAATAAATAAAACCGACTTCATTACCACAAACAGGCACTCAAAAGCGAAAAATAAATTACTTAATATAATTATTAACAGCGCTACCCACTTCGCTATTTGAAGTCGGTGCCAGCCAAGTCTATTAGATAGTAAATAGATACTATGTATGTAGTAGTAGTAAGTAGATAGATACATGTAGGTAGTATCTATCTACTACCTATCAGACTTGGCTGGCACCGAATTCAAATAGATAAGTGGGTAGCGCTTATAATAATTATATAAAGTAATTTATTTTTCTCTTTTGAGTCCCTGTTTGTGGCAATAATGTCGGTTTTATTTTTTTTAATAAGATTTTATTTTACTCTTTTTAAAGCAAAACAAGTTTTAATTAAATTACATGCATCTATAAAATTTCGTGTCTGGGCCGTCATACACTGACGGATATATACTTTGTGAACATTTCAAGTATGTACCTATTACGGTTAAGAAGGTACATCTGTAAAGTGCGCACATATAGACACACGGACGGACGGACGAACGGACGAACGGACAACAAAGTCTCAGAAAGTGTTCATTTGGTACCCTTTGGGTTCGGAACCCTAAATTGCCGCGCTAGTGAAAATATTCACTAGTCATAATGATGTCATCAAGGTATCAAAGGACAATGTCCAAAATGGCTCTGTGCAATAAAAGCATCTGACACACACGATAATTAATTGTCTATTTTATTACAATAATTCCAAATACTTTTATAACACGGACTAGTTGTATTCCAAAATGAATATTAAAAAGTATTATTTGCGATGATTAACATTAACTGCCGTCATATGGCCTACACAGTCTGAATCACTCTACTACGTTATAAGAGTTGGCACTTCCTTACATTGTTAATACCCGAATTATGAAAGCACTGTGTAGCCAACCTTACAACGAAAAGTATCATTTACGTAGTACCTATTAAATAATCTGTGGTATTATGCTTATAATTTTTTTTTGCAGTGTTGGTTGGTACAAAGTACTTTCATAATTCTGAGTTATTTATGTATGCAGTGTCGCGGGCGGGACTGATATGGCCGCCATCTTCGTCAAACGTCAAGTCATGTCAAAAAAATTAGGTTTGCTCAAAAACTTTGCACATTAACAAGACTGCCTGGTAGAACATTCCTGTGAAGACAAATTAATTCTCCCCACCTATGTTTCTATCTCGCTCACAGTTACCGTAAGAATATCAGAAGTCAATAATACTTAAATTCAAAAAATTAAAACCACCCCCGACTGATTTGTATATGTAATCAGAGTTTATAATCAAAGCATATAAATAACTTTGTACATTGAGACCATTCCAAGTGTCTCAGAATTAGATCAAGCTTACCATATTTTTGCAATATTATTGAAGTAACAAGATACTGCGACAGCGCCATTTTGACGTCCGCGGTCAAAGGACTACGATTTTACGAAAGTTGCTATCGTAGTTTTTTTTTTTTAACCATAAAAGAGCTGATAATATTTAAACAGCTGAACAGATTTTCATGAAATAAAGCTAAGGACACTTTCGACGAAGACATCTATCAAACAAAACAAACTAAATCAAAATCGGTTCATCAGTTTGGGCGCTACGATGCCACGATGACAGACACACAGATACACAGATACACAGATACACACATCAAACTTATAACACTCCTTCGTTTTGCGTCGAGGGTTAAGAACCAAAATCAACGTGAAGAAAGATGTAAAAACATTATTCAAGGTCATATTTTTTAGTCTTCAAAAGTATATGCAATAGCAACCTCCATTGTGTATAATCTTCTTGGGACTCTTCTTTTAAAACCAGTACATTCTCCTATGTTTGAAATATTTATCCTCATATATCTGAAGATACTAATCAGATCTCGATAAAATTAAAATGGGACCACCTCGGAAACGTACCCTACCTATTAAAAAAAGAATCATTTGAATCCGTTCACAATTGACGGAGTAATCGCGTAACATACATACAAAAAAATAAACTGGCCAAGTGCAAGTCAGACTCGCACTCGTAGGGTTCCGTAACACAGTTAAGTATTCCATAAGTATGATTTCTCGCAACTACAAAATAACTTTGTTTTTCATAGTGTTTGTATGAAAAACAAAGGTATCTTTGCGGTCGCCATATCTCACAACTGCTGACTGTATCTCGTTCAAACCAATTTTCGTTGAAAGTTTTTGTTGAGATCTACAGAATATATTTTTTCTAGATTTTTCATTTCCTTACTTTAGAAGTTAGAGGGGGGGGACACACATTTTACCACTTTAGACGCATCTTTTAAATGTTTGACTTTGAGAAAAAAATATTTTAGGAACCTCAATGTCATTTTTGAAGACCCATCCATAGACACGTATAGGTTTGAAGAAAATTTTTTTTTGTTTCAGTTCCATGTATGGGATGCCCCCCTTAAACTTTTATATTTATTATTTTTGTATAAAAATCGAAAAGCGGTATACAGAATACATCTACCTACCAAGTTTCAATTCTGTAGTCCTTATAGTTTCGGAATAAAATGGCTGTGACATACGGATGGACAGACAGACAGACAGACATGACGAATCTATAAGGGTTCCGTTTTTTGCCATTCGGCTACGGAACCCTCATTAAGGGTCCTCAACTTAGTTTTCCGGCAAATTTTATTCAATCGGAACCCGAGTGTGTGTGTGCGAGTCTGACTCGCACTTGAACATTTTTATTTAAATTATGTTCCCTGAAGGTACGACGACACCGCGGCGTCCTGCGCCTTGCACTTTCGCGATCTCATTTTCAATCGTTTTCTGATCGCCGTAGATTGCGTTTGGTTCACAACCAGTCGGTACAAATACTACTGCGCTATCTGATCGCCGCCTAGATCGCACACGCAGGACACCGCGTTGTGGCGGTACCTTAAGGGCTGTTAATTTAGTAAATAAATATACTAAAAAAAACAAAGTTATACAGCTAGCTTATTATTTCATTACCAATTTTCTTTATTTACGTACTCTTAGTACTTAACTTAGTAATTAAATAGATAAATCCTACTAGTCCTACTAATATTATAAGTGCGAAAGTTTATAGTCATGGATGAAGTATTTTTTTCTTTGTGCCTTCGCGCAAAAACTATACATGGATTTTTGATGAAACTTTACAATAATATTAATATAATATGTGTTCAATCAGATGCCAATAATAGAACCAACGCGCATGAGTAAGTTGCGCGCGGTATATGCGAATTGAATACGATCAGACATCATAATAGCATAGCTAGCAGAGTAGAATAGGACATGGAATATACATACACGAGGGCAAAACCAAGAGACGCATCTAGTATAATGTATTAGTTTAACGTTAATGAAAGTGTATAAAACATTTCTCATCTACAATGTAAATATTAAGCACACCTTGTATTACGTTACACCCTTAATGATCTATGGTAGCATGAGTCATTTTTTCGGTAAATTACAGCAATCATAACACTTGTCAAGGAAAATTACGGCCCTCTTGAGACAATGATATCGTTACAAGGTTACGAATTTGTTATCCCCTCGGGGTGCAACCCTATTATCTTATCCCTATTCTAGCGTTTTGTTCATTGCGATGACTCTTCATAATTTTCGCAGTTTATTCCTTACCAGTTTAACTGGAGAGTACTAATATCCTTGGAGAGTTCTTGCGTTTTTATTGCGTAGGAGTAAAATTAGTTCTTAGTTTATATTGCCTCTAAGGGTCAGTTCACAACGAAACGCGACGCGACGTGACGAAGCTTTTGGTTTCGCGCGGCGCAGCAAAACGCGCGACACCACCAAATTATCTCAATGCAATGGGTATCCCATTGTATAGTTAATCAAGTTCATCTGTTTATCACGCGGATTCCCGCTGCGCCGCGCGGTACGCCTCGCGGCTAACTAACTAACTAGCGCCGAACTAACTCAATTAAATGTGTATCTTTTTCAGTAGCGAATAAAGTTCTTTTTTACAAGCTTTATCTCTACTTCACGGTGAATTTATTTTTCCGTCACAATTCTTGCGATTGATTTTAGAGCGACTTCCAGGGGTTCGATTGAGCTGAAATTTTGCATACATGTGTAAACTGCGTAACAATGCAATATTATGATGACATGGTGCTGATCTGATGATGGAGCTGGAAGGTGGCCAAAGGGACTCCTTAACTACACATGTTATAGGTACTCCTTTGTTTCGTATAACAACTTTTAACATAATTTTACTTCGACTAACAACGTTTCATATAATGAATCGCTTGGTATAATTGCAGTTCACATAATTTTTGCTTCCAATAACATTTGTTTGATAAAACAACGAATAAACGAATGTCCAAATAATATAATATTTATTTCATATAATAGTCATTTGTTGTAATTTTTGTTTATATAAATCTTATTTCATATAATAATTACCTAATTGTTTACATCTTCGATTTTTTTTTTGCTTTCTTCTGGACTCTAAAAACGTACAGACGAATTGAAAACCTCCTCCTTTTCGGAAGTCGGTTGAACATAAACCAGTAGGTAGGTAGGTAGGGTTAGGTTTCTTGTGACCACAAAGCACGAGCCGAGCGAGCAAAGCGAGCGTGCCGCGACAGCGGCCGGCGAGTGCCAGAACCGAATCGGCCCATGTTCACTAGTCTAAGGCAGATAAAATATAAACCTTATAATATACCTGTTAAATAAAACTAGGACCAAAAAATGAAAATTAGTTCAAATAAATTAGTGGTAAATAATAATATAACTAATGAAAATTACATGAAACAAAATTATATTAAATTAATGTTTGTTTCAAATAATAATAGAAAAAACAAATATTAGGAGAACTGAATACTTATGTTAACTAATTTTATACGAACTGTTTTTTAATGTAATTTCTCTTCATATAATTTGAAGAGAAATTACATTAAAAAATTGTTATGCAAACCAGGGGTAAACCCATGTTATACCCGTCGTGTTTGGGCTCGTTGGATTTGTCTTGACTTACTCTGGTCCTAAATGCAAAAGCTTGTCTTTAAAAAGGTTTTTTTAAATATTACTTGTGTATCACTCTCTTAATAAGTGTGCGCCCCGTCGCGTCGCGGTCTGAGCTGACCCTAACGGAATAGTAAAACAATGTGTATTAGTAGTATTAGTTTAAGTAGTGATAAGCGTGGTTATACACTGACGTTTGTTTTGTTGAAAGACGGTCGAAGCAGGGTGCTTCAATGCGTGGTACGTTCTACTTGAGGGTAGTTATACACCACCATAATAAAAAGAATAAAATGTTTGCTTTTAGACACTACGAACACTATATGTTCGTATTGCCTGAAAGCTAGCTAACAATGATCGTCATACCGAAACTTAAATTACTTTATTCGGTAGTTGATACTACAATGTAGGAATATTGAAATGTGTGTGAAAATTAAGATAAGTTCGTCACAAATTTAAATATCAAGAAATCTTATGTGCCCTCTCGTGCCGTCTCATTTCATCCGATGACTTGACAACCCTTATATAAACAAAAATTATATAATCATTTAATTTATTATCAGATAACTAAAGTGACCGCCAGCTACGATATAAAATCAGTTAATCACCAACAGATGGAGCCACAAGAGACCTAAATTCATAAGTACACTGTATAAATTCACCTCATTTCAACTTCATGAGGATAGTCTGGAAGTTTAAAATTTAATCCGGCTGGGGTAAGAGAGCAGAAAAGTTAACCCTAAAAGTTTCAGCCGCACGGCAACTTATTTGTAACTACTTACGGAAGGTTTAGATTTATATGCCAAGATTTGGATGTAAGTTTTGAAAAGGAATGGTGGGACTGAATGTTGTTTATTAAAGTAGTGTAGTTGCTGATATTATGGCCTAGGCATAGTCATAATACTCATTATTACCACACCATAGAAATAGACGGCTTAATACTATAACGCCAAAAAATGGGCTAATTATTTCCTTACCAATTTTGTCACGTTCACAATTCCACAAAACATAGACGTATTTTGACCTTGTTTTTGTTCATCATGTTCATCATCATCAGCCATATTATTCCTCCCCCCACTAATTCTACCCTTGCTGGACATTGGCTTTCTTTTGCTTATGCTACTTGCAATAGTTTTTAGTACGTATAAATAATTTAAATATGTAGTAGATATGTTTATACTTTGTTTTCGTTTGTTTTTTAGGGTTCCGTACCTCAAAAGGTAAAAAAGGAACCCTTATAAGATCACTGTCTTGTCCGTCTGTCCGTCTGTCCGTCTGTCCGTCTGTCCGTCTGTCCGTCTGTCCGTCTGTCCGTCTGTCCGTCTGTCTGTCTGTCTGTCTGTGGGTCACCACCGATTTTCTCAGGAACGGGTGGTCTTAGCAAGTTGAAATTTATAGGTACCAGATACTGAGGTCTATAGTCCCTATTAGGTGTATTAAAATCAAGGTCCTGAGTCAAAACGATAAAAAGATATGGGTAAATTTAGATTTTCGCGAAAACTTGTAAGTACCAAAATTTACTTTAATTTTCATTTCTTTTTTGTTTTTCGGAATTTTTCCTTTACTTGTGCTGTAAGACCTTGCTATTAACCAAAATTGACAATTCTAGGTTAACCGGAAGTACCCTATAGGTTTTGGGTCGAAAACCTAGTTAGTAGAAATCCCGTTGACCTAGAATCATGAAATTTGACAAGAAGCAAGGTCTCACAGCACAAATAAAAGAAAAAATTTCTAAAAATAAAAAATATTGAAAATTAAAGTAAATTTTGGTACTTACAAGTTTTTGCGAAAATCTAAATTAACCCATATCTTTTTATCGTGTTGACTCAGGACCTCGATTTTACTGTACTGGTACTTCTAAAATTAAGGGGATTTTTAAGGTTTTCGCTAAAAAACTATCCTATCCTACGGCTTGTACTTACGAGTATATTAAGCTATTTGTACTAGACGTCGGAATGATTTTCCTGTGATGGGCCAATATATGACCTGGTATATCTTGTTGGCTTAGATGAATTTTGCGATGGTTGATGAAGAAAATATTCTTCATCGACAATAACAAATTTCAACTGTGGAAAGTCGCGGCGAGGTGTTCGTTTAGTACAAGTACAAACTATAAGAATATCTTTATGTTAAATATATGGTATGATATGATATGATGATAAAATTAGAAACCATTGCCTTAACATACATTAGTATATGTACCTTATGAACTAGGTGAAACCTTACGAAGTTTAAAGCACAGGTTATAACACTTGAGAGTCTGATCATTCTAGACCTAGCATGTTCACCATCTTTCACCACATCACATCATCAACCAGGCGAGAAAGTAGTTAAATGCTAGCCTATCATTTGACTCTAAACATCTCACAATTTGTGTAAATTCGTAGCTATTTTATTTACATTGAGATTTACTATGTCTGATCTCTAAATATTATAAAGACAGCATCACTCTTCACAATTAAGTTGCAAAAAAAAACTAGAAATAAACGAACTAAAATGTTTATTTTCTGTCTGACATTCTTCATGAATTCCTAAATTGAGTTTCCCCAATAGATCCTATACCTTCAAGTATATGTTCGAAGTCAAGTCACGTATCTATCATACGTATCATAACAAGTGAAAAACGTGCATTCACGCGGATAAGTCGAGTTAGAAATAGTACAATGGCGCAGTAGCAGCTGCTCCTGTATTGAAACAAACAGTGCCTATGCTAACCAGCAAAACTGAAGATTTCAAATAAAAAGCAATATAATAATAAATTTTCAGTAGCATTTAGATTACTGAAGATTTTAATATTAAAAACATTATTGGCAATCCAATGACAACATATTTTACAAACACAAGCAATATTGATGACGCACTTTCGCAAATAAAGTACTCTGATTTACTTTTTTTACTTTATACCTACAATGACACAAAAAATAATGCTAAAGAATATCTGGAAATAAATATCTTGTATCTCCTCGAACTCCTATTAAATGTTACAGGTATAACGAAGGCCAAGTGAATCTTATTTTGTAAAATATATTTGTATGTTTTTGTAATTTTGTAATATTTATATCGCTTTCTTTTCAAAAAGCAGTTTTCAATAAAGGTCTACGAAGTATTTTCGCTTAACGTAGTCACTTAGATTTTTATCATTATTTACCGAACCATCTCGCTCACTTGCAAAACCACAGAGTTAGGATTACGCTTTGCTATAATTTGTGTTTATGTTCAAGCTATAAATAAATAGTAATGTTCAAAACAACTGACTGTCTTTACAACTGACACTGAAACCTGGCTGTTTTTTTTTCTATAGGTACTACCGTGGGGAATGCTCTAAACAGTTTTTTATTATCATACGTCCGTCCCATTTCTACCATCGGACACACGACTCCTTCAGAAAGCCTATCCACACATTATCGACACATGGCCATCAAATTTTACTCATCTCACACGATTTTTCTTCCCACGTATCTGTAAGATTTGGAATGAACTCCCATTTGAAACCTTCACTGAAACGTTTAATCCGGGTTGCTTCAAACGAAGAGAAATGAAAGTATACTCCAATATAGATTGGCGACACACCAAACATATCGGATATATTGCAGATCTCAATAGGTGGCGCTTCATACTTAAATTTATTGTAAATCAGTTTATTTAAAAAAAAATGTTGCCATGTATTCTTTTAAATTATACAATTAAATATTTCCTAAAAAACTACTAAGATGAATGAAATTATTAATGATTTATTAATTTGTATTACAAACTTTTTTTAGACATAAACTTATCAGTTCAATCATCAGTAAATCATATTCAGGCACAATCAGTTCAAGCGCAACATTGGTCACTGCGCTCCACATAGACATCGATGCGAGATGCTGCCGAGGCAAAGTTGGATCCGAGTTGGATCGGATGCCTCCATCCGGAGCGGGTGAAGGATTAGCGAGCGACGATACGTGTTCGCCGTCGTCACCCCCGACTTTACGGATAAACTTGCGACTCGCGACTTTCCGACAATATCCCTGTTGTTAGCACGTTGTTATTTGAATGGCCGTTTTGTTTCACACTTTTTTCTGCATTATTAATAAAATTCCCTTTTGTAAACGTATTGAATTACGTCAATGTCCGTGGAAAGGCAGTGTTATTGTACATTTTTATCCAACGGCTTGACAAAAAGTATGTTCTTATAATACTTAAAAGTCTGACATATTTTTACGTTGGTAACTGGCGGTTCAGTAAAGAGTAAATTCTATCAGTCTAGAGATTGGTACGTCACAGTTTCTTTTTCAGTCACAGTTTTTGATCCAGACCTCATGGACTAGTCTGGTGATCGTCGTATCTTTCAACAATGCTATGAATATCTACTGCTGGGATTAAATAATGAAAGAGCACGATTTTAAAATTGCACGTTATTTATATCTACATTATTGATTAAGAGTAACTTACATACTAAGCGTAGAATAAATCAAACACTGATTTGTTCAAAAATTTAAAAGCTTAAAAAGAAGAACGCCCAAAGCACACCTCCAATCTTCCATTGAATATTAGCCAATTAGTGCACAACCTTCCGACTTTGTTGATGGAGTTTTTTTTAAATATTTTATAGACTAGCGTTTGAACACTATCTCACCTGTTCGTAAGTGACGATGCGGTCGAAGATGGTAAGCACGCTAGGCCTAGAATGGGAACTGGCTCTCAAGGATAGCTGCCGGTACACATTAAATGTTTCTTGTTACTTCCTTTTTATGAAGTCGGCTAAAAAATATTCGCATGGCATAAAGTCCGTTCAAATGATAGAGGTAGCAAACAAGTAAACGGCCCACTTAATCTAAGTGGTCTTGACTTTAGTGGTTACCTGCAATATTATTAATTTATTTAAATTAATAAATCGACCAAGTCTATCGAACGATCGAAATTTAAAATAGTAACCGATTTTTTTATAAAACAATGTATCACCTTATGTACCAATTCAATGAGATTTGATATTTGGTAACTCAAAAGCGCTATAAAATTAAAGTTATTGTTTACAAGCAGGACTTGCACTAATATATGTTTGTCACACAAAACACTCCATAAAGCTGGTGTGTTAGCTTGGTACACTTCCCTGCTGTAATATCGCACAAAGTAGCGCGTTATAACTAGTATGCACTTGGACAAACAATTTGTTTATGCAATATTATTCAGGACATATTTTACAGATTTGCATTAAACTAAATTAATTTTGATTAATAACTGCCTGTTACTAAATAAATGCTAGTAAGTATGCCAGTATTGATTTACAAGCAGTGGGCTTTACACCATTTCATCCTAATCGATAGAACTATTTGTGTTTATCTTCGATTACAAATCTAATTAGCTAAGTTTCATGTCAATGGAAAGAAGCGTCTTTCGATCTTAATTAACATAATTAAGATCTAAAGACGCAGTATATTTTAAGAGTTATATTTACAGCTCCAAGCGACTAATATCGTAAGGTGTTTTTCAGTCATTGTTACTTCCGTGTATTCCTAAGAAAAAATGGCTTGACAGTCAGACGTACGGACAGTGAACTCATCCAATAAGAATTCCTTATTTCCTTTTGAGATATGAAACCGTAACGCAAAAACACTAAGGCTGAGTTGCACCATCTTACTTTAACCGTAACTATAACTATTAGCCGGTGTTTTTATATGGAATTTGACAGATTTTTGACGTTTGTTATAGTTAAAGTAAGATGGTGCAACTCAGCCTAAGTTTTCTAATAATAAAGTAATCGAAAAAACATCAAAGTAAAATTAAAACCCGATTTATTTTCATCACAAAACGAATAATCATTATTGTTCCTAGCGCGAATCTTCGCAGACAATCGAAGGAGCAGAGCCCCCGACAAATCACCACGACCTAATCGCCTTCAAGGAAATGGCTTCGGTGCATTTCATCGAGAATTCTTCTTTTTAATATGAGCATCGATTCCAATTACAAAAGATCAAAGAATCGCCGCGCGGCCCACTTCGTCTTTGTTCAAACGAAAGATGAATTATTCAGAGAGCTGGAAACGTTTCAATTGGCCAGCTATAAAAAAGGAAACGGTTCGTTGCCTCTTCCACTAAATTAAAATTTCTTTTTATTTTCATCTGTTTTAATTTTAGCGACAATTTCGAGTGGACTGCTACTGTTATCAATATTTGTCCATACCAAATATTGATAACGGTGTCTGGGTTTGAAAATTAAATAAGTATGGCTAAACGAAGCAGTTATCAAGTTTAGCAAACTTGAACAAATACAGACTCTAATATGGTCGTGTGTTAACATGTCTTTTTTATTCGATAGGCTAGCGTTTGAACTCTATCTCATTCTGGTGGTAATGTGTTGTGAGGTATTGTGAACACGCTAACCCTAGAATGGTCTGAATTCTCAAGAGCTGTGCTGCTGGAATTCCTCGTCGTAAGATTACGGCGGCAAATTTTTGCCGTGACGGTGGTAACTACTTTAAGGTAGCAAATCAGGGGGAACATCAATATAATGCTCCTACCACCTGTGGCTAAATTTACCCATGAATGCACATAAAAAAATGCATTTGTGCATGGGTAGGATTCAAACTGGCGATAGGATCTAAAAGAAACGAGTACAATGCTTCACATTCACATTTTAAAACTTCAAATCACGTATATAGATTCCTGTCAGGCAAGCATGCTGCATCGAAGATCATTATCACTTAAGCTCCGTACTCACATTCGCTCAGCTCAAAGGCTCGCATCGAGCCGGCTCGATGGAATTAAATAAAAGTAATTTCCTTCGCACCTACTCGAAGCGAATAGGGAAAATGCATGTAGTATACATTTACTTGAAATCATTTATTTTCGAAACATTATTGATCTGGTATTGTTTGTTACACATTTTTTTATAAATAAAATACTCTTAAATGTGTTAAAATATGAAAAATGCCAAAAAGCGTGGGAAATTTTAATTTGCAAAACACATCACCATTTGTCAATTAGAAAGTGACGTCACAGGGCACCACACGGTCTCCACAGAATAAATATTTTTTATAGAAATACTATGCACTGTTGCACGAATACGTACTATTTCTAATAAAAAGATTTCATCTGTGGAGACCCCGTGCGGTGCACTGTGACGTCACAAACGCGCGCGTAAATTTGGCAGCGTTTTAGATACTTCATATTTTTCAATGCTAAAACTATTTTTTTTTAGCTTAATTTGAACACTTTCAGTATTATTTCATTTTTTTACTGTGTTATTAATGAAAGTAATCAGTGAATTAAAAATATTTAAAAAATCATGCATATTCCCTATTCGGTTCGGTTATACTGAACGGTGCGCGTCACTCGATAGATTAATGCGAAAGCCAATGTTTGGTGTGCCAATGCCATGGTTTTGACTCGACATGATAGCTCGATCGAGTAAAACCGTATGTGAGTACGGAGCTTTATCTTTAGGTGCGATAGAGGTGAAACGGTTGAGCTACTAACTAGCATGAAATAACTCGATATGTTCATCAAAGGTTTATAATACTTAAACTTAATATTCAAATACACCCCCGACTGATCTATGTATTATCAGTTTTTTCGAGACCATTTCAATGAGCTAATGATTTTCATGACTTGACATATCTGCTGTCAGTAGGTAAGGAGTTGAGTATTCTGCAGATTTCAGAAGATGCCCAGCATCCAATTAATATTGACATGTTCTTTCAATATCATTTTAGTAACAGATACCGAGTTTCAAATTGATTAGACCTATGAAAAAAAAGAGAGAAAAAGCGACGGTTGAACGGATTTTCTTGAAACAAAGCTAAGAAAGAACACTCTCGATTGAATACCTATCGAACTAAAAAACTAAATCAAAAGTTGTTCATCTGTTTAGGAGCCATAGACAGACACACATATTCAAATTATAACACCTCTCTATTTGTATCGGGAGTTAAAAAAACAAACAAAACTGTATTACAACTTACAAGCTCTTGCAATTTTTAAACCGTGTAAATTTACGCTGGTGACACCTGGCGGCTGGCGGCATAGTCAGTGATTGAGAGAGCCGGCCCGTATGAAATTATTAAAGCGTAATTTATGCTCGCAATTTGTACGTTACTTGAATTCGTTCTTGTGTCATTCATCATGCGAGCGAAACGATTAATTTCGACAATCAACGTAAAAACGTGCGCGATGGCAACTCATAAGGATGATTTATTTCAACTATGACTGGATGTCTCGCTGCAAGTGTAATTGCTTTTCAGGGCGTAGTGGTTCATTTATTAATTTGTTTTAGCAGTGTTTAGACTTGGTGCGAGAACGCCCACGCTCTTTTTAATTGATTAATAATATAAAATTAACTATACTTTTTTAACCGACTTCACAAAAAAGGAGGAGGTTCTCAATTCGTCTATATGTTTTTTTTTTTTTGTGTATGTTACGCGATTACTCTGTCAATTGTGAACGGATTCAAATGATTCTTTTATAAATAGGTAGGGTACGTTTCCGAGGTGGTCCCATTTTAATTTAATCGAGATCTGATTAGTATCTTCAGAGATATGGAGATAAATATCTCAAACATAGCAGAATGTACTGATTTTAGAAGAAGAGTCCCAAGAAGATTATACACAATGGAGGTTGCTATTGCATATACTTTTGAAGACTAAAAAATATGACCTTGAATAATGTTTTTACATCTTTCTTCACGTTGATTTTGGTTTTTAACCCTCGACGCAAAACGAAGGGGTGTTAAAGTTTGGCGTGTGTATCTGTGTATCTGTGCCTGTGTGTCTGTCATCGTGGCATCGTAGCGCCCAAACGGATGAACCGATTTTGATTTAGTTTGTTTTGTTTGATAGATGTATTCGTCGAAAGTGTTCTTAGCTTTATTTCATGAAAATCTGTTCAGCCGTTTAAATATTATCAGCTCTTTTTTGGTTAAAAAAAACTACGATAGCAACTTTCGTAAGCTCGTAGTCCTTTGACCGCGGAAGTCAAAAAATCAAAATGGCGCTGTCGCAGTATCTTGTTACTTCAATGATATTGCAAAACTATGGTAAGCTTGATCTAATTCTGAGACATCTCCTTGGAATGGTCTCAATGTACAAAGTTATACATATGCTTTGATATGAAACTCGGATTACATATACAAATCAGTCGGGGGTGGTTTTAATTTTTTGAATTTAAGTATTATTAACAGATATTCTTACGGTAACATACTTGAAATTTTCACAAAGTATATATCCGTCAGTGTATAACAGCCCAGACACGAAATTTTATAGATGCATGTAATTTAATTAAAACTTATTTTGCACTAAAAAGGGTAAAATAAAATCTTTTTCAAAAAAAATAAAACCGACTTCATTACCACAAACAGGCACTCAAAAGTGAAAAATAAATTACTTAGGGCTTATAATAATTATATTAAGTAATTTATTTTTCGCTTTTGAGTGTCTGTTTGTGGTATAGAAGTCGGATTTATTATTTTTGAAAAAGATTTTATTGCTATGTATAATTGCATAACATAAGCATAAAGCAAGATGATTTAAGGACACGTTGAAAATGTTATCTGTATTCGTTTGAACCTTCTTCTAAACGCATCGGAATGTCTTAGCTTCATAATGTCAGTACTTGTTTCTGTTTAAAATTTTATATGCATTGCTGTATGCTCTTAATGTTGCATTTATATGTTTTACATCATCCCGAAGATATTAAAGGTATGTTGATCAAACAAGACCAATGACTCTTAACGCTATAAAGGAGTATTAAGTCTCACCCTTTGAGTAAACTTGCTCGTCGAAATATTTTGTTTACCAACACTCGTATCAAGTCTAACTCAAACGGCGAAGTTTGCAAAGATTGCGTAGTAGATAATTATAAATAAAATCATACGCACAATTATACGATGTTGTGATACCATCAAAATTAAATTGTGACTTGTAAAAATAATGTAGATAGAAACATACTTTTACCAAAAACATGCCAGTTTCTTACAAAAAGGCAATAGCTAAATATCACCAAAATAATATTTCGTAGCTTAGCCACGGCTGCTACAAATATCGTAGCGCAGCCATTCTACATTATGGCCATCCAGTACTACACATAATCAAACGTAGGTTTTTTTTAAATACAACTCTCCGCACTAGGAAACCGTGTATCGCGGGGGACTTTATAAACATACAAATCACGGACACAATTAGTTAAATAAAGTGAAAAGAGACAGGTTTAGATGGTAAGACACTGTTTATAATAGTGTCCGCCTGGCTAGAGCTACCTAAGCTATGTTGAAAAATTTGTCGCCAAATCGAAATCCGTTAATTATTGGGGCGGGATATTTTTCATAAAATCTACGAAATCAATGTATCTCATAGATTTTATCTATCTTCGATTTTATTTTAACCAAAACGATAATTGACAAAACTCAATAGATATTTAAGGACTGTGAGTGCGGCAGTTAACCTTAACATCGCTGGAAATAACTTTCCCGTCAGTGACGTCCGCTTCCTGCGCCGCCTTCCGGGGAATCCCCTCGTTAATTTTATTTTAGTAACGCCTCACTTAATCTAATACCGGTTTGGTACGCAGTTTTAGCGGATCAATAGGTAATGGGGAAGGTTTATAGGAGCTAAGAATTTTAAGTTGAATAAAGCAACTATGCTAAGAAGATTTTAGATTTTTTAATCTTAAAAATAAATACCAATTTTAATGTCTCTCCTGTTAAATTAATCATTATTATATGCTATTTTTAAATTTTTAACAACAACCAAGACAAAAACAATGACGATCAAAACGTTTACTTGATAACGCTTTTTTACAAAATAAAAAACGCAAAACTCTGACACTTGAGACTTTTACGATTGCTAAACACTGATAATAAAATGGTATCTAAAGGTAAACACGCACGAGCGTGTGAAATGTGAGTATGAAATGACAGGTCATTTCATAGAATAATTATTGTTCTACTATTTAGTTGATCAAAATTATATTCAAACATAACTACATAATTATTGGTGTATACAACATCCAAGCACCACAAGAAAAATCTAATTATTATTCAAATCAAGCCCCCTTTTGTTCCTTACTGGCTGCAATAAAAATTAAATTATACCAAATTTTATTATCTTCCTCTTCGGGGCCCATAACTTGGGAAATATTCATGAGGAAACTTTTTAAATAGAGATTTGTAATTGTTCTGCAGTTTTGTACGTGGACGAATAGGATGAATACTTCGTGGTGATGAAGAACTCCTGGTAATGAGATACACATCTGGATATTGAAATAAATTTTATTTACGAAGACAATTTTTTAGTGATTTTGGGTTAGAGTTAAAATGTTTGAGAGCGTTTGGGTGTTGTGTAAAAACTGTAGCAAACATTTTTCTGTCGGCCGCTTGTTATATACTAAACCTGATTGGGAATGCTGTAGCAAGACTTTTGCCGATGGTGCATCAACTATTTCTGAATGTCCAAGAGTACTTAGTGGCAGTGGGTTTGAAGTAGTTAAGTCGCTTTAAGAATAAATGGAATGCAGGAGGTTTTCTTAAGTCGTATTGTTTTACATTAATAGTTTTACATTATATATAAATATATAATGTGTGTCTTCTGACAGTGTTCTTCCGTGAGTTAATATGTAAAAAATTAACCAATAAGTGCCGGTTAATGTGTACAAGTAAAGAGAAACAACACGGTGTTGAAAAGTATATCATTTTGTGTTCACGCCAAAATTCCATTGAAAACTTTCATTAAAATCTACATTTTTTACGCTGAGGGTACGATTTGGACTTGATAATTACTTAAACTTGAATGTGACTGAGACTTGATTTTGCGACTTTATTTATGTACAAAAACTTGAACATTTTTAATACTTGGACACTCGCTAAGTACATTAATCACGTTAAGCTTATCGACTAAAACATATATTTTATTTGCACAATTAGATTTAATCAAAAAATATAATTTCGAGTCCAACACATAATAATCTGACAATGCACTTCGTAGTTATATTATCAAATTATGATAACTTAACGATTCAGATCACGCAGTCACTTCCAAAGCCTTATTAACGTTGCACACATGCAAAACTATTATCCTCATGCATCCTGAAATACCTCCTAAACCGTAGCAAAGACGTGGAAAGCAATTTCAGCCGCTAGAATCTCATAAAGTCATAAGTCAGGGCGTACCGATGCCAAAATTGCTAATGACCGCGAGCGTTCGCCGCACTGTATCGAGCCAAAAACCAATTTGCACCACACTAATAACAACATTGTTGAAACCATCGGCGGTAGGATATGGTTGTGAACTTATTATATATACTGATGTGAATAACTGTCTCTATAGGTATGAAACCGCTTGATAAGAGGTTGAGTGTATATTCATATCTTTTGTTGTGTAGCATAGGAGACAAAGGATGTAGTTTAAACATTATAAAGAGGACTGATTTAACATACCGCAAACCCATGCGGTATGTTAAATCAGTCCTCTTTTTTCTTCCCATCCGACTTCCAAATCCAAATTTTATAATAATATTGTTCCATATAGATATATATTTATTCACGAAACTTAAGAGTAGGTGCGTACAGTTCAGTATTGAGAATAAACTTATAAGTAAGAATCTTAATAGTCTAGGAAAGGGATCCCTGGATCCCACACTAGGATAACATGTGTTGTGGAAGCCAGTTACACATATAGATATATCATATAGATATATTTCATATCTAATTTATTAGATATTAAACATTGATTATTTACGTTTATAATGCATATTATATAAAAATATTAGCTTGCTTCACTTATCCTCTATATCAACTATAACTATGCCAAATTTCCTAATCCTCCGTCTTCGATTTTTGTCCATTACAACATCAGTCTGACCTTACTTTGATTAAGTGCAAGAAACATCCTAAAAAGTTTGAATTAAACGGCTTAAAACGGTCCTAATTAAATCGTTTTTAGGGCAGATCTGAACAAAACTTTATCCCGAGAACGATAGAAATACACCTGGACTTTGCGCCCATATAAAAGTTTTCCAATTTACAGGGGCTGATTGGAAATTTTCGGTGTTAATCGAACCTTGACTTTTGCAGCCCTTGCCTTGATTCGAATTAAAAGTATCAACACGATTGGTTCCTAATTGAAGGTTTTCCTGAATAGGGGATTTTTATCGGTGCTTTGCTTATTTAATGTTGCTGTTATCTTGTATCGTGAAACCAGGGCGAACGCTTTCATGATGGTAAGCGACTAAGTGATGACTTCTGATTTAAACAAAAACTGTAATATGCGAAAATATAAAATACCAGATTTAAATATGTCATTGCACTGCAGTTGTACATATCATTACCCAAAGGAATTCGATGTTGAGTCTCACGACTCCACGTGAGAGCAAAGCATGGCTGACATTTAACTTGCTGCAATTTGACTGGCTATCTTGCCCTTCAAACCGAAATATAGTGATTTTAAAGTTAAGCAGGTAACTGACAATGAAGTTGTCTACTGCACCACATTAAACAAAAAACAAATTTTAATATACAACACATAATAATCTGACAATGCACTTCGTAGTTATATTATCAAATTATGATAACTTAACGATTCAGATCACGCAGTCACTTCCAAAGCCTTATTAACGTTGTTAGAGTAAATTAATACAAATTAATTAACTTAGCTTTAATTGACAGTGCGGTTACAGAGACCACGAATTGCTCACTCAGCCCACATAAACTAGATAGGAATATGTGGTGCTTGCTTATTATTGAAAGCCTCGATTATATGGAATTACATAACGAGGTCTGAATTAAAGCATTGTAAATATTTGATTTCAACTATGAAATGTATGTTTAAACGTCGCGTTTTCGCTATGTGATGTTGTTGCTAATAAAGAACAGAGTTGTGTCCAGGGCCGGTAGTCTCTACATGCATAGCGATGAATTTTGACCGATTCGTCGATACAAGAAGAGATGCAGATAACAATTGTCTAGCTGCATCTCATTCTAGCAGACGTTTCGCATCGCAAACGTCTGCTAGAATGAGATGCAGCTAGACAATTGTTATCTGCTTCTCTTCTTGTATCGACGATTATCAGTCGAAATTTATCGCTATGCATGTAGAGACTACCGGCCCAGACAAGCACGATTCTATTTTAGACATTATCGTTACTTAACATCAAGTCAAATAGTGGTCAAGTGTATGTCAGTCTGGCATTACTACACATTTCTTACAAAGTTTTTCATAATTTATACTTTCGGCGATGTAGTTATGTAACTATGTAACATATAAGAATGTTCTTATATGTTATCTGAGAATATATTAAGTATACATTCCACGTTAAAGCATAATGATCATTAAAAAGCTCGTGAGAGAATTCATTGCTATAACTCGAGGTCACTTGAAAGCCTGATATATTTGAGCAGTAATATTATAAATTCCAAATATAAGTGCTCTCACTCAATTTAGAGGATGTACTTGAGAAAATTACGGCAAGGCGGTCTTAGACTCTCGAGCTGCCACTCCCAAAGGTTGAAGCCAAATTATTATCTGCGTGGCTCTCGGATAAATTGTGCTACAATCTATAAGCTGTTGATTTCCGCCCTTTGATGTTTGGTCTGAGGGCTTCGAATAAAATTGTAAATAGGACACAATTCTATTTTTAGCGACTTATTTGGAAAACGTTAAGTTTTGTTCTTTGAACCTGTTGCAGGTTATGTAGGGTTAGTCAATTTATTTGTGATAATAGACTACTTGATTGTACATTGATTTGAAGGTTATATACTTGCTACATTTTTGGACTTTGCCCAATGCCCACGATATGAGGGCCCGGTGGCGTAATCGGGAGAACGGTCGGCTTTGATGCCGTGGTACCGAGTTCAAACCGCCGTGCACCAATGGATTTTTCTATCCAAAAATTTATGTGCGCTTCTCACAGTGACCCTCCGGTGAAGGAAAACATGGTTAAGAAACCAACAACCCCCGCATGGTGGTAGGACACTATCTAGTGTCCGCCTGGCCAGCTACCACCCTCAAGTTAGAAAATCTGTCACCAAACATCTAATGTGTTCCGGCAGCTATCCTTGAGAGCCAGTTCCCATTCTAGGCCTAGCGTGCTTACCATCTTCGACCGCATCATCACTTACCAGCAGGTGAGATAGTGGTCAAACGCTAGCCTATAACGTATTAAAAAAAAATATCCGGAATAAAATATAAAAATAGTTATTTGTTATGCAAAGATGTTTTTTGGCGCGAGTACTTGTATTGAAACCTGAGCAAGCGAAGGATTCTAGGAATAAACCACGAGCGAAGCAGGTGCAGAAGTAGATAAAAAATCGTAGCAAAGCGAGGGTTTCAAAGGTACGAGACGCAGAATAACTTTGCTGCTGAGCGAAACACACAACTTTTCACCTCACTACAGCGATAAAAATGGTAGGTGCAAAAAACATATTATAATAAATAATATATAAAATGAGTACCTATAACTTAAAAAAAATCAAGTTAAATTATTACAAATGGTAATTATTTAATGTTATTTTTTAACTGATATGCTTGTGTTTGATATTTTATTGGATTTCGGATGGATGAGTTTTGGAGAAACAGGTGGATTGGCAGGCGGTCTATAACAAATTTCTATCCTGCTGTCTTTGGATGTTAAAGGACGAGTCAAAGGATCTGGGTAAGATTGTTTTAAAGTCATAACTTTAATAATGCCATGCATGTTTTTGGAGTCTTCTACGAAAACTCAATTCGGCATTATGTATTGCTTGCACTAACTTTTCAGGTGTTACATTTATATTTTCGTCGCTGTTGGACTTTTTATAATTTCTTGCGATTTTACCACAAACCAATACCTAAATGATAGAAAGTAAATTAAGTAAAGTAAAGAACATTTGAAAATTTTAAAATAAATTAAAAATTTAAATTTAATTAAATTTTAAATTTTGAAAACTGCACGCTAAGAGATAAATTTCTCTTTTGAACCAACATTAATTGTACCTACCTTCTTATTGCAATCACTGATTCGATAATTTTGAATTGTTAATACCAAAATTGCGAGAAAATGCAAACTAACTCGCATCTAAGAACATTGATTGCTTTTGTACGCACTATCTAAACTAAAAAATACACATTTTTTAGAATATCGCTCTTAATAAAGGTAATGATAAAGTAAACCTCAAACTCAAAGTTGATAAGATCAATAGCCGGCAGCTACAATCGTCATCGGATCGTATTCAATACAACAGAGGGATTAATTTGTCAGTAAATTGGATCCTAATGAAGCAAAGGCTCTTTAGGTAAACAAGACGGTCGTCTTGGCGCTGTTTACATGATTCTACGGTTCGTTAGCTTTGTTTCGAATCCGATAGCCTGTTTGCGCTACAATCGCTTTAGTTTTGTTGTGCACCTGAAGACCTTTGTGTAGGCGTTTGATTTTGTTTTCGTTTGATTGAAAAGCCAGATTGAATAGGTTGGATTTTTCATTTCTGTTTATGTAGATGGTTTTATTGATTCCTATTTTTGGTTTTTATGTGTCTGATTTTGCTGGCAGCTCTCTGAGACGTTAGTTCAATTTGCAGAAAAATGAAATCATGTGGTATGATTAAATTGGCAGCTTATTGTCATCGACTTCAAAGATTTCCTCTTTGATACATTATTAATTCTTCTTGTAAAAATAAGAAGGATTATTTTTATTTAAACTCCAGCTTTTCGTAGTTCAGTGTTGGATCTCATTCTGTCCATTCAAATCTCCAGGGTTACTGAAAATGCCTTACCTAAGAAAAACCAGCTATACAGAGTAAAGACAGGTGGGTATATACACTGTTATACGGTCGCAATAAAAAATAAACGCTAATAAAGTTTAATAATAACTAATAATCTATTTAAGTTCGTGTAACGTAATTTCACAGAAATGAATTATCATGAGTATCTGATTTAAATGCAAACCTGCTTATGTAGCAAATACGATTCTGCCGGCTTCAATAGGGTTCTAATTTGCCCACTAATCAAAATTCTGTGTCAACGTGATTAGTGAATGATATTCTTGATGGTAGAGTAGATATGCTGTTAATAACGATGTCATCTCTGCTAAGCGAGTATGTTTATGAAAAATACAGACTAAAATGTAATCTTTTTTTATATATCACAATAGGCTAGCGTTTGACCGATATCTCACCTGTTGGTAAGTGATGATGCGGTTGAGGATGGTAGCACGCTAGGCCTAGAATGGGAACTGGCTCTCAAGGATAGCTACCGGAACAGATCAGATGATGGCAACAGATTTTCTAACTTGAGGGTGGTAGCTGGCCAGGCGGACACTAGATAGTGTCCTACCACCAAACGGCGGGGGTTGGGGTTTTCTTAACGATGTTTTTCCTTCACCGGAGGGCCACTATGAGAAGCGCACATACATTTTTCGACGGAAAAATTCAATGGTGCACGGCGGGGATTGAACTCGTACCTCTGGCGTCAAAGCCGACCATTATCCCACTACACCCCTGGGCACTCAAATATCATAAAAAGTCATAAATAATTATCATGAAATGGGGGAAGACACTTATTCTTGTTAGCGACAATAACGATTTTTATTATGTTATTATATTGTTCATTAATAATATAAAATAAATATGAAATAATAAAATAACGCCTAGGAATAATAAAACTATTGTTTAAATAACAATCCTATGCTTTCTTTTTGCCAGATAAAAAGTGGTGACTGCAGTTTTTGATACCTACGACGCCAAAGGCATTTTGTGTCGATTTGTCATAATTTTAGCCTTTCAATATATATAATCTGTTATCTTTTTAAACATTTTGTCATACTCATACTAAAGAATTATATTGTCTACGACAAAAATAATAAATGAATAACCTAAACTCAACTGGAAGCTTTTACCGCGTGAAAAATGTATAGTCAGCGGATGAGCTAAAAAATGATAAAACATCACAGTGAAATACGTATAAAAAACTGGCTACACCAATAAGATCGTTTAAAAAACTAAAATAAGCTCACCAACTGCAAGTCGGACTAGC
The DNA here is from genome assembly GCA_954871355.1 of Cabera pusaria. Lineage (NCBI taxonomy): Eukaryota > Metazoa > Arthropoda > Insecta > Lepidoptera > Geometridae > Cabera > Cabera pusaria. The sequence goes on from OX940888.1 coordinate 19,825,027, forward strand.
ACTCGTAGGGTTCCGAACCACACTACAGATTTTTATAAGATCGAGCAAAAAATACCACACCAGTATCATTTATCGCCAACAAAAAATAATAAATAATAAACATTTTATTTCTTATAACGCCATCTAACGTCTAACAAAGGTGTTAGGGATCGACATTTCAATATAATGCCGAAAAAAACACGTTTCTTGAATGGGGACCCTCTATTATTTTACACTTTATTCTGTTTTTAGTATTTGTTGTTATAGCGGCAACAGAAATACATCATCTGTGAAAATTTCAACTGTCTAACTATCACGGTTCATGAGATACAGCCTGGTGACAGACGGACAGACAGACAGACAGACAGACAGACAGACAGACAGACGGACAGCGGAGTCTCAGTAATAGGGTTCCGTTGGTACCATTCGGCTACGGAACCCTAAAAAAGAACCGACTTCAATGCCGCGCTATTAATTTTCAGTACCAATTTTAAGGTGTTTACCTCCATATCTCTGGAGATACTTATCAGACCTCAATAAAATTATTATCGTACCACACTTGAGATATCATCTCCTTTCGAACAAAAAAATAGTAATGAATATCGGTTCATAAACGACGAAGTTATTCGCGAACAAACATAAATATATATATGTATATATATATATATATACGGTTTAAATTGAGAAACCTCCTCCTATTTTTGAAGTCGGTTAAAAAAACAGTTTTTATTCGGAATTATTTCAAAGATTGATCTACATTTCAACATGTACAAATTAATATACAAATAATACAAATCACATCTCTAACATAAACTATCTTCATTGAAACTGTAAACAAATGCTACAAAATCAGCGATTCTTAACATCTGATTGATATGCAAACGTGCTTACGTCCCCATTCGCTGCTGGCGTCAATAGAAGACTAATTTGCGCCCCAATCAAATTTCTATTAATTATGTCGCCATGATTAGCGGAGCTTATTGCGTGAATGCGTAAATAGAGACTGGCTGAGCACAGTCAATGTTTGAGCGTAGATTTAACTTGGAATTAATATTTAGCAGGCATAAGCATTGAGTGTAGTACTTGATAAATTGTTTTGATTTTCTAAAAGTCTATGATACATGATAAAGCTTCCAAGTATCCAACTATGCTTAGGCTTAAAGTGAGCTTTACACGTAGACTATATGTCTAAGTATCTTGGAATTACCATAGACCAAACCTTAAATTTTAAAACGCATATTAATAACCAAGTGAATCGACTTCGAAAATTGATTTATATTTTTAAGAATTTAAGATTTGTGGCAGATCAAAAAACAATTGAAATAGTCTACAATGCCCTTTGTAAGTCTATCTTAGAATACTGTATTACTAGTTGGGGCGGATCAGCTAAAACCCAGTTAATTCGTCTGGAAAGAGCTCAAAGAGCTATTCTAAAAGTAGGGGCAGGCCTACCATTTCGGTTTCCTACTGTTGATTTGTACAAAAAATGGGATGTACTCACGGTCCGACAAACTTTCATACTACGCACTGTACTGAAGCAACACTCACTTTTTCCGTATGATCCCGATCTTGAGAAAGATAAGCGTAGGAAGGCTACCTGTCCAACGCAATCATTTCGCTTAAGCCTATCTCATAACTTCTTTGGATTTCTTGGCCCTTTTATTTACAACAAATTAAATAAACAACTGTCTTTTTACTCACTCCATAAATCTAACCTTAAGAAAACTGTAACCAAATATTTAAAAACGTTGGACTATCACGAAACAGAAAATGTACTAACTACTTTAAAATAAAATTACTGTACATCAATTATATGTATTTCCCATTTAAACTTTTAACCTTAAATACATGTTATTACGTCCTAAATAATTGCATCATTTTATATAAAAGCATACTATTTCTCATAATTCATCGATCTAAAATATTATATAAGCCAACATACATCTCGGACACTCCAATAATTCTATATGAATATATTTTTGTCGTCAACAAGTGGGTACCTTTCTCAAGCATTCGTCACTACATGATGTTTCCGTAGTACTAATAAAACTTACACACAAACATAATACATTAAACAATACTAGACATAACACATACAAGCTTACTCACACTAATTGCTTCTGGAGTAACCACACACTACACTCATACTTAATACTCGTACAACGACAATAATACATTCACATCACTATACAAGAAACTGACATTTTAACCCGATTACAGCACACATACACAATATGCACACACGTATACACACTTTAGCAAAAATTACATTCAAAAGTACCCACTTTTAAATGTAATTTTTGATTATATTCCTGGACTAGGGTGGTACTGCTAGTTATTGGTTACCTAATGTTTTTTATGCAACATTTTTTTGTTAAATTCAAGACCAATAACTATTACTATTTTAAATATGTTAACCATAGTTATTGTTCATTATTTCCACAGAGTACCTTCTTACCTACGCAATAGTCTAAAAATATGTACATACGACGAGGGGGCCTGGCGACCTGTAACACAGGTTTTTTTACAAAAACCTACATCAGGCGCCAGCTCTCACAAAGTAGTATAAGTTTAAAGATCTATTGTTCACGTACTTTTATTATCCTATGTTAATAGTTACTAAGCTGTACCTTTGTGAGGAGAAATAAATACTTTATTTATTATTATTATTATTATGCTCGTATTTATTCTTTTTTCTTAAGTCTAGGTTTTTTTACAATATAGATATCAAAACAACAATACAAAAATCATTATAAAATAAACAATACTATAAAAAAACCTAAACCTAGGGTGCCGCCGGTAGCGGGGCAGGGCCCAAGCTACCGGGGGTTAGGGCTGCAGAGAGAGAAACCTCCTGACGATGCGTGCCGTGTCAAGAAGCACTGCCTTCTGTATCTGGCCCTTGATCCAGCCGTCTAGCGAGAGCCTCTTGAGATGTTGGTCGAGACTCTTCGCTATTAGGCCGTTCGCAGAGACGACTATCGGTACAATGATAGTCGAGTCAACATCCCACATGGCGGTAACCTCGTGGGCCAAGTCAAGGTACTTGCTAAGCTTGTCCTTCTCGGCCTTTACGAGGTTCTCGTCATGCGGGATGGTGATGTCGACTAACACTGCCCGCCGCTGGGACCGGTCGACTATCACGATATCAGGCTTATTGGCGACAATAGTCCTGTCCGTGATAACCGATCGGTCCCAATAGAGCAAAGCACGACCATTTTCAAGAACTGGTGCAGGTGCGTACTTATAGTACGGCACCTCAGACTCGACAAGGCCATATTGAAGAGCAAGTTGCTGATGGATGATCCTGGCGACGAGGTTATGTCTGTGCAAGTACTCGCCGTTAGCAAGATGAGAACAACCGGAAATAATATGCCTGAGTGACTCTCCGGGACGGCGGCATGCCCGACAAATGTCGACCGTACCGTCCTTCATGATATATTTCCGGTAGTTGTTCGTCTTGATAACTTCGTCCGCAATTGCACAAACAAAACCTTCGGTTTCCCCAAAGAGGTCTCCGAATCGTAGCCAGTTCACCGACGCGAGCAGGTCCACATCGGGTCCCGTTAAGACTCGATAGAACCTCCCGTGCAGCTCCTTGCTCTTCCAGACGTCCTTGCGATCTTCGGTGCTCAGCACTTGAGGTTTGCGCCAGTTCTCTTTGCCTAAGGAGAGAGGTGTTAAGGTCCTGTCAACCGCCACCACATCGCGATGCATCCCACACTCGTTATTTAGGAAATATTCCCGGAGACGGTATACCTCACGGTTATGGAGAGTCTTGGCATTTAAAAAGCCTCGACCGCCCCATTTCCGTGGAATATACAGTCTCATAACAGACGAGCGTGGGTGAAGCATGCGATGTGACGTCAGTTGCTGTCGGACCTTTCTGTCCAGGGCGTCTAATTCGGTCTGAGTCCACCTTAGTATGCCAAAGGTGTATATAAGTAGGGGCATAACCCAGCCGTTGAAGGCACGTACCTTGTTGCCTCCTGACAAAAGACTGTTAAGTACCTTCGTCAGACGACCAAAGAAACGCTCCTTCACCGACTGTTTTATCCCCCCACTCTCGATACCTAATGACTCTGACATACCAAGGTATTTATAGGTGTCGGCTTCGGAGAGAGATCTGATAGTCATTGTGTCTGAAAGTTGAAAATTCAATGAATTCACAACTTTCCCTCGCTGTACGTGCATGACCGCGCACTTATCTACACCGAACTCCATGTTGATGGCGTTGCTGAAAGTCTCAGTGACTTTCAGTAATTCCATCAAATCATGGCGCTTCGGTGCAAAAAGTTTGAGGTCATCCATGTACAGCAAGTGTGAAATGACTTCACCCTCTCTCCTAAGCCGATAGCCCAGCCCTGAATCTTCTAATAATGTGCTTAGAGGATTTAGGGCTAGACAGAACCACAACGGACTCAGACTATCACCCTGGAAGATACCTCGCTCAATCCTTATAAAGTCCTGCGGATCAGAGGGGCTGTCTCCATCACCCGGTTGACGAAGGACTGTGGTCCACTGCCTCATACAAGAACCTAGAAAAGATCTCAGAGTTGTATCAATTTTATACAACTCCAAGATCCTCTCCAGCCAGGTATGAGGCACTGAATCATAGGCCTTCTTGTAGTCAATCCAGGCGGTGGAGAGAACCCCTCTATTCCGCCGGACTTGTTGGCAAATGGTCGTGTCGATGAGGAGGAGCTCCTTAGTACCACGGGACCCAACCTTACATCCATTCTGAGAAGGGGCCAAAATATTATGCGCAACAATGTGCGAATTAATTTTAAACCTCAGAATAGATGTAAGAAGCTTGTACAGCGTTGGCAAGCATGTAATGGGTCTATAGTTCTTCGGTTCCGTGGTACTACCGGACTTGTGGAGCAGGAAGGTGACACCGGTTGTCATGAATGTTGGCAAGGAACCAACCTCGAGGGCTTGTTGGAATTGCGCCGCTAAGCAGTCGTGTGAGCATCGAATCCACTTTATCCAAAAGTTGTGTAATCCGTCCGGTCCTGGACTTTTCCAGTTCTGGGCCGTACGGATCGCACAACTAACGTCTTCGGGGCTAATACTAATAGCCCCCATGGATTCGATAGGCTCACACGCGCGCTCAACGACGCTCATCCAATCGCCCTCCGTGTGTTCGACGGGCACCGACCAGATACTACGCCAGAAGTTATTCATGGTAGTAGTATCCGGACACTGCTCCTCATTCACACGTTGATTGGTTCCTTCCCAACCTCGGTATACCTTCCTTTGGTCACTTTGGAAGAGGCGATTTTGATAATAGCGATCTACACGCGCTCTATAGCGACGAATACGGTTTGCCAATGCATAAACTTTCTGCTTCAGAAAGTCAATGCGTTCCGTGACACAAGTCATGTAGTCCCGGGGTCTAATCCCGGTCCCAGCAAAGGCCTGGTTCACGAAACGCATGACTCGGGGGCGATGATTACCCCCTCTGAAGCAGATCAACTTCGCAATAAGAGTCCTAAACATATTGATGCGACACTCGATTCGTTCTTGCCACGCAGGGATAGCGGGGCGTCGCGGTATTCGGTCAGTATCCGGAAACTTGACGCGAACAACGCGACACGCCGCTATAGCCGCGCAGTAAAGAATCGAGTGTGTATCAACTAATGTTTCGCTAGCCTGCATATATGGGACTAGCAAAACGTTTAGGGCTCCCATTAACGCCAGGTTACTTTTATTCATTGGCAAACGTGGTAGTCGCGGCCTAGAGTCAGGAGTAGTGCGATACTCCAAAATCGCGTCTTCCAAAGCCCTCCTCAAATGCTCATTAGTCTGGGTACTTACGTTAGTATTCGTACAATCGTCTGCGTCTAGCGCGGCATCCGCCGGGGCAGACGTCGAAGCCGAGCCTGTCGGCCCCTGCGTCGACGACACACTGGGCGGGTCCCGCGCTAAAGCAGAAGTAGTAGGAATAATAGGTAACGCCTCCAGACGCAGCCGATCAAGCGCAGAGTCGTCCAACAGCTTGAGCCGCTGGATGGCCCGCACCTGATCCGATAGTCGTTGTGCAGTAACGGTGACAGCTGGTTCAAGGGCCTGAAACAGAGGTAGTATCCTATCGCGGTACGCGGTCAGGTTAGTTCCTCCCTCTGTAGCCCCGTAGTAGGCGCGCATGCAGTTCTCATTTAAAGAGTGGGTCCATCGCATGCGACGCGCTACACCACCGGTAGCGAGGGCCGGGCGCGGAGCAGAATGCCCCACAGGCCCCAAGCGTGCCGGTAGCGGTGGCCGTCCTCGTCGTCGCGTAGATGGTGGTGGCGGCGGCGGCGGCGTAGGCCCGTCGTCATCACTCGACGAGCTGCCCTCCGGGGGAGTGACAAACTCGTCTCCCGACGATGTGCTCGGAGATGATGCGACGGGCGGAGGTGGTGGGTGCGCGCTATGTACCGCTTGTTCTCGACGTGCTTTCAAACGAGTTATCATTTCTTCTATTTACTTTCATCTCGTATTGTTTGTTGGTTTTTCACTATTTTCACTATTGACATGTTGTGTCATTACTATCACAGTTAAATAATAGCGATGTCCTTCGGATTTTCACAGAACAGGGGTAAAATAATCACTAATAGGTGCAGGGTTAATATTGTTGTGAATATGTTGATGCCAAATAATGTGGATTATGGAAATATGTTCAATAAAAGTAAATAAAAAATAAATTTGTAAAAAGACACGTCTGTCAGTTAAAGCGTTTTTTTTTTTTTATTATTATTATTATTATATGTTCACATGGTGATTTATTTAAGAAGAGTCAGGATGGAGAAGTTTAAAATTGTAAGACACAGATTTTGTTTAATAAAACCTTCTTTGCTAAATTCTAGAGAAGAATATACCTAAATTTGTACATATTCTGGAACAAAGTTTGGTGAGCCTTGAATTTGTTCAAACTTTTATAGTACTTCGATGGTACCACTTTATGTCTTGTCCTCTTACTAATTTGTACTTGTGAAGAAAAGCTCAAAGAGAGATAACATGCTCTTACACTTTTCGATTTCATAGACTATAATGATATTAAATAAACCATTATACTGCAAGTTATTATTTTTTTCTGTAGCACTAAACAAAAATTTGTCCTGCCTATTACCTTATACCATTTGCTTTATAGCCGTATAAAAGATGATGATGATAAATGTTATTAAACCTTGTTAAATAAATACTAGTTGGCAAAATATTAAATGAATACTATGTTTTATTTAACTTATCTGTGTATAAATACCAAATACAGTTACAGTAGTAAATTCCATAAACATTCGTTGACCAACAACAACTATATAAAGCAAATTCACGAGTCATAGAGAAATACTAGGAAAGCGAGCTCCAAGCTATTTATTCTGAAAACATAGACGAAACAACATGAAGACTACTAACGCTAACGAAAATCAGATCGCCAACGCGCACGCGGACGCAGGATGCCGCGGTGTGGTCGTACCTTAACATTTCAAGACCATCATTTTAATAAAGTCTGATAACAACAAATAATAAAACAGAAAACTCCGGTCCGCCAAAAGTTGCTCAAAGTCATTCAGAAAATGATTCTCATACATTGTATAATTTTTATCTAAATATTTTATGGCTCCAAATTGATTCCATCAAATTGAAAAAACTGGCCAAGTGCAAGTCGGACTCGTACTCGTAGGGTTCCGTAACACAGTAGAGTATTCTATAACTATGATTATTCGCAACCAAAAAAATAACTTTGTTTTTTATAGTGTTTGTATGAAAAACAAAGTTATATTTGCGGTCGCTATATCTCAAAAACTGCTGACTGTATCTCGTTCAAACCAATTTTTGTTGAAAGTTTTTATTGAGATCTACAGAATATATTTTTTCTAGATTTTTCACTCCCTTACTTTAAAAGTTAGAGGGGAGGGGACACACATTTTACCACTTTAGACGCGCCTATCTTTTAAATAATTGACTTTGAGAAAGAATGATTTTAGAAACCTCAATGTCATTTTTTAAGACCTATCCAACACGTATAGATTTGAAGGATTTTTTTTATTTCAGTTCCATGTATGGGAAGCCCCCCACAAACTTTAAATTTTTTATTTTTGTATCAAAATCGGAAAGCGGTTCACAGAATACATCTACCTACCAAGCTTCAATTCTGTAGTCCTAATAGTTTCGGAATAAAATGGCTGTGACATACGGACGGACGGACAGACAGACAGACATACATGACAAATCTATAAGGGTTCCGTTTTTTGCCATTCGGCTACGGAACCCTAAAAAGGTACTTATCACATACCAGGTGGCCTAGTGATCTAACTATTTGAATAGTTAAATTAAATCCAGACTAATATTATAAAGAGAAACCGTTTTTAAACGAGTTCAACTTTTGAGATGTCTAATCACGAAGCAAGTGCATCGGTTTCAATGTCGCGGAAAATATAGTTTGCGCGACGCAGGATCTCATACATTTAGGCAATATTTAAAGGAGAGCTACTAAAATCTACGCTAGCGCCATCTCTGGGTTTTATTTATCCTTACTAATATTATAAATGCGAAAGTAACTTTGTCTGTCTGTTTGTTTGGCTTTCACGCCAAAACTACTGAACCGATTTTAATGAAATTTGATACACAGATAGTCTAGAGCCTGAGAAAGGACATAGGCTTCTTTTTAATGCGAAAAGTGGGTTGTAAAGGGTTGAATGGGGGGATGAAAAGTTGTATGGAAGTATCGTCATTTTTAAAGCTAGAAGCTTGAAACTTATTTTTTTGGCTGTGGTTTCGATATGAATAAATATGTCATTCAAAGTTTGTGAGGGGGGACTGGAAGGGGGGGTAGGGTAGGGGGAGTTGAGGGGGAGGTAAGGGGGTGGGTAGGGGAGGGGAGGAAAGCTGGAGGGGAAGGGATGTGGAAGTGAGGGGAATGAGAAAGGGAAGGGGAGGGGAGGTGGAAATGAGGGGAAGGGGGATGGGAGGAGGGAAGAGGGGATTAGCGTGGCGTGGTACGGCGCGGTGTAGTTGGGATATGTAGTTGGGTATGTGTCATATTTGTTAATGCTACCCAAAGGTACTATTCCACGCGGACGAAGTCGCGGGCACAGATATTGGTTTCTATAAATAGTTTCTCAAAAGTTTCTTCTTGATGAAGTAAAACACTATTTATATAGACACTACTCTGAATTAAGTCTAATCCTTTAAAAACTGAGAGATTTTTAAAATCTTTATATGCAGTACCAATGCATAATATCAGCGAACTTCTTTAATTGATACGAGGTCTACCAATTCGCATGTTTGTGCGACTGAAACTAACTTTTCAACCAAGCTGTAAGCGTATTCCGGGGCTTGTTCACTGTTTGTGTTAGTGTAAACGATGACTCCTAACTCGCAATTTTACTTGTTCACTCTTATTTTGCCTTATTGTTTAACATAGAAAAGTTACGGTATGCAAGCAAGCGTCTCTAAATTCGCTGTTGGAATAAGTTGGATGCAAGTCCGAAAATAAACTTCGGGAAAGCTTTGCGAGAAGGCGTTGAATAGTGATAGCTGCTTTTTGCAATTTTAACATTAGTTGCACTGCCAGGGCAGTTATAAGTTTGCCATTTGATTTTGTGTGCTATGTTCTGTTAATACATATATGACATAATATCTTTTTGCAGATAATTTTCAGTGTTCTCTTACCTCTAACTCTTATAGATTTTGACTTATTGATTTGCAGTTACAGCTGTTTTTCTTCAAAGAAATCAATTCGTTATTAACATTACTTAGATCATAATATTTAGTAAACACTGTTATATGTAATGAAAAATTCATACGAAATTGTATAAGTTATTTTTGAATTATAATTACAATAGCTGCGCTCCGCGGCTACGCCCGCCATGAAAAGCTAAATCTTCGCCAAATCGGTCGAGCCGTTTGATGACCGAAGAAGGTAACACACAAATCACTACATACGAGTATTATCAAACAAAGTCACACGATGTATCTGTCTGTAGTTTCGCGATAATCTCAAAAACTGCTGAACGGATTTTCATGCGATTTCCATGTTACAACATGATTTCTGAGGAAGGTATAGATGTATAATTTGTTATGGTTTCGTGTGAATTGGGTGAAGTATGACGATGATTGTTGAAGATGTCGAAAAAAACAAGCTGTCCTGAAGCTTTCATCGGAAACGCTGCCTAATCCGTTTAAGCTATATCAAACATGCAAACTGACTTTGGCATTTATAATATTTTGAAATATTTGTCATATAATTGCAATAATATGATAGATAGATAAGATGTAATATGATCATAATGCAGGTATGCATTATGATCATATTACATCACTTCACTATCCAAAAAAAATCGTAGAATCATAAGAATACAAACAGTAGGTACCTTAATAATTATTCAAATCACTCTCTTTTTATTTTTACTCAGATGTTATAATAAAAATTTAATTTCACGTAATTTAATTCTTATCTTTCCCGGCAAGACCATATCTCTGAAGGAAATTCGTAAATTATTCATGAGGAAAGTTTTAGCGGGACATGATTTTAAAACCGGCATTTGTAGAACTCGGTTGGCAATAATTTCATGGGACTTAAATGTTTAGAACTCTTAGGACCAGTGTCACTTGGTCTTGATAAAGTTTCAGATTGTTTTCTGACATATGCCATAGAAAAGTTGTCAAAAATCTGTCAGATAAGCGTCGGATAGGACTACCAAAACCAGTAAAACTGACTTTTAGACTAAGAGAAAGTAAAAATATACGAGTATTAGCCCAAAAAGGGAAGACAAAGAAAGACTCAAACGCACGAAAGGGATAAATTGGAAATGTCGTCGAAAGCTTTATATAAAGCAGGCTTTCATAAATGGAGTTATGTAATCATAAAATGTTGAGATTGAACGCAATCCGGAGAAAATTGAATTCGTTGTAGATAAAGTAAACTAATATAAATCAAAACAAAAGTAAATACAACAAAGTGGAACAAAATAAGAGCTCTCATTTTCAATAAACACCCAATAAAGGGAATCATCGAGACGGTCGAAGAAAGCGGCCGGCTAAGCGGAACAATGCATAACAACGGGAACTTTGCCATTGTTGACTTTAAATTAATTGCTTTCACACAATTTATAAACAAGACTTCGGATATCCGCCTTCAAGAGAGCAATCGGCACAAAGAACGACTGAAGTCTTGCTTAGACAGTCTACTTAGGAGACCTGCCCCGTTTTGCCAAAATCGATAGCGCTGGATTTGCATCTATATGCCTAGCTGCATCTCTGTCTATGAGACACTTGCGACGACATAAACTATTATAAGATTTCCAGCATTATTTTGGCAGCGATTTTGCCTCTTGTGCAGGAGAATAGGTTGCCTAAAAACATAATATCTATAAATTATTTTAGAACATAATTTCAGCGCGGCACAATTCTTAACAAATTCATTGAAATTTACAAAAACCAATATAAGGTCATACATAAAATGGTAATAACGTTGTTTAGTTACGATATAAACAGTGATCGAAATTGGAGGCTATTCAATTTTTGAATGAACACTTTTGAATGTCGGGCACATTGATTGGCATTTTGGGTCAATAAAACATAATTGTTTTTTATTACGTCGCATATTCTTTTCTGTTAATAATACGAACATCCAATTGTAACACTTTTATTAAAATAATGCTTCATGGTAATGTACTTCTTAGGCTGCAATTCACTGACGTCTATCCATATCAAAAATGTTGATAAGTTTTTTACTAAAAAACGGGATAAATGGGGATAAAGTCAGAACAGAAACCATCGTTCATTTTGGTTCTTTAATATAACAGATATATATCATAAATAAACACGTTCGTACCGTAGCGCGGCTGCCAGAAAAACGTTTGTAAGACATATCCTCTACACAGTCAAAGACTAAAGTTCCCAGATCTTAAATAAGCGGAGATAAGTTCTTGTTTAGCGGACTAATAAAGAGATCGGGGGTAAAGTTTTAGAAGGCACCGGCTATCGGAGCGAATGCTGTTCTTGAGAAGCTGTACTTCTTACTTGCCGCTGTACTTTTTATACGTCTTTTTTTTTCAGATATAAGAAGCTTTTTATTTATTCGGCGCCTGCTGGTAATTATAAGCAAGACATAATTAAGATAGTTTAAAAGCTAAAACAACCGACTTCAATGCCCCGCGAGTCAATATCAGTAGCAAGTATGAGACGTTTATCGTCATATCTCTGGAGATACTGATCAGATCTCGATGAAATTACAATGGGATCACTTCGAAAACGTACCCTACCGATTAAAAAACGAATCTCGCGAATCGGTTTACAATTGACGGAGTAATCGCGTATCATACGCACAAAAAAAAAAGAAGAAAAACATTCAGATGAATTGAGAACCTCCGTCTTTTTGTAAGTCGGTTGAAAATACAGTTTTATAACTAAAAAAGAGGATACATAAATGTCATACTACAACATTAAGTCAAAATATAATCCTACGATAAAACATATTGGAAGACGTATTGTAATAGGTAACGCTATAATCAGCTGGCACATCATCTCACTGCCGTTTTCAACTTGCATAAAATCAGGTGAGATAGAGTAGTGTTTCTATTTCACTATTTCACTTATTTTATTTTTTTTAATATAAAAATTGTCTGAAGTTCTGAAACACACAGTTACATGTATGGTTGGTTTTAACACACTTTTTTTTTTTAATAGTCTGACGTAAACGTTTGGATGAGAGATGAATGGTTCATTACTTTTGTTTTTTTTAATTCAAAGCGTTAAAGTTCTGCTTTTGCTATGTTTACTTGATAATTGGTTATGATTTATTTTAAGATTTATGATTTTGACGTGTATATGTGCGTATATTAATACTGTCTACATACCGAATAAATGTTTTTTTTTTCATGACTTTACTCCCTTAGCCTTTTTAGTTTCAGTGTCAGTATTTTTGATACAGTATAATTTAGAGCGTAATCCTACATATTCAGTGATTATTTTTCCACCCATTTCTTTGAAAAGTCCTGGTACTTTTTTGTTAATTATTGGTAATTTGTGATAATGATTGAGTGAGCTTTGGTTCGAGTGAGCTTTAATTTTTGATTCTTGATTGTGTTATCTAATGATTGCCTGCATGCAGTTAATTTTTTTTAAGTGATATTGACACAAATTCAGTTATTCCAGCTTTTGTGACAGTCTAATTACAAGAAGTGCTCTCATACTCATGCTCAACTTCTAAACAAACAATCCGAGCCTACAACACAAAACAACTTAAATACATTCTAGACTTTGCCGGAATGCGCAAATTAATTCAAAATACGTGCGCGTTGAGACAGACTTGTTTGTAGTACCTGCAATAAATTGCAATTAGTAAAGCCGTTGTCTTGTTATCGAGTTAGCAGCCTTCAAGTCTCTTCGCGAACACTCCTCGGCTACGATAAATTAATTGACACTGCTACACACGACGGTTTAATGACTAAACTATTACTAAATATGCATGACAAAACTAAACTAAATATATAGAGTGATTTGTAACTTGATTATTTATAACTTTTATTTTAATAAGAAATAATTATGTAATCGAAATATATTTTTAAAAAATATATGGCCGTATATTGAGATTGTAAAAATTGCAAAGCATTGGTAAAAAAAACCCAAGGAGAGAAATGCTGTAGACAATCATCGTTATACCACGACAGAGCAAATCAATAAATATGTAGCCATTTGGAAGGAAAGTCTTTTAAATTAGAAATTACACTAATAATTCAATTCTGGAGGAAATGTCATCTACTTGTGCCCAATGGATGGAGAAATTAGATTTTAGAGTCTTGACCTTAATTTTACACATTGCACTCAAATATTACTTCCAGAACAAAGACAAATCAAGAAGAATCGTTTAGTCAGATACCGGCATAATGTTCGATGTAAAAAAAAAGTGCCTCGTCTGTGCCCTCTTCATCTTACGGACCAGTGCTATTTATCTTTATATCATATCGACATATAACGCCTGGTGCAATACTGAGCAAGTTAAATAGTCAAGTCTATCAACAATAAAACAAATATCGAAGCCGTGACTTCTAGATCTTGGTTGCCACCAGCATAAACCATGCATATTACATATAGAAGTTTACTGCACTTACAGCTAGACACTAAAAATTACACATGAATATGGCTTTTGTATGTTGCAAAAATAATCGTAAAATCAAAACAAATCCTTTCCGGCCATAGACCATTCGAATCTATCACCAGTGTAAAGCCTATCCCTCATAAATCATGAAACTAAAAGTGGTTAGCGATATTAAAGTATTCAACGCACCAGCAATCAGTTCCCAAGAACAGTCAAGGATAAAATAAACGCAGAATCTTTCGTCGTAAATCTGTCAGCAAAACAATTCGTACCCTTTCACGACCAATAAAATGCTGCCAAGAAGAAAACGAAAAAAGTATCATAAATATAAGATTCATTTATATTCGTTCCGTCGACCCTTTGGGGTTAAGATGAGACCACGAGTTGAAAATAAAAAAAATACACATACATTTTCATTGTAAATAGCTTTTTACGAATTAATTTTATTTAAAATCCAGTATGAAACCGACGCGAAGTTTAAATTAAAATTGAACAAAACCTTTAAACCCTTTTTGACTGCTGATCAATCGAATGCTTCCAGTTCTTTAATCTATTGATTTTTCTGTTCCTTTGATCTTTCCAGAATCTCCACGTACTTTGTGACCTGTATTTGTATTTGAGGATCAGATTAAAAATAATGAATCTAATTTTGCCTACTTTTTATGTTGACCGACTAGTTAAGTTGCGTTCAGATATTATCAGTTTGTTGCGGAAACATTTTTGCTAAACATAAATTGTTAAGTATATTTACTGTATTTACGTTTTAAAATTTACTATCGTTTTTTAGGGCCCAGTGGCGTAATTGGGAGAACGGTTGGCTTTGATCCCAGAGGTACCGAGTTCAAACCGCCGTGCACAATGGATTTTTCTATCGAAAAATTTATGTGCGCTTTTCACAGTGGCCCTCCGGTGAAGGAAAAACATCGTTAAGAAACCTGGGGCCTTATTCAGTATGACCATTTTAAAGTCTTACCGTGCCGTGTTACGTTATCTCCGCGTTATGGTATTCTCTATGCCAATTAAAACGCGGTAGGGTAAGGTTATGAGCACGTTTTGAGCTGTCAAAATATCGTGACATATGAGGACGTGTAACGCGCGCGTTTTGTATAATTTACCTATCGTGTGGCATACAGAATACAATTTTTCAATAACGTAACGTGACGCACTAAGGAACGCGTTATCTCATTGGTCATACTGAATAAGGTCCCTGTTGGTTTCTTTACGATGTTTTTCCTGCCCGCATGGTTGTAGGACAGTGTCCAGTGTCTAGTGTCCGCCTGGCCAGCTACCACCCTCAAGTTAGAAAATCTGTCGCCAAGCATTTAATGTGTTCTGGCAGTTATCCTGGAGAGCCAGTTCCCATTCTAGGCCTAACGTGCTTACCATCTTCGACCGCATCATCACTTACCAACAGGTGAGATAGTGGTCAAACGCTAGCATATAAAATATAAAAAAATTAAAAGTTTTGTCGTGAATTGTCATGTTCTGGAAATTGACAATAAATCATGCAAATCAATCATCCAACAAAAATAATTTTAAGCATAAACACACCGTCCTTGCAAATTATGTAGGTAACTAAAATTTCCAATTAAAAATACGGCATATGAGTTATAAGTCACGTAGATTTCAATAAAGTCAACAGGCTTAAATTAAATGTAATACAAAGTCATAAATTATACTGCAAATCAGGAGTATTAAGTAACAACGCACATACCACAGAATAATGAATAGTACAAGTACACATACTGCGTATTAAATCTCGCTACAGACTTACCGAGCCTATGTTACAGATGAGGGAACAAATCCACCGTTAATTACCCATTCGTGTGTAATCTTTTAATTAACTAAGTGTAAACTTACGCGTCGCTTACACTGACTCCTTTATGTTACCGTTACAGTTCAAATTATAGATGTTGTCTTACCACCCAGTACTAAATTGTCCCTTTGTTTGTGTTAACTTAAGGCTTAATATGTTTACCAAAGTCGTGTGATTAAGCCTCGTTTATCTATAGTCTGACTTAAAGACTAGACTGTATTAATTTCTTTTCAGCAATGCCTCTACATTCAAGTAAATTGTATAGTACCGTCTCGTGATTTGTATAGTTAATTGGCAAGTAACACTAATTAATAGCTATTATAAGCTAGTTATATCAATAAACATTACAACGCGTTCACACATTGACGAATTGGTAATTTTACCGATGCGTGCACATATTATACTAGTAGCACATAAACTACTATGGCTGTATTCATTCAAATTATCAAAAAAGTCACGACTATGTCCAATCTTCTAGTATGCCAACATCTACGAGAATGTATATATTCGTTGAAACCCGTAGCATTAGTTAACAGCGGTAAAGCCTCGGTTTCATCACAAGCCCGTATGTACCGTCATGTCACTACTGCAATCGATTAATCGTCTTGTTCGGACTCACAGCCAATTGTCTACACGGTGCATAGTGCTGTCCAACGCACAAAGAGAGTCGCATGTAGGTTGACAGGTGTGGAGCTGGCATACACTTGCCTCATTATCATCGACATGATGAACTGGGTGTGTTCTAGTTCCGTGAGTATGGTTGGCAGAGCCTGAATCCACCCAAAAAAAATCTAATTAGGACAGGTAGACCACTAGTAGGTGGAGTATACAATCAAATATTATGTTTATTTAAATATACACTTTATATTTTTGTGCATTGTTATATATAATGCAAAATTTCACCGTACGTAAATATAAAGTGTGGATAACACTTACAGAAATATAATATTTGATTTAAGCAGTGCAATATCCCGTGTTGGATCTGAAATCTGTAATGGTCAAACGAGGTACGAGTAATTTAATTTTAAACAGTAATTACAGATGGCGTCAAACAGGAAAGAATTTGCAATCCGCAGTATTTATTCATGCAAGATAAAAAAAATCTTATTTAGTGGTAAGAATTCTGCTACTACGCCTGGGGGGGCCTAATTTTCAGCTGTGAAATAGGAATATTTTTCGGTTGAAATGGCAAGGTGATATTATAGGGCATGTGAGACTCAACATCTTTATGTCTCAAAGTAACAGGCGCAGTGCAGTCACATAAAAAAAAACAACAAACAAGTAAAGAAAAGTTTCTTTACTCATGTGGTGCAGTGACATGCAAAATACTGGACTGCCCAGAATTTTGCATGCTGCTGTATCTGTAATAGGTAGACGTCATCGTTTACCATCAGGCGAGCGTCGTGATTGTCCTGTTACATTTTATAATTAAAAAAAAAACTTATTAGCATTATAGTTAAAACATAAAAAAAACAGCTTGCTCTGTGCTTTCAGCTAACGAGATTTTATTTCAATAAAAACTGAAGATTCTTCGTTTCCTCAACTTTCTTTAAAATAAAAACTGCGAAATGCATTATAAACGCGATTGAACTCAATTGGCAGTGAAGGAAAATCGTGTCTTCAATTTTCTTTGAAATTGTGAATAAATATTTTTATAATAACGTTATTAAAGCGTGATACAAAACCGAGAAGGTGATAATGTCAGATTAGGATATTTTTGTATAATTTAAACAGGTTATTCTTTGTTCGTTTATGTATGTTATGTACCTTAGAACTCCGCCATTTTCTCGTTAGTGTTGACAAGCAACTCTCACATACGAGTATTAACTTGCGTGTAGTCTGTAGAGACTAGTTAGGGATGCACATATCTGCTTATGGAACTCTCATTTTAGGGTTCCGTACCCAAAGGGTAAAACGGGACCCTATTACCAAGACTCCGCTGTCCGTCTGTCTGTCTGTCTGTCTGTCTGTCTGTCTGTCTGTCTGTCTCGCCGTCTGTCACCAGGCTATAGCTCATTAACCGTGATAGTTAGACAGTTGAAATTTTCACAGATGGTGTATTTCAGTTGCCGCTAGAACAACAAATACTAAAAACAAAATAAAGTTAAAAATTAAAGGGGGTCCCCATACAATAAACGTCTTTTTAAACGCCATCTATCTAATTAGTTTCGGCAAAATGACATAGATGGCGCTAGTAAACGAGCCCCGTCTTTCTAGATCGCGACCAAACCAAATATTCTTGGTAATATCAATTAATCAAATATATGAGGTTGAAACTCTGTTATGTTTCGTATTGTACGGAACCCTCCCTAAGTGTGCGATAAGAGACGCGATGCTGACTCGCACTTGGCCAGTTTTATTAAAACATATTAGAGTATTGTTATACTTATTTAGCAAGGTAATTTGGGTAGGGTATACACAAATTTAAACGATTAGACTCTCGTCATCGCCTCAATATATTTGAAACTTAAAGGAAAAGAAGTGTTAAAGGTCATGGTCAGTAGTGTCTGTTGGGAGAGGTCTATGTGGACTTACCCATGCTAAAAATTATCATGATTACTTAACACTTACTAGTAAAGGTACGGCTACACCGCGGCGTCCTGCGTGCGCGATCTAGGTGACAATCAGATAGCGCAGTAGTATTCATACCGATTGGTTCACACGAAATGCGATCTACGGCGATCAGAAAACGATTGAAAATCAGATCGCGAACGCGTACGCGGACGCAGGATGCCGCGGTGTGGTCGTACCTTAAGCCCACGCCCACTACCTACTTGAATGTTAAATAAACTGAACACTCACGCTAAGATGATTGCTAAACAGATATTTTAAGATTATTTTCTCATCTCAAACTTTATTATAAAAACATTTTTTTTACCCACATAGCAAGAAAAGTCTGTGAAAAATATTATTACAGTATATACGTATTCATAAACATGAGCTTTAATACAAAAAAAATGACCTAAATTATACCAAATACTTACTGTTATATAACTTAACCAACCGACCCTAGGAAATATGAAACTTCAATGCAACAATGAAAACAAAAGCAAAAACATGTTATAAAAACTCTGAGGGTGTTAAAAGCTGTTTTGAACTTGCAACCCCAAGCTGCGTCCAAGATAAAAAAAAAACAGACTTTTAAAAACAGGAAGCCAACACTTTAAAGAACTTAAGTGGAAAGTTGGCGGTTCCAGTTTTATTTATGAACGGTTCACCACGAGTAACGGTCACTTAAGCATTAACATGAAGTTCTTAACAGGAAGACAAACAACTGAGAGCGGCAGATAATAAATGGTGAAGAAATTGAATTTATAATAATTTTATGTTATCTGTAAAGTTGGGAACGACCGTTAAAAGTGGGGAACACGTTTTATCGGGAACGGCAGAGGCGATGATAATGATAGCCCATAAAGAAGTGGTGCGGCGATAGATTTCGTAAGTTACCAAGTTTTCGGGCACCTACTGCCATTAGTGGCCCTGATGCCCCTCGCTGGCCCTCACATTACCAACGTCGTTATGAGTTTTTTTGGAAACATTTTCCGACAGTAAATAGCAGTCAGTATATTTATGTTTGCTTTGACATAAATTGTGTGTATATATGTATCGTGTTTGACGAGACTTCATCTGACTTAACACTTTTTTTCTACTCAAAACATGCAATAAATTGGCAAATGCTTCATCGTATCAAATGACACGTAATATATTCTTACTTGATGTTCAGTGATGACAATAAACAATGTAAGTTAATGTTATTACAGTGTATCTACAATATCTAGAAAATAAATCACCACCAATTTATTACTACCTGTTTTGAGTAGGAAACAAAATGTTTCAAACACACATAACATTTCAGAAGAGGTTATTTTTCCATCATTCAATTAACTTCACTGAATGAATGTTATGCCAATAACCAATCGACACACTGATTTGAGAAATGTGAAGGTATCTTTGTTCAGTTTCGTGTAAAAGTGAGTTTCAGTTTCGAAAAAAATTTACGCTTAGCTGTAACTATTATACTTACAAAAGGAGCTTCAGCGAAGCTTTAAAGAGCACCTCTGCCTACAGAGGCCTAAGTTCGTTAAAAAATATTACTAAGAGTACATACATACAGAGTACATATTTCCTCATTATTTAATTAACTTTATAGTATGATAAAGATGAAGAAATATTTAGGTACTCTTTATTATCAGTTATTATTAATTACGACCACATAAATATTAATAATTATTAATATTTCTATGATTACGACTAAATAGAAATGTTTAACAGAGTCAATTTTTCACACAGTTTGCCTAAAATCTTGCAAACCTCACGATCCCGAGGCACATAGCAAATAGTTAGGGAATGTCCCATTCTCATCCATTGAAATTCCCGTTTCCAACAAAGAAGAACATCTGCCCGCTTTGATTCCGCGAACGTATTAGCATCGGATTTGAATAGAACAAACAAAGGGATTGCTCAAGACATGCTTTCGTAGGCGATTGTAAATTCAGCGTATCGTAAAAATACGAGTTCACTATCGGAGCCGGGTGAACCCAAATGTATGTTGAGACATGAACAGTTCGGTTTGTGTACTGTTTTTGCATGGAGAACAAATAGGATATTGTTTGAAAGGATATTATTTGGCGAAGTTTTAACGAATGCTAATAATTGTATACTTACCGTATAATGTGTGTATTATTTTGGATAGCAAGAGCCTTAAAGGTGTTTATTGTGCTTCATATTTGATGTCCATCATAATATATACATACATAATAATATAAATCTAATGTATCGTTTTGATTTGTCTATCAATGCATCCTAATATCCATTTGATTTGACCATACGATAAATTAACTTAACCTTAATTAAAGTTATAAAGCAATATCACGATTCAATTTTTAGTTGAATTCAATCCCATTTTCAAGCAGTATATATTTTTTTTATATCTTTTTAGAATTATAGTCAAACCCCAAAGATCCACACCTAGATCGAATATTTTAATTGTAGAATTGACATTTGTTTAAATAAACAATAAAATATTATTCATACTTCATTATAAAACCAATTCACGATCCGTAATAAAAATCAATTTACTCTGTGCATCGGTAATACGAATTTAAAAATAAAAAGCTATATCCACAAATCCCAGTATCTCGCCGGCCGAAGAAGAAATCTCTCTGCCTATATTGATAAATCCTCAGAATCGGTCCGGCTTTGCGAATTGCTATGTTGCAGCTACCCGTGATATTATGCTTTATTTACTGCATCTGATAACATAATGGGAATTGTTGGGAGCATTTTATGTGAAAACATATAAACATCGGATATTTTAAAGACTTTTTTAAACTTCCCGCACTAGGGATATCCTTGTGTCGCGGGGAACTTTACGTTATTTTTGACCAAACTCGTATAAGGTTACTCTAGAGTAAATCGTCATTTTTGTCTAAAGTATAACTATACATTTTTTTACGTTTCCAATGATTAAGTCTAGAAAGAGTTACTCTAGAGTACACCACTGAAAGAGTTACGTAAAAGAGAGAAGAGATAGAGAGAAAGATAAAGAAACGTAAAAAAAAATATGGTCATACTTTGAAAAAATAACGACTTACTCAACTTCCAAGTTAATTCAATTTATTTCTCAACATCATTTTTAACACAAATTTTAACCCAGTGCATGAAGTTACACTTCAATAATATTATTTATCTAATTCTTAGCTTGGCTAAATATACTCTAAACAAATTTTAAAAATAAACTGTGCTAGTCAGACTCGCACTAGTAGGGTTCCGTACCACACTACAGTATTTTATAAGATAAGAAAAAAATACCACTAAGATAGCAAAAAATACCACTATCATTTTTCGCCAGCAAAAAATAATAATTAATAAACATTTTATTTCTTATAGCGCCATCTATCGTCTAACAAAGGTGTTAGGGATCGATATTTCAATATAACGCCATCTATGGGACATTTACCTAACTAAGTGTTCATAGATGGCGTGAAATGCCGAAAATAACGTTTCTTATATGGGGACCCTCTATTATTTTTAACTTTATTCTGTTTTTAGTATTTGTTGTTATAGCGGCAACTAAAATACATCATCTGTGAAAATGTCAACTGTCTAACTATCACGGTTCTTGAGATACAGCCTAGTGATAGACGGACAGACAGACAGACAGACAGACAGACAGACAGACAGACGGACAGCAAAGTCTTACTAATAGGTCCCGTTTTACCCTTTGGGTACGGAACCCTAAAAATGATGCTACGTTGTGATTTTGTTTTTATGAAACTTCTTTAGGCACACTCGGGTAAAATTTGGCGGAAGTGACATAGCGTCATGTTATATTTTATATTTATAAACGCCCTCTATTGTAGAACGGCGTAACTACGCAGACGTATTCGCTATCATTTGGGCATTCTTCCCGCTAAGTTCGACAGATGGAGTTACAAAAATTATATGTATAAAATATTTTTAAAAACAAGCTTTTATCTGGGACAATGAACTAAAATGTTAAAATAAATTCTAGTAAGTATTTGGCGTGTAGGTACTTACCCATATTCTTAAAAACTTGAAGCACTACCCGTTTTTCAGGCTAGATAATTACAATACTTCAGTGCCTCAAGCTTTTAAAAATATAGGTAAGTACCTACACGCCAAGTACTAACTAGAATTTATTTTTAACATTTTAGTTCATTGTCCCAGATAAAAGCTTGTTTTTTTAAAATATTTTATGCTTATAATTTATTTTTAACTTTTTAGTAGGTAGATATAGATACCGACTACCTACCTACTACCTAATTATTTAAGAGAAGGCATGATGTTTTAAAATATTCCACGGATATTTGATGTGATTACGGGTAAAGTGCTCTTTAAGGAAAATCAATCGACTCTGTGGGGATATGTTGCTTTATAACAGAAATGCCATGGCCACTTTACAGCTTCATCATCAGATCCTGGCTATCATTTAAGTGTAAAGTGCTCCTCAAGACGAATCATTTGAGCCCAAATTCACTGGGGTTACGTTATTTTATCACAGAGATGCCGTGGCCACCTTCCAGCTTCGTCACCAGTCGCTAAATATCATCTAGGTGTAAAGTTCTCTTCAAGACGAATCGCCCAAAACTCGGTAGAGACCGAGTTTGGGCTCCATTGATTACTTAAGACTATTTTATACCTTCTATCAGGCTACGACTATATAATATAAAAATACATATACAATTAATTTTCTTTTTACGTAGATGCCCTTAAACATGTGCCTAGCTTTATCTATTTTCAATCAACACGTATCTTATTTAACAAAACAAGTAATTTCACCTAACTATTTATTATTGCTCTCAAAATCTTGTAACCCAAACATTGTCTTCTAATGCTGAGCCCAAATCTACAAATCTATGAATCTTCAACGTAACTCTTTACGTTGATTTATCACAGAGATGCCGTGGCCACCTTCCAGCTTCATTATCAGACCCTGGATATCATCTAGGTGTAAAGTTCTCTTCAAGACGAATCAGTCGAGCCCAAACTCGGGAGGGTTATGTTGATTTATAACAGAGATGCCGTGGCCACCTTCCAGCTTCATCATCAGACCCTGGATATCATCTAGGTGGAAAGCTCTCTTCAAGACGAATCAATCGAGCCCAAACTCGGTAGGGTTATGTTGATTTATCGATGGTTTATCGATTATCGAGGCGACATCTACATGTCGCCAATCGGATTACCAAGTACTGGCATGATGAAACAATCTACGTATAGTAGATTAGAAAATAGGTACTTAAGACTATTTTATACCTTCTATCAGGCTACGACTATATAATATAAAAATACATATACAATTAATTTTCTATTTACGTAGATGCCCTTAAACATGTGCCTAGCTTTATCTATTTTCAATCAACACGTATCTTATTTAACAAAACAAGTAATTTCACCTAACTATTTATTATTGCTCTCAAAATCTTGTAACCCAAACATTGTCTTCTAATGCTGAGCCCAAATCTACAAATCTATGAATCTTCAACGTAACTCTTTACGTTGATTTATCACAGAGATGCCGTGGCCACCTTCCAGCTTCATTATCAGACCCTGGATATCATCTAGGTGTAAAGTTCTTTTCAAGACGAATCAGTCGAGCCCAAACTCGGGAGGGTTATGTTGATTTATAACAGAGATGCCGTGGCCACCTTCCAGCTTCATCATCAGACCCTGGATATCATCTAGGTGGAAAGCTCTCTTTAAGACGAATCAATCGAGCCCAAACTCGGTAGGGTTATGTTGATTTATCGATGGTTTATCGATTATCGAGGCGACATCTACATGTCGCCAATCGGATTACCAAGTACTGGCATGATGAAACAATCTACGTATAGTAGATTAGAAAATAGGTACTTAAGACTATTTTATACCTTCTATCAGGCTACGACTATATAATATAAAAATACATATACAATTAATTTTCTTTTTACGTAGATGCCCTTAAACATGTGCCTAGCTTTATCTATTTTCAATCAACACGTATCTTATTTAACAAAACAAGTAATTTCACCTAACTATTAGAGCAATAATAATATTGCTCTCAAAATCTTGTAACCCAAACATTGTCTTCTAATGCTGAGCCCAAATCTACAAATCTATGAATCTTCAACGTAACTCTTTACGTTGATTTATCACAGAGATGCCGTGGCCACCTTCCAGCTTCATTATCAGACCCTGGATATCATCTAGGTGTAAAGTTCTCTTCAAGACGAATCAGTCGAGCCCAAACTCGGGAGGGTTATGTTGATTTATAACAGAGATGCCGTGGCCACCTTCCAGCTTCATCATCAGACCCTGGATATCATCTAGGTGGAAAGCTCTCTTCAAGACGAATCAATCGAGCCCAAACTCGGTAGGGTTATGTTGATTTATCGATGGTTTATCGATTATCGAGGCGACATCTACATGTCGCCAATCGGATTACCAAGTACTGGCATGATGAAACAATCTACGTATAGTAGATTAGAAAATAGGTACTTAAGACTATTTTATACCTTCTATCAGGCTACGACTATATAATATAAAAATACATATACAATTAATTATCTTTTTACGTAGATGCCCTTAAACATGTGCCTAGCTTTATCTATTTTCAATCAACACGTATCTTATTTAACAAAACAAGTAATTTCACCTAACTATTAGAGCAATAATAATATTGCTCTCAAAATCTTGTAACCCAAACATTGTCTTCTAATGCTGAGCCCAAATCTACAAATCTATGAATCTTCAACGTAACTCTTTACGTTGATTTATCACAGAGATGCCGTGGCCACCTTCCAGCTTCATTATCAGACCCTGGATATCATCTAGGTGTAAAGTTCTCTTCAAGACGAATCAGTCGAGCCCAAACTCGGGAGGGTTATGTTGATTTATAACAGAGATGCCGTGGCCACCTTCCAGCTTCATCATCAGACCCTGGATATCATCTAGGTGGAAAGCTCTCTTCAAGACGAATCAATCGAGCCCAAACTCGGTAGGGTTATGTTGATTTATCGATGGTTTATCGATTATCGAGGCGACATCTACATGTCGCCAATCGGATTACCAAGTACTGGCATGATGAAACAATCTACGTATAGTAGATTAGAAAATAGGTACTTAAGACTATTTTATACCTTCTATCAGGCTACGACTATATAATATAAAAATACATATACAATTAATTATCTTTTTACGTAGATGCCCTTAAACATGTGCCTAGCTTTATCTATTTTCAATCAACACGTATCTTATTTAACAAAACAAGTAATTTCACCTAACTATTTATTATTGCTCTCAAAATCTTGTAACCCAAACATTGTCTTCTAATGCTGAGCCCAAATCTACAAATCTATGAATCTTTCAGTAGGTATCCACTGTTCTATTCATTTCGAATAAGCATCTATATCACTCATAGGTACACACATACTCTCTCTCTCAGTCGCGTTTGTTCTTATTAACAACAACAACACACACACACAAACACACATGCGCACGCACACACACGCACACGCACACACACATACACACACACACACACACACACACACACACAATACCTCTTTTAAACTTACTATTGGGATTGTTTAGATTGTTATACTTCAGTTGTTTTGTAGAAGTTTTATAAATTTTGTCTTAATTTTGTATAATTTACTATTTTATTGCCTTTTTACTAAACGATCATATCATATTGTTATTCTTGTACTATATTTAGCTACTGCTGCAATATAATGTAAAATAATGATCACTGCAGGAATAGTGAATATCACAACACAGGGCTTCCTAGTGTGAGATTCAAAGTGCATAAGCTTTGTTTTAGTATATAAGCAATTACGAAACTCTGTTTTAATGTGCTAAAGTGCAAATAAAATATAAATAAAAAAAATATTGATGAAGTGCACGAGTTGTGAAGCATAAACTAGGGACTTTACAGTAAATAATATTTTCCAACACTAATACTTATCGAAAAGTATAAAACGAAACACTTGTTAATAATGGTACGGTTATTACAATATAATTATTAAATACCTATTAGGGGGGCTATTGCTGCTCGCGTCCGTAGGATTTAGCCCTCGATGTCCTACACGTGTCCCCTGGGTGGCGCCAAAAGAGCAGTACGTTTCAGGTGGTAGGCTTAGGCCGCGGCGTGTTACCACCCACCAGACAAAGCCATGCCGCCAAGCGGTCGCTTTACGGTATGAATGTTTGGTGAAGCCATTATGGGGAACGGGTCGGAAACAGTTGCGTTGATTACTATAGCTGGTCGTGGTACATTGAAGGTCAATTTACCTGGTAGCCAATCTTGGAGAGCAGCGGGATCCGAGGCACGGTTCTCCGCTGGCCGACCACAGATAGTTGGGGGCCCAAGTAGTGAGCCAGCCACTCATGAAAGGCTGCCCCGCCATCTCGCGAAAAATCCCGGAGGTGCGCCATCGTGCCGGTTGGCGACCGGACGAGAGGACCCGATGGACACCTCTGGGGGGGCTCGGGCGTCCCCGCGGTCTCCAGGATTGGTTCCCAATAAGTGAAAAGACCTAATATGTATCACGGGTTGGTAATTAGCGCCTCGTTTCCACTTCCGTTTCCCTTACCTAACTTCACTCCCCACAAAATGAAAGGCAGAAACAGAATAGAGGTTAAACAGCAGAAGCACGTCCTCTCCCTTCAAGTGCACCTCTCAAACATTCGAGGCTTGCACTCCAATATCCTCTCGGTCCACCACCATCTTGAGACCGAAAAACCGCATATTCTGTTCCTGACGGAGACGCAGATCAAATGTCCAGCCGACGCGGCGTACCTTGCCTACCCAGGCTATGTTCTAGAACATAAGTTTAGGCCGAGGGCGGAAGTTTGTATGTATGCCCGCGATGACATTTGCTATCGGCGTCTCCGCAACCTTGAAGACCCTCAACTTTCCGTCATGTGAATTTTGGTGGACACTGGCATGGAGAAAATTCTTTATGCTAGTGTCTACCGTTCGCACAGCGGAGATGAAGAGACAAACAGGCTCACAAACCACCTCAGTGAGGCGGCTGATGTGGCCCAACAGAGGTATCCTTCTGCTCAATTAGTGCTTCTGGGGGATTTCAATGCCCATCATCAAGACTGGCTGTACCCATACCAGAGCACAGACCACGCTGGTCGAGAGATGCGAAAGCTTGCTTTAACGCTAGACCTCACTCAGTTGGTCCAGGGAGCAACAAGGATACCGGACGTTGATGGCCATATAGCCAATTGCTTGGACCTTCTGCTGACAACAGAACCAGACCGCTACTCGGTGTCGGTTTCATCACCCTTAGGTAGCTCCGACCACTGTCTGGTGAAGTCTGTCTCCGTCTACTCCCCGCCCGATCCCAGCCAAAAAGGCACCCGGCGGGTGTGGCGATACAGGTCAGCAGATTGGGATGAGATGCGTTGTTTTTCCACGTCTTATCCTTGGCGGCAGGTATGTTTTTCTTCGAGCGATCCCTCAGCCTGCGCGGATGCTGTGACAGAAGTGTTACGTCAGGGTATGGAATATTTCATACCATTTTCTGACGTTCCGATGTCAAGCAAAGCTCGTCCATGGTTTAATGCCAAATGTAGAGATGCAGAAGCATCAAAACATGAAGCTTACTGTACGAGCTACGCATCGTACATTCACCTTTTCACCGCATTTATTGTAATTTAGACTAAGTCAGCAAACTGCACCTCAACATACATTTCTTATTTTAATTTAGTTCGCAATTGACCGCGCCGTGTCGCGTACTCACCTAGCACATTACCTAGCACCTAATTTTCATAGCGCTTTATATTATAATTTTTACATTAAACTTTTTAGCATTTAAAACTATTTTCAATTACGATCCTTAAGCCAGCCTAGGGTTCGTACATATTGGTCCTTCGAGTCTACCGTCGAGACGGGACTATTGCGCGTGTGACCTCAATTAGTGTTTTAAGTTAGTAGTAGTTAGTAGTGTATTAAGTTATACGTGTAGTGCAACGTTCCGTTTCCCCGTGAACTAGCATCGCGGAGTACACTCCGTTTGAGGATTTGTGGTATACATCTTGCAAATTAGCAGAGCACCGACGAGTCGGGAGACTCGTTACTAGCAGCACCAACGAGCCAGAAGACTCGCAAGTAGCAGAGCAGCAGTGGGCACAGAGGCCCGCGACTAGCACTCCAGCACTGGTTGAGAACAATCTCGCCACCAGCAGTACAGTATCACCCTCCTAGCAACCCACTGACCGCACCAGCATCAACATCGGCTTTCAAGTAAGAGATTTCCAATTTTTATTCACTTTCCTCATCTCGTTTGTCGCATAATTTGAGTAACCATGGAAGATCTTTACACTAGTCAACTTGAAATTTTGGATGCTATCAAATCACTAGCTACCAACTTCAAAAAAGATGGGGCAAGCAGGAAAACAGCAGATTACTTCCGTAGAAAATTGGAAACTCTCGATTCATACTGGGGAGATTTTCAATACAACCATGACCGTATATGCACCGAATTCAGCAGAGAGCATCAATATTTCAAAAATAAGGAATATGATCAAACCAGTGCGTACTATGAGTCAGTTAAAGCGCTTATCACAGAAGAGTTTCAAGGTTTTGTGGAGAAGCAGCAGGCAAAGAAACCGTTCGTCGCTATGGTTGAAGGTGAAACTTCAACTTCACTAAAAAATAAATCATACACACCTAGCACAGAGACGATTGAAAGTGAGAGTGCTAGATATCAAGTGAAGAATTCTCGTGAGGAAGTTCCCGTCTAGCACATACAGGAGTCGCGTGGCGTTACTAGTCACTTGGACGACATGTTGCGGAAGCAAGCTGCCAATTTCAGGGCATTATCAAGAGACGTAGCAAAGATTGAGTTAGACAAATTAAAAACAACATGGCAGTTCGATAACGCTTTAGCATCGCTGCAGTCTCGCTGGGCAGCAATTGACAGCTTACATGTAGATCTCGATAGTGAGTTGAACGGCGAGAATGAAGAAGACTATGAAATCGCATTCAGCAAGCACGAAGATATTTACACCAATCTCAAAAATCGCTTAAACGAGAAAAGGTGGTCGACAGCAAATACAGAAAGAATAACACCGCAATTAGAAATTCCCATTTTTCACGGTAATTATAATCAGTGGTTATCATTCAAAGATTTATTCAGTGACTCCATACATAAAAACTGCACTTTATCTAATGCTCAGAAAATGCAATTTTTAAAATGTAAATTGAAAGGTGAGCCAGAGAGGCTGATTCAACACCTATCGATTAGCAATGATAATTACAACATATGCTGGGAGATTTTAAATCGTCGGTATAATAGCGCAAAGCTCATTTTCACTTCACACTTAGACAGCATTTTAGATTTGCCCAACTTACAACAAAAATCATCTACACAAATTAAAAGGATTCATGACGTCACCATCGAATGTATCAACGGCATAAGAAAAGTAGGGGTGGACACTTGGGAACCAGTAATCGTTCACTTACTAACCCAGAAGTTAGACTCTGAAACTTTAGCCAAATACAACGACTCCCTGAAAAACAAGAAAGATATACCTGTTCTCGATGACCTCATGAACTTTTTAGAAGATAATTTTACATCCATGGAAGCATCAAACCGTCGCAAGCAAGAGCATACTCGAAGCATTACGAAATCTAACATACAGCAAAATCCAATTGCAACATCTTATTCTGCGAAGAAACATAATTTTAAATATAATCACTTTAACTATGCCAATGCACCAAAGGTGCTGACCACTGCAACGAATGACGCGCCGGCTACACTTTATTGCCCTCTTTGCAAAATTCCGTTTCACGGGCTATTCAACTGCACTAAATTCGCTGGCTTACCTAATAACGTGAAACGTAAAACTATATTTGATCTCAAATTATGTAGCAACTGCTTATTTAAACATGATTATCATAACTGCACTTCAGAGAAAAGATGCCAAATCTGTTCCCAAAAACACAACACCATTCTTCATGAAGCATATAATCAAAAAAGTCCAAATAAATACTTCGGCAATAAGACCGCCACACCACCATCAACTTCGAATGAACCACCCCAACAAAACGTGAGCACTGTAGCACGTGAGGCATGCTCTCAGGTTTTATTAGCAACAGCAAAAGTAAATGTTTACGACGCGGATGGCACTACTTATGCCTTCCGTGCCCTAATTGATCAAGGCTCGCAAATTTCAATTATAACTGAAAAAGCGGCTCAACTTTTGAAGTTAAAAAGAGAGAAATGTCATGGTGTCATTTTTGGAGTTGGAGAAAAAGAAAATAATCGCAAAGGGCAGACATCAGTGACTTGCACCTCTATTTATAATAATTATACGTTTACGTGTAACGTGCTTATTATGAATAACTTAATTAAAAACTTACCGAATGAAACGTTCGTAAAACAAGCATGGGAACATATAAAAAATATTGAATTAGCAGATCCAGATTTTAATGTGAGCAGCCCAGTAGATATATTGTTTGGAGCAGATGTTTACTCTCAGATCATGATGGGAGGCATAATTAAAGGTCAAGAGATATCTGAACCTATAGCACAGCAAACACAACTTGGGTGGTTACTATGCGGAACAATGAAAACATTTCACTGTAATGTCGTTGTAAACAATATTGAAGATTTAATCTTCCAAAGATCAGCACTGCATACAATTTTACAACAAAACTACTATACGTCAACCAAATGGCAGGTACTCGGTGAGATTACCACTAAAAGAAAATATCGAAGAACATTTGGGCACTTCGAAACCTACCGCAATAGCACAATTTAGAAATTTAGAATTAAAATTAAGCAAACAAACTCAAATGACAAATATGTACCGAGACTTTATGCATGAATATAAATCATTAGAAAGAAAGAAAGAAAGAAAATCGTTTATTTGGCAAAAACTCACATAGTAACAAATTTAATTAATTATAATAATAATGTAAAACATCAAAAGAAGAAAGAACACAGGTTTTAAAATAAGTTTATGAGAAGTGAGGTGCCAAAAAGGCTTAACTCAGCACATATGTCTGGGGTTACACACCTAGACGCTGGTTTTCAGCTAAGCCTGCGGGTGATGAACTAGCGCGAAAATATTTTTATTAAATTTAAATATTATATACAATGTAATATAATATAAATACAATACATATTAGTAAGTTAAATATATACATAGAATATATATATATATATATATATATATATAGATATAAGGAGAAATAAATAGATACATACATACGAATGCTGGATACAAATGCAAAATGTGATCTATGGCTTATGGTAAGAGAAGGAAATATTTTAGTAGTGGACAAGATTTCATAATATAATTATGTTAGATGAATGACATATCTTTATTTATATCACCGTATTTCCGCTGCTCGACTACCAAGTACTGTTTCAATTTATATTTAAACAAGCTTAAAGTTTTTACATTCCTGATTGGCGGTGGAATATTGTTCCAGCACTTGGTAGCGGAGTAGCGGAAAGAGCCCCGAAAGCCGACAGAACGGTGATGCGGTATGGATAGTGGCTGAGAGACATACCTGAGAGAGCATGACCTCCTTTGAGACATCCAGTTAATCTTCTTGTGCAAATATAGGGGTTCTTTAAAGTTAATTATGCCAAATAGTAGAGAAGCAAGGTGAAGTTTACGACGCGATTTCATCTTAAGGGCATAGTTTTTGTTCAAAAAAGGTGTTACATGACTTCTGGCAGGAATATTAAAACAAAATCTTGCACATGCATTTTGTACCCTCTGGATTAGATGTTGGGTTCTAGATAGTAAACGAGAACCGTATACGGTGTCAGCGTAATTGAGCTTCGAAAGTACAAGAGATTCTATTAATCTTATACGAAGTTCTTCGCTTAAGTACGGTCTGAGTTTATATAATGTTTTCAACCTGTAAAAGCAGTTTCGTACTGACTCCGTGATATGCTCTTCGAAACGCAAGTTGACATCAATCTTTAAACCCAAGTTGCGGGCCACGTATACCCTCTCAACATTCTCACCCATGAGGGTTATGTCGATGGTATGTGGCAACAATGACAGTTTGTGTTTGCTGCCTAGAACCATAAATTTAGTTTTAGTTGGGTTTAGTAAGAGGCAATTATTTGTTGACCATTTCACTATCCTGTCTAAGTCTTCGTTTAGTTTGTGTATGGCTAAATCTAAACTTTCCGGAGCAAAATCAATGTACATTTGGATGTCATCTGCATATATGTGGTACTTGGAATGTTTAATGTATTTAATAATATCAGCACTGTAAAGAATAAACAAAATTGGTCCTAGAATGGACCCTTGCGGTACACCTCTGTTTACCTCAGTAGGAGCTGATTTTAAGACATCACCAGAGGTTTGTTTTAACACGACATGTTGTCGCCTGTTTCCTAAATAGCTGTTAAACCACTTTAGCGCAGAAGAGTCAAATCCGTAATAGCTTAGTTTGGAAATCAGTAGCGAGACATTTATGGCGTCAAAAGCGCGGGAAAAATCCAATAACACTAGTAAAGAGCACATGCCTTGATCTTGAGATGCAATAATATTGTCGGTAACATCAATAAGAGCCGTGGCCGTGCTTCTGCCTCGCCTGAAACCTGACTGTAACTCTGGTAGAATTTTATTACATTCAAGATATCTAGTCAACTGCTGGCAAACAACCTTCTCCATAATTTTTGACATGCATGGTAAGATACTGATAGGCCGCAGATCTTTGAGCTCGATTGGACTATTGTTTTTAGGTAAAGGCCGCACAACTGCAGTCTTCCACGCGTCAGGGAAAATACAGCTAGTAATGGAAAAGTTAATAAGCGATGTGATAATTTCAATTGTCGATGGCATAGTAAGAAGTAACATTTTTAATGTAATTTGGTCATGGCCTTCTGCATTAGACTTAAGGTTGTTTATTATTTTGTATATGGTATCTACCGTTATTGTTGTAATTGAAAATGTATTATTGTTATTATGGCGATTGAATTCAAAATAAGTTAATTGTGATAAATGTATATCTGACTTTCCTGGAACGTCTAGAAAATGAGCGTTAATTGCATTTGCGTCGTTAAAATGAGCCGGTATTTCTTTATTTCCAGAAGAATGTAGAATTGTAGATTTTAAATTTTTCCACAATATTTTAGGATTGTTAATTTTGTTATTTATATTGTGCTTAAAATATGCCATCTTTTCAAAGAATATCGATCTGTTTGTAAGAGATTTCAATTCTTTGTAATATAAAAGTTTAGTATCGTCTTTAGTTAGTTTATGAATTTACGTCACATGAAGCCCGCGTCACGTAATCAGACACCCGTCGATTGTTACTTACTACACCACGGTGTCTATCGAGTGCAAGCTGAGGCAACAAAATTGCGAGTGGTATTTAATGCGTCATCAAGGACGTCGACTGGGAAAAGTTTGAATGACCTAATGCACACTGGGCCCAACCTACAGCACGACCTTCAATCCCTTATATTAAAATGGAGACAATTTATATACGTATATACGATACGTATATACGATATAGAAAAAACGTTCCGAAATATAGATGTACAAGAATGTGATCAGTCGCTTCAGAAAATCGTTTGGAGAGATTCACCGGCCGAGCCTGTACAAACATATGAACTTACCACAGTAACATACGGCATGAAATCAGCACCCTTCTTGGCGATGATGACGTTGCGACGGCTAGCATCCGATGAAAAAGAAAAACACCTAGAGGCAGCAAAAATAGTAGAACAGTCATTTTACATGGACGACCTCATTTATGGGTCACATACCATTGAAGAAGGCGCCAGGACTGTCTTACAATTACAAGCACTTCTCCAAGCAGGTGGCTTCATATTGAGAAAGTGGTCCTCAAATGAACCAGAAATTTTAAATACTATTACCAGCACTCAGAATTACGTTAATCCAGTTTTCACTTTTAAATGCGAGCACACCGCAAAAACTTTGGGTTTATATTGGAGCCCCAAAGACGACTTCTTCATGTTCCAGTCATCGTTTGAATTTTCAAATAAAAACGCAGATCGAGCACTGAAAAAAGAATATCAAGAGTTGTGTGCAGTATTTAATGAGCGATTTTTAAATGAAATTACAGTAATGGAGATCACTTGGCATTTTAATGCGCCCTCGTGGCCATCAGCAGGAGGACTATGGGAAGCGGCTGTCAGAAGTCTGAAAAACCACACAAAAAAGGTGACAAAAATTCACCTTTGAAGAGCTGTCGACCCTGTTGGCTCAGTTGGAAACGTGTCTCAATATGAGACCCCTCTGTCCTTTAAGTGAAGACCCTGCAGACTTAAATTGCCTCACTCCTGCGCATTTTCTAACAGGTGGTCCGACTCTAGATATTTTAGAAACAGAGAACGATCTTCGAACAAGGTGGCATTTAGTACTAAAAACATTCCAAGACATATGGAAAAGATGGCGTACTGAATATCTAGCACAAATCACTTCAAGAAGCAAATGGCAAACACCGCAAAGCACTATCAAGGTCGGGGATCTAGTTACCATCAACGACGCTAATTTACCAGCTGGAAGATGGGCAATGGGGAGAGTTGTCGAATTACACCCCGGAGCGGAGGGGTTAGTACGGGTCGTATCATTAAAAACAAAAAGTAGCATCATAAAACGGCCAGTAGTAAAATTATCCATCTTACCAGTTGAAACTCATGATTATAACGACACAGCACCAAACAAAGCAAAAACAGAATCAAATCATGAACCAAAGAAACAGCATCAAAATCCGAGTAGATCAAGAAAAGGCTTTGGAAACTTCCTTACGTTAGCCTTACCTTATTATCATTTTTATTCTTTATGAGCATTTTGACAGTATCTCAGTCTGCTTACAACACAACTGCATTAAAAACCAAGCAAGGTCTTTACTTTGATAAAGTAAGCAACATGCAAATAATAGGAGATCATTGGAAAATTGTCATATACTACGATATGGAGCCATACTGGCAAGGTGTTGAAGCATTTAAACAATATCTAAAATGCCTAGATACATTGTGTACTAACATTAAATCTAAAACACATTGTGACACCAGTGTCATGCAATTACGTCACAGTTTCTCGGAACTAGACTACTACGACCAGCTGTTGCTTAGCCAGCATGCGGCCACGCGACCCGAGAGACGCCGCCGAGGTCTTATCGACGGTGTCGGTTACGTCGCTAATTCATTGTGCGGAGTACTAGACGCGAGATTCGCCGAACAATATAAAAAAGACATCACCTTACTGAGCAAAAACCAACAACATTTAGCAAACTTATGGCGAAGCCAAACTTCGGTAATCGAAGCGGAGTACAATTTGCTAAAGAGATCTGAGCAACAAATGGATAAAATGAGAAAATTAATCAATCGCCATTTCATTGACATTGAAAACGCTGTCAATTCATAAAACACCGAAATTAATCATTTAAAGCTCATTGGAGAATTTACCTTAAGTACTATAACCGCAAGCAATATGTTAAATTACCTGAAAAATATTCAAGAAATCCTGTTGAACACAGTTACGGATGTTTATCATGGAAGATTCAATTTCCATTTAATTTCACCTCAACAACTAAGAAATGAACTTAGCACAATTTCAAGCCAAATTTCTAAAGATTTATTATTACCCATTAAGAACATTCACACAGATCTCGGCAATATCTATCAATTTTTACACGTAAAGACTAGAATGCTACGAGAATGTTTACTTTTTGAATTATCTGTGCCTCTCACCAGCCAAGATAATTCCTGTGCCGATTAAAAGCAATCAATCCCACAGTATAAAGATAATGCCTGTTTCAGAAATGACTGCCGTCAATTTAGCAAAGGATTCATATTTAAAGATGAGCAAGCATGACGTCAGCTCGTGTCTTTATAGCCGTGACACATATTATTGCCTTTTAATGAAACCATTATACCAAATGAAATCGGAAGACAGTTTATGCGACATTGACCCAATAACGAAGCAATGCCTATTCAGCACTTTAACATGTGATGATGAGTGGAATGAACTGAGGGGCATAAATAGGTACCTATACTTTTGCTGCAATCGTTGTCAGATTCGCATTGTATGCGAGGATCAAATGATAAATGTACCACTAAACACCACTGGTATAATTAGCATAGGTCATGGTTGTTTCCTTAAAAACAATAAGTTCACAATATACGCTCATAACGCCGATCACAGTGTGTTGAAAACGAAGCCGATGATCTTCACGCCTAATTTGGATCCCATCAACGATATCATTAACATTTCAATTCCATGGGATTCCATCAACCAGACAGCAGATAAAAATCAGGAATTAGATGCAATAGCACATGATATAAAACGGATGAAAGAGAAGGCTCCAGTATTTAGCGAGATAAGTTACCATGACGTCTATCATTACGTCCTTATCTACTCAATACTGGGTGTGGTCAGCATAGTGGGTGTGATACTAGCATGGAGACGGTGCCGGAAGCCGCGAGCCGTGGCACCTGTGCCGCCGCCGGTGGCGCCGCGCCGAGCACTAGCAGCGACTACACACCGAGATGAAGCACGATCGCCAGTTTCTATCACAAACATTAGTGAGCAATGTGAAAGTGTCGATATCGGTGATGATGGTGTAGTGAAATGTGTTATTCCGCGAAAATACGCTCGTAGTTCCTCTCTTCACCCACGGATATCAAATTATGACTTTTCTTAGGAACTTTAAACCTAGTTCTTATTTAGCAAATCAATTTAATCTTATATCAGTTTTATCTCACCTCGTTTCTCCCACCCTTTGCCCTTGGGAGCATGTACGAGCTACGCATCGTACATTCACCTTTTCACCGCATTTATTGCAATTTAGACTAAGTCAGCAAACTGCACCTCAACATACATTTCTTATTTTAATTTAGTTCGCAATTGACCGCGCCGTGTCGCGTACTCACCTAGCACATTACCTAGCACCTAATTTTCATAGCACTTTATATTATAATTTTTACATTAAACTTTTTAGCATTTAAAACTATTTTCAATTACGATCCTTAAGCCAGCCTAGGGTTCGTACACTTACTTAGCCTGGGCTGATGCTCGAACCCGCAAGACTAGAGATGTACGCGAAAAGAAGAAAGCCTTTAACTTAGCCGCCAAGTCTTGCAAAAAGGCTCTCAAGAAGGCTCGCTTCGATCACATACGCCGAACAGGGAACAAACTTGCTTCTTACCCCTCTGGTAGCAAAGCGTTCTGGTCCCTGGCGAAGTCGATCGAAGAGAACTTCTGCCGTCCCTCACTGCCTCCACTGCTGAAACCCGACGGGTCACTAGCGCACACTGCTGAAGAGAAAGCAAATTTATTTGCTACTCTGTTTGCGGAGTCTTCACGTTTAGATGCTGGCAATGCTGTACCTTCTAGTCTGCCGACTTGCGGGACGTTTATGTCGGAAATCCGCAATCGTCAGACTGCAGTACGCAAAGCGTTGCGCAATCTAGATGTGAACAAAGCTAGTGGTCCAGACGGTATACAAGCTGTAGTCTTGAGGACGTGTGCGCCTGAGTTGGCTCCTATTTTGACACGCCTCTTTCGCTTGTCTATGACGACTGGTAAAGTGCCTAAGTCCTGAAAGCAAGCTAACGTGCAACCGGTGCCCAAAAAGGGTAGTCGCGTAGACCCTGCCAATTACAGGCCTATCTCAGTCACTTCCATACTCTGTAAGACTATGGAACGTGTACTGAACCACAGGCTCCTGGCATACCTAGAAGTGAACGATCTCCTCAGTGACCGACAATACGGGTTTCGCCGAAACCGGTCTACTGGGGATCTTCTAGCGTATGCCACTCACATCTGGAGCGAGGCCATCGAGAACCACGGCGAGGCGCTGGCCGTCTCTCTTGACATCTCGAAGGCTTTCGACAGGGTCTGGCACGATAGCCTTATTAGCAAGCTTCCTTCATACGGCCTTCCCACTGGTTTATGTGTTTGGATAGCAGATTTCTTGAGGGATCGGTGGATTCGAGTAGTCATCGGTGGCTGTTCTTCCGACCAATTGGCCATAAATGCCGGAGTCCCTCAAGGATCAGAACTCTCTGCAACACTTTTTCTGCTGCATATTAATGACCTGCTTAAACCCGGTATTTGTAAACTTTAAACTTTCGCGATTTGAACACATAGTTATAAATAAAATATCTAACTGAAATATTTAACTGTAATATTTAACCGAAACATTCAACTAAAATATTCAACTAAAACATTCAACATAAATATCTAACTGAAATATTAAAGTGAAACGAGTTGGGAGCGACGGAGTCGGCAGTCGCAGCGTCGTCGAGTGAAGGCAGCGACGCAGCAAGTCGGCGCCTGCACCAGGGACAAACGACCTGCGATGCTCTGCTATCCACTGCACCCGTACACACCACGAGCTCCACTCCCAGCCACTGAAATATTTAACAGAAATATTTAACCGAAATATTTAACCGAAATATTTAACTGAAACATTTAACTAAAATACTTTAACCGAATATTTAACTGAAATGTTTAACCGAAATGTTTAACTGAAATGTTTTAACTGAAATATCCAACCGAATATTTAACCGAAATATTAAACCGAAATATCCAGTTATAAATATTTAAATACGGGACTTATCGCGCCTAAAACATAAATCTTATCTACTCGACGTTTCGACCAAGTTGCATTGATCGTGGTCACGAGACGACACTGTTTCGGTTAAATATTACAGTTAAATATTTCAGTTAGATATTTTATTTATAACTATAAACCCGGTATCTTTGGGTAAGCAGATGACAGCACTGTTGTAGAGAGCTATGCATCCAACGCACGAACTAGTGCATTACAAATCCAGTCTCATAGAGGAGCGATGGTCGAGCGCTTGAACTATTCTTTGAAGGCAGTCTCCGATTGGGGCGATGCCAATCTGGTCAAGTTCAATGCTGCTAAAACCCAGGCGTGTCTCTTCTCCGCTAAACGGAGCCCATTTCTACTGGCTCCTACTTTCCGGGATGTGTCCGTTCCGATAAGTAATAATCTCGAGCTTCTTGGCATCTCTTTGACACCAACTCTCAATTTCGGCTCTTATATTGAGTCTAGAGCCCAGCTAGCCTCAAAAAAGCTTGGCATTTTGGCTAAGGTGAGACGGTACTACACAGCGGGACAGTTGCTTAATCTTTACCAAGCACAAGTCTGGTCGTGTATGGAATACTGTTCTCACCTTTGGGATGGCTCTGCCAAATACCAGCTGGAGACACTGGAAGCTATTGAGAGGAGAGCAAAGAAACTCATAAGCGACCACCTACTAGTAAGCCAGAGACTCCAGAGTCTCGCGCATTGCCGCAAAGTCGCTTGCTTATCGGTTTTCTATCGAATACATTTCGGAGAGTGTGCAACGGAACTGCATGATTTGATTCCACCATCCCCATTTTAT
Organism: Cabera pusaria; assembly: GCA_954871355.1. Lineage (NCBI taxonomy): Eukaryota > Metazoa > Arthropoda > Insecta > Lepidoptera > Geometridae > Cabera > Cabera pusaria. The sequence goes on from OX940888.1 coordinate 19,864,787, forward strand.
AATCGGACATCCAGAGACACTAAAAGGCGCCACCGATTTATGGTGGATATACCATCTACCCGAACGAAGCGATTTGCTTCTTCGTTCATCATACGAACCGCCAAAGAATGGAATTCTCTGCCTGAGTCTGTGTTTCCGGTTAAGTACAATATGGGTGTCTTCAAATCGCGAGTGAATAGGTATCTTCTGGGTAAGCACGCTCCATCATCGATCGCATCATCACTTAACATCAGGTGAGATAGTGATCAAGTGCTACCCAGTTCTGTATAAAAAAAATAAAAAAAAGCCTTTAAAAAATATACAAGTAACATTTCTAGGCATAATAAAAGCTTGCATCTAACCCTCCAGTTTACAGTAGGTGTTTGCGAAGCCAGAGTCAATTTCACAGGTTGAGGCTCCACGGGACACTTGACAAAAGCATCACGTCGCTACAAAATGGCTCTCGGTCACACGGTTCACCTTTACCCTCGAGACCTCAGTACGCAGTTTAAAATCGAAGAACTAAATTAACAATTTTGGTAGGTAATTGCCAATGAATACATTTTCAAAGTAAGATGTCTGTTACGGAATTTAATGTTTAAAAGCTTTTCTTTCACTTAAATTGTATATAATTATGTATCTTTGTATATGTCAAATTATGGAAACTGATTTCATCTGTCGTTGTTGAAATTTCACAAATTTCACTATGCCGATAAAAATGCATTTTTGGATATTTAAGCATATCCATAGTAGGCTCCGGATTGGAAGGAGTGGAATTCCTCAAGGGTAGCACAGGCATAGTTGTTCTTACGCGCATTCTATTAATGAAGTCTATTCTACTATATTTGTGAAGGTTTTTATACTTGTTAATCAATCATTATTTTTGTTCCGGTACATGACTATGGACCTAATTCAATATTTTCTAAAGTAGGTAAAACCGTAGGTTAACTACTATTACTGTATAATAAGAGCATCTATTCCATAGATTGGTAATATGCGTTTGTTTGCCGGCTAGAACCAAGTTAGACCAGTTCATAAATAAAAAATATATATACGTACACGACCGAGTTGAGTTGTCTTCTAAAGTGCCACAGTGACTTTAAATTCAAATAAGCTATCAATAAACCACACAATTGAACGAATAGCGGTGTTAAATGAGACATTGAGTCACGTACTCCATTCGCAGGGACATAAAGCTCCCTAATGTGTGTAGAACTGTCCAACTTCTAGCCATTCACTCCGCAAACTGGGCATGAGCTCCTGAACTGCTGCAAATAAATTGCCCAGAGGTTTGTGAAGAAACGACGGATTTGGAAAAGGTTTTGAACATTTTTAGAAAGTTACTCGTAAACAAATGCGATTTTAGTGTCGTCTAGGTCGCCCAAACTTGTATTTAAAACTTAACCTTTTTTACATGGATGAAAGTTCTATCCTTTTAGTATCTGCTGTTATTAGACGATTTATAAACCCCAATCGTCGTGTTATTATTATAATGTTGTACCTACAATTTTTGTCTATGGGTTATTTTAAAAGTATATAACTAAATAGTCCACCTTATTAGAGACTTCAACTTGTTGGATGTGGTGAAAGTCAATCTTGTCGTAGAAATACTCCAAACAGTGTATCGTTTCAAATTAAAGAAAATGCTTATAAGTGAAGAAAAAGCCTGATGATAATAATAGGGTTTTTTTTTCGTAAAGATTACTTGAAAATGGAGACGCTTCTACAACATAACATCTCATTCTACTACGCTCGTAAAATACCACATAGAGGTCCGTTATAACCGCAGTTTATACCAATATTTCATCTAGCATTACACCGTCCAGGTTAGGAACGGAATGCAATCCACTAAGCTATGCCCGGAACAATTTGTCAAAACACGCCCTCTGAGATTCGTAACATCCCAGACTAAGGCGGCCAATGAGTTTTCATAAAGATGTAGAGCCGTTAATCGCACTATACATTTATAGAATAAAAAAGAAACACTTTTTAAGGCATACCAGCATGTTAGCTTTAAATAGCTAGAGCTAGAATCAATGGTATTAATGAAGGTGCTCTAGTCCCTAGTTACAATCACTTACTTACAGACAATTCGAATCTGAATTTCATTTTGAATTGACTGGAAATGCGGAGCACGATACATCAATCATATAATTGATGATATGATATGGTATTTAGTACCTAATTATTGACATAGGAAAATAACGTTCGTATAGTTATCATATTGCTGATTTTATAGTTATTATGAGTATTGTTTTGTTTAATAATATTTAAATTTTAAATTTAAACCACCCCCGACTGACCTATACATAATCTATTAATTGATAGCATTACATCGATGTTCCGCCTGACTCGCTACCAAAAAGCAGCGTACCAACGTTTACAAGAAAATCTGCCGCCATAACCTTATGATGTTTCGGCATTACGCAGCCCTTGTGAGTCAGATCATTCTACGCCTAGCGTGTTTACCTACCTGCTACTGAAATGGTCTGGTGTGGCATTTGGAATAGTTTTTTTGTGTTATTTTCGTTAGGTATATTTTATTTTTTTATCTAGAATTTTTAACCTGTCTATTTAATTGAAGCCTCCTAGAAGGCGTGTGACCGCGGATCGTCAGGCAAGCATCAAATTTACATTGCACGCATACTTGTGGTCACCAGGCAGCTACTTAACAATCACTATGTTACACGTTCACACGTGTGTGTATGACCCTTGAAATTAAGGGAAATATTTTAGGTATATGAAGAATTCTTTAATTTTTTTTAATTTTGCTCACAGGTGGTAGCACCAAATTATAGCGACGTTCCGCCGGACTTGTTACCAAAAATCAGCTTAACACCATCAAGGAGAAAAGCTGCCGCCATGCATAACCTTACGGTATTCTGGCAGCACACAGCCCTTGAAAGTCAGTGTATTGTATTCTATTGTATTGTATTATTAAATTTATTATTTTGTTTCTACCACCTTCAACCACATCATCTCTTAGTACTAGGCGAGATAGTGAACCAACACTATCCTATGAGATATAAAACTGGCCAAGTGCAAGTCGGACTCGCACTCGTAGGGTTCCGTAACACAGTTAAGTATTCCGTAACTATGATTTTTCGCAACTACAAAATTAACTTTGTTTTTCACAGTGTTTGTACGGACGGACAGACAGACAGACTGACAGACAGACATGACGAATCTATAAGGGTTCCGTTTTTTGCCATTCGGCTACGGAACCCTAAAAAGCTAGCTCAGAAGACTGTTTGGATAGTTGTGCTATGTGCTATTGTGTATGTGCTATGTCGATTGGATTAAAGTCATAAGATATGTCCAGTCCCTAGTCGCACTGTCATCTTCTCATTCCAATTAGCGCAAATATCCCAAACCGTCTTAATGCATCTCTATTAAAAGACAATGTAATAAAAGTAAACAATGCGGTGAAAGCGAAAGAAACATTTACGTTTAATGATGATTCATAGGCGTACGCCATCTATTTGAGGTATAAGGTAGCTCTTAGATTTTTTTAGAAATGGCTTATTATTCGTATGGGTACGAGTATTTAGTATTTCTATAATATGGCTTCTTGCAAATAAGAAACCTTATATCTAGAATGTAATATCCCAACTGTATACAACCAAGTAAATACCTGTTACAATCACAATATTGGTCTATTGGCTTCATTACAAAAGTTTGCTACTCCGAAGCCTAAGTCCCCTTTGGTATTAATAAAGTTTTCCAGAGTCGGACGGAAAGAGACGTATTAATTATCTAAGTCCGGCCCTGGGTGCCACGTGGCCCGCTACACTGAGGGTTATTGGTAATCTGAAATGGCCTTCGATGTATCAATGTTTATCGATATAATTTTGGTCTCGGGAATAAGGTTGATGTGTTATTTCGATATCATATTTGGCCAATACCATAATACATACCAAAATGTTATTCTAATTATTATTTAGATATCTTATTAGTCTATACCACTAACTAAAACACAGAAATCTGCTATTTTTAGGGTTCTGTACCTCAAAAGGTAAAAAAGGAACCCTTATAAGATCACTTTCTTGTCCGTCTGACCGTCTGTCTGTCTGTTCGTCTGTCTGTCTGTGCGTGTGTCACTACCAATTTTCTCAGGAACGGGTAGACCCAGCACGTTGACATTTGAACCAGATACTGAAGTCTATAGTCCCTATTAGGTGTATAAAAATCAAGGTCCTGGGTCAACACGATAAAAAGTTATGGGATAATGAAGAATGGAGCAAATTTAGATTTTCGCGAAAACTTGAAAGTACCAAAATTTACCCTAATTTTCAACTTTTTTATTTTTCGGAATTTTTCACAGTATTATACACAGTAGTATATTTACCGACTGGTTCACACCAAACGCGATCAGAAAACAATTGAAAAGTACTGAAATCGCTCGCCTGGTGGTAAGCGATGACTTCTGCCTACTTTCGCTTTTAATAATTATTCATGAATTTAATGTTAGCAACTTTTTTAGAGAACTATAGCTATAGCTTACATAATATTAAGTGACGATGTTAGGTTAAAGATACAGTCATGATTTTCTGTTGGGTTGCGATCACGTCCTCTGAAAATCGGTTGTTTAGTTATTCAGCAACTCGTTTGAAGGTACAGAAATGCCACGGTTGTTTTTCACATAAATCTTAACTTTACCATTGCGCGCTTGCGGCAATTTTGACTTTAGTTCAATCCACAAATACTGTTTCTTTACCAAACTTTAGATTAAATAATACTAAATATCATACTGAAACTTGGCAAACCCATCGACTCGTTTTGATTTGGTAGGTGGTTTAGCCACAAGCCGAAGCTGTGCTTAGTGGTCGCTTGTAAGAGTAAGGTCTAAGCCAAAGTACGCGGTTGCTCAGTAAAACAATTACCATTTCATTGGTGACAATGATAATATAATAATAATAAAAAAATAACTACAATGCAAAAACAAAAAATCCACGAATTATTAGAATATTAGAAACTAACATTAGTTCACCACTAAGCAAATTCTTTAAAAAAATACAGTATTAAGCGACTGGCAACATATTTGAGTGATAAATTCTATTGTTAATGTTGTCATGCGCCAAAAATGAAGCAATTTGTTTCGTAGACACAGGAGATGAAAAACATTATTTAGCACAGGGTTTATTAAGTCCCATCGTCGCGTGACGGTAAGCGATGCTGGCTATTTGTTCTAATAAATGTGAGCAGGTAGCGCCGAGTGAAATATGTATCTAGAGGACAAGGAATTGATTTTGCGTGAATATAATAATTGCTAGGTACCATAATATATCTTATGATAGCTTTACGCCGTGGCTTCGCAAGCGTCGAACGGACATTTATAATATTCTGTACTATAAACTATTGTCATATTGTAACAACATACCACATAAGCTACATTGTAAAATCTTAGTACAATCGAAGCCGTTTAACCGATTAGACAAACTGACTTACTTATTTTTTTATTTTTGATAGATACCTATTGGTAGGGAATGCATCAAATATTGCTACTAGGTACTATAGCTATACTATACTATATATAGCTATATAGATATGTTAATTAAGCTCTTTCATTTAATACCCAACACGACTTTATGCCATATTCAATTTAATAATAACATACATAGCCAGCGGACAATCAAAACGCTTCAAACGAGGCCAACGATTTCTAATTTTTCAATTAATTGAAGTTAAGAGGGAACAGATGAACATACCGGCCAAAATCATAACCCTGTATATAACATCCTGTATTTGGATAGTAAAATATTTCAAAAGCAAAACAAAGTGACACTTCACCCTGAATATCTTTCGATAGGAAATTATACAGTCGTCGATGCCATTTCGCTGAACGTCAAACGAATTACCCAATTGATTTTGCACACATTAGGGAGTCCGGCCGTTTGTTGTTGTAACCTTGTATCGGTTTGTGAAGTAAGCCCATAACATCGAAGGCCCTTAAGTTCTTAACAGATAGGTACTTATAATGTATCTTGTATATTACATAGATTTTCTGTGGGTAAACTCAGGTTAAGATATTGTTGTATGTTTAAAAAAAACTAAGCTTAGGTCTGACATTTAGAAACATTTTTTAAGGTCTAGTCTAGTGTCTAGTGTGACATCATAATTTTTTTTTTTTTTTCCGTGGGAGGGGGAAATCCTTCATGAGATACCGCAGAGCTCGGGCTCTGCAATTATGTCAGACTCCTACTGACTAAAACCCCCTCCCTTTCATTACCATAGACACGAGGTCCATGCTTTTTTTAAATATTTTACCTATATTAATTACTCCACACACATTCACTAACACTAGTCTATAATTTGTTAAAGTGGTAGTCGATCCCGTAATTTTTTTTTCCCTTTACTATATTAATATATATACTTTTTATGTAATTATTATTCTTTCTTATATTATTAATTATTCTTAACTACCTAGTTACATGTTTCTATATTACATACATACATACATACAATCACGTCTTTTTCCCGTTAGGGTAGGCAGAGGGTACTTTTTTTCACATGCTACGATCCTGACATACCTCTTTCGCTTCTTCCACTTTCATGAGCGCCTTCATACATGCTCGCCGGTTATAAGTACTTTTGACTTGGCCTTTCTTTAAAACGTCTCCGATCTGGTCGTGATATGTTCGCCTAGGTCGGCCTCTACCGGCTGCCCCATTCACACTCGTCTCATAAATCTGTTTCGTCAGTCTTTCTTCATCCATTCTCTCTAGATGTCCAAACCATCTAAGCATCCCTTTCTCAATCTTTGTCACCACATCTTCTACCACACCACAACATTCCCTTATCATGCTGTTCTCCACCTTATCCATCAGAGTCACTCCAATCATACTTCTTCAAACTTCTTATTTCTACAGCATTAATTTTACTTTCATGCTTCTTCTGCCATACCCAGCATTCACTACCGTACATGAGTGTGGGAACCAACACTCCCTTATGTACAGCCAGTCGTGCTTTTTTAGACACGTTCTGACTTCTCATAAAGTTATGCAGTGCCCCACTCACTTGGTTTCCTGCCAATACTTTCATACTTACCATCTCTCGTAAACTTAGAACCCAGGTACACAAACTCTTTCACTTGTTCTACACTCTCTCCTTCAATCTTAACCTTACAATTTGTCATTCTTTCTTCTCTTTCAAAAACCATTACTTTGGTCTTACTTACATTCACTTTCACCCCTTTCCTTTTTAAGGCATCATGCATAATATTAACCATCCTTTGCAACTCCTCCTCTGATGATGCTAATATCACCTGATCATCAGCGTATATGAGGCATTTGATGGTTAAATCATTCATTCTTAATCCGTACACGCTTTCTTTCAGATCTGTCAAGCAATTGTCTATGAATAGGTTGAACAACACTGGCGATGCAACACATCCCTGTCATTTAACACATTTCTATATTAATATATATATATATATATATATATATATATATATATATATATATATATATACATGTATTATATATATAATAATATATATATATTATATATATATACATATATATATATATATATATTAATTATTAAAGTATTATCCAAAACCCACCAGTTTCCACCTGCGGCACCCGTTCACGAGTTGACGCATGTACCAGCGTCGCTCTCCTCAACCATATGTTAGGGAAGAGAGTGGCCCACGACACAACGCCACCACAGGCAGTCACCTTGACGTGAGCATGTCAGGTTTAGATAATCCAATAATAATTTTCTTAGCATATTTATTTCCATTTTGATCTGCCTTATTTCTGGAGCATAGCCCCAACGACGTCCATGTCGCGGTTTTTCATGGCCATCTTGAGATTATGCTCCTTGACTTCTTCCGTCGACCCTTGCATTGCCTTCCTGATGAATATACTAATAGCGTCGTCGGGAGTGTCGGTTTAGTACACGCAGTTTTCTGTGTGTCGCGATACCGCCACCACCGCGTGCTGGACGCTATTGTGTATCTTCGTCTTCCGCCCCCTCGTCTGCACTATAAAGACTGTAGCATAAGTCAATCCCTGCACTTCGTGGATTGTTAGGATTCGTGACCCTTCGCCTGATCCGTGTCCCTAGATAGAAAGGGATTTCTTCTCTTCCTGGGTGTGGACCAGGTATAGAATATTCGGAAGGCTGGGGGTATTTGCGAATTCGTAAATCCTCTCGACTGCAGGGAGTGTACTCTGGGTTTTGATGAGTACATGCTGGTGTAAACAAACTGAGGGCGTATGCGACATCCATCGGATTTCGGTGCGTGCATAACTTTTCTTCTGTGATGTTAACGGTGAAATCTGGTCGATGATACTTTAGCTCAAATAGGTTATCCCTATCGATGTAAAGCAATTGGTTGACGTCACCGACAAGTACCACTTCTTTCGCTCCTGACAATCAGGCCGCCATCACTATGGCTCCAAAGTGGTTCATAAGAGCCTCATCGACGGTAAGGCGATTGCCTTTGTCAGACTCCTCGAACCCGCTGACTAAGATAGAAGCTATAGTACGCACCTTGGTTTTGGTACGCGTTCCCAAGCGGCACTGTAGCTTCTCCCTCAGGTCTCTGGCTGCCTCAATTGTGGGGGTAGCTACAATTTCACCTTCATCATCAAAGTTATTAACAATCCTTGTCGTCTTTTCACTTCCAGGTACTCCATTAACCCAAGTAAACTTTGGTACAACCCAGTTTTCCCACGATGCCCTGACGTCTTTATTTCCAGAAATGGTTTCGGCCATTTCTAGGATTTTTTCGTCAAGCATGATTTTGGTGCACTGGGCTGTAACCACTATTGGGTCATCCCGAGGAGTCATAAACTTGAGTCGACCTGTCCGTTGCGTTTCCTCTTCGTCCTGAGCTATGAAACCATTAGTTCCATTATATGCTACCATATATGATCCTGACATTGTCCCAGCAATGATCTGGGAAGTGTCATTATCATATACGGCACTATCTGCTTCTTACAGCCTTACCTTCAACAACAATACGTTCTTGTGCTGAAAGGCTTGCAAGATTTTCTTGCAAGTGGTAAGATTGACCACTTGAGTCGCCTTCACCACGGCTAAGAATTCGAGAAATGCGTTAATGAAGTGGTCTAAAGGACTGGACACCGGTCTGAAACTTGGCGGAACTATCTGTCCCTTATCGGCTCTCGTTCGAGTTGGCTGTGGCGTGTTAGGTCTTTCCAAATTTGGTTTTAGAAATTCCATTAACGCTACAGCTTGCCGATCGACTGGTGATTTTCTGTTTGTAAACTCTCTCAGGGTCTTTATGAAGTTGCGGATATACATGCCAGTTTTGAATTTGCCTTCTGTGCACCCTTTTTTCTGCTGATCTTCTGCAGTTTTCTTTTGTAGGCGCTCCGATCCGCTTAGGACGACTGAACTCGCACTGGGATAATCAGACTGATTTGCCGATACAACTGCTTTATTGCGTTTGGGAACTTTAAAGAAGCTCAAGTCTTCCCCTCTGTTCTCATAATATCATAATATTTGACATCATAATATATTGATATTGACATCATAATATTGAGATAAAATGAACAGTACAGTGACGCTCACAGTGTTGGCATTTAAAGTGTTGCATGCCGTACTTTCTGTCCTAGACAAATGTCTTCTATTACCATCAGGCAAGTATAGTACATGTCCCTTTTACCATTACCTTTTATTGTAATAAAAACTTTTGTTTTTTGCCATACCCTCAACTTTTCTGATTATATAACATTATTGATACTCGATTTTATAAGAAGCTAAAAACTTAGAGAACTAAAAATCTAAACTTAAATCCAGAATGTTGTATTAGATATAGAAAGTAAGATGACGTCATTACATAATTTTATTTTTTTACATTTAATTTTATTATTCTAATCTTTATCTAAATCAAATCCTAAATATCCACATTAATTAGACCTTTTCAAGATTTATATCAAACTCTTTATAACAGAATATTACGTAAATATATTGTTTTATTGAAACAATTGAAATTTCAGTGTTCCGGATATTTGAAAATTTCTTTTAGTATATATAATTTTTGTCACAATATTAAAACCAAAATATTATCTTCTTGCTTGAATAATAAAACCCTTTTACATTTACTGATCACTAACCCGCACTTACATCTAAATGAAACTTCTAAAAAATCTGTATTGCCAGCAATTTGTGTAATTACCCCCATCTCCCCAAAATATCCACCTGCGCATTTCTGTAGCAGTATTGTTAGTATTCTTACATCGGACGGCGAATGTTGTAATTTAGTTAGGCATAATAGACGTAGAGTCAAGGGAGAAATAAATAACATTATATAAAGTCTTAACAAAAGTATACAAAAGGTACACATACTTTTGCTAAAGCTTTTTTATTTTTCTTATATTGTATTAAGGTGCATTTTTTGTAAATAAATGTATAATGACAAATTTCAAACTAATAAAAACTAGCGACATCTTATTTTCATCAGCAAAGTTATTGTGTTAATAGGTATACTTTTTCTTAATTTATTTTTCGTTTCGTTAGGTAACTTATTGTGCTACAGTGCTGTATTTTTCTTAAACCTAAACAATGCCTTTATTCTGAAATACCTACATTAATTTATGCATTATGTTTGTCTTCAAAATGTAGGATTTTATTTGTTATTATTATTTGTTCAAAAAGTAGAATTACCCAAACCCACCTTGCATTTGGGTAATTTCGGCAAGAATTTCTATGAAATGAAACAAGATGCAGATATATATTTTGGTTATTACTTCAAAATATTTTTATAATAGGGACTATTTTTTTATCATCGTCTACACAGTCATCTTCATCATCTTCATTATCAGCCAGTGTCCGTCCACTGCTGGACGTAGGCCTCTCCCAATGTGCGCCACTGAGCCCGATCTTCGGCTCTTCATTTCCAGTCACTGCCCACCGCTTTGCGTATGTCGTCGCTCCACCTGGTCACAGGACGTCCTACGCTACGTCTACACAGTAGAACGATCCATTATAAATATATCATTGATTCTTAAATATGTTGCGGGTTTAATTAATTTTAATATTTGATATATACAATAGGCGCTGAAATAACAGATTGTACATTCACAGAGCCAAAACAGCCTTAATGCACCTAAGTCTGTTATGTATGGCTCCCAAAATATTTAATAAAATACCAAATTATATGAAGGACCTCACCATGACATTGTTCCAAAATATATTTAAGAAAATGTTGACGACCAAATGTTACTATGCTAATGACGATTTTTTAAATGATAACTTTAATTGAATATTATTGACATTGCTTGAATTACCTTATGTAATATTTTATTATCACACATTTTACTTAGTCGACATTTTGATTGCTTTACATTACCTTTATCAATTTCTATTATTCTATTATATTACCTATACTATTTTTACTCTGTAAACATTTTTTCTATTGAATCAAATACAAATGAACTAATTGTACAATGTAATACATAATTTTATATAGTGTCAAAGTTTCCGCAGCCCATAATTATAGTTGATGTATGTCTGTAGCCTCTCCAGGCAAACCATTGAACACCATTTTCATGGTAGATTGTATGAAACAATTTTGTAACTTTTATCCATCTGTACCGACTACAATTCAGCAATAAAAAATTTATGATTTATGATTATGATATGATATGATTTATGATATATTAAGTCATTTATTTCTGGCATAAGGTGAATTACGTAATATCTTTGGATTATTCCGAAACCATTCAAAACTTGAATTTATTATATTCTGTTCAGAGGTTAACATTTCTTTTTCGATCTTTATTAACCCGGTTACCGCAAAACATAATTATTTTTATTAATAATGTCACTAATTAAACATTTCCCAGACTTTTTGGGAGCTCTGATGCCACAGACATACATCACATCACAGATTCACAAGTCAAACTTATAATACCCCTTTTTATGTGCCAGGGGGTTAATGATACCGTTGATAGCAAGATCCTTGTAATTTTTTTTTAATGTTAACCTTGTTATAACTGTTTATATACATATATTTAATTTAGAAATATTAACTGTTGCAAAAACAGGAAGAACAGCCAAATCGGTATAGCTTTTTACAAGACGTCATGTGCTTAGGCTTACCAACGAACAGCATTTGTTTTTTTTTTCTGATGTAATAATTGTAATTGAATCCACCCTCAGCTTCTCACGTAAACATAACGCTCAAGTCACCTGAGCGGCAGTTGCGAGCAGCCGGTGCCTGATGGCTGGTAATCAAAGAAAACACGCTAATTAAGTTCTGTGCCCTCCAAATATTTCTTAAGGTAAGCGGGGTTACCTTTACTTAGCAAGCGCCTTTCTTTTTACGATCAAGACACTCACAGGATTCATTGCGGTTGGTTAATTGGAGACAATACTTTTGTACAGTTTGTAGTTTGCGCATAGATTGCTTCTAACTTGCTCGTAGCATGCTTGTACCATGCCCGTAGCATGCTCGTAGCTTGGTTGTAGCTTGGTCGTGACTTGCTCGCTGTTTTTTAGTCTTTTGATAACTTCGTAGCACAGGCACTCTCCAGGCCTATTTACGCTTGAAATTAGTTTTAGCCTTGAAGCACCTAGTTAATATGTCGTAACATTTCAAATTAAATATCAATCATCAAGGACAGTGAAAACCATAGCCAATCTCTCCCACTAGTGTTCATCCATTAAACATAGGACTATTTTCTATTATTTTTGTGCAAGAACTCATCCGTTCTACTGAACTAAAAATCAAAGAATCTATCGTTTCCTTTCAATCTGGAAAAAGCAGCAACGATCGAGTCTAATCCAAGAGTTCTAGTATCTAGATCATCTGTATAGAACCCTCCAGGTGTTTGCTCTCAAATCAGGCGTTTAAATAAACTGCTTCGTTTTTTCTCTCGCAAATTCAATTCCTCTTGGAAATACGTTTAGTAACGTTTACTTTGTTCATTGTACGGTATTGCAGGAATGTGATGGTTGTCGGGATTAAACTCTGATTAAATTATGTGGAGAATATTTTGTGCTTTGTAGCTTCTTGGCTTCGATAGTCGGAAATAATGTGTTGTTTAGAAAATTATGTCTTGAATAAAACATATTAAAATTCACAGGAAATAATAAATAATAAATTACGAGTATATTGATTTAATTATAGCACATTTGTTGTCTGAGTAGGTAAAATGAAAAAGGTAAATGTATTCCAATTATCTAGAGCGGGCAATTTAAAATAAAACAGAACGACAGATTCCTTCTAGTCTAAGCGTTTTCTGTTCAAAATACGCTGTAATCCAAAAGAAAAAGCTCAGGATTATTGAGCTCCATTAACACACTGTCGCATGCAGGATTATATCACGTGTAATCCACGTCTTCACTCAGCTTTTTTCTGATTTTATCACAGCTTTTTTGGATTAATCTACTTGGCTAAAATCTAATTGGCTTACGTGCATGTAAATAGGTAGGTACAGGATAATGTTGAATTCAAATATTTCATTGTATTATAATAAGTATAATTATATCAGAGTTAAACGTTTTTATTTGAGTTAATATTCCAACTGTCTTTACAAACTTTTATTTAACATGCCGTATTCGTTTGTACCTCTGTATACGTTTGTGGGTCAAATCTTGGAAGCCTAATTAGAACCACTTTCACTTCGTTATTTACTCCGTTAATTGTGAACCGATTCGATTTACTATTTTTTTCATTGATAGGGTCTACTTCCAAGGTGGACATTGTAGTTTATAACAAGATCTGATAATATTATTATTAAGAACGGTTGTACACTCACGGGTTTTTTTATCGGAATTGCTCCGACCAGTTTCAGACACGTTTGGTGTCCTTCTTCTGGGAGCCACGTCTACCGCAAGCTCCTCGCGCAACGAGATTCGGCACGTAACGCGCAACGAGATTCAGTTACGTGCCGAATCTCGTTGCGCGAGGAGCTTGCGGTAGACGTGGCTCCCAGAAGAAGGACACCAAACGTGTCTGAAACTGGTCGGAGCAATTCCAATAAAAAAAACCCGTGAGTGTACAACCGTTCTTAATAATAATATTATGTGTAATCCTCACGATACATTTAATAATCAAAGATCTGATAAGTATCTTCAGAGATATGACGATAAACGTCTCAAACTTTTGTCGTTGCTACTGAAATTGACTCGCGCCGCGCGGCATGGAAGTCGATTGTTTTAGTTTTTAAACTATCCTAATTTTTTTTTTAAGTATCGTGAATTTGTAACATTATTAATTTTATATACCGGTTGTAATTTACGTACCTCTAGTTGAATTTTCTTATCCTATGAGCACCACGATCTCACCGCGTGACCTCACTACCGAGGAAGAGCGACGGACTCACTCGAAACCTAGGTCGAGTTTAGTAATACTTACTCTGACTGAGGTAAGCAGTCATCCATAAATCGCCCCGCAATCCGCATGCATATCGCACTTCGTTTCGTACGTAAATATCTTCATAAAATCTATTGTATTCTCTTTGATGAAGACAATAGACTTACGAAACAATTATAACGAATACCATACCCCGTATTGCAGTAATCATCAGATTATAATTTAAATTAAATTATAGATCAAGTGATCAACCGTAGTACTTCAACAATGTTAATAAAGGCATCGTTTTTAAAAATAATATATTGTTAGCGAGTCTAGCTACCTCCATTCAATGTTTCAAAAAGCATGATGCCACAACTACTTGAGCACCAAACCAAGCACTTGCGTGTTTTAACGTCGTTCATCGCTATCTATTGACAATTTCAAGAACGAAAATACACACACGCACACACACTACTATACTGACAGCCTTTGATTGTGACATTGACGGCCAAATGTGAAGTTTTATAAGATTTTATACTTACTTATTTATGTGTTACGATAAATGTCATGTTGATCTGTGTTTTTTTTTAATATAAAATATATTTTATTAAGATACTATTATATACATTAATATATTTTTAAAATTACCTAACTATACACAAACAAATAAACCTAATAGAAAACAATAAAAACTAAAATGTAGTCTACGAAACCACTACCAGTAGGTAAAGTTCCCAAAATGCTGGCTGTATTCCCCAGTTGAATCGCGATGCTTAGTCTCTGAGCTAAATACATGCCAGCATTTTGGTTCCATGTCGTTTCAACCAGCCGTGTCGAAAGATCTTTGAAAATGCTCTGTGCATCCGGTCCCCACGGTCCTAGAGTCTCAACCCCAAAAGGCACAAATAGGTAGCAGCTGTCTAAGCCACTATATGTGCGCCTTTTGAGGTTCTCAGCTGCTTCTGCGGCCACACCAGCTTTTTTCTGTGTACCGGGAAGATGTGACGGTGCCAAAGTGTCGACGCAAGTAGCGTCCCATACCAAGGGCCGCCCCAACTTCCATGGTATTAATGTCATACCGTCAGGTCCTTTACCATCATCACGCAATAAGCTGTTTGGTTCTAAAACGGCTGCGCAGTTGATGGTGGTAAAAGCCCGACGGATGATGTCATTAAGGCTAGCGTGACGAGAAATCCTGCCTGCACTCTTAATGCAGGAGAGACCGTGGTGACCAAGCCGGTTGACAACACTACCGCACTGGCAGTGGTGTGGAGCACAACACTGTACGCCCAAGCGAAGAAACATATGTTTATGTTACATTGTACGTCTAATTAAGTTAATTTTTGCTTGGTATTATTATTATTTACCTCTGAATTATGTTTTTAAATATTTGTGTATCTATTAATTCTTTCGCGTTTGTCAACACCCGCTACAGGTCCACCTGAAAATCAGCGTTGAGGTGGTTAGTTCCTTAACATTCAGAACGTTTCCAGTTTCTCTCTTCCACCAATACCCTTTCTCTTAGGTCATCAGAAAACTTGGTTCTCAACATTCCTGCACATAATACTAACTTTTATGATGCGTCATTCTCTGTGCAAGCTGTGCGTCTCTGGAATGATCTACCAGTTGATATCAGATGTGCTCAGTCTCTGTGTTTTTTTAAAGCTCATGTTAAAAATTATTACTTGTCACTTAAATAATATTATGTTAGAAGTCATTCGTTTCAGCATTTGAAATATTATAATTTGATTATTTATTATACAATATATATATATATATAATATGTATATTTTGTTTTATATATATTTGTATTGTGTATGTATATGTTTATACATGTAGATTATTAGTAAGTCTATGTATTAAAATACATTCCTCTTTAAACCCTTTCCTCATCATACCTATCATGCCACCGTCCATGCTCAACATAATTAAATATCATTTCCATCCTACGGTTGTCTGGAAGACATCGCTTTTAGTGATAAGACCGCCCATTGTACCAGTAATTTACTTAGTGCAAATGTTTGTTTCTTCTTTTTTTGTGCAAATTGGTGTCAATAAAGAGTTATTGTATTGTATTGTATTCATTTGTGCTGAGATGGACCTGTTTTAGCAGTGCACACGTTTTTTGTTATTAATTTATTCAATTTATTTCATTTTATTTTTACGTATTATTTTGTTTATTGGTTTTATATTGTTGTTTGTATTTTTTGTGTGTATTAGACTGAATGAATTCATATTCTTTCTTCTTTCTTTTTATCTAAAATACACTTTCTAACCAACTTTAAAAATTGAGGAGATTCTCAATTATTTATAATGATGACTAATTATGTACATTTGTGACAACAGGCACTCACACACACACATACACACACATTCTTTCGCTTTTCTAGCTGTTCCCGCGACTTCGTCCGCGTGGAATAGTGCTTTGGGTAGCACTTTTAATTATTTAGGCTAATTATTTTACAAATAAGACATACGTATAAATACTTTTTTAATACAGTTGCTCAAAAAGTGGCGTATTGCAGGGACGTATAGCGTTCGGGATGTGGGCTATTACATACTCGTGCTTTTTTTTTACCTTTCCCGAACTCGTGCGTTCTCTTTCCCAATGATTTGATTAAATGAGGTTTCATTTCATTTCATCTCATTAAATTTCATTTTCATTTCATATCAATAAAAAAAATCTACTGAATACTTGGCTGTATGGGCATAGTTCCCTTTGCCTACCAGAATGGGTGAAGAAAAAAAAAACTCTGCTTATATTCTACGGTTGGCGCCATTTTTCAGAAATGGCGCCAACTAAATATAATATATAATTATAATAAATAATAAATATAATATATGATATATATTATATTATATTATATATAAAATAATATATATATATATATATATATATATATATATATATATATAGTAAGAATTTTATTAATTTTTTAATTGTTTCTTGTCTTTTACAGTATTTAGATGAGTAAGAATGAGTGGGAAATGGCATTTGGTATCTAAAAAGGTCATCATCATCATTATCAGCCGATGTCCGTCCGCTGCTGGACGTAGGCCTCTCCCAAGATGCGCCACTGAGCCCAATCTTCGCCTCTTCTTTTCCAGTCACTGCCCACCGCTTTGCGTATGTCGTCGCTCCACCTGGTCACAGGACGTCCTACGCTACGTTTGCCGATTAGCGGTCTCCACTCATGGACAAGTCTACCCCAAAGGTTATCAGTTCTACGGCAGATATGACCAGCCCACTGCCACTTCAGCTTACTAATCCGTTGAGCTATGTCGATAACTTTGATGGGGATTCCATCTACGGCAATCGGTTCCGGAACAACGTGCTCGTTGTACATGGACTTTGGTTGTATCCAAATTCATCCGGGGACCAATGCGACGAGAAGAATCAGCGAGGCCATTCAACATCCTTTGTAGGCAGCGTCCTGCAGCGTCTCTGCAATAATGACGATGTCATCTGCGAATCGTAAGTGAGATATGTACTTGCCGTTGATGTTAATGCCAGTCTTAGTAGGTAGGAAGTGCTATTGCTATGCCTAGCGACAGTGGATGTACACACTCAAAACCAAGAACTTTTTGAACAAACTCTGACCTATATCCGGGACCTAGAGCAGGAGCTTTTGTGTACAAATAATAACTAAAAATAATAACTTGAAGAAATGGAAACTTCTCATGCGTTACAGAATGACTCTAATAAAGCTAACACTATGGATTTATATACAGAGCTCATCCCTTCAGGTTCTAGTAATGTCTGTATTAAGGGTTCTAACAAGATCAAAAAATATATTAAGTATAATAAAATTATTAGGAAAACTACTTATAAATTAAAAAAATTTAATCAAATTAAACAGGATAATTTAAACGCTTGTAAAAAAAACATAGATTTAAGTCATGAATTACAAAATTGCTTAGAGTTGCTTGAAAGGTGTAACAGTGATCTATTAGAATTTAAGAAAAAGGCTGATTCTCTCAAACAAGAACTGCTTACCTCAAAAGATGTAATTGGGGCTCCCATCGCTAACTTGCAGAGTGAATGCTACCAAGGTCATAACAGTTTACCAAGTACAGTAAATACTGTGAGTTTACATGTACAGACTGACTTGGTTAGGCAGGAGGTAGCGTCATCGTTGCAGTGCATTGGGGCCTCTGAGGTGGACTCGGGCAGTCCTTTACAACTGCCGGAGCCTGCTAGAGAGACCATTGTGTACAGCGATGAGATTGGCATAGGTATGGGTAGCTTATTAAGAACAAGATTAAGCCAAAATGTACATAATAATTGCTGTCCTAATTTACCAATAAAAGATCTATGTACGAAAATTAGCAGCCACCAGTATCATAAAAATTGTACAATTATAGTGCAGCTAGGCAACAGCACAAATGTAAAAAAAACTGATATTAATAACCTAATTGAACTTTTATCAGACACTGCCAGTAAAGGTATTAGTAAAATAATAGTGTGCTCATTTCCATACTTAAAACACAGGAGTAGTACTGTCAATATCAATAATTATATACATAAACTAAATTTGACATTATATAGGTAGGAAGTGCTATTGCTATGCCTAGCGACAGTGGATGTACACACTCAAAATCAGACATGTCGCCTGAGCGACTTTTTGTATTTCGAATGTAATACATTTATGAGTAAGCTTTTATTGACAAAGGATACTTTGTATCTCAAAAAGACTGACATCTCGACCATTGCTAAGTTATTAGCATTCAATATATATGATCCTGTTTTACATGTTGTAGCGGATCACACAGACGAGCTCCAATGTAGTGGTGTTACTATGCGGAGTAATTGTAGTGTAGTTGACAAAGTTAGTTTAAACTAACGCTTAGGACAATGGGGAGGCCAGACTTAATCAACATTTTCCATCAAAATATACAAGGCCTCTCCAGCAAAGCCTTAGAATTAGGATTATTTCTCGACTTTCATAAAGTTGATATAATGTGTATTACTGAACACTGGTTTGTGAAAGGTACTTTGTTACCAATAATCAGAAATTATACAATTGCAAGCACATTTATTAGACAGAAGGCAATTCGCGGTGGCTCACTTATATATGTAACTGAAAATTGTAATTTTAAGGAGCGTAAAGACATTGTAGCTTTGTCTGTTGCACAATGTGTTGAATTATCTTGTATAGAGCTGGGGCAACATATAGTCTTCGGTGTATACAGACCCCCATCGGCTGATTATAAAATGTTTGAGACAATTATGGAAGAAGTCATGATGAAAGTCTTCAACACCCCGAAATCTTTGTTAGTTTGCGGTAAGTTTAATATTAATTTAATTGAGCAGTCACCGCTCAGTGATAAGTTAAAAAAATTATTTCTTAGCTTCGATTTAAAGCATCTTTTTAACCAGCCGACTTGAATCACTAGCTCATCAGCAACCTGCTTGGACAATGTGTTTTGCAACTGTGAACCTGAGAAAATTGCAATTTTTGATAAACTTGGCTCCGACCATCTGGGTCAGAGTGCCACATTATCATGTAAAACATCCACCAAAGGTCAAGAATACACATACAGGCCCATTACAACCAATCGGGTTGAACAGTTTGTGGATATCATTGACAAGCAACTAATGAACCTAATATTTTATGAGGATCCTGATGACCTATGCAGCACTTTATCTCAAATGTTGGGTGCAGAATTCAATAGTATTTTTAAATTTAAAACTATTACAAGAGGTGGGAAAATTCGGTTCGATGACTGGGCTACTCCTGGTATTTACAAAAGTAGAAACAATTTGTACGACTTATACTCACAAAAACAAATTAATTTACACAATACTAAATCTATAAATCACTTAAAATTATATTCCAAAACTTTTAAAGTGGTTTGTCAGACAGCAAAATCTTTGCATTTTAGTAGAAAATAAAAACAACATGGAAAATCATCAATACTGCAACTGGAAAAATAAAACAAAGAGACAGTAAGATCATCTTAAAAGTTAACAATAAATTAATCATGGATAGTAATGAGGTTGCCAATACATTTGATGAGTTCTTCTCTCAAGTACCCATTACTACCACTCAGTCCTTAAATTCTAGTCCCGCTGATGCTTATTCTATATTATCAAAGTGTGTAAATAAATGTGATACCTTGTTCCAGTTCAAACACGTAACTGCAGACTCAATTGTGAAAACATTTAAAATGCTCAAACAAAAGAAAACCGAGGACCTGTGGGGAATGTCAACCACAGTTTTTAGTTACATTATTACTGTTATTAGCCCATACTTAGCTTTTATTTTTAACAGATGCGTTGATCAAGGTGTCTTCCCGGATTTAATGAAAAAAAGTAAATTGATTCCTTTATTCAAATCAGTGAACAAAAATGATCCATCTAACTATAGACCAATCTCTATACTACCGGCATTGAGTAAAATTTTTGAAAAAGTAATATTAGACCAGCTTTTAACACATTTTAACATGAATGATCTTTTAAATAGCAAACAATTTGGATTTACTAAAGGGCGTTCTACTACTGATGCAGGAATAGGTCTTCTTAAACATATATTTGATGCATGGGAGAAAGCACAAGATGCTATTGGCGTGTTCTATGACCTATCAAAAGCATTTAATTGTGTCTGTCATGAAACACTAATTTACAAATTAAAATACTACGGTGTTGAAGGTAAGGCACTTGATCTGGTATCATCATACCTCTGTAATAGAACACAGATGGTTGAAGTTAATGGCGTCAGGTCATCTGGATCCCTCATAAAAATGGGAGTCCCGCAGGGATCGATCTTAGGACCTTTTTTATTTCTAGTTTATATAAATGATTTACCGTCATTCGTACAGAACCTATGTGATATTGTTTTGTTCGCAGATGATACTTCCTTGATATGAATATCAAGGAAGTATCATCTTCAAAATAGATAGGACTACACCTAACTTTGACGATGTAAACAAATCAATAACACAGGTTCTGAATTGGTTTACAACCAATAACTTATTGTTAAACGCAAAAAAAAAACTAAATGTATTAATTTATCTCTACCAAATGTAAGAAAGGGTATCCTAAATAGAAGTATATTAATAAATGATGAACCATTAGAACTTGTTGAATCCACAACATTCTTGGGCATCACCCTGGATTCTAAGCTTCAATGGAGTTCTCAAATATCGGTTCTAGCAGGTAGGTTAAGCTCCGCTGCATATGCAGTACGTAAAATTAGATTTTTAACGGACGAAGCCACTGCAAGATTGGTCTATTTCAGCTACTTCCACAGTATAATATCTTATGGCATTTTATTGTGGGGGAAAGCCGCTGAAATCCAATCAATATTTGTTTTGCAGAAACGAGCTATTCGCTCTATATATAGTATGAGGTCGCGAGATTCACTTCGTGAAAAATTTAAGGAAATTAAAATTCTAACAGTGGCATGTCAATACATTTATGAAAATATTATGTTCATACGCAAGAATATAAATGATTATAAGAAAAGGTCTGATGTCCATAATTTTAATACAAGACATAAAAATAGATTAATTATACCTAATTTCAGACTGCAGAAAGTTAGTGGTTCATTCATGGGGAACTGTATACGCTTTTACAATAAGCTACCTAAAGATTTAAGAATTGCCTATGAGCAAATTTAAAATCTATGTAAAATCCAATTTGATGAAAAAATCATACTATACAACAATCATACTATACTATACAATAGGTGACTATATGGATGACAAAAAAGCGTGGCCTGAATGCCCCAAGTTCCAAGAACAAATATAAATTGTATAATAATTATTAATATATTGTTAAAAATTTTAAAAGTGACATGTACAATTAATTTAAAAAAAGATAAAATGACAAGACAAGCCCCATAGAGTTTCTTGGTGTTTCTTCTCTGATGGGAGTATTTCCGAAACACCGGTAGATTCAACAGCCATTCAGTTTTCCCCTTTTGGCCGCGGATTTTCTTTCTAGGCTTGCCATTTTTATTTTTATTTAAACAATATTATGCAGCTGACAGACGGACTATCAGTTCCATTCGGATCATGATATGTACTGTGATCGGTATGCGTTTCTCTAAGTTGTGTTTCACTATTTCACTTTTTTATTTTTTTTTTATAAAAATTGTCTGAAGTACTGAAACACACAGTTACATGTATGGTTGGTTTCAACGTACTCAAATTTTTTTAAATATTTTGACGTAAACGATTGGATGACAGCTGAATGGTTAATTACTTTTTTTTTTCTAATTCAAAGCGTTAAATTCTGCTTTTGCTATGTTTACTTGATAATTGGTTATGATTTATGATTTTGACGTGTATATGTGCGTATATTAATACTGCCTACATACTGAATAAATGCTTTGATTGATTGATTGATATTTGCGACTGGTGTGGTAATTGTCAAGCTATGCCGTGGCTTTGGATGACAAATTAGATCGTAAGACTTTGTAGTTTTTTTTTATGTTTGTACAACAAGCATAGGCAATTAATACTTAACCTATACAGTTTATTTTATCTATACTATATTTTGAACCTAACTTAACTAAAGCTTGATTTCTGATAAATCAGAAATGTCTATCCGCATTATTTTCAATCTTAAAGTAGATCACGCCCGCAGATCGCAGTTCTTTTCAATTGTTTTCTGATCGCGTTTGGTGTGAACCAGCCGGTACAAATACTACTGCGCTATCTGATCGCCGCCTAGATCGCGCACGCTGGATGCGGTGTGTCCGTACCTTAACAAATATTATTAAAAACCACAAACATAATTTTTTATTAGATACATCCAAAATGATCAACTTGATTGTCAAAGCAAAAAACCGTGTACGAGCACCATTCAAAACACTCCAGGCGCTTGAAAGCCGTTTCAAAAATACGAGTAAGTAAACAAAAAAATAACCTTTTAAAAATTACAAGGCTTTTGTTTTGTACGTGCGATCGTGACGTGTCATGGGAGCTACCTGATATCAAAGCTATAGAAGCGAACAATTTTAAAAACTCCGCTCCTGGGTGACCAAGCCTTTGCATGTTCAAGAGAAAAGACAGGACATACACAGCTATTTAAACACAGCTCTTTGTTATTGGTCTTACAAATTCAATACCAGCCATATCGCGACCAGCTTTAGTATGTTAGAGATTTTTCAAATGTCGAAGATTCCAGTTCTTTGTTATACAAGAAATGAACTATGAAAAGAATTAGAAATATGCGCTTGCTGTGTTTTAAGAAATATTGTCTTTAAAACGCTGCGTAAGGACCAGTTTTACAGGTTCCAGATTAGAGTACCTGATAGCCTATTGGGAAATTAACTGCTAGATAAACTACATTATAATATGGCGTTTTATGTTAAATCTGATACTTTGACAAGAACCAGTGAAATTGGCCCTTTATCTAAATATATAGAACTACGGATTTGAACCAGAAGCCGTAAGACTAAAAAGGAACCTCATTATGGGTAGTTACACAGCCTTATACAAAAACGAGGTCGAACTCAAGTTCAATTCGATTTATTCTCCACACAAAAGAACAATTGAAAACTTCTTATACCAGCCGGCTAACAACCCAAATTGTAGAATGAAAAAAATCGCAATCAATCGCTGAACTAATTTCGTCTTGATAATCGTGATAAAGCAACAAAATAGCAATTTGGCCGACCATAAAAATAATTGAGTTCAAACTGCGTTCAAGCAATAAAAAGAGTGAAAGCAGGCCCAATAACCTTTAGTCG
Organism: Cabera pusaria; assembly: GCA_954871355.1. Classification (NCBI taxonomy): domain Eukaryota; kingdom Metazoa; phylum Arthropoda; class Insecta; order Lepidoptera; family Geometridae; genus Cabera; species Cabera pusaria. The sequence continues at coordinate 19,888,745 of OX940888.1, forward strand.
GGGAACGTGGGAACGCTGGCACCTGGCAAATAGTGAGGAATAGAGAGGCTATTAGGAGCTCACACCACGTGAACCAATGTAACGACCGACGCCATTTCAGATGCTCCATTACCGGGCGTTCAAAAAATAATCGACTGTCTTTGGTTTCTTATGCAGGTAATATATGCAACTTATATGTTTGTCTTATCTGTCACAATTGAATTCTTTTCAAAACAATATTACAAAGTTTTGAGATGATATAATCTACTGAATTAAAGCCTAGTTATTAGTTACTTATTCCGAAAAATAACCCAAATAGAAAAAAAAATCATTTTGTAAGTTTTTATACAATTAAACAATAAAAAATACATTGGGTTAGGAAAATAAATTAGGAATTTAATAAAAATAAGTTATTTTTCATAAAAATAAAACCGACTTCATAACCACAAACAGGCACTCAAAAGCGAAAAATAAATTACTTAAAATTATTATAAGCGCTACGTACTTATCTATTTGAAGTCGGTGCCAGCCAAGTCTAATAGGTAGTAGATAGATAATACCTACATGTATTTACCTACTTACTAACCTACATGTACCTAGTTAGTACTACTACATACATAGTATCTATCCAATAGACTTGGCTGGCACCGACTTCAAATAGATAAGTAGGTAGCGCTTATAATAATTTTAATTAATTTATTTTTCGCATTTGAGTGCATGTTTGTGGTTATGAAGTCGGTTTTTTTTTTTTTTTAAATAACTTATTTTACTCTTTTTAACCGACTTCAAAAAAAGGAGGAGGTTTCTCAATTCGACCGTATATATATATATATTTTTTTTTTTATGTTTGTTCGCGGATAACTTCGTCGTTTATGAACCGATTTCGATTAGTCTTTTTTTGTTCGAAAGGAGATATCCCAAGTGTGGTATCATGGTAATTTTATCGAGGTATGATAAGTATCTCCAGAGATATTGAGATAAACATCTCAAAATTGGTACTGAAAATGAATAGCGCGGCATTGAAGTCGGTTGTTTTTTAGTTTTTAAACGATATTATTAGTGCAAAACAAGTTTAAATAAAATTCATGCATCTATTAAATTTCGTATCTGGGCCGTTATACACTGACGGATATATACTTTTTGAAAATTTCAAGTATGTACCTATAACGGTTAAGAAGATACAGATCTGTAAAGTGCGCACATATGTATAGACACACGGACGGACGGACGGCCGGACGGACGGACGAACGGACAACAAAGTCTCAGAAAGTGTTCATTTGGTACCCTTTGGGTTCGGAACCCTAAAAAAAATGACTTTAAATGCCGCGATAAAGTGAAAATATTCACTAGTAATAATGATGTCATCAAGGTATCAAAGGACAATGTCCAAAATGGCCCTATGCAATAAAAGCATCTGCCGTACACGATAATTAATTGTCTATTTTATTACAATAATTCCAAATACTTTTATAACACGGACTAGTTGTATTCCAAAATGAATATTAAAAAGTATTATTTGCGATTATTAACATTAATTGCCGCCATATGGCCAACAGAGTACTGAATCAGTCTACTACGTTATAAGAGGCACTTCCCTATATTGTTGAAACCCGAATTATGAAAGCACTGTGTAGCCAACCTAACAACGGAAAGTATTATTTACGTAGTAACTATTATATAATTTTTGGTATTATACTTATAATTTTTTTTTTTGCAGTGTTGATTGGTACAAAGTACGTTCATAATTCTGAGTTATTTAATAATGTATGCAGTGTCGCGGGACTGAAATGGCCGCCACCTTCGCTAAACGTCATGTCATGTCAAAAAATCTTAGGTATGTTTAAAAGAGTTTGCACCCTAACAAGACTTTGCCCGGTAGAACATTCCTGTGAAGACAAATTATTTATATTTATATATAATTATTAATTATAATTATGAATATATAATTATTTATTGAGGGCCCGGTGGCGTAATTGGCAGAACAGTCGGCTTTGATGCCGTGGTACCGAGTTCAAACCGCCGTGCACCAATGAATTTTTCTATCGAAAAATATATGTGCGCTTCTCACAGTTGCCCTCCGGTGAAGGAAAACATCGTTAAGAAACCAACAACCCCCGCATGGTGGTAGGACATATCTAGTGTCCGCCTGGCCAGCTGCCACTAGCCTTGTGTAGTTCATGTACTAAGTACTAATATGAATGAATTCTTGACACTGAACTAGAATGAACTATTCCGTAAGTCTACTAGTACATAGTACATTTAGTACTTCGTTCGCGATTATTGTCTGTGATTCATGCTCATGCTCACGGAATGAAAAGGACGATGAACGAATGGGTTAGCGTAACTAGTGAACGAACGAGTGAGATGCACTCTATGCTATTTTCAACAGCTATTTTGAACATTATGGTAACAGTCATAGGGACTATTTTTAATAGAGTAATTATGAACTACTGTACTAATTGTACTAGAAGTCCGTACTAGTACAGCTGAAACAATGTACTAGTTCGGAGCGATCTTTTTAATGACCGAGCAGGAACAAGCCTAGCTGCCACCCTCAAGTTAGAAAATCTGTCGCCAAACATCTAATGTGTTCAGGCAGCTATCCTTGAGAGCCAGTTCCCATTCTAGTCCACTTCTCTATCTTCGACCGCATCATCACTTAGCAACAGGTGAGATAGTGGTCAAACGCTAGCCTATAAGATATAAAAAAAATAAAAAATATTAATTATCCCCACCTTTATTTCTATCTCGCTCACAGTTACCGTAAGAATATCTGTCAAAAACCAAAATCAACGAGAAGAAAGATGTAAAAACATTATTCAAGATCATATTTTTTAGTCTTCAAAAGTATATGCAATAGCAACTTCCATTGTGTATAATCTTCTTGGGACTCTTCTACTAAAACCAGTACATTCTCCTATGTTTGAGGTATTTATCTCCATATCTCTGAAGATACTAATCAGATCTCAATAAAATTAAAATGGGACCACCTCGGAAACGTATCCTACCTATTAAAAAAAGAATCATTTGAATCCGTTCCCAATTGACGGAGAAATCGCGTAACATACACACAAAAAAAAAACATACATACGAATTGAGAACCTCCTCCTTTTTTGTGAAGTCGGTTAAAAATAAGACAGTTCCGAAAATTAGGTCTCTTCTGTGAGTATACCTAATGACTTTTTTTCTGTATGTATAATATTACAGATACTTGAACTTTTACAGAACCCTATGTCAAACAGTTTTATATTCTCATGCTCAAAACAATCCAATCTGAAATTGATTGAGTGCGCTAATTGGGAAATGGTAGTCATCATTATCATCAGCCTATTTCTTTCTACTGCTGGACATAACTCGACTGAGCTCAAACTTCAGCTTTTTATTTCTAACCGCTGCCAGCCCACGTTTGTCATCGCTCCATGTAGCTAGATGCCCTACAGCTGTAGCGCCCTGCACTACGTTTACCAAGCCGTGGTCTGCACTGTAAAACACGTCTACGCCAACGGCTATCGGTTCGATGACAGATGTGACCAGCCCATTGCTACTTCAGCTTGCTAATCCTTTGAACTACGTCAATAACTTATGTGGTATTCTGACAAACTAAAAAAAATCTTTCAATATTTCAATAAGGTACTATAAGGTACTATTTATAGACCAGCTAAACTATTGAATAGCGAATAAAACATATCTTATTTACATTTGTGTAGTTTTATCCAGTAGACACAATAAAGTAAAGTGAACAGCGACCGAAGTTCACATAGAACCCGAAGCACAGCCAGTACTCCCAGTAGAAAATGAAGACTAGTGTTAAGGGCATCTTTACAACACACTAGGGAGACGACTAACCGTGAGTTATGACGGCATTTTCTCCACCCTTATGAGGAAATACGACAGTTTCAGCACCGAGATGCCGAGAGGGTCGAGTCTATGATTGCCCAAAGTTAAGCTAGGTAGGTCCATAAACTTGCCATTTTAGAGCAAGCCCTAATAGACAACGCTGAGTCCTATTGTTAGTTATAGAGGAGAGTCGCGAAGAGTTACGACTAAGCGAATACGTACTAACTGGTATATCAATCTGTGACCGAGTCCGCGCATCTCGGTACCATCTAACTCATTATGCGTCGTGTGTCCTCACTACTTAGACGCGAAGGATACTTTCAGCGTGTGAATTTAAACGTCCCCGGACGTGAATATAATTATTATTTTGAATAAATTAGAATGCATGAGGATAACGAGCGATCGTCGCGTCTGTCGGAGTAATCACGTGCGGTACGGTATCGGTTGCAATATCGGGGCATTGTAGTGTAGGCCGGTCCATGATCTAATATTCATCGCTGGCAGACGGGCTTGTCTACATGGCAAAGCATAATACGTAATTAGATACAGCAAATGCTCGGAGGTTCTCGTGCCGACATGCATTATGCACGAGTCTAAATTGAATGTGCAGTTAGTTGCGTGGATTAAAGCTCGTCATAAGCCGCATGACCGCTGTAAATTCCAGTCGTCAGTCCGGTTTTGTGAGCCCCGCTACTAAAATTTCATATGGCATCTTTTAATTGATATTTGAGTTGAATGGGATGCACATTTGCATACATAGAAACTCAAATTTGAATAGTGCCTAAAGGCGTACATTCTGTACGTGAATTACGTTTCATGGAATTTTGAATGGAATATGATACAATAGAACAGTCTGTAGTGCTTTGTATCGTAAACTGATCAAACATTTTTATCAACCATTTTAACCCCGAAATTCAGTATCCTCTTACTTTGATGGTACTGTAAGAACATGGTAGCATTGTATTAGCATGTTGCTCGGACATCTCCTGAAATCTGCAGAATACTCAACTCCTCACCAACGTTCAGCTGAGATGTCGTGTTTGGGCTAATTGGAATGGTCTCGATGAACAGATTATACATAGATTATTCGGAGAGATTTCAAATTTTAAAATTGAGTATTATTCGTCCCATAAACTTCAAGGAGTCCGGGGTGTCTTTGTGTTTTAAGGTGCGAGGTGAACATTTATTCAGTTTTAAGTTATGCAAGGACACACTCGCGAGGTCTACAGCTCATAGAGCCACTAGAATAATATTATAATAATGATATGGTTAATAAGATAATAATGATTTTATGTGAAGATGTGAACAACGATGTAGCACATTTGCTTTTAATTACTTTAGCCGAACGTTATGAATTACTAATATCAGTACCCACAGATACGTTTACTATAGAACATGTATACTGGATAGTACTTAACCGGTAATATATTTTAATTATTTACTGCAACATTGCCTTTAACGTAAGATCTAACTTGTTGTAAAGTGACATGAGGTACCAAGGAACACGATTGCCTAGTTGTATTGGTATACTACAACTTAGATGCCTAGAGCATTTGCGACTGGTCTTAATAAAATACCTTTATTTTACCCATATTACTTACTGTATTCTACCTTGAAAAGGTTTGAATAGCCGTAATATAAAACTCATTAGAATCTAGTGGCTAATTCCTTGCCTTTGCCAAAGGTTTGCAATATCATTAATGGAGAAACTTTGACTAAGGTAACAAGGAGCCTGGCTTAAAACACGACTTAACGAAGGTATAAAAATTCAATAACATGTAAATTTATCCTTCCTGTGTAAAAGTTATACCAGAAACTTTTAGGAGGAAATTTCAAAGTCGATTGATTTAGTAGGTATTATCCCTCAGAAAAATCGATTGGTATTTGAGAACAACTATTGTTTTTTATTAATCTATTTAATTATAATTACTTTTGAATAAAAATATTTTGACAATCGTACAATGATGGAGTTTACAGCAATTTTTAAAATCAAATTACGAGTATTGTTTGTGATATCAGTGTGAGTAAGTGAACAGATTTTACTTAATTTTTTTATTTTAAAGTAAGTAGATATTTCAAAAACTTTAGATCTCTTATTTGATTATCTGAAAGTGGAATATGGCAGTGAGTTAAGACGCTGGACGATTGACTTTAACTTACAATCTTCATAATTATCATATCTTCCGAACTGGCTGTCACCAAACATTATGCAGGCACTCGGCAAACTGATTGGGATATTTCTTTGATGGGTAAATGGTTCGAGCTATAGCCGAAGCTACCAGAAGTGGTCATCCATTTAGAACATCTAGAGATCACAGGCTCCGGACGCAGATGAGTAAAATTAATCCTCCTACACATATATTTAAGATTTCTCGTTATGTTGAGTTTGAATCATAGTTTACAAGTACCGACAGATTAACTATTATACTCCCTACCGTCTGTTGTCGACTGTCTCTACCTATGTTTTGAGTATTCCTGATGCTCTTCTTCAGGGAGCTTCCGTATCAAGATCACGACGACCACCTAAGTCGAGACAGTCGACAACAGACAGTAGCACAGAATAAATAATAGTACGAGACAGTAGTGAGTATAGTAAAAGTCGATACTTTCTTTTAATCAATAATCGTCCTATAGGCGAGGCCTTAAACACAAAGGCGTTGTTAAAACAGAGACTTAATAATCAAAAGGATGTTGTCTTGTAAAGATACTTGTACCTTACCATTAGTGAATACCGACCGCAACGACTACACCTAATATATAAATATGTCGTTCAGTCCGGCGTTATAGTGGACGGCGGATTATAGTAGCCTGCGCGAGATTACCTCAGCTCGGGTTAACTGTGAGTTATGATAGTCCTGCTCAATCTTGTTGCCTCTATGAGAAAATACTGCGGACGCGACGCCTTCGGGGTACAAGATTGCGGAATTTTAGTTACCGATCGGGGTATGGACTCAGGTTTAAGCTGCGTTAACCCCAGATATTTGCGATGTAATGGTGTAACGTAAGTGGTGAGGGATACTTTTGGTTACCTTCGGCCGTGATTTGAACCACCCACCTAGTACTGACATGTCGCCGATTTCCGGCATGATGTTCGGTGTCAGCCATATTGAAAGACGAGTTGAGAGAGTAGCGCTATGTTGATTCGTCAAATATCGGTAGTCCAGAGCATCCTTAAACGACCGTTTTCCAATTCCAGTTTAGCACCACCTACGAATCCATCTTAAACCGCATCTTCACTTAAAATAAAGTAGCATAGTGGCCAATTACCTCTTTGATTGCAATAAAAAGGGACTACTAAATACTAGTACTAATACTTCGATAACTTCATTTGAGCGAGGCTAGGAAAATAAAGTGATACAATTGATGGTTTAGAGTAAGAGACATGCCTAGGATGCCGATTACTATTCATCAACATTTCTAAAAGGTTGACAAACAAATTACAGTATGCCGCAAAAAAAATGGGACGGTAAAAAGTCGGTAACAAAAACCTCAATAACTTCTAAATTATTGTATAATCCTTAAGAATTATCTGTCGTAGAACCGATAATCGTTGGGGTAAACGTGTTCTAGAGTGGAGATCACGGCTCGGTAAACTAAGCATAGGACGCTCTCCAGCTAGGTGGAGCGATGATATAAGCAAGCTGGCTGGCAGCGGTTGGAAACAAGGATCTGAAGATCGAGTTCAGTGGCGTGCCATAGGAAAGGCCTATGTCCAGCAGTGGACGAATACTGGAATAAAGAGTTATAAAGACAATTTATTTTTAAAATCAAAACATTACTTATTCCTAGATTATAAAGCGTATTTTGAATAATTACAGAATTTAATATTTTATATTGCTACCAGGAGTTGTAAATATAGCTGTTACACGGTATGGCATGCTTTCCACCAGATTTCAAAATTTAAAAAATCGTCGTAATTTTTTGTTTATGGTTTTTTAACAAAGGATTGCAAACATTTTAAAAGTTATCACTTTTTATAACCGAACCTCCTTTATTGCAGACCAGTGTACCTATATCCTAAGCCTATAATAATGTAACAAACATAACATTATTGCTTAAGGGTGGAATTGGTTTTTGGAAGCGCATGTATAGTATAGGTGCGCCTTTTGCCACACGCATAACTCGTACGAGTGTTGACGCGCTTATAAGCTCGTATAAGCGCGAGCCGCGAGAGTCGCCTTCCCGCGCACAGAGTACTTTTGTCCCCGAGTTCGAGCGTACACGCTGGTCTAAGCCCGTGTGCGCGAGTCCGGTTTTTTGAAGCGCGAAATGAAGCGTACGTGTACCTAAGCGTGGATGCCGAAACGACCGTATAAGCGCAGGAAAAAACGCTAGTCTGAAACTGCACTCACAGAATATTTTTTCACTCGCGCACCCCAATAATGAAGACTAAGACAAATGACTCAGTATCTCGAAGCATTCTATGGAAACAAGTGCAGATAGGTATACTAGCCATTAACTAGTAGTATAAACTACTTACTAAGTAAGTGCTGTACCACTGGAGCTCATTAACATTTGTGCTGCAGTATTCAATCAGCTGGAAGGAAGTGCAGCGAGCTAATTGCACGGGTATCTTGAATGGCGTGTCTACGCTTACTAGTTAGAGAATCAAGTAATCTATGAACTGTTTAAAGTGTATTATATCTAGTTTACTTCGATAGGTTGAAATGTGTCAATATAATGTAGTTTCGCTATGCCGGTCCGCCTGTGTGTCTGTATGTTTAACCGCGGCTTAGCTAAAATAAAAATAGGACTAATCTAAAAGTTAGTTCTAGAAAACTGTAAATTCTTTTTTTTTCTGCATATAGTAATCACGCCGATAAGATGATCAAATAAAACTAGAAAAATATAAATAATTCCACTACACGTGAAAATTATTTTTTGATCTCGTTTATCTCATGGCAAACTCTAAAGGTACGGACATATCGCAGCGTCCTGTGTGCGCGATCAAGGCGGCGATCAGATAGCGCAGTAGTATTTATACCGACTGGTTCACACCAAACGCGATCAGAAAACAATTGAAAAGTACTGAGATCGTGCCCGCAGATCGCAGGACGCCGCGGTGTGGCCGGACCTTGAGTTGTACACATGAGTGGCACATTATTCAATTCGATTGATAAATGTATTTGCAAATTCGTGACAATTAATTTACTCAGCATTCAACGTCTTCTAATGATTTTCCTACCTTTATATTTTATTAACCTTTTCATTAAAAAAAAAATACGTGAAGAAGAGCTCTAGCTAACTGAGTTAGTACTTTGAACCTTATCTAGAAAGCCTTTTTATAAATTTCAGCGGCTACCAGCTTCGATGGCCGCATCCCTGCAATAATAATGAAAGCAACCAACATGCACTGAATTTACTCTTCAATTCAAAGTTCATTCAAAATTAAGTTCGAGAGAGCCGCCCTGCACCCAGATGGGTTTAGTTAAACTCTGAACTTCGTAGAGTTACGAACTGTTTAAAGCTATTACTTAAAACAAAAATTTTACAAGTTGTTCTATGGTGTTTAATTTGTTGGAGTTTTTGTTGTGGTTGGACTTATGCTAGTCCGTCTGGGGGGGTACACCACTTTGCCAATTAATTGAGTCGTGAAATAGGAATGTATTCCAGTTTGAATGGCAAAGCGTCCATCCGTTTGGGCGCTACTATGTCACAGACAAACACACACATATACAAATACGTCAAATACATACGTCAAACTTATAACACCCCTTTTTTGCGTCGGGGGTTTAAAATACTTACAACTTAAAAAGCGCCATTTACGAGAATAGTAAGTAATTATGCAGGATTTAGACGCTTGCTATTAGACCAGATAAATGCCAAAACATACTGTTACTTCGCCAAGCTTCTCGAACAAAAATAGCGTGGGAAAGAATAGACTAATTAGGGGCTATAAACACCCGACGCGATCGTCATAAAAGTAACCTTCCTGGAATTCCGACCCTAGTCAATGTACCTAGTTTTGTAGTTAAGATTGAACCTTATTCATAAGTAGTTAGAGATCAAATTAGCATGTATGGTAAAGCTAGCCGTAAACAGGAGGAAGCTCGCCAGGAACAAAAGGCTGCACTGCAAGAAGCTAGCCGTAAACAGGAAGAAGCTAGCCGTAAGCTGGAAGAAACAATTGAACATCAGTTGCAGAGCGGGCTTGCCAGCATGGGAGAAAAGATCAAAAAGGTGGAAGCCGGTGTCAAGGAAGTCGCCATGAAAACCGATTGTTTGGAAAGGCGGCTTGAAGTGCACGAGAAAACCATGCATGACCTGTCTAATAAGGTACAGAAACTGGAGTTACGAGGAGTTGGACAGATAAGCCAGGTTCCCGCTACGACCTCGCCCTTCAAACTGGATCTACCACACTTCGACGGAACATCTTCGTGGGCAGCCTACAAATTTCAGTTTACGACGCTGTCTAAAAGCTGTGGCTGGACTGACGAGCATGCAAATACAGCGCTCACATTAGCGCTGAAAGGAGATGCTCAGCTTATCCTGGAACGCATACCTGAAGAGGAAAGGACTTTGAAGACCCTACTGGAAGCCCTCGAAACGCGCTATGGTGACAAGCATATGGACACACCCAGAAGCCCACAGAGACATTGCAACAGTGGGTAGATGAAATCGAGAGGTTGGTCCGACGAGCCTACGTGTCGACGCCATGTCAACGCCATCAACCATTGAAGTGACATCTCTACAGAGCTTTGTGGATGGAATCAGGGATCATGAAGTACGCGCTGCGGTACGATTGGGTCATCATCAGACACTCAAGAGCGCCCTGGCTCATGCTTTAGAAGTGGAAGCAGTGCGACGGGACACCAAACCATACAGAGTTTGGGAGCTAGTGACTGAACCCAGGAAGCCCCGTTATGGACCGACATGTTACGGGTGTGGAGAAAAAGGGCATATTCGGGTTGATTGCCCGAAAACGAAGAAACGGGTCACAGATATCCAGAACCAAGTGGAAATGGAAGCAGTGCGAAGATACATTAGACCGCATGTGTCTCGAGAGTTCGTGACTGAATCCAGGAAGCCCCGGTATGCACCGACATGTTACAGGTGTGGTGAGAAAGGGCATATTCAGATTGATTGTCTGAAAACAAAGAAACGAGTCAAAGATGCCGAAACCCAAGTGGAAGAGTTCTACTTCGTGACAGTAAAACGCAGTGGAAAGGGTCATAGCATAACCGATGCCCTATCAAGAAGACCTAGTGAAGAAGATTGCAAACACTACAAAAAGGACGAGTCTCGAGAAGAAGTCAGAGTCATCAGGATGAACAGAACAGAAGATGAATGGAACGACGACAATATGAGACAAGCACAATCGGAGGACAGTGATTTGCGACCTGTACTGGATTGGATAAAGTCTGGAAACAAACCGCAATGAAGCGACGTATCAGCTTGCAGCCCAATCACAAAAAGTTACTGGGCTCAGTCGGACAGCCTGACTCTGCAACAGGGAATCTTGTACAGAAAATGGGAAAGCAGCAATGGAAAAGAAACTACGATGCAGGTCATTGTTCCCCGAAGTAAAGTGGCATCTTTACTACGACACATTCATGATGGAGTTCCTGGTGGACATCTAGGAGTCAAGAAAACTCTTGTGAAGGTTCGTCAACGATTTTACCGGGTACACAGCCGCGAGGATGTGGAAGATTGGTGCAGGAAGTGCACCGCGTGCGCATCAGTAAAAGGACCGAAGACAAGAATTAAAGGACAACTAAAATTGTACAACGTTGGAACACCATGGGAGCGCATTGGCGTGGATGTTGCCGGGCCATTTCCCGAGACTGAAGAAGCCAACAAGTACATCATCGTAGTACAAGATTACTTCAGTAAATGGCCCGAGGTTTTCGCGACACCAAACCAGGAAGCAAAGTCAGTCGCAAAGAAGTTCGTGCAAGAAGTGATCTGTCGATTTGGTGTACCGATGGAACTGCATTCCGATCAAGGAAGGAACTTCGAGTCTGCCCTATTCCAAGAAATGTGCACCCTCCTCGGGATCCAAAAGACGCGGACAACGGCAGCTCATCCACAGTCAGACGGAATGGTTGAGAGGTTTAACCAGACGTTGGAGAATCACCTGGCTAAAGTCGTGGACGCACATCAACGAGACTGGGATCAGTACATACCTTTGTTCTTGTTGTCATACCGTTCCGCTATCCATGACAGCACTGGTATGACTCCTGCAAATGTGAATTTTGGACACGAACTAAGACTTCCTATCGACGCCATAACTGGTTCCCCGCCAGATGCTCCGAAGCCTGTAACCGACTATGTCAGTGATCTTTGTAGTCAGCTGGACGAAGTGCACAAGATCGTTCGAGAGAATAGTTTAAAAACTGGTGAAAAAATGAAGACCCGGTACGATCGTAGAGCAAATACGATGGGTTTCGAAGAAGGAACTCTCGTCTGGTTGCACAACCCACTACGAAGCAAAGGAAAAAGTCCGAAGCTGCAGGCTCATTGGGAAGGACCATACCAGATTATCACGAAGATAAACGACGTTACCTACCGCATTAAACGTGGCCAGAGGGGAAAGCCGAGGGTAGTACACATCGATCGACTTACACGATACCATGGAACAAATGATGATCGGGACGATCATAACTAAGAAGGGGATAATGTTACATCGCGTCGTCGAGTCGCGATGTTTCGCCAAGCTTCTCGAACAAAAATAGCGTGGGAAAGAATAGACTATAATTAGTCTATTCTTTCCCACGCTATTTTTGGGTTTTTTATTTGGGTGTTTATAGCCCCTAAGACGATTTGGACAACTACTGTGGAACATTGTGCTAACTTAGTGATCAGTGGAAATAAACGTTCATCTCATCGGATTGGCATTTTAATACCACCCCGCACGCAACAATACTTTATATTGAAAAGTAGGTAACGGTATTATGTAGTAAGGATTCTACCTACCTATGTCCGTTTGCTCAATCGTCGTGCGGTCATGTCTAACCGTTCGAAGCACTCTCAATTTACAGTAAGAGGATTACTTACTTGTAGTTACAGGCAACTTATTACTTAATCAGAGTTACTCGCATCGAGTTACAAGTATTGTCTTAGGAATTGCAATTTTCTTGAGGTCGTTACGATGAAAGCACTTGTTGTAAGTATTTTTAAATACATTTCTCTCTCTGGAAATGGAATTCAATTGCTATAATGGTTGTAACAGGAGATTCAATAGGGTATGCAATAGTGATAGGACTCTGGAAAGTGAGGTGGTAAGAACATTATTGTGGACGTAAAGAAATGTTTAATTGTGTGAGAGCGTGATAGGAAAGAGAAGTAAAAGTGGCAATTGAAATCACCAGATGATTAATCTACATCTAGATGTATCAAGGTAAAAATAAACTATAAAATCATGTGAAAAACTATCGCTATACTCTATACAATATTTTTAAAGTCGTAGGTAGGAATATATATATATTAGCAATATATCAATAGGTTTCTACCTCATAAAATTTAGTGTTCGCCTGGCAGTTTGAAACTCTGTCACTATATATACTCGTATATGTAAACCGTTACATATAGTGTACTGACAGCTGTCCTTGAGATACAGTTCCATTTTTAAGCCTAGCGTACTACCATCATCGACCGCATTGTCACTAACCAACAGTTATAAAAAATAAGTTCAAAAACTAAAACCCGACTACTGAAATATCACGCTCTAAAAAGTATGAAACAAGAAAATATTCTCATCTGAGATCGCTATGTATAAACTAATGAATAAGTATCGTTTATTATATCAACAATATCGTTTAAAAAACTAAAAAAGAACCGACTTCAATGCCGCGTTATTAGTTTTCAGTACCAATTTCGAGATGTTTATCTCCATATCTCTGAAGATACTAATCAGACCTCGATAAAATTAACATGGTACCACACTTGGTATATTTTACTTTCCAACAAAAAAAGAATAATCAAAATCGGTTTATAAACGACGAAGTTATCCGCGAACAAACATAAAAATATATATATATATGTGGTCGAATTGAAAAACCTCCTCCCTTTTTTTGGAGTCGGTTAAAAATCAATTGCTGTTCGTTAGCCTCGCTAAATCTCGAAAACGGCTGGGCCAATTTAGCTGATTTTGGTTTTGAATGTTTGTCGTAGTCCAGGAAAGATTTAAACGGTGGAAAAATTTTGGAAAAATAAGCAAAAACAAAATTTTCATTTTCCCATATAAACTGTTCTACGACGGGACGAACAGGTTTGACAGGACACTACTTTCCTTTCCTTTTCCGTCGTTTAGAAATCAATTAAATTTAAAAGTCGTTCAGAAATCAAATTAAATTTATAAGAAAACTTTCAAAAAAAAGGAAATCTGTCAATTCGACCGTATACCGTACCGACCGTACGAAGTTATGCGCGTACATAACTTCGTCGTTTATGAAAAATCGATTATAATTTTCTGGTTGGAAAGGGGATATCCCAAGAGTGGTACCATGATAAATTCATCGAGTTCTGATAAGTATATCCAGAGATATGGAAATAAACACCTCAAACTTAGTACTGAAATTTAATAGCGCGGCATTTGAAGTCGGTTCTTTTAGTTTTTTAATCGATCTTATTCCATTTGTTTTTGACATCTGACATTGACCAACAATGTCTGATCGCAACTACGAGTATTTTAGATTTATAGTTATCGTGAGTTTGAATCATGATTATAAAACACCGACTATTATACTCACTACTGTTTGTTGTCGACTGTCTCGACCTAGGTTTCATGCATGTCCGATGCACATCCTCGGGAGTTCACGCAGCGAGAGTGAGAGTGAGAGTGCAGTACTCGTCGCGATCTCGCTGCGTTAACTCCCGAGAATGTGCATCGGACATGCATGAAACCTAGGTCGAGACAGTCGACAACAAACAGTGAGTATAATAGTCGGTGTTTTATAATCAACTACGAGTATAATAATTTTTACGAGATTTTTGGCGGGAACGTGAAAAAGTGTGAGTGCTCCCATTGTATTTTGTTGTGTTCTTCCGCGAGTTGGTGTGTAAGAAGTGTGGATTATTAACCGTGAAATGCCGGTGAATGTGTGCGAGGGAAACAGCACAATATTGAAAAACATGCTATTTGTGTTCTCACTAAAATTCCACTGAAAATCTTCAGTAAGGTCCACATCTTTACTAAGTGGTATGACTGGACTAGACTTTGACTTGAAACTTGACCTGGGGCCTTATTCAGTATGACCATTTTAAAGTCTTACCGTGCCGTGTTACGTTATATCCGCGTTATGGTATTCTCTATGCCAATTAAAACGCGGTAGGGTAATGTTATGAGCGCGTTTTGAGCTGTCAAAATATCGTGAAATATGAGGACGTGTAACGCGCGCGTTTTGTATAATTTACCTATCGTGTGGCATACAGAATACAATTTTTCAATAACGTAAGGTGGCGCGTTAAGGAACGCGTTATCGCATTCTCAATTTGAAGTTCAAAAACTTGAAAAATGTTAATACTTGACACTGGCTAAGTACACTAATCGTGTGGAGTCATAATGAAAAGCCATATTGAATCATTCTGCAATAATCATTCAGCTTTTTAGAGTTCCGTAGCCGAATGGCAAAAACGGAACCCTTATAGATCCGTCATGTCTGTCTGTCACAGCTATTTTATTCTGAAACAATTAGGACTACAGAATTGAAACTTGGTAGGTATTCTGTGAACCGCTTTCCGATTTTTATACAAAAATAAAAAATATAAAATTTTAAGGGGCATCCCATACATGGAACTGAAAGAAAAAAAAAATTCTTCAAATCTATGCGTGTGGGTTGTTTATGGCTTGGGCTTTAAAAATGACATTGAGGTTTCTAAAATCATTTTTCCTCAAAGTCAATAATTTAAAAGATAGGCGCGTCTAAAGTGTGTCCCCAACTGTAACTTCTAAAGTAAGAAAGTGAAAAATCTAGAAAAAATATATTCTGTAGATCTCATTAAAAACTTTCAACGAAAATTAGTTTGAACGAGATACAGTTAGCAGATTCTGAAATATAGCGACCGCAAACATAACTTTGTTTTTCATACACTATGAAAAACAAAGTTAATTTTTAAGTAGCGAAAATCATAGTTATAGAATACTCTGCTGTGTTACGGAACGCTACGAGTGCGAGTCCGACTTGCACTTGGCCAGTTTTTTTATTAATTGATTCTGAGGCAGTACGAAGTTTGCCGGGTCAGCTAGTCAACAATAAAACCGTGGTCTATTTGAAGTGTTCTGCACCATATCTCTGTAGATTGTCACAAAATATGGATACCATTTATATGGGACTAGGCCGCAGCCATACCTTTAAACAAAATAATATCGTTTAAAAACTAAAAAACAACCGACTTCAATGCCGCGCTATTCATTTTCAGTACCAATTTTGAGATGTTTATCTCAATATCTCTGGAGATACTTATCATACCTCAATAAAATTACCATGGTACCACACTTGGGATATCTCCTTTCGAACAAAAAAAGAATAATCAAAATCGGTTCATAAACGACGAAGTTATCCGCGAACAAACATAAAAAATAAAATAAAAATATATATACCGTCGAATTGAGAAACCTCCTCCTTTTTTTGAAGTCGGTTAAAAACTTACTTTTAATAAACGTTTTATGGTATTTTATACATATTCTTAGTGGTGCTCAGTGGATACCCGTGGTCGTATGCTACTTTTCAGAATGTATTGTTTAGTTACGGTAGGTGACGTACGACCACGGCTATCCTCTGAGCACCACTAAGAATATGTATAAAATACGATAAAACATTTATTAAAAGTAAGTTTTTGATATAATAAACGATACATATTCAATAGTTTGTACATAGCGATCTCAGATGAGAATATTTTTTTGTTTCATACTTTTTAGAGCGTGACATTTCAGTAGTCGGGTTTTAGTTTTTGAACTTTTTTTTTATTGTTGAAATTTTGGGGTTTTGCATAAATACATGCGTAAATGTCAACATACTTACATACATATATAGCGATCAACAAACACATAACCCTCTCTATTGCTTCTTTGCGACGCCGCGCCGTGGGGTAAAAATTCGTTTTCTTGACTTCAACGGGATATATCTCGCAAACGCTACGCTTGACAAAAATATGATGTACCAAACCCTACCTTCATTTTAAAATCCCTATTTAACGATACTCCACACGATGGGGTGGGGTAAAATTTTTTTTTTAGTTCTTGACTTCGTGCCCTCTAGAGGGCGCCACATTCAATTTCTTGTGACGTTACATAGCCTATAACTAGCAGACAAATAAGACGCGTCCAACGACACCTCATTTGTCAAATTATGATAAGAAGTTTAGAAGTTAAGAGGGAACAGATTAACATACATACAAACATACATACATACATACATACTTACATACATACCCACATACCGGTCAAAAATATAACCCTCCTTTTTGCTTCGCCGTAGTCGGGTAAAAATAGTGGTCAGACGCTAGCCTATTAATATATGTTTTACTGAATGACTTTAACGGATTCCAATAATGGTAGAAATGGTAGAGGGTACAGTAGAACATCAGAAGTGACATTTGATTCCGCTCACCTCGTTTGTGCAGCGAGCAATGCTCGTTTTATTATGCCTACGGGCGTAATATTTTGAGAACGAAACTCCGTGGTGACATGGTGCATATTTAAACAATGCACGACGCGAAATTGTTGCACCATTAAGCCTCGCTTTAGATAAAAGTGCTCCGCCTTAAATGTGTTCGCTTCGGCTGGTAGATTTAATAGAAATGTGTAATATTCTGTAATATTCAAATTCATCTGACGTTTTTTGCAGCTATTTTATTTTAATTTCATTTGAAAAGACAGTATAGCAAAAAATTGAGTGGCAATTTATCAGAGCTCTAGATTTTATCAACATCAAAAAATATGAATCAATATTAATAATGCGAAAGTCAGTTTGTTTATTTGTTTGTTTAGGACTTCTTCACGGTCAAACGGCTGGACCGATTTAACTGAAATGTTGTACAGGGATAGCCAGTACTATGTATTAGGCTATAGGATACTATAGGATTAATGCGGGCGAAGGCACGGGGCACAGTTCATTAATAATAATACTTAAATTCAAAATGTAAAACCACTTCCGACTAATCTTTGTATATAATCTGTTCATTGAGGTCATTCCAATGAGCCCAAACTCGACATATCTACTGCAAATTGGCGAGGAGTTGAGTATTGTGCAGATTACAGGCGATGCCCCAGCATCAAGTCAATGCTACCATGTTCTTGCAATATCGCTGAAATAAGAGGATACCGAAATTTGAATTTAATCAGACCTACTATAGTTAATTTCATAGCGTCAACGGTTGAACGGATTTTCATGAATCAAAGCCAAGAACAAGCTCGATTAAGATACCTGCCAAACAAAAAAAAAACGAAATCAAAATTGTTTCATGTATTTGAGTGCTACGATGCCACAGATAGACACAGATACTCAGATACACACGTCAAACTTAAAACACCCCTTCTTTTTGCGTTGGGGGTTAAAAATGTGCCACAAATTAGTTGTTTTGTTCATACCCTTTTACTTCATGCTATGAATAGCTCAAAGTTTTACAAACAATCTGACCAGGTATCCGAACATCAGATGAGGGAAGTTGGGTCAGGCGGCAACAAAAACAAATCAAAACATCAGTAGGAAAACATTGGCGAACTTTCACCCTCATCGGTTCGAAAGTGAAATCGCCTCCGAAAAAATCGTCCGAAGATGTTACACCGGATGGCTTTGACAGTCGGCCCACATCGCCCTGAACGATTTACATATTACGTGACACTTTTACGAAACTCACCATTGACTCCACTGATAGACTGAGACATCGAAGGCGATATTGTTTTTTGATCGCGGCCCGACATTCGCCGAACCTTCGGGAGAAAACTGTTTTTTTATTGCCTTCGAAAATTCTATCAGCGCACGATGGCACTCAACTTTCTACCTATAGATATTTTATATATCAATTTCGTTACGTAGATGGCAAACATTATTGATTAAATTACACGAAAACATGTTGCGCTAGACGTCGCTGGAGAGATTAAATTATTTAACATAAAACGGGGGAAGATTTTGATACTGAGAGATTTACACCTTTGAGAATACATGCCATGCTTGTGTCATTACAGACCCGGTTATTTGAATTTAGTAACGAACCCTTTGATGTCTTAAATGTTAATTTTCCATATCCAAAGCGATGTTAACTGAATTCAGGAATGGGAGCTCATGTAGATTTCATAAGCATCTGAGTCTAATAGGAATTATTTAATGCATGACTTTCAGATCGTTTAATAAATGTATGGTAGTCACTGTATTTTGAAAAGCCTAACTTTGGTTATAAAAACATGTTTTGTTAGCTTTATAATAGTTATATCAAGTCGACAGATTTTAAATAAAATAAAAAATACTTGATTTTATATTAGGTATCATTTCATAATTGCAGCTTCGCCCACGTTAAAAAAAATGTCCTTTTTAACATTACTGGCTTATCCCTCTGCGAAAAAGCTAAGTACAGAATTAGTTTCCCTTTATATTAACATACTTTTAATATAAAGGGAAACTAATTCTGTACTTAGCTTTTTAATAATCAAGCATTAATATATTACTCAAGTATACAAGTACATAGTTTTTAGGGTTCCGTACCCAAAGGATAAAACGGGACCTTATTACTAAGACTCCGCTGTCCGTCTGTCTCTCTGTCTGTCTGTCTGTCTGTCTGTCCGTCTGTCACCAGGCTATAGCTCATTAACCGTGATAGTTAGACATTTGAAATTTTCACAGATGGCGTATTTCTGTTGCCGCTAGAACAACAAATACTAAAAACAAAATAAAGTTAAAAATTAAAGGGGTCCCCATACAAAGAACGTGGTTTTAAACGCCATTTATCTAATTAGTTTCGGCAAAATGACATAGATGGCACTAGTAAACGAGCCCCGTCTTTCTAGATCGCGACCAAACCAAATATTCTTGGTAATATCAATTAATCAAATATATGAGCTTGAAACTCTGTTATGCTTCGTATTGTACGGAACCCTCCCTAAGTGTGCGATAAAAGACGCGATGCTGACTCGCACTTGGCCAGTTTTATTATATATTGTGTCTACAAAATGTTATGACAATGACATTAATGACACAACGTGTACGGTTTATTGTGACAATCTACCCTCATTATAACTTTCGGCGCTACAGCGCGAGGTGGGCCGTGGCCTAGTCCATAATGTGTTTTCAGACTGGTCTGTTCCTGGCTTTCTGTTTCCAGCCTTCTATGATTTACCCACCTTTCGATTTGACGCCGCCTCTATTATTGCAAATGTCTACAGCCTAAAGGTGCGACCACACCGCGGCGTCCTTCGTCCGCGTGCGCGATCGCGATTTAAATTTCTATTGTTTTCTGATCACCGTAGATCGCGTTTGGTGTGAACTAGTCGGTACAAATACTACTGCGCTATCTGATCGCCGCCTAGATCGCGCACGCAAGACGCCGCGGTGTGTTCATACCTTAACAAACGACGGCATTCGCTAACATATCCCTACTATGCAGTCAATTGCTTAAGGGAGTTTTACAGTCAGTAATTTCAAAACATCGTGAGGCCTGCATCCCATCGCAATAATACCAAAATGTGGACCTAGCTTATACTTAGCTCAAAGTCAAAATAAATATAAGGCTTCATGCGCTCGAGCGCCCAACTAAAACTGTTTTCCATAAACACAAACAAGTTTAATAAATCAAAAACCAATAAGCTTTCGATTGTACTCGTGCATTGAACAAGCGAAAACTTTTCTCGGATGCAACGCAGCCGGTCGGCTAATTGGCCTGAAATTCGCTTAATATTTACAACTTTAAGCAAATTCAGTTGGAATAATATACTAGTCTTATTAAGCTTTTGAATAAGACTCGGATGTTGTAAATTTGTTGGTTTTACTGAAATAAAGACGTACGTTTTCCGAAAACTTGTGAACTTCTTGAATGTCTGTGACTATCATTTTTGGATCTTCAAAGTTTAATAATAGAACTATCGAAAATATCTCCAGATAATGTTATAAAAATAATTTAACTAAAAACTGCATAAACTGCCAGACTACAATACAGCACCATGAAATGAAATCATGGTCAAGAACCTGCTGCTTATTGCACATAAAACCATATTTTCAGGCTTCTGTAGTAGTCACTTAAGCACTTTTATAAGTTCGTCGTATATCTGTATGTCCCTCTGACCAAATTTCAAAGACATTAACATTTTAATTTTCAACAGTGATATATAGCTCATTAAAAATATAAAACATTTTTTTTATCCTACGGTTATGACGAGTGTTTATTAATTTTACTTGAACAGAAGAAATAAAAACCACCTAGTCTATATAACTGCCGCGTTTTCATTGAACCGCATCAGTAATCACAGGAGCAACGCTTCGCAATCGGATATGTACAAAAAAAAAAGTTGTCACATCACGCAATATGTACGCAACCAATTTAGGATGTGACAGTACCGATACACGACGGACGCGCCATTTGTTGTCCGATGTTGCGACGCACCGGCTTCACCAACCGTAAACGGTAGTACATGAGCTTTCTTATTTTCAGATGACTGTTTATTAGATCCAACCTAATAGAATAGAATACTGCTTATTGCAAACCAGCATTATTTACCTAATGTAACATTTATTTTGAGCTTTATATAAAAACAACTAAAATGTCAGATTTTTTTATACGTAGATTATGGACTAGCGTTTGACCACTATCTCACGTAAATCAATAAACATGAAATAAAAATGAATTATACGAATTGTTAACAGCTTCTTTTTCAAGTCATTTATTTTTCTCTTAGGGCAAAGGAGCACTCCGACCACAATGTCAACTGATGATAAGTAAAGATACGGTATAAGATGGAATCTTGCTTGTCTGGAAATTTAAGATGGCAATGAGATATGGCGCAGGACTTTAGTCCAATCCACATAACGCAACTATACCTCGACTCTCGATTTCCAGGTCCAGGTTAGAGATACCTCTACTGATATCCCGCAATTGATAAAGGTACGGACACACCGCAGCATCCTACGTGCGCGATCTAGGCGGCGATCAGATAGCGCAGTAGTATTTGTACCAACTGGTTCACACCAAACACGATTAGAAAACAATTGAAAGGTACTGAAATCGCGCCCGCAGATCGCAGGACGCCGCAGCGTGGCCGTACCTTAATGACTTTTAGTTTTTATGCACAATCTATATAATAAGCACCGTACTACTATCGGTAGTGTTGAATTCATATCCGAGAAGTATTCTAGCATCGAACAGACAAATGAGATTTGACTTCTTTGTTTCAAAAAGTGGCAGACAGATTTAAATGTGCATCATACACACACCTGCAGCGAATAAAATTAATTCTGCACACACGTTATTCAAAGCATAAAGAAGTAGTACATCTCAATTCTGTAAGCTAGCGAACCGCTCGCAATACAGCAAACTATTCGCACTCACTCGTCGATTCTGACAGCGTTCGAAATCTGTAAGCCAATCACAGGAACGCATTAACATTACATCAGCTAGACTTTTTGCTCTCTATCTTGCTTACTCGTTTGACGATCAAGACCTTCGGCACTGATTTGTCCGGTGCTCTGTAACTGGATGTCCCGACGCTTCGACTCCGTTTAATTGAGCCATTTGTGTCACTCCGGCTTGACAACGCCGCAATGCAACTTTAAACTCCACTATTGTTTACTTTTGGCAAACGCATACGTTTTGTATTTTAACTGACTGGATAGAAATGTGAGAATATGTAAGTACATTTATTATATGTTCCACCTACTGTGTACGAGTATATTACAACGTGTTACAACGTGTATATACTACGTAAGCCTCGGTGCGCGAGTCCCACTCTCACTTGGCCGATTTATTCATCATCAATAGTATTTCTATTGTGAGCTTATAACATTAAATTTTATTTTTAAATATGTATGTTGATGTGCATTACATAGAAAACTATCATAATTGAGGTAAATAAAGAAGTAATTAATAAATATAATATACTAGCAGCCTGCCCCAGCTTCGCACGGGTAGAACATATATGCCTACAACATTTGCATCAGTTTGTTGCATCGAATATAAAATATTAACATATTTAACAATTATCGTCATATTTCAACAAATTTACACAAAACCTTAATGAATTATGCACCTAAACCTTCCTCATAAACTCTCTGGCTATTGGTGAATACTGACTGTATGATAATCCCTTCAGTAGCTATTGGAGATTATTGCGAACAGACAGACAGACGCAGTGATGGACTTTGTTTTATAATACTTACGTAGTGATATTGGACGGCCCTTTGGCGTAAAGGATAGTTACCCTGATTCTGACCCGACGGTCGTTGGTTCTAATCATAGCTATATACCTACCAATGAAAGTATTATGTGCATTCATGAATTATGGGTTTTCGTACAGAGGTAGTGGGATCATTAAATCTACCAAAACTGGCCAAGTGCAAGTCGGACTCACACTCGTAGGGTTCCGTATTTTATTACTTTAATTTTTTGCCATTAAAAAAAAATTACTGTGTTTTTCATAGAGTTTGTATGAAAAACAAAGATATCTTTGCGGTCGCTATATCTCAAAAACTGCTGACTGTTTCTCGTTTAAACTAATGTTGTTGAAAGTTTTTATTGAGATCTACAAAATATATTTTTTCTAGATTTTTCACTCCATTACTTTAAAAGTTAGAGGGGGGGGGACACACATTTTACCACTTTAGACGCGCCTATCTTTTAAATGATTGACTTTGAGAAAAAAATATTTTAAACCTCACTGTCATTTTTAAAGACCTATTCATAGACACCCCAAACAGTTTTTTATTTCAGTTCTATGTATGGGACGCCCCCCCTTAAACTTTTATATATTTATACCTACTGACCTACCAAGTTTCAATTCAGTAGTCTTTATAGTTTCGGAATAAAATGGCTGTGACATACGGAGGGACAAACATGACAAATCTATAAGGGTTCCGTTTTTTGCCAGTCGGCTACGGAACCCTAAAAAGTAGCTTACCACCAAGGAGAACATCTGCCGCCGTAATCTGAACGCCGTATAGTAACCTTAAGGCGTTCCCCGACGACCCCGACGCAAATAGTAGGGGTTTTATACGTTTAACATGGTATATCGTTTATCTGTGTGTCTGTATGCAGCATCTTAGCACCCAACCGGATAAATCGATTTGATTTCATTATTGATAGTTTTTTTTGTTTTATAGATTGCATGTCTTCATCAAGAGTGTTCTTAGCTTTTATTCATGAAAATTCTTTCAATCGTTATAAAACTATGAGCTTTTTTCTAGTTGTTTCCGCTATGAAATCAACTTTCATAGGTCTGATCAATTCGAAAATCTTCTTCTTCAACGATATTGTAAGAACATGGAAGCATTTACCTGATGCTGGGACATCTCCTGGACTCTACAGAATACTCAAATCCTCACCAACTTACAGCTCAGATTTTAAATGTCGTGTTTTGTGTCATTGGAATGCTTTTAATGAAAAGATTATACATAGATCAGTCGGGGTGGTTTAAAATATATTATTATATAAATAGATCAATATTATTTTATACAATAGATCATATTATTATACTATATTGACTTCAAATTGATTGTGATCGGTGGGGATCTACAGAATAGCTAACCCTATAATAATATTTTTCGTTGTAACTATGACCTAATCTGTGGTTTCACTGCAAATATTTTATTAATTTTGCGATGCGTGTATGTGAAATCCGTGATATCTTCTAAGGTTTTCATTTGAATTATATACCGTAAAGGACAATTTTAATCTATAATATGTGGCCAAGCTAATTTACGTAATTATTTGGATAAGGGTTAATACTATATACTTGAAAATAGCCCTGGAAGTTATGTAATATTGTTTAACAAAAAATTAAAGATTAAAATGGTTACTGTGAGTCAACCTTAAGAGATAGACATATGCTGTCGCAGTCTTTTTTGTAGGTCTTATTAAGTTGTACAACTCTTCCGTAGAAAATATTCTTTCATCTATTTTCAATTGAGCAGCGTTCGTAAGAAACGTGTTTTTTCGACCGCTTTTTTGTCGACTTAGGTTGCAAATTAGGTCTCCACGAATGTACCTTTGATTTAAACGGGATAATATATAGCTTATTTTCATTTCGAAAGTCCATTCTATATATGAGTGAAAGAATTTTTTAAATCGGTTCAGTAGTTTTTGAGCCAAATCATTACAAACATACAAAAATACAAATGTTCTCTCTTTATAATATTAGTATAGATTAAATTAGTAAAATTAAAGTAAACATAATTTGTATGCACTAAATTTGCAATTTTAGTACATAAGCTACTAAAGATGGGTCTAGTGAAGACTGCGGCTGGCAACTGAACAAAGCCACAATTATTTACTCATAATGTTATACAGTAACAACAACAATCTAAAATACAAAGCCATTAAATCATTTTACACCAGAAAATTTTACAATAAAAACAGTGATACGTGATGGTAGTTTGCGGAAATTCCCCAGGGCGCCACATAATTCTGTAGCTTAACAAACGACGGGGATAACACGCGCCGGGGAAATATCTTTACACTTTCATTACACTACGTTACATTCAGGGAAACTTTTAAACTGAATTTTCTAGTGTGGTCATTATTTTTTTTTAACCTACGAAAACGAAACGGAGGAGGTTATCAAGTCGATGCGTATATATATATATATATTGTTTTTTATGTATGACCACGCATAACTTTTTACAGAGTAGTCTGATTTTGATAATTATTTTTTTATTGGAAAGGATATAACCCCCAAGGTGGTCCTATTTAAATTTTAACGAAATCGGTCGAGCGGTTTTGAATAAATCAACAAAAAAAAAGGATAAAAGTGTCATTATTATGATGATTTTATCATTTCATCAATGTTTATCAACAAATTTACTGGAAAAAACAAAAAATGCCGAAAATCGGACTCAGTTGCGTGTTTTGAGAGAGGCCTATGTCCAGCAGTGGAATGGTACCGGCTGAATATGACGATGAGGATATTTTACAGGTGGTACCATTTTAAGGTACTTTAGTTAGGTAATTTTATCGAGATATGTTCAGTATCTCCAGAGATATGAAGATAAACCTTAAAATTATATTGAAATTGACTAGCGTGACGTTGAAAGTCGGTTCTTTAAGTTTTTTAAGTGATCTTAAATTATGTTTATTATTATTATAGAGCATAAATGTTCTATAAAACGTTTTAAAACGTTTGTCTAGGCCAGGGGTAAGCAATTTCGCCTGCTTATAACATAATAGATTATGGTCACAAAAAATAATAAAGTAAAACTTTCGACAAAAAAATTAAACCGCCGAGAAAACTGAAAAGCAAAAATTTATAATCGGCGCCAAACAAGCAAATTAATTAATTGTGCGTTAAATGCGCGGCGGAGGCACGGCGTGTACTTGTAGGCTAGCGTTTGACCACTATCTCACCTGTTGGTAAGTGATGATGCGGTCAACGATTGTATGCACTCTAGACCTAGAATAGGAACTGACTGTCAATTATAGCTGCCGGAACACATTCGATGTTTGGCGATAGATTTTCCAACTTGAGGGTGCTAGCTGGCCAGGCGGACACTAGATAGTATACTACGATCTGACATCTTAAATTGATAAAACTGGCCAAGTGCGAGTCTAATAGTAATTGTAGTAATTAATACTATTAAATATCTGGTTGACCGAGCTTTGCTCGGTATTTTATGCCACTTAAACAAACAAATATGACTCTTCCCGACATCTATTGACGAATAATAATACTTTTTTTTTTAATTGAGAGCAACTAAAGGTCCATTTAGACGGGGAGAGTTTCTCGTCTCGAAGATACGATTATCGAAGGAATATAAAAAAGATTATATGTCTAAACATTCACTCTCTCTCTTCCTCTCTGGCGACAATTGTCTCGCAATAGAATATTGATAGTGTCGGTCTAAACAGAATGTTCTCGTATTTCGATTCTCGCACTCAAAACGGTTCAACCCGATTTGTACGATACTCGTATGAACTTGAAAAATGTCATACGAGATCGTGTTTATACAAGTCGAGACTCTCATAAGCAAGAATCTGCTTACTATACTTTTGTTGTGTAAACAAACATAGGCAATTATCGCCTAGCGATAAGTCATATGCGAATCTCGTATGACATAATCGTAGCCGAAATTTTAGTTCTTGTCTGTATGTAAACATTTTGATACGATTGTGTTATGGCGATTATATTGTGTGGCTTGTGATAGTAGCGTATGGTTTCTCGTAAGGAAACGTACGAGAAACTCTCCCCGTCTAAATGGGCCGTAACTGCTTTACTGACCCAGTACTTCTACTCGCCAATAGATGTCGGGAAGAGTCATATTTTAAGTTGATTATCAATAAAGATGATTATTGAAAACACGAACAAAACAACATTTTCTGAAAATGACTCCTAGCTAGATCGATTTATCGCCCCCGAAATCCCCTGTAGGTATACTAAATTTTATTTAATCGTTGGAGCCGCTTCCGAGATTCAGATTAAGGTAAAGACGATAGCGCCATCTTTGATGCTAGGTAGATGGCGCTGCGCTATGGTAAAAAACTTTTTTTAAAACTTTTCTTTAATTTTTAACTTTGTTCTGTTCTTAGTATTTGTTGTTATAGCGGCAACAGAAATACATCATCTGTGAAAATTTCAACCGTCTAACTATCACGGTTCATGAGATACAGCCTGGTTACAGACGGACCGACAGACAGACAGACGGATAGCGGAGTCTCAGTAATAGGGTTCCGTTGGTACCCTTTGGGTTCGGAACCCTAAAAATAACTTATACTGTCACAGATTAAATAATAAAATTACGTACTTTCTCTGAATAACTAATAGAATTACGGTACTGTACTGAAGCGAAGCCTGTGATTCGATGTCGGTTTTTTGTTAGTTTTTATTTCTTGGATTTTTTACCCCCGACGGATAGGAGCTTACAAATCAAGACGATTAATATTATGTTTTATTCAAGAATATGTTTAAAGTTATAAATAAATTACAATGAAAACCAAGAGCACAGAAAATTAATCAAAATCTCTTGACGAATAATTTGAAACTACTCTTCAAAACAAACACCAAAACTAATCTGCTTTGTACATTTGTATCGAACTATTTGAAGTACAAAGGAAGATGGTACGACTTTGTCTGTCTGAAACTTCTCCTTCATTTAGCTGTGCCGATAGTTGTGCGCCTGATTTCAGATTGCTGCAATATGAGAGTCAAAACTTACTCTGCTGGTTGAGAAGGCACTAAATTAGCAGTTTTGTGAGCACATGTGACAACGAAAAGCATGTAGGCACTAAGAGGGAACGTTTGGTGCAGTTTTCCATACAAACGTATCCCCCGCCTGGAAAATGCTTCTTGCAAGCAATTTTTTTTTTCTACAAAATATTAAGGTATGCTGTAGTATATCATTTGATTTTTTTGACCAAATGAAACTAAATATGTCTGTCTGTCTGTCTGACTGTCCGTCGCTCAAGACCCCTTCTTAAGGAACGCGTGAAGGTATCAAGTTGAAACTTATATCAAATACTCGGTCTACGGTATCTTTCAGTTGTGAAAAAATCGAACTTGTTAGTCAACGCGATCAAACGACAATTATGATTATTTATTATATATATTTCTCGGATATTTTGCAATTCCACAAAGGAATCAAAACCTGTAGGGTATGAAATTCGGCATGAAGCAAGATCTTGGAGCAATCATAAAAGAAAAAATGAAAACCGCAAATATGTAGTTTAATGAAAAAAAAGCGAATTTACTTATTATTTGCGTTTGGTGCGTGAACAGTGTCGGAATCGGTCTATCTATATCTATCGAACTGAAAAGTCAAGTTTGTTTTAACCTAAGTAGTTTGACAAGTTTGTACGGAAGCCTCGGTGCGCTATTTCAACTCGCATTTGCTATATGTTTATTTTATATAATATCCTGGAGATGATGACAGATTTGTCTGATGACCGATTTGCCTGCTTAAAGGTGATGGCTAGCCAGGCGGACTCTAGAGAGTACTAATTTCTATTACGCCAATGGCCTTATAAGCTCAAACAATAATTAACAACCTTGAATGTTATGATGAGTCTTCCACTCGTAATATGACGTTATATAACAAAAAAGTTAAGCAAATCATTTTTACCTTGAAGCATCAAAGTACTTAAATATTTATTAATGGCCTCAATAGCATGCTAAAATAAATCGCTGCGTCATATTTAAGGTGAGAGACATAGAAATACATGGGTTTGTTTTTTACCAACAGTGTAAAAACAGTTTTACGGTACTTACAATTATTTTTTTATGCCAATCACGCATTTAATTCTTGATCATATCAGGATCAAAAGTCACCTCTATGTAATGTCTTTATCACAAATACTTTTGTGTTTGTACTTGTACTGTTAATCAGTGGTTTTTGTTTTTTTTTTAAGCTTACTAGCTACATATTTATTATAGTTATTATTTAAAACATGTCGCCTTTCGGTTCTTGTTCAAGTTCAGTTTCGGCATGATCTCCAGTGCAGTTAGGTCAGTAAACGAGTAGCGAAAATAACATAATTCCTTAATTGCGCTATGACTATTGTAATTGGACTATAGTCAGTAATATACATTAATTTTCAAGCATTTGTCTTTTTCAGACTAACAGAAATTTTAGACCACGTCCTCACGAACAATCAGAGAGTGTGTTATTTTAAGCTGAATATATTTAAAGAACAATTTAAGATCGTTTACAAAACGAAATAAACTAGCCTAAGTGCAAGTCGGAATCGCACTCGTAGGGTTCCGTACCACACTACAGTATTTATTAAGATCGAGCAAAAAATACCACTATCATTTTTCGCCAGCAAAAAATAATAATTAATAAACATTTTATTTCTTATAACGCCATCTAACGTCTAACAAAGGTGTTAGGCATCGGCATTTTAATATAACGCCATCTATGGACGTTTACCTAAGCGTTCATAGATGGCGTTATATTGAAATGCCGAATAAAACACGTTTCTTGTATGACCCCCTATTATTTTTAAATATACATATACAATAATTTTTAGTATTTCTTGTTATAGCGGTAACAAAAATACATCATCTGTGAAAATGTCAACTGTCTAACTATCACGGTTCATGAAATACAGCCTGGTGACAGACAGACGGGCAGACAGACAGACATACAGACGGACAGCGGAGTCTTAGTAATAGGGTCCCGTTTTACTCTTTTAGTACGGAACCCTAAAAACCGACTTCTAATTTTGCTCTAATCATTTTCAGTACCAAGTTTGAGTTGTTTATCTCTATGTTTCTGGAGATACTCATCAGATCTCGATTAAATTACAATGAACCTTGTCTTTTCTTGGTTAATAAAAGCAAAATACAACTGTCAAATTGAAAACCTCCTTCTTTTTCAAAACCGGTTAAAAAATGACATTATATTAACGTGTGATAATCTACTAATATCTTAACTGCACGATCTGAAAATCAACTCTGCAGCTTTAGCAAAAAAATTGTTATCTAAATCCAGCTATAGATAGGTATATAAACATACACAATAATACATTAATTTAAAATTTAAAACCACTCCCGACTGATCTATGTAGTTATAATCAGTTCATTGAGACCATTCCAATGAGCCTGAACACGACATTTCTGAGCTGAAGTTTGTAAGGAATTGTATATTCTACAGATTCCAAGAGATGCCCCAACATCAAGTTTACCATATTCTTGCAATATCTTTGAAGTGACAGATACGACATTTTGAATTAATCAGACTAAGTTGCTCTCATAGCCTCGTTAGCTAGAAGAAAAGAGCTCGTAATCTTCAAGCTGTTAAACTGATTTTTATGAAACAAACCTCACAACACTCTCGAACGGAAAAAACTAATTCGAAATCGGTTCATCCGTTTAGGAACTATCGTACGGTTTCACAGACAGACATACACTAATTCACAGATACACACGTTAATCTTATAACACTCCTCTTTTTGTTTCGGGGGTAAAAAAACAACATTCGACGAATCACATTATATTAGAATGCCACTCGCCTTAATTTGCGAAATGCGTCAAAAATTGTAAAGCTTTACAGTTTACAATATCTACCAGTATATCTCTAAAATGACAGAAACGTTCTTATCCTTATCTTTGCTTTAAATGTCCTTATCTTCAACAGCAAAATATAATTGATATTTTCCCTGTGTGGGTTTGAAATTAATTTGTTCTATTTACCTGACCGTGCGAGGCAGGTGTCTCGGCTCGCCACAATAAATAGCTATTCAGCAGGCGGTGTCGCCGGAAGGTGTTCTCAATTTGTCGGCCCAAATGAGATTGTCGCCGCTTTCTGTATTAGGAAACTGACTTCACATTTCACTTTGAAATGAACGTGTGGGGTAACTTTTAATTCGATTACATTGTGCTTTTAGTTTCATAATGTTGATTGCAGGAATGTGTCATTGGTATTGCAATAATCTAGACAGACTTGAGATTTGAACAATCCGACATTTTTACCCGACTACGGCGAACCAAAAAGGAGGGTTATGTTTTTGACCGGTATGTGGGTATGTGGTATGTGCGGTATGTGGGTTGTATGTATGTTCATCTGTTCCCTCATAACTTCTAAACTAAATCTGGTGTCGTTGGACGCGTCTTATTTGTCTGCTAGTTATAGGCTATGTGACGTCACTAGAAATTGAATGTGGCGCCCTCTAGAGGGCACGAAGTCAAGAACTAAAAAAAAAATTTCACCCCACCCCATCGTGTGGGGTATCGTTAAATAGGTATTTTAAAATGAAGGTAGGGTTTGGTACATCATATTTTTGGCAAGCGTAGCGTTTGCGAGATATATCCCGTCGAAGTCAAGAAAACTCATTTCTACCCCACGGCGCGGCGTCGCAAAGAAGCAATAGGGAGGGTTATGTGTTTGTATGTATGATCGCTATGTATGTATGTAAGGATGTTGACATGTATGCATGTATACATTTATGCAAAAACCCCAAAATACTTGAAATAAAAAATAAGTTCAAAAACTAAAACCCGACTACTGAAATATCACGCTCTAAAAAGTATGAAACAAGAAAATATTCTCATCTGTACCCTTAGTACGAGTTTTCATACCAAACTCGATATCGTATATCGAGCAAATTTTGTATGAAAAACAGTACAGCGCCTCTAGTGGTTACTACACTTAACTAAATTTAGACCAATCAGGGAGCCAGAATAAGTCGAAAACTATGTGAGATCTGTCAAAAGCGTTTACGATAAAAACTCGTACTACGGGTACTGAGATCGCTATGTACAAGCTATTCAATATGTATCGCTTATCATATAAAAAACTTACTTTTAATAAGAATTTTATCGTATATTTTACATATTCTTAGTGGTGCTCAGAGGATAGCCGTGGTCCTACGTCACCTACCGTAACAAAACAATACATTTTGAAAAGTAGCATACGACCACGGGTATCCACTAAACACCACTAAGAATATTTATAAAATACGATAAAATATTTATTAAAAGTAAGTTTTTTATATAATAAACGATACATGTTGAATAGTTTGTACATAGCGATCTCAGATGAGAATATTTTCTTGTTTCATACTTTTTAGAGCGTGATATTTCAGTAGTCGGATTTTAGTTTTTTGAACTTATTTTTTATGTTACATTTAGTTTCCTTTATACTTACCGTCATAATTACATAGTTACTAGAAATAACACTCCATCTAAAACACATATAAGTCAGGTATTCAGTAATAAAATAGAGATCCTTCCGCCTTCTGAGTCACAAAGCTGCCTGCATGATTGACGATTTTATCGTATGTTTGCTGTAGCCACATTAAGTACTATGAGGTTCTTGGAGTAGTCTAACACTTCAATATTTAATTTATATATAAGTACCGAACAACCATGGCTATCCGCCATA
This sequence comes from Cabera pusaria, assembly GCA_954871355.1. Classification (NCBI taxonomy): domain Eukaryota; kingdom Metazoa; phylum Arthropoda; class Insecta; order Lepidoptera; family Geometridae; genus Cabera; species Cabera pusaria. The sequence continues at coordinate 19,921,510 of OX940888.1, forward strand.
CTCGATGTACTCTTCGGTCCCAGGTTGTCATCGCTCGAGAACGTAATTTTGCGACGTTAGTCTATTTTGTAGCTTAATTATATGAACGTTGAAGCTGACAGTTCTAGAGCTTCAATATTTATTAATCTGTTCTAACACAAAATACAAATACAAAATTTCTTTATTGATATAATGACATTGAACAATATAATATGAATTCATAGTCTCCCGAACTAGCTTTGCTGTGTCTCAGGAGCCAATGGCTTCTCCCATATTTGTGATCGCTTAGTTTTATGACTATATTATTAAATGCTGACAAAAAATATTGCTAATTACTAACTTTTAGTTTTAATAAGTATTCATTTGTGTGTGTGTGTGTGTGTTTGTGTTTATGTGTATGTTTGTGAGGGAGGGTGAAGGATGTATGTATGTAGGTGTGTGTTTCTGTGTGTATGAGTAGAAGTGTATGAATGTGTCTTTATTTGTAAGTCTGTATCTGAGTTTGTGTGTACATAGGTACATTTATGTGTAAACAGTTAAACACTTTTATTTATATTGAAATCAGAAGTATGTATCACCAAGTAGTTTCTCTAAGTTGTCATATTCAAATGTTTTGAGGTATGTAATAATTTCAGTTTTTATATCATTGTTATTAATTTTCCTAATGTTGTGTATTTTATCAATTGCATTATAATAATAATCTTGTAAATATATATTATATTATAAATAATCTTGTTTTGGAGCTTGGAACTGGACAACTTTTTACTCTTTTTGCTGATTCTGGTAAAAATGGAACAATTTTCCTATGGTATCGCCGCAAACTTTCATAAACAAGTATTTTTCTAACAGAGAGAACATTAGCCTTTTCGTAGACAGTAGATGTAGGATGCCTATAAGGTAGGTACAACATAACTTTTAACAGGGCGCGTTGTGCTCGTTCTACATCAGCTATGGCCGCAAGGCGGATGGTCGCTGTTGAAAAAGAGCAGCTGAAAATCGAGCTTAGTGGCGTACTATAGAAGAGGCCTATGTCCAGCAATGGACTAATACAGGCTCATAATGAAGATGATGACTATGACATCAGCTATTACCAGTCCATTGCCACTTAATGTAGATGTGAAATTTGATCATCCATCAGAGGACAAAAATATGGTTAGGAACGTAACGGATGGCAATATTTCCAATACGATCTATTAATGAACCCCCGTGCATTGATTTTCATCCACAGTTCGTAATGCAACTCAACAGTATACTAGAAAATTGACAGTTTCTATTGGTATGATTCAATCTTAAAGCAAATCATGCTACGCCGTGCCATGGCCGTTCTATGCTCCAGTAGGGCTACGGTGATACAGAACATGCATAGACCGGGCACGGTCACAGCACGATGTAGCATAAAATCCATCATGTAGATCCTTTTTGATCGGATGACGGCATGCCCTCAGCGGTACAAAAGATAATTTAAATTAGTGGGGATTTTAATACCGATAGCAATCTGTGCGATGTTATTTACGTCAAGACATCCTTATGTGGTTAACCTCAATTAAATCTTAGTGGCTAAATTGAAGGTACCGTTATTGCCGCAGTACTTTGGTAAAGTTTCCAATATACCAAAAGTATGATTATAAAATACCGACTATTATACTCACTACTGTTTGTTGTCGACTTTCTCGACCTAGGTTGCATGCATGTCCGATGCACATCCTCGGGAGTTAATAGTTAATAATAGTCGGCGTTTTATAATCATGATTCAAACTCACGATAACTATAAATCTAAAATACCAAAGTAATTTCGCTGGTTTTACACTGCCTATTTTTGAATCTCAAGTAATTTTTAGGGTTCCGTTCCTTAAAAGGAAAACAAGGAACCCTTATACATTACTTCGTTATCCGTCTGTCTGTCTATATGTATGTCTGTCTGTCTATATGTATGTCTGTCTGTTGAAACCCTTTTTGTTCGGAAAGCGTTGAAAGTTGAAATATAAAACAAACACTTGGGTTTACGATCCCTTTGAAACTTGTATATCAAGAAAATGAAATGATAATTATGACTGTTTATGTCACATATTTTTCGATTTCACAAGAGACTCAAAACCTATAGGGTACTTCTAATTGACAAAGAATCATGAAATGAGGCAATAAATTCTGTCTTACAGCGATTTCAATATTACAAACATATTATTTGTGGTTTTATCAATAACTGTGTTCTCTCTCTACTCTCTATTGAACGGCAAAGTTGTGTTTGTTCTTTTGTCTTATAGTCAGAACAATAATGTCTACAAGTTTTTAAGATCTCATGTACCCACAATTCATAGCAATAAATGGTTTCAATGGTTTAAATGGTACGGTGCGGGAGTCCAATTCGCACTTGCCCAGTTATATTTTTACCTTTAGAGTGACGTAGTCTTGCTCACAGCATTGCCTGCAGTGAAAAATACCTAGAGACTACTGTAAGGTATATCGTATACCTTCATGTGAATGTCGTCATTTACAATTAGAACATCTGTAGATTTAAATTTTGCCTTCCTTGTTGTGCATTTCTAGGTGTTCTAAATGTTAACGCCTCATTGCTAATAATGCTAATAGTCGCAATATGGGCGTCATTATTTTTGACAGATCGAGTGGTCATTGTAAGCCAAACAGAAAAACAATTTGCCACCAATTACCAAGAATCTTGAAATGACGTACGACATTGGAGAAGGTTTCGATGACTCTTCCAACCAGCTGTGAAGCAACCGGTTTGATAAACCAAAGTTGATCTTTGCGAGGTTATTAGAAGCCGTGAGACCGGCAAAGGTCTCACATGTTTTAAACAATACTTTTTACCACCACTCAATTTTAATTTTACATATTTTATATATAGGTTCGTAAATATGTTAAAGTGTGTAATATTAGTTTGTTTGTTTACTGCTATGTTGGCCGAACCCGGATACGAAGACAGAGGTTAGTTTTTTATTAACATTTAGAGCTTGTTTCTGTACAAACACTTTATGTAAATATTATCGACATTTTCCCTCGTATTTTTAGCCAATACTTATTGCTTATAGGTGCTTTTATATTTATTAAATGTGTATATCTTGTTATTAGCATTATTAGTATTGTAGCATTTGAGTAGAATCAATAGCTAAATATGCAGATGGTATACATATAGACTTATTACCTATTATTTAGATTCATCGAACTTCTAATACTCAAATCAAAATAATTTAAAGAAATATCCGAAATTATCACAGATATTCAGCAGGTAAATGTAACATAACAGTGAGAAAGTATTATTCAATATTCTAAAAGCACCTTACGGTTGTCAAAGTACTGAACAACCTGTTTCTCTTTTATCAGAAAAACGGACATCGGATAGCCATTGGCCTTCAGTCCCATACAATATTGTATCAACATATAGAATACGATATAGAGAGCCACGACAAACATGGCCATCTTCTAACTGGAACAATGGACAGCTCTACACGTCAACCTCAAATAATTTCAATCCTGCTACCTCAGTTAGAGAACGTTATGCACGGGAAAATAATTATGGAGTTCCACCTCATGAAAGGCCTGGTGGCAACAATGAATTTCAATCACAATATGATAGGCCTCCACCACCTCCTCGCGACGACGGTTATCAGTCATCTCATGCAAGACCACCACCGCACGATAGAGGACCACCACGTATTGATGACAGACGTAATGGTTATGACGACAGGCCTCCCCCTCCACCTCCTCGAGACTATGAAGGTAAGGGGCCTCATGATAGAAGTCCATCGTTAAGCTACGATCCTTCACATTACTACGACTATCGGGCACCTCATGATTGGCATGCTCCACCACCACCACCAGACAGAGAACCACCTTATAAGCCTAATCACTATGAACGTAGATCCAGTGAGCGCAGCGGCTACCAGCAGGGTCGTGATTATCGTCCACCTCCGCCACCAGATCAAGGTGGCTCTCATAATCATAATGGGCCACCACCACCACCACCGCCCGATGAATACGATCCAAGATACCATCATAACCCACCTCCACGTGATCATGGTCCTCCTCCTTATCATGGTGGGCCACCGCCTGGCCCCCCTCCTCATCATGGCAGACCGCCTCCAGGTCCACCGCCTCATGGTAGACCACCGCCAGGCCCCCCTCCTCATCATGGTGGACCACCTCCAGGTCCTCCACCTCACGGTAGACCACCGCCAGGCCCCCCTCCACATCATGGCAGGCCACCTCCGCACGAACATGGTGGTCCTCCCGGCCCCCCTCCATCCGACCGTGATCGATATGAAGGAGGTCCACCTCCTTACAGAGGAGAAACATCGCCTAATAATAAAGACCGCTCATACTATAGTGATACTGGTCCAGAATATAACTATTCACGTGACAAAGGATCTTCAGAAAATAATGAAAAGCAACTCAATTTAACAGATGAACGATTGATATTATTTTTTAACGAGTTCAAATCAAGATTTCCTATTAATTCTTCTACTCCTAATCAAACGACTTCTTTGTTACCCAAAGAAAACATAGATATTAGATCTGTTACTGAAAAAGAATTCGATATTGATGTAAGATTTATGTCAAACAATAATGATGCTACATCAAAGGCTACGCAAGCGCCTTTTAATTTAAAACATCAACCACTATTTCAAGCGATCCCAGTCACACCAGAAAGTTAGATAGGTACAAAATATTCACAGGACTTCACATCTACTGGAAGCAAGTACTAACCAAAAACAGTGCAGTAATTTTTTTAAGAAACTTACAGTCTATGAGTTAAAAATACATATACTGATGTTCATGTCGAAGTTGAAGACTGTTCTGAATATGAAGCTTGACGGAATCCATACATCTGTTCTGTCTCATTAAGAATTAACCTCAGCTAATCTGTGATAATCTATCTATGTACATACTTATGCAGCATATATACAGCTTATGTACATAATATTATTTATAAGGTTTATTTATATAACTCCGCTTATTTATGCAAATAATATATTTCTGTAAATGCTTGTTAAGAAAAAAATATAAATATAATATATTTTAACACACACTGCAGTTTCAATAATACCGTGAAATTACCAATCATTAGAATAACAGAAAAGATATGTATTTATTACAAACTAGATAAACCCCGCGACTTCGCCCGCGTTGAAATTGATATGTGGCAAGTGGAAAACAATATCAAATCCTCACACACTTAAGGTAAGGCCACACCGCGGCGTCCTGCGATGTGCGGGCGCGATCTCAGTACTTTTCAATTGTTTTCTGATCGCGTTTGGTGTGAACCAGTCGGTACAAATACTACTGCGCTATCTGATCGCCGCCTAGATCGCACACGCCGCACGCTGCGGTGTGTCCGTACCTTTAGTTTTGCATTTGTGTTATTAGTAGGATATTGTATTTTGATAGTTTCTGTAGAAATATTGTGTTATTTTACCAACACAAATGTGAATAATGTACATAACTACTTAATATGTTTTAAATATATATTCGTTTAGAAAATATTAACCAGAGCGTTATTAAAATTGCTAGAATCATTAAAACTAAAACTATTTCCATCTCAATTCGTCTATATGGACTCATAAATATTTCTTTTTTGTAGGCAAAAGATCACCTCAAGATGTTTATGATCCAAACTCTAATATGGGTGGTCCACCTGGTCCTAGAGGTTTTGTGAGTTATCCTGAACGAAGGTTTCCTAGAGGACCACCTAATAGGGGCCCACCTGAAAATAGAGGTCCGCCTGGCAACCGAGGCCCACCAGCAAACAGGGGCCCTCCAGCTAACAGAGGACCGCCTGCGAATAGGGGTCCTCCAGATAATAGGGGACCACCGAACAATAGAGGACCACCACAAAAAGGAAACTCACAAAATGTCCCACCACAAATTATACCATCTGGTAATGACGAGAGTTACGGTGATGGTGCCCATTCTATAGATTCTGTTAACAAAGGAAATAACGAATCGACGCTGCAGACAGCTACAAGTAGTGCTCGACCTGTTGCCAATGTAGATCCTAGTATGATGTTTCAAGCAGTTGCCGTTACCCCAGCTGAATAGGTATCCCTTATTCATAATCAGATCTCATTGAAAGCCATTTTATATAAGATTATAATATAAAAGTATGTAATTTAGATCATTTAAATAACATAACGTATTAAAAATGTACTGAAAATCTACATATAATGTTAATACTAAATGTTAAATATGACAAAATTAAAATAATAATGGCAACATTATAAAGGCGTCTTTTAAAGTCAAAGTCAAAGCATTTATTCAGTATATGGGCAAATTAAAAATTAGCACTTACACACGTCAAATAACATTAAATAGATCATATTCAACAAAAAATATAGATATAACAGAAACATAACGCTTTGAATTTACAAAAAAAAAACAAAGGTATTGAGCCATTCAGCTTTCATCTAGACGTCGAACGTCACACTTAAAACACATGTTTAATTCCCCTTATTAATGTAGGGTTGCCAACCGTACCATTACGTGCACCCGCAACCCAGTGCATGTTTCAGTACTTCAGACAATTTTTATCCAAAAAATTGTGAAATAATGAAACATAATAGATAAATAAAACGCAGACTAATTGCAGTACAAATCATGTTCCGAATGGAACTGATTGTCCGACTATCAGCCGCATAATACCGTCGTAACAGGCAACCCTAGATCTGCAAACAAAAGATGAAAACTGATTGACTGTTGAATCTACTGAGTTTATTCAATCTAATGAGTGCTTTCAAGTATTGATGTTGTTTTCAAAAACTTCGCTTATTGTCACTAGTTTTTAACCGACTTCACAAAAAAGGAGGAGGTTATCAATTCGTCGTCACATTTTTTTTTTTTTTTTTGTGTGTATGTTACGCGATTTCTCCGTCAATTGTGAACGGATTCAAATGATTCTTTTTTTAATAGGTAGGATACGTTTCCGAGGTGGTCTTATTTTAATTTTATCGATATCTGATTAGTATCACCAGAGATATGGAGATAAATACCTCAAACATAGGAGAATGTACTAGTTTTAGTAGAAGAGTCCCAAGAAGATTATACACAATGGAGGTTGCTATTGCATATAAGATATTCTTACGGTATCTGTGAGCGAGATAGAAATAAAGGTGGGGATATTTTTTTTTATATCTTATAGGCAAGCGTTTGACCACTATCTCACCTGTTGCTAAGTGATGATGCGGTCGAAGATAGAGAAGTGGACTAGAATGGGAACTGGCTCTCAAGGATAGCTGCCGGAACACATTAGATGTTTGGCGACAGATTTTCTGACTTGAGGGTGGTAGCTGGCCAGGCGGACACTAGATATGTCCTACCACCATGCGGGGGTTGTTCGTTTCTTAACGATGTTTTCTTTCACCGGAGGGCAACTGTGAGAAGCGCACATATATTTTTCGATAGAAAAATTCATTGGTGCACGGCGGTTTGAACTCGGTACCACGGCATCAAAGCCGACTGTTCTCCCAATTACGCCACCGGGCCCTCAATAAATAATTATATATTAATAATTATAATAAATAATTATATATAAATATAAATAATTTGTCTTCACAGGAATGTTCTACCGGGCAAAGTCTTGTTAGGGTGCAAACTTTTTTAAACATACCTAAGCTTTTTTGACATGACATGACGTTTGGCGAAGATGGCGGCCATTTTAGTCCCGCGACACTGCATACATTATTAAATAACTCAGAATTATGAACGTACTTTGTACCAATCAACACTGCAAAAAAAAAATATTAGTATAATACCACAGACTATATAATAGTTACTACGTAAATCATACTTTCCGTTGTTAGGTTGGCTACACAGTGCTTTCATAATTCGGGTATCCACAATATAGGGAAGTGCCTCTTATAACGTAGTAGAGTGATTCAGTACTCTGTTGGCCATATGGCGGCAATTAATGTTAATAATCGCAAATAATAGTTTTTAATATTCATTTTGGAATACAACTAGTCCGTGTTATAAAGTATTTGGAATTATTGTAATAAAATAGACAATTAATTATCGTGTGTGTCAGATGCTTTAATTGCACAGGGCCATTTTGGACATTGTCCTTTGATACCTTGATGACATCATTATTACTAGTAAATATTTTCACTATAGCGCGGCATTTAAAGTCAATTTTTTTAGGGTTCCGAACCCAAAGGCTACCAAATGAACACTTTTTGAGACTTTGTTGTCTGTTCGTCCGTCCGTCCGTCCGTGTGTCTATATGTGCGCACTTTACAGATCTGTATCTTCTTAACCGTTATAGGTACATACTTGAAATTTTCAAAAAGTATATATCCGTCAGTGTATAACGGCCCAGACACGAAATTTTATAGATGCATGTAATTTAATTAAAACTTGTTTTGCACTAAAAAGGGTAAAATAAGTTATTTAAAAAAAAAAAAACAACTTCATAACCACAAAAAGGCACTCAAAAGCGAAAAATAATTTACTTAAAATTATTATAAGCGTTACCCACTTCTCTATTTGAAGTCGGTGCCAGCCAAGTCTAATAGGTAGTAGATAGATAATACCTACATGTATCTACCTACTTACTAACCTACATGTACCTACTTACTACTACTACATACATAGTATCTATCTAATATCCAATAGACTTGGCTGGCACCGACTTCAAATAGAGAAGTGGGTAACGCTTATAATAATTTTAAGTAAATTATTTTTCGCTTTTGAGTGCCTTTTTGTGGTTATGAAGTTGGTTTTATTTTTTTTGAAAAATAACTTATTTTTCTTAATTAATGACTTCGAGCATTATGCTCGAAGTCATTATTAGATATATAACTGTTTATTCGCAAACGTATGAGGTATTAATCCAATTTGTAAGACACATTCGTGTAATCTACTGTATTAAAACGTAGACGCAGCAAAAAATAAGTAACAAAATTACGCGATTTTATTCTTCGTACATATGATATTAAAACAGGTAAAAAACAAGCAGCTTAAAATAATTAATAAACACCTAATTTTATTTTAGCAAATTTGAACCTCGTATATTAATATACTAACTGTGTTCCGCGGCTTCAGCTTCAGCTTTTTCCCGCGTTAAAAAATATCCTATAGCTTAATCCATATTACTGACTATACCTGTGCAAAATTTCAGCTAAATCGGTCCAGCTATTCTAAACAAATAAACAAAATGACTTTCGCATTTATAATATTGGTGTTGATAGTTGGATGTATAAAATTAATAAACAATACAATTTTAGTAGTTTATTGCTCATTCATCAATTGAAATGATTGACTTATAGCGCCTTTTTGCATCTTCCATCATCGGTACGCATGAATCCTTTCGTACATCCTCCAACAAAGTTTTCCCTGCCATCTTTTTCGTCAGTTGTGTTACTTTTGGCCGAGTTACCTGTAGAATTGGTTACAGTTAGTGTAGTTTGTGTATTTGGCACTAGTTCATTCGGTTTGCTTGGAGTATCTGCAGATCCGCCAGCTGTGACTGACATTGTTGTAGCGTCAAATGTAGTATCTTCATTACTGTCTCTAAATATTATGGATCCTTCATTTTTCGGTTGTAAATGTAGAGCCGTTTTTACATCTTTCGTCACTTTAGACAGGGTATCACGTATATCGCCGAAAAATGCATTGGCTGAATTGCCACCAATACAAAATGACGTCAGCAAAATATAACACAATAGAAAAATATAGCTTTTCATGTTCACAACTATTAATACAATAGACGTCTTTAATTTCTCACTATAGACTGAAGAGTCCAATACATACTTGTAGAATAGTTGACTTGGCTAGTGAAACGGTTGATAACAATATGACCTTTTTAAAATTATCATTTAAAAGGTCTCAGAACGCTTATATTATTTCTAAGAAGAGATAAAAACAATGACTTGATTATATTAGCACGCAGCTTGGTTAGGTATGATACAATAAAAAAATAATTATTATGAATGTCTTTTCCCTATAACGATAATAATCCTTATTATTTTCATTATTCATGTCGATTTATAAATCACTTTAAATCATTCTGTCAAATCGAACTTACAGTAAAATTAAGGGCAAATCATTATAAATATCCCGAACGAACTTGTGAGAACTATTTCAGCCACTATATTGTCTATAGTACAAAACCTAATTGCTTGAAATCATAGACAATCTATCCACCTTCCTTTCTTAGTCTGACACGTTACACAATACAGACCTAATCCAAACAAAACTTAAGAATTATTATGTATTAGCTGTGCTTCGCGGCTGCACCCGCCTTTACAAGTACCACCATAACGTTACGGTATTTCGGCAGCACACAGCCCTTAAGAATCAGAGTATTCTAGGCCTAGCGTATTCACCCTCTTCGACCACATCATTTCTTACTACCAGGCACGATAGTGGTCAAACGCTAGCTTATCAGATACAAAAAAAATCTAATGTCATATTCCGGATGAATAACTATTGGCTGTATCATCATCATCATCATCATAATCAGCCGGTGTCAGTCCACTGCTGGATGTAGGCCTTTCCCAAGATACGCCACTGAGCCCAATCTTCGGCTCTTCTTTTCCAGTCACTGCCCACCGCTTTTCGTATGTCGTAGCTCCACCTAGTCATAAGACGTACTACAATACGTTTGTCGATTCGCGGTCTCCACTCTAGGACAAGTCTACCCTAACGGTTATCAGTCCTGCCGCAGATATGACCAGCCTACTGCCACTTCAGCTTACTAATCCATTGAGCTATGTCGATAACTTTAGTTCTCTGGCGAATTACTTCGTTCCGAATTCGATCCCGCAGAGAAATACCGAGCATAGCTCTCTCAATAGCTCGTTGAGCGGTTTTAAATTGGTGGACCAGTCGAACTGTGAGTGTCCACGTCTCGGCTCCGTATGTCGTCACTCGTCACAGGTAGGACGTACTGGTTAAAGACTTTTGAGTTTAAGCACTGTGGTATTTGCTGTATACTAAATTTCATCTTCCATTTAATCATTTTGGCCGTAATTGAGAAAAAAATGTTCTAATATTTTGTAATATAGTAGAATATTCACACACAACATGAGAGACTCAACATATAATTGTCTCAAGATTACGGGCGCAGCATTCTGCGAGCCACTGTTTCTGTTATAGGCAGACGACATTGCTTACCATCAGGCGAGCGTCTCGCTTGCCCCATTCCACATATCATAAAAAGGTTACATGTAGTTTCTTGGCAAACGCTATTATTAATAAAATTGTTTCGTACCTTTAGATTCTTCGCCTACATATTCCTGTACGATCCCGCCTCTGACCAAGTGGACAGTCCAATACCGGCAGTCTTACAATCTGCCCAGTTTTTATCACCTCTGTCAATGGTTCTTCAGTTTTTATTTTATCCTTTATATTTAATACTACATTTTCCCCCGCTGCACAAACATTTATAATAATAGCGATAATTATAAACAAATACTTGACGTCCATTTCAATGTATCACATTGATTATACTGAGTAGTTATGTAACTACAGTTCACTATACAGTATACTAGGTCGTAATGTAACAACATACTTAACTATGCCTAGATTCTAGTCCATACGTATTATAAATAAATATTATCCTAATTATACTTGTATGTCAGAGACTTGCATGTAACATTGTGTCTATTGTAAAAGTTCGACCAACCTTAAATTACTAGACTGGCCCTGCCAAAATTAGCAAAGCAAATCTGAATGCAATTGGATAGTTTTGACATTATTTAGAATAAATTATGAGTAAAAAACATAAAAAAAACTCTTATTTAACGTGCCTTGAGAGTTGTATTTACATAATATATATGTGTACTAGTGTGAGTCAAATCTTGGAAGCTAAATTAGAGCCACTTTCTGAAGTTCGATTGGACTCAAATTTAGTATCCTACTTGCGTATTTTCGGCACATGAGTAAAGAAAAGGTTTCGGTGACAATGCAGACAGCCAATTTAACTATTGCACGACAAAAAGAAAAAAGAAATTTATATATTTTGTCAGTTGGTCTAAAATCGTTTGACATTTTCACAGTACACTATTCTGTGACAGTACATGGAAGCATAGAAAAGACAATAATACTACTTATTGGAAGTGAGAATCCGGCGCTTACTGCATAGTTTTCAAAATCTGAGCTCTTGTTTCCATCCAATCCTTAAAAAAAATCCTCAAGATCTTTCCAATATATTACTGTAAAAATTACTAATACAAAATATCAAAAAAAATCCAATATATTACTGGAAATGGAAACTGGAAAATACTTATACTCCAACAAGACTAGAAACTGGAAGACTGCACTGAAACGAGGCGCTAGGCGACTGATTTTAGTCCAATCTGTGGATTGTACTAAAAATTAGTTTGGTTCGCAACTATGTCAACCCGTCTCCTATGCTGGCTGGCACCAAACATCATGCTGGAACTCGCCACGATTGAATCCTACCACCAGTAGTCATCCATTTTATATCACCCAGAGATCCCGTTTAGCGAATAAAGCCTACAGACGCAGGAATACAACTTTACAATGACCTTCCCATGTGACATTGGCCCCTTTTTCCTATACAGCTATATTTGTATAGTTATACTATTTATTGTGCGACAGCTACGGACTTTTCACTCCTTAGAGAGATAAGATCAATCCTCAGAGACCAGTGGCTCTGCGGAATTTTCTAATAGACTTTGATGTTACAATTTTTAGGTGTCTGGGCGGTAATTTTAGATATAATAAAGGATACATCGTCTGAGACTCATTGTACCACTATTTATTATTACATAACTATTTACGTTTACAGGAAGTGACGAAAATTATATCATCATCAACATCAGCCGATGTCGTCCATTGCTAGACGTAGTACTCTCCCAAGATGCGCCACTGAGCCCGATCTTAACTTGAAAATTATAAGTAATTTTGTAATTGCTAGAAGTACTTTTAAGATTTTAATGATCGGTGAGTGAGCTGATTTGTCAGTCACAAAAATCAGGAAACTTGCAATAGTTTTTAGGGTTCCGAACCCAAAGGGTACCAACGGAACCCTATTACTGAGACTCCGCTGTTCGTCTGTCTGTCTGTCTGTCTGTCTGTCTGTCTGTCTGTCTGTCTGTCTGTCTGTCCGTCTGTTTCCAGGCTGTTCTGTTCTCATGAACCGTGATAGTTAGACGATTGAAATTTTCACAGATGATGTATTTCTGTTGCCGCTATAACAACAAATACTAAAAACAGATCAAAGTTAAGAATTAAAGGGGAAAAACCATACAAAAAACGTGTTTTTACTATAGCGCCATTTATGTACGATTGTTTACCAGTGTTTCTCAATCTTTTTCATGACGCGACGCGACCCTCTTAGTATGAAAAAAATCGACCTACTTGCACTGTTTATAATTTGTATTTTGTTATATTTCTAGCTTCTACCCGCGGTTTCGTTCGTGTGGCCTACAGAAAACAAATTACATATTTTCTTTTAAACCAAAAATTATAAGCACTCTCAGTCAAAACACCTACTTTACTCACTCTTTAATTAATATTTTCTTTAAAAGTATGTTTTCAAACTTTGTTTTTTTTCCTTTACTGAGACTTCGCGACTCCCTTATAGAGGCTTTGCGACCCCCCAGGGGTTTGCGAGTGGCGCGACCCACACGTTGAAAAACACTGGTTTTTTGTGTTAACTAGAGATGCGCTGAATATTCGTTTGGTATTCGGTATTCAGCGTATTCGGCATCTTTTCCATTATTTGTATTCTGCCAAATTATTCGGTTTTGTTGCCAAATATATTCGGTTTAAGCATTTCTATTTTCTTGGCTCAATTAGCCAAGGTGTAGAACTTAAAGACAAAACTTCTTATATAAGACTTATGTTATATTATAAGTCAAAGAAAACATATTTACTTCTTAACCTTTAGTTAGTAGGTATAGTCAACATTTATTTTAAGCCTTAAATCAACATTTAATTTTAATCTCGCAACAATATTCATTTTTAAACTTAAAATCAACATTTTTATAAACCTCAAATAAATCCATCCAAGTTCCTAATCTAACCAGCAGCGGCACGTAGCGCACATGCTAGAACTTGTTTACGCGGCAAAACAATGTAATGGTAAACCGAATAATTCAGCCGAATATCTGTTTCGGTAAAGGTTAAACCGAATAATATTCGGTATTATTCGGTTTTACTACTATTAATTCGGTGAAACCACTATACGGCGCATCTCTAGTGTTAACGTTCACTTAGTTGGCGTTAGAAGTTCGTTAGACATTCGTTAGATGGCGTTGTAGTAAATAAGCATGTTTAGTATTGACACGGTATTTGTATTATCGATGTACTTTCTACTTTATTTTTCCGGCAAATTTTGTTTAATCGGAACCCTACTTGTGCGGGTCCGACTCGCACTTGGCCAGTTTATTTGTTTTATTTGAACCTGTAGTTATACAGATTCAAATTGATTATAATTTGAAGATATTGGGCTTCTAGCTTCATTCCCAACGAAATCACAATGGAGTCGAAAATGTCCTGGCTTGTAAAAAATGAAGGTATGGCTATGCCTTTGATTGCTTGACTTGGCGGGGACAATAACATGCAGTAATAGGTGCAGTGCAGCGTAGTTAGCCCTCGATCTAGATCAAATCTCAGGAAGGTGGAGCTATGGCATCTTTGCAGCATGGTCCCACTTGCGTCACATACCGGCAAATCCCGATACTTGCGACCAGCTCGGCAGAAGTGTATACATTGATATCTGATAGACTAGCGTTTGAGCATTATATCGCCTGGTGATAAGCGATGATGTGGTCGAAGATGGTGAATACGCTAGGTCTAGAGTTTAGTTTGACTCTCAAGAGTTATGTGTCGATGGGTTTTGGCGGCAAATTTTCTCCTGGATGGTGGTATGCTACTTTTTGGTTGCAAATCAGGATGTCATTGATCATTATTCATTTGAAGATCCGATTTGAACGAAAAACGATCCACTGCAATAACTGGGCGTATGAGACTTTGGCCAGTTTCAACGGATCCCATGCTTCAGAAAGTTTTCTAACTTATGACATCAATTATAAGAGTTGTTAAAAATCTGACACATGTTGTAAAGGTACGGACACACCGCGGCGTCCTACGATGTGCGGGCGCGATCTCAGTACTTTTCATTTGTTTTCTGAACACGTTTGGTGTGAACCAGTCGATGATACAAATACTACTGCGCTATCTGATCGCCGCCTAGATAGCGCACGCAGGACGCTGCGGTGTGTCCGTACCTTAATGTCTCAGAGTAACAGGCGCAGTGCGGTTACGCGCACGGCGATCGCTTACAAAACGAAATAAAACCGCCTAAGTCGAGTAGTATTATTATCTTTTCTATGGTCGAGTTGAACTCGCCCACCGAGGCATAGAAAAGATAATAATACTACCGAGGTTTCCGACCTACCAATTAAGCTAGACCTCTTAATTGTATCAGCGCTCATATAACTCAGAGGTCTACAT
The DNA here is from genome assembly GCA_954871355.1 of Cabera pusaria. NCBI lineage: Eukaryota > Metazoa > Arthropoda > Insecta > Lepidoptera > Geometridae > Cabera > Cabera pusaria. The sequence goes on from OX940888.1 coordinate 19,936,924, forward strand.
TAATTGGCGCTATGTATGTATGGGGGCACCCTTTATTTTTCAACTTTTTTATTTTTTTTAATTTTTCCTTAATTTATGCTGTAAGACCTTGCTTCTTGCCAAATTTCATGATTCTAGGTCAACGGAAAGTTGAGTCAACACATTAAAAAGATATGGGCAAATTTAGATTTTCGCGTAAACTTGTTAGTACCAAAATGTACCTTAATTTTCAACAATTCAACAATTCTAGGTAAACCGGAAGTACCCTATAGGTTTTCGACCCAAAACCTATAGGGTACTTTCGGTTTACCTAGAATTGTCAATTTTGGTTATAAGCAAGGTCTTAGAGCACAAATAAAGGAAAAATTCCGAAAAATAAAAAAGTTGAAAATTAAGGTACATTTTGGTACTAACAAGTTTACGCGAAAATCTAAATTTGCCCATATCTTTTTATTGTGTTGATTCAAGACCTTGAATTTTATACACCCAATAGGGACTATAGACCTCAGTATCAGGTATAAATTTCAACTTGCTAGATCCACCCGTTCCATAACAAATCAATGGTGACACACGGACAGACAGACGGACAAACAGACGGACAGACAGACAGACAGTCGGACAAGAAAGTGATCTTATAATGGTTTCTTTTTTTTACCTTTTGAGGTACGAAACCCTAAAAACTGACTTCCAATGCCACCGTAGTCATTTTCAACCGACTTCTAAAAAGGAAGAGGTTCTCAATTCGTCTGTATGTTTTTTTTTGTATGTATGTTACGCGATTACTTTTATATTTTTATTATAATTATATTTCCGAGGTGGTCCCATTGTAATTTCATCGAGGTCTAATTAGTATCTCCAGGGATATGACGATAAACCTCTCAAACTTGCAACTGAAACTGATTCGCGGGGCGTGGAAGTCGGTTGTTTAAGTTTTTAAATCTAAATGATCAGTACTAAGTTTTAAGTGTTTATCTCCATATCTCTGGAGATACTTATCAGATCTTGATGAAATTACAATGGGACCACCTTGGAAATGTACCCTACCAATTAAATAAAGTATCATTCGAATCGGTTTACAATTGACGGAATAATCGCGTAACATACAAGAAAATATAAAAAACATACAGACGAATTAAGAACCTCCTCCTTACTGAAATTAGGTTGAAAATAGTAACTTAGTTCTATTTATTGTCAATAAGAGTTGGTAAATTAATTTTATCGCATATTCGTATACAAATTTAATTTCATATCAAAAACCTTTTATTAATTAAGGTACATAGAGATTTTCATTTCATTCTTTAGTTTTAAAACTTGAAATTTAAGTTTGGTTTGGGTTTACTTACTTAGTCTAATTTAATTAAATTAATTTAAAGTTAATTTTTTTTTTATGTTAATTTAAAAAATAACATTATTGTATAAACTAATATTACTGCATTTGGGCGTCATCTTGATTTTTTACTTCGACTGAAGACACCATCTGAAACATAACAAAAAATGTCTTAACTTCTTAGAATATTTTGCGAATTTAGTTTTACCATTGACATGTTCAAATGTTTATATCATGATTTCAGGTCATATGTTATACCTCCCCTACTTCTAGTTTAAAGGCCGGTTTCACCGTTTCATGATAAAGGCCTTAATACTGTATTAGAAACTTATCTTCTGACACCTTTTATATGTCGTCAACTGTCTGACATTTTATCAGAAATCGGTGAAACTGTACCAGACAAGTACGATTATGTGAACGCATCGTCAGTTATCAAAATCGGTATACTATACATATATGTAGTATAGTACATGTTTATATAGCACTGGCAGGTTGTTAGAGGACACACTTTCTTCTAGGTTCCTTTAGTTTGGGCCGTTTTGTTGTACATAGCATTTACAACCTTACGTTAAGGGCATACGGATTAAACAGAATTTGTAAAATATCTGCTGTGCACGACCCTTATAAAATACAACTCGACCAAGCTCGATTACGTCACAAAAAGTTCTAAGAAAAGGTTTGCAAAAAAGGATTCGCTATGACTTCAAAAAAGTAAACAAATGTTTGTTAGATTTTACATTGCATTTATTGTTTTCAACATACGTACATAACGCACAAAATATATACAAAATAAAACTGGCCAAGTGCGAGTCAGACTTTTGTCCCGCACACGGAGGGTTCCGAATTTCCGATTCCGAAGTCCGAACGCCACGAACTTCTAACAACGACTAAGTAAATATTAACACAAAGGTAATTATTAATATGGTTAAATATCTGGAAGTCCGAGTGTTCGTACGACTAACTTTCTACTGATTCTAGCTAGTTGGAGCTATTTTTTATTTTTATTAAGTACTAAAATTGAAGATTTATTTTATTCTAAACTGTACACTACTTGTACGGAAGTAAACTAAGTAAACAAATCGACCGAGGCCCACAAATTTAACAAAATGAAACGCTTGCGCGTGCTAATTTTTCCTGTGCTGCCATCTAGCTGCGTCGAGATGAATTAATTTCGTATCGTATCGTATAGTAAAAAACACGTTTTTTGTTTTAAACCCTTTATGCCCGTTTGCACTAAACTTAAGAACTTCCTAAGTTAACTAATTTAGGCAACTCCTAGTGAAAAATTCGCTTGCACTAACCTTAGGTCATTCCTAAATGCGCTTAGGAGGGTCCTAAAGTTATGAGCCCGATTAGGAAGAGACTAGAGCTTAGGAATAGCGTCGTATTTTTGGTTATCTGCGGGTCATTTTGTTCTGACAATGTCAAAACAAATGTCATTACAAAAATTACAAACAAAATAATGAGAGAAAAATATATAAATTTAATCAAAAATAATTAAATATACATAAAAACCAATCGGAAATACGCTGACAGACACTACAGAAGCCGTTTGAAGACCAGGCATATACCCAAGCCCCTTTGATAATGACGACGAGTTTATAATTAATGCCAAAGAAGCCATGCCCTTATGAATATCATCATGATATATGTATTACAGTATCGTATCGTATACATATATCGCAGATGCAGTAACGTTTGCTGTGTTTGGAAGTCTACGGAAACGCTTAACCATCAATTTAATAATGAAGATCAAGCTGCTTTGTGACGTTATTACTTTAATAACCTAACTAACTGAGCTACCGAAAGCTAGCGCGGCCGCTTGAGTACCAAGAATTTATTTTTAACATTTTAGTTCATAGTCCCAGATAAAAGCTTGTTTTTAAAAATATTTTTTACTTATAATTTATTTGCATGCATGTTCCTTTTCTTAGTTGCCTTGCGCGCAAATATTAATTTTTCCTCCGTCGTGAAGTTGAGGGTTCCTTTTCATTCAAAATTTTCTATTTTAAAATTCCAATTCAATTTAGTTCGATTTGCTTTTAAGGTAATAGTTGTTTACATATTGTAAGATTCCGTTTAACATTGTATTGGATTTTTTTTTAGTTTCACTATGGCTCCACACGATTAGTGTATTAAATACACTAATCGTGTGGAGCAGACCAGTGTCAAGTATTAAAATTCTTCAAGTTTTTGTGAGTTCAAGTCATAGATGGGTCATAGTAACATTTTAGGTCAACTTGAAGTCATAGTCTAGTCCAAGTTATACCCTATTATATATTTATTATATTCCCATACAATATTATTATTGAACCTCCATAGACGGCACTATAAACGAACATTAATAAACCAAAAATTAAAATATCACTTTCCCGCCAATGCGCGTAAAGGCGAAAATCAAAGCGGTTATCTGTGGTTTCATTCGTTCAAACGTTCACCTAACTAGGCAATGCCTAAATTACGACACGGTTAGGGAAGGACTGTTAGTGCAAACCAATGCAAACCTAATTTCCAGATAGGCTGTTCTTACGCTAAGTTGTAACTTGTGTGTAAGTGTGTCTTGTTGTAAGTGTTGTTGTAGATCTTATCTGCAGTTTAGTGCAAACGGGCATTAATTTTTAACTTTATTCTGTTCTTAGTATTTGTTGTTATAGCGGCAACAGAAATACATCATCTGTGAAAATTTCAACCGTCTAACTATCACGGTTCATGAGATACAGCCTGGTGACAGACGGAAAGACAGACAGACAGACAGACAGACAGACGGACAGACGGACAGCGGAGTCTCAGTAATAGGGTTCCGTTGATACCCTTTGGGTTCGGAACCCTAAAAATGCCGGGCGCCGCATTCCCGCGGAGGTGCAAACTTAGCTTGGTTACGTAGTATTATTATCTTTTCTATGGCTTGGTGGAGTTGTACATCCATAATCAAAATATATACAAAATCCGCGGCCAAATCACGAGGTATGACAGTGATTGAAATGAAGGAAATGACAGAGATGGAGCTATGACTGTATAGCTGCGTCCCTTATTGAGTTCATTTTGTTCATTCAATGATCAACTGTCAAAGTTCGTAAGTGGGCAGGTGGCGATAATCCTAGATATCTTGTGTAACCGGTCAATGCGTGGAGGGAAATTTAATTATCCATCTACGGGTCAATGGCTAAATAAGAAACGAACAGGCAACACACAACCGGAATTTAAATTAGCCGGTATTTAAGTACTGAAAAATAATTCAGAAAAAAATTCCCCGGTTGCTGATGAAATTTCAAATAATTATTCGCCTTATAACATATTTTAAAATAATATTGCGACGTCGATTTATTGTAATTCTAAGAATTCCATTCAAAGATTGTCTGCAAAAAATCACTCTTAACAATAAGACCGCCCATTGCACGATTAATGTATAGTACTATACTTTTGCAGTTTAATGTGATTTCTAGTGTAGAGTTATCTATATAACTAATAACGTTATAAAAGCTACCAGCAACTGTGGAATACAATTCATCACTTAACACAAGACAATATCAAATGCTAGCCTATAAGACATATAATATATATACATATATATTTGAGTATACAGATTTATTGTACAAAGTAATTAAATAAACTAATCAGTTCTATTTATTGACTAAATAAAATGTATTCTGAATGTCTGATCTGACTAGTATCTCCAGAGATATGACGATAAACATCTCAAACTTGCTACTGAACACGCGCGGCATGAAAGTCGGTTTTTTTAGTTTTTGCACAATGTTAGTTTAAAATCAGTTAATTGAGCTGATTATCGGTTCATAATTAATAGCGAAAACAAGTAAATTACTTACATATAAAAAACATACAGACGACATAACTTTCTCCTTTTTGGAAGTCAGATAAAAATGATGAAAATACTACAATCTTTATTTGTTTAGCATTTACATTTAACAAGGCGTTACCTTTAGAGTCTTTGTCTACAGTTCCCCAGCCGATCTCGTCTCTGACCCAGAGGACAATCAAGTTCAGGCACTCTTATCACTTGACTGGATTCCGTCCTCTCGGTAGTAGTAGTCGTAGTCGTCGCCATTTCGAGCTTCTCGTGAAAATTGAACACAACACCACCCTCTCCCGACCAACACACACTTATTAGAACAGTGAAAACAAAACATGTTTTCGCGTCCATGTCGACGTGTCGCATCTAGCGAACTACGTCGCAATTTTATTTATGGAAGTTATATCACCATGGATGTCTGCACACTCCATTAGCGTCTCTCTCCGAATGGACGGGGCACGGCTCTATATTCTCTGGCACGACTATAACCGATGGGTCGCCTTCGTCTTCTTTTCTCACTTTTGGTTTTTCTGTTTGTGATTGCTGAGTTTTAAAGTCCGCTATGATGGCTCGCTTGATGTCTCCGAAAGGATTCCCAAATATGCTGAGAAAGTCTTGAGCGGAAAAAGGTGCTGCGATGACACAAACCAGGAGGTGAACCAATATACCGAACGCGACTACACGAGCGGACGAGCTCGTCATTTTATTCTAACAGGCAATTCCTAACCTCAACGTTTATCGACAATGTACATACCGACGAGTCAGTGAGCCACTTATACGATAGCGTTCACAAACATTATAAATAGTACTTATGAGTTTCCTGTGAGTGATCGATATTCATAGAATTACAAATAAATCATAAGCACTGAGTTTCATTTGAAATTTGATAACGAATTAAATTTTTAAAACGAGGTGTGTGCATTATCATGCATGATTTGTAAAAGTTTTTTCAATAAATGGCGTATGTGACGACAATATTATTTCCTATGTAATCATCCAGTGGCTGATAATGGCCGAGCTGACTGATACACCCGTATCAGTCAGCTCGGACTTAACTGGATTAATATTCTGTCAAAACACATTCAATTTATTTTATTACAATTTTTAATTTGCACTAGTTGTAGAATATGCTTACCTTTTTCAATTCTTGATTCAGGACAGTTTTGTCGCAATCTGGATGCATGTCGCAGTACAAGTTAAGCCAAATAATCATGTACTTTATTTTATCTAGCCGTTTTATTAAAGTGTAAGGCACTAAACTGATTGCTCGCCTTTGGGATTTTATGACGACGTAATCCTTAAAACCATCTTCGTAGTCATTGGTCTTTTCGGATGGAAGAATGATTTTATATTTGTATTCTTTGGTATTTCCTCTGTTTATTTCTTGTACGATGATGGGAGTTTCTTCAGAGGTCTCCATATTATCGATCCCATAGTAATGTTTGATTTCTTCGACGGATCTCTTCACCACAGCTTGTTGCGTCGTCAGCACCAAACCAAACAAAACAATTATTTTTAACATTTTTTACAGTATTTTATAAACAACGTCGTGAAGTCCGTATAGCTCAAAAAACGCAGATATATTAATACTTGATCAACAACATACATTGGGTAGATTGACATCACCAATTGAACTTATTTGTACCAATTACTTCGGTCGTACCGTTTATTATTATCATCGTACCGAGAGTCTATTATAGCCAACTACGTACTACTTGCCATTTACACAAAAAACATCTGGGTCAGTCAACATAGCTAGATATATATGACATTTTAACTAATTGTAAAAATGATGTTATATGTATGTATGTTGCTGTTTTACTGCCCATATAAATTCATTATTCTCTTCCGTAGATTTATTTAGATCGATTTAAATAGTTTCGGAGGGCTCATCTTAATTCATATGAACTATCCTTCCTATATAAACGATCCCTAGCACTGCAGTAGTGAACTTGTAGACCTTAAAACTTACATTATGACGAAAATATTATTGTAATTTTAATGACATTCATGTAACTGGGGTAAAGACAAGAATGTGCAGCTATATCTATACCTTGTTTAGAACAGAGTCAGAGCGTTGGTCAGTTCAGTCACTTGTTGAAAAATACAGCTGAGCGTCTGTTGCGGCAAAACTTGGCCAGAAGTCACCGAAGCGATGCTGTATTGCGGGCTCGCTAACGAGCTCTCTACGATGAGCTGTGAGAGTCCTTTATCATTCATAATGCCAGTTATGTTAACCTAGTTATAATTTGTACACTAATTAGACCGTGCTTGCTATGGTGAAGACAGGTTTTTGTTTGCATGCATCTGTGAAATCGTTCCTTGCTGATTTACACTGCAGTAAATCAATTGTAGTTCATCTGTGCTAATCTGCCGATAACTATCGGTATTAAATTCAGTATGTGTATCTGTATGTCTATCTGTATGTATGTGTGTGTGTCTGTCTGTGAAATCGTAATGCCTAAGCCGATAAACTGATTTGTTTAATTTTGTTTTTGTTTGAAAGATGCCTTAACTGAGAGTAAGCTAAGAAAAGAACTTTTCTTAGCTTTGATTCATGAAAATCCGTTGAAGACTTAGAGCTTTTTCTAGTTGATTACGCTATGAAATCAACTTTCATATGTCTGGTCAATTCGGTCAATTTGGTATTTTCTTACTTCAGTGATATTGTAAGAACATGGTAGCATTAACCTGATACTGGAACATAAAACAATGGTTGACCAAAAAAGCCTTTTACGATTTGAATGAATATTTTGAAAAAAGTTAGCTTGTATTGTAGAATTAAGTTGTAAATTTTACGAGAAAATAAATGTTATATAGTAGGTATTCTAAAATGATAGCTCACAAGTACCTAAGAACGTAATTACTTACCTATGTTATAATAACTATGTTGGTTTAATTCGTAAATTAGCCTTACAATATTATTGTATGTTCGAAAAGAACAAACTGTTGAAACTATTTTACTTTAAGATCTTTGTAAACACAGTTTTGAACAATAAATACTATTCTATTCTATTCTATTCTATCCTAGCATCTGCATAATACTCAATTCCTCACCAACTTACAGCAGAGATGTCGTGTTTAGGCTCATTGGAATGGTCAATGAACAGATTATTCATAGATCAGTTGGGGTGGTTTTACATATTGAATTTAAGTATGATTACATATAGACCTCATCAAAACCATCACCTACGAAAATTTCATAAAGATAATATTATAATTTTGATTTTCATATTATCGTGAATTTGTAACATTATTATTGTCATATACCGGCTGTAATTCACGTACCTTTAGGTTGAGAAAATTCGACTAAAGGTACGTGAATTACAGCCGGTATATAACAATAATAATTATATTATCATGATCAAATTTTCGATGAGCACGAGGATGTTGGACACGCTATTCCTAGAACGGTCTGACTCACAATTTAAAATATTTGAAATCTGGTAACAGTCATCCGCTGGTATATCCTACCATAAAACACACTTCCAATACATCTACTTCAATTTCTTACAATAGCATGTACAATTTTCAAAAAGGAGTTCAAAAAGGAGTAGGTTCTCAATTCGCCTGTATTTTTGTACCTCAGAACTCCGTTATTTATATATAAGCGCAAAATCGTTTTCTTGTTTTGAGAGAATATACCTACTTTCTGTTTGCTCCCTTTGCGATTTTGTCGTGATCTAATGAGTATCTCTACTAGAGATATACAGATAAACACCTCAAACTTGGTACTGAAAATGACTACTATGCCATTTGAACTCGATTTTTTCTTTTTACAAGCTTTATCTCTACTTCAAAGCGAATTTATTTGTCCGACACAAATCTTGCGATTGATTTTAGCGCGACTTCCAGGGGTTCTATTGAGCTGAAATTTGGCATACATGTGTAAATCGCGTGACTATACAATATTATGATGACATGGTGCTGATCTGATGATGGAGCTGGAAGGTGGCCAAAGGAACTCCTAAACTACACATGTTATACCCATCGTGTTTGGGTCTTTGGATTTGTCTTGACTTACTCCTAGGTTATGCGAAAAATGTTATATAAAAGCTTGTGTTTAAAAAGGTTTTTAAAATGTTACTTGTTATTATAATTCAATCCTGTGACACGCCAACAAGCAAATTCGTATTTCAAAGTTCCTTTGACACCACACGGCCGCTGAATGAAAAATACCAAACCTGCCAGGCCAGGCTGTAAACGGCCTGTGATTGAAATACCTGCTCTTCCACATATTATTCATAATTAAACATTTTTTGCGTTGAATATTCGCAAATTGTGATGTAAAATCACAAAGGTTGTAGTTTCATAATTATTTTTAGGTGATAATTATTTTTATCAGTACCTACAATGAAAAACAATAAGCGACTGTGTTTCATTCATAAATTATAATGAATGTTTTGGGGATGGCATTACTGTACACTTTATTCTGACGAGACCACTTTCAATCATCAAAATCATAACGCCATAATTTATATTGATATACCTAGTATTTTATATTAATTAATTCTACAATTATTGGTGAGCATATAATTTTTATCCATCTATTTTAATTTGTTTGGAATTATTATAAAATGGATTTTTTTCAGGTTCACAATGTTTTTGCTAAAGCAAACTTTTTATTTATGTCATCTAAAAAAGGGTTTGTCATAAATTCGAACTGTTTTGTTTTTGTTAATATGAGTGGTTCATTAATTATATACTATTCAACTTTTGAAATGTAAAATAACGTATCCGTATCCGATATGCGGATTTATTAAGATATTATGCGGATTCATAGTAATGTATAACCAAGATAATGAATCTTGCATTTATGGTATATACCTAGGTAATTGATGTTGCTTGTTCAGAAGTTGCTGCCTTCAAAACGAATCATGAAAGAATAGTATATAAGATAATATGATAACGATTTTAAATCTAAATGTATCTAGAAGACATAATTGATTAGTTAATTTTTAAATATAAATGTACTTATTAAGCAGTAGTTCCACAAATATGCCATCTGGCGCAGGCTAACCACTGCAGCATTATTCACTGGCAAAGTATTATCGCCATTGCGTACCTTGAAAGAAAATATCTACGGTGATATCTTACACACAAATATCTGTCAGGAGAAGATGAATACATTTATTTTCGTTTTTAGGGTTCTGTACCCAAAGGGTAAAACGGGACCCTATTACTAAGACTCCGCTGTCCGTCTGTCTGTCTGTCTGTCTGTCCGTCCGTCTGTCACCAGGCTGTATCTCAGTGATAGTTAGACAGTTGAAATTTTCACAGATGATGTATTTCTGTTGCCGCTATAACAACAAATACTAAAAACAGAATAAAGTTAAAAATTATAGGGGGTCCCCATACAAGAAAAGTGTTTTTTTTCGGCATTTCAATATAACGCCATCTATGAACGCTTAGATAAACGTCTATAGATGGCGTTATATTGAAATGCCGATCCCTAAGACCTTTGTGTTAACTTTAACTTATATAGCGTTAGACGTTAGATGGCGTTATAAGAAATAAGCACGCGGCTCTCAACTCTATTTTGATAAAATGTTTATTAATTATATTTTTTTTGCTGGCGATAAATGATAGTGGCATTTTTTGCTCGATCTTATAAAATACTGTAGTGTGGTACGGAACCCTACGAGTGCGAGTCCAACTTGCACTTGGCCAGTTTTTTTTTTTAACGCAAGCAATGTCGATAATAGTTTTAACAGCGAAAATGTTCTGAACTGCACTTCGCTAAAGTGTTCCAGCTTTAAAGCAGTTCTGTAATATTAAATTAAAAATATGCTATTCGTTTTTAGGCTTTTATGGTCACTGACACTATTCATAGAACTAATAATGGGATTCTTATATTTACCATGTTTTTATAATGTATGCGTTTTTTTGTATTTGGTAACAGAAAAGCACGACGCTCGCCGAATGGTAGGCGATGACGTCTACCTATTACAGATACAGCGACATGCAAAATTCTACATATATAATTAAGGCCTACATAAGCTATGAGTTATGCATGACCTAAAATGTTGAATAAAACAAATATTTAAGAATATAGTAGGTACCCATTTATTACATGTTACCTATGAAATCCTGCTGCTTTAAAAAAAATTATACAATAATTAGATCGGTGATAGTAAGCAATGCTTCTTAATATTCAGAAACATTGTAAAATTAATTAGGTTATATTATAAAAGTCAAAAATGTTTTTGAACATATGATGTGCACAAATAATTTATACTTCTGATCTAACTAAAACAATTGTATATATTAGACGAATTTATAATGAATTAAATCGATAAAATATGTATGAGTTATGAATGATGTCACGTATACAATGTTGCAGATATCAGTATTTAGTGACATTTCCTGCGGATATGCTTGCCCTTCTTGTGCTGAAACAAAAAGTTTAACAAATAAGTTACAAATAAATTTATAATATTTATATTAAATGGCTAATTATTCATTCAAATATAATACAAATATTTACACAGATAGTAGGAGCATATTATACCGATGTTCCGCCTGACTTGCAACCAAAAAATAGCTAACCATCATCAAAGAGAAAATCTGACACTATATCCTTACGGTGTTTCGGCAGCACACGACCCTTGAGAGTCAGAGAATTAATATATTTATACAGTTTCACCCGCATATAATTTTAAAAAGTCATTGATGCTTTCTCGGTCCGTTTTTGTAAGTCGGAAGACAAAAATCTTAGTAACGTTAGACCCGAACAGATGGTGTACATACGAAATTGAAATAATTGTCACTGTCACCGCATTTTGGCATGCATTTTTACCTTAAAATATAAATTATACATATAATATTTAAAATTAAATATTTTTATATTTTTTTGGAATGACACGTAATTATAAGTCGAATAAGAGTCTTCCGGATCGTAGCATGTGGAAAGAAGTAGTATCTGCTTACCCCAACGAGAATAAACTGGCCAAGTGCAAGTCGGACTCGCACTCGTAGGGTTCCGTAACACAGTTAAGTATTCCATAACTATGATTTTTCGCAACTACAAAATTAACTTTGTTTTTCATAGTGTTTGTATGAAAAACAAAGTTATCTTTGCGGTCGCCATATCTCAAAACTGCTGACTGTATCTCGTTCAAACCAATTTTTGTTGTTAGTTTTTATTGAGATCTACAGCATGTATTTTTTTTAGATTTTTCACTCCCATACTTTAAAAGTTAGGGGGGGGGGGGGGGGGGACACACATTTTACCACTTTAGACGCGCCTATCTTTTAAATGATTGACTCTGAGAAAAAAATATTTTAGAAACTTCAATGTCATTTTAGAAGACCTATACACACCCCACACGTATAGGTTTGAAGAATTTTTTTTTTTTTGTTTTAGTTCTATGTATGGGATGTCCCTTAAACTTTAATATTTTTTATTTTTGTATAAAAATCGGAAAGCGGTTTAGAGAATACATCTACCTACCAAGTTTCAATTCTGTAGTCCTAACAGTTTTGGAATAAAATGGCTGTGACATACGGACGGACGGACAGACAGACAGACAGACAGACAGACAGAATTGACGAATCTATAAGGGTTCCGTTTTTTGCCATTCGGCTACGGAACCCTAAAAAGGCGTGATTGTATGTATGTTTGTATGTTAGAGTCATCCCGATAGTTTAGTCGAATTATATCATTTCAAATGAAATCAGCTCATCGAAAACAATATTCACGCGATTTGTGTTTGGTCTAAAAGAATTATAATATCCATACTAACATGGTGGTGGTTCTCGTTGGAGTTATCATCACAGTCTCTGCCCTTGTCTTCTTCTGATGAACATGACGATGATGATGATGACGAATCATTGTCTTTTCTGCATCCCTGAAAAATCATAGATTATTATTAATATTAAAAAAGAAAAGAAACAGTAGGTATCTTCCTCTTACGAGCCGCCGAAGAGCACAAACTTTCTGTCGGCCGAAAGTTTGGTCCATTTTTTACTCAGTATAGTATAAGGGTGTATGATATTGCATTATATCGATTAGGTATCGGTCAATATTAAATCACTTTCATACTAAAACCAACCAAACAATCGGGCGATAGAAAGTCTGTGTCTGCGTCTGTGGTTTGCGGGGTCTCGCAGTTACATCGTAACGTACGTAATCGCCTCGCCTCGGGCTATTCATTATTCTGTGCCTCGGGACACAAGCGCGGTCAACTCGCCGTAGGGCCGCGCTTGCGGCCTAGGTAGTAGATAGATAATACCTACATGTATCTACCTACTTACTAACCTACATGTACCTACTTACTACTACTACATACATAGTATCTATCTAATATCCAATAGACTTGGCTGGCACCGATTTCAAATAGAGAAGTGGGTAACGCTTATAATAATTTTAAATAAATTATTTTTCGCTTTTGAGTGCCTTTTTGTGGTTATGAAATCGGTTTTATTTTTTTTGAAAAATAACTTATTTTACCCTTTTTAGTGCAAAAAAAGTTTTAATGAAATGACATGCATCTATTAAATTTCGTGTCTGGGCCGTTATACACTGACGGATACTTTTTGAAAATTTCAAGTATGTACCTATAACGGTTAAGAAGATACAGATCTGTAAAGTGCGCACATATAGACACACGGACGGACGGACGGACGGACGGACGGACGAACAGACAACAAAGTCTCAGAAAGTGTTCATTTGGTAGCCTTTGGGTTCGGAACCCTAAAAAAATTGACTTTAAATGCCGCGCTAAAGTGAAAATATTCACTAGTAATAATGATGTCATGAAGGTATCAAAGGACAATGTCCAAAATGGCCCTGTACAATTAAAGCATCTGACACACACAATAATAATATATAATACAATATAATATAATAATTAATTGTCTACACACAATATAATAATTAATTGTCTATTTTATTAAAATAATTCCAAATACTTTTATAACACGGACTAGTTGTATTCCAAAATGAATATTACAAAGTATTATTTGCGGATACCCGAATTATGAAAGCACTGTGTAGCCAACCTAACAACGGAAAGTTTTATTTACGTAGTAACTATTATATAATATGTGGTTTTATGCTTATAATTTTTTTTTGCTGTGTTGATTGGTACAAAGTACGTTCATAATTCTGAGTTATTTAATTATGTATGCAGTGTCGCGGAACTGAAATGGCCGCCATCTTCGCCAAATGTCATGTCATGTCAAAAAATATTAGGTATGTTTAAAAAAGTTTGCACCCTAACAAGACTTTGCCCGGTAGAACATTCCTGTGAAGACAAATTATTTATATTTATATATAATTATTTATTATAATTATTAATATATAATTATTTATAATAATTATTAATATATAATTATTTATTGAGGGCCCGGTGGCGTAATTGGGAGAACGGTCGGCTTTGATGCCGTAGTACCGAGTTCAAACCGCCGTGCACCAATGAATTTTTCCATCGAAAAATATATGTGCGCTTCTCACAGTGGCCTTCCGGTGAAGGAAAACATCGTTAAGAAACCAATAACCCCCGCATGGTGGTAGAACATATCTAGTGTCCGCCTGGCCAGCTACCACCCTTAAGTCAGAAAATCTGTGGCCAAACATCTAATGTGTTCCGGCAGCTATCCTTGAGAGCCAGTTCCCATTCTAGTCCACTTCTCTATCTTCGACCGCATCATCACTTAGCAACAGGTGAGATAGTGGTCAAACGCTTGCCTATAAGATATAAAAAAAAATTATCCCCACTTTTATTTCTATCTCGCTCACAGTTACCGTAAGAATATCTTATATGCAATAGCAACCTCCATTGTGTATAATCTTCTTGGGACTCTTCTACTAAAACTAGTACATTCTCCTATGTTTGAGGTATTTATCTCCATATCTCTGGTGATGCTAATCAGATCTCGATAAAATTAAAATGGGACCACCTCGGAAACGTATCCTACCTATTAAAAAAAGAATCATTGGAATCCGTTCACAATTGATGGAGAAATCACGTAACATTCAAAAAAAAAAAAAAAAAAAAAACATACAGACGAATTGAGAACCTCCTCCTTTTTTGTGAAGTCGGTTAAAAAGGTGAAATGAACAATATATGCAAGAAGCAAAACATAAAAACAATTGACGAACGTAGTCCAGTTCCAGGCCAATGCACAAAAGTGTGTAAATATTTCGTTCCACAACGCCCTTCAGGGTGAAAAAGAAAATTTAAAAAACGCCGCGAACAGCAAAAGTTAGAGTACTGTTTCATCATTATTGCTCATTAAAGCCGCAATTGACGTTCGCTCGAAGAAACTCCGGAGCATCGAGCAAAAACATTCTGCGAACAAATTGGAGGACCCTTAAGAGCTCATTTTACATTATGTTAGTCCTCGTTTAAGGGTGTAGATAGAATGTTTCAAAACAGTAGAGCACTGAGGAAATTTATTTCTATATTTCCAGTACACAAAAATTTAAGATTACTACGCTACCTCCACAGAAATAGGAATAAATTATTCCTATTTCTGTAGCTAGCTCTCTAGCTAGGTCTATGGTGTGGTGGTTTGGGAGTACCTACGCTCGGCTAGTGATTATAAACTCTTGGAATAAATCTTCTGTGGGCCATTCCACGTCTTGTCTGTATATCTTCAATAGTTAGCCAAGAAGAGATGAAACGCGAGGAATACTTTCCCCTTCCCCCTTCTCGCCTAAATAACTCGTTAGTCATACTAAATTGGCCAAAGACATTAAATAATTCATATCTAATTTTTAACCCCCCACACAAAAACAGGGTTGTTAGAAGTTCAACGTGTGTATCTGTGTGGCAACGTAGCTCCTAAATGAATGTACGTACCGTTTAGGAGCTACGATGCCACACACATAGACACTTTTGATTTTATTTATTTTGAGTTTGTTTGATTAGTATTGTTGATAGGTAAGTTAAACGATAATGTTCTCAGCTTTGTTTTAAAAAAATCAACGTAAAAAAAGTCAACCTTTTAAAGATTATTGTGAGATGTTTTCTAGTTGATGAGGCTTTGAGAATAACTTCAATAGGTCTGATCAATTCGTAATTCCGTTACTTCAGTGTTTATTATGTCATATGTCATAGTAATTTATCACAGGAATGCATTCATTATTACTATTCCAAGATAAAAAAAATAGTTTTGTTTTACACTTACACAGTCCTTGTCGTCTTCTTCGGATGATGATGACGAAGATGATGATGATGACCCTGAATCGTTACAGTTTTTGGATTTCTGAAATAAAATTATTTACGTATACGTAGGTATATAAAGTTTAAATAAAAAAAACAAGAATAATCCACAATGCAAAGGACAATATAGATTGTAAAATTATGACAATAGGACCAGGCTGTTCTTCTGACTATAAAAGCACCCGAGCCATTTAAAAATAAATTATAAATAAAAAATATTTTTAAAAACAAGCTTTTATCTGGGACAATGAACTAAAATGTTAAAAATTAATTCTAGTAAGTATTTGGCGTGTAGGTACTTACCTATATTTTAAAAGCTTGAGGCACTGAAGTATAGTAATTACCTAGCCCGAAAAACGGGTAGTGCTTCAAGCTTTTAAGAATATAGGTAAGTAACCTACACGCCAAATACTTACTAGAATTTATTTTTAATATTTAAGTTCATTGTCCCAGATAAAAGCGTGTTTTTAAAAATATTTTTTACTTATAATTAATTTTTAACTTTTTAGTATGTATAGATACCGACTACCTACCTACTACCATAGAAAAGATAATAATACTACGTACTACTACCTAAGTATTTGAGAAGGCATGATGTTTTAAAATATTCCACGGATATTTGATGTGATTATGGGTAAAGTGCTCTTCAAGGAAAATCAATCGACTCTGTGGGGATATGTTGCTTTATAACAGAAATGCCATGGCCACCTCCAGCTTCATCATCAGATCCTGGCTAGCGTTTAAGTGTAAAGTGCTCCTCAAGACGAATCATTTGAGCCCAAATTCACTGGGGTTACGTTATTTTATCACAAAAATGCCGTGGCCAAGTTCCAGCTTCATCATCAGACCCTGGATATTATCTAGGTGTAAAGTTCTCTTCAAGACGAATCAATCGAGCCCAAACTCGGTAGAGTTACGTTGATTTATCACTGAGATGCCGTGGCCACCTTCCAGCTTCATCATCAGACTCTGGATATCATCTAGGCGTAAAGTTATCTTCAAGAAAAATCAATCGAGCCCAAATTCGGTAGAGTTACGTTGAGTTATCACTGAGATGCCGTGGCCACCTTCCAGCTTCATCATCAGACCCTGGATATCATCTAGGTGAAAAGTTCTTTTCAAGACGAGTCAATCGAGCCCAAACTCGGTGGGGTTATGTTGTTTTATCACAGAGATGCCGTGGCCACCTTCCGTCTCCATCATCAGAGCAGCTCCATGGTACCATATCATTGTACTGTCACCGAAGACACATAAGTCGGACATTGGGAAGTGGAACTAATTTAGCTTCCAAGATTTTACCCGAACATACATAGTGACATACGAGTACATACATACATACATACCTACATTGCAAGTTAAATAAAAGCTTGTAAAATACAGTCTTTTAATTATGATTAAGTACTCGTACAGATTTTTTCAAGCTTTTAAGCTTTTATACGTTTGACCACTATCTTACCTGATGGCACAGAATAATGAATAGCACAAGCTAATGGTAAATGACGATGCGGTCAAGAATGATAGCACGCCTAGGCTTTGACCGAGAACTGGCTCTCAACGACAGCTGCCGTAACACATTAGATGTTTTGGCGACAGATCTTCCAAGTTATGGGTGGAAGCTGGCCAGGCAACGGACTCTGGGCAGTATCCTCTTACAATACAGGGGTCGTAACTCGATTGATAATAAGCTTGCCCAAAACCTGTTTACTGCCAGTTTACTAAACCAGAGGTTTTATAGGAAAGTTTTCCTTGACTAGAGGGTGATTGATTCATAGCCAATTAGTTACCATTCACATTAAAATTATCTTTCATGTCCAAAAAACCATCCCGATGATCCAACCTATCTCTAAATTAATTTTTATCGAAGGTTTCATCGTTTCTCTAAGCGTTTTTTTTTAATTAATATCTTATAGGTCAGCCTTTGACCACTATCTCGCCTGGTAGTCAACTATGATGTAGTCAATGATGGTGAACACGCTAGGCCTAGAATACTCTAGACTCTCAGGGGTTGAGTGCTGCCAAAACACCGTAAGGTTATAGCGGCAGATTTTCTCCTTTATGGTGTTAAGCTACCTTTTGGTATCAAGTCAGGCGGAACATTAATATAATATGCTCCTATCCTACCACCTAAATATACTAATGTACCAAGTTATCAACATTTTATTTCATAATGCTAATATTGGTTATAGGTATCCCATCCCATAAAACCTAAACATATCATTGCTCTTGTGATTTTATAGGCATAAATATATTATTTAGTCAAAGTCCTATATTTATTTTTAATGTTTTGAAGTAACCTATGCACTGTCCCGATTCGTTATCTTATAAGTCCTACAGAAACATAATAAGATACAATAATTATCTACCCCTTTATTGATATCTACTTCAACTTATTGGTATTGATAAGACCTAGATATTATAATAGTCTATGATAAAGGTTCAAAAGTCATTGAAATATTTAAGCCATGACATGATTTTGCTTAGTCTTGGCAAGTATTTAGTTTTTGCTTAGATTATTCTTTAACACTTTAATAACTTGATTTAGGATCGTCAACAAAACGAAAATAACCGTTATATTTTTGACCGGTATGTATGTATTGTAGGTTCATCAGTTCCCTCATAACTTTTTAACTCCATATTATAATTAGACAAATTAGTATTGTACATACATATATATTTTGATATATAGTATTTGACAATGTCGTTTAAAGCGTCTTGTGTGTCCAGTAGTTATAGGTTATGTGATGTCACAATACGCCCTAGAGGACAAAATCATGAACTAAAAATTTGTTTTTGTTAATTTACCCGTGTTGGGTGTCAAATCAAAGGGCTTAATGAGCACATTTCATAAATATGTATAATATTTGCTGTTGCTCGCGGTTTTGCTTGCATGTAACCCATAATAAGGAATATTTCCTGAAATTAGAGCATGCATTTTGGGTAGATAGGTTTTAGTTTGTAACTTACTTTTATACTTGTTTTTAGTTATGTAGTTGTTTTTACCTACATGAAGTAAACATAGAACATTATTTTTTTTCAATCCATATTTATCAAGGTTCGTTGAATAAAAAGTTTATAATTACCTCGTGGCTGTCACATTTGGGTCGGATCTTTCTGAAAATTCAAATAAAGTCTTATGTAAACACGAAACCTTTAACATTATCTAATAAAAATGAGGTGATATGATACATAATCTTTATATGTATGATGAAGTCGACATGTTTTTCCTCAAAAGTTCGTAAAAAATAACCAAGTCGAATATGTTTTAAAGGGCCCATTGGTGTAGTGGGTGGTCGGTGAATGGTCGGCTTTGACGCGAGATGTAACGTAACGAGTTCAATCCCAGCCAAGCACCAATGGATTTTCCTATGGAAAAATGTACATGCACTTTTGATAGTGGCCCTCCGGTGAAGGAAAAACATCGTTAAGAAGCCCCCAATCCACCGCATGGTGGTAGGACACTATCCAGTGTCCGCCTGGCCAGCTTCCACCCTCATATTAGAAAATCTGTCGCCAAACATCTAATGTATTCCGGCAGCTATCCTTGAGTGCCAGTTCCCATAATATACCAAGCGTGCTACCAACCTCATCATCACTTATCAGGAGATAGTGATCAAACGCTAGCCTATATTATATAAAAAGCAGGAAGAAGAAAGAGCATCACGATCCACGATAATTATGTTTTCCTCTTAAGGTACGGACACACAGCAGCGTCCTGCGTTCGCGATCTAGGCGGCCAGATCCATGCGGATCAGATATCGCAGTAGTATTTGTACTGACTGAAAACAATTGAAAAGTACTGAGATCGCGCCCGCAGATCGCAGGACGCTGCAGTGTGGCCGTACCTTTATGGACAAGCCTAAAGACACATACGAGCGATG
Organism: Cabera pusaria; assembly: GCA_954871355.1. NCBI lineage: Eukaryota > Metazoa > Arthropoda > Insecta > Lepidoptera > Geometridae > Cabera > Cabera pusaria. Next base: position 19,957,090 of record OX940888.1, read on the forward strand.
AGCGAAAAAAATTGTAGTTTACCTCTTGCATGGACTTCCGTTGCAAACAGCCACGATAGAGACGACGAGAAGAAGAATCAAGAGCGTCTTGTTAAGGGCCATTTTGTTACTGTTAAAAGGAGATAATTATATTGTAATACGGGACTGCGATATTCTTGCGCTAAAAACATTTATTTTTACCTCGACGTTTCGATCAAGTTGCATTGACCGTTGTCAAGAGAAGACTGAAGTTGTGGTTATCAGCATTGTTATGATTGAGAGTAGTTTGAAAATACCCTCATTTGAACATGAACGGCGAGAAAAAAAAAGTACTATTGTTAAAAGGAGAACAACATTGTTACATTTATTTCATTAGTTTTTGTTGCATGTAAACATATTCACATGCTGGCTTGCCTCATTCACAGATAGATTTATTAAATCACCAGCGCGTAAATCCACACTGTTCTAGAGTGGTTTTAGTAGGTTAACTTTTGGGTGAGTAAGTCATACAGAATATACCAGACGACTTCTGATTTATTCTGTATTCTGAGCTTGATCACTATTTCACTTACTAAGGTATGCATAATGCATAATTCCATTATAGACCACATCGTTATAAGTAACGATGCGGTCTGCATATCAGTAAGTGGGTGATAGCCTTCGTAGGTGACAGCAACAAAGATGAGACTGAGCGATTATATTACCTACTAACTATCCCAAACCAACCCGTCTGCAGAATCTCTGACTATGCAATCTAGAATAATCAAATTTAATTTAATTTGCTTTGCTTTTATCGTTTATGAATTTTATGATCATAAAAAACTTATAAATACTTCAAATGTCGAGCTAGTAATTTTCAGTAGCAAGTTTGAGGAGTTTATATCTCTGGAGATACTTATCAGATTTCAGTGCATTTACAATGGGATAATTTCGCAATAAACCTCTTTCGACCAAAAAAAATAATTTTGCAAATTCAATTAATTTTTAATAATTTAATATAATATGACGGAGTTACGCCTGAACATACATATTATATACATCCGAATTGAGACTTGAGAGAATTGAACCGATTCCGCCTCCAAAAAGTCGGTCAAAAAAGTGTTGCTAGTCTTATTTACAAACTTTTTTTTTATTATTTATTGTTTTTAATTTATTTAAGCAATTTTAGATTTCTATGACCGAATTCAAGATACAAATTACATACGAACCAAACTTACCTCAGCTACTTGTCCGAACTGCCAAGCCACAAAATAAAAAAGCAAACTGACTTTAAAGTACGAATCCTACACTATATATACAAAAATAACACAATTATATACCTTCTACATATAATTAAAATGTTATAGTAGGAACCTACATACATACGTTTATTTACCCAGATGCTCGAATCAATCGATTTGAAATAATAAAATGTATTTGAACACAGACATTTTTTATCATTAAATAATTATGTTGATCACAAGTAGTTATTATAGATTACAAATAAAACAGTCCAATAAAGAGTAATGACGCCTTAGCGCTTGCTACTGTTTAGTTTAGACAATAATTAATGTTTAATTCGTTCGGTTTCGTGCACATAGGGCCACATGCTGACGGATCCTTATTACTGTGACTCTGCTGCCTGTCCGTCTTTCACAGATCTATATCTTCTAAGTTCTGAACCGTATTAGATAGACGGATGGATTATAGACAGACGGACAGATGGACGTCAGGATGGACAGATGGACGTCTGGTATCTGGCCTTTAATTGATTCGTCTAGGGAAAATTTCTTGAGTAGGTGGATACGACTTTTCCCTAAAAGGCCGTTTGCAGCTTTTATTATTATAAATAAATTTAAATTAAAAAATATATATATTCAAAAGTAATACTAAATAAGCTAACAGTCGCACGCAGACTTATTTGACGCTCCCTCTACTATCAGCCTAATTGATTTTATTGATAAAGTACAACTTACATGCGAATGTTATCACCAATGCACTGTTCCAGTCCGATTGGATTATTTGCACTCACTGTTTTTGTCACTTATAGCATTTTCAGGACATATCCATTATCTTGTAGGTAAACAAACACATGGGTCAATAGATAGGCGACTGCAATCAATTGGTAAACATGTCGAGTTTCTCAAAATAAGTATTGTTTTTGGCGCCATTTTACTTGTTAACCTACTCTTTTTAGGGTTCCGTAGTCCTGACAAGGACCCCATCGTGTGGCGTATCATTGAATTTAGGGGTTTGCTAATACTATTTTTTGTTTTAATGCTCCATTTACGAAATATTATACTTTACAGTGCAAATGTTTGTTCGAGTAGGGCGTCCCCACCCCTCTAAAAGCTAAACTGCTAGCTTGCAAAATCTGGAAAAATCCATGATGATTCATGAACTTCAAAGGAAAATTATAGCGGCTTAGATCACTTTATTAGTTTAGCAAATTTAATAGTCGTCAAACATTGGCGTTGGATTATTTTAAAATTAATTATGTTAAATAATAATAATAATATAATATTATAATGAGGAAAACTTTGTTTGTTTGGTTGTAATGAATAGGCTCAAAAACTACTGGACCGTTTTTAAAAATTCTTTCACCATTCGAAAGCCACAATATCCACGAGTAACATAGGCTAAATTTTATATATATAATATTATAAAGAGGAAAACTTTGTTTGTTTGGTTGTAATGAATAGGCTCAAAAGCTGCTGAACCGTTTTTAAAAATTCTTTCACCATTCGAAAGCCGCAGTATCCACGAGTAACATAGGCTAAATTTTATTTTGGAAAAACATAGGGTTCCGTAAGATATTTGGGTTTTAGCAAAAAACGTTTGCAGGGTCAGCTAGTGTTAAATATTTTACTATTACGGAACCCTACACGGCGCGTGACCCGACACGCACTTGGCTGGTTATTTAGTTATTACACTACATGTTTACGGTTTTCATATATTTATTCCTATATAAGTGGTTCAAGACCTTGCTTCTTGCCAAATTTCATGATTCTAGGTCAACGGAAAGTTCCCTATAGGTTTTGATTCCCTTGTGAAATCGTACACAGAGGTATGATATGCAAAAATTTGCGACTTAAACGGTCATATCTTTTGATCCCGTTGACTTACAGGTTTTATTTTTTCACAGCCAAAAGATACCGTAAACCCAAGTATTTATTATAAGTTTCAACTTGATACCTTCATGCATTCCGGAGATAATGGGTCTTACTAGACGGATAGACGGACAGGCGGACAGACGGACTGACAGACAGATGGACAAACTGACAACAAAGTGATCCTTTAAGGGTTCCTTTTTTTCTTTTAAGGGTACTATACCCTAAAAGTACCTAATAATTACAATAACAACATGGTATAGTAGTCCGTTTACTGTAATTTCTGACTAGACATTCAAAGTTAAAATTACTTATTATATTTGCAAAGAGTAAGTTGAATAAATAGTTGTGGTGGGAACGTAAAAAGTGTGTGTTTAACGAGTTAATGTGTAATAATTTATGATCGTTTACGAAACGAAAAAACCGACTTTCACATGCCCTGATAGTCAACGTAGCCAGTAGCTATAAGCATGTCATTAAAGTATAAAAATTTGCTTACATTGTTTATCTCTATATATCTGGAGATAATTGTCATATCTAATAACATAGGGACATAACGGGAAGCATAATCTCGCAAACAAAAAAAGATTTTTTCAAATCGGTTAAGATTTGACGGAGTTCTGAGGTAACAAACTAAAAATAAAACCGAGTTGGATAGTCGAGTTGGACTCGCCCACCGAGGCTTCCGTACCAACGTAAGCTAGTACCAATTAAACTAGACCTTTAAATAATATGAGCGCTCATATAACTCAGAGGCCTATCTTAATTGGCGTTGTCTATGTATGTATGGGGTCACCCTTTAATTTTCTACTTATTTTATTTTTTGGATTTTTTCCTTGATTTGTGCTGTAAGACCTTGCTTCTTGCCAAATTTCATGATTCTAGGTCAACGGGAAGTACCCTATAGGTTTTCGACCCTAAACCTATAAGGTACTTCCGGTTGACTAGAATTGTCAATTTTAGTTAACAGCAAGGTCTTACAGCACATGTAAAGGAAAAATTCCGAAAGATAAAAAAAAATTGAAAATTAAGGTAAATTTTAGTACTTACAGGTTTTCGCGAAAGTCTAAATTTGCCCATATCTTTTTATCGTGTTGACTCAGAGCCTTGATTTTTACACACCTAATAGGAACTATAGATTTCAGTATCTGGTATAAATTTCAACTTGCTAGATCCACCTGTTCCTGAGAAAACCGGTGCTGACACACGGACAGACAGACAAACAGACAGAAAGGCAGACAGACAGACGAACAGACAGGCAAGAAAGTGATCTTATAAGGGTTCCTTTTTTTACAAGTTGGTTAAAAACTAACATGTAAAATATGACATATTTAAGACCAAACCACATGTTTGAATAACTAATTAAACTGCAATCTTTAGGATGCCCTAACAAAAGATTAAGAAATAAAATGTGAATCTATGTCCTTTTACAAAACGAAATAAATTGGCCAAGTGCAAGTCAGACTCGCACTAGCAGGGTTCCGTACCACACTACAGTATTTTATAAGATCGAGCAAAAAATACCACTATCATTTTTCGCCAGCAAAAAATAATAATTAATAAACATTTTATTTCTTATAACGCCATCTAACGTCTAACAAAGGAGTTAGGGATCGACATTTCAATATAACGAATGAGCATTCATTGATTGCATGATTCATTCTAAAATACGCCATCTATGGAACGTTTACCTAACTAAGCGTTCATAGGTGGCGTGAAATGCCGAATAAAACACGTTTCTTGTATGGGGACCCTCTATTATTTTTAACTTTATTCTGTTTTTAGTATTTGTTGTTATAGCGGCAACAGAATTACAACATCTGTGAAAATTTCAACTATCTGACTATCACGGTTCATGAGATACAGCCTGGTGACAGACGGACAAACAGACAGACAGACAGACAGACAGACAGACAGGCGGACGGACAGCGGAGTCTTAGTAATAGGGTCCCGTTTTACCCTTTGGGTACGGAACCCTAAAAACCGACTTAACATGCCGCGATAGTCTACTGGTTAGTTATAATCATGTCATCAAAGTATACAAATTTACTTATGATTATAAAATACCGACTATTATACTCACTAAGATTTGATGTCGAATGTCTCGACCTAGGTTTCGTGCATGTCCGATGCACTTCCTCGGGAGTTTACGCTGCGAGATCGCGACGAGCACTGCGGGCCGCCGCTCGCCGCGCGCGGTTCGTCGGGGGAGGGGGGCTCGGCGAGCGGCGCGGCTCGATGATAGCGGGAGAATGAGCTGGTCCGATGCTAGACAGGTCTTCATCGTCACTATCGCCGACAGTATTGTTACATATCCAGCTGACTGTGTCACGTTCTAGACTGGTGAGCACTTTCTTCTTCGAGGAAGCATTAAGAATTGGTATCCATGTCGTAGGTAAGCACCAACCACGGTCTCTGTTAAAATTCGGATAACGGGTGATCTCGATGGCCTCACGTACTTTACGAGGTATGAAGAACTTTTCTCTTGCTAATACGGAGGCCTTATCGAACTGGATGTAGTGGTTGGTATCCGAGAGTTGTGCATGTTCCGCTAATGCCGACCTATTGATGTCCACGTTCTTAATGCTCCTGATGTGCTCAGTCAATCTAGCCGCGATATTGCGTCGAGTCTCTCCCACGTAGCTCTTGCCACAGTCGCAAGGTATTCTGTATACGCCTGGTACGTTCAAGTGATCCCTGTCTTTAGGTGAACGTAACATCCATCTGATCTGGCCTGGTGGACGGAAAAATGTCTTAATGTTATATTGCCGTCGTAAGAGATATCCGATTTTATCCGTTACTCCTCTTACGAACGGCAAGTACGTTGGAGAACGTTCCACCCCTGGCGCTCGGTTACGTTCACCATCGCTAACCAAGCGCGCACACTGTCTCCAGTTGTAACCGTTGTCCTCTAGAACACCCCTCACGTGCTCGAGCTCTGAGCTAACATATTGAGGGCCACAAAGTTTTAGAGCTCGGTTAATTAATGACCTAGGTACTGAGGACAACTGTGCGGGATGATGATGGGAGTCCGCACGTAAATATCGATCTGTGTGTGTCGGCTTTCGATATACAGTGTGCGCTAGACTACCGTCCGACCTGCGAATCACGCGCACATCTAAAAACGGTAGAACTCCGTCTTTCTCCACTTCCACCGTGATTTTAATATTATCGTGCAAACTGTTCAGGTGAGTCACGAGGTCAGGTAATCCTTCCTTGGTCACAACCGCGAAAATGTCGTCAACATAACGCCACCAGTATCTTGGTTTATTTAACGATGTCGTCAGTGCTATATTCTCATACCACTCCATGAATATATTGGCCACTACGGGTGCAATGGGAGATCCCATAGCCACTCCATCAACTTGTAAGTAGAATTCTCCCCTCCACATGAAGTATCCACTTTTTAGGCAAAGCTCTGTACACTTAATGTACTCCGTAGGTAAGCCGGTGTCTTGTATAATAGTGCTTATTATGTTCAAAGTTTCGTCTACTGGTACATTTGTGAACAGGGAAGTAACATCAAAGCTTACCATTACTTCTGTGGGTTGGACCCGAACATCTTCCAAGAGTTGTATAAAATGACTCGAGTCTTTGACATAACTACTCGTCTTGCCGGTGTGCTCCTGTAAAGACGTAGCTAAATGTCTTGATATCTTATACGTCGGCGAATCAATTTGAGAAACTATGGGGCGTAGTGGCCAATTGGGCTTGTGGATTTTGGGTAAGCCGTAAATCTTGGGAGGTGTCGGATTGTGTGGACGGAGGCGCGATAGTAAATCTTTATCTTCGTTTGATTGTAATAACATTATAACTTTTCTGGCAATCCTGGAGGTAGGGTTGTAGTTAACCTTCTGGTATGTGTTGCTGTTACTAACGATTTGTTCGATTTTTGCATCGTACGCCTCCGTGTCGACAATCACCGTGGCATTTCCTTTGTCTGCGGGCAGCACTAAGATATCATTATTATTACGTAGATCGTGTAATGCCGATAATTCACCTTTCGTAATATTGTTCTTGGGAGGTTTGGCCTTTCGCAATAATAATGATATATCCTGCCTCAAATATTCCGCGTCATCATGAGGAATTTTATTACGCACGATGGTGTCCTCGATACTTGAAATGATGTTTTCCACTGGGATCCGTACGATTGATTCCGTCCGAACGTAACCGAGCGCCAGGGGTGGAACGTTCTCCAACGTACTTGCCGTTCGTAAGAGGAGTAACGGATAAAATCGGATATCTCTTACGACGGCAATATAACATTAAGACATTTTTCCGTCCACCAGGCCAGATCAGATGGATGTTACGTTCACCTAAAGACAGGGATCACTTGAACGTACCAGGCGTATACAGAATACCTTGTGACTGTGGCAAGAGCTACGTGGGAGAGACTCGACGCAATATCGCGGCTAGATTGACTGAGCACATCAGGAGCATTAAGAACGTGGACATCAATAGGTCGGCATTAGCGGAACATGCACAACTCTCGGATACCAACCACTACATCCGGTTCGATAAGGCCTCCGTACTAGCAAGAGAAAAGTTCTTCATACCTCGTAAAGTACGTGAGGCCATCGAGATCACCCGTTATCCGAATTTTAACAGAGACCGTGGTTGGTGCTTACCTACGACATGGATACCAATTCTTAATGCTTCCTCGAAGACGAAAGTGCTCACCAGTCTAGAACGTGACACAGTCAGCTGGATATGTAACAATACTGTCGGCGATAGTGACGATGAAGACCTGTCTAGCATCGGACCAGCTCATTCTCCCGCTATCATCGAGCCGCGCCGCTCGCCGAGCCCCCCTCCCCCGACGAGCCGCGCGTGGCGAGCGGCGGCCCGCAGTGCTCGTCGCGATCTCGCAGCGTAAACTCCCGAGGAAGTGCATCGGACATGCACGAAACCTAGGTCGAGACATTCGACATCAAATCTTAGTGAGTACTAGAAGTCCCCCGCGGCTACGCCCGCGTTAAAAACTCCTTTTATTTACTTAAAACTTTTCTTTTGTAAAAACGATTCTATCATTAAATACATCAAATAAAAATTAGCCAAATTGGTTCACCTGTTTTCATGTTATCGCGTGACTAAGACAAATCAGGATTCATATTTTTAAAACCCGAAAAACCCAATAAAGCGCAATCCGAAACTATATTGATTTTCAGACTTTTTTACCCCAGTTCACGCTTTTAGGGTGGCATTTTGAAAAAGTCTGAAACTCGTATTTACTTATTTATTTACAGAAGTACTTGTGTGAAATGTCGAATAAAATGACTATCCAAAATTTGAACCCCCGCTTCATCCCTTGAAGAGTGAATTTTGAAAAATCCTTTCTCAGCGGATACCTACGTCAAAATTTCTATCTGGATGCAAAATATCAGCGCAATCCGAAACAATATTGATTTTCAGACTTTTTTACCCCAGTTCACTCTTTTAGGGTGGCATTTTGAAAAAGTCTGAAACTCGTATTTACTTATTTATTTACAGAAGTACTTGTGTGAAATGTCGAATAAAATGACTATCCAAAATTTGAACCCCCGCTTCATCCCTTGAAGAGTGAATTTTGAAAAATCCTTTCTCAGCGGATACCTACGTCAAAATTTCTATCTGGATGCAAAATATCAGCGCAATCCGAAACAATATTGATTTCAGACATTGTTACTCCACTTCACCCTTTTAGGAATAGAATTTCAAAAAGCCTGAAACACGTATTTACTCATTTATTTACTAAACTACTTGTGTAAAGTTTCGAATATAAGAGACAATCAATTCTTGTTTCTCCATACAAACTTTGAACCCTCGTTTCATCCTTTTCAGGGATGAATTTTGGAAAACCTTTCTCAGAGGGAACTAACGTCGTAATTAATAACTATCTGCATGCCAAATTTCAGCGCAATCCGAAACAATATTGATTTTTACACTTTATTACCCCATTTCACCCTCTTAGGGGTGGAATTACAAAAAAACCTGAAACACGTGTTTACTTATTTTTGTACTGAAGCACTTGTGTGAAGTTTCGGATAGAAAAGACTATCTAATCTTGTTTCTCCATACAAACTTTCAACCCCCGTTTCATCCCCTTCGAGGGTTAATTTTGGGAAATCCTTTCAAAGAGGGATCTAACGTCGTAATAACTATCTGCATGCCAAATTTCAGCGTAATCCGAAACAATATTGATTTTACACTTTAGTAATAAAGTCCATTTCACCCTCTTAAGGGTGGAATTTCAAAAAAACCTGAAACACGTGTTTACTTATTTTTTTACTGAAGCACTTGTGTGAAGTTTCGGATAGAAAAGACTATCTAATCTTGTTTCTCCATATAAACTTTGAACCCCCGTTTCATCCCCTTAGAGGGTTAATTTTGGAAAATCCTTTCTTAGAGGGAATTAACGTCGTAATAACTATCTGCATGCCAAATTTCAGCGTAATCCGAAACAATATTGATTTTACACTTTATTACCCCATTTCACCCTCTTAAGGGTGGAATTTCAAAAAAACCTGAAACACGTATTTACTTATTTTTTTACTGAAGCACTTGTGTGGAGTTTCAGATAGAAAAGACTATCTAATCTTGTTTCTCCATACAAACTTTGAACCCCCGTTTCATCCCCTTCGAGGGTTAATTTTGGAAAATCCTTTCTCAGAGGGAACTAACGTCGTAATAACTATCTGCATGCCAAATTTCAGCGCAATCCGAAACAATATTGATTTTCACACTTTATTACCCAATTTCACCCTCTTAGGGGTGGAATTAAAAAAAAACCTGAAACACGTGTTTACTTATTTTTTTACGGAAGCACTTGTGTGGAGTTTCAGATAGAAAAGACTATCTAATCTTGTTTCTCCATACAAACTTTGAACCCCCGTTTCATCCCCTTCGAGGGTTAATTTTGGAAAATCCTTTCTCAGTGGGAACTAACGTCGTAATTAATAACTATCTGCATGCCAAATTTCAGCGCAATCCGAAACAATATTGATTTTACACTTTATTACCCCATTTCACCCTCTTAGGGGTGGAATTCCAAAAAAACCTGAAACACGTCTTTACTTATTTTTTACTAAAGCACTTATGTGAAGTTTCGGATAGAAAAGACGATCTAATCTTGTTTCTCCATACAAACTTTGAACCCCCATTTCATCCCCTTAAGGGGTGAATTTTGGAAAATCCTTTCTTAGTACACCCTTACGTACTAAGACAAATATACCCTCCAAATTTCAAGTCTCTACGACCAGCGGTTTAGGCTGTGCGTTGTCTGTCAGTGAGTCAGTGAGTCAGTGAGTCAGTGAGTCAGTCAGTATGTCAGGACAAAGATTCTTATAGTATTAGATAATAGTCGGTATTTTATAATCATGATTCAAACTCACTATAACTATAAATCTAAAATTTACTTATATTGTTTATCTCCATATCTCCAGAGATAATGGTCAGATCTCAATAAAATGTAAATGGGACTAAACGGGAGGCATAATCGCGCAAACAAAAAAAAAATTCAAATCGGTTTTAAGATTTAATGGAGTTCTGAGGTAACAACATTAAAATTAAAACATACAGTCAAGTGAATTGTTAACCGTGATGTGGGTGAAAGTGTACGAGTATAGGGAAACAAAATAGCACAATTTTCAACAAAATAGTAGATAATATGCCATTTTATGTTGACACCAAAATTCCAAGTGCCTTCAGTTTAGTCTACATCTTTATTTAACTTCATTTGTGCGGGTTTGATTTGGACTGTACATGGCTTAAACTTGACTTAAGTAAATGTGATTACTGATTTTTTTTAATTTTAATTTTAATTTTATTTTAATTTTTATTTGCACACTAAGCACAACAAAAACAGAGTTTTAATTAGCTTAGGTACTAGACAAAGCTTAAATATGAGCTCTGATTCTCACACTAGGATAATCCTGTGTTGTGAGAATTCAGTATCTTCCTACAATGAGCATTAAACATATGGATAAATATATTGAACTAATATTATGACAAATTCTGCTAAATGTATAAAGCGTAAGCAGTAGTTGTATTAAAATGTATAAACAAAGAAAGTGAAAAAGTATTAAACGATTAAACAACTGAAAAAAAAAAAAAAAAAAAAACAATCCCAAGAATACCGATCTTGTTGATTTTTATTTTTTATGTAAGTGTAAGGTTTATGTGTGCAGTAAGTATTACAGGTTGGTCATTAAGGTTTTGTTATCGCAATAGTGTATGCACCTAAGTATATGATAATTATATGAGCGACCCAGTCGTGTTTGCCCAGAAGTGTTTGTCTGAATCTTTTGGATATGGTTTGTATGGCAGTGATATATAATGAAAATGACTGTGTGTGTAATGGATGCGATGTTAAATGTCATTTAAGTATGTAATGATGTGAATGTGGATGCAATGAATGGAAATGGATGGGCAAAGGAATGGATGCAAAATATCAGCGCAATCCGAAACAATATTGATTTTCAGACTTTTTTACCCCAGTTCACTCTTTTAGGGTGGCATTTTGAAAAAGTCTGAAACTCGTATTTACTTATTTATTTACAGAAGTACTTGTGTGAAATGTCGAATAAAATGACTATCCAAAATTTGAACCCCCGCTTCATCCCTTGAAGAGTGAATTTTGAAAAATCCTTTCTCAGCGGATACCTACGTCAAAATTTCTATCTGGATGCAAAATATCAGCGCAATCCGAAACAATATTGATTTCAGACATTGTTACTCCACTTCACCCTTTTAGGAATAGAATTTCAAAAAGCCTGAAACACGTATTTACTCATTTATTTACTAAACTACTTGTGTAAAGTTTCGAATATAAGAGACAATCAATTCTTGTTTCTCCATACAAACTTTGAACCCTCGTTTCATCCTTTTCAGGGATGAATTTTGGAAAACCTTTCTCAGAGGGAACTAACGTCGTAATTAATAACTATCTGCATGCCAAATTTCAGCGCAATCCGAAACAATATTGATTTTTACACTTTATTACCCCATTTCACCCTCTTAGGGGTGGAATTACAAAAAAACCTGAAACACGTGTTTACTTATTTTTGTACTGAAGCACTTGTGTGAAGTTTCGGATAGAAAAGACTATCTAATCTTGTTTCTCCATACAAACTTTCAACCCCCGTTTCATCCCCTTCGAGGGTTAATTTTGGGAAATCCTTTCAAAGAGGGATCTAACGTCGTAATAACTATCTGCATGCCAAATTTCAGCGTAATCCGAAACAATATTGATTTTACACTTTAGTAATAAAGTCCATTTCACCCTCTTAAGGGTGGAATTTCAAAAAAACCTGAAACACGTGTTTACTTATTTTTTTACTGAAGCACTTGTGTGAAGTTTCGGATAGAAAAGACTATCTAATCTTGTTTCTCCATACAAACTTTGAACCCCCGTTTCATCCCCTTCGAGGGTTAATTTTGGAAAATCCTTTCTCAGAGGGAACTAACGTCGTAATAACTATCTGCATGCCAAATTTCAGCGCAATCCGAAACAATATTGATTTTCACACTTTATTACCCAATTTCACCCTCTTAGGGGTGGAATTAAAAAAAAACCTGAAACACGTGTTTACTTATTTTTTTACGGAAGCACTTGTGTGGAGTTTCAGATAGAAAAGACTATCTAATCTTGTTTCTCCATACAAACTTTGAACCCCCGTTTCATCCCCTTCGAGGGTTAATTTTGGAAAATCCTTTCTCAGTGGGAACTAACGTCGTAATTAATAACTATCTGCATGCCAAATTTCAGCGCAATCCGAAACAATATTGATTTTACACTTTATTACCCCATTTCACCCTCTTAGGGGTGGAATTCCAAAAAAACCTGAAACACGTCTTTACTTATTTTTTACTAAAGCACTTATGTGAAGTTTCGGATAGAAAAGACGATCTAATCTTGTTTCTCCATACAAACTTTGAACCCCCATTTCATCCCCTTAAGGGGTGAATTTTGGAAAATCCTTTCTTAGTACACCCTTACGTACTAAGACAAATATACCCTCCAAATTTCAAGTCTCTACGACCAGCGGTTTAGGCTGTGCGTTGTCTGTCAGTGAGTCAGTGAGTCAGTGAGTCAGTGAGTCAGTCAGTATGTCAGGACAAAGATTCTTATAGTATTAGATAATAGTCGGTATTTTATAATCATGATTCAAACTCACTATAACTATAAATCTAAAATTTACTTATATTGTTTATCTCCATATCTCCAGAGATAATGGTCAGATCTCAATAAAATGTAAATGGGACTAAACGGGAGGCATAATCGCGCAAACAAAAAAAAAATTCAAATCGGTTTTAAGATTTAATGGAGTTCTGAGGTAACAACATTAAAATTAAAACATACAGTCAAGTGAATTGTTAACCGTGATGTGGGTGAAAGTGTACGAGTATAGGGAAACAAAATAGCACAATTTTCAACAAAATAGTAGATAATATGCCATTTTATGTTGACACCAAAATTCCAAGTGCCTTCAGTTTAGTCTACATCTTTATTTAACTTCATTTGTGCGGGTTTGATTTGGACTGTACATGGCTTAAACTTGACTTAAGTAAATGTGATTACTGATTTTTTTTAATTTTAATTTTAATTTTATTTTAATTTTTATTTGCACACTAAGCACAACAAAAACAGAGTTTTAATTAGCTTAGGTACTAGACAAAGCTTAAATATGAGCTCTGATTCTCACACTAGGATAATCCTGTGTTGTGAGAATTCAGTATCTTCCTACAATGAGCATTAAACATATGGATAAATATATTGAACTAATATTATGACAAATTCTGCTAAATGTATAAAGCGTAAGCAGTAGTTGTATTAAAATGTATAAACAAAGAAAGTGAAAAAGTATTAAACGATTAAACAACTGAAAAAAAAAAAAAAAAAAAAAAACAATCCCAAGAATACCGATCTTGTTGATTTTTATTTTTTATGTAAGTGTAAGGTTTATGTGTGCAGTAAGTATTACAGGTTGGTCATTAAGGTTTTGTTATCGCAATAGTGTATGCACCTAAGTATATGATAATTATATGAGCGACCCAGTCGTGTTTGCCCAGAAGTGTTTGTCTGAATCTTTTGGATATGGTTTGTATGGCAGTGATATATAATGAAAATGACTGTGTGTGTAATGGATGCGATGTTAAATGTCATTTAAGTATGTAATGATGTGAATGTGGATGCCTGTTTTAAAATTAATATATATATATAGCATTATTTTTAGTGGGAAAGAGGGAGAGGGAGAGAGTGAAACAGAAGTTAGATGTAGCAGTTTAAATCGTAGTGATGCGGCAGAATCATTTAAATATTTTAAATTTAATAACATTACGTTAGGGGCCTGTTCACAGTATCAATCGACAAAGTCATGGTTGCTAGTTCAAGGTTCTGTTAGTATTATTATATAATAAAAGGTTTATGGGGGCACGTTCATATTAACGGACTTACAGATCCGAACCAGCAGCCCGAGTGACTCTGCCTTACTGACACTGTGACAGGCCCCGTGTTGTTATCTATCAATTTGGAGTACTCTCTCAGTCTCCTCATAGTTCAAAGCCATAAGCCAGAGGGAAACTTTTTGCTTACATTCGAATCGTTTGTTATTAAGAATTTGGAGTGATCTGTCTAAGCGTCTGTAAAGAAATACTCCTTTGTATGAATAGGAGCGTTGAGCAAATTGGGTGCTCGTTTTAGGGAGGTTCCAAGAGTTCCGGCGAGTGGATCGTCCAGTATTAATACAGACCAAAGAAGGGGCAGTTTTGTGAAAGCGTAAAATGGTTGCAAGAATATATAATTGGCGGACACGGAGGTAATTAGTTTCTTCATATAAACTATCAGTGGAGTAGCGGTATGGTTTCCGATAGGCAACCTTCAATAAAGCTCGCTGGGCTCTTTCAATTTTTATGAATAAAGTTTTAGACGCAGATCCCCAACAAACAAGACAGTAACTAAGGATGGATTGGCAAATGGCAAGATAGATTATGCGCATAGTTCCAAGATCAGCAGTACGTCAAAGTATCTTAAATATATGTGTCATTTTACATAATCGCGCACACAGGTAGGTAATTTGGGTTTCCCATTTGAGATGCTGGTCTATGACAACTCCAAGATATTTTATGTTGTTTACATACTCTAATTTAGGACAGTTACAAGAAGAGAATTGAGGAGTGTGACAGGAATGCAACTTTATATTTATGGGTGGTGGTTTGGAGCGCCGAGAAATATGAAAAGGTAAATATTTGGTTTTGGTCACATTTAATGTGAGGAGATTAGTTTGTAGCCATTTTTGGACCACCGTAAGACCATTCTGTGCTACATCAGATACCTGTTCCCAGCTTTTACTGTGGAAAATGATGGCTGTATCATCAACAAATGTGAAGATACTGGCTTGGTTCATGCTAAGCTGGCAGAGGTCGTTGATATAAAGTAGAAACAGGGTAGGTCCTAGGACTGATCCTTGGGGCACACCAAATGAAATAGGAGCGTAGTTACTGTACTCGTCTAATAGTCTAACTCTCTGTTTTCTATCAGATAGGTATGACCGAAACCAGTTTAGAGTAGTTCCTCGAATTCCGATAAGCTCCAGTTTGCGTAATAATATAGACCAAGACACCGTGTCAAATGCCTTGGCCATATCAAGGAAAATGCCTAGGCATTTGTATCCTGAATCTAATTTTGCCGTGACATGATCCACCAACGCAACCACAGCATCTTCGGTTGATTTATTTGCTCTAAATCCATATTGATTATGAGAAAGTATTTTATGTTTCTCCAAAAAACTAAGTACACGTTTATTAACCACCTTTTCTAATATTTTTGATAGGGTAGGTAGTAAAGATATTGGCCGATAGTTAGAAACTAATTGTCGATCGCCAGATTTATAAATAGGACAAACGTCTGCAATCTTGAAGCAACCAGGAACTACACCCGATAACATACTTAGATTGCACACGTGTGCTATAGGAGACGCTAATATGTGTTTAGCTCGTTTGATAACATTATTGCTTATTCCATCGCAACCTGTTGCAGATGAACTCTTTAGACTTGATATTATTTGAATAACTTCTGAAGTATCTGTGGGCGTGAAAAATAGAGATTCGATAGGGGAATTGGGAATTTTTGTTTGACTAGTTAGTTCTGTTTCTGTTTTATTTAAAGTGTGTAGGGTTTTATTTGCTAAGTCTTTACCTATTGAGCAAAAAAAATTATTAACAATGTCGAGCGACTTAGACTTGTCCATACCTAATTTTAATAATTCACAAGCGTCGGATCTAACAGATTTGAAATTACAGATGTCTTTTACTGTGCTCCACAATTTTTTGCTATTATTTTTGTTGGATTTAATTTGGTTAGCCTCTTTGTTAGATTCTAAAATAAGCTGACAGTGATTGCGGAATTTTTTATATTTTTCCTGAAGGGTGATATTTTTTGTAGTTTTTTTAGCCTTAAGGTGAAGTAAATCTCTTTTTCGAGTCAGTTTAATTAATTTTTTTGACATCCATGGTTTAATTATAGTTTCAGAATTGCGTAGTTTGATTTGAGTTGTGCATTTTTTTACCGCGGTGCTCATATGATTGATTAGGAAGTTGGTAGCTATACTAACTTCGGTTTTCGTATAAAGTGGATCCCAATCAGTTTTTTCTAATGTGCGTAGTAGTTCGATGTAATTAATCTTATTAAAAGTTTTAGAACGTTGAGTATTCTTAGGTATGCGATCATCTATCCCAACAATAACAGTATCGTGATCTGAGACGTCAGAATCACACACAACGACACGGCATCCCTTTTTTGTGTTGATCATCGCATGGTCTAAGCAGTTGGGGCCTCTGGTCGGTAACGTGTGCCCTGGTATATACCCATAATGTGATGTCAGCTCAAGATACTCACCGGGCTTAGAATGAGTAGTGGTGGGCTTGATGTCTAAATTAATATCACCAATAATTATTGAAGTCTCACTTTTCTTAACTGGCACCATTACAGATTCCAAGGAGTTTAAAAACTTTGTAATGTCCCTTATCGAAGGAGTCCGATATATAGAAATAATTGATATTTTCGTTCCAATATTAATCACAAGGCAGTTAGCCTCTTCGAATTCTGGTTCTTGCACATCGACAATAATATTTGTTCTAGTAAATATAATTAAACCGTCATTTTGATTCAAAAATGTTTTTGTGTGGTGGCAGTTGTAGTTAGGCAGAATAATAGGAGTAAACGAGTCATCGATCCAGCATTCAGTTAACAATATTATATCGGGGAGGAATTGCAGTCGTTTTAGTAATACTATAAACTGATCTAGGTTTTTACGGACGCTACGAATGTTTTGAGTAAGTAACGTTAATTGATTCGAACAGTCACCTAGCGAACGCAAACAATCCTCCGCTTCGCTTACTCTTGTATTTTCTATGAGCGACGTATTGTCGATTTTATCAATAAGGTCTGTTCTATCCATTAACAGTTAGCGGAAATACCTGAGTGAATTTAAATGGTTGAGATAATAATATGTAGAACATCCCAAACCGTGCGGTCAGTCTTAATCTATATTTAAAAATGTTTACTATATAAAGAAAACGCAAAAACCTGCTTCTAATCGTAAGTGACAATTCCCATTTCGCAACAGAGTAAGTTGCAGTTGCATAGTAATAAATGCCAGTCATAAGGAAGCGTCCCCCGTGCGCAGAGGTGTCATCAATTCAATGCCTTATTTAAAAACAATAGACGCGTTAAGTTGATAAGATTTAAATGTACATATAACATTATGAGGTTGTAGTTAATGTTTAAGCTAAAGGTATCTGGTGCTATACATATATAGTAGTATTGAGTTACAGTGTTAAATATTCCTATAAACGACACAATAAAAGATTTTATACAATAAATAAAATTAATGCGAATCAGCATGCGCGTGATTGCTAAATCATTGAGTGTAGTGTTGTGGTTGTATGTGTGTAGTGAATGATTGATTAGCCAAGCTACGTCTTGAATTTATGAAAATTTAAAATACTTAATCTTATACCTCGACTTAGTACACTAATCGTGTGCAGCCACAATGACGATTAAAAAGTATTTCATTATTGAACGAATCGTGAGTATTATTCATTTTTATAATTTTGTATTTTATAATATAAAATGAGTAAAGGAAACAAAGTATATCATAAAAATACATACAAAAAATATAGCGTGCTATTAAAAAAATGCATGCATAAATCTCAGCAAATCCAAAGTAATAAGTATATTAAAAGAAGTAAAAACAAATGAAAAGCGACTTGGAACACTATTAAAAATAATGGAAAAATAATAAATTACAATAATATAGAAATAAAAATGACAAATAAATATAAATGACATAACATATGATGACCCTGATTATACATTTAATAATTATTTTATAGATTTAACAAATAAGACTATGACGGCAATGGACAGCAATGAATATATAAAAATAATCATACAATGTTTTTAATGCCTACTTACGAAATTGAGTTATACAAAATAATACTAAGCTTAAACAATACCAAATCTTCTGGGTACGATGACATAAGTACAAAAGTTATAAAGCTATGCGCTAAACAGTTTTCCAAACCTCTCAGCCACATTATCAATTTGTCTTTTTTACACGGCTGTTTCCCAGACAGGCTTAAAAAATCTGTGATAAAACCATTGTATAAAAAAGGAGACATTAAAGATATAAACAATTACAGACCAGTAACACTAATTCCGATAATTGCAAAAATCTTGGAAAAATCTATGCTCGTTCGGTTAAACGGGTTTTTAGATAAACACAATATAATAAATACCGATCAATTTGGATTTCGGAAAAAAAGTTCTACATCTCTTGCCTGCTTTAATCTAGTGAAAGAAGTATCAGAGAGCCTTTCAAATAGGACGCCTGTAGTCTCAGTATTTCTGGATATGAGCAGAGCATTTGATTTTGTGGACCATAAAAAATTATTAACGCAAATAGAATTTATATGGAACTAGAAGTCCCCCGCGGCTACGCCCGCGTTAAAAACTCCTTTTATTTACTTAAAACTTTTCTTTTGTAAAAACGATTCTATCATTAAAGACATCAAATAAAATTAGCCAAATTGGTTCACCTGTTTTCATGTTATCGCGTGACTAAGACAAATCAGGATTCATATTTTTAAAACCCGAAAAACCCAATAAAGCGCAATCCGAAACTATATTGATTTTCAGACTTTTTTACCCCAGTTCACGCTTTTAGGGTGGCATTTTGAAAAAGTCTGAAACTCGTATTTACTTATTTATTTACAGAAGTACTTGTGTGAAATGTCGAATAAAATGACTATCCAAAATTTGAATCCCCGCTTCATCCCTTGAAGAGTGAATTTTGAAAAATCCTTTCTCAGCGGATACCTACGTCAAAATTTCTATCTGGATGCAAAATATCAGCGCAATCCGAAACAATATTGATTTTCAGACTTTTTTACCCCAGTTCACTCTTTTAGGGTGGCATTTTGAAAAAGTCTGAAACTCGTATTTACTTATTTATTTACAGAAGTACTTGTGTGAAATGTCGAATAAAATGACTATCCAAAATTTGAACCCCCGCTTCATCCCTTGAAGAGTGAATTTTGAAAAATCCTTTCTCAGCGGATACCTACGTCAAAATTTCTATCTGGATGCAAAATATCAGCGCAATCCGAAACAATATTGATTTCAGACATTGTTACTCCACTTCACCCTTTTAGGAATAGAATTTCAAAAAGCCTGAAACACGTATTTACTCATTTATTTACTAAACTACTTGTGTAAAGTTTCGAATATAAGAGACAATCAATTCTTGTTTCTCCATACAAACTTTGAACCCTCGTTTCATCCTTTTCAGGGATGAATTTTGGAAAACCTTTCTCAGAGGGAACTAACGTCGTAATTAATAACTATCTGCATGCCAAATTTCAGCGCAATCCGAAACAATATTGATTTTTACACTTTATTACCCCATTTCACCCTCTTAGGGGTGGAATTACAAAAAAACCTGAAACACGTGTTTACTTATTTTTGTACTGAAGCACTTGTGTGAAGTTTCGGATAGAAAAGACTATCTAATCTTGTTTCTCCATACAAACTTTCAACCCCCGTTTCATCCCCTTCGAGGGTTAATTTTGGGAAATTCTTTCAAAGAGGGATCTAACGTCGTAATAACTATCTGCATGCCAAATTTCAGCGTAATCCGAAACAATATTGATTTCACACAAGTGCTTCAGTAAAAAAATAAGTAAACACGTTACTTATTTTTTTACTGAAGCACTTGTGTGAAGTTTCGGATAGAAAAGACTATCTAATCTTGTTTCTCCATATAAACTTTGAACCCCCGTTTCATCCCCTTAGAGGGTTAATTTTGGAAAATCCTTTCTTAGAGGGAATTAACGTCGTAATAACTATCTGCATGCCAAATTTCAGCGTAATCCGAAACAATATTGATTTTACACTTTATTACCCCATTTCACCCTCTTAAGGGTCTAATTTCAAAAAAACTTGAAACACGTATTTACTTATTTTTTTACTGAAGCACTTGTGTGGAGTTTCGGATAGAAAAGACTATCTAATCTTGTTTCTCCATACAAACTTTGAACCCCCGTTTCATCCCCTGCGAGGGTTAATTTGAAAAATCCTTTCTCAGAGGGAACTAACGTCTTAATAACTATCTGCGTGCCAAATTTCAGCGCAATCCGAAATAATATAGGTTTTTAACTTTATTACCCCATTTCACCCTCTCAGGTGTGGAATTTAAAAAAACCTGAAACACGTGTTTACCTAATTTTTTACTGAAGCACTTGTGTGAAGTTTCAGATAGAGAAGACTATCTAATCTTGTTTCTCCATACAAACTTTGAACCCCCGTTTCATCCCCTTCGAGGGTTAATTTTGGAAAATCCTTTCTCAGAGGGAACTAACGTCGTAATAACTATCTGCATGCCAAATTTCAGCGCAATCCGAAACAATATTGATTTTCACACTTTATTACCCAATTTCACCCTCTTAGGGGTGGAATTAAAAAAAAAACTGAAACACGTGTTTACTTATTTTTTTACGGAAGCACTTGTGTGGAGTTTCAGATAGAAAAGACTATCTAATCTTGTTTCTCCATACAAACTTTGAACCCCCGTTTCATCCCCTTCGAGGGTTAATTTTGGAAAATCCTTTCTCAGTGGGAACTAACGTCGTAATAACTATTTGCATGCCAAATTTCAGCGCAATCCGAAACAATATTGATTTTACACTTTATTACCCCATTTCACCCTCGTAGGGGTGGAATTCCAAAAAAACCTGAAACACGTCTTTACTTATTTTTTTACTGAAGCACTTATGTGAAGTTTCGGATAGAAAAGACGATCTAATCTTGTTTCTCCATACAAACTTTGAACCCCCATTTCATCCCCTTAAGGGGTGAATTTTGGAAAATCCTTTCTTAGCACACCCTTACGTACTAAGACAAATATACCCTCCAAATTTCAAGTCTCTACGACCAGCGGTTTAGGCTGTGCGTTGTCTGTCAGTGAGTCAGTGAGTCAGTCAGTATGTCAGGACAAAGATTCTTATAGTATTAGATAAGGGGAAAACATATAACTGGCTTAGTAGTTATTTATATGAAAGAAAACAATGTATAGAAATTGAAAATTTTAAATGTAATACAAATTGTGCCACCAAGTGTACATATAAATCGACATACAGAATAAATAAGTGTGGCGTCCCACAAGGGAGTATTTTGGGACCACTCCTATTTCTGATATATATTAATGACATAACAAAATCAACCAAAGAAAAATGTGTGTTATTCGCGGACGATACCACATTGATTGTAAAAGCAGAGAACACATCAAAATTTGAAATTCAAATAAATGAGTCATTAAACGATTTAACAAAATGGTTAGATAAAAACAACCTTAGGATAAACACAAACAAAACCAAATTTATACAATATACCACCTATCAAGCCAAGCAGATTAAATTAAATGTTCAGTATAATAAAGAAAACTTAGAACAAGTAAATAATGCGATGTTTTTAGGATTAACTGTAGACCAACACTTAAATTGGAAAGATCACATAGGAAAAGTATGCTGCAAAATAGACAGATTTGTATATGCCATCCGCAGAGTAAGACAAACGATATCCCGTGATGCAGCAATAGCCACATACCATGGGTATGTTGCATCAGTTTTAAATTACGGGCTCATATTGTGGGGAAATTCTGTTAATATTCTTAAGGCTTTTGTAGCGCAAAAAAAATGTATACGCGCGATATGTAACGCTTGGCAAACTGATAGCTGTAAGCCTTTATTCAAAGAATTAAACGTGTTGCCTTTGCCGTGTATGTACATCAAGCAGATATGTATTTTTGTTAGAGAGAATCAAATGCATTTTCCTAAACATGCAGATGTGTTTGAGCGACATACACGACATCAGAACAGGCTTGATTTTCCAAAATGTAGACTTAACATATATTCTAAGAACGTTTACTGTATGGCAATAATAATATATAATAAACTTCCATCGACATTAAAAAAATTACAATTGACTCAATTTAAAATAAAGTTACATGTATGGTTGCATGAACGCAACTTTTACAGTGTAGAAGATTATATGACATACAAAATATTTTGACATTAACCATTAATTGACATTGACATTTGTAGTTGCATGGCATTGACATTTAATATTTTGACATTCCAATTTTAATTTTTTGTGTTGTTCTTACTTGTAAAATTGTAATTGATAAATAATAATAATAGAATTATGAACAAAACATAAACATGGAATGG
Source organism: Cabera pusaria (assembly GCA_954871355.1). Classification (NCBI taxonomy): domain Eukaryota; kingdom Metazoa; phylum Arthropoda; class Insecta; order Lepidoptera; family Geometridae; genus Cabera; species Cabera pusaria. Next base: position 19,979,922 of record OX940888.1, read on the forward strand.
TTGAGTAGACGATGAGAACATATTATAATTATCAATAGTATTGTAACGAATTGTAAATAACATTTGCACACCCGAAAGGGTATAAATAAGGGGACCTATTGTTATAATGTATTTTACCTTTGTGACCTTATTTATAGCAAATAAATAATTGATTGATTGATTGATTGATTGCTTGATTGATTATTATTTATACGGTTTGACTCACGTGCAATGGACTGTCAGTTAGACGTCCGACCGGTTTCGCCCATGATGATGAGGCACCGATTGCCTCGAAACCGGTCGGACGTCTAACTGACAGTCGACCATTGCACGTGAGTCAAACCGTATAAATAATAAAGATTAAAAAGTAATAAGTAAAAAAAATTGTTCACAGTTCTGACATTTGATATTCACGAATATTTCTGGTTAGAGGTAAAATAAGTTTAAAAGCATTTAGACTAGTTCAACAGACACAAACTACAAAGGTTACTAAGGTTTCCCGCCAAAATTCAATAATTCAATTTCCAGGGCCTGTACTTATTGCAGGATCAAACAGAAAAGGTCTGATACCTTTTTAATCCAGCACTTATCATCCAACAGGGTTGTCCTATGCCATTATTCCGATAACTCCAACACAATGAGCTATCCTAGTCCAATTTGCCGACAAGCACGCTCAGTGTACCGTACAGGATTACAGGCTAAACGGCCCGCAGTCAGCGAGAAAACAAGCTCCTTACACAAATAGGAACGATTTTAATATCCTTAAGTAGTGATACTGGTCTCTTGCACAGTGTTACCAGTGCAACTCTGGAAAAACCCGTATAAAAGCTCTAAAATATTTTTACAGAAAATAGAACGAACTTTATGCTTTTATTGTACCAAGTTAGACCCTTAGACCCCTAAGACCGTTGGTTTGGTTTTCGTGATTTTTTTTAAGGTTCCGTACCTCAGAAGGTAAAGAAGGAATCTTATCGCTTATCACCAAGATCACTTTCTTGTCCGTCTGTCCATCTGTCTGTCTGTCCGTCTGTCCGTCTGTCCGTCTGTCTGTCTGTCCGTCTGTCCGTCTGTCCGTCTGTCCGTCTGTCTGTCTGTCTGTCTGTATGTCTGTCTGTCCGTGTGTCACCACCGATTTTCTCAGGAACGGGTGGACCTAGCAAGTTGAAATTTATACCCAATACTGAAATCTATATTTTCTAGTAGGTGTATAAAAATCAAGGTCCTGAGTCAACACGATAAAAAGATATGGGTAAATTTAGATTTTCGCAAAAACTTGTAAGTACCAAAATTTACCTTAATTTGCAACTTTTCTTATTTTTCAGAATTTTTCCTTTACTTGTAATGTAAGACATTGCTTTTGACCAAAATTGGCAATTCTAAGTCAACCGGAAGTACCCTATAGGTTTTAGGTCGAAAACCTATAGGGTACTTCCCGTTGATTTTGAATCATGAATCATCAAATTTGGCAAGAAGCAAGGTCTTACAGCATAAATATAGGGAAAAATCCAAAAATATAAAAAAGTTGAAAATTAAAGGTTGTCCCCATACATACATAGTTTACTCCAATTAAGATAGGCCTCTGAGTTATTGAGCGCTTATAGAATTTAGAGATCTAGCTTAATTGGTACTAACCTACGTTCGTACGGAAGCCTCGGTGGGCGAGTCCAACTCGACTTGGGCGGTTATTTTGTTGAAAGTGATGGTTGTGATGTACAAATTTGCAAACGTCAAATATTTAACAATCTACAACGATCCAATTTATTCATATGATAGAATCGAATTATACTGAAAATGTTAATTGTTTTTTTTTTCATATTACTTTGGTGCATTTCACAACAGGGTATAAAAACATAAATCTGAGAGGCAGTAAGTACTATAATAGTGCTATAATTTTTAATTTGAATATTTCAATTAAATTGCTTAAAAACCGAAAAAACAAATAATATAAAATAGGATTACCAGAGAACGGCTGTCAATTATTTGTAATTAGCCAGAGATATTTTGAAAGTAAACTTTACAAAAATCTACATTTAAAAGAGAAAAGCTGGCAATACTACTGTCCTCTCTATAAAAGACTTGCAAAGTAATCCGCAGAAAGCGTCCAGATATCTTGCAAATCTGCTTGACTCATCGTTTTCCTTTCAAATAAATAGGGTCCGAAAAGATGTTTGGGATGGATATTTTTTTCGTAATTCAATTGCGGGTCGTGAGATTTTGTATATTTAAAACCTATTTTACTTTTAGGAAGAGCGTCGAAAAAAAATGTAGATAAGTAAGATAAGCTTTCTATTAATTCTAAAGTAAAAAATGTAAATAACAGATTTTAGTAAGAATGTTTCGTAATAACTAAAAAATAAAAGAGTGTGTGTACTTATGTACACGCGTTAAAAGTTATACTTCTGTGGCATATGGAAAAAAAAAACTAAAATGCAGTAGTGATTAACGATAAATATTAAAATTAATCAAAAAGATTTTATTTAAATAAAAAAGGTTTTATTAACGTAAAAATATGACGTTAAATATGACATATACAACTTGAACATAGTCATGCCACCTTGAACTAACTTCACGGTGTAGAATTTAGGTGTCGGTGTGCGCGCGCATCGTACCACCTAAAACTAACTTCACGATGTTAAATTTAGGTGTCGGTGTGCGCGCGCATCGTAAAAATTCACTCTCATCATTTTTCTCTATCGCGCTAAAAGAAGTATAACTTCAACTAGGTCCTATTTTTTACCCGACTGCGCGACGCAAAGGAGAGGTAATGTATTTATCAGTCTATGTATGTATGTTTTTTCCTTTGTGGCACTCTAGAGACAAAACGCCGGCCGGTTTTGATGAATGATACGTCGTTAGATTCACCATGGCGGATGGCGGATGCCATAATGTAAGGTTCAAAAAATTTTGCTTACTCAAATCATACCGTGTTTGGTATCAAAGTAAAGAACTTTAAAAGTCCATTCCGAATACATATAATACAATACATTACATTTACAATACATTATGGTTTAAAATATCCTAGTGCTTTATATTATTTGTAATGTTGATACGTATCTAAAAAAAAACATTTTTCGCGCAGTCGTTTTCATTCATCAATTCACTTTTTTTAATAAATAAAAAATTTAATGTAACATTTAATCTATTCAAACATGAACAACGCTGCTCCGCTAGTTGAAAGGTAAAACCACCACAGATCATTTTCAATTAAAAAAAAAAAAAAGAAACGGTATCGTTTCATATTTTTTTTACTGCCTAGTGGTTACCAGCCAAAGAGTTAATATATAATCTGTGTTGCCAGCGCATAAAAGTTTTGTGTTACAACTTTTTGACAGAAATGCAAACGACCTTGTTTTCCAGCCAATTTACCTTTTCAATTCAGCGCTGTACTTGCAAGTAAAATTATGAACCGGTTCAAAACTTCCAGATGAAGTGGAGTTCGAAAATAGCATTATAAATTCACCGGTTTACAATCACAGCTCGCTACTTGGCGAAAGCAAAAAACCTTCGGGAAAACTCGTTCTAACTTTTCCTATTTTTCTGCGTTAATTTTACCTGAACCCATTACACTTTGCAACAATTCTTGGCGAGAGCGTTTCTATTAGGCTCTTTGAGATTGCATTCTAAATAAGTTTGGCAGAATTTTAAGAACGGATATAATGGCAATTTTTGGGTCGCAAGCAATTTACAATTTAGAAAATACTTCACCTACAACTTATCAAAAAGCAGTGGGACAAACATAACATATATTTACTTAACCTACCTAAATTTGTTTTATAATTTCTTAACAGCCATTTTATGACAAAATAATATTTTGACATAGATCTACGAACACATTACAAAGATCATGTAAGATTGCCAATTGTATGTCTTCATCAATTCTGTTTTCACATATATGCATAGGTATAAAACTAATAGAATACAGTAAGTACATATAGTGAAGACTATTTAGCCTTAGCCTAAAAATAATTGACTGGTATCTTGGAATCCACTGAAATGTTAAAAGAACCTCTAAATCTACTTAAGAACACATAGTCCATTACGAATTTGTAGGTGTAGGTACGCATAAAAAGCTGTAGGTATCAAAGTTAAGCAATGAAATGTTAAGGATGAATAAGTTAATTGGACCCCAGAGCGTATCGGCGGCTCCTGTGCCGCAGAGGAATGCATTTAAATTGGATTTTAAGAGTAGAAATCACCGGCACTCGCCTCCCCAGCCTTGTTAGAGCCAATCTCAAAGTTTACGTAAACGAATAAACCTTTGCCGTGAAACCAAATTCATCGATATCAATACGTATACCAACTATAGTTAACTATACCTATCTATAATCACTTCAGCCGTTTACGAAGTTGCGAAGCTGAAACGAGTTTTAAATGTCTATAGGAAATAGATTTTTCGTTTTGTGATTTTATTCAATCGAATAATGACTCGGGAGGCCTTTTTATTTTCTTTGAATTCTTATCGATGGTATCAGCTAACGAAAAGGCTTTTGGTACGTTGATTGCCTTGATCAAGATCGCAGACTTTGTAAAGACTTTGTGATTGTATTTTACATAGTACCTACTTGATTTGAGTCTAATCATAGATCTAAAGTAAAATAAGGCGAGTTCATTTGTCTAGTGAGTTAACATTATGAGGGGCCTACTTAGGGATTTTTGTACGATGATGATGATATTTTACACGATGTACTGTAGCCCCAAAAAAAAGTCTACAAACTTAGATAAAAACCACACATTAAATTATAGTTACTATGTAAATACTATCTCAGTCCGAATAAAATAATGTAAGAAATATGCTCTAATTTGGTATTAAATTGGTAATAGATACATTTGTATGGACGTTAAAACCAATTTAAGGTACGGACACACCGCAGCGTCCTGCGTGTGCGATCTAGGCGGTGATCAGATAACGCAGTAGTATTAGTACAGACTGGTTCACACCAAACGCGATCAGAAAACAATTGAAAAGTACTCAGATCGCGCCCGCAGGACGCCGCGGTGTGGCCGTACCTTTACATCGTAATGTCCTTACCTTAACCTTTGCTTCAACCATCTTATTAAGTACCTACTACCAGAAACGCTTGAGCTGTAAAATAACTAAAATATATAAATAATCTTCTTGATATATAAAACTCAATTGCTTTTCGTTACTCTCGCTAAAACTCGAGAACGGCCGGGCAGATTTAGCTGATTTTGGTTTTGAAATGTTAGTCGTAGTCCAGGAAAGGTTTAAACGGTGAGAAAATTAGGAAAAATATCGAGGAAGATATTAAAAACAACAATTTCATTTTCCCATATAAACTGTTCTACATACTTTCCTGTCAAACATTTGACGTTCGTCCCTTCGGTACGGTAGACTCTGTTCCACTTTCGAATTAAAATTTGAAGCACGCATTAAATCTATGGGTTTGAATCTACAACATAATATATCCACATTACTCGGATGATCGCGTAGGTATTTAAATTTTAATATTTTGAATTTTGATAGTTGCTCATCAATCGGAACCCTGCGTGTGCGGGTCTGACTCGCACTTGGACAGTTTATTATAAATATATAATATACTTAATGTAAAAAATAGAATGTACTTGTACAAATATTTACCAGCAACAAGTACTTATAAAATGTAAACAACTGAAAAGTCACGCTATAACTTTATAAATTATTCCTAATCATCGGGTGCATACAAACAAAGCCGTGAACAATAGCTTTTTAAATATGCTAATTAAGCCGTTTTATTTGATACCCAAAATGTTTTTGAAGTTGTAATTTTTTTTGCGCGATAGAGAAAAATGATGAGAGTGAATTTTTACGATGCGCGCGCACACCGACACCTAAATTTAACATCGTGAAGTTAGTTCTAGGTGGTACGATGCGCGCGCACACCGACACCTAAATTCTACACCGTGAAGTTAGTTCTAGGTGGCATGACTATGTTCAAGTTGTATATGTCATATTTAACGTCATATTTTTACGTTAATAAAACCTTTTTTTATTGAAATAAAATCTTTTTGATTAATTTTAATATTTATCGTTAATCACTACTGCACTTTAGTTATTTTTTTTCCATACGCCACAGAAGTATAACTTTTAACGCGTGTATATAAGTACACACACTCTTTTTATTTTTTTAAGTTAGCTCGTTACCTTATGTCTTTTACATAGACGTAATAAAAAGGATGGTGCACTGCAGATGTTTTGACAAATTCAATTTAATCCGTATGCTTTAACAATAAGGTTGTAATTGCTTTGTAGAACAAGACACAACAGGGTGGGAGTGTGTCCTTGTCTAATAACCCGATAGTCCTATATATGTTCTATACTACATGTATGGTATACGTATGGTATATATATATATATAAGTTGTCCATACAAAAGAAAGGGACAAACTCCGTTCAAGGTCGTTCTCATGAGGGCCGGAGTACGCGATCGAGTTTAATATGTAGCAGGTATGTGGTCTTTTACAAGGTGCCATATTCAATTTTATGTGACATTACATAGCCCCTTTGATTATTTCCTTGTCAAGATACTCAGTCCAAAAACCTAAGCGCCAAAAAATAATTCAACCAACTGTTGGCGTCAAACCTCATTCGGCCTACTTAGTAGTGTCACTGACATTCAGCAGTCAACTTTGGTTCTGTGCCATTTCAAAATGACTAAATGTGCGATAAAAGTGTGCAGAAATTACAAAAAACGATTGGAAACCATTAAAAAAGTGAGCTTTTGTAGATAGTTACACATTAAATTACTATTATTCTAAAGAAACAATTACAATAACGAAATGTAATTTTGTTCTGAGATACATCGCCATGTTTTCAGGGTTGCCTGAGTTCTTCGTTTAATATTACCCATTATTATTTAATTTTTGTTATCTTTGTTTTATTTGAGAAACACAAAACTTACTACAAAGTTTTAGTGCTTTATCCTAGAGCCACAGATTAAAGAAAAAAAAATTATAGAGTAAAGAAGCGCAAGAACTGAGAACGAGAAGTTGGTACGAAAGCCTCGGTGGGCGAGTTGACTTGACTTGGCCGGTCTATTTTAAAGACCTATCTAAATCTATAGAAACCCCGCACGTATATGTTTGATGATATTTTTTATTTTCTGTTCCATATATGGGGAGCCCGCCTTGATGTTTTATTTTTGTATAAAAGTCATGAAGCGGTTTAGAGAATACATAGTTTTTATATATATCTTATAGGCTAGCGTTTGACCACTATCTCACCTGTTGGTAAGTAATGATGTGGTCGAAGATGGTAAGCACGCTAGGCCTAGAATAGACACTGGCTCTCAAGGATAGCTGCCGGAACAGATTAGATGTTTGGCGACAGATTTTCTAACTTGAGGGTGGTAGCTGGCCAGGCGGACACTAGATAGTGTCCTACCATCATGCGGGGGTTGTTGGTTTATTAACGGTGTTTTTCTTTACCGGACCCCACTGTGAAAAGCGAACATACAATGAATTTTTTTTTTATTCATACTATAGAAAAATCCATTGGTGCACGGCGGGGATTGAACTCGGTATCTCTGGTGTCGAAGGCGACCGTACTCCCGGTTACGCTACCGGGCCCTCAAAACATCTACTTACCAAGTTTCAACTGGGTGGTCTTAATAGTTTCGGAATAAAGCGGCTGTGACATGCGGACGGACAGACAGATAGACAGACACATATATATGACGAATCTATAAGAGTTCCGTTTTTTTTCATTCGGCTATGGAACCCTAAAAAATATATTTACAACAATAAATTGAACGAATCAATAAATTTTTTTTTATATTGGTGTATTTTTAACCGACTTCCAAAAAGGAGGATGATGTTCCAAATTCGTCTGTGTTTTCTTTTTGTATGTTTGTTAGCCGATCACTCCGCCAATTGTGAACCGATTTAAATGATTCCCTTTTCACAGGTAGGGTTTATCTCTACGATGGTCTTATTTAAATTGTATTCCGATCAGATAAGTACCTCCAGAGATATTATGATGATAATTGTCTCAAACTTGCTACAGAAAGTAACTAATAATAATAGTTTTGCGCTTGATTATTTTACCTGATGTTAAGTGACGATGTGGTTGATGATGTGGCGCGCTTACCTAGAAGATACTTATTTACTCGCGACTTGAGATCCATAAATTATATTTAACCGGAAACACAGAAAACCGGTCAAGTCAAGTTGGACTCGCCCGCCGAGGCTTCCGAACCAATTTCTCAAACTAAGTTAAAGGACAAACTTATCTTTGCAGTTGGATCCATAGGAAATGTACTGCGCCAAATATAAATCATAAGTTTGTAATACTAAATTTGTCTTTGTTAATAAACTACATATTCACGGTTTTGAGATTAATTCCTATATAAGTGGTTCAAGAACCTGCTCTTGCCAAATTGTATAATTCTAGGTCAATGGATAGGTTTTGATTTGATTCCCTTGTGAAATCGCAAAATATGCGACATAAACGGTCAATATCTTTTGATCGCGTTGACTTATGTATAGGTTAAATTTTTTCACAGCCGAAAGATACCCGTAAACCCAAGAATTTAGTATACGTTTCAACTTGATACCTCTACATGTTCCGGAGATTTATCTCTATGCGTCTATCAATACCTTTTAGGGTATTGACAGACGCATTGACGGACAGACAGATAGACAGACATGACGAATCTATAAGGGTTCCCTTTTTTTCCATTCGGCTACGGAACCCTAAAAAGCCGCAAAAAGTAACAAATTACAAAATATATGTAATAAATCTAAAATTATAGCTTTCTTCTCATAATAAAATTATATATACTTAACCAAATGCACTCACTACCTTCAAAAATATTATAATTTATAACACCATAATTTAAATATAGGTCAAACAAACTAATGCCTTAAAAACAAAACATGTTTTTTCCCTACTTTTATGGAAAATATTGAAGAGCTGGTATCACTCAGAATGCCATCAGTGACGTACCGCGCTTGTTAACAATGACGTGACACGCTCACGTGCGCTTCAAACCTGGCCTGTCGTTTAATTGCAACTGCAGCGCAACACTCTATCTAGACAAGTAAATAATCAAAGCATAGCCCATAAGAAGTGGAAAATCAAGACGCTTCTAACAAGGTATTGTTTGTCAAATTATGATAAGGGGTTAAGGAGTTATGAGGACACCGATGAACATTCATAGATACTCGTACGAGTACATATACAATATACCGGTCCAAATCATAACCCTCCAGTAGTTGAGTATAAATAAATAAAGTTAATTTCTTCACAACCATAATGATTACACACATCAAAAAACAGTAAAGTAGTGCCTGATATTAATATTGCGAATATTCGAAATACTCAAATAATATTGAAACAGGAAGTACGAGTAAGTACGGTGAAAATTAAGCAGAAGTGCTCTCGCAAATGTGGCTTTACGTTTTGTAGGACCGCTCTGGAAATCATTACGATCAACTGAAATTGCCTTGGTTTTAGGGTTCCGTTCGTACAAGAGAAAGCTTTATACTAACCAAAGTTATTATTGTTGAAAATTAACTGATTTGAAATAAAAAACATGAATCAATCTTAGACTCTTTAGGGTTCGCTGTCCTAAGAAAGTAACGGAACATGGATATGTTATAAGTTTATAAGTTAGCTGGTGAATTAGTCCACGATATACCACTACTTACACACTCTTACACATATCAGTAAAATAATCTTGTAGTATAATACGAAGTCGCTTCCTACGTCCGAACGCTTATTTCAAATGCGCAACGGATTTTAATGCGGTTTTCATCAATAGATAGAATGATTCAAGAGGAAGGTTTATAACCGAGATTCTACGCGAGCAAAGCCGCGGGGTGCATTTAATAATACATACAAATTTCGCATTGATTTTGTATACAAAGACAAAACTCGGTCGTTGACCTTATTGTAGGTTTATATCACTGTAATATTGTTCATAACACTTAATGCGTTACTAAAAATTATACGAATAATTATTTATGTGTAATTAACGCGAACTAATAGTGCACGTCCCCTGTCCGCGAATTGACATATACTGCTGATTACGAAGGTTTAGGCTAATTATTAATAACTTTATCTAGGGATTTCTCAAATGTACAAATCATAAACTGTGTCGAATGTGTTTATGTTATCAATACTATTGGAGCAGTGCAGGTAAATAAATCGACATCCTGTATGTAAACATTACTACGGAACTCTCAATTTGAGAAATAAACACACTCTTATTAAGTTTTTACTCGCAGAATGTATAACGGTATATGTAGTTACACTATAAACGGGATTCTTAAGCCGGATAAATGAAGGTACCCTTATTCTGCATAATTAACATAGGGATAGCGTTATTCTAATTCGCACTGCACTTAATCTTGGCCGAACCACCTAGGAAGATTTTCTGCACTGGAGTAGCTGGAAGAAAAAGATCTGTTATTTTATTTATAACGGTATGCTAAATACTGTTAACACTATCAAATATCAAGTCTCTGTCTATTTTGGATTATAAGATCGAGCATAAAATGCCTGAAGAAACCCGTTTCTTGAATGGGAACCCCTTTTTAACCGACTTCAAAAAAAGGAGAAGGTTTCTCAATTCGACCGTATATATATATATTTTTTTTTTATGTTTGTTCGCGGATAACGTCGTCGTTTATGAACCGATTTTGATTATTCTTTTTTTGTTCGAAAGGAGATATTCCAAGTGTGGTACCATGGTAATTTTATCGAGGTCTGATAAGTATCTCCAGAGATATTGAGATAAACATCTCAAAATTGGTACTGAAAATGAATAGTGCGGCATTGAAGTCGGTTCTTTTTAACCGACTTCAAAAAAAGGAGGAAGTTTCTCAATTCGACCGTATATGTATATTTTTTTTTTTTTATGTTTGTTCGCGGATAACTTCGTCGTTTATGAACCGATTTCGATTATTCTTTTTTTTGTTCGAAAGGAGATATCCCAAGTGTGGTACCATGGTAATTTTATCGAGGTATGATAAGTATCTCCAGAGATATTGAGATAAACATCTCAAAATTGGTACTGAAAATGAATAGCGCGGCATTGAAGTCGGTTGTTTTGTAGTTTTTAAACGATATTATTTAGTTTTTAAACGATATTATTAGTGTTCCGTACCCAAAGGATAAAACGGGACCCTATTACTAAGTCTCGGCTGTCCGTCTGTCTGTCTGTCCGTCTGTCACCAGGCTGTATCTCATGAACCGTGATAGTCAGAAAGTTGAAATTTTCACAGATGATGTATTTATGTTGCCGCTATAACAACAAATACTAAAAACAGAATAAAGTTAAAAATAATAGAGGTTCTCCATACAAGAAACGTGTTTTTTTCTGCATTTCACGCCATCTATGACCGCTTAGTTAGGTAAACGTCCCATAGATGGCGTTATATTGAAATGTCGATCCCTAACACCTTTGTTAGACGTTAGATGGCGTTATAAGAAATAAAAATGTTTATTAATTATTATTTTTTGCTGGCAAATGACAGTAGTATTTTTTGCTCGATCTTATAGAATACTGTAGTGTGGTACGGAACCCTACGAGTGCGAGTCGGACTTGCACTTGGCCAGTTTATTTGCTATAGCGGCCATAGTAATACAAACTTTTTCATATCTCTCTATCAATAACACTGATTGAAAAGTAGATCGCGCCCGCGCCCGCGCCCGCATATCGCAGCAGTATGGCCATACCCTAATGGATTATTATGTATTGTGTAATTTGTTGACCTCATCTCACATTAATAGAATAGAATAGAATTATTCTAATTCTATTGTATACCAAAATGAAACATACTTACAGAAAATATTTAAAAATGAAACAATGGTTAATACAATGGGCGGTCATATCGCTTGGAGCAATTTATACCAGACAACCTTTGGATGGACAGGATTTGACATATAAATGTTGCAGGGTGTGTACAGCTACAAAGTTATACTTAATATAACAATATATAATACATAAAATACATACACATACAAATATACATATACGAGTATATAATTATATATACGTACACAAAATACTACAGGATAAATAAAAAGACTTGCGGAGACTGGGCTGCTGGGCTGGTCTCGTTGATGCAGGGAGATCGTGCCAATGGCGAACAGCAGGCATCGAGAATGATTTGTTGTAGAATAATGACGTGTAAGGTTGTTCAGGAATATTTAATTTAAGAATATACTGGGCGGTCTGGCATCGAGGAGGATGGGTTTTCAAAAGATGAGCAAATTCAAAGTGCTCTTTTAGGTAGGAAGGAGTTGAAGGAAGGAAAAATAGAATAGCATTATTTATCTTGAGAGCATAAATAACTTTAATAATTAGCTAACAGTAGTCTTAGTCAGAAATATATCAATGCTTAGCAATATTAATGAATGTCGTTTACAAAATGAAAAAGAAACGACTTCAATTGACATGCTAGTAATTTACAAAGATTAAGGTGTTTCTCTCTATATCTCTAGAGATACTCATCAGATCTCAATTAAATTACATTTTTTTATATCCCATAGGCTAAATATGGACCACTATCACGCCTGGTGATAAACGATTATGCGGTCGAAGATGCTGAACACGCTAGGCCTAGATTAGAGGACATCTTAAGGTTATTGCGTAAACTAACATCAATATTTAAAAAGAAAACGAACCTCCACCTTTTACAAAAATCGTCTAAAATAATTATAGACCCACTTCACATGCCGGGCGAGTTTCGCCTAAACCCAAATGATAAGTGACGACGCGGTCTAAGATGGAATCGTGCTTATCGAGAAATGGGAGAAGGCTGTGAGACGAAGCGTAGGATTGATTTTAGTCCAATCCGAATAGCGAAACTTTCCCAAGCTACGATCTATCGCCGAATATGCAGCGCAGCAGCGATGCGGTTTTGTTTGACGGGTGTTGCAATACCCGGATGTAGGCGCTGCAGCGATGCGTTTTTGTTTGACGGGTGTTGCAATACCCGGATGTAGTCTACTATGTGTTACTGAGGGTGAGAGTAAGGGTACAGTGGTTTAGTGGGGTAGTGCTCGGCTTTGACGCCAGAAGTATCGAGTTCAATCCCCGCCGTGCAGTGGATTTTTCTATCGAAAAATGTATAGGCCCTCCGTTGAAGGAAAACATCGTTAAGAACCCCAACCCCGCATTGTAGTAGGACACTGTGTAGTGTCCGCCTGGCCAGCTACCACACTCAAATTAGAAAATATGTCGCCAAACATCTAATGTGTTCCGGCAGTTATCCTTGAGATCCAGTTCCCATTCTAGGCCTCGACCGCATTATCACTTATCAAGATAGTGGTCAAACGCTACGCCTGTGTGATATTTTTTTAAATCTTTTATTCGTAGCTTAATGGTCACTCTTCACTATCCAGAATTCACGTGCTAAAGAAAAACTATAAATAAAGATGCTTGATAAGTAATATTACTAACACACCAATATTCATATTAGTATATCATTCGAATACACATTTCTGCAAGACGTCACTTGTGCATAGTGCAAGCTGGATATTGGCAGTATTACGTATTATGTGACGTCACGACGTGTGTGACGTCACATTGTACTGAACAGGAACGCACTTAGCATAAGTAACTAGCAGCTTGCTGTGCCACCTATGAAATGGCAACTTGCCTTTACAATATACTTAGAAATGGTTTTGGAATTTTAGTTATAAAATTTTGGTTATAAAATTTTACGTCACAAGAATGAATTTCATTGCAATATAAAAATTAAGTATGCAAAGGAATATTCGTTTCAAAAACTATTATGTAAAACGATAATAAAAGCCAATTACAATTCACGCTCCAGTGTAAATAAGTAAAAGTGTAAGGGCCAGTTTCACTGGTTCCTGATAGCGCTAATATGAAGAAGTCTGACAGATTTTTGACAGCATTTATATGGCGTCATGTGTCAGATCACTATCTAACGCATTATCAGGAACCGGTGAAACTGGCCCTAAATGAAATTTCTTCATTGTACTTCAAAATAGTTTAATTTTAGGAAAAGAGATTAAGTACTATTCTTATTGTGCTTTGCCTGATTAAAGATTATCTAAGTTAGTAGGGCAATAAAGTACCCTATGTTATCCAGATTATATTTGTGTGCCAAATTTCATCCAAATGCGTTCAGCCGCTTTCTCATGATCGAATAATCAGTATACAAACTTTTGCAATTATAATATTACATACTAATAATATTGTATGTACAGGATAAGTAAGATATTGAAAAGATATAAGTTATATATATTTTTTTTAAGTATAAATTTTGATTACACTTTTACCTGGAATTGGCTAAAACCCAAACTGTCTTACTCAATTATTTTGAGTCTTTGAAGAAGGTTCTGTTGCATCTGTTTCAAATATGTACACATTTTTGTTGCAGAAACTGAAAGAACCTTTTCGGGTCTGTTTTTGCTAACAATTGGACTAAAGTCAGCTTCATTTCCGTGCTGTTTTTCAATTCCTCTGTCAGAAAAAATTTATAGCCGGTACTCAAAGAATATTTTATTTTTAAGGTACGGCCACACCGCGACGTCCTGTGTTCTGCGGGTGCTATCTCAGCACTTTTCAATTGTTTTCTGATCGCGTTTGGTGTGAACCAGTCGGTAAAAATACCGCCTATCTGATTGCCGCCTAGATCGCGCACACAAGACGCTGCGGAGTGTCCTTACCTTTACATCTATATTTTTATACCTACATGTGTACCAATTTAACCACTTCTAAAAAAAATTAGTAGTATTATGATAGAATAAAAAAATATAACAAAGCGTGCAGTGACTGAAAAATGAAGAGCCGAAGATCAGTGGCGTGTGTGTGAGGAGATCAGTCGATATCACTCCACTGCTGAACAGGCCTGTGTACATACATTTCTATCAAACAGTGGATAAATTGGTAAAAATATTAATGATTGTTGATAAGAAAATAGATAATTAGCCTACGTTGTAACTTGACTAGATTATTTATCTTTGTGTTTTCTGAATCACATCAAAAAGAAACAAAAAAGTATCATATATCTATTTATGTAAATCTGACAAAAACCAACCTGCGGCCCGAATCTCAATCGATCTTGCTAACCTTTCACTCCCCGTCTACCGATTTGTATAACACGCAACCCGTGAATTTTTGTTACCCATCCGGTACCTGACCGGTCCTGTCCACTTAACTTGAATAATGATGTGCGAGCAAAAAGGACGAGCGGCCCGAGTTAGGTGAGTCAGGAAAATTGTTGCAGCCCGCACAATCCCGTAGTTAATAGTCCGTGATGTTGGATTGAAATACGTGGGATTTACTGAGATGATTCATATTCTTTGAATGTATCGGCTTTAAACGTAAATTATTATTAATTCTGTTATTTACTTTTCAGCATCGGATTATTTAAGCAGCGTTACAATATAAGTGTAAATTGATGAATAAAATTATGATTATGATTAATATAAGAAGTTAATAAACTGCTAAAGTTGCTTTAATTTTCTTAAGGCCATACCGCAGAGTCTTACTTAAATGTTTTCACGAGCTTATCCGTTAATAACCTATAGAAAATAAATCTTCTGCGGCATGTTAAATTTTTACATTTTCACAATCAAAACTCACAATAGTTAAATCAGCAACGACATTTTGCGTTTATATAAAAAAAATATGACTCCTATATTTAAAGAACGCAGGTACCTAAGTAATTAGAGCCCTTCAATGTTGACGCCATAAAATCCGGGCAGGCCTAAAATAAAATGTAAGCAGAAGGTGGTATTGTAGTTGCGGTGCGTAACCCCGTAGAAAGAAAACGGCTTTCTTTACGAGCTATTCCGCTGAGCCAATATTTCTCCGCGACAGTGCGCGCCATCATAAAATAAAACGAAAAATTCCACCGCACTGCCTCCAGCCGCTATGAAAATCATAAGAGCCGAGATTTTATGTGCTATCGGTACGAACGCCACTTCGTCAGGTGATTAATAACAAAAACATACACAATATGGTTTATTTATTAAACTCCGATCGACTTATTACGAAGCCTCTCTCTCTAAACAAAGTGCCGGAGCACTGTGCATTGTTTTATTGAGAGAAAACTTAAAAGCTCCATTGTGAAAGTATGCGAGCGAGCGTACAGAATGCACTTAATAAGTCGCGCTCTCGAGTCCCGGTGTACGACAACCGCTTGACAAAATACTCTGCCAATTGTGTCGGAGCACCGCCTTCAATTGTTCCACATGAAAAATGGCCTATTCAGATTGTTCGCGAACAAATGCGTGCCGTGCGGGTCATTAGGCATTGTTTTGAGAGTAAGTACGATAAAAAAAATTAACGGCGAAAAGCTGAAATTTTCGCATCCGCCCTCTTGAGTCGGGACCGAGTGTTTAAACTACGGCCAATTGTTTCGACTTGAAAAATTATACCCCGGCCGAGTACGTTTCTTCAGTCCGCCCCCGCGTGAGACACAATAGCGCGCCACTTGCACAATAACTTTTCATTTTATGTAAAAATACTTTTCCATTTCGATACCGTCGTAAAATTGGACGGATGATAATACAGCAAGATGAAAGTCGTCGATGGAAATCATAACAGAGATTTTACTGCTGAGCATCCGATCGGAACGGGATGCCAAAGATTGTTTCAGACTCGAGCTGGATTGAGGCGATAATAACAATGTCGTCACTTCCTCAATCTGACTTCTTCAAATATTTTCCGAGCGGATTCGCAATAAATTTTTATTTGGCGGAAATATTTTTCAAGCTTCAAATTTTTCTGTTGCTAATAAAAGTGCACGTGAATGGGCGTTGTGTACGCTTCAGTTGGGCTCATGCGGCAGCTTTTAAACTGAACACACATTTGATTTCGCGATTTGTGTATGTTTCGTTGATTTAATAGGTTAACAGATTGGTTACTAGTGGATAGCTTTTAACACAGGCACCAAATATTTGACAAGACATTAATTTATTTATTTTTGAATAAGCTATTTCAGCCAAAAATAAATTTACAACTTTACGTAAAGAAATATTTTCAAATGGATATGAAAAATGCAGTTATGTTTTCAAGGACGTCAGTATTTAACTATTGGACTAATTATTTCATGATACACGTACCGTACTACATATAACTAATTCAATCAGTGTAAGCAATCTGAGCTAGTTAGCATTGTTTGCAAGCCACTTAACTGCCCGACCACTTGATTAGTCTATTACTGAATCATACAAACGTACCATTACGTATTCTATGATACACCTATGTATTAATCATTTCCTACCGTCTTACATCGATCATCATCTTTATTCAAATAAGCCTGTATGCTACTGAGCTCGATCTTCAGCTCATCTTTTCCTATTACTACCCACTGCTCTGCGTTTGTCGTCGCTGATTCTGGCCATAGGCTGGCTTCCTACGCTGCGTTTGCTGATTCGCGGTCTACACTCCAAGACCAATCTACCTCAACGGTTATCGGTCCTACAGCATATTTGACGAGCCCACAGCCACTTAATTGTGTTAATTCTTTGAGATTTTTTTTTGTTTAGTTTTTTTTTAAGTTATGTCGATTACCTTTGTTCTATTAAATTTATATATTAATGTAATTAAAAAAGTAATATAGTATCTAATGAATGCTTTTTATATGATTTTTAATTGATGAGGTGTAACAATAAAGAATTTTCTATCTATCTACTAACTTAAGTTATTTTAATAGGTTTTCATTTATGATTAGTACTCAGATATTTAAATAGTTCTTAAGAACTACTTACAATTTCGAACTTTCAACGTGATTGAAATTCTATAGTGAAAGAGTAATATTTATAGTATGCATTTTATATTCACAGACAACATTTATATGCATCAATGAAGAATAACGTTAAATACTATAAAATTATAAACTATTCAAAATAAACCCAATTTTAAAATCCTTCCTTACAGCCCGGCACCATTATATCATATTATTGCGTTTTTACCATTGAGGTTAGATCATACCTCAATGGTTTTCACTGAATGTCTGGAAGTGGTTCTAATTTAGCTTCTTAGATTTGACCAACACAATCATACATACTACAACGGCAAGTTAAATAATAAAGATAGTTTGAAAACTAAAACAACCGACTTCCATGCCCCACGAGTCAATTTCAGTAGCAATTTTGAGACGTGTATAGTTATATTTCTGGAGATACTTATCAGATCTCGATAAAATTATAATGGAACCACCTCGAAAACGTACCCTACCGATTAAAAAAAGAATCATTCGAATCGGTTCACAATTGACGGAGTAATCGCGTAACATACATTTAAAAAAAACACAGACGAATTAAGAACCTCCTCCTTTTTGGAAGTTTGGAAGAAATATTTTTTTAGCAGCAAGATTTCAAAGAAATGTTACCTATTCGATATTATATTCAGTATTTTTTCATCAATCTGAAAAACTCGTAGCTACACAGTCCTGGTTCCAGTAAAGTTTAAAATGTTATCAAAGCTATCGGAGGTCTGAAAGGTAATTAATTAATTAAGTGAACCTTTCGCGATGCGCCCCTTGAGGGCCATTACTTAATTAGCTACACCCATGACTCAGTTTGTACATTTTGGAACGACATTGAGAATATTGAGATGAACCTGTTCGATAATGTGTTTGACCTTTATTTTTAACCGACTTTAAAAAAGGAGGAGGTTCTCAATTCTACTGTTTTTTTTAATGTTTGTTACCTTAGAACTCCGTCAAATTTTAACCGATTTGAAAAATTCTTTTTTTGTTTTAGAGATTATACCTTCCGGTTGGTCTCGTTTAATTTTTTTGAGCTATGACAATTATCTCCGGAGATATGGAGATAGACAATATAAGCTGTGTATACTTAGATGACATGATTATATCTAGCCAGTTATAATCAGTACTTTGACTATCGCAGCATTTGAAGTCGGTTTTTTCGTTTTGTACGATCATAAATTATTTTATATGGGTTACCTCAGAACTCCATCATTTATTAACCGATTTGAAAAATGTCTTTTTGTTAGATGCGGATAGAAGCATAATATAATACAGGGAAGATTTTTAAAATGGAACTGTAACGGCATTTTTTCTGGTCAGCGAGAAAATCGGCAATTTACACAATACTTCACATCATCATCGACCATATCATCGCTTACAACCACAATGACAAATGCCAGCTTATCAGATATACAGGTGTCGGGTTTCATATGATCCAAACGAAAACCATCGATGGAGGACTCCAAGGGCTACCCAGAGAATCCCCATGTATGTTCCGCGAAAATCTATAGGTTTCGAGAAAATTACGTTGTACTTGTTTTCGAGTTAACTCCCGAAATGATGCAATTTATTTAAATTTTCTCCTAAACTATAAAGGCCAGAGCCCTAGTTTTTTGTGGCACTATGAACAATGATTAGGTCTTTCTGGGAAAACTACAATATTTTATTTAGGCATAATAATTTCTAAGAAAAAAATTAGACATCAAATTTTTTTATTTAGACGATATTTGAACTTTTATTTGCGGCAGACTTTTCTCCAAAAAACAAATTAAAAAAGTTACAACCGATTTTAAAAACTTGTCTGTATTATGGACCTACTGCTTGCCATATTTCATAAGGCTACGACAAGAGGTTCAGGTCTAAAAACATATTAACGAAATAGAAAGGATTTCGAAATTCAAATTATTTATTCTGAAATACACTCTGGTAATCTCCTTTTTACAGAATTAACTTAAATGAAGAGAAGAAGTCATAATAAAAGCTCAATATCTTTGAATTTAAAGGTTTTATGTTGAATATATCGACAATTTTATTATTTTCTTGTCAAATTTGTAATACAAGTTCAAAGTGACCCTTTCAGCAATGTACATTATTGCACTTACGATAACGCTTTATGAAGTTTCTTCTGATATGATGAAAGAAGTCATTGTCTTCACTTATCTTCTTGTGTGCATCTCTTAGTTAAAGTTGATATTTATCCTTATTTATTTCGCTGGAGAAAAGAAATTTTTATGGTGACACTTACACAAGTTGATGTATTTGGCGCGATGGATCTGTCTCTGCCATCAAGGTGCCTGACCTTAAATTATTTGATTTTTTTATATGGGAGAACAACCCAAGCTCGCGAGTGTAAAAGTATCGTCTAAGAAAGCGAGCATCGTAGTCTATCACCACATCATCACTTATCATCAAGTGAGATAGTGGTCAAACGCTTGCCTACGTAATTTAAAACCAAACTAAAATAATCATCGATATGAATGTACTACGAACATGTACGTTTACATGTACCTCGATGAAAATAATCATAGAAGAAGAAAACTAAAAATGATCACTCCTTTTATCATCTAAAAAGAAACTTTATTAAGCGATATCATGTACATAGCTGTAACTTTGAGCTTTTATTATAAACATGAGAAAGGCAAAGGTAGGCTAGAAAAGTTATCAATATTTCCAACATAAAACCTCAATTTTTACTCTTAAAGTTCCATAATTCAAAGATTTTGGGCTTTTATTACAACTTATTTTCTTCATATGAGGTTATTCTGTAAAAAAGAGATTACCAGAGTACATTTCAGAATAAATAATTTGAATTTTGAAATCCTTTCTATTTCGTTGATTATGTTTTTAGACCTGAACCTCTTGTCGTAGCCGTATGAAATTTGGAAAGCAGCAGGTCCATAAAACAGACAAGGTTTTAAAATCGGTTGTAACTTTTTTTATTGTGTTTTTTTTAGAGAAAAATCAGCCCAAAATTAAAGTTCAAATATCGTCTAAATAAAAAAATGTGATGTCTTATTTTTTTTCTTAGAAAATATTATGCCTAAATAAAATATTTTTTGTTTTCCCTGAAAGACCTATTCATTGTTCATATTCCCAAAAAAAACTAGGGCTCTGGCCTAAAGGCCAGAGCCCTAGTTTTTTAGCTTTAAGCTATAAATAGCTTAGGAGAAAATTTAAATAAATTGCATCATTTCGGGAGCTACCTCGAAAACAAGTAAAACGCAATTTTCTCAAAAACTATAGATTTTCGCGGAACATACATGGGGATTCTCTGGGTAGCCCTTGGAGTCCTCCATCGATGGTTTTCGTTTGGACCTATGAAACCCGACACCCTGTATAAAAAAAGTTTTTTGATGCCAATTGATCCGGTTACTTTAAGAATCAACTCACAACAACTATCTTTCAGCTTTCAACACTATTTTAACCGACTTCACAAAAAAGGAGGAGGTTCTCAATTCGTCGGAATCTTTTTTAAATATATTTTCACTGAATACTCGAAGATGCCTGAACCGATTTGGAAAATTCTTTTTTGTTTCAAAGTGTACCCTTTTCAGGTGGTCCTATTTAAATTTTAACCAAATCGGCTAAGGCGTTTTTAATATATCAACATTTGTATTACGACGGATTTACTTATCTCGACGACTTACTACTTGGCTGGCACTTTACTTACTGACACAGATTATGTAATAGTTGCTACGTCTACTGGCTACGTTGACTAGCGAAGTCGGTTCTTTTAGTTTTTTATACGATCTTAAATTATTTAACCAACTGAGTTTAGTGTTTCTAACTAGAAAAGTCAGAAATCGCAAAGGAGATGTAAAACTGATATATTTTCGGAAACATTTGTTGCGATGCCTAATTCTATCTAATGATTTATAAAACACTAGATATATGCGACTCACTGAGCTTAGAGTACTAAAAATCACAAAAATTGCAAAAGAAATTAGATTCCAACTTATTTCTTCAATTTCTGACATTCCTAGTACTCCAACGTCGGTTAATTAGATAGAGTGTTTTAATCTCCTTGTGAAACGAGGCGAGGATCGATTGGCATCAATGAATATGTTTTCTAAAATTATTCATTTTTGCATCGGTATGGAAAAGTTATTCGCGATTTCTACTTTTTCTAGTACCCTAACCTCAGTTAGTCCGAAAAAGTGTTTTGATCGTTATATTCGTAATAGTAACCGGGTCTATTGGCATCTAAAAAGTTGTTGTGTAATTTGCCGATTTTTAGGGTTCCGTAGCCGAAAAGGACCCCACAGATTAACAGTTCGCCTGCAGTCCCTGGTCATATCATGCGGCCTGCCGTCCAAAGTCTGCATAGCCGACTCGCTAAAACGATTATTGCCTGCCTGCTAACTCTCGAATCGAGTTTGTCATGAAATGGTCGTCAGTCCGAAACCTAAGCGAAACTGTGAGTGTATGGCCTATTTTGATTACTGACAGGCTGTTATCGTCCGGCGAACTGATATTCTGTGGGGCCCTTTTATTTCAAAACTCCGCCTTTATAGGTATAGGGTATATAAAGGTTTAGGCCCATTGTACAATTCATCTGTGACTGGAAGAGAAGAGCCGAAGATCGGGCTCAGTGGCGCATCATGGGAGAGGCCTACGTCTAGCAGTTGATGTACAATTCATCGAGATCTGATGAGTATCTCCAGAGATATGGAGATACATACCTCAAACTTGCTACTGAAAATAACTAACGTTGAATGTGAAGTTGGTTTACTAAACGATCTTTATTATATTTTGTACGTACAAATTCAAGTATTTTCTAATTAAAGACATTACAGAAACTAAAGTCTTTCTTTTAAATAAACTGGCCAAGTGCAAGTCGGACTCGCACTCGTAGGGTTTCGTAACACAGTTAAGTATTCCATAACTATGATTTTTCGCAACTACAAAATTAACTTTGTTTTTCATAGTGTTTGTATAAAAAACAAAGTTATCTTTGCGGTCGCCATATCTCTAAAACTGCTGACTGTATCTCGTTCAAACCAATGTTCGTTGTTAGTTTTTATTGAGATCAACAGCATATACTTTTTTTAGATTTTTCACTCCCATACTTTAAAAGTTAGAGGGGGGGGTACTAAAAAATATAAAAAATATAAAAGTTTAAGGGGGGCATCCCATACATGGAACTGTAACAAAAAAAAAATGTTTTCTTCAAACCTGTCTATGGATTGGTCTTCAAAAATGACATTGAGGTTCAAAAATCGTTTTTTCTCAAAGTCTTTCAATTTGAAAGATAGGCGCGTCTAAAGTGGTAAAATGTGTGTCACCCCCCCTCTAACTTTAAAAGTATAGGAGTGAAAATCTTAAAAAAAAATATTGTGTAGATCTCAATAAAAACTAACTACGAAAATTAGTTTGAACGAGATACAGTCAGCTGTTTTTGAGATATAGCGACCGTAGTTATAAACATGAAAATACGTGACTTATCGCGCCTAAAACATTAATTTTATTTCACTCGACGTTTTGACCAAGTTGCATTGATCGTGGTCACGAGACGACTGGACGACCAGTCATCTCGTGACCACAAAAACAAGGTTAATTTTTTGGTGGTGAAAAATTAAAGTTATAAAATACTCTACTGTTACGGAACCCTACGAGTGCGAGTTCGATTTGCACTTGGCCAGTTTTTAACGCATAAGTTTTAACGTTATCAGCTTTTCCCAAAGGTGATATCTAAGTGTGTTAAATAGAACCTTCAAGGATTTCTTTTTTATTTCAATAGAACAATCCATTGGGCATAGCGGGAATTTAAACTCACTACCTCTGGCGTCAAAGCTGACCATTCTCACACCACGCCACAGGGCCCTCAAAGTATTAATAAAGGTACACAGCCAACAGCACATAATGTTCAGAGAACTACAGCACCCCAAACCATAAATAATGGGAGCACGCGAGAACAATAACATCTAACATACGAGGTCGTTCCACTTCTCTACAGGTAGTAAGAATAAATATATAAATTGTATTAACCCCGCCAAAAATTTACAAAAAACAATAGCACGTGTAGGTAGGTACTTAAACGTTTAAAGTAATGGTAAAACCGAATTCATACGAAGTAATTAGGTAAAGTAATTATTTTTTATAACTTGGCTTATCCTGACTTTTGTATTAAGGATAACGTTTGAACCAATTGAACGTCTGCTAGTGGTTCTAATTTAGCTTCCAAGATTTAACCAACACAAACATACATTTAAAGAGTGCCTAAGTAGGTACTTAGATGGCAAGTTAAATAATAAGCTAGTGTTGAAAAAACGAAAAAAATACGATCTTTACGAAATTTAAATGGATCCATTTTGGATTGCACCTCTTTCAAACTCAAAAATACTTTTGCAAATCAATAGTACATAACAAACTTAAACATCCGAATTGAGAACCTACTTCATTTTTGGAGTCAGTAAAACAATACTATCATTCTTCATAGGAAGTCTTACTAATGCATTTTATGGCTCCGTTATATTTACGGGGCCCAGGTGAGCAAAACAGCGAATGAAAGCACCTACAACGGTGATCTTGGGCTTATCGCTCTCTGGAATGATTAAGGGCCTATATTGCTTGTTGGAATACTTTTGAGTTTTCGTAAAATATTTGATAAAATATACAATACACTAGCTGGAGTATACCTAAAATTCAATCAATATTAATGGATGTATCATCATCTTGTCCACTTCATTCGTTCGTAAGATAAACCATTACATATTATCTAAGAATTATGTTATTTTTAAATCTTTTATCTGTCTAATATTTTTTTAAAGGACTTAGAGATAAAACATTTATTTCACCTTACAACATCTCAAAGTAATATTCCAGCTTAAATGTCAATTTACGCCGCAAAAAAGTAAATGACGCGGACTCAAAAGCTTACACCAATCTTGTGGCGTTCGTTAAAATAAAGCCGCACAAATATCCTTAATGATGCAAAAAGACCATTCCGCGTTCAAAATAAGTAGTTATTTATTTTTATCACCGCTTGGTAATTGCTTGTTATCTTTCTTTTAGCACCCAAGTCTTAAGAAGCCATTCTATAATCCCTGTATTAAGAGTTATACGTGGCTAGGGATTTGAAACGTGTTTTCCCTTATTTTGCTCAGCCGTCCGCCGCCCGGGGGATTCTATTGCGAAAAACCTCCATAAATATTTCTTACAGTGTTTGTGTCTTCCTTAGAGTATCGTTAGTACAACGCTGGCTTTTTTCGTAGAAGCATCTGATCTCCGCAACGGTAAATACTTTTCTTTCAGCTTCTTCGCCGCTTTCTTCTAAGTTGGAGGTTAAATTCAGCTGAGATCAAATTTGGTTAAATTAAGCATGTACATTCTATACAATAAATATCTTAAATTATATTCCCATATGATTTAGTAGTTTTTCAAAAAAAATTACAACTCTTTTCCTCTTGTGATCCTGCACTGATTCCATCAAGGAGAAAATCCACCGTAATAACCTTACGGTGTTCCGGCAGTACAGCCCTTGTGAGTCAGAGTATTCTAAGCCTAGCGTGTTTATCATCCTCGACCACATCATCGCTTACCACTAGGCGAGATAGTGGTCAAACGCCAACGTATCAAATATATAAAAAACTGACGTCACGTTTCACAATACACCCTTATTGTGAATTTCCTCGTAACAGCGTAAGCATAATGCTCCCAGTGAAGAAGATGGTGTTTATAATATCGGCACAGTTTTATGATTGTAAAACTGTGATATCGGTGTAGATGACATAATCTTACCCGATTCATGAAGATATAAAATAATGCAAAGATATAATTAAAACACTCTTCGTTATTTTTAATTGTAATGCGACTGTATCGCTTCTCTCCCACGCTTCGCAAACGCTACAGGCAACCGCAAATATCCCAAAAGCGATACAGTCGCAAGTTCACAAACCGCGCGACTGTATCGCTGCAAAAAGTAGCTGTGAGCGACCTTAACAATGTCATCATCATCATAATCAGCCTGTGTCAGTCCACTGCTGGACGTAGGCCTCACCCAAAATACGCCACTGAGCCCGATCTTCGGCTCATTGGGAGGCTTAACTGTATACCCATGCCAAATTACAGCTTTCTTGTATTAAGAGTATATGAGCTAATCTGCGAACAGACAGACATACTGACGGACACGGCGAAAGGAATTACTTCTGAGTTTTGTTTACTACAGAACTATAAAAAAACGAATAAAATCGTTTGCACTCAATAAGTCCACGGTAACCTATACTATTACATGTAGGTAACCTATAGCATTACAAGCGTTTACTACATCAAGAAAATTCACACAGGATTTTGCTCTATATTCGTATGCTACAAGAAGCAAATGTACCTAAACTACCTAAGGATTAAATTCTACACGTGGTTTCAGGACTACACGCTTTAAGTTCATTGGTGATTCACAGTGGGCTCACACAAGCACAGGATCTTGCTATACTATAAAGCACGTGTAAGGATTAATTTCAGTATACGGCTTCAGGATTGTGATTCAGTTTCAGTGATCAGTGATTCACAGTAGGTTCACATTCGAGTGAGAGAAGTGCTGAAGAGACCTAGTCACATGGTTGAATGCCCTTTGTTACACTACCTTGTGACATAGATATATAGCTCTCAAAATACATAGAGTCTTCGAGATCGTAGAAAATTATAATAGGACCCCACAGACGTTGTCCTTTTTTTTCGACACAGGAAAATCTTTTATGGATGGCCCGGGGGAGCGAGATAGTTATGTAGGACTCGCTGCCTAAAAGGCAGGCTACCACACTAAAAACCTGGGGTGAGCCGTCATCCACCGTGGTGGGGCAAGATAGGGTCGCGCTACATTCACTAACTTGCCCCGGTGGCAAACCCAAATAGGCCTCTGCCGCTGCGGACGACGTCCGAACGTTGGTTTCTCTGATATGTATTAGTAACTTTACAAAACGTTTGAACAGTAAATTATTAAATACGTATATATAAATACGTATATACGGAATACGTGAATTTATACTTATTTTTATTTTAAGTTTGAGTGGAGGTTCGTGGAGGGCTTACATTTTAAGGTTAACACATTAATTTTCTGGTTTTATCCAAAACATGTAAAAATAATCTAAAAAGGTTGTGGTCAGAAATATTAATGTAAAAGCTTAAAATTCAATAAAAGCACAAAAATTATAACAAAACAAGACGCTTACGTACGTATATAGGAAGACAAAACGGTAAAAATAAACTGACCAAGTGCGAGTTCCGACTCGCACTTGGTCAGTTAGAGTCACGTAGAGTTCCGATTAACAAATTTGCCGGAAAAATAAGTTTTTGTTAAATAATGTGTAAGGGGGTCCCCCATAAATGTTTAATTTAATTCTTCACTAGGTATTTGATGTTATAGCAACCATTATAATACTACACTATGAGCAAATTTCAAGTCTTATCTATTACGGTTTGTAAGATCGAGCATAAAACGCCTGATTTCTCTGAAACAACGCTTTGAAAACACGTTTCTTGTATAGGGAAGGTCCCCATAATGGTCTCTTTAATATTTTATTTTATTTTTAGTATTTATTGTTAGATCCTTTATAGTAATACATACTTCGGGAAAATTTCAAGTATCTTGTAAAATGTGAACGGACGGACGGACGGACAGTGAAGAGTCATAGAGTTCCGTTGGTACCTTTTGGGTTCGGAACTCTAAAATTTAGAACTTGGTAAATTAACAGAGCATGTACACTAGTTCTTTTTTAACCAGCTACACAAAAAAGGAGGCGGTTCTCAATTCGTCGGGAATCTTTATTTTTTTATGTATGTTCACCGATTACTCCAAGATTCCTGAACCGATTTAGAACATTCTTCTTTTGTTTCAAAGGTTACCCTTTCCAGGTAGTCCCATTTAAATGTTAACGAAAGCGGTCGAGCAGTTTTTAATATATCAACATTTGTATTACGATGCATTTATATATCTCGATGACATGCTACTGACTACTGGCTACTTTGATTAGCGCGACGTTTGAAGTCGGTTCTTTTAGTTTTTAAACGATCTTAAATTATTAACGTAATGTTCAATTGTATTTTATATTGTTTCATAAAACGAACATTGGAGAATCTCCACTGTCATCGTTTTATACTAATTAGGCCATACCAGGAAACAATGCCTCTGTCGGAAATGTAGGTAATCAACGGACCAGCGACCAACATCATTAGTTTTCATTTATTATACCATTTCTCACCACTATGCTCTAAACAATGATGCTAGATGAGGGAATACAGAAACTTGTCGAAAATAGCGTTCGTTTTTAATCATCTTCAAAAAATGAGGAGGTACTATTTTTTTGTTTTTTGTATTTGTTACCTCAGAACTCTGACGTTTATTCACCGAGACGTAAAATGCCTTTTTTTTAGAAATAATACTTCCCATTTGGTCCCATTTTATAATTTATCGATTTCTGGTGAGTATCTCTAGAGATATGGAGATAAACACCTCGAATTTGTTACTGAAAATGACTATTAAGCGCGGCATATAAAGTCGGTATTTTTGGTTTTATTAAACGATCTTCTATTATTATTATCATCCACAGCCTGTCCACTTACTGCACTGCTGAACATAAGCTTCTCCTAACGAGTGCCGCTGAGCCTAGTATTTGGCTCTTGTCATACATTTACTGCCAGCTACCTTTCGCAGATCGTCATTCCATCTAGCCGGAGGGCATCCAATACTACGCTTGCCCAAAACTTGTACTATTCATTATTCTATGCCAAAACAGAAATATGGAGAACATACGTAAGTATTACAAAATTAATGTATTTTATGCATGTAATATCAAAACTCTGTTGTATCCGTGACCCGATGACCGATTTTGGGTAGATTAAATTAGCAGATTTGAAATGTAGATATGTATTTATGAAAAGTAATTATCTAAGTCGGAATTGTTTGTATACGTATCTTTTAGATTTTATTAGGATCACATAGATATAGCTAAGTTTAAAATAAACGTAGAAATATCATACTTTAAACTTGCTACCTCATATTTCGTTATTCGTTACATCCTTGCAACTGAAAACGACTCACGTGACGTGGCATAAAAACTCAATCCCTTTAAAAGTTGCTTTTAACTATTTGATCCTGATTTTATCTCTAATTAGGAAGACACATTACTATAAAATTATCGTGTATGAATAATAAGTATATGAGGTAAAAAATGTTGTGGTTTTTGAACCTTACTTTAACCACATTTAACCGAATAGCCATTCGACTTCGATATCTCTGTAATCGCTTCTTGCGACGACACTGAAAGCTTTCGTATTCCCTCAAAAGGCCCTAAAACCTTCCTAAAACATTATATTCTTGGTACATCATTACAGTTTATCGACACTTTAATGTGGACCCCAAATAAATAGCGGCTATCAAATAGCGATTACACGGACTGTTCACAATCTCATAAACAAACGTTACGAAATCTGTGATGCTAAGAAATAAATCGGTGATAAAGTTTACACCCTGGGACAATAACTTTAGATTGGCAATAACTGAATCGATGGACGATTCGGGGATGTAGCCACGTTAATGAATAGTATTATAACGTGTATTGTAGGTAGGATTAATGGCTAGGTAAAGATACGATTGTATTAATTTTTCACAATACAAATGATGTACGACTAGTATTAAAACCTTTGCTGTCTTATACAGACTCTAGTATTTCATCCCATGCACAAAACTCACTCATTTTGGAGGCTGTGATGTCTGAGCGTGTGTATTATTATTCTGCCAAATAAAACAGTCGCATCCTCAGAAAAAGCAGTAGGTAAAGAGCTGAATGGCCTTAAATTTCCTCATGATGTTAATCGCCTATCATAGCCTAGTCGGCAAGACCCTTGACTTCTAATTGATTAATGTATATACAAATTGACTGTATGAATAGATTATGAATTTATCAATCTACTGTATGATATATAATAATTACATTAATTAAGTTTTGAAATTTTCAAGAAGTGTAATAATACTCGTGTGATGTAGGTAAAGGCAAATTACCACGTCAAGATCTGTTAGTGATTTTACTATCTTAGCAAATAACGTCTTTATTGCCTAAAACATTCGAGAAGATATTGCGATCTGTGCACAATAAGCCAAATTATGTCTATTTCTACTTAAGTTCAACATTCTGAATTCATTTACATTCTGCAAATTGTTCAAGAGATTTTAGGAAAATATTTCGTATCTAATAATATTTCAATGCAATTTCACAATCTATTCTGACTGCATATCACGCGTTGGATGTTTGCAATAAACCATCAAGTTTTTGTTTGGTCCATTTCTGCTCCTGGTTATAAATTTTATTACTCACAATTTTAAAGGTATCGAAAGTCGGGCTTAATTGTCAATTTACGCCGTTCGCGTTTATGTGCTCGGCAAAAACAGCTGGCCCCTTGATTGCTCACGTTTTTATGTGCACTTAGAAACTCCGGCAAATTGTACAGGTACCTAAATAATGCAATCACAAAGCTCCGCATTTATTGCTTTATCGTATTTTATATTGCGAGAGCTTCATAAAGGCGTACTAAGGGTAATTTTGTAAAATAACTTATGGACGCGCTTCGGAGGGCTCGTTCACGCTACGACAGATGTATCTGCCATAAAAATTCTGATGATTTTTGTTCATGAATGAAGATTATAGACTTGGCTGGATTGACTAATTTCAATAGGTTACAAGAGACTGATATAATCTAAAACCATGACTTTGCTAAAAACTGATATTTTATTACCATTCCAATTTTGCTATCTTAACATGCGTAGCGTAGTAAGCTACGCTTACACAGCGATAATAATAAATAGTTGTCCGAATTAACTACCCCAAATTTAACTAGCACAAATGAACATCGTGCCAACTGATTAGCGAAATGTCTTGTTAGAAGAACGATTCGATCCACGGCCAAATACAGCCATTGCCTCACATTTACCCATTTAAAATCAAATGACATGAATATCTACAAGTAACTGCTATCTTCAGCACTCGGCCTGTTTAGCACTTTAGCTTTAAGTTATTAAGCATGATTTTTACATTTCCAAGTGTTACAATATAGTTACGATTTATAAAATCCTGCTAATACTGCAGTAATGCAAATTCATGCAGTAAACTCATAGTTTTAATTATAAACTAAGGGTTGATTTCACCCTTTATGCTACTAATCGAGATTTATTGAACTAAGTTCTACTAAAACGTGTTCAAACGTCGATGTTGATCTTGGTTTACACGTACTTGTTTTCACCACCTCCCATCAGGCGCCATTTGATCGCGTTTACCAAAACCAAGATTTTATGCTATTACGCACAATGGAACGTTAATGTCGTCATAGAGCTGTCGTATTAGATTGTTTTGGCATTGTCAAACTGACAAATTAATATTACCAATTTCGTTTCCGTGTCCGTTCATGTATATATTTTTGTGTTCGGAATCGTGAATTTCAAATTTTAAAATGTAGCCCAAGGAATTAAAATATTTATAATTTTATTAACGAAATAACAAGACGTTTCGTCTTGTAATGCCATGCACGGACACGAAAACGAACGCGCAAAATACGAGTGACAGTGGCTGTAAACAGTGTAAACGGGATCAAGAGCGCTAAACGTCCAAAATCGGTAGTTCAGAATTAGAACTCGTTTTAACTGTAACCACGTTCAGTTTGTGATGGTGAAATGCAAAATGCTCAGTTAAACACGTAAACCAAGTTCATGTCGACCTGGTCGCGTTTATATTCACTGGTGAAATCGGTCCTAAGTTGCTAAAAATAGGCCGAGTACTAAAATATAAGTAAGTCTGTTGGTTGTACCCATAAAAGTGATTATAATCGTAAAATGACTTCGGAAAGATGTCATACTATGAACCATCACAGCCTTCATGCATGAATTAAGAGAGTTCGGTTCGGATACGAAGATTGTTATCTTCATAGACGGTGCTTTGACTACCTCCATTAGCTGATTAGCCTACTCTAATTACATTAACACCAATAGCTTTTCGTACACATTGAATCAATTTTTTAATTGGGGTAAGCATACAAGCATATAGTATTCAAGTTAGTACACATTTGGGTAATATAGGGAGTAAGGTGGATTGGAATTGAAATGGACATTAGTCTGAAGATAAAATAAAAGTTATTACTTTAGGTGCTCTTCAAAATAAGCATTAGGAACGAGGATGTTTAATTTCTTGCGAAATCACATTTTGTAATATAAGTAAGTACCTACTTATTAAGTATCGTATCAAAGTTAATACTTATTAAGTATCAGTAATGCATTAGGAACTATTAATAATGTTATCTATGTTATAGCCTATGTTTTGTGTTTGTGCAAACTGTAATTTAATTTTACGACTATTGGATAACAGCTGAATGGTTAATTACATTTTTTTTTTGTATTCAAATTCAAAGCGTAAAATTATGCTTTTAGTATGATAATTGGTTATGATTTATTCAATGATTTTAGATGTGTATATATAGAGCGTATATTAATATTGCCTACATACTGAACCAATGTTTTGAACTTTGAACTATAAATATTGCTATATTTAGAGTGTCTCAGCCTCCTCGTCAAAAGCTCATGTGTCTCATACAATGTGAAAACTTTTCCAAATAACAAATGATTCGATGCCTGGTAGATATAATGCTGAAAGCAAAGCCTTGTACACGATCCTTTTGGGGTATCGGCGACCGCATCGTAAGGGTCAACGGAAAGGTTTGACCATACAACACGGACTCTAAATGGAACAATGGATGCGTGGGGTACACAGAGTGCTGTGATCACGATGAGTAAAGATGAATGTACCCAATATAAATCGTTGAAATGTCAATACGATGAGCATGAGATAAATTCGTATGAAAGAATGGCAGTCTCTACTGTGTTTATGTTTCTACAGGGTAAATTTCCTAGGAAAGCGGTGCCGTCATATAGCGGCCGTAATATTACGGACGCAAAAAGGCGGCCGTATTGACGGTGATGACATGTGGAAAGTTCCACGGCCGTTTTAACACACCGTCAGTAATATTTTCACCACCGCTTTCCTAGGAAACCAAAGCTTAAGAAAACTATCGATGGCGTTGCTATAACAGAAACTGTTGCACGCATAACTCACTTACTGCGCGTGTAACCCTCAAACTATTTATTAAGGTCAGTTTTACCGGTTCCGGATACACCTTTTAGAAACTCATATGACAGATTTTTGACACCACTTTTCATCAAGAGACATGCTGGCTCCATCATCCGATCAGGTCAACGGTATTATAATATGACATTGTCACCGAACGTACTCATGTATGCCAAATTGCAGCTCCATTTTTAACCATCAGCAAGTGCTTAAAAATGGTCTGCAAAGACGGACAACTTACATACAAACCTTACAAGTTAAACAAAAGCTTGTAAAACATCTATTTTCTATTATAATACATGTGGCATTTCCGTAGAGAAACATTACAAAACTGACTAAACCAACTCTAGGGATAAGGACATTTGAATACCCCCTAGATACGTTAGTTATTCAGCGCGTGACCCGCCCGCCCAGCCGCCGCCTCGTAAATCAAACTAGCCATTCGCTTATGCATTATACAATTTTATTTGTACGGCCCCCGTGAATAGGTAATAAAGTATGGCAGGTGGATGATTTGCGTGTCCACATGCGCGGGGAATGCGAAGCGTACGCAAATATCGTGTTTGTAGTGTGGCCAGCTAGGATTAGGCCAGTTTGAAGTCTGAAATATTTAGGTTGCTATTTGTGTGGCGTTTGATTTTCAAATACATTTCTTTAATTGAGTCATAACAAACATTTGAATAAATGGGAGTGAACCGAGAAAGCTCATTCTTGGATATCGTGTGAAGGAGGGAGGGGGACCAAAAAAGAAAAGCTTTACTTCAATTCGACGACCATTATTTACTGTATGCATGTTGAAATAGGTTAAATTTTGTTTTCTTGCAATAACTCGGCTTGGAAAACATTTTTTTCGATATCTGACTTTTCCAGTACTCTAACCTCAGTTGGTCCGAAAGTGTGTTTTGAGCCTTATAAGAAACCAGATATTTTGACATTAAAATAAGTTTCTGTGTAAATGTCCCATGTTCTTACTGTCTGTAAATTTTATCAAATGTCGTGAATTATGCTCAAAATGTAATCAAAAATAATGGACAGTCTCATCACAGTGTTTTACTGTACCTACAACTAAAAAGGTACCTGCCCTTACGGTACCATCAAAAAATCCAATGGTTATCTGTCTGCTATCCTATAAAAGAAATATAATCAAGCAAGACTCTGCTTTTAGAAAGAAGTATTTGCTTGGTTAAATCGCGCCTAGTCATCCAATCAAATGTCTGCATTCTGCATTAAACATTGGATAGCTAAATCTTTGTCACATCTCTAGTTTACAGCATTTCGCAGGGTAGCATGGAGTGCGAGAGATGCATGCGTAATGCCTATTGAGAGTGGACAGCCGCATGTTGTGGTGAATTCTCTTCAACATCAGTAGACGAATGTTTGAACTACAGACTTTGAACTGGCACAATAAATCTAAAATCTTCTAACTGATGGGTCCATGACCATAAAAATCAGCCATTATAGTGCACTTGGAAGTACCAACAAAAATACAAATGAGTAATTCAATCACATATTTCTGTATATAGATATGATATTGATTATTAAATGTATCGTGAGGATCACACATAATATTATTATTAAAATCAGTTACGTGTGCCGAAGCCCTTTGCGCAAGGAGCTTGCGGTAGACGTGGCTCCCAGAAGAAAACATCAAACATGTCCGAATCTGGTCGAAGCAATTCCTATAACAAAACCAGTGAGTGTACAACCATTTTTAATAATAATATTAGGTATGATATTATCTTAATTTTCTATTATTTTACTTTCCATGCATTTAACTAGAACGTTTTTAAAGCAATTATTATTTGAAATTGGCAATCTATTGGGAGCTTTTTTTTTTTAGTTTCCTGGAGCCCTCTATCTAGCGGCGCGACGGAGCGGGTAATACAAGACTACCCTCGTCGAGTACTAGCTGTCTCAACGATCTACAAATCGATTGTTTGTACAGACAACTATAAACCTTTTTTTTTAAGTATCAAAGTAACAGGACAAGCGGCACAGCATGGAAGGCTGGTTTGAATAGTTGCACAATGTGGATTGGACAAAGTTGGTTGTCCTACGCCTCTTCTTCTATTTCCATACAAGCACAATTCTAAGTACCATATTATGAAAGCTTATAACTGTTTTCAAACGACTTTCAAACCGAAGCAGGTTTTTAAAACATACAGATGAATTAAAATTCATCTGTATGTTTTTTTTTGTATGTTACGCGATTACTCCGTCAATGAACCAATTGAATGATTATGTTTTTAATCGACAGGGTACATTTTCGAGGTGATCCCATTGTAATTTCATTGAGATCTGATAAGTATCTCCAGAGATATGACGGTAAACGTCTCAAACTTGCTACTGAAATCAAGGCAATCAGACCGGCTCCACGCTACGACCGGCTTACGTTATAGTAGCAATGGACTACAGCTTCATCACATACAGCCTACAGCTACAGCTAGTATTCTATAACCTGGAAAAAATAAAGAAAATTGTCTAATCAAGGTGAGCTTTTCTCATTAGTTTACGAAGATGCCTATCTAGTGGGGCAACAGAGCGGTAAATTTAGGTCTTCCCTCACCCTCACCCTACTTTCAGTATGACGTCACGGTGTCTCTGCTTGATCTACTTTCACGGGGAAATTACCTTGTAATTAAACACTCACTAATAGTGGTAGACGTTACTAATAGTTTTACAGTTACTGGTTGGAATGGAATGAAGAAGTAATAATGGTAACTTAGTATCTTTTAGCAGGTAATTTTTTTTTTATTCCGTACTCAAACAGTTGAACACCTTGAGTGGTGTTAAGTGACGATGATAATATAAGATGGAATTGTTGACGAAGAACTGTCAACAGCTACAACTAAGAATCACATTTGGAAACTGTTCCGTATGTTTTTATTTTTATTTTATATATCAGGCTACTGTTTGACCTAAACTAGTATAGATATTTTGATCTTTTCTGTTGTGAAATATGTCCTAAATACTGTGTCTAATTCTGCAAAGTCATAATCCTACGGTACAAAAACATATTCGTTAAATGTCGTGCCTAGTTTGATGAAAACATCGTGATTACAGGGTATCGACCGGATCACGACAATACTCAAAAAGCTGACAGGGTCCATGTTAATGAAACGGCAAGTGAAATGATAGTAATTACTGGGAACGTTTTTGCTGCATTGTCGGCAGCCAAGCTCGAATCACCTGGCATTACCGGCGGCAGTAATAAACAGTTGGGGCTCATATGCCAGTATTATAAACGATGCTCGGGCATAGATCTACTCTGAAGAATAGAGTTTAGGCGTTATAAAACCAATCAAAGAGCTTTATTTATTATATGCTTAGGAATGGATCTTGCTCGAGTGCCCTTTTATAATACAAGGCCATAGACGTTTTTAGGGTCCCGTACCTAAAGGGTTAAACGGGACCCTATTACTAAGACTCCGCTGTCCGTCTGTCTGTCTGTCTGTCCGTCTGTCACCAGGCTGTATCTCATCAACCTTGATAGTTAGAGAGTTGAAATTTTCATAGATGGTGTATTTCTGTTGCCGCTAGAACAACAAATACTAAAAACAAAATAAAGTTAAAAATTAAAGGGGGTCCCCAGTAAACGAGCCCCGTCTTTCTAGATCGCGCTGACGAGATTTTCCGTGAACTTATATACCTAACAAAATGTTCTTGGTATAATCAATTAATCAAATAAGAGGTTGAAACTCTGTTTTGTTTCGTATTGTACTGTAGTACGGAACCCTTCCTAAGTGTGCGACGCGACTCTGACTCGCACTTGGCCAGTTTTATTTCTACTCGATCGAAGCTATTTGAGGAAGGGGATTTCCTTGCCAGATTCTGTGTTGCCTAATATGAACCAGCCCGAGGTATTTAAGCCGCGAGTGGATAGGTAAGTTATAGGACAGCGTACTAAATCATATGTTGTTGGATTACTTAATAGTAAGTGTGGGTATATATAGATAGTAGATAGAAAGTAAGGGTACCTATTAGTCTAACCAGGCGAGCACTAGACAGAACCTTACCATCAAACAGAGACGTTTCGATAAAACAAGCCAGCTAAGTCAGTTTAACATGGTGCTCACTGAGCCGGCGGTTTCCTCGCGATATTTTCTTTACCAAAGATACTAGAGGCACCTGTAGATAAATACAGAAAAGCAATCGATGCATTGCGGGTTTGGACCGACAACAAATGGATCAGAGCTCGTAGTCTTACGCAATACGACCCAGAATTTATTTCTTACAAAATGCAAACAACGTCAATGAATATTGAAAAACAAATAGGCCGCAATAGGTAATATTTATCTAATAAATTAGTGTTCACGAAAGCGAATACATATTTCTTGAACGTCCTTACTGATCTTTAACAAGACAGTGTTGCCGTTGCGAAAATATTTCGAACTAATGGCCCATTTATCCGAGCACCAGACATAATAACTTTTGTAATTACGATTACTAGAATACGCATAATGTCCCGAGTCGGGCCCTTCCTCATTTTGACGCTTGGTTTCACGCTCATACGTGAATTATTATTAAGTATACTTAGCTTAGGTGATGACTTATTTTAGGTATGAGTACTCTTAGATAATTTCTATAGAGTAAATCTTAATTTGATTTGCGTGCGTGTGGCGTATGTGTTTGTGTGTGTGTGTGTGTGTGTGTGTGTGTGTGTGTGTGTGCGTGTGTGTTTGTTTGTGTGTGTGTGTGTGTGTGTGCAATCGGGGATGGAAGTTCATGTCAAAAGTTCTTTATTTATGAAGTTATACTAATGAAAATTGGTAGTTATGTAGTTTATCTTATATTTATCTGTATATATATAAAAGGCAAACGTTACTGACTGACTGACTGATCTATCAGCACACAACTCAAACCACTTAACGGATTGCGCTGAAATTTGGCATGCAGGTAGTTATTATGACATCCACTAAGGATTTTCCAAAATTCATCCCCTAAGGGGATGAAACGGGTTCAAAATTTGTAAGGACTAAACAAGATTAGATAGGCAAATTATTCGAAACTTCACACAAGAACTTTTATATATAAGTACATATGTATTTCAGGCATATTCGAAATTCCACAACTAGGAGGGTGAAATGGGTTAACAAAGTGTGAAAAGATATGATTTTGTGGGTTTTATAAAAATTAATCCATATTTCCTTTGGTACCCCATAACTTGAATACGCGTGCACCAATGTAGGAAAAAAATATTATCTATTTTTATAAAATCATGGAATCAAATAAAGATTTTTTCGAAAGAATAGTTAATGAAAGAAGTTTTTAATGCGGGCAAAGCCGGGCACTACCGGGGGGAACGCGAGGATATGGTGAGGTTCTAATTTTAAATAAATTAATATTTTTTTCTTAATATCAATGTTAATCTAGGTTATATCCAAAAACATCTCTGTGTATATATAGACTCGTATATTGTTCCTTTTATATCGAAAGTTGAGCGCCATCCCTTTGCCCTAAGGACACACACGCCACTTTGTTCTTAAGCGTAACTTTTAGGAGTTCCTTAACAGATGTTCAGGCTGACTTTTGTCCCCAAGAACGTAACATGTACATTTTTGTGTAAGAACAAATTACAGTTTCATATAAGTTCGGTAATATTCTACCCTACCTATTAGGTAACGCGTTGGGAAAATGTTGCTAGTTTTGTTTCTGATAAAAGTTCGAAATACATGGGGAAATAGGTACTCTACTGAAATAATGTATAACCGTGGTTGGGCACTAGATGTCTGCCTGGCTAGTTACACCTACAAGTTGGTAAATCTGTTGCCAAACATGTAACAGTGTGTTGCGACAGATGTCTTTGAGGGCCAGTTCCCATTCTAGGCAAGTCCCAATCTAACGTGCTACCATCCTCGACCACATTACCAATATGTGAGGTAGAGTTCCATCGACTATTGCTATGACGTCGATGTAGTGTTCAAACGATATAGTTACTACAAAAAAATAATAAACATCTAACTTAGTGACAGCAGAATTTTTATGAAGATAAGATCTTACAGTTGTTATCATTTCTATTTTATTTATATTTTTCCTACGATGAATACCTAGTAGAGCTAAAAAGTAATATCTGATAAGAATATTTAGAACCTGCCTTGAATGAAGAAGAGGTATAGTTATTTGATGCATATAATTATGTTTTCAGCCTAAAAGCATAAGTAATTCAATATACATTATTAATATCATCATAGCTTAAATGTGTACACTTTCACATAGGTATTTACTATTTTATGTTTTGGTATTTGAAAATCGATGTTGATACAGACAAAGGCCCAAAAGGCACTAATAAAAAAAAATAACGCATCGACTTGGTTTTTTCTTTGTAAGACTCAATAGATTTAGATAAAGAACGCCAGCATTAGGCAGAAGCAGATAGAAAAAAACTAACAGAAGCCTCTACCAAACTGTAAGATTAAATTAGTAACAAAAAAATATATAATTAATATTAAACTGACATTATCTGTTTTCAAAACGTTGAATGGTAGGTAAGTACATAGGTACACTTGAAAAGCAAGCAGCATCTCACAGCTGCCGCAGACTGATGCCAAAATACTGGGCACACGTGACTGCACGATATTGCATCATTTTGTTCCAGATCTGATTCAGCAAATATACGAAAAGTTTTATATTCTGCGAATTATGCGCCTAGGTAGCGCTAATGTTTAAAGCCATAAGCACTCTTTTATTCTACTGTTATTATTGATCAAGCTGAAGGAGACGAGGAGAAAGAAGGTGGGTAAAGTAAGATAAATTATCAGGATGTAAGGTGGCGTATAGATTTTCTACACTCGTACATTTACCTAACGGACTTTCCCCAGCCTTATACGTAAGGTAAAAAATGGACAAATAATGTAGAATATAATATAAGATCCTATTTAACACAACTAGTTAGTAAACTCATGCATTGAACTGGTAATTACTCGCTGATGAGAATTTTCGTGTGAGAGGAAGAGGCCGTTTAATCGCAGTTAATAATAAAATCCGCAGTTTAATTCATTCATTAAGAGGGATCGCAGGGTGCACTTCTCCATACAAAATATGTATTCCCCCGTTTCCTCCCTGGAAAATACTTCTAGAGAAAAAAATGTTTCTACAAAAAATCAGGTGTGCTGTAGCTACGCCCCTATTATTTTCCTTTTTTTTGCCATCAATTGCAAATAGAAATATGACCCTTAAAAAATCTTAAAGAGGAGATAAAAAGGCTTATATTTCTTTTTGCAATTGGTTGGTCAAAAAAAGCAAATGATAGGGGCTACAGCACACTTAGATTTTTTATAGAAACCAATTTTGCTCTAGAAGCATTTTCCAGGGAGGCAACGGGGGAATATATTTGTATGGAAAAGTGCACCCCGCGTTCCCTCTTAAGTGCAATGATTTTAAGTGAGAAAGCTGGAATCAAAAATAATAAGATTGATAACCTACTTATTTCCTGATCTTTATTATTAAAGATTCGTCGAACCATATTACATGATTTATGCGAACTATTTTTTTTTATTGAATTTTTTGGCGGAAAATCAGTTTCAATCAGAAACAAACATTCTTGGAGAAAAATGTTTATAATTATCCAGAACACTTCTAAAGCGAAACCGCTAGTAGATTTTTGAAAATTAAGTTTAGGTACATCTTTCCACTTTACAAAACACATTATACAAAAACGAATTTTTTTTAGAAAAGCAAAGACATCTTGAAACTCTACCGTGTAATGGAAATCGGGGCCCCCTGGGCATCGCGGGGCCCACACAAAAGGGCCAACAAAAGGTCCCACCGTCACATGAACATTGTAAAACTCTCCTCGCATTCACGTATCACTTTTCAAAATACTTTCAACTTTAAATCTTGTGCAGTAAAATCTAGTTTCGCGCTGTTTCGCATGTTGTGTAACAGTTTTTTCCAATCCGATAATGCGACCTTAGCGCCGGGATCATGGTTTACTACAAATTGTATTAGAGTAGTACATTTAACTATTTACGTGACCTTTGGTGCTACGAGTGTGCACTTTAGAGAGGTGGGAATGGAACTGAGCATTGTGTTCCGAAACAGTAATTTTCGATTATTCCTGTACTTCAATCCTCATTATGAGCACAAAAAATAACTTTATATCTAGATTTTTTAAAATATCGTATGTCCGTTATATAAGAATACTAGCTGATAACCGCGACTACGTTCACGTAGGTACACCAAGAATTTTATCACTGTAAAGCTCTGTCAATCAACATTTGTGTAATCTGAGTTATTTAAATTGTGTGTAAAAATCATGATTTTATTTTCACAAAATGCAGCCTATGTTCATCCTCATGCTATAAAATATCTTCTTGTTAAATTTCAGTAAGATCGGATCGTCTGTTTAGGCGAGATTAGGTAAAAAACAGACAGAGTGACAGAGTAGTAGTAGTAGTTCCGTAGTAACTATTATATAATCTGTGGTAGTAGTAATAGTTCCTGTTATTGGTTTTAGTGCATCTTTCTGTAAATTGGTTACCAATGAAAATAATTCTTATTTAGCCCATAGTTTTAATCGAGGACTTTTGTTTTTAGCCGAATTCACAAAAAAGGAGGAGGTTCTAAATTCAGCTGTTTTTTTATGTTTGTTACCCTAGAACTCCATCAAATCTTAACCGATTTTAAAAAATATTTTTTGTTTGTGAGATTATGCCTCGCGTTTGGCTCCCCTTCCCATTCAAATTTTATCGAGATCTGACAATCATCTCCGGAGATAATAATATGGAGATAAACAATATAAGCAAATTTGTTTACTTTGATGACATGATTATAACTAGTCAGTACTTTGACTATCGCGGCATGTGAAGTCGGTTTTTTCGTTTTGTACGATCATAAATTATTTATGTTAAATACTTACATATACTTTGAAGTAAGGCAGGTTCTTAGATCTAATTAGAAATTGAAAACAAGTGCTAGTATATCCGAGGTCTATGATTTAGCACTCTGTACCATACGGTATTGCGACTTATTCGACACGATCATATTTTTTTTATAGCTTTTGACTACGATTTTTTCTTTACTTGACTAGAAAGTACATGACCACAATCTTACGATGCGGTCTAAGATAGAATCGTGCTTATCCATAAATGGAAGTGTGTGTGTGAGTGAGACGAGACGCTTTTTTAGGCGTTTTTAGGTCTTTTGGTTCAATTCAACTAGCGCAAGGATCCCAACTCAATCAGTCTTACCAACTTGAGTGTTTATTTTTCTGAGTGTGATGCTACATTTATTCCTTCAATCATTTTATTTAACTTTTTATATCTTATAGGCTAGCGTTTGACAACTATCTGGCCAGGTGATAAGCGATGATGTGTTCGAAGATGGTGAACACGCTAGGCCTAGAATACTCTTACTCTCAGGGGTTGTGTGCTGCTGGTACACCGTAAGGTTGTGGCGGCAGATTTCGTCCATGATGGTGGCAAGAAACTGTTCTAGTAGCTAGTCAGGTGGAACATGGATATAATATGCTCCTACCACCTGTGAACGAACACCCGTGCTAGGATTAGAACCGGCGACCTCTCACTTAGAAGTTAAGCCATCTATCCTTTACGCCAACGGGGCTAACATTGCATTTAGATTAGCCAAGCTCCAATCATACTAAGTTAGTCCTCTGGATAATTGGCTGAAATCTGCTGAGAAGCATGCCTAGCCATTAACCTAGTATCGACATGAGTACAACTCTGTCTCTAAAGATGCGTACACACATATAAAGCGTATACAGAAAATATCAATACCTATCCTCAAAAGATGCTACATTTTTAGGATTCCGCAGTAAACAAGGTAATACTGCCGTGCTTACGATACATGACAGTTGTCCCAAAACAAGGGGAAAAGTGTGAAGAATATAAACAGTATGTTAGATAAACATTATTAGTGTACTCTACATATAATTAAAAATACTGTCCAAGTGCGAGTCAGACTTGTCGCATACGGAAGGTCCCGAACCGCAGTATAATATTAAATTATATTACCGTGTCAATACTAAACATGCTTATTAACTACAACGCCATCTAACTAATATCTAACGAACTTCTAACACCAACTAAGTGAACGTTAACACAAAGGTATTATGGTAGGTAATTAATATTATTAATAAGGTAAACAAATTCATAGATGGCGCTATAGTAAAAACACGTTTTTTGTATGGGGACTCCCTTTAATTTTTAACTATGTTCTGTTTTTAGTATTTGTTGTTATAGCGGCAACAGAAATACATCATGTGTGAACATTTCAACCGTCCAACTATCACGGTTCATGAGCTACAGCCTGGTGACAGACGGACAGACAGACGGACAGACAGACAGACAGACAGACAGACGGACAGCGGAGTCTTAGTAATAGGGTTCCGTTGGTACCCTTTGGGTTCGGAACCCTAAAAAAGGGCTTATCGCTAGCAGCTAATACTAAGCTTAGCTTAATAATACTTTATCCGAATATAACTAGTCATAAACGCATCAACAATGCAACTTGTCGCATTTATGCTTAGATAATCAATATAATGCAATTGTGTATTGTAAGCTTTTACCACAATCCTTCAATAATACTAATGATAAGTGCAGTGTAACCAAAGTGGTGCCAGTTTTATCAATTTCCAAAAATAAAGTAGGTAGGATTTTGAAGCTTTGTTGTTATGCATTTTGAAAACGTAAAAAGTTAATAATATTTATTAGAACAAAAATTAAATTGAAAACTCGTGGAAATGTTTTTTGAGCTGAGGTAATTATGAGACTGAACATATCAAATATAAATAGGTACATAATAAATGGCAGATACATGGGCTACCTGTAATTTTTGTATGTTCAACGTTCTGCCGAACAACTACCTATACCAGTGTACCTATACCAGAGTGCATCATGTGACATTTAAAACAGAAGGATTTTATATTTCTATTATATTCTATTGTACAAAAGTGTTAGTGTATAACCAACCTCAACTAGTATGTTTGAGTAGGATACTCGGTGTAGAATCTCGAGTGCATCTCTCACGAGCTTTTGCCTCCGAGGAATCGATTACCCGGGACGTCTCGCATTCCACGGATATCGAGATATCGCCTTGATCTCGATTCCACGACGTGCATTAAATATCTATTCGATTACACTTCGAGTAGATTTAAAAACACGGGCTTTTATGTAAAAGAATATCGTTTCCTGTGAGATGTTTTAATTGACACCATGTAAAAGTGCTTAAAATTTAGCTATAGTAGATAAGTCGAGTTTATTTCAAATTATGCT
This sequence comes from Cabera pusaria, assembly GCA_954871355.1. Taxonomy (NCBI): domain Eukaryota; kingdom Metazoa; phylum Arthropoda; class Insecta; order Lepidoptera; family Geometridae; genus Cabera; species Cabera pusaria. The sequence continues at coordinate 20,023,932 of OX940888.1, forward strand.
CAGGTAGTACTATTATAGTACCATGTCACCTGTTGGTAAGTGACGATGTGGTCAAGGATAGCACACTAAAACCGAAATGGTAACAGGCTCTCAAGGTACCTAGCAAGAGTGTTTTAATATTAGGAGAAAAATACTAAAATTTATTCTTACTTTTATCTTCTTAGTTTTCTTGTTCAATTCAAGATTTTAGTACAGATACCGCCGATAAATATTGCACCTTTAGAAACAATCGGCTCCTCGCTCAATCCTAGAGACAATCGGCTAATTTCGTAGAGCGTTATCTCTGTGCATACTACCTATGTGACGTTTTGTCAGTCGTTGTTCAAGTGCCATAGAGTGCGGTATATATAGAGTTGTTAACACCCCCAAATTTAAATAATTTTAAAGATGTACTATGACATCTTTAGGAAAAAGAGGGAAACCTTTACGAGGTCAGTCACGCGAAATCATCTACAATGTCTATAAATATTTTGCAACGGAAGCCGAGACATTTAAACAATATGAGGATGACAATGGAGGTAATTATTTTAAGAAGGTTCAAGAGCGAGTTGCAAATGCCACTGGGATTTCAAGAAGAACTTTGAACAATATATTAAACGAAGTCAGTACTGAAACACAGTCTACTGCAATTAAGTTCAGCACCCCGAAAAAAGGGAGACCGAAAAAGCAATTTTGTGTAGATATGGACGATTTTGATTATGATGTTGTTCGGAGAATGGTGTATGATTTTCACTTACGATTTAATTAATTAATTAATTTTATTAATTTTTTTAAAAGTAAATATGATCGGAGCTGAAGAGTGGGAAAAGGTTTGTGATCATGCAAACAAATATGAGAATGAATATCGAAGATTTCAACACAGTTTAGACAATCAAACTGATAGACTAGTGATAAATACGGCTGATAGTGACAGTGATATTGATCTCATTGAGAGCACAGATAGTGAAATGGAAGGAATTGAGAATTAGAATTATTATTGTTTTTATTAGAATGTCTCATTTTAACAATAGGTATAATGGTGTTTATTATGTAGGTATAGGTACTGGAGCTGTAAAATAAATAAATACGTTAAAATGATGCGAATATATTTTTTAATTTATTTTGGCCCAACCTGAAGACAGCACTTCTAGAAAAAATGGTGTATACAAATAAAAATAAAACTGGCCAAGTGCGACTCAGCATCGCGTCTCTTATCGCACACTTACGGAGGGTTCCGTACAATACGAAACATAACAGAGTTTCGAGCTCATATATTTGATTAATTTATATTACCAAGAATATTTGGTTTGGTCGCGATCTAGAAAGACGGGGCTCGTTTACTAGCGCCATCTATGTCATTTTGCCGAAACTAATTAGATAGATGGCGTTTAAAAACACGTTCTTTGTATGGGGACCCCCTTTAATTTTTAACTTTATTTTGTTTTTAGTATTTATTGTTCTAGCGGCAACAAAAATACACCATCTGTGAAAATTTCAACTGTCTAACTATCACGGTTAATGAGCTATAGCCTGGTGACAGACGGACAGACAGACAGACAGACAGACGGACAGCGGAGTCTTAGTAATAGGGTCCCGTTTTACCCTTTGGGTACGGAACCCTAAAAATGTTCAAAAGGAGCAAATCATAATTGTTTTAACAGCTCCTAATAGATACCGGACCGTTAGTATTTCGTGCGACAGAGATAACGCTCTACGAAGCCGAAATTAGCCAATTGTCTCTTTCTAAAGGTCGATGTGCAATATTTATCGCCGGTATCTGTATTACTATAAACACTCAGTAAAAGATCAGTCTTCAATACAGAATCAATTGTGATTCTGTGAGACGATATACAGAAAATAAGCAATCAATACCAAAAAATAAGCTGTACAAAGGAACCCTGAAAGCTCGGATCACATCATCTCATACGCAGATAATGCTCTTCATATTACGCATTATCCGAGATCCTTGTATCAAGTTTTGAAATAGCTTCGCATTGTTATCTTTTGTTCGGCGCATTCGTTCTATAGCAAACCATTATTCACATTAAGTGGACAGATCTCCGGGTCAGATCCAGGCAGAAGAAAAGCACAAAAAGTGCTCGCTTTATCCGACCATGATAAATCTACTTCAAATCTGAGAACAGCCTTTTATGAAGGAAATTGAAATAAACCGACCGTACGGATAACGCTAAGATCGGGGAGCCTTTAGAATATATTGGCGAATCATTTTCATTCATCAAGGTTTTGTTGGCCTATTTTTATGGAGGAAGAAAGTAAATATTAAAGGTATGAAATACTGTGAGTTGGTTTATAGGCACTCAACGACTACACTACATATTATACAACTAGCAGCGCCTTGTGGTTTCACTTGCGTAGTTCTCGTTCCCGTTAGAATACGAGAATAAAATATAACTTATGTTACTTGCTGATAATGTAGCTTTCTCTTAAAATAATTTTTGACATCGGTCCGGTCGGTAAAAACTATTTTTAACTTATTTTAACTCAAAAGTGTTTAAATATAAAATATAATATAAAATCCTCGCGTCTGTCTGTCTGTTCGCCATAAATTAAAAAAACTGGCCAAGTGCAAGTCGGACTCGCACTCGTAGGGTTCCGTAACACAGTTAAGTATTCCATATTTATGATATTTCGCAACTACAAAATTAAATTTGTTTTTCATAGTGTTTGTATGAAAAACAAAGTTATCTCTGCGGTCGCCATAACTCTAAAACTGCTGACTGTATCTCGTTCAAACCAATTTTCGTTGTTAGTTTTCATTGAGATCTACAGCATATATTTTTTTTACTCCCATACTTTAAAAGTTAGAGGGGGGGATACACATTTTACCACTTTAGACGCGCCTATCTTTCAAATGATTGACTTTGAGAAAAAATGATTTTAGAAACATCAATGTCATTTTTGAAGACCTATCCATAGACACCCATTCGTATAGTACACGTAGAGGCTTGAAGAAAAAAATTTTTTTTTTATTCAGTTCCATGTATGGTCAGTTCAGTCCATATTCCCTTAAACTTTTATATTTTTTATTTTTTTATAAAAATCGGAAAGCGGTTTACAGATTACATCTACCTACTAAGTTTCAATTCTGTAGTCCTAACAGTTTCGGAATAAAATGGCTGTGACATACGGACGGACAGACAGACAGACATGACGAATCTATAAGGGTTCCGTTTTTTGCCATTCGGCTACGGAACCCTAAAAACTACTAAATTGTTTTTTACTGTTTTTACCGTTTTTGGAGCCCCTTTCACGTAAGGCTTAAAATAACAGAGTTATTCAAGAGGAAGGTTGAAGATTTTGTGTAAATTGGTTGAAATATGACGAAGTTTGTGGGATATATAAATTTATACTCGACGCAACAAGCTGATGCAAGATATATACTCTACCCGTGCAAATACCATAAAAAATTAAGGATCAATTATATTTATAGATATAAAATCGGGAATTTAACGTGACTTACGCGATGTCGATATAGCGATCGACATATGTATGTCACGTTAAATTCCCGATTTTAAATCTATTAGTTTAAAATGAACGTGAGTTTTTATAATAAAATCAATTATATGTTAATTATTTTTAGGGTTCCTACAAAGGTTCCTTAAAAGGTTACCTTAAAAGGAAAAAAAGAACCCTTATAGGATCACTTTGTTGTTCGTCTGTCTGTCTGTCCATCTGTCCGTCTGTCAAGGCTCTTTATCTCCGGAACACGTGGAGGTATCAAGTTAAAACTTATATCAATTACTAGGGTGAACGGTATCTTTCGGCTGTGAAAAAATTAAACCTGTAAGTCAATGCGATCAAAGATTTACCGTTAATGTCGCATATTTTCGCATATTTTCCCATTTCACAAGAGAATCAAACCTGTAGAGTATATTTCCCGTTGACCTAGCTAGAATCATAAAATTTGGCAAGAAGCAAGGTCTTGAAGCACTTATATAGGGTTACATCTGAAAACCGTAAATATGTAGTTTAATAACAAAAAACAGTGAATTTACCATTACAAACTTATTATTTGCGGTTGTGTAACAGAACGGATTTCGAGCTCTACGATTTATTGAGATTGGTTCAGGTTTATGAGGTGATATTTCGAATTTATATTGATTTTAATGATGTACTATGTTTATATTCAAAATAATTCATAAATAAGATCGTTCTCATTTAGTATTTAATTAAATATTTGGGTCAAACAAAACAACACTTGGCGCTATATAGGTCAGGTGCGAAGCCACTGTGCAGAGTTAAAAAAAAAGCTAGATTACATAAACTGCCAGTGTCAGGAGGAGCTGTCACTGGTCAGGAGAAGAGGATTATTGTGTTTTTGTTTTGGGAAGAGCGCGGGATTTTCTTGGTTTTTTATTTAGTATTTTTCTTAGTTTATGGCTACTTTTGAAAAACGAACGAAATTTGCCGCGTAAAAAGGGTATTTTGCCGCTAAAATGCAGGGGACTGGACTTTTGGCGGCGAAGCTTGGGGTCACTTTTTGACGGGAGGAAAAAGAGCAAGATGTTACTGGACGTGTAGTGTTATTTTGAAGTTTTTATGTGCTAAAAAGTGTTAAAATTGTGGAAAAACGGAGCAGTAAGAAGTCAGGGAGTATCCTTTTATCTATTAATGGGAAAGCTGCATTGTGGGCTTTTCCAATAACATGAGAAGATGTCACTGTAACGCGTTTAGATTATCTATTTAAATGATTATTGTAATGAGATAGTGCCCGATTTCAAGCGGTTTTACGGTTCAATATAATATTAGGCGTGAAGCTCAGCTACAAAACAAGAAGCTGGTTTGCCAGTTACTTGCTGATGGTAAACAGAAGTGTCTATGTAATGCTTTCAATCTCCAATAATTGTTTGGACAGAGCACTGATGGTTCATGATGCCTTTTCAACTGACTTCCAAAGGGAGGGGGGTTCTCAGTTTGTCTGTATGTTTTTTGCGTGTATGTTGTGCGATTGCTTCGTCGGTTGTGAACATCCAAAACTTGCTGCTGGGGCTGACTCGCGGGGCGTGGAGGTCGGCTGTCTTGGTTTTTGAACTATCCTAATTATTATGCACATATCCAATTTCTTATCTTAAGTCTAGGTTTTTTTACTATTATTATTATACTACTATTATATTATATTATAAGATCTAAATTTAAAAATAGAAAGTCATAATTGACTGACTTTCTATTGGTTGGTATTAACTAATAAATTTAAGAAGATACAATTACAAAGTAAAAATAATACATTTTATCTCCTTGTAGATAGTTTTCTCACTAAATATTACACTTTGAAATTATGAGGAAACTAGCTGGCTTACAATACTACATTATGACATCTAGTATTTGAATTCTTGGTTTACTTAAATTCAATAGTTGTGGTTGATCGCTATTAAATTATCTCAAATTAGTGAAATCAGATTTGATTGAGTATACACATGTAAAATATTATATGCATCACAGGAAGGTTATTGAGGAGGCTAGCTGCATTCTGTGGTTTTGTTCACATTGAGACAAATATATAACATTTTATCCGAATTGGTCCAGACAACATGGTTGTGAGGAGATGACAAGTAAACATATGGCCTGAATTGATGAATACATCTGTAATCTCGGTGCTGATGTTATGTGATCTATGGTCTTACTTGTTAACCTGAGGGATATGAAGTTAAAGTAACATTTATTTGTTATAGTTTTATTGTTATATAACATTTTATCCAAATTGGGGTTTTCATATTTGAGATAGATTAAAGAAAACAGTTACTTATTATGATAATAATAATTTATTTTAATATGATTAAGAAAACTAGCTGCGTCCCGTGGCTTTGTTCACGTTGAGACAATTATGTAACATTTTATCCGAAACGGTCCAGACATTTGTGAGGAGAAGACAAGTAAATGTACGGCCTGAATTGGTGAATACATTTGTAATGTTGGTGTTAATTTTTAAGTGTTCTTTGAACCAACCTGATATAAACTTTTCATACTTGAGATAGATTGGAGGCATTCATTAGTTTAAAATAATTATAATGATTTATTTCAGAGCATAAATTGTTTATGTGTAGGTACGTGTACGTAGATAATAATTTTCATTTATCAACTGTGTAATCTGATGTTGTTGATGTTGCAATTCTCTTGAGAAAAACATAAATTTGTTTATAATTTTAATAATTAATATATTTCAGAGCATTAATTGTTGATGTGTACGTGAACGATGATAATAATTTTCATATACCAACTTTGCACCTGATGTTGTGAGATGATGTTTAAGTATCTACGTTGTATATTTAAAATGTAATCTCGTGAGATTATTCACCTTTTCGATCATATTTGGCAGTTTGTTACAATTATAAGAGGTAGTGACCCTATGGATCACTCACAAGCAGAATCAATAATTCAAGATCTCAGTACTTCCTAAATTGGTTGATTTTTCATCATTAATTAAAATAATTTATTGAAATTATCGTATTAGAGTGAAGACCTCGAATCAGTAAGTGTGGCATGGGACGCCCTGTGACCGGGTGGAGCGACAGCGTTCGCGAAGCGATAGGCAGTGACTGGAAGCAGCGAGCCGGGGATCGGACTCGGTAGCGTGACTTAGGAGAGACATATGTCCAGTAGTCTGATACTGGCTGATTATGATGATTGGAATTATCTATTGTGAAAACGTTTCATTTATTATTTCATTCGAGATTTATTTATATATTGCTATGGGAAACATAGAGATTTTGATTCTTACTGAGGGTAGCAGCCGTAGGATATTCGTACGCTGAAAAGAATAGTCAGAGATACACGTTTATCGACGACATAAATAATCATGCATCAATAATTTAATATAATTTTATGTACCTGCATCATCGAAGTAATTTGGTGAAAAAGATTAATTTATTATTTATGTTCGAGATTTTGTTTCCTACGGGACGTGAATATTATGTCACGTTGACTTACCTGATATCACCGACATAAATAACCGTACTTCAGCATCTTTAAATTCAACGTACCTGATTCATTGGAATGATTTAGTGAGACGGATTCACTTACTAATTATGTACGAGATTTTGTTTCCTACGGGACATATGTGCTTATTGAAGCTGCTCATATGGCGTGGATTCGCCTATTATCTGTTCGTGATTTATTTTCCCTGCGGGGATCGTGGAAGTTTGTGTCACACTACGGGTGGCTCAACCCTGGGGAGACTTGTAAGCTGAAAGAATAGCCAGAGTCTCTTCTAGTTCGTGACATAGACAACCACGCAACGTGTCTTCAAATTTACATATTCTGCGGAATAATTCAGTGAGAAAAGAATCACTTTTTACTACATGTTCGAGAATTACCTTCCCTGAGGGGACCGTGAGATTCTGTGTTATGCTACGGGTGGCCCAACCCTGGGGAGACTTGTAAGCTGAATGAATAGCCAGAGTCTTCTCTAGCATTTAACATAGATGATCACGCAACGACATCATCACCAACTACGACAATAAAGTGATCTTGGACCGCTGGGTCTTTCCGGAGTGGAGAAATAATTTAACTAAAATGCTGGCGAACCTAGCCTACTGGGTTGCTTCAGTAATTATCTTCATTAACCACAATATTAACTACAATTAACCTGGCTCATTGAGTCATTCCTTTGTTGGAAATATACTTTGCGGTTCAGGATAGGATTTAGTATAGATAGAGTTGGATAGACCCAGTATGGGTTAGTAGGAATGATAGGATAGGTTGATAGGAGATAGATAGGAAATTCTATAGTAGGTAGTGTAGGCAGGGTAGCTAAGATACTACTCACTCTTAAGTAGCTAGAGAGAGTAATATCTAAATGAAACAGGTGGTGATGGATGTTGTGCTCGATTAATAGACAGAGACCTTCTAACCATCCAAGGCAACTCTGTTGTTCGAGCAAGCGAATGTTTCCAAGCTAAATTAAGCTGGAGTGGATGAGTATGTAGGCTGACTAACAGACATACATGTACTATTCTCTTTGATAAAAGATTATGTCCTCTCACTTTAGTTGTGACTCAGTACTGACATACAATTTAAGACGTTAAATTTAATTAAATGTATTACTTTTGTACTACTGACTTTTGACTTACTGTAGACATCACCATGGGGCTTAACCTCGTTTCAAGTTGATGTTTCGATAATGAAATGCAGGTAATTTTGCTAAGCTACTAAACCTCATTTCTCGTCGATACTTCGATTATGAAATATAGGTCATGTCATCTCATGCGCAGTGGTGGTCCCCCATGGATGGTTGCTTGATACTAGATCAAGTAGGGGCTACCCAAGTAATTCAGGATGAATGCCATAGCTCGGTAGCGAATGGTGGCGCGCCGATCCAACCATCCATGGTACATGCTGTGTAAAAAACACCCCAAAGACTATCCTCCCTTTAAAAGTACTAAATCAGACATATTTTCATATATACATGTATTTATTTATCACCCTTTTGTCCTCATCTCTTTTGTTATTGTACATACTAAAATGTTTATACTAAATCTATTGACATGATCAATAACTTTGTCTATAAAAATAACAAAGAAATTGACAAAGAAAGATCATCAAATTAAAATCTATCGAAGTCCCAAAGAAAGTCTAGAGATAAATATAATTAAGAATGCAAGGTGTGAATGTAAGAGATTATCCAGAGAATATACTATGATGATGATGATGATATTGTTATGGTTATTTCTAAAAAGTAATATTATTAGGGTCAATAGGTATAATGTTGACAAAGGTTGTAAAATATTACTCAATGTTCAGCTGTATTCTATAATGTAGCGTTATAGTACTAATAATAATAATACAACACAAATTAGTAATCATAATAGTGTATTTGTACAAATTAGTATTAGATAAATAATTGGTACTCAGAAATTCACTAGGTAACAGTTGTACCAAAAAGTACCAACAGTAATATTTAGGGTTACAAGTACTAATAATAATAGAATAACACAAATTAGTACTAATAATAGCATATTTGTACTGAATAGTATTAGTTAGAAAAATTGGTGCAATCCCTTCACTAGGTAACAGTTGCACCAAAAGGTATCAAATAGTACCAACATTAATATTTAGGTTTACAAGTACTAATAATAATAGAATAACACAAATTAGTACTAATAATAACATATTTACACTGGATAGTATTAGTTAGAGAAAATGGTGCAAACACTTTCACTAGGTAACAATTGCACCATAGGGTATAAAAAGCAACAGTATAGCACAAATAGTATTGTAGCAGTGGTTAGGATTACTTGCAACAATAGAAGCTTTATTTCCTATATTATTTAGTCTTTAGTTATTATATTAAGTTTGTCTTGAGATTCCCTGAAAAGAATTTAGGTTACATCAACGGTTCACAATGGGTCCTACCACTAACTAGACGATTACAAATGGCCAATATTTTATTCCAGTCCAATTAATATTCCAATATTAAATAGTCTAATATATTAATTTTCCAGTATTTCAGTGTCATTTATAAAGTAAACAAGTATAGTCGCGTTCAAAAGAAAAATATTTAAATACCAAATTATTTTAAGGGGGGGGTTGTTACAATATGGTGGCACCGTGACCAGGATTGACCAAAGTTACTACGATTTACAACTATACTTTAATAAATTAGTATATACATAGGAAAATTAAATAGTACATTTGTAAAATATAATAGTAATTTCAGTTTAATAAAATAATAAATTATTAAAGTAAAAAAAAATATATATTTAATCAAATAAAATATTAAGTAATTTGTTTACATATGTAAAATATATTAGTTTTTCAGTAAAATAAAATAATATACTAGTAATATAAATGTTAAATATAATTGTAAGTAATTTATTAGAATAAATATAATACTTCAATAGATATAATAATGTTTAAGGATTGGAATAAAAAATTAAAAAAACTGTTGGGAATTTCGGTTCCCACAATTTGTTGCTGTAAAACGGATAGGGGAATCTTGAGACATTATTAGGGCATATTAGGTATGTTAAATGTAGGGGCGCAAAACGGTCAAAACAATGATATTCTAAATGCAGTGTACTTAAACGTAAAGTAGGATTTACTATATTGGGGGCGTAAAGTATTTAAAAGATGTAGAAATTTGGGGCGAATATAATTTTAAATATGAAGAAATTAGGGGCGTAGAGCATTTTAAAGATGAATAAATTGGGGGCGTAGATTAATTGAAAGATGTTTAAATTGGGGGCGTAGAGTAATTTAAAGATGTGAACATAGGGGGCGTAGAGTAATTTAAAGATGTGAATATAGGGGGCGTAGAGTATTTTAAAGATGAATAAATTTGGGGCGTAAAGTAATTTAAAGATGTGAACATTGGGGGCGCAGATTAATCTAAAGCTGTAGAAATTTAGGGCGTTAATTATTTTAAAGATGTATAATTGGGGGCGTAGAGTATTTTATAGATGAAGCAATTGGGGGCGTACATTAAAAAAAAAAAGAGAAAAAGAAATTAGAGGCGTAGAGTATTGCAAATATTTAAAAGTTAGGGGCGTACTATGTAAATTGGGGGCGTACTGTATAAATTGGTTGCGTACCTTGTAAATTGGGGGCGTACTGTGTAAATTGGGGGCGTACTGTGTAAATTGGGGGCGTACTGTATAAATTGGTTGCGTACTGCGTAAATTGGAGGCATATTATATAAATTATGGCGTGCAGTTGAAATTGGGGGCGTACAGTAAAAGTTCGAAGCGTACAGTTGAAATTGGGGGCGTAGAATATGCGTTAATTTATAGTAATAAAATAATATGAAAAAAAAAATCTATACAATTAATAATTGGAGTAGGAAAATGAGGTAGAGAAATAGATGATCATAAGAATAATTCAGAATTTTTCAGAAGGTTCTAGATTGCTAGGGGCGAAAATTTAATGGAATAGGCAATTCAACATTTACAATATAAGTAATTCAAAATTCAAAATATAAATAAAATTCTAATAGTTAATTTGTTGCTTAAATATATAAAACGATATGTTTGGTAGATTAAATCAATAAATATAGTAGGAGTAGAATATAAATGGCTTGGGGCGCAACAAAATAAGTTTAATGATATTAACTATTTGAAATAAAAAAAAGAAAATATTTGCATATTGATATGATTTTAGCACATGAATCCACCGCGTGAGGTTCTTCCCTAGGATAAAAAAAAAAAAAAAAAAAAAACAAAGAAAATAAGAAGAGTACCTAGTAGATAAAAGTTTTACACAAATCAAATTGCGTTTCATTTTAAAAACTTAAACAATATAATTAAATCACTTTGCGCAAAGTAATTGTTGTAGTTTTATTGAGGTAAAAAAAAAAACATGCAAAGTAAAAAAAAAGGTAATTTAAAGGTAAATTGGAGGTATCTCCTGCATGAGCTACCAATGATTTGTAGTATCTCATTCACGAGCCAAATGTATTGAGGTAAACGTGTTGAAAGGTGCGAGTAAAAGCAATATTGATTTTATAATAAAATAAATACAGAGAATTTAATTGCATTCGTTAAATTAAAACAAATTGATAATCCGTAGTTTCGTGTCTGTATAGGTTGTAGTTGGGTTGTCAAGTGGCGTGTAAGAACATGAATGTCGAGTTACTGAATTACTTGGAAAATGTGATGATTAGGATGTGGGGCTTGATAATTTTATTGCAACTTAGACATGAGGCGGTTTGCACGCGTCTGGATTTAGACATCCCCGACACTTACAAAAAAATCTTTAATGAAGGAGATCCGTTGGTGGTAGGCTAGGTCAGCAGACATCATCAGTATCATGCTGATTTCATTAAAGGTCGTACTCCACAAGAAGCTAACATGCTTGCAGAACCGATGATTACTCCACATGTTCCGAGACGATAACAATTTTATTGCGACAATTGACTTTTGAAAGAGATGTTGAAGCTCAGGGAATCTATTGTCTTTTGCTATTAAAGAAATTTCAACAGGCGGGACGGTGCTGTGTTGCTCAGTAATCGGACGATTGGATTGGTTTGCAACATCTGTACTGTACTACTTAGGGTTGATCAGCCTCACAACCTGATTTCCCAGTTTGTTTAAATTGTCCTTGTGGAAGGTGATTTATGTCCCAAGTGGCAAAACGTTAAAATTTCAGATGTTGACTTTTTGCCATGGTTATTGTTGTTTCGGTTTAAATACACACTACATACGTAGGGATACGCTTAACATTTCGTTGTTTGGATTCAGACGTTGGCAGATCAGGATTCAGTTGGTAGTGCAGGAATTGCAATTTATTCTCTTATTTTTATTATTGCTTTTATTTTATTGTAATCTATTTATATATTTTATCAAATAGTTGTAAGTGAAAAATTCTTTCCGTAAACTATAAGAATTATTATAGGGGCGATTGTAACAGAACGGATTTCGAGCTCTACGATTTATTGAGATTGGTTCAGGTTTATCAAAACCAATATTATAAATGCGAAAGTCAGTTTGTTTATTTGTTTGTTTGTTTGGGACTTCTTCACGGTCAAACGGCTTGACCGATTTGGCTGAAATTTTGTACAAAGATAGAACATATGGCAGAATAGGATATAGGATAATTTTTTTTTGGCTATCGAGTCAGGGGGTCCAAATATTTTAAATTTAATTTTGTAAATATAAGATCTCTTTTCGAATAAACGGCTTGACCGATTTGCCTGAAATGTTGTATAAAGACAGTTCATAAGGCAGAATAGAATATAGAATACTTTTTTTCAGGCTATTGAGTCAGGGGGTCCAAATATATTTAATTGAATTTTGTAAATATAAGATCTCTTTTCGAATAAACGGCTTGACCGATTTGCCTGAAATGTTGTATAGAGACAGTTCATAGGGCAGAATAGGATATAGGATACTTTTTTTCTGGCTGTCGAGTCAGGGGGTTCAGATATTTTTAATTGAATTTTGTAAATATAAGATCTTTTTTCGAATGAAAAAACTTGACCGATTTGCCTGAAATGTTGTATAGAGACAGTTCGTAGGGCAGAATAGGATATAGGATACTTTTTTCTGGCTGTCGAGTCAGCGGGTCCAGATATTTTTAATTGAATTTTGTAAATATAAGACCTTTTCTCGAATAAACAGCTTGACCGATTTGCCTGAAATGTTGTTTAAAGACAGTTCAAAAGGCAGAATAGAATAAAGAATACTTTTTTTCTGGCTATCGAGTCAGAGGGTACAAATATTTTTTATTGGAATTTGTAAATATAAGATCTCTTCTTGAATAAACGGCTTGACCGATTTGCCAGAAATTTTGTGTGAATATATGTCATAGGGCAGAATAGGATAAAGGATATTTTTTTTCTGGCTGTCGAGTCAGGGGGTCCAGATATTTTTAATTGAATTTTGTAAATATAAGACCTCTTCTCGAATAAACAGCTTGACCGATTTGCCTGAAATGTTGTATAAAGACAGTTCATAGGGCAGAATAGGATATCGGATACTGTTTTTTGTCCATCGAGTCTGAGTGTTTAGATTTTTTTTATTGAATTTTGTGAATGTGTGTCCTCTTATCAGCTAAACAGCTTGACCGATTCAGCTGAAATTTTATACATATTACAGTTCATATTGCATAGAATCACACAGGATCCCTTTTTCTGGCAGTCGAGTCCAGGTGTCCAGAATTTTTAAATTGAAGTATGTAAATGTGTGGCCTACTCTCGGTCGGGTTAACCATTTAAGCTGAAATTTTGTACACAGACTGTCAAAAAGACATAGAAGGGCAACGAATACTTTTATTTGGTTGGAAATTTCGGTTGTCTATATTTTTATTATGGAATTTTGTAAATGTGTGGCCTCTATAAGGCCAAACGGCTTGACCGATTCAGATAAAATTTTGTACAAACACATTGAATAGGGCATAAAAGGGCAAAGAATACTTTTTTTCGGCAGTTAAGTGTGGGTACCTATATTTTTTGTTAACTTTACATAGAGTTTGCATAATCATAAAAGTTTGACCTTAGGTTCATAGATTATGACTAGACTTAATAAGTGCCTTAATTAGGCCATAAAACTGTCAGGGTCATTAAAAGTCATCAAAATTTACGCGATGGCTTTGCTTGCCCTGTACGGGTCTCGGTCTCGTACAAATGAAAGATTGTTATTTGCTTTACACTGTATTTTGCGTGTTGATTGCTACGAGTCCGCGACGGAACTGCCGTGCGAATGCATGCTAACTTAAAATGGTACAAAAATGCTTACATCTAAGTAATCTGAGCGGCGGCCGGCACATCTTCCCCAACAAGAGAGGAGATGCCGAAAGCCACCGCTGTTTTGCTAATTGCTATAATATGCTTATAAATGATACTTAATAATTTCAATATAAAATGCTTAATGTAAATTGATATATCAAACGTGCTTAAAAATCTCAATACAAAATATGAAAACTTAAAAATATAAATTGTCCTTAATGTATCAATGTATTTAATGGAATGGGGGAGGAAGATTTGTCTACTTTGCAACGCGTGTCAGACATACGGTTTAACGCACGAGCACTATCTTGCGGTGGGTGGGGGAACGCACGAATACGCGGTGTGGGGGGCAACGCACTAGCACTGACAGTGGTGACACACGTGTTGTCGGCGGGCGAGGGCTGGCGAGCCACCTCGGCTCCGCGGGGCACCCTCGCCACTCGGCGCCGCAAACGTCTCCACAGTACCGCTGCTGCCACTAACACTGCTGCTGCCACCAGTATGTATGATATGGTGTACTGGTGGATGTCGTGGTTCGACATAGAGGAGTCCTCCTCCTCGGAAATGTCATTTGCCTTCATGGCTTTGATACTGTTGGTGATGTCTGATAATGCTTTTGTAATGTCTAATTCTGCTGTCAAATTGTGTTCATGGGCCAGGGGTATTCTGATAATGCTGTTGATTGGATGCTGCTGATTAATAGGAGCGGTGATATGAACTGTGTTCGATGATTCACCGCGGGAGTAGGTAATGAATCTGTTTCCCTTGACGACACAGTTTTGCTCCAAATTAAAGATACCTGCTGCTTTCAGTTGTTTGATGGTTATCTGTTCTCCACATATAACATGAAGGGTACACTCGTCGCAACAAATGTACATGTATGTATTTATTTGCGTTAACTGTATCCACTTGTCTTCGCAAGTAGTTGTGCTCACTTTACATTTCTGTGTAATTTGATCGTTAATGCATAAATTGTGGTTTGACTTCAAATGATAAATGGTGCTATGTGAGTTACATTGATAGGTAGATGTGCTGATCTCTACACATTGCTGAACTTCGGTATGTTGCAGGGGTAGATATATGTCTTTTTGTAAGTTGATCGCTACGTACTCTGATATAGGTGTTATACTAACTGTCTTGTTGTTAATATGTTGAGGAACAGCTAGGAGGCGATATAACTCGTAGACATCCCTGCTGATAAGTGGGATCTTGATTTCAAACATCAAATACTTTTTAGTCATTCGAGTTTTTATTTTCAAGACTTTGTATATTGAGGGCATGTTATGTTGTATATTCTGTACAGGTAATAGGAGATCTTTGGATAACAATCCAGATATCGTGTTTAGTTCATTTTGTAGTTGTTCAGGTGATAAAAGATGTACGTTGAAATTGCCGTGATGAATGTCTGTTATTAAATCGACTAATGTATCCTGTATGCTTCTTAGATTGGCCAATAAATTGTTGCTGATGATACTGGATAGTGTAAATTCATTCTCCATTCCTAATGTTTTTACTGTGTTCTCAAGGTTAGTTAAATGGTTTTTGATAGCTTCGTTTTGTTTCTGCATAACGATTTGCATTCTGGTAAGTAAATTATTTTGTGCTTCAATTATCGATGTTTGGTTTCTCCACAGTGCTGCTAAATGCTTTACATTTTTTCTGATACGAGATATGTCGTTTTGATATTGTTCTGCAAATCGCTCATCTAAGACGCCAAACAGGCTGTTAGCTATGTAACCGACACCGTTTATCAGGCCGCGCCTACGTCTGGCACGAGCGTTGAAATGCTGACTGAGGAGAATGTTGTTGGAGTAATCAATTTCTGAGAACCCGTGACGTAGTTGAGTCATAATGATAGTGCAATGTGACGATATTTTTATTGTGTTGCTGTTACATATGTTATCTAGATATCGTATGTTGTTTATTAATGCTGTTATTCCATCCCAGTATGGTTTTAGGTCATAGTATGTTATCAATTTCCATTCATCTCTGACCAACTGCATGTTCCCAATCTTGTCGAAAAATAATCCATTGTTTTCATCGATTGGTGTGATGTTGTAAGAACCTTGAGCTCCGCAAATGAATGTCATAAATAACATAAAAGACAGACACAATGATAATAGCTTCGCGCTGGTTGTTTTGGTATTTGCTCTGGACGGGGGCGTGCTGTCTCTTGATTTTTGTTTGTCCTGCTTCTGTTCTGGTATGCTGTCTGCTGTTGATAATGGTAAGACTGATAACTTGACCACTGGCCTCTTCATGATCCCATTTTTTGTTTTCAGGGTAACCACTCTGACAAGTCCGTCTTTCGAAGACAAAAGTTCTAGAATCCTTCCCATCATCCACTTCCCAGGTGGTAGATTGTCATCTTGAATGGTGACGAGATCTCCCACCTTCACGTTCTCCTGTTGCTGACGCCATTTACTTCTGACTGATTGCTGTGCTAAATATTCTGTTTTCCATCTCTTCCAGATGTCCTGTGCTAATTTAGATGTCAACTGCCACCGTGTTCTTGCATCATGCTCTGTTTCGATGATTGTTTTTCCAGGTCTTCCACTAAGAAAGTGAGCTGGTGTTAAAAAATCCAAGCTGTCGGGATCTTCGGTCAAGGCGCATAATGGTCGGGAGTTCAGGCATGCTTCTACTTGTGCTAGTATTGTACTGAACTCTTCGAACGTTAGCTTCTGTTCTCCGATAACTCTTCGGATATGATGTTTTAAGCTCCTGACATTCCTCTCCCAAAGTCCACCTGCACTTGGCCATGAAGGGGCGTTAAAGTGCCATTCTATGTTCATGTCTGTTATTTCGGCCAAGGCGTTTTCATCTAAGATGTTTTGCAGGTCCAAATATTCTTGATTTAAGATCCTGCTTGCTCCAACAAAGTTTGTTCCGTTATCACTGTACATGTGAGCGGGTGCTGATTTTCTGGCCGCCATCCTGCGAAGTGCTGCCAGAAATGCTGAACTTGTCATGTCTGACACCAGTTCTAGGTGCACTGCTTTAGTGGCCATACAGACGAATATAGCCACGTAACCTTTCGTGGTTTTGATACCTCGACCTTTGTTTGCTTTTATTTCAACAAATCCGGTAAAATCCACCCCTGTTCGAAAAAATGGATGTGCTGGATTACATCTTGCTGCAGGTAAGTTTCCCATTAATTGATGTAGCTGCTTAGGATTATGCTTTTTGCATGTTACGCATTTGCGTAATTGTTTCTTAACTGCTCGCATGCCTGTTACTATCCAGTACTTCTGTCTCAAGCATGCTAATGATAAATTAGGTCCACCATGAAAAGTTAATTGATGCGCTTCATCAATTAACAATGTTGTCAACCTGTGCTCTTTCGGAATGATCATAGGGTGCTTCATGTCTTTGCTGATGTTTGCGTTTTTTAAACGTCCACCGACACGTAGTATTCCGTGTTCGTCTAAAAACGGATTTAATTTTAGTAAATCACTTTTATTGTTCGGCCTTTTAAACTTCTGTAGATATTCAATATCCTTACTGAATTCATTACGTTGCACATACTTGCTAATGAGTAGCTTAGCCACCTTTAATTCTTGTAACGTGATATACCCGTGCCATTGTTTACTATTAGCCGGGTTGTTATGAAACTTGATTGCTTTTATCGCTCGTAATATCCATGCTAAGATCTTAGCGACCTTTGTGAACGAGCCGTGTTTTTCTAATAGCTTTTTAATGATGCTATCCTCACAGCTGCTTGTCTGTGCGGTATTTACATGCTTTTTTCTGACTTCTTCTTCAGTGTTGTATGTATTTTGCTTGTCCAGTATAGGTAGTTGTTTTGCCTTCATCCACTCTGGACCTTTCCACCACATCTCGTTTGTCCTTAGTTGCGCTGCAGAAGTACCTCTGCTTGCTGAGTCTGCTGGATTTGATTCTGAGGGTACATAGTGCCAACGACGGGGCTCTATTACCTTTGTTATGCTCTGTACTCTGTTCGCAACAAAGGGTTTCCAACGACCTGGATCTCCTTGTAGCCAGCTCAAAACTACCTTTGAGTCTGTCCATCCAAGTACGCTGACGTTATGCTGTCCAAGGCTTTGCACTACTTTTTCCATCAGTTTTGAAAGTAATAATGCACCACACAACTCTAGCCTTGGCAATGACACTGTTTTGCTGACTGGTACAAGTCGCGTCTTGGCTGCGACTAATACCACTGATACTTGGTCCTCTTTGACAATCCTCGCGTGAACTACACCGGCGTAGGCCTTGCAAGAGGCATCACATGTTCCAATTAATTCGATCAGTACAGAACCCTGAAATCCGATCCATCGAGGTATTTTTATACTACTAATGTTTTCGAGGTCGTCTCGAATCTGTTCCCATTGAACGTTTATGTTGTCGGGTATAGTGTCGTCCCACTCTATGTTAGCGTTCCAAACTTGCTGAAATAGTAATGTTAGTTTTGTGCTAACTGGAGAGAGCCAACCGAGGGGGTCGTAAATTTTGGATATTTCAGATAATATTGAGCGTTTAGTTGGTTTGGTGTCTTGACTTGACATTTTGCATTGAAAGCTGAATTCGTCTTCCACTGGGTTCCATAGCAAACCTAATGTTTTTGATGTTGTTTCAGATTTGAAGTTGAATACAACGTGCTCTTTACTCTCGTTGTTTGTAATATTTTGTAATAGTTTTGGTTCGTTTGAAGTCCATTTCCTCAAATTGAAACCTCCTGCTTGTAATAAGTTGTTAATTTCTGATATTGATTGTATGCCTTCTTCTATGGTGTGACTTCCATGCAGGTGATCATCCATGTAGAAGGTTTCCTGAACGATTTTAGACGCTTCAGGAAAGCTGCTCTGCTCATCCACCGCAAGACGTCTAAGGGTCATCATCGCCAGGAAAGGCGCTGCCTTAGTACCGTACGTGACGGTGGCTAGTTGATATGATTGTAGTGGTTGCTCGGGTGAGTCTCGCCACACTATCTGCTGTAATTGCTGATCTGATTCATGTACTATAATCTGTCTGTACATCTTTTCGATGTCTGATGTGTAGGCGTATTGATAGAGACGCCATTTAATGATCAGTGCTTGTAAGTCTTGCTGAAGGTTAGGCCCTTTGAACATAAGGTCATTGAGGCTGTAGTCTGATGAGGTACTAGCAGAGGCGTTGAACACAACTCTCAACTTTGACGTCACAGAGTCGGCCCGCTGCACTGCATGATGAGGTAAGTGACACGATAGCTGCTCTTTACTGTTGCTAACTGCTGGTACCATATGACCCAAGGCCGTGTACTCTGACATGAATGCTCGGTATTTTTCTGCTAATTGATTTTGTCTTTCAAACTTTTTCTCTAAACTTTTGAACTGTCCTATTGCTTTCTCCTTTGATGATCCCAACTTCTCATTGATTTCTGGTTTTAATGGTAATCTCACTACGTATTTACCATCCTTTTGTCTGGTAGTGGTCGACTCGTAAAAATCGATGCATGCTTGCTCCTCTGATGATACTTGATTCTCTGATGATACTCATTGATGTCTTCGATTTCCCAGTATTGCTGTATTTTATCAACATTACTTAATACAACATTGCAATGATAAGATTCCATTTTCCCAAATAGAATCCAGCCGAGCTGCGTCTGTTCGGCAATTGGCTGATATTGATCTTCTCCTCTACATATACCTGACATTTTGATAGACGCATAGATATCCGAGCCCAATAGCAAGTCAATGGGTCGGCTTTTGTTAAAGTCTGGATCTGCCAGTTGTATACTTTCTAAATGCTTCCACGATGGCTTCGTGAATGAATTGTTTGGTAAATTTTTGACTAACTGATTGATGACGTATGCGTCGATGTTAAAAGAAAAGTCATTGTGTAATGATGCGCATGCTATGCTGATGAGACCTTTACAGTTATTTTCCCGTTCACCCAGTCCAAAGACTACGCCTTTACATCTTTTACGTTTTATGTTTAACTGCTGTGCTGCATTTTCTGATATTAATGATATTTGGGACCCTTGATCGATAAGAGCCCTGAATGTAAGATAGGTACCATCTGCTGACTTGATGTTTACCAGCGCTGTTGCCAGTAGCACCTCTGATGAACCTTGAGATACATGCATGTTGCTGTTTTGGTTCCCACGGCCTTTTACAGGTAAATTGCTCTTCGTGCTAGAAATGCTAGCGTCGTGTAATAAGGTGTTATGTTTATCACCACATACTCGACACCTCCGGGTTGAAATACACGGTTTCCCGTTATGATCGAATAAGCAGTTTATGCATAATTTATGTTGTGAAACTGTTTTCAACTTTAAGTCATTAGACATATCAAGGAATTTCCTGCAACTGAATAATCCGTGTCCCTCGTTACACTGTGGACATCGGATACTTGCTGTTATGTGGAAAGATTTTGCTGTGGGAAAGTTGTTGTAATTATGGTTGCTATGTTGGTTTGCTGATTTTTTGTTGAAATTAGTTTGATTGAAGTTATGATTTTGAGACTTGATAGGCTTGGGTGATGAAAGTTCCGGCTTCCTTCTTGACGTTTCTAAACTTGTAAACTTGCTCTCTAAAAACTTGAGAAGGTCACTGAGAACTGGTATTTCACGTGGGTCCTTGAGCGACTCTATGTAGTCGCTGTAGGATTGCTGATCTAGTTTTTGAGATAAAATATGTACAAGGATAGGATCCCAGGTACTGATGTCTATTCCCAGGTTTTTGATTGCATGTAATGTTTCAACGGTGATGTCATGCATCTTTTTGAGTTGTCCTTGATTTTGCTGTTGAATATTTTGTAGCCCTAATAACATACTTATGTGCGATGTAAATATCAATTTTTTGTTGTCAAATCTATTGTTTAGTATCTGAATACATGTATGATAGTTTTCTGAGCTGATGGTTAGGTGCTGTATTAGTCTCTCCGCTTCTCCACGCACCTTCCCCTTTAGGAACTGCATTTTTTGAGAGTCGGAAAGAGATGGATTTCTATGAATTGTCTGATAGAAGAGATCTTTAAAGGAAGTCCACTGTTGGTAACTGCCAGAAAAGATAGGTATTTCCATACTGGGTACGGATCGCTCCCTGTTTGTGATAGACCACAAATGCTTGTTAATGGCCCTTTTTATGTTGTTGTATTTTTGTTCGTGTATGTTGTATATTGCTTCATAATCCTCGTCTTCACCGTTTAGCTCCAGTTGAATGTCCCAATGTAGTAAATCTATTGCTGTCCAACGAGCCTGAAGGGATTTGAGAATGTCCTCCAGCTCCCACTTCTCCTCAATCGCCTCCAAGCTGACGTTATTGATGGTTCTCATGAGTGCTTTATAGTTTATATATTGTTTACGTAGCATATCATCTACCCTGCTATGTGATCCGGTCGATACCATGCCTCTCGTGGCTGGCACCGGATCTGCTGGTGACCTCATCTTCTGAAGGTCCTGCTCTTGTGCTTGCTGTTCTACATCTTTTTGTTCGTGACTCGCAGATGTAAACTGCTTGCTGCTTGCTAAAGTCGGATCTTGCTCATTTATTTGAGTTTTAGCCGAATTGTATAAGCCACTGGTCGTTTTGAATAAAGCTTCCTCAAAGTACTGATGATGCGGGACCCCGAGTTGGCATATGCTGTCGTGATTACTCACGAATTCAGACCAGTAAGCTTCCAGTAATTCTAAACGACGTTTATAATAGTCGCCGGTTTTTCTATCTGCACTGTCCTTCTTTATGTTGATGATAAGTTTATTGATAGACTGATAAATTTCCTGCTGGCTGATGTAAAGATTCTCCATTTTAAATAACAAGTTATAAATGGAAAGATCTTACTTGATATCTGTTGACTCCCTGGCCCTTGCTATGCTGAATGCTCTGCTGCTGATGCTATGCTGAATGCTATGTCCCTGTCGGCCGAATCCGACAAAGACCGATGCTGATGCTGGTGTGTCCTGCCGACTCCAGCCGGCAGAATTGATATTTGCTATGCTATGATAATTCACTGTAATCCTTTTGTAGTACACTGCACTTTATGCACTGAATGTAAGAAATTACAGTTTGTAAAAAAAAAAAAGTATTTGTACGGGTCTCGGTCTCGTACAAATGAAAGATTGTTATTTGCTTTACACTGTATTTTGCGTGTTGATTGCTACGAGTCCGCGACGGAACTGCCGTGCGAATGCATGCTAACTTAAAATGGTACAAAAATGCTTACATCTAAGTAATCTGAGCGGCGGCCGGCACATGCCCAACGTGTTTTATCTGCTTTGTGGGAAGTATTTCATAAGCATTCGAGTTTTAACAGCCACATTTAACCTTAGGGTCATCGGTGTTGACTTAGTAGGTTATAAAAACTGTCAGCGTCATAAAACGTAAATTTTTTTGCGCCCACTCCCACTTCACTCGCGCAGTGATAGCGCTCGCTGCGCTCGCGCAATAATTTGTTTGATTTACTTTGTAGGTAATATTTCAGCAACTTTTGTATTTTAATAGCCACATGCATCAGAACGAGTCCATAAATTAAAACAGTACAATCTTCAATAATCATAATGATTTTTAACCTTAAATAATTGGATATCAAGTTTAACCTTTGTGTAATCAGTGTTAACTTAGTAGGTTATAAAAACTGTCAGGGTCATAAAAGGTCGTAAACATTTTTCGTGATTTCAGTTTTGTTTTCAGTGATAGCGCTTACTACGCTCGCGCAGTAATAGCGCTCGCTCCGGTCGTGCAAGCATTAGTTATATCTACTTTGTAGGAAACATTTCAGCAATTATTGTATTTTAATAGCCACATTCATCAAATCATGACATGAATTGGAACAGTACACACTTCAATAATCATAATGATTTTTACCTTAAAATAAGTCGATATCAAGTTTAACCTTAGGGTCATCGGTGTTGACTTGGTAGGTCATAAAAACTGTCAGGGTCATAAAATGACGTAAAAATTTTCGCGCTCGCTACGCTCGCGCACTCAAAGCTCTCGCTGCGCTCTCGCAAACCTTTGTTTTATCTATTTTGTAGGTAATATTTCAGCATTTTTTGTATTTTAATAGCCACATGCATCAAAAGGAGTTTATTAATTGAAACAGTACAACCTTCAATAATTATAATGAATTTTTACCTTAAAATAAGTGGATATCAAGTTTAACCTTAGGGTCATCGGTGTTGACTTGGTAGGTCATAAAAACTGTCAGGGTCATAAAATAACGTAAAAATTTTCGCGTTTGCTTCGCTCGCGCATTGATAGCACTCGCTGCGCTCGCACAAACCTTTGTTTTATCTACTTTGTAGGTAATATTACAGCATTTTTTGTATTTTAATAGCCACATGCATCAAAAGGAGTTAATTAATTGAAACAGCACAACCTTCAATAATCATAATGAATTTTTACCTTAAAATAAGTGGATATCAAGTTTAACCTTTGTCTCATCAGTGTTAACTTAAAAGGTCATAAACACTGTCAGGGTCATAAAAGGTCGTAAAAATTTTTCGCGCTCGCTACGCTCGCGCAGTGATGGCACTCGCAAGTATTTCTTATATGTATTTTGTTGGATACATTTCAGCAACTTTTGTATTTTAATAGTCACATTTATCAAAACATCACATAAATTGGAACAGTACAGACTTCAATAATCATAATGATTTTTACCTTAAAATAAGTGGATATCAAGTTAAACCTTAGATTCATCGGTCTAGACTTAGTAGGTTATAAAAACTGTCAGGGTCATAAAATGACGTAAAAATTTTCGCGCTCGCTTCGCTCGCGCATTCATAGCTCTCGCTGTGCTTGCGCAAACCTTTATTTTATCTACTTTGCAGGTAATATTTCAGCATTTTATGTATTTTAATAGCCCTATGCATCAAAAGGAGTTTATTAATTGAAACAGTACAACCTTCAATAATAATAATGAATTTTTACCTTAAAATAAGTGGATTTCAAGTTTAACCTTAGGGTCATCGGTGTTGACTTAGAAGGTCATAAACACTGTCAGGGTAATAAAAAGTCGTAAAAATGTTTGCGCTCGCTACGTTCGCGCAGTGATGGCACTCGCAAGTATTTGTTATATGTATTTTGTTGGATACATTTCAGCAACTTTTGTATTTTAATAGTCACATTCATCAAAACATCACATAAATTGGAACAGTACAGAATTCAATAATCATAATGATTTTTACCTTTAAATAAGTCGAAATCAAGTTTAACCTTAGATTCATCGGTCTAGACTTAGTAGGTCATAAAAACTGTCAGGGTCATAAAATGACGTAAAAATTTTCGCGCTCGCTACGCTCGCGCACTCATAGCTCTCGCTGCG
Source organism: Cabera pusaria (assembly GCA_954871355.1). Taxonomy (NCBI): domain Eukaryota; kingdom Metazoa; phylum Arthropoda; class Insecta; order Lepidoptera; family Geometridae; genus Cabera; species Cabera pusaria. The sequence goes on from OX940888.1 coordinate 20,048,353, forward strand.
CTCGCGCAAACCTTTGTTTTATCTACTTTGTAGGTAATATTTCAGCATTTTTTGTATTTTAATAGCCACATGCATCAAAAGGAGTTTATTAATTGAAACAGTACAACCTTCAATAATTATGATGAATTTTTACCTTAAAATAAGTGGATATCAAGTTTAACCTTAGGGTCATCGGTGTTGACTTGGTAGGTCATAAAAACTGTCAGGGTCATAAAATGACGTAAAAATTTTCGCATTTGCTTCGCTCGCGCATTGATAGCACTCGCTGCGCTCGCGCAAACCTTTGTTTTATCTACTTTGTAGGTAATATTACAGCATTTTTTGTATTTTAATAGCCACATGCATCAAAATGAGTTTATAATTGGAACAGTTACAACCTTCAATAATCATAATGATTTTTTACCTTAAAATAAGTGGAAATCAAGTTAAACCTTTGTCTCATCAGTGTTAACTTAAAAGGTCATAAACACTGTCAGGGTCATAAAAGGTCGTAAACATTTTTCGCGCTCGCTTCGCTCGCGCTGTTATAGCGCTCGCAAGCATTTGTTATATGTACTTTGTTGGATACATTTCAGCATTTTTTGTATTTTAATAGCCACATGCATCAAAAGAAGTTTATTAATTGGAACAGTACAGACTTCAATAATCATAATGATTTTTACCTTTAAATAAGTGGATATCAAGTTTAACCTTAGGGTCATCGGTGTTAACTTGGTAGGTCATAAAAACTGTCAGGGTCATAAAAGGTCGTAAAAATTTTCGCGCTCGCTTCGCTCGCGCATTCATAGCTCTCGCTGCGCTAGCGCAAACCTTTATTTTATCTACTTAGTAGGTAATATTTCAGCATTTTTTGTATTTTAATAGCCACATGCATCAAAAGGAGTGTATTAATTGAAACAGTACAGACTTCAATAATCATAATGAATTTTTACCTTAAAATAAGTGGATATCAAGTTTAACCTTAGGGTCATCGGTGTTGACTTAGAAGATCATAAAAACTGTAAGGGTCATAAAAAGACGTAAAATATTTTCGCGCTCGCTTCGCTCGCGCATTGATAACGCCCGCTGCGCTCGCGCAAACCTTTGTTTTATCTACTTTGTAAGTAAGTTTTCAGCATTTTTTGTATTTTAATAGCCACATTCATCAAAACGAGTTTATAAATTAAAACAGTACAACCTTCAATAATCAAAATGATTTTCACCTTAAAATAAGTGGATATCAAGTTTAACCTTAGGGTCATCGGTGTTAACTTCGTAGGTCATAAAAACTGTCAGGGTCATAAAATGACGTAAACATTTTCGCGCTCGCTGCGCTCGCGCTAACCTTTGTTTTGTCTACTTTGTAGGTTATAATTCAGCATTTTTTGTATTTCAATAGCCACATGTATCAAAACGAGTTTATAAATTGAAACAGTTACTACCTTCAATAATCATAATGAATTTTTACCTTAAAATAAGTGGATATCAAGTTTAACCCTAGGGTCATCGGTGTTGATTTAGTAGGTTATAAAAACTACCAGGGTCATATAATGACGTAAAAATTTTCGCGCTCGCTGCTAAACCTTCGTTAGGTTTACCAAGTACCAAGTAATGATTAATGACTTCAACAATAGACGATATCGAGTTCGACCTAAGAGTCATCTATATTGACTTGATGATTAGGTCATTAAACTGTCAGGGTTATAAAACGCCATAAAATATTTTCACTCGCCCAATAATATCGCTCGCTACGCTCGCGCAGCTATTAACCTTATTTTCTTTGTAAAAAATGTTTTAGGAACTGTTGTATTGAGTCAAACATTTAAACAGCACAATTTCGTATACTTACCTAACCAAAATGATTAATGACTTTAACAATAGAAGATATTGAGTTCGACTTTGAGGGCCTATGGTGATTTGGCCTAAGAGATCATCGATCTAGACCTCAATGGTCTAAAAGACACAAATAACGCGGGCGAAGCCGCGGGTACAGCTAACAGCTAGTAAGGTGATATTTCGAATTTATATTGATTTTAATGATGTACTATGTTTATATTCAAAATAATTCATAAATAAGATCGTTCTCATTTAGTATTTAATTAAATATTTGGGTCAAACAAAACAACACTTGGCGCTATATAGGTCAGGTGCGAAGCCACTGTGCAGAGTTAAAAAAAAAGCTAGATTACATAAACTGCCAGTGTCAGGAGGAGCTGTCACTGGTCAGGAGAAGAGGATTATTGTGTTTTTGTTTTGGGAAGAGCGCGGGATTTTCTTGGTTTTTTATTTAGTATTTTTCTTAGTTTATGGCTACTTTTGAAAAACGAACGAAATTTGCCGCGTAAAAAGGGTATTTTGCCGCTAAAATGCAGGGGACTGGACTTTTGGCGGCGAAGCTTGGGGTCACTTTTTGGACGGGAGGAAAAAGAGCAAGATGTTACTGGACGTGTAGTGTTATTTTGAAGTTTTTATGTGCTAAAAAGTGTTAAAATTGTGGAAAAACGGAGCAGTAAGAAGTCAGGGAGTATCCTTTTATCTATTAATGGGAAAGCTGCATTGTGGGCTTTTCCAATAACATGAGAAGATGTCACTGTAACGCGTTTAGATTATCTATTTAAATGATTATTGTAATGAGATAGTGCCCGATTTCAAGCGGTTTTACGGTTCAATATAATATTAGGCGTGAAGCTCAGCTACAAAACAAGAAGCTGGTTTGCCAGTTACTTGCTGATGGTAAACAGAAGTGTCTATGTAATGCTTTCAATCTCCAATAATTGTTTGGACAGAGCACTGATGGTTCATGATGCCTTTTCAACTGACTTCCAAAGGGAGGGGGGTTCTCAGTTTGTCTGTATGTTTTTTGTGTGTATGTTGTGCGATTGCTTCGTCGGTTGTGAACATCCAAAACTTGCTGCTGGGGCTGACTCGCGGGGCGTGGAGGTCGGCTGTCTTGGTTTTTGAACTATCCTAATTATTATGCACATATTCAATTTCTTATCTTAAGTCTAGGTTTTTTTACTATTATTATTATAAGATCTAAATTTAAAAATAGAAAGTCATAATTGACTGACTTTCTATTGGTTGGTATTAACTAATAAATTTAAGAAGATACAATTACAAAGTAAAAATAATACATTTTATCTCCTTGTAGATAGTTTTCTCACTAAATATTACACTTTGAAATTATGAGGAAACTAGCTGGCTTACAATACTACATTATGACATCTAGTATTTGAATTCTTGGTTTACTTAAATTCAATAGTTGTGGTTGATCGCTATTAAATTATCTCAAATTAGTGAAATCAGATTTGATTGAGTATACACATGTAAAATATTATATGCATCACAGGAAGGTTATTGAGGAGGTTAGCTGCATTCTGTGGTTTTGTTCACATTGAGACAAATATATACTATTTTATCCGAATTGGTCCAGACAACATGGTTGTGAGGAGATGACAAGTAAACATATGGCCTGAATTGATGAATACATCTGTAATCTCGGTGCTGATGTTATATGATCTATGGTCTTACTTGTTAACCTGAGGGATATGAAGTTAAAGTAACATTTATTTGTTATAGTTTTATTGTTATATAACATTTCATCCAAATTGGGGTTTTCATATTTGAGATAGATTAAAGAAAACAGTTACTTATTATGATAATAATAATTTATTTTAATATGATTAAGAAAACTAGCTGCGTCCCGTGGCTTTGTTCACGTTGAGACAATTATGTAACATTTTATCCGAAACGGTCCAGACATTTGTGAGGAGAAGACAAGTAAATGTACGGCCTGAATTGGTGAATACATTTGTAATGTTGGTGTTAATTTTTAAGTGTTCTTTGAACCAACCTGATATAAACTTTTCATACTTGAGATAGATTGGAGGCATTCATTAGTTTAAAATAATTATAATGATTTATTTCAGAGCATAAATTGTTTATGTGTAGGTACGTGTACGTAGATAATAATTTTCATTTATCAACTGTGTAATCTGATGTTGTTGATGTTGCAATTCTCTTGAGAAAAACATAAATTTGTTTATAATTTTAATAATTAATATATTTCAGAGCATTAATTGTTGATGTGTACGTGAACGATGATAATAATTTTCATATACCAACTTTGCACCTGATGTTGTGAGATGATGTTTAAGTATCTACGTTGTATATTTAAAATGTAATCTCGTGAGATTATTCATCTTTTCGATCATATTTGGCAGTTTGTTACAATTATAAGAGGTAGTGACCCTATGGATCACTCACAAGCAGAATCAATAATTCAAGATCTCAGTACTTCCTAAATTGGTTGATTTTTCATCATTAATTAAAATAATTTATTGAAATTATCGTATTAGAGTGAAGACCTCGAATCAGTAAGTGTGGCATGGGACGCCCTGTGACCGGGTGGAGCGACAGCGTTCGCGAAGCGATGGGCAGTGACTGGAAGCAGGGAGCCGGGGATCGGACTCGGTAGCGTGACTTAGGAGAGACATATGTCCAGTAGTCTGATACTGGCTGATTATGATGATTGGAATTATCTATTGTGAAAACGTTTCATTTATTATTTCATTCGAGATTTATTTATATATTGCTATGGGAAACATAGAGATTTTGATTCTTACTGAGGGTAGCAGCCGTAGGATATTCGTACGCTGAAAAGAATAGTCAGAGATACACGTTTATCGACGACATAAATAATCATGCATCAATAATTTAATATAATTTTATGTACCTGCATCATCGAAGTAATTTGGTGAAAAAGATTAATTTATTATTTATGTTCGAGATTTTGTTTCCTAGGGACGTGAATATTATGTCACGTTGACTTACCTGATATCACCGACATAAATAACCGTACTTCAGCATCTTTAAATTCAACGTACCTGATTCATTGGAATGATTTAGTGAGACGGATTCACTTACTAATTATGTACGAGATTTTGTTTCCTACGAGACATATGTGCTTATTGAAGCTGCTCATATGGCGTGGATTCGCCTATTATCTGTTCGTGATTTATTTTCCCTGCGGGGATCGTGGAAGTTTGTGTCACACTACGGGTGGCCCAACCCTGGGGAGACTTGTAAGCTGAAAGAATAGCCAGAGTCTCTTCTAGTTCGTGACATAGACAACCACGCAACGTGTCTTCAAATTTACATATTCTGCGGAATAATTCAGTGAGAAAAGAATCACTTTTTACTACATGTTCGAGAATTACCTTCCCTGAGGGGACCGTGAGATTCTGTGTTATGCTACGGGTGGCCCAACCCTGGGGAGACTTGTAAGCTGAATGAATAGCCAGAGTCTTCTCTAGCATTTAACATAGATGATCACGCAACGACATCATCACCAACTACGACAATAAAGTGATCTTGGACCGCTGGGTCTTTCCGGAGTGGAGAAATAATTTAACTAAAATGCTGGCGAACCTAGCCTACTGGGTTGCTTCAGTAATTATCTTCATTAACCACAATATTAACTACAATTAACCTGGCTCATTGAGTCATTCCTTTGTTGGAAATATACTTTGCGGTTCAGGATAGGATTTAGTATAGATAGAGTTGGATAAACCCAGTATGGGTTAGTAGGAATGATAGGATAGGTTGATAGGAGATAGATAGGAAATTCTATAGTAGGTAGTGTAGGCAGGGTAGCTAAGACTCTACTCACTCTTAAGTAGCTAGAGAGAGTAATATCTAAATGAAACAGGTGGTGATGGATGTTGTGCTCGATTAATAGACAGAGACCTTCTAACCATCCAAGGCAACTCTGTTGTTCGAGCAAGCGAATGTTTCCAAGCTAAATTAAGCTGGAGTGGATGAGTATGTAGGCTGACTAACAGACATACATGTACTATTCTCTTTGATAAAAGATTATGTCCTCTCACTTTAGTTGTGACTCAGTACTGACATACAATTTAAGACGTTAAATATTATGTTTCTTTGAAGTGTTTCACACTTTATATTTTTGTAAATTATTAAACACAATCCAAAATTTAATCGTACCGACGGGACTTGAACCCGCAACCTCCGGAATAACATGTTCCGGTGCTTTGCCAATTAAGCCACGGTGCGAAGTATCGTTACGACAAAATTAGTGGATTGCATTTGTTAACCCAATTATGCATTGGTGGCGCCACCTATGACTACTTATTACGTAAGTTAATCATTCGGAAGAAATCATTACAGTTTTCAAATCCGACGAGAGATGTTGCACTGCGTAAATCAAATATTATGTTTCTTTGAAGTGTTTCACACTTTATATTTTTGCAAATTATTAAACACAATCCAAAATTTAGTCGTACCGACGGGACTTGAACCCGCAACCTCCGGAATAACATGTTCCGGTGCTTTGCCAATTAAGCCACGGTGCGAAGTATCGTTACGACAAAATTAGTGGATTGCATTTGTTAACCCAATTATGCATTGGTGGCGCCACCTATGACTACTTATTACGTAAGTTAATCATTCGGAAGAAATCATTACAGTTTTCAAATCCGACGAGAGATGTTGCACTGCGTAAATCAAATATTATGTTTCTTTGAAGTGTTAAGACGTTAAATTTAATTAAATGTATTACTTTTGTACTACTGACTTTTGACTTACTGTAGACATCACCATGGGGCTTAACCTCGTTTCTAGTTGATGTTTCGATAATGAAATGCAGGTAATTTTGCTAAGCTACTAAACCTCATTTCTCGTCGATACTTCGATTATGAAATATAGGTCATGTCATCTCATGCGCAGTGGTGGTCCCCCATGGATGGTTGCTTGATACTAGATCAAGTAGGGGCTACCCAAGTAATTCAGGATGAATGCCATAGCTCGGTAGCGAATGGTGGCGCGCCGATCCAACCATCCATGGTACATGCTGTGTAAAAAACACCCCAAAGACTATCCTCCCTTTAAAAGTACTAAATCAGACATATTTTCATATATACATGTATTTATTTATCACCCTTTTGTCCTCATCTCTTTTGTTATTGTACATACTAAAATGTTTATACTAAATCTATTGACATGATCAATAACTTTGTCTATAAAAATAACAAAGAAATTGACAAAGAAAGATCATCAAATTAAAATCTATCGAAGTCCCAAAGAAAGTCTAGAGATAAATATAATTAAGAATGCAAGGTGTGAATGTAAGAGATTATCCAGAGAATATACTATGATGATGATGATGATATTGTTATGGTTATTTCTAAAAAGTAATATTATTAGGGTCAATAGGTATAATGTTGACAAAGGTTGTAAAATATTACTCAATGTTCAGCTGTATTCTATAATGTAGCGTTATAGTACTAATAATAATAATACAACACAAATTAGTAATCATAATAGTGTATTTGTACAAATTAGTATTAGATAAATAATTGGTACTCAGAAATTCACTAGGTAACAGTTGTACCAAAAAGTACCAACAGTAATATTTAGGGTTACAAGTACTAATAATAATAGAATAACACAAATTAGTACTAATAATAGCATATTTGTACTGAATAGTATTAGTTAGAAAAATTAGTGCAATCCCTTCACTAGGTAACAGTTGCACCAAAAGGTATCAAATAGTACCAACATTAATATTTAGGTTTACAAGTACTAATAATAATAGAATAACACAAATTAGTACTAATAATAACATATTTACACTGGATAGTATTAGTTAGAGAAAATGGTGCAAACACTTTCACTAGGTAACAATTGCACCATAGGGTATAAAAAGCAACAGTATAGCACAAATAGTATTGTAGCAGTGGTTAGGATTACTTGCAACAATAGAAGCTTTATTTCCTATATTATTTAGTCTTTAGTTATTATATTAAGTTTGTCTTGAGATTCCCTGAAAAGAATTTAGGTTACATCAACGGTTCACAATGGGTCCTACCACTAACTAGACGATTACAAATGGCCAATATTTTATTCCAGTCCAATTAATATTCCAATATTAAATAGTCTAATATATTAATTTTCCAGTATTTCAGTGTCATTTATAAAGTAAACAAGTATAGTCGCGTTCAAAAGAAAAATATTTAAATACCAAATTATTTTAAGGGGGGGGGTTGTTACAGTTGGTGCAATACATTTTCTATGGATCGAACTAAAAAGTTAAGTTTGTTCTTTAACCTCGTTTGAGATATTGGTATGAAAGCCTCGGTGGGCGAGTTCAACTCGACTTGGCAGGTCTACTATCTATCAAAATGTATTAGTGTGAAAATTGTTTTGAGTGGTACAGAACTCTGGCATTTGGGGATGTCAGTGGAACGTCGGTACCGCGAGACTTCAAAAAATTTCTCTGGTTTTATTTTATTAATTCTTATAAGTAATTTAGGGTTTTCTTCTCCAAAATAGCTTTTTGTTAGCTTAGTTTGTTGTACTTTATTATTATTACTGTAGTGTAGCTTAGTTTTTTTTTATTTTCAGTGTAGTTTTTTATTCTCCCCCTAATGGAGGATGGCGATCCCCCCGACCCCGGTGGCGGGGCTTGGGGGGATAAAAGTCTTCCTCCCTCTCCAGCAGCTTTCACTTCTGTCCATACGTCCGATGAAAGACCCTTTGAGCTAGTAATTAATAACCGCTCGAAACGTAGAGCACTAAAGCGTGATGTTAGAGCTTGTTCCCCGAACGACTCCTCGGGAGACGAATTCAAGATTGCTGACGATGAAATTCTAACTACACCCATACCGTCTGCTGCGTCTCTTCCCTCCTCTGCTCCCTCCTCATTCGCTTCGCTATCTATGCCTCTTGGCCAGAAGTCTGCTGACTCAGTTGCGTCTTCCAGTTTGCCCCCAGGACAAAAGGTTGTCCCCACGCCAGTTGCTCGTCAGAAGTATGTAAATTCAGACGCCGGTCCCTTTGTGGTACATGTCCAAAAAATTGAACAGTCTCCTTCTGCGGGCACAACTTTGCACCCGGTTACTTTTGGACGATTTCTTTTCGGGCGCGCAAGAGAATTCCAGGGTATAGTGGATGGTTCAATAAAAAGTATAGGTCGAAATAGAATTGCTCTAACCTTTCACTGCGTCAATAGCGCCAACTCATTTATGGAGTCAAGTTCTTTAACGAACAACGGATATAGGGCTTTTGTGCCCTCATACAATGTTACCCGATTAGGCTTGGTTAGAGGCATTCCTACTGATATGTCCCCGGAGGATATCATAAAAGAGGTTCGTGTTCCTCAAGACTGTGGTCCCGTTATTAAGGTGAGGCGCCTTAATTTTAAGTTGATGTTGGATGGGAAGGTAACTTGGAAGCCATCTCAAACTTGCGTACTTACTTTTGACGGCCAAGTTTTTCCGTCCAGAGTTTATTTGTGCTATAATGCCTTCCAAGTAGAACGATATACACTCCCAACGATTCAGTGTTTCCAGTGTTGTAGATATGGTCACACAAAAATTCAATGCAGATCCAAACCCGCTTGCTACAAATGTAGTCAAGCCCACGCAGGAGAGACATGCAATATTGAAACCGAAAACATTAAATGTATTTGGTGTCGTGGCAAACATTTCGCCACAAACAAAGCTTGCCCTGAAATGGCCCGGCAAGTTGCTATCAAAGCTGCTATGACTCAAAATTACTCCTCATACGCCGAGGCTGCGAAGCTTCATCCGCCATCTAAGCTGTCGTTCGCCGAGGTTGTTTCTTCTCCCGTAGATATGACTTCCCCTGCTCTCCCGTCACAGTTTCCAGGCTCTTTTAAAAATGTAAATGTTGAGCCTGCTCATGTTCACTATAAAAAAAAACCAAAGCCTGCTGGTTCATTTGCACCTTCTTCGGTTGGATATGATCGCCTGGCCCACTCAAACATAATAAGGGGAGATTTTTCAGAATCTGCTCCTAATGGGTGTGCCCTTAACAACCCTGAAAAACCTTTAGATACCCCAACTGTTCAATCTATCATTAGCGATCTTCTAAAACTTCTAAACCTTTTATCCACTCTCCTGAACTCTTCTCCCTAACCCCATTCTTCACCGTCCAACGCTGCTTTTAACCTAAATTCACTAATTTCTCTCTTACATAATGGATCTCAATCTGCTTCAATGGAATAGTCATTCTCTGACAAATAAATACTCTGAGCTTGTTTATTTAATAAATAAGTTCAACGTAGCTGTCTTGTCTGTTACCGAGTCGTGGCTTAAGCCTGGTTCTCATTATGTGATCCCGGGCTTTGTTGATGCCCGGAGTGACAGGCATGATGGCTACGGTGGCGTTGCTTTTTTTTTTAAAAGTAACGTTTCTTTTTCTCGTATATATGTCCCCTCTTTTAGTGGTTTTCAAATAATTGCGGTTCGAGTTAAAGAATACACTTTGGTATCGATATACATTCCTGACCCTTCTAAGGCTATCCTCCGTAATGTAGTCTCAGTTTTGAGCTCTCTCCCAAAGCCTCTTCTGGTTCTTGGTGATTTTAATTGTCATCATCCTGTTTGGGGTTGTGGTAAGGCGGACGAATTTGGGGAGTTCTTATTAGATTCCCTTGATTCCCTAAACCTCTGTATTCTTAATGACGGTTCCCCTACTTTGAGAACTCGACCAAATAAATTCCGTAGTGCTGTTGATCTTTCACTGTGTTCTCCGGAGCTTGCTACTCTTCTGACTTGGCGTGTCCTTCCTTCTACACATGGTAGTGATCATTTTCCTATTCTTTTAAATTTTCCTCAACGTAATTCCTGTCCTATCCCCCCTGGCAACCCCCCGCTTCTGAAATATATTTTGAATAATAATGATTTTTCTGGGTGGCAAAAATTTCATGATCACACGGTCTCAGTTTCTAAAAAATTTCCTGTTATAAACTTTTACAATATTTCTTCTTCTTCTGATTTTTTGGTTCGCTCACTCCTTGAGTGTGCAAATAAATCCTTTTCTATTAAAAAACCTCCGTCTAATAAGTTGCCCCCTCCTCCTTGGTGGGATAGGGAGTGCAATGATGCCATAAAGGCCCGTGAGGTAGCGGAACATTCCTTTTGCTGTGATATGACACAGGAAAACTTTTCCAATTTGAATAAGTGTATTGCTAAATCCAAACGACTTTTTCATTCCAAAAAGCGTGATCATTGGAAATGTTTTTGTACAAGTTTGAGCCCTAGTACCCCTGCTTTTGTTATATGGACGAAAATACGTTGGTACAGGCGTTCGTGGTGTCCCCTTTCTCGGCCCTGTAATCCATCTCAGTCGTGGGCTGAAGCGTTCATGGACAAGTTAGCCCCCCAATATTGTCCTCTTCCTTCTGAATTACCATCGTTGTCTGTCCCTTTATCAAATGATCCTTTAGATTGTCCATTTTCTATGATAGAATTGAAAAACATTCTTAAATCGGTCAGAGATTCGGCCCCCGGCATGGATGGCTTACCTTATTCTTTTTTTTCGAAAGCGAGTGACTGTTTACTTTTTCATTATCTGCGCCTAGTTAATTGTATTTTTGACACTGGCTTTGTTCCGGTTAGTTGGAAATCTCAGTATATTATCCCAATCCTTAAACCCAATAAAGATTCGCAAGATCATAATTCGTACCGCCCTATTGCTCTTTCCTCGGTTCTGTCTAAACTTGCTGAACGTCTGGTAAAGAACCGACTTGAGTGGTTCCTTGAAAGCAACGATCTTCTGGCTAAGTCTCAATATGGATTCAGGAAGGGCAGGAGCACCATGGACAGTCTCAGTATTTTCACTACTGACATTAGGCTTGCCTTTACCCGGAACGACTCTGTTGTCGGTGCATTTCTTGATATATCTTCAGCGTATGACAGTGTTCAACTTCCTCTTCTTAAGAATAAACTTTTAGTGTTGAAAGTGCCCCCTAAATTATGTAATTTTATTCTGAACCTTCTTGCCGAAAGAAATATATACCTTCGTTGTAGTGACCCCGCTATTTCTCCTCATAGAACTATCTGGCGTGGTTTACCCCAAGGGTCAGTTCTTAGCCCTCTTCTTTACAATGTTTATACTTATGATTTGGAAAGGTCTGTCGGTCTTTGCCGTATCCTTCAGTATGCTGATGATATACTTTTATATTCATCACATAACAAAATTAATCTAGCTAGCAATTGTGTTTCGCGTTCCATCCAATGTCTAAACTCTTGGCTTCATGACAATGGTTTAGATCTCTCCCCCTCAAAGAGTAACATAGTTATTTTTTCCCGTAAGCGCTATACTCCTGATGTGCAAATTTTCTGTAATGGTTCCAAAATTCCGGTTGAAAATTCTGTTAAATTTCTTGGACTTCTTTTAGATAGTAAATTAACTGGTAAGTCACATTGTGCCTACATAGTAGACAAATGTGAAAAAAATCTGAACATCTTAAGATGCCTTTCGGGTGTTTGGTGGGGAGCGCATCCATTTACTTTGAAATTGCTTTATAATGCCATTATTCGTAGTGTCTTGGATTATGGATCCTTTTTACTGGAGCCTGCTAATAGGGGCAGTATGAGGCAGTTGGATCTTATCCAGTCCAAAGCCCTTCGTATTGTATCGGGTGCTATGAAATCGTCTCCTATTAATGCACTCCAGGTAGAGTGTGTTGATGCCCCGCTCCACCTTCGTCGTCAGTTTCTTGCTAACCGATTCTTCTTCCGATGTGTACAATACTCCTCCCATCCTCTTATTCCTAAACTTCAACTTCTTCGGCGTTTCTCTTTTACATCTCGGTTCTGGCTTAGCAAGAAATCTCCTCCTCTTTTGCGGAGTTTTAATATTTATAAGTCACTTAAAGATCCAGTTATCCGTTCTCCTTCTCTTCCCCTTTTCTCCTTTAGTTACGAAGTCATCATCGCTCGGCCTACTGTAATTTTGGACTTTGACATCTGTGCTGGTGACCCACATGCTGATGAATATCTCCAAGGCCTTTTGAGGAGAGATTGGCGTGGTTGGCACTGTATTTATACTGATGCTTCGAAACTTTCCCCTCTTGGTTGTGTTGGGTGTGGTATTTTCCATGCTCAATACAATATCGTTCAAAAAGTTAAATTTCCACCTGAAACTTCAGTCTTCTCGGGTGAATGCTGGGCGATACTGGAAGCGGTTCGATATATTCTGATTTTTAATCTTCGTCGTTCTCTTATCTTTTCAGACTCTCGGAGTTCTCTTCAATCTCTTCTTTCAAATCCATTTTGTACTAAATCTTCTATTTCTGTAATTTTTCTTATTAAAGAGTCTTTAGCAATATGTCAATCGAAAGGGCTTGAAGTTGTTTTTATTTGGATTCCCGGCCACGCTGGTATTTCGGGAAATGAGCGAGTGGACGGAGTGGCAAGAGATGCAGTGGCCCATGGTGATAAAATTCCATTTTGCATTTTTCCGCATGATCTTTTCGCAATTCCGAAAGTACTTTTGTTCAGATCTTGGGCAAGCTCCTGGGCTGCCTCTAGCAAGACCAGGGGCTCAGCGTATGCTGCTCTCCAACCGGATATCCCGCGGAGACCTTGGTTTGCTAAATGGCATCTCAGCAAGCAGCTGTCAAGTTCTATCATCCGGATGCGTTTGGGGCACTGCTGTGTACCCACCTTTTTTAAAAATAAATTGCACATAAGGGATTCATCCCTATGCGAATGTGGTCTGGACGAGGGAGACCTCAACCATATATTTTTTTCATGCCCGCTTCTTAATCATTCAGCATTTTATCTTTCTCTTAGTCTTGTTATTCCTCTTCCTACTTCCATACCTACCCTTCTATCATCCAATAATTTGCAAATATTTAGAATCATAAGTAATTTTCTTGTCGATAATAACATTAAAGTTTAATTATTATATGTATTTTACTGTTAGTGTATTCTTTTTATATCTCGTAACAATTATTGTAAATATTTGTTTTTATTTTTTCTTTTCTTTTGGGTGGAGTTCCCTAACTTATTTTTCTTTTACTTTCTCTTAACCTCGTTTACCATTACCTTTTTTATTAATATCAAATACTAACTTCATTACTGAACTGACGCGATACTGCCAAAATGTCTCAAAAGAAAGACGATTGCCATTAAAAAAAAAAAAAAAAAAAAAAAAAAAACGCATTTGGTAACTGACTTAGATTGGATATTTATTTTTTGTTTAAAAAAAAATAGCTGCAGTTTGGTCCCACTCATATTACAATTACAATACAATTACAATTACAAAATAATAATAAGCACAATTAACTAATATCTTCAGAGATATGAAATTTATATCTTTGAAGATCTTTAGATGTTTAATTAGATCTATGATATGGATATAATAAGCCTTGCAACTGTAAATCAGTCCCTTTAAAAGTTTTTAGAATTTAATTCACATCTTACTAAATTCTACTTATAATATATAAAGAAACATTAACAATGAAAGAACATAGAAAACAGATTCCTATTTTTAGGTGGAGGAAAAGAAATCGACCGTGAAATGGTTACCACAGGAGCGGTTGTCTGGCGAATGAATGGCAGCACAGGCGCTCGGGCGTTCGCCGGAAAATTGGCTACCACGAGACCATTATACTTGTACATTTCTACGAAACTAAACCTTGAATTGTAGATAGTTTGTACTACAAGTTTATGCAGTGTTAGTCAATTTCGAAAAAAAAACAGGGAGTCTAAGAACTTGCATATTTATACTCACCGTTTTTACCCGATTTCCAAAAAGCAGGTACTTAATGAATTCGTCTGTATTATTTTTTTTAATTTCTGCGCCAGATGTGGATCGATTTCAATTATTTTTATTTTCATCAATAGGGTATAGATATAGAGATAATCACTTTAAACTTGCTACTGAAACTGACTAGCATGGCATTTGAACTCTTTAAAGTTCTTTAAACGATCTTTAATTATTTTATATCAATTTTGTTTCCCACATAGAAGTAGTTTGTACTTAATGGTATCATGTTAGCATATGAGCATTAACACAGACCTCGGATTATGTTACGCTATAAATCTATGATCAAAACACTTTTAAAGGGCCGAGGAAGGTAAGTAAGAGTCAATCTTAATAAAATGTTCTGTCTAATGCACGCCTAATGAAATTTGATGTATATTTGATGAAGTCCAAAAAAATGTAAGCAACAGTTCACCGTAGCGTATGCTACGCACTTAGCCTATAGCTACGAAGCTACGTGACTCCATATTCCTGTACCCTTAGTACGAGTTTTCATATCAAACTCGATATCGTATTTCGAACAAATTTTGTATGATAAACAGTACAGCGCCTCTAGTGGATTTCACACTTAACTAAATTTAGACCAATCAGGCAGCCATAATAAGTCGAAAACTATGTGAGATCTTTCAAAAGCGTTTACGATGAAAACTCGTACTAAGGGTACTGGAAGCGCATCACGTAGCGTCTTCTATTATACTGCTAGATAAGCAAATTCGCAGCTATTTAACATGTAGCTACAATGTATCCATTGGCTACTACACTACACAGTAGGTTCTGTAGGTAGCACGGAGAATGTACTAGTAGATACGTAGCCGTATACTCTGTGATGTTGACGATACTAGTAGTTCTGTGAGAATAGAACAGTAGACCTCGCGTGCTGTAGGTAGGTAAACATTTTCCGAAAATTCAAAAAATTTAATTCGTCCATATGTAACGCTACAGCAAGTTAGTTCGAATTTAGAATATAATATACCATCTAATCTTGTTCCATACAAAATTTGAACCCCCGTTTCATCCTCTTCAGTGGTGAATTTTGGACGATCCTTTCTCAGAGGGAACAACATAGTAATAACTATCTGCATGCCAAATTTCAGCGCAATCCGAAACAATATTAATTTTCACACTTTGTTACCCTATTTCACCCGCTTAGGGGTGGAATTAAAAAAAACCTGAAACACGTATTTACTTTTTTTTCTGGAGCACTTGTATGAAGTTTTGAATAGAAAATACTATCTAATCTAGTATCTAATCTTGTTTCTCCATACAAAATTTGAACCCCAATTTCATCCCCTAAAGGAGTGAATTTAGAAAAATCCTTTCTTAGTACAACACCCTTAAGGTGCCTGTAAACGGGCTACAAAAAATGCATCTTGCTGGCAATTTTTATTGACCAATATATCTCAGTATATTTGCAATGGTACCCTTGCTGCAATTTCATTTTGCAATACATTGCCGAGAGTAGCCCAGCAACATTCGGCAACTGGATTGCTGAGAGATTTTGTTCGTACACGCGCGGCATATTGCGGCTAGATCTGAATAGGTGAGCGAGAAGACAGCAGCGGTAGCTACAGGACGAGGCGGGGGGAGGCAAGCGAGGGAAAGAGATGCACCTATACAGCAGAGCAAAGACGATATACGGCAATATTGCAGTGAAGTCAAAGCGGGATAAATGATTTGCAATATAGCCGGCTAGACATGAAATTCTTGCGACTATAATGCAATATCTTGGCAATATCTCCGGGCTACACAGCAATATTGCAGCAATTGTTGCACTGTGTTGAGAGATATAATCGGCAACTTAGCGGCTATACTATTGCAGCAAGAAATTGTCAAAAAACTAGCCCGTTTACGACGAGCACCTTTACGTACTATGACATTGACAAATATACCCTCTAAATGTCAAGTCTCTATGACCAGCGGTTTAGGCTGTGCGTTGTCTATCAGTCAGTCAGCCAGTATGTCAGGACAAAGATTCTTATAGTATTAGAAGATAGAAGATATATATAGTAATCTGTGGTGTAGGTGCCTCGTTGTTTGGGTGCTGTCTGTCAAACTGTCAATAGTCATTTTGATAAGTATTTTTTATATTGGGGTTTTTCCTCGTTTTCTGCATTTTTATACATTTTATTTATTTTACATGTAATACATACCACTGATATTGCAATAACTTGTGCTTATGATTCCATAAATAATTTTGATTGAAACAATGGAATCAGCAATGCCCAAATCTTTGAATACTGTTAATACAGCTTACACCACGGTTAGCAATAAAAAACAGCCAATTGAGACGATTATGAAACCAATAAAAAAAACGTTCAGAGAAAAGTTAATGTAAGTTAAAATTTACACGTAACATCCGCTTATTGAACTCTTCGCACCTATTGGCAATGGCGATACTATCTAGTATGTTCAGCCGCAGAATAAATAATTATACAAAATTTGTACTATTACGTTTAAGCCTGTACAGCTCAAACCCTTAGATTATTTAAAGTAAATTATCTAAGCTCAAACCATATTTCTGTATTGGTCTGAGATGTTCAGGTGGTTCGAGCTACGCCTAACCGGAAGCCTGCCACTGAAGCGACAAGATAACAAATAACAATGGTGAGCCTGTGAGCAGTGGCCACCCTTTAGCACCATTGCTATTTCGTCGTATGCACTTGAACCCTAAAAACCCTGTGATTTGTTTTAGCAACAATATTCGTATTCACACATTGTAATTTTTAGGCCTGACAAAAATAATGATGACGATATTACGAACAATAAAGAAACCGCACCAAACGCAGATAACCAGATTTCCAAATTCGAGGATCTACGTAAAACAAAATCGGCCACCAAAGTATCATTGAGCTGTAATGAAAGTGAGAAACTACTCGCAGAACTACTAAAATATAAGTCAAAAATGAAATCTAAGAGACTTTACATTCAGAAACTTAGGAAAAACTTACGAATGTTATGTGGTAGGTATTTTTATTAAGTACAACATAATGGAAGTATGACTATAACCTTTAAATTATTGCCCATGTAAATACAAAAGAAAACTGATTATGGCGCAACTTCAGAATCTAGGGGCACGGTAGTGTCCCCGCCAAGACGAGCTAAGCGAAGCGCAAGGGCACTACTAACCTCTTCTCGAAGTGCTTCGTCGTATTCCTTTTTGAAACCTCATAACTTGAGTTTGGATTATACCAGATAAACAAAATTCTCGAAATATGGTGTCAATAGTGAACTTATGAAACATATGAAGTTTCAATTAAAACCTCGATTTCGTCACTCACTCACTCACTCACTGATGATCATCAAAATCTACATTCACCTAAGGTGAAAAAATGATTCACTGTTCATTACTTTTCTGTTATACTAGTTCTTGTAGTAACGAAATGACCAAGCCGCATATTTTCACTAAGGTTTAGTTAGGACGTGTAGAGTTGAAGCTTGGCTCTGAAGAAGATTAGATCTGATAACTTTTTGTCAGTGCGAGCCGCATGGTCTCGTCTTGGTAACATTTTACATGAATATGTTTTTGGTGGGATTTATTATTAATCGAAAAGTTATTATTTTATCAAAATTCAATAACATTTACTGCAAAATCAAATAAAAAAAAACAACGGGTTGCACCCCGGGAGTGCCGGCATAAGAGAAAACTTGAACATTAACTTTGTGCATTTGATCTACTCTTCCTCCGTCTTACGAATTTTCGATCAGGTCACGTATCCTGACGCGAGTTTAAAATGTTTTGCCCATCTCAAAAACGTTCACAACGCCGCTAACCAAGTTTTCACTTAAAAAATAATGCCACAATATAGAATAAAATTTAGCTTCGCCACAATTTAGCTTTTTTCGACAAAAAAAAATCTTATACGTATAGTTAATTAGTTATTTTGTTTTTGAAGCTTCGTAGTGTCCATAAGGGCCGCCCATACATTACGTGAGACATTTAGGGGGGAGGGGGTTGAGCCTAACCTCACCCAATCTCATGTGGGGGCGAGAGGGGTCTCAGCAAATATCACATAATTTTTTCCGCGAGAAATACTGTAAAATATTAGTACTTAGTTCTTACTTTTAGGTATTTTATTGTGCGATTTTCTTACTGTGATTCTAGACCACAGAACAAATAATAATACTACCTTTAATTAGTATTACTGTAATTGTTTATAAATTATATAAAATATATATTATATATTCATATAAAATAAATTTAATTTTAATAAATGTAACGTAAACTCACGCACAGATTATCTTATTTACATTAAAATTACTCAGTTTAAAAAATCTCACGTGAGATTAGGGAAGGGGGAGGGGGTCGAGCAAAATCTCACAACATCTCACCAAGAGGAGAGGAGGGGCTGAAAATCGTCAAAATCGTCTCACGTAATTTATAAACAACCCCTTATATGTATTACTTTCATAGTAGTTATAATATTACGCTTAATATACCCGCTTAATGACTTTTTCTTTACAGTAGCTGCGAATACATTAGCATCAGCAAAAGAAAATGAATCCGATTCACAACATTTAACCCTTGTACAAAAAGAATGCGTCAATTTGACCGAAAAGTACCAACCGAATGACAATACAATTTATAATTTGGTGCAAGAAAACAAGCTTCTACACATCAAGTTGGAAAACATCGAAAACTTGATACGTCTTGGCTACCGGGAACTGCAGAAAATTCGAAATGAAGAAGATCGGGAGGACTTATCGGTTTTAGCACAACTTAGGAAACTTATCATCAGTAGCACTGACTATTACGCTGAATACTGTAAAGAACACGATAAATATATGCTGGTTAATCAAAAGAACACTTTTTTCAAGAATAAAATCAGCATTCTGGAATACAGTGCTAATGCACTTTCCGAGCAGTTGAATGTTTTGAAAGCACTCGTTGGTCCCAAACAAAATTTTCTCCCACGAACTTTAAACAATAAAGCGATCATTGATAGTAATACTATGAAACGGTATAAGAAAGGTCTACCTACTGATACCATTAAATACACGGAATCTGGTGACAGAGCTGGAGACAGAAGTTTTAGACATGGTCTCATACCACATTTGTCCAACATCAAGAGCTTGCTTTCTGACCAATTTGACCTTATCGTTAACTTAAAATCTCTCTCGAAGGCTTTTTTAAGCGACGACAAAGTCTACATGCCAGCTATTCACGTTTCTGAGAATAATTACTGATTTCCTTTTGAAATACTGAATTACACACTTACTAGTACTCCTAACTTTATTTTACGATTTTTAACCGGCTTCATAAAAAATAAGGAGGTTCTCAATTCGACGGTATTTTCAACCGACTTCCAAAAAGAAGGAGGTTCTCAATTCGTCTGTTTTCTTTTCTCTTTTTTTTGTGTGTATGTTACGCGATTACTCCGTCAATTCTGAAGCGATTCGAATGATATTTTTGTTATCGGTACGTTTCCGAGGTGGCCCCATTGTAATTGCATCGAGATCGATAAGTATCTCCAGAGATATGACGATAATCGTCTGCTTGCAACTAAAATTGACTCGCGGGGCATGGAAGAATGGATCTTAATTATTATATATTCTTTTTTATGTTTGTTACCTCAGATCTCCGTCAAATCTTAACCGTTTTGATAAATCATTTTGTTATTTGAGAGATTATGCTTCCCGTTTGGTCCCATCGAGATCTGATAATCAGCTCCGGAGATATGGAGATAAACAATATAAACAAATTCGTATACCTTGATGACATGATCTTGCTACTGGTTACTTTGACTATCGCATTTGCGGCATGTAAAGTCGGTTTTTTCGGTTTGTACGATCATAAATTATCAGGAATGATAGTTCGAGACACAACATAGAAAAGTAAAGGAACGGTAATATGCGAAGTGCAATGACTCACAACACATTATTACTGCACTGTTTTGCGTGTTTAGGGTCAGGTCAGACCGCGACGCGACGCGGCGCGCACTCATTAAGAGAGTGATACAAAAAAAGAACTTTAGGTATTTACTACATAAAAAGATACACATTTCGTTAAGTTATTTCGGCAGCTTCAGGCTGCGCCGCGCGGCGTCTCGCTGCGCAGTCTGCCGCCAAAACCTTAGGCAGCACACAGTCCTTGAGAGTCGGAATATCCTAGGCCTAGCCTAGCCTAAGTAGTGGCCCCCCCGTAACACATTGAGTCTGTGAGTAACATACAAAGTCACATCTCTGGTGAATATCACCCAACCAACATATAAAGAGGGAACGCGGGGTGCCCGAGTGCAGTTTTCCATACAAAGGTATTCCCCCGTTTCCTTCCTGGAAAATGCTTATAGAGAAAAAAATGTTTCTACAAACAATCAAGGTCTGCTGTAGCTACATACGCCCCTATCTTTGAGTATTCAGCCAGAATAGGTAGTAGATAGATACTACCCACATGTATCTACCTACTTATTACTACATACATAGTATCTATCTACTATCCAATATACTTGGCTGGCACCGACTTTAAATAGATAAGTGGGTCGCGCTTATAATAATTATATTAAGCCTGTTTGTGGTTATGAAGTCGGTTTTATTTTTTTTGATAAATAATTTATTGTAGAAACAAAGTTTTCCACTCTGCTTTACTGAGAGTATAACTTCAACTTGACCTGAAATGTGACTTTGACCCATCTCTATGACTTGAACTCACAAGAACTTAAAGAATTGACTGACACTGGCTAAATACAATAATTGTGTGGAGCCATAATGAAAAAAAACACGCAAATCCAACCAGTGTTGTTGCAGTAGTCGATAGTTTCGCTATCGATAGTTGACCTTGAAAAATAGTCGATAGCGCGATCGAAAATATCCAAAATGTCCAATACTATTGAGACTGTCGATAGTATCGATAGAGAACATTAAGCTATACTATTGAACTTTGTCAACACTATCGAATCGATACTATCGATTCTATCAAGTTACGATACTATTATGATACACCGACGCCTATCGATAGTATTGATTTAGTAACTTTAAACCATAGAAAAATGTATATAATATGTAGAGAGAACATTACCGTATGCGAATGAAATAGCTATAGAGATATAACCCGACTAAAACGATGAACACGTGATACATATGCCAGCTATAAGATAAATGAACACTACTTAATTAGGTCGGGTCATACAAAAAACTTTAAAGCTAAACCTAGCCTTATTTCTAACTAGTTACTGGTCTGAAATATATACCAGAAGACTATATAGCAACAATATTTACTAAATGTATAAAGATATAATTGCATCAACACGCTTACTTACCGGTGAGAGGTTATTCTTTCATCGTAACGGTCAGGACGGTTTTTACACTCTTTTATACAGCAACGCCCCATGAATAACCGTAATATTTCTACATTAATGCAACTTTACCAGAAAAATAGCGTTTTATCACAGAAAAATTTAAAACTTCCCGTAAACGCAGTAAAAACACTATTAAGACTATAACCTCTCACACAGTAACAGCTGTTTGCTTGGAAACATTTGAAATGTATCCAAACAAAAAGATCGCATATGCAAGAGAAGGATAAAAAAATGTTATCCGTCTCGCTCTCTCATACCCTCTCATACATTATCCCTCTCATAGTATTATTATTATTTAAATGCCATATCCGCTTAATATTTAATCCATGCTTTCGACGTATTTTCAGTACTATCTATAGTAACGATACTATCAAAACTAATTTCATCGATATTATCGATGCCGTCGATAGTGTTTGTACTAATACTATCGATACTGTTGACTATGAGCAATAGTATTACCTATTTTTATCACGGTAATATAATGAACAGTAGTGTGACTCGAATCTGTCCTTGAGACCAAAAACTAAAGCCGCGCGGCAGCCGGCGGCACTGCACAGTACGTACACGCGGCGCGATAGGGTTGCTCGCCTACAGTACAATACAATAAGTACAGTTACAATGTAAATCTTACTAAGTAGTTACCTGCCATTTATTACTCTCTTAATAATTTCATAATGCTATTTCGTCAAATTCAATAATATATGTAAGTAGCTCAGTATATTACATAAGTAAGTAGATAGTCCAGCCTAGGAAACTACCTAAATACTAGTCTTTTTTTAACGCGAGCGTAGACTATAGGTCACTCGTGTGTCACTATTTTCACCCTATCCACTTATTTATTTATGATCCAGGTATTTTATGCAGTAGTAAAATCAAAATATTCACCTTCAAAAAAATTAATTACGTACTAGTAGGCTTATAAACATTATTTTATTACTCTTACCGTTCGGAGTGTTCAGGTAATTAAAAAAAAGGTGATCTCTGGGTGCGTTATTGAAGAATTGAAGCACCCATAAACAGAACAATATAGTTTATAATCCCTCTGTGCCATATTAAGTGCTATAATGTTTATATATATTCTTGATCAATCAAATAAATACTGCTTAAGCCGCCGACCTTCACACGGATCGTTCGTCACTGTGGAATGCGTGCGGCACAACCACATTAATCGTGAGCTGTGTACCGAGTGTATACCGAACTTGAGGCGCGTAGGCATGACGTGCGTTCCGACCGTTTGTATGGAGTCACAATCTAATACTATAAGAATCTTTGTCCTGACATACTGACTGACTGACTGACTGACAGACAACGCACAGCCTAAACCGCTGGTCATAGAGACTTGAAATTTGGAGGGTATATTTGTCTTAGTACGTAAGGGTGTATTAAGAAAGGATTTTCCAAAATTCACCCCTTTATTGGATGAAACGGGAGTTCAAAGTTTGTATGGAAAAACAAGATTAGATAGTCTTTTCAATTCGAAACTTCACACAAGTGCTTCAGTAAATAAATAAGTAAACACGTGTTTTAGGCTTTTTTGCAATTCCAACCCTAAGAGGGTGAAATGGGGTAACAAAGTCTGAAAATCAATATTGTTTTGGATTGCGCTGAAATTTGGCATGCAGATAATTATTATGACGTTAATATCGGTTAAGAAAAAAATCCCAAAATTCACCCTTAAAGGGGATGAAAGGGGGTTCAAAGTTTGTATGGAGAAACAAGATAAGATAGTCTTTTCTATTCGAAACTTCGCACAAGTACTTCATTCAGTAAATAAATAAATAAATACGTGTTTCAGTCTTTTTCGAAATGCCACCCATAAAAGGGTGAAGTGGGGTACAAAGTCTGAAATTAATATTGTTTTGGATTGCGCTGAAATTTGGCATGCAGATAGTATAGATATTTTGACGTAGGTATCCGTTAAGAAAGGATTTTTCAAAATTCACTCTTTAAAGGGATGAAGCGGGGTTTCAAAGTTTGGATAGTGATTTGTTTCACATTTTACAGAAGTACTTCTGTAAACAAATAGGTGAATACAAGTCAGTTCAGGCCTTTTCAAAATGCCACCCTAAGAGAGTGAAGTGGGGTAACAAAGTCTGAAAATCAATATTGTTATGAAATGCGCTGAAATTTCGAATGCAGATAGTTGTTATGACGGAGGTATCCGCTTAGAAAGAATTTTCTACAAATTCCGCCCGCCCGGATATTACTTATGATGTTTAATTATATATATAAACTTATAAATTTACTTAAGTAATTCTGTAAATAAATGAGTAAATACGTGTTGCAGGATTTTTGCAAGGGGTTGGTAAAAAAGTCTGAAAATCAATATGGTTTTTCGGGTTTTATAAATCAAAGAAGAATCAAAGAATCAAAGCATTTATTCAGTATGTAGGCAGTATAAATATACGCACATATACACGTCAAAATCATAAATCATAAAATAAATCATAACCAATTATCAAGTAAACATAGCAAAAGCAGAATTTAACGCTTTGAATTAGAAAAAAAAGTAATGAACCATTCAGCTGTCATCCAATCGTTTACGTCAGAATATTTAAAAAAAATTAAAGTAGGTTAAAACCAACCATACATGTAAGTGTGTGTTTCAGTACTTCAGACAATTTTTATATAAAAAAAAATAAAAAAGTGAAATAGTGAAACACAACATAGAGAAACGCATACCGATCACAGTACATATCATGATCCAAATGGAACTGATAGTCCGTCTGTCAGCTGCATAATATTGTTTAAATAAAAATAAAAATGGCAAGCCTAGAAAGAAAATCTGCGGACAAAAGGGGAAAACTGAATGGCTGTTGAATCTACCGGTGTTTCGGAAATACTCCCATCAGAGAAGAAACACCAAGAAACTCTATGGGGCTTGTCTTGTCATTTTATCTTTTTTTTTTTAAATTAATTGTACATGTCAGCTTTAAAATTTTAACAATATATTATTAATTATAATACAATTTATATTTGTTCTTGGAACTTGGGGCATTCAGGCCATGCATTTTTGTCATCCATATAGTCACCTATTGTATAGTATGATTTTTTCATCAAATTGGATTTTACATAGATTTTAAATTTGCTCATAGGCAATTGATCAATATCTTTAGGTAGCTTATTGTAAAAGCGTACACAGTTACCCATGAATGAACCACTAACTTTCTGCAGTCTGAAATTAGGTATAATTAATCTATTTTTATGTCTTGTATTAAAATTATGTACATCAGACCTTTTCTTATAATCATTTATATTCTTGCGTATGAACAAAATATTTTCATAAATGTATTGACATGCCACTGTTAGAATTTTAATTTCCTTAAATTTTTCACGAAGTGAATCTCGCGACCTCATACTATATATAGAGCGAATAGCTCGTTTCTGCAAAACAAATATTGATTGGATTTCAGCGGCTTTCCCCCACAATAAAATGCCATAAGACATTATACTGTGGAAGTTTGTAGATATTTGAGAACCCCATTGAAGCTTTGAATCCAGGGTGATGCCCAAGAATGTTGTGGATTCAACAAGTTCTAATGGTTCATCATTTATTAATATAATTCTATTTAGGATACCCTTTTTTACATTTGGTAGAGAGAAATTAATACATTTAGTTTTTTTTGCGTTTAACAATAAGTTATTGGTTGTAAACCAATTCAGAACCTGTGTTATTGATTTGTTTACATCGTCAAAGTTAGGTGTAGTCCTATCTATTTTGAATATCAAGGAAGTATCATCTGCGAACAAAACAATATCACATAGGTTCTGTACGAATGACGGTAAATCATTGATATAAACTAGAAATAAAAAAGGTCCTAGGATCGATCCCTGCGGGACTCCCATTTTTATGAGGGATCCAGATGACCTGACGCCATTGACTTCAACCATCTGTGTTCTGTTACAGAGGTATGATGATACCAGATCAAGTGCCTTACCTTCAACACCGTAGTATTTTAATTTGTAAATTAGTGTTTCATGACAGACACAATCAAATGCTTTTGATAGGTCACAGAACACGCCAATAGCATCTTGTGCTTTCTCCCATGCATCAAATATATGTTTAAGAAGACCTATTCCTGCATCAGTAGTAGAACGCCCTTTAGTAAATCCAAATTGTTTGCTATTTAAAAGATCATTCATGTTAAAATGTGTTAAAAGCTGGTCTAATATTACTTTTTCAAAAATTTTACTCAATGCCGGTAGTATAGAGATTGGTCTGTAGTTAGATGGATCATTTTTGTTTACTGATTTGAATAAAGGAATCAATTTCCTTTTTTTCATCAAATCCGGGAAGACACCTTGATCAACGCATCTGTTAAAAATAAAAGCTAAGTATGGGCTAATAACAGTAATAATGTAACTGAGAACTGTGGTTGACATTTCCCACAGGTCCTCGGTTTTCTTTTGTTTGAGCATTTTAAATGTTTTCACAATTGAGTCTGCAGTTACGTGTTTGAACTGGAACAAGGTATCACATTTATTTACACACTTTGATAATATAGAATAAGCATCAGCGGGACTAGAATTTATGGACTGAGTGGTAGTAATGGGTACTTGAGAGAAGAACTCATCAAATGTATTGGCAACCTCATTACTATCCATGATTAATTTATTGTTAATTTTTAAGATGATCTTACTGTCTCTTTGTTTTATTTTTCCAGTTTCAGTATTGATGATTTTCCATGTTGTTTTTATTTTATCATCAGCATGCTTAATTTAATAATAATCCCTTTTTCCCTTAGTCACGCAATAGCATGAAAAAGGGTGAACTGATTTGGCTTTTACTTCTTTTATGTCTTTTATGATAGAAAGGTAATAATAAAAGTTTAAAGTAAATAAAAGAAGTCTTTAACGCGGGCGAAGCCGCGGGGCACTTCTAGTACTGTATAGTAATATTACCGTGTTTTCATCAATTGATACTATCGACAAGATCGTCAAGGTCGATAGTTTCGATAGTAGGCTTGGGTCACTCCGGACACATCTATATCTTCGGATATATATCCCTAAGCGGATATATATCCTTCATTCCACTTGTCAAAACCTTAATATATCCCATAATCCGGTGTATCTTGATAACACTTTTTTTTTTGTGAAAGCGGGTAAGAATTTATATCTTTACATCATTATTTTGGATCAAGTCATCACTAACAACAGGTAAAAAACAATCCAAGTTCAAAACACAACAGATACGGTGTAAAGTCTGATACACATCTCACATGGATATACTGGACATACGAAGTTATACTAAGCGCATATATTAAGCGGATATATATTCTTATATGGAATGATATACGATGTATATATCCACTCCTCTATCGAATATAGTAAGCCCAAGCCTATTCGATAGGACTATCGATGGTATGACTGATTTTTTGAGGCCACGATAGTATCACAATGCTATCGATACGATAGACTATCGCTATTCGCTTATCATCGCTTTCGCAACATCACTAACCTAACATAACCTACTATTTTGTTTTGTATATGTTTTTGATCTCTATTTTTAAAACAGACCTTTAACTTACGTAGTAATTGTATTCTCTTTGCCTTTATGTGTCTGAATGTAGCTACGATTGCTAGACAAAGTGTGAAGTATTTTCGTTGTGTAAGTTCGACATCGCAAATCATCGAAACTAGCAAAATGTCTTTAGAGCAAGCGAAACAAGTAGCCGCGTACCGGGCGGTCGATGAATTCGTATTCAACAACTGTATCTTCGGCGTCGGAAGCGGTTCCACAGTTGTGTACGCAGTCCAACGTCTGGCTGAAAAGGTTGAGACGGAAAACCTAAAGGTCACATGCATTCCTACATCCTTTCAAGCGAAACAGTTGATTGTAAAACATAACCTTACCCTCGGCGAGTTGGACACCAACCCTGTGATAGATGTGACCATCGATGGCGCCGACGAAGTAGACGCCAACATGACTCTCATCAAAGGTGGCGGAGGCTGCTTACTTCAAGAGAAAATTATTGCTTCATGTTCTAAGAAACTCATTGTGATAGCAGATTACACCAAGGACTCTGTCAAATTAGGAGATAGATACAAAAAGGGTATTCCTATTGAAGTGATTCCTATGGCATATGTTCCTATTAGAAATAAAGTTATAGCATTATTTGGGGGAGAAATAAAGTTGAGGAGTGCAGTTGCAAAGGCTGGGCCGGTAGTAACTGATAATGGGAATTTCATTCTAGACTGGGTGTTTGGTAATCAAGACTTAGACTGGGGAAAGGTCAGCTTGACAATAAAGATGATACCGGGAGTTGTAGAAACAGGGCTTTTTGTAAAAATGTGCCATAAAGCTTACTTTGGACAAGCAGAAGGAAATGTTGTAGAAAGAGTTAAATGAAAATAGTTCATCCATATCTATTATCTAGATCTGTAAAAGATTATAAATCATTAGTGTTTAAGTATATCTTTTTTGTTATATTATATTTAGGGTGTTTTTATAATGCTATGCCTACATAAAAATTTTATTTCCATTTTTTTGGTTTTAATAAAATGCCTGGTTTAAGTTTCTCAAATGTTGCAAGCTATAGTTACATTTACAATACATACTTTGAGTTCTCTGTACAAAGTTTCAATTGTGGTCGTAACTTTGAAGGAAGAGTATACTCTTCCTTATAATATAAGTATAATAAGTTATAACTTAGCTAAAAATAATTTTCATAACTTATTTTCATACTTGCATGTAGTTTCTTGGCACAAGCTGCTGTCTGCAGCATTGAAATCAAATCTTGCATGAGCTGACATGCTTTTCTAGCAACCACAGCAATGGCATCAATGATCACTGGTTCCTGATATTAGAAACTTAACTAGTAGATTTTAACTACTATATGGCATGTGTCGGATAATTATCTTAAACTTCAGGAACCAGTGAAACTGGCCCCCTAGCCTTCCTGCAACCTAGAATAGGTAGATACTATATGATTGTGACAAGATATTAGTAAATTTTATGTTGATTGGCATACCAGAAACTAGGTGAAAGAGTATTACTTAGGGTCAATAGTTAATTGAACAAGTTAAAACGACAATGTAAAGTGATAGTGCAGTTGTTTATTTTCACATTTTACATCAATACTTAAAATAAAAATAATATATTCTTTTCAGTACATTTACCTAAAAATATTAAGTACTTAATTGGCATTTATTCATTTGGTATGAGTTGGACTCATTAGATCTTTGTTTAACATAATACACAATATATAAGAGGTACTTAGTTACTAGAAATTGAGGCCTTTGTTACAATAGGTAATACATACTTTAGTAGACTTTATAGAGCAAAATTAAATTTAAACACAAATATAAAATAACAGATTTAGAACCAGTTCCAACTGACCCTAAATATGCACAAGAAATGCTTATGCTTTTTAACCAGATCTCACTTGTATCCATTTCTATGTTATGATTTAAAACTCGTAAAATAATTAAGATCACTGATCAAACATCAACTTCCATGCCATGCAAGTCAAGTTTCAGTAGCAAGTTTGAGACATTGATCGTCATAAATCTCTGGAGAAATACTTATCTGATCTCAATGAAATTACAATTGCACCACCTTAGTATGGTACCCTACCAATTAAAAACAGAATCTTCTGAATCGGTGCACATTTGACGGAGTAATCATGTAACATACATACAAAAAAAAACAACATACAGACGAATTGAGAACCTCCTCCTTTTTGGAAGTAGGTTGATAACAGCAACGAATGGTGCCCGCATTTATATATAAACTTTTTAGTGTGTACTTATACATTGCAGTGAATTCAAAACATAGATAAATTAGTTGCCTCACTTAATTATCACAGCAATAACATAATACATAAATTAGTATATTTATGCAAACATTGATATATCTTATCTCTAAACTTGTGTCTATAAAAATTGTGCAATAACTTCAAAAACCAAACAATGTTCTTATCATAATCATAGTATAACTTACATAACTAAAATCAGGAGGTATGGTTGTACTAAACGTATATCTGATGAACTTACAGCATTTTTAGGTTTACTTATATTTTACAGCTGAGACTGAATTATATATACTGACAATAAACAATTATTAATAACTGATCATGTTTTGTTTTATGTAACACCTACAATAAAAAAAAAATTCTAGACAGACTATGAAAAACTACCATATACTACTACTAATTGGGTTGACTGTAGCAGAAACTTCATAAAACAATGGAAAAACATTTATACTTTTCCTATATGAATTATGTTGACTATATAACCCTTGATTTCCAATCAGAAATTGCTCTTAATTACTTTACAAACCACTGCAAAAGCAGTATTAAAAATAAATACAAATGAAGCTCGAAAATATCTGTGTACTGTTTTTCTTGGTGAGCATAATTTCATGCCTTACATACAATACTTTTTCTACAGTGAATATGCATTATGCTTGTATAAACCAAGGTACAAATCATAAAGAACTCTTTATCATATTCAGATTAATTTATATAAGGGCAATCTAGATGCTCAGCTGAAGGTGAGAAAAAAAAAGGTAAGCTGCTACAAAGTAAGTCTCTATTATTTAAAAACTGATTTGTTAAATAAAAATAGGAGGATGATTTGAAATCTTATCCGGAATTATGAATACCAAAGGTCAGCAGCACTACATCTATGTTTATACAATAAGAAAGTAGATAGTAAAAAGACATTATTTGTAGCTGTCTGTGATTATCATACTCTATTAGGAAACAGTTTTTAGGGTACCGTACCTAAAGAGTAAAACGGGACCCTATTACTAAGACTCCGCTGTTCGTCTGTCTGTCTATCTGTCCGTATGTCACCAGGCTGTATCTCATGACCCGTGATAGTTAGACTGTTGAAATTTTCACAGATGATGTATTTCTGTTGCCGCTATAACAAATACTAAGAACAGAATAAAGTTAAAAATAATAGGGGTCCCGATACCAAAAACGTGTTTTTTTCGGCATTTCAAACTAACGCCATCTATTAACGCTTAAGTAAACGTCCATAGATGGCGTTATATTGAAATGCCGATTCCTAACACCTTTGTTAGACGTTAGATGGCGTTATAAAAAATAAAATTATTATTTTTGCTGGCGAAAAATTATAGTGGTATTTTTTGCTCGATCTTATAAAATACTGTAGTGTGGTACGTAACCTACGAGTGCGAGTCCGACTTGCACTTGGCCAGTTTATTTTTTAATAATTTTAACTAGACAGTGAAATAAACAGCTTATGGTCTTAATAAGATTAAGATTTTCCATAACTCCAAGAGTTTTGGTAGAGCTAAGTACAGAATCTATACTCATGGAAGAAAACATCGAGCAGTATAAACAGACTTTTTCCAGTTAAGGTTGCTGTAATGTTTAGTACTAATATATAGGTAGTAAAACATTTGAAAATGGCTTGAAGTTATAGCAATTGTAGAAACAGGTTTAGCTTTATCAATTCATCATCAGGTTAGGCTAGTCCACTGCCCCTCTAGACAAAATCCAATTTCTGTTTCCATTCATGCTTATGCAAGTTCAAAATGTATAGAATTACATTTGTGTTTCCTTTCCGCAATAAAGATGTCATTCCCATAAATTTTGAAGTTGTGTTAGCGCGAATGAAACCAGAAATTGGATTTAGTCTAGGGGCCGTGCTCTGCAATCCCAGCTCAATGTTGTTAAATGGATTAATGATTCAAGCAGTTATTGAGATCATAGAATAAATGATAATAGTACTACTCATCCAGCTCCTGCCAGCCATCATGCATCATCTTATATCATGTTATCAGTGTTGTGTGAATCACTACTAGACTAGTACATTTATGTTATGCTAGGGACACCAGACCTACTTTAATTTCATAAAGGAACCAGGTTGACTTATTTAGTTGTTGTTTGGGCTAATGCACAAAACACCACAAGCCGGACATCAGTATAGGACATATCTGACTATGGAAGTATGTTGACAGATCAGTGCACACGGTGGTGGTGCTGTGTAGTAACGTTTTCTGTCAACAAACTTCTATTAGTGATCCATACAACATTGACATTGATAGAGATTGTGAAAGCACGTGTACTTACAGGAGGGCATATGAATATTCTAACTTGAAACTAACTTTCCCGTTAGGTGAATTTTGGTCTAAAGTTAACCTTTTCTTTAAACTATCTCCTATGATGCAAATTCTATAATATCTGTCTAGTCTATATTATCATACTCAATTGTGTTAGTGTTTAAAAGCAAACGAGGGTCAATATTTTATGTACACAACAGTGTGGACAATTCAAAGAAGAAACAATACATCTTTTCGTACAAACCTTAGTGTAACTATTAAGGTACAAGGAAACATACAATTCATCCACATATACATATTTTTGTTAATTGCCTCTTTTCTAATGCTTGAACCCTTTGGATAATGCTCAACATGTTTTTATATGTAATTCATCTAGTCTTGTTTATTTTAGTACAGACTGGTTTTCTTCATTATCCGTAGGAACTCCTCTTGATTTATTTCTCCATCTCCATCCCTGTCGGCTTCATCTATCATCTCGTGCAATTCTTCATCTGTCAGATTCTCTCCGAGCTCTTTTGCAACCCTTTTCAGATTTTTAAATGAAATTTTACCTGAAATTATGAAGTGATTTGCTAGTAAAATTTTCCAACCACCCTTTGTTTAAGTGTAGGTCATTTAATTTTTGATGAAATGAGGGCTTTATTTACACAAATCTATTGAGCATGATCTATTTAAGAATGCATAGAATTTTTCCAAGACACAAAAAATCTATTAAGTAGCATGCCAGGCAAAGTGATCAGTGAAATTACAAGGTATATGTGAGATTCGACATCTATAATGTCACAATGTAACTGCAGTGCAGTATCTCACAGTGGCAGATCAATGGGGGAGGCTAAGAACCTCAAGCTACACCCCCCAAAATTATCTTAGCACCTGTAATATCCATCAAACTAATGCAAACAGTGATAATAGTTTCCGGCCGGAGAGGGTTGTGGGGCCCCCCAAAAACCAAAATACTGCATTTAGATACATTAAAATCTGAAAGGCCATTGCCAGACATCATTGATTGCTATGAGGTGAATGTAAAACTATTGTACTGTTGTACTTGTAAACCTCATACGTTTACAGCTATTCGCTGAAGTAGTGTCAGAACAAGTCTTGATATTACGTTCAGAACGAAGTGCTCTAAGCTTTTCTATATCATATAGGCTTGTATTCTGCACTATCTAACCTATGATGCAGTCAAAGATAGTAGCACGCTTCTAGAATGGGAGGAGGGGTTTAGTCGTATACAAAAGGAATTTGAGTTATTTATATCTTGCTGCTTATCTGTTTCATATTAATAAAACTGTATAAATCTGATTCATGCACTGCGTTTCAAAATATGTGGCATAAATAACCACATTGTGTTTTTGCAGCTCTAAGGGCAGTGGCGGCGTAAGACCTAAATTTAATGAGGGCGAGGTACATTTCGCGATGCCCCCTGAAGGTGCAAGAAAAAGGCAATAAATAAAAAATCACTTGAAATTAAATAGTACTCAGACACATCAATTACTAGCTGTACCCACGATTGGAGCATCTGCCCTAGGTAAACAGGAGGGAGTTCAACTACGGCAATCGGTTCCGGAACAACGTGCTAGTTGTACATGACTTTGGTTTTATCCAAATTCATCCAGAGACCGATGCGACGAGAAGAATCAGCTAGGCCATTCAACATCCTTTGTAGGTCCTGCAGCGTCTCTGCCATAATAGCGATGTCATTATCTCGAGAGATATGGAGATAAACAATATAAACAAATTTGATATCTTGATGACATCATTATGAGTGGATATTTATCACGGCATGTGAAGTCGGTTTTTTCGTTTTGTTAACGATCTTAAATTATTTAAATTTATTTTCGGCTGTGGGTGGTGGTCCACACCGCCCACCCCTTACGCCGCCTCTGTCTAAGAGACCATAGACATAAGCACTTGAATATTATTTTCAACTTGACAACGACAATCACCATACATGTCTGATTAAAATGGTCACAACCAACAGATGGAAAACAAAGTAGAACCATAATAAAGGACTAAATAACTAACCAGTTTCATCATCATCAAACAACTTAAATGCTTTCATGATCTCTTCTTTGGTGTCTTTCTCAGCCATCTTCACAGTCATGAGGTCAAGGAAATCTTCAAAAGATATTTTACCATCGCCTTTATCTATTTCTGCAATCATCTTTTTGATCTCTTCCTTCTTAGGCTCGAAACCCAAAGCTCTTATAGCTACTTTTAATTCTTTTGTATCTATCTTGCCAGTGCTTTCCGTGTCGAAAAGATCGAAAGCTTCTTTGATATCCCGACGTTGTTCTTCTGACAGTTCAAATTTAGGTCCAGATTTCTTACGCACGCCTCCAGTCGTATTTGTTGTGACCTTTTTCTGTGTTACTGTAGCGGCCTGGAAAATCAATTGTATTCTCAACCAAAATGTAGCACACGTTAACCGTAACAAATCAAAAATTGCAATGCTACTGTATTTGATAACAATTCTTCTGTAGAAAGAAACTATAATAACAAATTAGGATAGAAATATTTAGCAGTGTTGGTTTACCATTTTGATGAACACGAGATAAATTTAAATTGTCGTGTCTGTATTTAGAAGATATTGCAGACAATGCAACAGAAAAATATCACTTGATGCTCCAATTCACATTTACGATTTTCTATCAATTATTCACCAAGGTAATAAATATAATAATTACTAATTTATGTAGTGTACTATTTTTTTAAACATAACAACAAACATGTAGAAAAGTACTCTGTGCAACAAACAATAAACTCTGGCCGCACTTATTTAACCACAGTAGTACTCAAGTAAACCCAGCCACAGATTACTATATAGTATACAATGGCTCCACACGACTAGTTTATTTAGTTAGTGTGACCAGTGTTAAATATCTATGATTTTCTACCGCCGAGATTACAGAATTCATGAATAGTCTAGCTTTATATTATATGCCCTCTGTATTCTGTGTCTGTGTCCTGTGATTTATTAATCTGTGCTTAGTCCATGTCCACTCCGTTATTTCATTTTTGATTTTTTACCGTTTTAATAAATAATATTATATAATAGGCTTAACAGCTCGCTCAGCTACCTATGGAAAGAGCGTTGTTCGGTGTATTGTATCCCTACGGGATCGAATCCAGAACGAAGTAATTCGCCAGAGAACTAAAGTGATCGACATAACTCAGCGGATTAGCAAACTGAAGTGGCAGTGGGCTGGTCATATCTGCCGTAGGACCGATCACCGTTGGGGAGGGTAGACTGGTTCTATAGTGGAGACCGCGAATCGGTAAACGTAGCGTAGGACGCCCTGTGACCAGGTGGAGCAACAGCATTCGCAAAACTGTGGGGTGGGCAGTGACTGGAAAACAAAGAACCGAACATCGGGCTCAGTGGTGTGACTTGGGTAAGGCCTTGTCCAGCAGTAGACAGATACCGGCTGATTATGATAACAATGAACTGTGATTCAAATCTTGAGACTATTTCTTGTCCTACCAAGATGCACTGAGCCCGATCTGCGGCTCATTGGAAGGGGTATGGTATATATTAAAATTTTTAAATATTAAACAAATTGATGTAAATTTTCATATATTTAAAGTTTTTGCTTCTTCTATAGGTATGTCTATGGATCACTTTTTTGCCAACGCCATGCCATGCCCTAATCGCCACGCTGGGCAGGCGGGTTGGCGATCGCAGGATGTAGCTTCTCTCACCGGTGATGCTGCTGCCCGTCACCTGCCTGTATTTATTTTATTTTATATTATTATATATATATATAGTATTAAAATAATCTGTAATAAGTTGTGTAATTGCCAGAACGCATATCTGACCTGTTGGTACCTATGTGATTATGTATGGGTATATGCCAAGGACAGACAACAACTGTCCTTGGCATCGTTTACATCTTTTTTGGCTAACATTTTTTGAAGTTTACCCAGATGGACACTAGACAGTTTTAGATTTACTAGATTGGGTGATACAAGCTTGCTCAACATCTGTATCTGTATCCTGGCAGCTGAGCCAGTTCAATGTATTAATAGCTAAGCTGATATATAACTACTATTTCAATAGTAGTGATCTATACATTTTCATTATAATTTTAATATAAAACAGGGTGATCGCGTTCCTTCTTTGGATAAGGGTAAGTCAATTTTGAGTACCTAGCTTCTACTTAAATACAATTGGTTATGTTTGAAATTTTTTCGGTCAAAGCTGGACAAAAATGGTAAAGAGGTAGATACATCCCATTAATTTATCTTCATACAACATAGATAGATATTTTGCAAGTGACATCATGCATTTATAGTTATGAATCACAAACTATTATATGATTATTCTGTCTGGTGTATTCTTGTTAAAGTGAATTCCGCACTCCTCCGGGAAACATGCCCAGGTATTGAGCATGTTTCCCAAGGGGTGCGGGTTTGAGTCCCGTCAGTACGATACAGTTTTGGATTGTGTGTAACAATAATATAAGGTGATTATTTATTTTTAAAGTTAACATTTCAAGAAACATAATAGTTTACATCGCCTCAAATTTTTTCGTCCATCAATCGCAGTGTTTGGCAACGTGTGGGTCGCGTCCCCTGGGGGTCGTGAAGCCTCTATAAAAGGGTCACGAGAGGTCACCAAGCCTCAGTAAAACAGAAAAAACAAAGTTTTAAAATAAATGTTTGTAATATGTGTTTGTAGGTGTTATAATTGAGAGGGAATGAGAACATATCTTGGGAGAGGCCTACGTCCAGCATTGAACTAACACCGGCTGATGATGATGATGAGAATGCATATAATATTTGTTTCTGAAGAAAACTATGTAATCTGTTTTCTGTAGGCCATGCAAGCGAAGCTGCGGACAGAAGCTAGTAATATAATAAAATCCTAACTAATATTATAAATGCGAAAGTAACTCTGTCTGTCTGTCTCACTTTCACGCCAAAACCACTGAACCGATTTAAATAAAATTTGGTACACAGATAGTCTAGAGCCTGAGAAAGGACATAGGTTACTTTTTAATGCAAATAAAGAGTTGAAAGGGAGATGAAATGTTTTAGGGATGTATCATCATTTTAGGAGCTAGAAGCTTGAAATTTATGTATTAGACTGTCGATTCGATATAAATAAATATGACATTCAAAGTTTGTAAAAGTTTGACCCTCAAGGGTGTAAAATAACAATAAGGTATAGGGGATGAAAGTTTATATGGGAATATGTTTGGTTTATGTGAATGTTCTACTCAACGGATTTATATGAAATTTGCTACACAGATAGTCTAGAGCCTGAGAAAGGCCACAGTCTTCTTTTAATGCGAAAAGAGGGTTTGTAAAGGGTTGAAAAGGGGGATGAAAAGTCGTATAGAAGTATCGTCATTTTTAAAGCAAGAAGCTTGAAACTTATTTTTTAGGTTGTTGATTCGATATAAATAAATATGACATTCAAAGTTTGTGAGGGGGAAAGGGGAGTGGCGGGGAGGGTAGGGGAGTGGAGGGAGAGGGTAAGGGACTGGAGGTGAGGATAGGGGAGTGAAGGGGAGTGGTGTGGGAGGGGAGGGGGAGGGGATGTGGAAGTGACGGTAAGGGGGAGAGGGAGGGTAGGATAAGTTTGGGGAAGGGGAGGGGAGGGGGTGGGGTTGTGGAAGGGTGCGGTGTAGCTGGGATACGTATGTGTTTTATTAGTTAATGCTACCCAAAGACACTTTTCCCTGCGGACGAAGTCAAGGGTGTAAAATAATAATAGGGAATAGGGGATGGAAGTTTGTATGGAAATATGTAAGGTTTATGTGAATGTTCTACTGAACGGATTTAAATGAAATTTAGTACACTGATAGTCTAGGGCCTGAGATAGGACATAGGCTACTTTTAAATGCGTAAAGAGGGTTGTGAAGGGTTGATAGGGGGGATGTATGAAAGTATCGTCATATTTAAAGCTAGAAGCTTGAAACTTATTGTTTAGGCTGTTAATTCGATATAAATATACTAAAAGTGCCCGCGGCTTCACCCACGTTAAAGACTTCTTTTATTTACTTAAAACTTTTATTTTGTTAAAACCTTTCTATCATAAAAGACAATCAAAGAAGTAAAAGCCAAATCAGTATATATAGACCATATTGATTTTCAAACTTTTTTACCAACCCCTTGCAAAAATCCTGCAACACGTATTTATTTATTTATTTACGGAAGTACTTAAGTAAATCTATAATTTTAAAAATAATGATCACTGCAGGAAGAGTGAATCTCACAACACAGGGTTTCCTAGTCTGAGATTCAAAGCGCATAAGCTTTGTTTTAGTATATAAGCAATTACGAAACTCTGTTTTAATGTGCTAAAGTGCAAATAAATTATAAATTAATAAGTTATATCTGGGGGGAATTTTTATAAAATCCTTGTTAGCGGATACCTACGTCATACGAGGGTCATTCAACAAGTACTTAGCTTCATCGCCCAATGGCACTGCGATTACAAAAAAATTTTACCATAGTACAGTGCAATGTTGTTGAAGCCTATTGTCAAAGTTTTAAACAATGACCTCTATTAGTTTTGTTTTAATGGCCTTTGAAAGCGAACGTGTCGGTCAGTTTAACAAAAATGGAAAAAGAGCAGTATCGTTCGGTGATTCGATTTTTATTTTTGGAAAGGAAAACGCGCAGTGAAATTAAAAATCGCTTGGATGCTGCTGTGTACAGTGACTCTTCTCCTTCGATGGCAACCGTCAAGAATTGGTTTAACGAGTTTGCTCGTGGCCGCAAGTCGGTTTTTGATGAGCCACGCCCACGTGCCCCGAAAACGGCTACTACGGAGGAAAACATAAAAAAAATCCACGATCTCGTGTTGGCAGACCGCCGATTGAAGGTTCGCGAGGTAGCTGACACTGTGGGCATTGCAGAAGGAACGGTGCATCATATTCTCCACGAAGAACTGGGCATGAGAAAGCTGTCAGCGCGATGGGTGCCGCGTTTGCACACACTGGACAACAACCACGACAACGCGCCGGCTCACAACTCTGCCGTCGCCATGGCCAAATTATTCGAATTGCTGCCCCATCCACCTTACTCTCCAGACTTGGCCCCCTGTGACTTCTTTTTGTTTCCAAACCTGAAAAAGTCACTCGCTGGAAAAAGATTTGGGTCGAATGAGGAGGTCATCACCGCCACGGAGGCCTATTTTGCAGACTTCAGGAAAACGTATTTTTTAGACGGGTTAAAAAAGTTGGAGCATCGCTGGGCCAAGTGTATTGAGTTAAAAGGAGATTATGTAGAAAAATAAATCGACACTTCAAAAATTTTCGTTTTTCTTTTGTAGGCTAAGTATTTATTGAACGACCCTCGTAACAACTATCTGCATTCTAAATTTCAGCGCAATCCGAAACAATATTGATTCTCAGACTTTGTTGCCCACTTTACCCTCTTAGAGTGGCATTTTGAAAAAGCCCGAAAATCGTATTTACTTATATATTTAAAGAAGTACTTGGGTTAAAAGTCGAATAAAATGACTATCCAAACTTTGAATCCCCGCTTCATCTCCTTAATGAGTGAACTTTGAAAAATCCTTTCTTAGCGGATACCTACGTCAAAATAACTATCTGCATGCCAAATTTCAGCGCAATCCGAAACAATATTAATTTCAGTCATGTTACCCCACATCACCCTTTTAGGGGTGGCATTTCGAAAAAGCCTAAAACACGTATTTACTTATTTATTTACTGAAGTTCTTGTGCGAAGTTTCGAATAGAAAAGACTATCTTATCTTGTTTCTCCATACAAACTTTGAACCCCCGTTTCATCCCCTTCAGGGGGAATTTTTGGAAAATCCTTTCTCAGAGGGAACTAACGTCGTAATAACTATCTGCAAATTTCAGCGCAATCCGAAACAATATGGATTTTCACACTTTGTTACCTCATTTCACTCTCTTAGGGGTGTAATTAAAAAAACCCTGAAACACGTATTTACTTATTTTTTTACTCAAGCACTTGTATGAAGTTTCGAATAGAAAATACTATCTAATCTTGTCTCTCCATACAAACTTTGAACCCCCGTTTCATCCCCTTCAAGGGTGAATTTCGAAATTTTTGGAAAATCCTTTTTCAGAGGTAACTAACGATGTAATAACTATCTGCATGCCAAAATTCAGCGCAATCCGAAACAATATAGATTTTCACACTTTGTTACCCCATTTCACCCTCTTAAGGGTGGATTTTCAAAAAAACCTGAAACACGTATTTACTTATTTTTTTACTGAAGCACTCGTATGAAGTTTCGGATAGAAAAGACTATCTATATATTGGAAAATCCTTTCTTAGTACACCCCTACGTACTAAGACATATACACCCTACAAATTCCAAGTCTCTACGACCAGCGGTGTAGGCTGTGCGTTGTCTGTCAGTCAGTCAGTCAGTATGTCAGGACAAAGATGCTTATAGTTTTAGATATGACATTCAAAGTTTGTGAGGGGAAGGGGGAGGGAGAGGGAGGGGAGGTGGAAGTGAGGGGTAGGGGAGAGGGGATGGGAGTCGGGGAGGGGGAGAGGGAAGTGGGGGGAAGAAAGAGGGGAGGGGGATTAGCGCGGTGTGGTACGGTGCGGTGTAGGTGGGATACGCATGTGTCTTATTTGTGAAATAATTAGCCTAAATAATTTAAAATGCTACCCAAAGACACTATTCCACGCGGACGAAGTCGCGGGCACAGCTAGTACAGATATAAACAGTGCAGGTAGGGCGTCGCGATTTTTTTTTTCATACTTAGTGGCTGAATAAAAACCGGCCAAGTCGAGTTGCACTCATCCACAGAGGCTTCCGTACCAACGTTGGCGGGTACCAATTAAGCTAGACCTCTAAATTGTAGGAACGCTCATATAACTTAGAAGCCTATCTTAATTGGAGTAAACTATGTATGTATGGGGACACCCTTTAATTTTCAAGGTTTGGCAATTTTTAGGGTTCCGTAGCTGAATGGCAAAAAACGGAACCCTTATAGATTCGTCATGTCTGTCTGCCTGTCTGCCTGCCTGTCTGTCTCTCAGCCTGCCTGTCTGTCTGTCTGTCTGTCCGTCCGTATGTCACAGCCATTTTATTCCGAAACTGTAAGGACTACAACATTTAAACTTGGATACGTAGATGTATTCTGTGAACCGCTTTTCGATTTTTATACAAAAATATATAAGTTTAAGGGGGACATCTCATACATGTAACAGTAACAAAAAAAAATCTGCAAACCTATACGTGTGGGGTGGGTGTCTATGGATAGGACTTTAAAAATGACATTGAGGTTCCTTAAATTATTTTATCTCAAAGTCAATTATTTAAAAGATGGCGCGTCTAAAGTGGTAAAATGTGTGTCCCCCCTATAACTTTTGAAGTAAGGGAGTTAAAAATCTAGAAAAAATATTTTTTGTAGATCTCTATAAAAACTTTCAACGAAAATTGGTTTGAGAGAGAAACGAGATAAAGTCAGCAGTTTTTGAGATATAGTGACCGCAAATATAACTTTGTGTTTCATACAAACACTATGAAAAACAAAGTTAATGTTTTGGTTGCGAAAAATCATAGTTATAGAACACTCTACTGTGTTACGGAACCCTACGAGTGCGAGTCCGATTTGCACTTGGCCAGTTTATTTTATTTTTCGTAATTTTTCCATTATTTATGCTGTAACTCTATTTGACCTTGCGTCTTGCCAAATTTCATGATTCTAGGTCAACGGGAACTACCCTATAGGTTTTCGACCCAAAACCTATAGGGTACTTCCGGTTTACCTAGAATTGTCAATTTTGGTTAAAACGAAGGTCTTATAACACAGCACAAGTAAAGGAAAAATTCCAAAAAATAAAAAAGTTAAAGGTAAGGTAAATTTTGGTACCTACTTACAAGTTTTCGCAAGAATCTAAATTTGCCCATATCATTTTATCGTGTTGACTTCTACAGTAAAAGGATAAATAAACAGCCATCAAAACGGGAAAATTGTATAGATAATTTAGGCCAGTACTTTGATTAGCTGAAATAAAAAAAATACCAAAATTTTTATATGTTAAAATTGTTCATAGAAATCTCCAATTTCATAGGTGAAGACCTAATATTATTATTACCATAATATTTTAAAGAATCAAGAAATCAGCAGCATAGTGAGATTGCAGATTGTTCTTAATTCGCTAGACAGCTGTTACGGATGCTTGTCTTCATATCTCTGAAGATACTCATCAGATCTCGATGAACCACATGGGATGTATACTCACTCATAGAAAACATAATTTATCAAGAAGGTTAATAAACGACGGAATTATGAGGTGACAAAATTAGATGGCATTTATCGTAGAAGTTCCGTTGTCAGTCTCCGAAACTCATCATCAGATCTTTACGAATTCAAACTGGGTGGTCTTAATAGTTTCAGAATAAAGTGGCTGTGACATACGGACAGACAGACAGACATGACGAATCTATAAGGGTTCAATTGTTGCCATTCGGCTACGGAACTCTAAAAATTAGTCAAACTAAAAATACTTCTGTATTAGTGTTGTAAAGTTGAACACAGTAAAAATTCTCATGTCACTAAACACACGTTTTAGAATATTCTTTTTAGGGTACCGTACCCAAAGAGTACCAAAGGAACCCTATTACTGAGACTTCGCTGTCCATCCGTCCGTCCTCCGAACATTACAGGGCTGTATCAGGTATCTCCTTAACCGTAATAGGTAGATTGAAATTTTCACGAAGTATGGATTACCACAGAATAATGAATAATACTATTTTCTACTAAATAAAAGTTTTATTCAGTAAGTGAACGAAGTTTGTAACGGGTGACGCCGCGGCGGGCTTTTAGTTTACCATAAAGATGGTGGTGACTGGTGTGAATGAATAGGACAAAAACTATATATAACCAGTGATATTACAAATTTTTATCGTTTAATGTCTTTTTGTTACTCCTTTTTACATCTTTAAATTTTCGTTTATAAAATCTTAATGTGGCGTATATGCGCAATCGAATGAACAGTTTCATAAGATGCATACAAACAAAAACATACAGACGAATTGAGAACCTCCTCCTGTTTAGAAGTCGGTTAAAAACAAAATAAAGTTAAAAATTAAAGAGGTACCCGTACAAAAAACTTATTTTTCAGGCAAATTTTGTTCAATCGGAACTCTACGTGATCGAGTCCGACTCGCACTTGGCCAGTTAATTTTTGTTTGAGTGAGTAAACTTTCCGTTTGGTCCCATTGTAATTTCATTGAGATCTAATATAATAAGTATTTTCCAGAGATCTATAAAAACCTCAAAGCGCGGCATTTTGAAGTCAGTTTTTAGGGTTCCATACCCAAAGGGTAAAACGGGACCCTATTACTAAGACTCCGCTGTCTGTCTGTCCGTCCGTCCATCTGTCACCAGGCTGT
The DNA here is from genome assembly GCA_954871355.1 of Cabera pusaria. NCBI lineage: Eukaryota > Metazoa > Arthropoda > Insecta > Lepidoptera > Geometridae > Cabera > Cabera pusaria. The sequence continues at coordinate 20,091,626 of OX940888.1, forward strand.
ATCTCATGAACCGTGATAGTTAGACAGTTGAAATTTTCACAGATGATGTATTTCTTTTGCCGCTATAACAACAAATACTAAAAACACAATACAGTTTAAAATCATAAGAAAATCATAGTAATGCCGGAAAATACACGTTTCTCGTATGGGGACCCCCATTCGAGAAACGTGTATTTTTCGGCATTTCAATGTTACGCCATCTATGAACGCTTAGGTAAACGTCCATAGATGGCGTTATATTGAAATGCCGATCCCGAACACCTTTGTGTAAACTTTCACTTAGATAACGTTAGACGTTACATGGCGTTATAAGAAACTAGCTGTGCCCGCGACTTCGTGCGCGTGGAATGGGAATTGGGTAGCATTCACTAATAAGACACATACGTATCCCACTACACCGCACCGCACCACGCAACGATAATTCCCCCTTCCTCCCTCCCCTCACTTACCCTCCCCATCACTTTCACATCCCCTCCTCCACCACTCCCCATTTCCCCTGACACACTGAATGTCATATTTATTTATATAGAATCAACAGCCTAAAAAATAAGTTTCAAGCTTTTAGTGGTTTTGGCGTGAAAGTGAAACAGACTCAAAGTAACTAACTCTACTTTCGCATTTATAAAATTAGTAAGGATAAGCACGCGGCTCACAACTCTGTTTTATATATACTATGGCCCTAGTATCTTTATCAACACCATCAACACCAATATTATAAATGCGAAAGTCAGTTTGTTTATTTGTTTGTTTGTTTGGGACTTCTTCACGGTCAAAGGGCTTGACCGATTTGGCTGAATTTTTTTATAAAGATAGTACATAGGGCAGAATAGGATATAGGACACTTTTTGTTTGGCTATCGAGTCAGTGGGTTCAGATATTTTTGATTGAATTTTGTAAATATGAGACTTCTTCTCGAATTAACGGCATGACCGATTTGCCTGAAATTTTGTATGAATGTCATAGGGCAGAATAGGATATAGAATACTTTTTTTCTGGCTGTCGAGTCAGGGGGTCCAGATATTTTTAATTGAATTTTGTAAATATAAGACCTAACCAAACCAAAATCATTACTTACTTTAACAATAGAGGATATCTAGTGCGACTTTGGGGTCGTCTATGCCATGGTGACTTGGCCTAAGAGATCATCGATCTAGACCTCAAAGGTCATAAAGACTCAAATAATGCGAGCGAAGCCGCGGGTAACAGCTAGTTAATTATATATGCTATAATGTTCTAAAATTGTGGAAACCTTTCGGTAAGTGATGATGCGGTCGAAGATGGTAAGCACGCTAGGCCTAGAATGGGAACTCTCTCTCAGCTCTCAAGGATAGCTGCCGGAAGACATTAGATGTTTGGTGACAGATTTTCTAACTTGAGGGTGGTAGCTGGCCAGGCGGACACTAGATATCGAGCCCAAACTCGGTAGTGTTTTGTCTTTTATCACAGATATTCCGTGGCTGCCTTCCAGCTTCATCTTCAGACCCTAGATATCACTAGGCGTAGAGTTCTCGTCAAGACAAATCAATCGAGCCCAAACTCGGTAGAGTTACGTTGATTTATCACAGAGACGCCGTGGCCACCTTCCAGCTTCATCATCAGACCCTGGATATCATCTAGGTGAAAAGTTATCTTCAAGATGAATCAATCGAGCTCAAACTCGGTAGGGTTATGTTGATTTATTACAGAGATGTCATGGCCACCTTCCAGCTTAATCATCAGACCCTGGATATCATCTAGGCGTAAAGTTCTCGTCAAAACAAATCAATCGAGCCCAAACTCGGTGGGATTATGTTGTTTAATCACAGAGATGCCACCTTCCGTCTCCATCATCAAACCAGCTCCATGGTACCATATCATTGTATTGTCACCGAAGATACATAAACTGTATACCAAATTTGAGTCCAATCGGACACCAGGAAGTGGGTCTAATTTAGCTTCCAAGATTCCACCCGAACCACAGAATAATGAATAGCCCGAACATACATAGTGACATACATACATTGCAAGTTAAATAAAAGCTTGAAAAAAGGAGGAGGTTCTCAATTCGACTGTAGGTATTATTATATATATATTTGTGGGTGTTCGCGGATAACTTCGTCGTTTATGATTGGATTTTGATTTTTTTTTGTTGGAAAGAGGATATCGCGAGGGTGGTACCATAGTAATTTCATCGAGATCTGGTAAGTATCTCCAGAGATATGGAACACCTCAAACTTGGTACTGAAAATTAATAGCGCGGCATTTGAAGTCGGAAGAATTTTAAACGATCTTATTACATTGACATTTTAAAACTTTATTATTTGAAGTTGGACAGTTTTATTGTTTAAGAACGTAGGCTATCCTTGTATTGGCGGATCTTCAGATACCTATGGTGGCAGCATTTGAAGTCGAGTCCTTAAAGAAGTGTTTTTATTAAAATTATGGATATATTACATTTTAGTTGAAAAGGTGTTAATTAAAAAGTACTATTATCAAATATTAAATAAATTGTTTTATTTATATCACTGACTCCACCCACGTACACATACCTAACTAGTTATGTAAGTAGGTACATGGTTATGTGAGGACTTGGTTGACTTAGAATTGTCAATTTTGGTTATAAATAAGGTCTTACAGCACAAGTAAAGGAAAAATTCCGAAAGATAAATAAAGTTGAAAATTTTGACAAGTTATCGCGAAAATCTAAATTTGCCCATATCTTTTTATCGTGTTGACTCAGGACCTTGATTTTTAGGGTTCCGTAGCCGAATGGCAAAAAACGGAACCCTTATAGATTCGCCATGTCTGTCTGTCCGTCCGTATGTCACAGCCATTTTATTCCGAAACTATTAGGACTACAGAATTGGAATACTAACTTGGTAGTTAGATGTATTCTAAAAACCGCTTTCCGATTTTTATACAAATATAAAAGTTTAAGGGGGGGGCATCCCATACATGGAAATGGAACAAAAAAAAATTTTTTTCATCAAACCTATACGTGTCTATGGATAGGTCTTTAAAAATGACATTGAGGTTCCTAAAATCATTTTTTCTCAAAAGATGGCGCGTCTAAAGTGGTAAAATGTGTGCCCCAACCCCCCCCCCCCTCCCTCTAACTTCTAAAGTAAGGGAGTGAAAAATCTAGAAAAAATATATTCTGTAGATCTCATTAAAAACTTTCAACGAAAATTGGTTTGAACGAGATACAGTCAGCAGTTGTTGAGATATAGCGACCGCAAGTATAACTTTGTTTTTTATACAAACACTATGAAAAACAAAGTTATTTTTGTAGTTGCGAAAAATCATAGTTATAGAATACTCTACTGTGTTACGGAACCCTACGAGTGCGAGTCCGACTTGCACTTGGCCTCTTGACCTCAGTATCTGGTATAAATTCAACTTGTTAGGTCCACCCGTTCCTGAGAAAGTCTGTGGTGACAGACGGACAAGAAAGTGATCTTATAAGGGTTCCTTTTTTACCTTTTGAGGTACGGAACCCTAATTATATCCGTCCATTCCATATATAACGATTAACGCTACAGCAAATTTTCCTTTCCCCCAATCAAAAAAACGCGATCGACAAAAAATTACCTAGTTTTCTAAAGTATGCCTACTTTAGGTATTCTGCAAGTCAGAATGATCAGCTAGGTTATATAGGTACAATCAAATCAAAATTTATTTATTTCAAAAACATGAATTACGATAGATTTAGTTAGCACAATTGTACATTGAATCTGTGATAGAACCCTGTATTGCAGTATATTCACCCCATGACATTATAGTAACAATAATTTAAACGTCATTCCGATAGGCATAACCTCGGACGAAATAAGAAGTCTCCTTATTTCGTCAGGCTGAGCGCAGACTACAGACAAAACAGTCTTAAGACTGTCTCAAGACAGTTTTGTCTATCACCCTGCGCACACTGCGAACAAAACTTTTTTGTCTGCGAGGATACGACACAGAACAAGATATAGAATGGACACTTTGATCACTCCACCAATACATGTATTATGTACCTACCTACAATTTGTCTTCTTCAGTTATACAGTAACTAGATATCTACTTTATCATTTTTAGGGTTCCGTTTCTCAAAAGGTAAAAAAAGGAACTGAGCGCTCATACAATTTAGAGGTCTAGCTTAATTGGAACCAATCATAAAATATGTTAATAAATAAAATAGTGCTATTGAGTGATTTATTTACGTCGCGTCGTTCGCGTGTGGCGCGTCCTTGCTCAAGTTAGTTCCTCGATAGCTCAAAATCGGTAGGGAGGTGAGTAAGCCTCGATTGTTGGGGCGAACAGAGTGTCCATTCTATACGTAGTATCTGTTCTGTGTTGCATCGTTTTTCTTTGTCGGCACCGAGAACAAATAATAATACTACGTATAGAATAGACACTCTGTCCCACCCACCAATCGAGGCTTCCTCAACTCGCCTCTGATTCTGGAGCTGCTGAGGAGCTACTTTAAGCAAGGCACCACACGCGGACGACAACAGAACAATAATACTACTCACGTGAAAATTAACGTCTACTTCATACATATATGTTGGGACCAGTACACACAAGAGGTTTAAATTTACGTAGGTATAATATAGAATTATATATAAAAACCAGCAAAATCGAGTTGAACTCGCCCACCGAGGCTTCCGTACCAACTTCTCAGACTAGTTTAAGGGACAAATTTATCTTTGTAGTTCGATCCATATAGGAAATGTATTGCAACAGCTACAATTAATCATAAGTTAAATATTATGTTTCTTTGAAGTGTTTCACACTTTATATTTTTGTAAATTGTTAAACAATTATTTGTTTAACAATTAATCATAAGTTTGTAAAAGTGAATTAATCGTTTTTAGGGTTCCGTATCTCAAAAGGTAAAAAAGGAATCCTTATAAGATCACTTTCTTATCCGTCTGTCCGTCTGTATGTCCGTGTGTCACCACCGATTTTCTCAGGAACGGGTGGACCTAGCAAGTTAAAATTTATACCAGATACTGATGTTTATGGTCCTAATTAGATATATAAAAATCAAGATCCAGAGTCAACACGATAATAAGATATAAACATATTTAGATTTTCGCCAAAATTTGTAAGTACCTAAATTTACCTTTATTTTCAACTTTTTTATTTTTCGGAATTTTTCCTTTACTTGTGCTGTAATACCTTGATTTTGACCATAGTTGACAATTCTAGGTCAACCGGAAGTACCATATAGGTTTTGGGTCGAAAACCTGTAGGGTACTTCCCGTTGACCTAGAACCATGAAATTCGACAAAGAGTAAGACCTTGCTGCAGCACAAAAAAAGGGGAAATTTCAAAAACGAAACAAATATTAAAGTAAATGGTGTCCCATACATACATAATTAACGCCAGTTAAGATATGCCTCTGAGTTATATGAGCGCTCATACAATTTAGGGGTCTAGCTCACCAAACTTAAGTTTGGTGCCAAAAGGTAAATATGTAACTAAAATTGTGCCTCTGTGTAATTTATTTTATTCATAGTTGACGCTAATTAAGATAGGCCTCTGAGTTATATGAGCGCTCATACAATTTAGATGTCTAGCTAACCAAACTTAAAAAATGTAAATAAATAAAATAGTGCTATTGAGTGATTTATTTTCGTCGCGTCGTTCGCGTGTGGCGCGTCCTTGCTCAAGTTTGTTCCTCGACAGCTCAGAATCGGTAAGGAGGTGAGGAAGCCTCGATTGTTGGAGCGAACAGAGTGTCCATTCTATACGTAGTATCTGTTCTGTGTTGCATCGGTTTTCTTTGTCGGCACCGATAACAGATAATAATACTACGTATAGAATAGACACCCTGTACTACCCACCAATCGGGGCTTTCTCACCTCCCTATCAATTCTGAGCTGTCGAGGAGCTAACTTGAGCAAGAACGTGCAACACGCGGACGACGCTACGAGACGATTGTTTTTAAAACATAACCCTCCTTCTTCCGCAGTCCGGTGACTGCGAAAGGAGGGTTAATATATGTATATATATATATATATACATACATATTATATATATATATTAACCGTATATATATTATATATACATTTGTATATACATATAAATGTATGAATGTATGTATATTTCTTTGGCACGCCCTAGAGCCTGAATGGCTTATCGTATTTTTATGTTAGTGGTGTCAACAGCAAGTATTAAAAAGATAATTCTTGTTTTCAAAAAGCTTCGTCAATTGCAGACGAGAATACTATCAGATCTGTATATACAAAGTTTTGAATTCCCACCATATTTGCAGGGGTATGTATACTCCATGTAAAGAAATCAGTAAAAAAATATATATTAAAAAAATATATATAATTAACTAGGTACTTGAAATCAAACCTTCTTAAATCGACTCGCTCTTGGCGAACTACACGCACTCAGTCATACCGCCGCCACAGGCGCCGCATTGCCTTTCGGCAAAAATCAAAGGGGCCGCGTCCGTCGGCGGCGACCGGTGAAACATGTTTGTGTTATTATGTTCGTTTTGTCGCTTCATTTTTAACCGACTTCAAAGGTTTCTCAATTCGACCGTATATATGTTTTTTTTTTTATGTTTGTTCGCGGATAACTTCGTCGTTTACGAACTGATTTTGATTATTCTTTTTTTGTTGGATAGGAGATATCTCAAGTGTGGTACCATGGTAATTTTATCGAGGTCTGATTAGTATCTCCAGAGATATGGAGATAAACACCTCAAAATTGGTACTGAAAATTAATAGTGCGACATCGAAGTCTGTTCTTTTTAACCGACTTCAAAAAATGGAGGAGGTTTCTCAATTCGACCGTATATATGTTTTTTTTTTATGTATGTTCGCGGATAACTTCGTCGTTTATAGAACGATTTTCATTATTGTTTTTTTGTTGGAAAGGAAATATCCCAAGTGTGGTACCATGGTAATTTTATCGAGGTCTGATAAGTATCTCCAGAGATATGGAGATAAACACCTCGTAATTGGTACTGAAAATTAATAGCGCGGCATTGAAGTCGGTTCTTTTTTAGTTTTTTAAAAGATCTTATTTAGTTTTTAAACGATATTATAGCCTAGTGGTGAGTCGTAGTCACTTGTTATTGCCAAGACAAAGTTTGTAGAGAAGACAAAATAAACGAATAACATCGTTTAAAAAACTAAAACATTCGACTTCAAATACCGCGCTATATTTTCAGTACAAAGTTTGAGGTGTTTATCTCCATATCTCTGGAGATACATGGAGGGAAGGATAGCTGGAGGGGATTGGATGTGGAAGTGAGGGGAAGGGGGAGGGTAGGTAAGCGAGGGGGAGGTTGGGGGGTTTAGGTGGAAGTGAGGGGGGAGGGGGAGGGGAGAGCATGTGAGGGACGGAGGGAAAAGGGGAGTAGCGTGGCGTGGTACGGCGTGGTGTAGTTGGGATACGTATGTGTCTTATTTGTTAATGCTACCCAAAGACACTATTCCACGCGAACGAAGTCGCGGGCACAGCTAGTATTTATTATATATATATATATATACATTTTTAAGGTTTGTTAGCAGATAACCGCGTCGTTTATGAACCGATTTTGATTATTTTTTTTTTGTTGGAAAGGAGATATATATAAAGAGGTCTGATAAGTATCTCTAGAGATATGAAGATAAACACCTAAAAATTGGGACTGAAAATTAATAGCGCGGCATTGAAGTCGGTTCTTTTTAACCGACTTCACAAAAAAGGAGGAGGTTCTCAATTCGTAAGAATCTTTTTTCTTTTTTATTTTAGTTCACCGATTACTCGAAGATGCCTGAACCGATTTGAAAAATTATTTTTTTGTTTCAAAACATACCCTTCCCAGGTTCCATTTAAATTTTAACGAAATCGGCCGAACCGTTCTTAATATATCAACATTTGTATTATGACGCATTTACTTATCTCGACGACTTACTACTTGGCTGGCACTTTACCTACTGGCACTGATTATATAATAGTTACTACGTCTACTGGCTACTTTGACTAGCGCGACGTTTGAAGTCGTTTCTTTTAGTTTTTTTAAACGATCTTAAATTATTTAGTTTTTAAACGATCTAATCTGAAGTCGATTAAAATAAAATAAATAGTTTTTCTTTTTCCATACAAGTTGTTCGTACCCGTCTAACAGGATGCGTTTATTTTATTTGTTAAGGTGCGTACAGACAATGTAACATAACGTATTGTATAACATGGTGAGATAACATGTTTCAGATGATTTGGACACTCATAAAACATGTTCAAATAACATCGCCAGTCGTCAAAGCGCCGCTTCGCTTTTCGGCAGAATTCAAAGCGGGCCGCTTCCATCGGCGAATCACGTGTACACGGTAAGGCGCGGTTTATACAGAAGAAACGTGGCGCGGACGGATGTCAGTGTGGACGTTCGTTCCCATTCTGGGTTCGTGTGACGGTTTCGAGGCGAGCCTCCTTACCCTGGTTGGGCTCTGGGGCAACTACCCTCAGGGTACGCGCGGGTTTTAATCAGCGCTATAGTGGTCCGATATGGTCGTTGGCCAGATCTGGGCGTGGTGGTCATGTTGGCCATCTTGGCATGGTGGTCTTGTGCTGCTGTGGTAACCGCTACTCCTCCTCTTTGCTGCTTTCATCCACCGGGACTAAGTCGCGTGGGAGTGCACGCCAGGTCGATACAGCGCCATCAGGCGGCCGGGCGTGGTGCGGTGCAATGTTCTGGAGGTGAGGGTGTGGTCCGTTGTCTGCACGGTCATATTGACAGCGCGCCAACCGGACCACGAACTCCCTCACCGTCTCAATTTTCACGTCCCGGGCGTTGGCGTCATTGCGTACGTATCGACCGGCTCCCGTGCATATCCGCAGGGTGACGTTCTGAATGATCTGAAGACGCTTGCGCTGGGTTTCCGAGCATAGGGCATACCACGCAGGAGCAGCATACGTCATCTTCGTGCGTATATACGTCTTGTATATGCCGACTTTGGTGTAGAGTGGCAGCTTCGATCGGAGGACCGGATGGAGGAGGGCCTTAGCGGCTTTTGCTTGGTGGACTGCGTGATCCACGTGCGGGCGCATCCTCAACGTCCGGTCGATGTAGAAGCCCAGGTACTTTGTACTCGTTTCCCACTTGACGTCTTGTTCTCGGAGCTGCAGTGGAGGTGGCAGGATGGGTTTGGGCTCTGGTCAGCAGCGTGGCCGTCTTCCTCACGTTGACGGCCATGCGCCACTTGTCCAGCCAGACTGACAGGATGTCCAGAACCTTCTGCATTCTGTTGGCGGCTATAGTAGCTTTGACAGAGGACGTTATATACGCACTGTCGTCGGCAAAAAGTGCTAGTGTTACTCCTCGTTCTCCTGGTGCAAGGTGTTCGTCCGCCAGAACCGGTATGTCGTCTGTGTAAACCGCGTACATGTACGGTGAGAGACAACTCCTCTGGGAGACTCCCGCTGCGATCTGCCGGTTGCCGGAAGTGGCGCCCTCGACGGACACGCAGAACTGTCGGTTTCTCAGGAACGATGATACGATATGAATTAGCGCCGCTGGAGTCGGTGTCCTGGATAACTTGTAGATTAGGCCTTCGTGCCACACTCTATCGAAGGCCTTCTCGATGTCCAGGAACACGGCGACGCTTCTACTATTTCGGTTCAGTTCACTGGTGAGCTGGTGGATCACCCTCGTCAGCTGGAGCGTTGCGGAGTGACGCGTGCGGAAACCAAACTGCTCCTCACGTGGGGTGAAGTGAGGGCGCAGTCTCCGCAGCAGTAATCGCTCGAACAGCTTGGCGAGGTGTGACAGCAGGGTAGTAGGGCGGTAGCTGGAGGGTAGACGACGGACCTTGCCGGGTTTGGGTAGTACTATGACTTTCCCTGTCTTCCACGTTGCGGGAAAGTATCCTGTTCTTAAGATACCGTTGAAGAGTCTGTCTATACACACCAGACTTCTCCGCGGCATCTGCTTGAGTTCCGCGTTCGACACCTCATCTAGACCGGGTGCCTTTTTCGTCTGTAAATAGCGTACAGCTCGTGCCACTTCCATTGGGGAGATGAAATCATCCCCTCCCAGCGGGGGCGCCGAAATCTGCAGCAGTTGGACTACTTCCGCGGATACTGCGTTGTAGTGGGGCACGACAACAGGTTCAGCATTGAGAGGAACGGGATGCAGCTGAAACTGTGATTCTAAATGATCAACCAACAGTTCTCTTTCCGCTGGGGCAAATTTCCGGCTTCCTGATGAGTCCGTTAGTGGGTAGACTGGTATCTTAGCCCTTAACAAACTCCTATTCAGGGCATGGAGGTTGGTTTCGTCTTCAGTGGCTTGGGCGATACGAGAATCCCATGCGTCACCTCTCCACTTCTTGACTTCATTGGCGAGCGTTGCAGTTATAGCATTTAGTCGTGCTTTTGTTGTTGGGCAGCGGGTGCGGGCCCATAGTTCACGCATCGCACGTTTCTTTGCCCTTAAGCGGCCTGGGAGTTCTTCGCGCCAGCTTGTTCGAGGTTCAGTAGTAGATGCTGCTTCTTTTGCTTCTTTGATGGAGGCAGTTATTTCAGCCGTGCATCTCTCCACGTCCTCCGATGTGGTTAATCGGCCTACTATCATCGTCATCAGTCGTTGTTGGAACTGGTGCCAATTGGTCTTCGTGTAAGTACCCCGACAAAGAGTTGCTTCTGCCGAAGCTCCAACCGTGATGAGCAGTGGTAGGTGCTGCTCATCCAGATCGTAGAGGACCTCCAGATGAATTGGGGCTGGCAGGTTCTTGTGGGCTACTACATCGATGACGTCCGGGTTGTGGCGTGGATTGGATGGTATGTGGGTAGGAGAGTCTAGGCCGATTACTTCGTAACCATTCCTCTCCGTATCCTCTTGGAGTTTTCTTCCGATGGTATTAATGACTCTGGTGTGGGGGCACACCAAATGTTTGGCGTTGAGGTCCGCTGCCAGCAGGGTTGGAGTGGCGTCCATAAAGATACGCCTCATATCACCAGGGTCGAAGTTGGAGTTCGGTGGCCGAAATCCGTTAAATATCTTCACATCGTGTCCTCCAAGTTGGACCACGACGGCAGTGGTTTTGGTGATTTGATTGGTTAGGTCACCAACTACGTCGTGCACTATGTCCCTCCGCACTAAGGCAGCCGTTCCACGATATGGTTGGCCCTGGGGTGACATCGTCATGCCGGTACACGAAGTAGTTGGCGAATTTAAATTGTTCCGTCTTCTTCAGCTTGGTCTCACCCAGGAGGATGATATGAACATCCTGCGAATGGGTGAGAATGCGTAAGTTGTCGGTCTTGGTCTTGATGCCACCCGGGTACCAGTACAGTATGCGGAGGTCTTATCTATGCATACTAGAACCGGGATAGTGCGGACAGTCCTCGCATAGCTGCCGTCCGAAGATCGTCCGGCTGCTATGGCTGCAAGTAGGCCCACCAGGGCTCCCACCAATGCTGAGATGGGTTCCGGGAAGGTACTCTGCTGTTGACCTGCTTGGTAGCAGGGGTATCCGGCTTGAGTAAAGACGGCTGTCATTTGTGGCTGGTATGGTGGGGCCCATGGGTATGGACCTGTTGTCATGGGTCTTGTAGGAAACCTTGCTGCAGAGCGTGGGCGTGGCTGGGCAAAAGCACTCGCACCTGCTTGCATATAGTATGGTGCTCCTGGTGGTCCCTCTGGCCAGTCTCGGTGTGGGTCTAGTCACTGCCGATGCTGTGGTGGTGGTACCCGTGACAACCTGAGTTACTGGCACGAAGTGTACTCGTGACTCTGGTCTCGGTCTGGTCTCTGTTAGTGCTTGTGCTGGTCTTGGTACTTCTGTTGTATTAGTGGTGGGCTGTTACGGTTGGTGTTGCAGGGGTGCCCCTTCTGTCGCAGTGTCCGATTCTCCTGCTGGCGTACTAGCAGGTGCTTGCCGTCTTCTTGGGGCTCTCCACCTTGAGCGAGGTCTGGTTGTTGCTGGCTCGGGTAGTGGAGGGTAGTGCGCCATGGAGGCTCTAGACGGCCCATAGGTTACTGTGGGTGCAAGTAGCCTTGGGTCTTGTGGTGGTTGCATCTTGGGCAGGAATGGTGTGAAGTTGGCCGGTCGCATTGAGGGGGGGTACCGAGGTGGATGCTGCCGTGGGCGCGACGCTTTCTGGTCTACCCTCCCTTCGCGTTCTCTTCCTTCTTATCCCTCCTATTCCTCCCCTACGGTGCACTGTGGGGGCGCCTCGTGGTATTGAGTCGTTAGCTGGAGGGCGCGGACGGATGGCGGAGGTAGATAGTCAAAGTAACGCAATATAAACCTTATAGTGCGTAATATAGAGTAATTTTTGGCTTAAAGAGAATTGCGCCCGGTTCTTTAAAACGTTAGCCGATCGTGTCAGAGGCTAAAATAAGAAGCCAATACTGCCAAAATGGTAGGTAGGAACCTGCCACATATGGTCACACTAGCCGTATCGCGCCAAGTGTCTCCGCCATTTCAGTATAATTTACGAAACTACGTGATATAAGTTGGCGCCACGCCACAAGCCCTCGCCAAGTCTCTTCTGTATAAACCGCGCCTAATATTCGCGAAACAGTCGTCAAAGCGCCGCTTCGCCTTTTGCGGCAAAGTTCAAAGAGGCCGCGTCCATCGACGGAACACGTGTACACTACTGAATAGGCTTGGGCTAACTATATCCAACAGAGGAGTGAGTACATCGTATATAATTCCATGTAAGGATATATATCCGCTTAGTATGTCCGCTTAATATATTATCCGCTTAGTATAACTGCTTAGTATGTTCGGTATATCCATGTGAAATGTGTTTCAGACTTTGCAGATAAATAGATAAATAATACTTCAATGATTAGTATATCCCATATCCAAAATAAAAAATATCCGCATTTCATAACCGATATTATGTAACATTATAAGACCGTACCTGTTGTGTTTTTGCATTGTTTTTGTACCCGTTGTTAGTGATGATGACGTGATCCAGAATAATATGGCAAGGTTGCCTAGAAAATACCTATTCACTTACGGCTTTACTTTTTAACCGATTTCACATTTTTTTTTGTGTTTCATAAAGGTATACCGGATATATGGGATATACTAGTATTAAGGTTTCGGGAAGTGGAATGATGGGTATATATTCGCTTAGGGATATATATCCGAAGATATAGATGTGTCCGGAGTTACCCAAGCCTACTAACCGAGAACGACAAACGATAATTGTTAAATAACATTGTTATTCTAATGTGTACAGTAATGTTTTGGGTTGCAATGTTGAATAACAAGGTTACATGGTGTGGACGTGTTATATATTTACTATAATATATTTATATAACACAAGTTAAATAACATGTTACATAGTCTGTACGCACCTTTATCAAATCAGACATTTTTTAGGGTCCCGAAACCAAAGGGACCCTAGGGACTACTGAGACTTCGCTGTCCATCCGTCCGTCTGTCTATCCGCCTTTCTCAAAGCTGTATTTCCTTTACAGTAATAGGTAGATACTTGACATTTTCACTAAGTATGTATTATTATGGGGATTTAAAAACAAATACTAAAAACTAAAATAAAGTTAAAAATAAAACTGGCTAAGTCGAGTTGAACTCGCCCACCGAGGCTTCCGTACGAACCAATTCAGCTAGATCTCTAAATTGTATCAGCGCTCATATAACTCAGAGGTCTACATTAATTGGCGTAACCTATGTATGTATGTACACCTTTTATTTTCAACTTTTTTATTTTTTGGAATTTTTCCATAATTTGTGCTGTACCTTGCTGCTTGCCAAATTTCATGATTCTAGGTCAACGGGAAGTACCCTATAGGTTTTCGACCCAAAACCTATAGGGTACTTCCGGTTTACCTAGCATTGTCAATTTTGGTTATAAGCAAAGTCTTAGAGCACAAGTATAGGAAAAATTCCGAAAAATAAAAAATGTTGAAAATTAAGGTACATTTGGTACTAACAAGTTTTCGCGAAAATCTAAATTTGCCCATATCTTTTTATTGTGTTGATTCAAGACCTTGATTTTTATACACCCAATAGGGACTATAGACTTCAGTATCAGGTATAAATTTCAAATTGCTAGGTCCACCCGTTCCTGAGAAAATCAGTGGTGACACACGGACAGACAGACGGACAGACAGACACACAGACAGAGAGACAGACGGACAAGAATGTGATCTTATAAGGATTCCTTTTCTACCTTTTGAGACACGGAACCCTAAAAACGGTTAATTTACTTTTACAAACTTATGATTTGTAGTTGTTGCTATACATTTCCTATGGATCGAACTACAAAGTTAAGTTTGTCCCTTAAACTAGTCTGAGCAGTTGGTACGGAAGCCTCGGCGGGCGAGTTCAACTCGATTTAGCTGGTTTTTATATATAATATAGAACCTACGTAAATTTGAACCTCCTGTGTGTACTGGTCCCAACATATATGTATGAAGTTGACGTTAATCTTCACGTGAGTAGTATTGTTGTTCTGTTTTCGTCCGCGTGTGGTACTTTGCTTAAACTAGCTCCTCAGCAGCTCCAGAATCAGAGGCGAGGTGAGGAAGCCTCGATTGGTGGGTGGGACAGAGTGTCTATTCTATACGTATTTTTATATATTACATTATTTGTTCTCGGTGCCGACAAAGAAAACCGATGCAACACAGAACAGATACTACGTATAGAATGGACACTCTGTTCGCCCCAACAATCGAGGCTTACTCACCTCCCTACCGACTTTGAGCTGTCGAGGAACTAACTTGAGAAAGGACGCGCCACACGCGAACGACGCGACGAAAATAAATCACTCAATAGCACTATTTTATTTATTTACATTTTTGAAGGTTGGTTAGCTAGACATCTAAATTGTATGAGCGCTCATATAACTCAGAGGCCTATCTTAATTAGCGTCAACTATGAATAAAATAAATTACACAGAGGCACAATTTTAGTTACATATTTACCTTATGTATTTGGCTCAATCGTTTGGTGCCAATTGAGCTAGACCCCTAAATTGTATGAGCGCTCATATAACTCAGAGGCATATCTTAACTGGCGTTAATTATGTATGTATGGGACACCATTTACTTTAATAATTTTTTCGTTTTAGAAATTTCCCCTTTTTTTGTGCTGTAAGACCTTGCTCTTTGTCGGATTTCATGGTTCTAGGTCAACGGGAAGTACCCTACAGGTTTTCGACCCAAAACCTATATGGTACTTCCGGTAGACCTAGAATTGTCAACTATGGTCAAAATCAAGATATTACAGCACAAGTAAAGGAAAAATTCCGAAAAATAAAAAAGTCGAAAATTAAGGTAAATTTAGGTACTTACAAATTTCGGCGAAAATCTAAATATGTCTATATCTTATTATCGTGTTGACTCTGGGTCTTGATTTTTATATATCTAATTAGGACCATAAACATCAGTATCTGGTATAAATTTTAACTTGCTAGGTCCACCCGTTCCTGAGAAAATTGGTGGTGACACACGGACATACAGACGGACAGACGGATAAGAAAGTGATCTTATAAGGATTCCTTTTTTACCGTTTGAGATACGGAACCCTAAAAACGATTAATTTACTTTTATAAACTTATGATTAATTGTTAAACAAATAATTGTTTAACAATTTACAAAAATATAAAGTGTGAAACACTTCAAAGAAACAATATTTAACTTATGATTAATTGTAGTTGTTGCTATACATTTCCTATGGATCGAACTACAAAGTTAAGTTTGTCCCTTAAACTAGTCTGAGCAGTTGGTACGGAAGCCTCGGCGGGCGAGTTCAACTCGATTTAGCTGGTTTTTATATATTATATAGAACCTACGTAAATTTGAACCTCCTGTGTGTACTGGTCCCAACATATATGTATGAAGTTGACGTTAATCTTCACGTGAGTAGTATTGTTGTTCTGTTTTCGTCCGCGTGTGGTACCTTGCTTAAACTAGCTCCTCAGCAGCTCCAGAATCAGAGGCGAGGTGAGGAAGCCTCGATTGGTGGGTGGGACAGAGTGTCTATTCTATACGTATTTTTATATAGTACATTATTTGTTCTCGGTGCCGACAAAGAAAACCGATGCAACACAGAACAGATACTACGTATAGAATGGACACTCTGTTCGCCCCAACAATCGAGGCTTACTCACCTCCCTACCGACTTTGAGCTGTCGAGGAACTAACTTGAGAAAGGACGCGCCACACGCGAACGACGCGACGAAAATAAATCACTCAATAGCACTACTTTATTTATTAACATATTTTAAGGTTGGTTCCAATTAAGTTAAGACCTCTAAATTGTATGAGCGCTCAGTTCCTTTTTTTACCTTTTGAGAAACGGAACCCTAGAATTGATAAAGTAGATATCTAGTTACTGTATAACTGAAGAAGACAAATTGTAGGTAGGTACATAATACATGTATCGGTGGAGTGATCAAAGTGTCCATTCTATATTTTGTTCTGTGTCGCATCCTCGCAGACAAAAAAGTTTTGTTCGCAGTGTGCGCAGGGTGATAGACAAAACTGTCTTGAGACAGACCGTTAAGACTGTTTTGTCTATAGTCTGCGCTCAGCCAGGGCATAATATAACCGTAAGTATATATATATAAGCCTATGGGCTGGCTTTATTATAACAGAATATAGCTCTAGCTGGCATAGAACTTTTTTATGATACTTATATCATATTAAGTACCTATACCTAATAGGACAAATTCAACACTCAATTGATGGTAAGCGACGATGTCTGCATTTTGGCAAGCAAATCTCTGGATTCCCAGTTTTTTTTAACGTTCCGTGCCTCAAAAGGTAAACAAAAGGAACCCTTATAAGATCTCTCTTGTCCGTCTGTCCGTGCGTCATCACCGATTATCTCAGGAGCGAGTGGACCTAGCAAGTTGAAATTAATACAAGATACTGAGGTCTATCCCTATTAGTCGCTATTAGGTGTATAAAAATCAAGGTCCTGAGTCAACACGATATAAAGATATGGGAAAATTTAGATTTTATTCCAAAACACTTAAGCACCAAAATGTACCTTAATTTTCAACTTATTGTATTTTTTGGAATTTTCCCTTTACTTCTGCTGTAAGATCTTGCTCTTAACCAAAATTGACAATTTAGGGTCAACCGGAACAGACAGACATGGCGAATCTATAAGGGTTCCGTTTTTTGCCATTCGGCTACGGAACCCTAAAAACGGATAAACAATATCGAGATCATGAAAATACGACATTAAATATATCAAATGTGTTCTAGTAATATGTAGAATTGTAATAAACATCTATGATAAATAGATATTTTTGGTTTTGATTTTGGCAAAATGTTAAGTTACACTCATTAGGGTTCCGTAGCCGAATGGCAAAAAACGGAACCCTTATAGATTCGTCATGTCTGTCTGTTCCGGTTGACCCAAAATTGACAATTTGGGTTAAGTTATGTTTGGCATTGACACGGTAATATAATATAATACTATACTTATATGTTATTATACTGTGGTTCGGAACCATCCGTGTGCGAGATAAAAGTCTGACTCGTACTTGGCCAGTTTTATTTTCAGATTTTTCAAGCCAGCAGTTTACCTTTTAGAGGTGGGGAGGGGCAGTGGGGGGGGATGCCCTACTGAACAAAAATGTGTACTAGAAAGTTTATTATTTGTTAAATGGAGCATTAAATCTTTAAATAGTATTTATTAGCAATCCCTAAGTCATTTTAAAAGACCTATTCAATGATACCCCACAAGATGGGGTAGACGACGCAAAAAAATTCTTACCCACTTCTCATGTAGGGGAGCTACCCTAAAAAAAATATTTATCAAAATTTTATTTCACTACTTTGTCGGCGTATACTCATTATACACATACCCCTACAAAATTACAGCTTGCTAGTATTAACGGTCTCTTAGCAAAACCTCGGACAGACAGACGGACATGACGTAACTATGAGGGTTCCTTGTCAGGACTACGGAACCCTAAAAAAGTATACTATCACAAACTTATTATTTATAGTTGGTGTAATACTTTACATTTTCTATGGATCTAACTACAAAGTTAAGTTTGTACACTAACCTAGTTTTTTGTTGTTAACAAGGTGATAACCATGTCTATGGAAAAATGTATTTGGTTAGATTCACTCAAAACTCGGTACCTAAAATTAAGAGCGAACGCGGGGTGCAATTTTCCATACAAACGTATGCCCCCGTTTCCTCCCTGGAAAATGATTCTAGAGCAACATTTATTTCTACAAAACACGAGGTCTGATGTAGCTACGCCCCTATATCATTTTCTTTTTTTGACCAATCAATTGTAAATAGAATTATTACCCTTCAAAAATGTCAAAGACGAGATTAAAAGGCTTATATTCCTTTTCACAAATGGTTCATTTAAAAGAAAATGATATAATATATTATGACAATGTAGCTAGTTACATCAGACCTTGATTTTTTATAGAAACAAATTTTGCTCTATATATATATGTGCCATTTAGATTGGCACTAAAGCACAGAATAATGAATAGCTGACTAAAGTGCGTTGACCTTTCAGTGGTCAAACCTTGTATGACTGTGATTATAACTAGGTTTTCTTTTTATTTAGCGGTGTGTTCTAATTTGTATGTGCCACTAAAATATCCAAAGTGTTTTTTTCTGAAACATGTATACATATTTATTTGAAAGTATAACATAGAACACTCTTAGCGCGTTAAAATCCCTTTTTAATTTTAAAAATAATAATTAATAAATATTTTATTTCTTAAAACGCCATCTAACGTCAAACAAAGGTATTAGGGATCGACATTTCAATATAACGCCATCTATGCGACGTTTACCTAAAAAGGCGTTCATAGATAGCAAAAATCACGTTTCTTGTATGGGGACCCTCTATTATTTTTAACTTTATTCTGTTTTTAGTATTTGTTATTATAGCGGCAATAGAAATACATCATCTGTGAAAATTTCAACTGTCAACTATCACGGTTTATGAGATACATCCTGGTGACAGACGGACAGACAGACAGACAGACGGACAGCGGAGTCTTAGTAATAGAGTCCCGTTTTACCCTTTGGGTACGGAACCCTAAAAATCGAGAAACTCGTGTGGCTAAAGAACAAATTATTACAAATATCATCATGTCGCCTATCTGCTGCTAGCAAATAAAAGAATAGCGAGAAATAGGCGTGGCTATATTAATAAACAAATGAGTATCAAATAATCCAATCGTATCGCCTGTCTGCGTACCTACCAGGCCAGGCTGGAACTTCCCGTTCAAAATGTGACGTCTGGTCACGTTACTACTTATGTACTTAGCAGGCCCTTGGCTACGTTGTATTATTATCTTTTCTATGCCTTGGCAGTAAAGGTCAATACGATTTTTATTTTATTTTTTTTTTAATTTTCTGATACCTACTTGTACTATTCATTATTCTGTGTTACTGGTAAATGTGGGTTGCACATTATTATTATTGTTTTCTATCATCTCTTCAACTATGCTAAATATGCTTGTGTCTGGAGTGTGTTCACGTCAATAGTGCAATAGGTGAGGATCACAGTTCTTAAAAAATATTTTTTACTCTTAATTTATTTTTAACTTTTTAGTTACTAGGTTTAAGGAACTAGGTACTTATGTACCTACCTATTTTAGAGTAGGCGTAATGTTTTAAAATATCCTACAGATATTATGATGTAATTATGGGTAAAGTGCTCTTCAAGGCAAATCAATCGAGCCCAAACTCGGTGGGGTTTATCACAGAAATGCCATAGCCACCTTCCAGCTTCATCATCGGACCCTGAATATCATCTAGGTGTAAAGTGCTCCTCAAGACGAATCAATCGAGCCCAAACTCGGTAGGGTTATATTGTTTCATTACGGAGATGTCGTGGCCACCTCCAGGGTCTGATGATGAAGCTGGAATGGAAGGTTTGCACCTAGGTGATATCCATATTACCTAGGTGCAAACTGCTCCGCAAGTCTAAAGAATCGAGGCCAAACTCGGTAGGGTTATATTGTTTTATCACAGAGATGCCGTGGCCACCTTCCAGCTTCATCATCAGACCCTGGATATCATCTAGGTGTAAAGTGTTACGCTAGTCTAATCAATCGAGCCCCAGCTCGGTGGGGTTATATTGTTTTATCAAAGAGATTTCGTGCCCACCTACCAGCTCCATCATCAGACCCTAGATATCATCTAGGAGTAAAGTTCTCTTCTAGACGAATCAATCGAGCCCACATTCGATGGGTTTATCTTGCTTAGTTCAGAAGTTCCTATGGCTATCTTCCGTCTCCATCATAAGACCAGCTCCATGGTACCATATCATTGTATTGTCACCGAATATACGTAAGTTCACCAAATACGAGTCAAATCGGACATCGGGAAGTGGGTCTAATTTAGCTTCCAAGATTCCACCCGAACATACATAGTTACATACACAACATACATACATTGCAACTTGCACGTTAAATAAAAGCACGGTAATATTACCGTGATAAAAGCTTGTAAACTAGACAGCGACTTCCTGCCAAACTTTAACCTACCTTTGGTCGTCGTCGCTGAAACTAGAACTGATTGATTGGAAAAAACCAAAACAGTGTGCTAGAAATATGTACTCACATACTATTATTTATTCTGTGACTTAATAATAATTTAGAGTAATTCATATGTTGAACAGCTGTTAAAATAATCACCAATTTGCCTCTGGAAAATATTACATTTAGAAAACCGAGAAGAAGACAGCTGCCTGTGGACTTATCACTCACAAATAGTTCCGTAGATGATAGCTGCTTAAACGATACTCTATTACAAAAAAGCAGCATATCAGGCGAACAGAATGATAACCTCAAGACCTTAGAACTACAGCGTGATCTTGAAGAAATGACAAATGAACTTACAAAAGCAAAAGTGGAAATTAATAAACTACTTATTGAAAATATGGAGCTCAAGCAAAATATTGAACTATTAAAGGAGGGCAAAAGTATATGTCAATATCAAGAACATAGCTGCACTATAAATACATCTACACCAATATCTGCACAAACGAAGGACAATAACATCTCGCAAATAAAAATAACACAAAATATACCACTAAATATACCATATGATGCAATCTCCGACGAAAATAAAATTGTTAAACGGAACCAGCTTACGGAAAATATACAAGGAGAGAAAACAGAAAAAGAAATAAAAACTTACATACCGGACTATACTCAAAACAGTGGAATAAAAACTAAAGAGAATATAATTAACACCGCTGATAACAAACTTAGCCAATACAGCGAAACAAAAACAAATGAAAGGACGAAAAATTCTAAAGATAAAATTAGTCAAACAAAGCATGAAAATAGCGTTTCACAAGACGTGCGGCCAAAAATAGTTATAGTCGGTGACCAAAGCTGCAAAAATTTGTCTTCATTGCTGATAAAACAAAGAGCAAACGAAAAACATACAAAAGATTATAGAATCATCAACTACACATATCCAGAAGCACCAGCAGAACATATTTTTAAATCCACTAAATTGGATGGAAAAACCTTGAACGAAGATGACTGGATTATATTGTCATTGGGGTCAAATGACAGTAATCCAACTCAATTTTCTATAGAAATGTCTGTTGCTCTAAAAACACTGAACAAACCTCATGTTATTGTAACAAATGTTAACCAAAACCGATATCTAAATGAGGAAAAACTCAACCGTAACATAAAAACTTTAGCTGGAAATTTTAAGAACTGCAGATTTCTAGACATATTAACTTATACCCGACACGGAGACCGTTTATGTAAACCCGTAAATTATATCATAAACACCTTCGATAGAGAAAAACATTCTCTAAAGGAAAATGTAACCCAGGGTTTGAAACAAAATGAGGATGATTCACGAAAATTTGTCCCTGGCACGATTCCATACTATTTTAACAAAATGAAAGTAAACACAAAAAACGATGTTCTAAAACAGAATCCCGAAAACAACATTGCTCTGAAACCAGGGACAATACCTTTTTATTTCAAGCAAGCACATAAGAAAACACTTAAAAATGTACCTATTACTCAATCAAATGCCGTTTTAAACCAGCTTTTTCGAGTCTAAAGATACCAAACACAACTTTAAAATAATGCATTTAAATGTTCAGGGTATAAAAACAAAAGTAGACCAGCTAGATATTTTAAACAGTGAACAAACATTTGATATTTGCTGTTATAGCGAGACATTCTTAAATAGTAACGAAATAAATGTAATGCAAATTGAAGGGTATACAATTGCATCCGAATACTGCAGAAAAAATAAATCACGTGGAGGTGTGAGCATTTATATAAGAAATGGAATAAACTTTATGAAACTAGATTGGGTAACAAATTTGGCAATAGAGCGTCATTTTGAATGCTGTGGTATTGTAATACCTGAATTAAATTACATAATTGTATGCCTGTATCGAACACCGGATAGCAATTTCAACCTCTTTATACAAACAATAGAAACACTGTTACACAAGATATCTCTTAGAACTAGAAATAATAAAAAAAATATATTTATACTCGGTGATTTTAATATAAATCTTCTGGATAAGAACAAAAAAAGTGATATATTCACGAACACGTTAACTTCTTTCAATTTACGAGCTATTATCACAGAACCTACCAGAATTACTAGCCATTCTCAAACATGTATTGATAATATAATAACTAATATTAAAAAATTTGAGTCACAAATATTAAATCTAGGGATATCTGATCACACGGCAGAGCTTATAGTAACGAAGACAAATATTGGATTTAATGAAAAATTTTGGTACATTGAAAAAAGGCAAGTCATGGAATATCGCGAAGTATTTTTAAAATACATTTCACAAATAAACTTCAATGATGTTTATAACCACGACGAACCAAACAGAGCTTATAAGACATTTATGGAATTGTTTTCATTAATATTTGACATGTGCATTCCGTGCCTCAAAGTCAAAATTACTCACTTAAAAAAGCCGATTTGGAAAACGAGGGGTATAATAAGATCTAGTAGACAAAAAAGACAAATGCTTAAAAAGATTCAACAAACAAGATGTCAAAACAGTAAAATTAAGTTTAAAAAATATTCTAAAATCTTGAAAAATGTTATAAAACATTGTAAAAAATTATCAAATATCCGATACATAAACAATAGCAAAAATGATGCAAAAGCTACGTGGAATGTGATAAAACAAAACACATCGTGCACAAACGATATTCGCACCACCATAGATAAACTAAAAATAAACAAAGAAGAAATTATTGATCCGACCAAGATGTCGGCAAAAATAAATGATCATTTTCTTCTTCAAAATATATCCTCAATAAACACATTTTCAACACCATTTGTTGAACATTTATCCCCAGCAAACTGCTACTCTATTTTCCTACGTCCATCTGACAAATCAGAAATAATAAATATAGTTCGAAGCCTAAAAAATAAAAAGTCTGTAGGTTATGATCAAATTCCAATTCAGATAATCAAAGATAGCTTAGAATATATAGCCGACCCACTTATTCACATAGCAAATACAATGATACTGTCTGGGATTTTTCCAGATGACTTAAAAACGACTATCATAAAGCCACTGCATAAGAAAGGTCAAAAAGATGATATAGCAAATTATAGGCCTATAGCACTATTACCATGTTTCTCAAAAATATTTGAAAAAATTATATACAATAGACTAATATCATTTTTTAACTCACATAACATACTTAGCTCTCACCAATTTGGCTTTCAAAAAAAGAAAAACACATCTCTAGCCATTTTTAATATGCTTAAACAAGTATGGGAGCAAATAAACAACAAGAAAGATGGCGTGGCGCTTTATGTTGATTTGTCAAAAGCTTTTGACTGCGTTGACCACTCAATACTCTTAGCTAAATTAGAACACGTAGGCATTCGCGGATTGGCTTCAAGTCTCATAAAATCGTACCTAGAAAATAGGAGACAGTCAACCATGCTAGAAACTTACAATAAAGACACAAAATGCATAGAAAAGGTTTATTCTAAATTCAGTAATCTGGTCGTAGGAGTTCCCCAGGGCAGTATTCTTGGGCCTCTGCTATTTTTAATTTATGTAAATGAATTACCTTTAGTCACAACACATCTTTGTGTTATGTTTGCAGACGATGCTACAGTATTCATAAGCAGACAAAATGATAACCTTTTAAACTTTAAAACAGAAATTAATAACACCCTAAAAGAACTTATTGACAGTCTCAAAAATATCAACCTGAAAGTAAATATAGCCAAAACTAAACTTATGCAATTTAGAAATAAAAGACAAAAACCACTTCAACTAGATATTAAAAATGAAAATGTTCAAATAGAGTATGTTAATGAAACTAATTTTCTTGGAGTAACTCTTGACTCAAATCTAAGTTGGAAAGCACACATATGTAAAGTTAACTCCAAGATCTCTAGATATGTGTATGCTTTATCAGTGTTACGATCGGTATCTTCCGAAAATATTACTGTAAAAGCTTACTATGGATACGTTTTTCCTCATCTTAGTTATGGAGTCATGTTTTGGGGAAATTCAACAGAAGTAGAATCAACTTTCCTGTTACAAAAAAAATGTATTAGAAGCATATATCATCTAGACAGTACAGAAACCCTTCGAAATATTTTCAAAGAGAATAAATTTCTTACTTTAACCTGTATATTTATATATCAAATGTGTTGTTTTGTTAGAGACAATAGTACCTTCTTCTTCGAAATTAAATCTAGTCGTTCGAACATTTTACGCTCAAAATATAAACATAACATTTATCTGCCCCAAGCTAATAACACATTATATCATAAAAGTTCTTATTTTACTGCAATTAAGATTTACAACCACCTACCATTAAATATTAAATTGTTAACGAATCCACAATTTAACAAACAATTAAAATCTTGGTTGCTTACTAAGGGCTTTTATACCTTAAATGAGTTTTATCAAAATTAATTTTGCTACTCTAGGTATCTATTTTTCAATGTATAGTAACATAGTATATATTACTAAGCATACCTATTTGTAAATAATATTACGTAAGTAGAACTAAAATTAAAGATACTACATATAGTTATTAGCTTAGATTCATAAATACTATTTATAATATTGTACGCCTGAAAAGGGCAAACTGTTGATACCATGTAAGGAATTTACCATCTACTTGTACACAGTTTCAACAATAAAGATATTTTGATTTTTGATTTTTTGATTTTTGAAACAATCGGGGAATTGACAACACCAAATCGGGGAATCGATAAAACTTTGCTGGCAGCACTGCCCTTCAGTGCCTGCGATATCTTTTTTTTTGTTTTATTGTGTCACACAATTAGTATATTTAGCCAGTGGGAAGTATTCAAATTCTTAAAGTTTTTGTGAATCCAAGTCGTAAAGATGGGTCAAAGACATATTTCTGGTCAAGTTTCAAGTCAAAGCCTAGTCAAAGTCATACCCTCAGTAAAGATGTAGACTTAGATGTTCAGTGGGTGGAATTTAGGTGAGAACGCAAATAGTCTTTGCAAAAAAGAACCGTTGAAATTGAGGGCGCGCGTCCTGATCTAGAACGATCAGTCATCATTTACTGTTTTTTTGTTGCGTTGACAACATAGCTCTGTCATTGCCAATACGACTAAAAATTGTTGATACCTTCGTACGCCACTCATGACCAAAGAGCTGGCATGACCACTTACCTCAGCCAACGGATTAGGCCTGAATTCCTTTGTTGCTGACGTCGGTCGCGTACATACGCGGCGCGTAGCAACTCGCGCGCCGCTGATGTCAGCGTCACAGTGTGGTGCTATATAGAACACAACGCATATTCGTACGCGCGACCGACGTACGCGACCGACGTCAGCGACAGAGGAATTCAGGCCTCAAAGCGTTCTATAGCGCGTCAGTCGACCGACGTACGCGGCGCTGACGCGCGAGACCGACGCGCGCCATACACGGTGCGTAGCAACTCGCGCGCCGCTGATGTCAGCGTCACAGTGTGGTGCTATATAGAACACAACGTGTATTCGTACGCGCGACCGACGTACGCGACCGACGTCAGCGACAGAGGAATTCAGGCTAGCCTAGCAATTCAACGAGGTAACGTCGTCAGCTTTTTGGGAACGTTACCGTAGAACCTTACAACATTGCCCGAATTTCTTGCCATTTTTTGTTCAATGCTAATTTTTTTTTTTATTAACTTTGATATTATTTCGTGTTTCAGCTAGATCATTGTTAAATCTATTGCTCCTTGCACGGAATATATGATAATATCAAGTAAATGCAAATTTATACCTCAAAAACCTAAATTTAGGGAGCGCGCCAAATTTTGAGAAATTTTACAAATTTGCCCATTTTGCAAAAAAAATCATGCTTCCGCTGTTTTCAACCTTATGATTATAACAATCAGGGTATATTTTAAATAAATAGTCTTAGTAGTATAGGGTACCATTATTAAACGTTTAAACTTTTATATTACCTGCTAAATTTGAATGGGCAAAGTCAAAATTTTTTTTTTGCAACTTTTCATAGAAAGAAAACGCTGGGCTAGGGTTGTCACTTTTTATTGTTAACATGTAATAAAAAAAAACTGACGGAAATTACGCACACACATTATAAAACATTATTAATAATAACTCAAAAAAGGTTTTATAGAAAACAATATGTACTTAATATTTAAATAATCAATACGAGATCAAGCAAACCTTATAAATTATATCAAAAAAGAAGCAATTCAAAAAGTTTTTGAATACTTCTACCCAGCAGTAGAAATACTGTGAATGATGATGCTGGTGTTATATGTATATAATTTAATAAATTGAATGGTTAATACACCCAAAGTTAAAGGTTTCAATACCCTCTTTCTTTATCAGTCAGGTAAAAACACATTAATAGAGGTGAAAACCCTGATGGCAATATTTCGGTGGGCAAAGTCGTAAGCAGTGCAATAGGAAAAGTAATATTACATAGCCCACCTTCCATTTTTCAAATCTAGTTGAGTTTTTGCGTATTATCATCGATGTATATCTTTTATTTGTTACAAATTAACAATGATTCACAAATTTCTTTCCTGCTGTAACCTATAATGGAGTTCTGGAAAAAGTTTTTGGCACTGATTTTGGCCCGCGAATCACACCTCCAGCTTTGACAAGTTCTGTCCTTCATCTGGAGTTACGTTGCCGACTGACGTTTACGCAGTGCTGCCAGCAATATGTGAAATATTCTACTATTGGCAAAAAAATAATGCTACTAGGATAAGTTGAAATTTTTTATCAATATTTGTGAAAAATACTCAACCGGGCAAATTTAGATAGGTTGGGCAATCTTGTAAGGTTCTACGGTACCGGCAGACAGCTGTGACCTAGGTTCTGTTTTTTATTTATAACTATTTTGATTTTTATTTATAACATTTCATTTATTCACTGTTCAAATAGTTTTATTTATTTTTTAGTTGTATATATGTACCATTTGTAAATACTAGGTGAAATAAATTTTAAAATCCTTCGTAGGTAATCTACACTTATCATTATCGGGTGGTAGGTACTTGGTAGGTTTAAACCTTCCTTCCTTACCTTTGAATGTTAGTTCACTTCATCGTAAAGCCACGACGGTTCTCTTTGTGCACAGACTCCAGCATGTGCTGTTTCCCTACACTCTCACACATTCACCGGCACTTAATGGTTAATAATCCACATTCATTACACATGTAACTCGTGGAAGAACTCAAGTTTTAGGAAAAAATACAACGAGAGCACACATGCTTTTTCACGTTCCTACCAAAACTCGTCTATTCTATATTTATTATTCAAATTTCCTGGCACCGTAGAGAGAAGGCAAACTCCCTACGCCTGGCACCTCCCTGGCACCAACCGTAGACAGAGTATATTAACTTTCTCTATGGCTTGGGATGACAACTCTTTGGTTTACCTATAGGTACCTATGTGACAAAGATGCTATTTCTATTCACGACCAATTCCACTAAAAATCTTTTGCAAAGTCGCCATGTTTTCTGAGAATGTGACACGGACTGGACTATGACTTCAATTTAACCAGGAATGTAACTTTGCCTCGACTGACTTTACGACTTGTATATAGAAAAACTTAAAACATTTCACTTGAGATTTCACTACTTTGACCCTGGCGTAGTATTATTATCTTTTCTATGCCCAGACTAAATACACTAATCGTGCGGAGACATTATTTTATTTGTGCTTTGTATTTTTGTTTTAGCACGACTTCACACAATTAATATATTCAGCCATTATCTAAGTACATAATATTAAAGTTCAAGTTTTCGCAAATACTCGTATTGTAAATAAAGCTAATTAAAACATTCAATTCTATTCTATGAGAAAATACAATAAGAATACACAAGAGATATATAGGTATGATCATAGATTAGATCGTAATTCGCAGCGTTGTACGTCTGTAGGTGATCCACAACTCTAAGACATATAGCCCGTGTATTTTTATATGTAACACGTTATTAATAATGCCACAAAGTACATAGGTTAGAACCATCAATTCCCACATATAAGTTGGACTATTTAGTAAGAAGAAAAAGTCAACGCATTCTAAAAAAATAATTTAATTTACGAATTTGATCAATATAATCAAGTAGGATATTAAATAACAATGTAAATAGGCGTTTCATTTTCAGGGTGCCGAGGGCAGGGTTCCGAAGGATTTCATAAGGTGGTAGCAATGGGGTAGGCGGCTTCTGTGTCCAATTTTCTGTAAAGTAGCGGCGGCTTGCGCTAGCATGCCCGCGCGTTCACCCGGCGCGGCTAGTACGGCGGCGGGTAGATGTTTGCACGCCATGTAGAGAGCTACGGCCCTTTCGCCTTCACCACCACCGCCTTCCAATGCTCGCTCTGGAAAATAAAATAGGATATGATATTGATAGGCATTCATCACTTCTTTACCTGCATATTCACACACTTACGAATACACTCATACACACACACACAAACCCTGCTTTTAGCTTGTATATTTCATTTTAATTTATATCAAAAGACCATGTATTTACATAACCAACATAAGATTGTAACTTCAAAGACTATCAATGTGTCTACAACTTAATGAAAAATCGCATCTCAGAGTATCCAAGATACAGGCCTCGAGCCTAGTTTGGGATTCAGTAGTGCTACAAACTCTGTATTTGATATCTTTTTGGCAATACAGTCTTTATTATTATTATCAGTGTCTTTATTTCATAACATTATTATTATACCTATATAATCCGATCGGTGACTTGTCGGTTTTTCGGGCACGCATCAAAGGGAATCGCTTGTAGTTGAGAAGCGCGTGCCCACACGATCGCCGATCATTCATTCACCGGAGGACAGCGGAGCCGTGCGTACGTTGCGTCGTTTTTTTGTTTTTAAATACAAGTTTGCCGCTCAATAAATGATCACGGACGATCGTGTGGATGCTTGCACAATGATCGTGACGATTACCTTGCCGATCACAGACGATCAACGAGTGTCGATCATGGCCGATTGTGTAGAGGAGGCTTTACGTGTTGAATGGCACGATGACTGGCGAACTTCGAACTCTAAAGGTTTCGCTCGACGAACTGATTAAAATATAGAGGCTCTCTCTAGGTTTCATCACTAGAATTAGGCTGTTCGTGACCAATGCCAAAACAGGAATATGTATTTAACGCCAGTTACCATTATTTAATTAGACAAAATACATTCTGTCAGTATTCACAGAAAACGCAATTTCAAAATGTATGAGAATTACATTTCTGGAGTGTCACAGCCCTCTAACAAAATCCAATATTTGTTAGCAGTCATGCCAAATGGAACTTCAAAATGTATGGGGTAAGTATGGCATTTATTTTTCCACAACAATGTAATTTTCAATGTTTATTTCCATACATTTGAAGTTGCGTTTGGCGTTTTTGTGGCAAAAATATCATTCCCATATATTTTGCATACCGCTGTGTCTGTAAAAGGTAGACGTTACCGCTTACCACTAGGCGAGCGCTGTGCTAGCCCTGTTACCATATTTCGTTAAAAAAAAATAAGTTGCGTTTGGCGTTAATGCTATACGTCCAAGCCTGCAAGTGAGATAGGGATCAAACGTTTAATAACAACAACAAAATACGTTAACAACGTTAACAAAACAAGTTCCAATTAAAATATCAATGTTACCTTTCCCACAGATAATAGAAGATCTATTAAGCCTGGGTCGTAGACTGCTGTCCAACAATTGTTGCGTGCGACGCGGCGCGGCTCCCGCCATCATGCGACATACTGCCGAGTGCAGGAACACTCGGGAGGTCACCCACTGAAACAAACATTATTTTATGTGTCTGTGTTTAACTTAGGTGTCTTCAATTCGAGAGTGAACACTGAACTATATCTTCTAGGCAAGCATTTATGCACTTTTGCTTGTTGTAGGACTTTTGCTAGTCCGCCTGGGTCGGTACCACCACTTTGCCGATTAATTAAGCCGTGAAATGGGAATGTTTTCGGTTTGAATGGCAAAGTGTCCAGTGAAATTTGAGACTTTTTTATGTCTATTGTTATGTCTGAAGGTAACAGACGCAGCGCAAGTTACATGCAAAATTCTGGCTATCCAGAATTATGCATGCCGCTGTATCTGTAATAGGTAGACGTCATCGCTTACCATCAGGCGAGCGTCGCGCTTGTCCTGTTATCTTATACCATAAAAAATTGGTTGTCTGTAAAGTCGGTTTACGGACGATAATTTTACGTGACATTGGCATACGATTGTGCCTCTCTATCGCTTGTTCCGCACTCTCGCTTGCACACGGAACGCGACAATTTTTCGTGCGTGCAGCCAGTGTTCATCGAATTAAAAGGCGTTATCACGTTAAGTATGCAACACCTTCGATCATAATAGTTAATTTTCATATGGTTGAGGAGATGGTTATTATATGCTTGGATAACTGCCGAAAGCTGGTATACATCACTAAAGTCAGTTATAGTGTCCGGCCCTTCGAGTCTAGAAACTGTGTATTCTATCTGTACCTATATCTATTTTTTTATTCTAGGCACTTGACCATTATCTCACCTGATGTTAAATGACGAGGCGGTCTTAAATGGAAATGAGCTTGTCAAGAATTGGAAGACAGCAGGAAGAAGATGCGCTGGACTTTAGTCTGAACCACAGAATGTATAATTTATGATAGGTATGATGTAGTGATGTAACGAAAGTTAATTTTTAAGCATTCGCGAACGCAAATATCTGCCGCGGATATTAGATTTTCTTAAATATCTAATAGGCTAGTTATAAATATGAAAATACGGGACTTATCGCGCCTAAAACATTAATTTTATTTAACTCGACGTTTCGACCAAGTTGCATTGATCGTGGTCACGAGACGACTGAATGTTGTGAGTGTCCGCACTGCTATTTTTAGGAGAGTTCGTTGGAAACTACCCTCAATTTATTTTTAATTTTTATCAGAGTTGCCATTGCGACACACAACACTGACAATATCGGCAGATTTTTGCTGCTTTGATTTTCGATTCGAACACTTGCTAATTACTGGGTTCCATGTTGCGGCCAACCTAAATCCATCCTCCCGATTGAAATTGGGATGCTTTTTTATTTCTACCGCTTCACGCACAATGCGGGAGTAATAGTAGCGGTCGGTCGAGAGGATCTTAGGGTCATGAAGTTCGATCCAGTGATTAGGTCCGGATTCCAGTAAGTGCTCGGCGATAGCAGATTTATTGACCTGGCGGTTTTTTACAGCTGCGATGTGTTCTTTGACCCTTTCTGCAATAGGTCTGTCCGATGTACGATTTACCGCAGCTGCAATCGATTTTGTACACACCAGGTATCTGAAAAGGAATCACATCCTTCGGCGAACGGACATGCGTTGATATCTTCGATAAGGGAGTGAATACTGTCTTGATAGAGTATTTACGTAGTACAGCACCGATCTTGTCCGATCGGTGATCTTGATCTTAAATAAAATTAATGTTTTAGGCGCGATAAGTCCCGTATTTTCATATTTATAACTATGTGTTCAAATCGCGAAAGTTTAAAGTTTACAATCTAATAGGCTAGCTTACCACTATCTCGCCTGGTGTTAAACGATGATGTGGTCGAAGATGGTGAACACGCCAGGCCTAGAATACTCTGACTAAATGCGAGTATTCGTGACATTAATTTGTTTCATAAAATTATCAAATCTTTAGTGAAATATGGACTTATTTGAAGTGAATGGATAAAACTTAGTTTTCTAAAGTGGAAAAGTGTGAAGAGGGAAAACGAAATGCAGCACTTGCATTGGCATCGTATTCACACCAAAGTGCTAAATATGATATTGAACTAATGTTGCTTCAAGATTGTATCGAAAAACAAATCAGTTATACTGTTTAGTTCAAGCGATATTATACATTAGTTTTTAATACTATTACTTATTTACACTACATTTTAGCGCAAGCGCGCACTGCAGTTGCGGCGTTAATTGCGTTTTTCTACCGCACGCATATTCTGTGAAGTAAGGAGCGTCATAACAGTACGCGCATTGCGGTGAAATATTTTTGTACTTATACAGAGTAGCAGCTAATCAACAGGAATGACATGTTTACAATGTATATATTCTTATGTGTACATACAGACAGATGCTGCGTCAGTCGTCTCAGCGAGTGCAGGTCACGTTGGAAGCACCGCAGCTGTGCGGGCGCGCTCGCCCCCGCCCCGCCTGCTTCCCACACCCCCGCGCGCACCTCTAACAACCAATCACAGCAGAGCACCTGCATCAACTGGAAATATACCAATAACCCATTATTAGGGTTCCGTACCTTAAAAGGAAAAAAGGAACTCTTATAGGATTTGACACTTTGTTTTCCGTCTGTCAAGACCCTTTATCTCAGGAACCTGAAGAAGTTAATCTATAAGTATGCGAAGCTGGTACGGCTACGGAAGCCTCCGTGGGCGAGTCCATCTCGACTTGGCCGGTTTTTTTTATAATATAAGCAATAATCTAATACTAATATTATAAAGAGATAACATTTTATAACGAGTATAAATTTAAAGATGTTTGATGACAAAGCAAGTGCGTCAGGTTACAACATCGCGGAAAATATGGTTTGGCGATGCAGGATCTCATACATTTAGGCAATATTTACAAGAAGAACTATTCAACCTACTCTAGTGCCATCTAGATGCTTTTATCTAAACTAATATTATCAAGAGGAAAGATTTGATATTTATTTGTTTCGATTTAACTCAAAAACTACTGGACCGGTTTTAAAAATTCTTTTATCAATGGAAAGCTACATTATCAGCGAGTAACATAGGCTATATTTTATCCTCGTATTCTCACGAGTACGGAAACTACGCGGGTGAAACCGCGAGGCACTGCTAATCGTATAATATAAGAATAGTTCAAATCCGTTCACAATAAAAATATATGTTAGTTCATACAGACTCAACAGATGGCTTACCAAATTAATGCAGTGATCTATCATTGTCACAATGAATAAATTTATCAGACCTCCTTTATTTTTCTCATTAGTTTTCGATTGATGTCTATAGTTAATTCATTAGAATTTCTAAAATTTGGTAAATATTTATTAATATTCAAATAAATATTTTCACTAAAAAATACTAACCAAAGATTAGTTTTGACGCTTTAATAATATGTACATCTCAGCAGGTACCTAGACCTACGCAGCAAAAGCCACCCAGCGTAGCATTATGAAATTATTTTTATTAAAGAAAATCGCGTAATAAACATAAAACAAACAGACGAAGAATTGATAAGTTCCCAATTTTTCAATTACAAACGTACCGCTCATCTAAATCTTTCATAGTAAACTGTATTCACTCCTCCTTTGGATGGACTGAATAGGAGCAATGCATAGCAAAAAATAACATGTAACTATAATACAAATAAATAAGTGACAACTAAAAGTGCAAAATTTATTTTGAAATCCTCTTCCGTAATGTGGGAACACATTTACTATTCACGAAAAAACCTTTATTTCGGTAGTAAACTTAAGTTTAAAGCAATTTTTCTAATATTTTTTCTATAGTGCGCGAAAACAGCTCACATGTGTCATGGCGTCGGCTGTGACGTCACGCATAGGTTAATGACATACTTAACGTAGTAACTATTATATTATCTGTGACAATGGATACACATGGGTTTTCCAAAATGTAATAACATTTTCAAGCAAACCTCATATAAGAGGACCTAAGCGTGACGTCAGCGCTGTGATTGGTGTTTCAATCAAACTGGCCGATAGCAGTATTTCAATGTTTTATTTTATTGAAAATCTTAATAATGTTTTATAAACAATATTTTATTTGTATATATTTAATTGGATTTATATAAAACAATATTTTATATAAATCTCAACTAGTATTTTAAATTGTTTTAATATGTATTTTTCCCTTAAATTATTAAATCTTCGTTTTTGAATGTCATGCTTATTAATGTAATGTGCAAATTATACCTATACAACTTGAAATATCAAACATGCAATTTTTTTTTTATTTAATAGGCTAGTTAAGTAAAAGATACTTAATATTTGTTATAAGACAAACAATTCCACCATACATTATTTTCGATTTAGCTCCGAGTCTGAGGCGGCAAGTTTTTTGTCGATTAACTTGACAATTATAGTTATACTTCGGCCAACTTACACAATATTTTTATATTTTATAGCCTATGTGCTTTTCTGATGCAATCTATAACACTGTAAAGTTTCATCAAAATCCGTTCAGTAGTTTTTGCTTGAAGGAATAACTAACATCCATCCATCCCCACAAACTTTCGCTTTTATAATATTGTGAGGATAGCGAGAATAACACAATCTTTCGGACAGCTTATTAAATAAAAAGTGTTTATATTGATATATTTAAATTGATCAAACCAGTTTTTATTAAAAACAATTTCAATATCCCAACCCGTGATGCAAAAAGCCGTCTAAACAATGTTATTACTAACTTATTTTAGATTAAAGCAAGCAATAACTTAAGAATTAACAAAAACATGCATAAAAACCAATAAAATGAAAAACAAAAATGCGATCCAAATAGTAGTCAACCATCTTCCATGCGTCGAATGCAACTAACTCAGGATTTGCCTTGTAGCGATATTGCACAGAATTGTAACAAGTGCAATGCAACTACAATGCACTCCCGCGATAGTTATTCTGAATCATCTTCATGCTTTAGATGACCTATATCTGTCAAGCAAAATATACAAAAAATAAATATTCTACACAAGTGCAGTTCATATTACTTTTTTTTTACGTCTAGTTGAAACGACACGGGACCAAAATGCTAGCATGTATTTAGCTCAGACGCTGAGCATCGCCATTCAACGGGGGAATATACAGACAGCATTTTGAAAAAAAAAACCTTTTTTAACATTGTATAGCGTTTGACCACTATCTCATCTGTTGGTAAGTGATGATGCGGTCGAGAATGGTAGCAAGCTAAGCCTGGAATGGGAACTGGCTCTCAAGGACGCGTCATACATTTCGTGCTACTGATACAAAATCATGCACATTTTAAAGAAATAATAATGGTAAGATTCAATAATAAAAGCAATAATATATGTAACATACCAACATAAGCTGCGTCGGTTTCCTGCAGCAGTAATAAGCAAGAGAATCTGCTAGCTTGGCTCCAGCGATATCGCACACCTGAAAAATTATAATATGTATCAGCCATGCACATTTTTTGATTTAACAAATAAAAGTTATTATAAAATTTTATGATAAAAAAATAAAATATATAATAAAGATAGTTTAGAAACAAAAAAACCTACTTCCACATGCCGCGCGAGTCAGTTTCAGTAGCAAGTTTGGGATGTTTATCGCCATATCTTTGGAGATACTTATCAGATTTTGATAACATGTTTTATTTTACCACACCTCGGAGATTAACTCTACCCATGACAAAAATAATTATTCAAATCAGTTCACAATTGGCGACGTCATCGGGTAACAAAAATACAAAAAAAAAAACAGACTAATTGAGAAATCCTTTTTGGATGTCGGTTGAAAAGGGTAGGGGTAGGTATATAAATCCGAGTATCGCAAGAGACTATGCAACACACACAATACACATCATGAATACAATAAACCCTGACTCAGATCACACTAAGAATTGTTCCGTTTGGGAATCAAACGCAGTGTCACTAACCCTACGAATAAATAATAAGTCAGGCGATGTAACTGCGTTAAAAAGATTCTTATTTTGAATCTACGTCGTTTTAGTTTGAAGGAGGGCCACTTTTTATGTGGAATTTGTTCTGAATTAGACTTCCTGACTTATTATTTATTCTTAGCATTAACCACTCAAATATGTGGCCAGCCCTTAGACCTTCTAACCAAGTTGGATCCTTGGTTACAAGGTGTAAGGCTCAGTCAGTACCAATTCTTAGTTTCTATAAAAAAGTTTAAGGAACGACAAAGACATTTTAGTCGAAGTCCCAGTTAAATATAGCAATACACACCAAGACATATTATTATATCAAAAACAATTTTAAAACAAGCTTTGTTTAAAGACCCTAATATCATTAGTGAAACACATATAAACAAGTAAAACTTACAACACCCTTTTTACGTAGGGGGTTAAAAACATACTACACTTGCCCAAATTTACCTGCATTTACCACAAGGGAGTACCGATCCCTATATCCCGGCTCCATCATCAGATCCACCCGATGGTACCATCATATTGCATTATCACCGGACTTACAGCTCAATTGGCTACCACCAGGATGTCCAAAAAATGCTTTGAAAAAGACGGACAGGTAAAAATGAATATTACAAGTAAAATAAATAAAAGCTTGTTAAAAAGACATACCTTGAGAATAGTCTCAGACGTCCGTTCGATGTCGGCTTCATCTCTGCACTGTGATAAACTCAGCAACCCGCGCCTGCTTTTGTATGCCATATGCAGCGCCCTACAAATAGTACAATAGCTATAACACAATACTGTTTACACTAACGAAGACAATAGTTTTCAATATCTCAACTATAAACTATACTGTTTTATAAACATTGGCATTTGATTAGAATGCGGTCGGTTTTGGTACTTTGATATATTCTCTTTGATTGAGACTTGGATATATTCGATTTTTTTTAATCGGTTATATAATTTGCGTTCGACATCACGTCAGTCCCGTAAAATTTCCGTTTGTAAGCAAAAAGTTTAAATTATTCATCTAACGTGTAGTTTTATAATCGAATTTCTAATGGTCTGTGTAACTTTTGGTGTTCCAATAAGGTCCTTATCTATGTATCTATATTCAAGCACTCGTTGTAGCCCGCGGCTTTGCTCTTGTTTAAAAGTATCACAAGTTTTATTCTATCACCCCTGTGCCATTCCAGCCAAATCGATCGAACACAGTAACTTATCCGTTTTTTTTTAATTTAACTATTGTCCTACTTGTGGGCAAAGACCTCCCCCGTGTTCTTTCAATTGTCTATGTCTTTTCAAGCTCATGCATACAAATGCATCAAGATTCAAGATCGTCCCGCCACGGTCCTTCTACGGTCTTCCAAGATATGAAAATAATCGTGGTGAAAGATTTATAATTAAAAAATATACAGTGATTTTGTCTGAACAAGTTGGTGAGCTCATGGCAAAACAACAACTTGGTGAGCTCATGGCATTATAATCGTGTTAATTATCCAATTAACAACATTTAAATTCAATTGTTAGTTTTATCTTCTATATATATATATATATAAGAAAGTCGTGTTAGTTACCACAATTATAACTCAAGAACGGCTGAACCAATTTTTATGACTTTTGTATTTTTGGAATTGTCTTTGTCAGGAATAGGATAATAAGTATTAAAAACAATGAATAATTGACCTAAAAATATTATACAAGAAAAAATATTTTGCCAAAATGTTCCTGGGTTTCAAAACTGCCAATCATTTGATGTTCAATTGTTTATCCCGTCGATACGGTAAACCTCAAATTAATAAGGGTCATCGCTCCACCCGATTAGTGTATTTAGCCAGTGTCAAGTACAATAATTTTTCAAGTTTTTGTGATTCAAGTAATGTAGATTTAAAATTTTTTAATAAATTTTAATTACTGTCAGTAATGACAATTGTATGACATATTTATTGATTGTCAAATATGCGTGCGTTCAGAAATGTATGCTTACAAGCAATCAAGACAATAAAAATCAATGTCTATACAATTTTATTTGTCAGAATGTAGGTAAATACAGAGATATGCAAGAATGTGATAGCCAATTTGTGTGCCGTATACAGTCTTATCCATTAGGCAAAAAAATATTAGACTGTTATCCATGAAGTAAGTATACTTATTCAAAATTAAAATTAAATACTGGTGATTATATTTTTACAATTAAAATTAAATTCAATCGAACTAATGTCAAGTTATACTTATACTATCATTATATATCAAGTATTACTTATAAATTAACTTAACTTATCTATAACAATAATAACATTTTTTAATTCAATCATGTCTTGCTGACACGCGGTTGAAGTACTTGATTATTGTATTTTTATTCTATTTCTGTATTGCCATAATACATTACTAAACTTAATATCTCTTTTGTATTCATTGTATTACGTTCATAAACGCCTAAATTAAGTTCATCTAAAAGGTAACACGACATTCATTGTCTGTTAGGTGGTACGAAGTTCGCCGGGCCAGCTAGTTATTTAATAAAACATTCATTTTATTATTTGTATTTTAAAGATTCTATGTCGAAATATAGTGTATTAAATTGTCTACGAGCCTCGTGGAACATTGAGGAAGGAACTTGAAATAAACATATTGTATTTATTTTATAAACGACATTAACCGAAGAAACGATAATTTAAAGGTTGACATAAACAAGTCTTTAACATCTAATTATTTCTTTCAGTAATTCTTTCGTGAAATACAATTGATTTTAGTGTGAAGAGAAAAAATATCCAGTGCAATTACGCCACTTGAAATCTAAGGTGCCTCAAAGTTACGGGTGCATTGCAGTGACCCGCATAATTCTAGCGAACAAAAATTTTGCGTGTCGCTATAGGTATATCGCAGACATCATCGTTTACCATTGGTAGGTAGGTCATTGTCACCCTTGCAGGGTTATTGTTGCTTTCTTGTGTCCATGGGCTTAGTTAAATTTACCCATTAGCCAGTGGTCACCCATTTAGGATCACCCAGGAAGCATTACGTGCTTCCTGGGTGATCCTAAATGGGTGACCACTGGTTCGGCCGTGGCTGAGCCACCCGGACAAAGATTTGTCCACAATCAGTTTGTCGAGTACTCATGCAAGGGCGTCGCCAAGGGGGGATGGGAGGGGAGGGGGTTAGCTACTCCCCCCCCTCTCTAGAGATTAAAAAAATGTAGCCCTTGGCATGATGTTCTGTGCTAGCCAGTATAAAAGTTGGGTTAGGATAGTTCACATACAAGCACGATTTCATTAAAACCGCACCATTAAGTTCAGCATAGCGATTCTCATTTAAATCAAATACATTCGAATTAGAAGCGACATTTTTATTTTTTTATATTTCCGATCGAAGAATTGTGAATTTCAAAGACCCGAGTCGAAGGGGAGGCAGTTTCCGAATTTGAATTTGGTTTTCAAACGATTGTGAATAGCCCTGCATGTGAAATAGTGTTAAAGAGTATGTCTGTCAGCCATACAAAAAAAGAGACTATCAGGCGAGTGTCTTTTTATTTATATTATTATATATATATTATATTATATCATATAGGTTAGCGTTTGACCACTATCTCAAATG
Organism: Cabera pusaria; assembly: GCA_954871355.1. NCBI lineage: Eukaryota > Metazoa > Arthropoda > Insecta > Lepidoptera > Geometridae > Cabera > Cabera pusaria. The sequence continues at coordinate 20,131,253 of OX940888.1, forward strand.
TCAGTAGGTGACGATGCTGTCGAGGATGATAGCTCGCTAGCCCAAGAATGGGAACTAGCTCTCAATAATATCGTTTAAAAACTAAAAAAGAACCGACTCCAATGCCGCGCTATTCATTTTCAGTACCAATTTTGAGATGTTTATCTCAATATCTCTGGAGATACTTATCAGACCTCGATAAAATTACCATGGTACCACACTTGAGATCTCTCCTTTCGAACAAAAAAAGAATAATCAAAATCGGTTCATAAACGAAGAAGTTATCCGCGAACAAACATAAAAAAAAAAAAAATATATACGGTCGAATTGAGAAACCTCCTCCTTTTTTTAAAGTCGGTTAAAAATAGCTGCCGCAACACATAATTGGCGACAGATTTTCCAACTTGATGTTGGTAGCTGGCCAGGCGGACAGAAGACAGCGTCTCACCACTATTCAGTGGTTGTTATTAGATTGATACAAGCTTGCCCAACACCTGTACCCTGCCGGCTTAGTAAGCTGGAGGTTTCTTAACGATGTTTTCTTTCACTGGAGAGCCAATGAGAACTGCGCATTGGGATTTGAACCCACCACCTCTGACGTCAAAGCCGACCATTTCCCCAATGCACCGGGCCTCTTCGTGGAGCTAAGAATCGGATCTGCACAAAGTTGCGGCGTGTTGCTAAGTTCTCTTCGAGCATTTACCAATGGAGATGTTAACGCAAGGCGTACCCACCCCTCTGCTGGCCATAGAGCCATTATTGGCCATATAAGCGTGCGTAACTACGCTGTATTTTTAATACTGTGTGCGTGTTTCAAGCTAGTGTGCGGGATCGTTAAAGTGAGTGGTTTGTGTGTGTGCAATGCGTGTTTACCTCGTCGTTTACCCCCGTAAGTATCGGCAGAAAAAAATGTTTGCAGATTACAACGTTAACATCTCCATTGGTAAATGCTCGAAGTAAGTTCTATATTATTGTTTAAGTGAAACTTTTTTATGTACTTACTACGTACTTACGTACGTACTTACTTTTTTTTGCGTACTGGGATAAAATTTGACGGAAAAAAACGTAGCGCCACGGTCCGGTCGGTCAAGGTAGCGGAAGTTACATAAGTGTCATGTTTTATTTTTTATTTAAAAACGCCCTCTATTGTAGAACGGCGTAACTACGAAGACGAATTCGCTAAAGTTCAACAGATGGAGTTGTACAAAAAATAATTAGTGATGTTGAGAAATAAATTGAATGAACATGGAAGTTTCACTTCTAACGCGTAGCCTTTCTACTACGCACTCTCTTTTTTAGGGTTCCGTAGCCGAATGGCAAAAAACGGAACCCTTATAGATTCGTCATGTCTGTCTGTCTATCCGTCCGAATTTTAGATTGGAAGTGACATAAGTCAAAAGTCAAAGTAATCAGTATATGGGCAAATTAAAAATTTGCACTTACACGCGTCAAATAACATTAAATAGATAATATTCAATATAATAATTATAGATATAACAGAAACATAACGTATTGCTTTGAATTTACAAAAAAAATCAAAGGTATTGAGCCATTCAGCTTTCATCTAGACGTCGAACGTCACACTTAAAACACATGTTTAATTCCCCTGATTAATGTAGAGTTGCTACCCGTACTATTGCGTGCACCCGCAACCCAGTGCATGTTTCAGTACTTCAGACAATTTTTATCCTAAAAAATTGTGAAATTATTAAACACAATAAATAAATAAAACGCAGACGAATTGCAGTACAAATCATATTCATTATATTAATCATACCCAGGTAGAGGGTCCTCGCAGTTAGCCAGCGGCTCTGGTATCATATTCAATCGGTCGCCGATTTCTAGCGCCTTCCCATTCTCAGCGAGCAGCCAAGTCGCAGCTATGCCGACAATGTTCGCCCACCATTCCATCACGGGATCCCAGCAACCTAGCATTAAGTACAAAGTTTTAGGACATTTTTCCACTTATCTGTATCAGTACCCTTAGTACGAGTTTTCATCGTGAACGCTTTTGAAAGATCTCACATAGTATTTGACTTATTCTGGTTCTCTGATTGGTCTAAATTTAGTGAAGTGTGAAAACTACTAGAGGCGCTGTACGGATTTTCATACAAAATTTGTTCCATAATGATATCGACTTTGGTATGAAAACTTGTACAGTCCGGCAAGTGTAACTTGGCGTGCCTGTGCGCCACTGTGCTTTTACTTTGTACTTCGATAACAGTTTCTCTTAAACCACTTTTAATTACTTTTGGCATTATTGAACTATTTTAATGTAGCAGATTTATCAACAATAATGTCGCGGTAATCTCTCAAACGTTAAACTCACAGTTTCAATTAAAATAATTAGTTCCAAAAACCACCACCGCCAAGTTATACTTGTGGCACTGTACTAAGGGTACCAGTTCGTTTTCGATTCGTGTTCATTTCTGATCCAGTTTGGTAGTCATCTTAGTAAGTGTATGCACGTTTGTGGACTCATGCGTATGCGGTTCTTGTTCGATTCGTTAAATGAGTCGATTTTTTAAAGAATTTGTTGAAATACAAATTGAATACGGACAAGTGTGCAAACGTTAGGACGGTCCTGTTTTTTCGCGTATTGAGCACGAATCGAATACGAACCGGATAAGGATAAGTGGACAAACGCCCTTGGACGAAAATCACCTTCACTTGAGATGTACTACCCACTATGTTTTTAAATAATTTGAAATTATAATATCGTTTAAAAACTAAAAAAGAACCGACTTCAATGTTCATTTTCAGTACCAATTTTGAGATGTTTATCTCAATATCTCTGGAGATACTTATCAGACCTCGATAAAATTACCATGGTACCACACTTGGGATATCTCCTTTCGAACAAAAAAAGAATAATCAAAATCGGTGCATAAATGACGAAGTTATCCCCGAAGAAACATAAAAAAAAAAAAAAAAAAAAAACGGTCGAATTGAGAAACCTCCTCCTTTTTTTGAAGTCGGTTAAAAAATGGTTTAACTATTACATACGCGATGCCGATGTACTCAAGATTCTGATGGCTTTCGGATAAAGTCGAAACATTGTCAATTACTATGGCGACATCGCGTGAGATCACGCATATTAATATCAGAATACATTTCAATGTATTAAAATGTAAGATGGTTGGTTGAGATAAGTTATTTTTCAAAAAAAATAAAACCGACTTCATATCCACAAACAGGCACTCAAAAGCGAAAAATAAATTACTTTAAATTATTATAAGCGCTACCCACGTATCTATTTGAAGTCGGTGCCAGCCAAGTCTAATAGGTAGTAGATAGATAAATCCCTACATGTATCTACCTACTTACTAACCTACATGTACCTACTTACTACTACTACATGCATAGTATCTATCTACTATCCAATAGACTAAGCTGGCACCGACTTCAAATGGATAAGTGGGTAGCGCTTATAATAATTTTAAGTAATTTATTTTTCGCTTTTGAGTGCCTGTTTGTGGATATGAAGTCGGTTTTATTTTTTTTGAAAAATAACTTATTTTACCCTTTTTAGTGCAAAACAAGTTTTAATGAAATTACATGCATCTATTAAATTTCGTGTCTGGGCCGTTATACACTGACGGATATATACTTTTTGAGAATTTCAAGTATGTACATATAACGGTTAAGAAGATACAGATCTGTAAAGTGCGCACATATGTATAGACACACGGACGGATGGACGGACGGACGGACGAACGGACAACAAAGTCTCAGAAAGTGTTCATTTGGTACCCTTTGGGTTCGGAACCCTAAAAAAATTGACTTTAAATGCCGCGCTAAAGTGAAAATATTCACTAGTAATAATGATGTCATCAAGGTATCAAAGGACAATGTTCAAAATGGCCCTGTGCAATTAAAGCATCTGACACACACGATAATTGATTGTCTATTTTATTACAATCATTCCAAATACTTTTATAACACGGACTAGTTGTATTCCAAAATGAATATTAAAAAGTATTATTTGCGATTATTAACATTAATTGCCGCCATATGGCCAACAGAGTACTGAATCACTCTACTACGTTATAAATAAGAGGCACTTCCCTATATTGTTGAAACCCGAATTATGAAAGCACTGTGTAGCCAACCTAACAACGGAAAGTATTATTTACGTAGTAACTATTACATAATCTATGGTATTACGCTTATACATTATTTTTTTGCAGTGTTGGTTGGTACAAAGTACGTTCATAATTCTGAGTTATTTAATAATGTATGCAGTGTCGCGGGACTGAAATGGCCGCCATCTTCGCCAAACGTCATGTCATGTCAAAAATCTTAGGTATGTTTAAAAAAGTTTGCACCCTAACAAGACTTTGCCCGGTAGAACATTCCTGTGAAGACAAATTATTTATATTTATATATAATTATTTATTATAATTATTAATATATAATTATTTATTGAGGGCCCGGTGGCGTAATTGGGAGAACAGTCGGCTTTGATGCCGTGGTACCGAGTTCAAACCGCCGTGCACCAATGATTTTTTCTATAGAAAAATATATGTGCGCTTCTCACAGTTGCCCTCCGGTGAAGGAAAACATCGTTAAGAAACCAACAACCCCCGCATGGTGGTAGGACATATCTAGTGTCCGCCTGGCTAGCTACCACCCTCAAGTTAGAAAATCTGTCGCCAAACATCTAATGTGTTCAAGCAGCTATCCTTGAGAGCCAGTTCCCATTCTATTCCACTTCTCTATCTTCGACCGCATCATCACTTAGCAACAGGTGAGATAGTGGTCAAACGCTAGCCTATAAGATATTTAAAAAAAAATGTATTATCCCCACCTTTATTTCTATCTCGTTCACAGTTACCGTAAGAATATCTGCCAAAAACCAAAATCAACGAGAAGAAAGATGTAAAAACATTATTCAAGGTCATATTTTTCAGTCTTCAAAAATATATGCAATAGCAACCTCCATTGTGTATTATCTTCTTGGGACTCTTCTTCTAAAACCAGTACATTCTCCTATGATTGAGGTATTTATCTCCATATCTCTGGAGATACTTATCAGATCTCGATAAAATTAAAATGGGACCACCTCGGAAACGTATCCTATCTATTAAAAAAATAATCATTTGAATCCGTTCACAATCGACGGAGAAATCGCGTAACATACACACAAAAAAAAAAAAAACATACAGACGAATTGAGAACCACCTCCTTTTTTGTGAAGTCGGTTAAAAACCAAATGCACCTGGAGATACTGAACATGTCTCGATGAAATTTAAATGGGAAAACCTAAGTAGTACAAACCCTCACAAGCAAAAAATATTTACTAAATCGGTCCAGGCGTCATAGATGAACATATATTGAAAAAAAGTATTAAGACGTATTGAGAACCTCCTCTTTTTTATGATATAGGGTAACAGGACAAGCACGACGCTCGCCTGATGGTAAGCGATGACGTCTACCTATTACAGATACAGCGGCATGCAATATTCTGGACCGGCAGACAACCTTGCCCAACAAAGGATGTTGAGTCTCACATGCCCTGTAATTTCACTCCCACCTTGCCATTTCAGCCGAAAAACATTCCTATTGCACGGCTGAAAATTAATTGGCAAAGTGGTGGGGTGGTACCGCAGGCGGACTAGCAGAAGTCCTATCACTAATACCGAGTTCACACCAGGCGATTCTAGTCGTTCAACTTCCTAGGGATGTACTTGTCTTTCGATTCCAAGTACTTTTAGTATCGATACTTTAGAATCGATACTAAGTAAGTACCGGTTATAAGTACTCGTTTCGTTACTCATTTATATGTTTTGGAAGAACATTTAGGCTGGCATTATACAGCGATAATAGGGTTTCGAATAATACTATTTGATTTGCTAATCAAGCGCGATTTATAAAAAATATCGATTGGGTATTTTTTGTAACTGGTATCGTACATCCCTAGGAAGTTAAACGACTGGAATCGCCTGGTCTAAACCTGGTATAAAGAAAGTAGAAAGTTGTTTTTTTGAACTTGGTTAAAATAGAGAGATTAACCCCCATAGACTTACCAGTATGGTGCGGAGCATCAGTAGACACATCGTCAGTGATCAACTTGACAAGTTCGAGCACGTCTCGAGTGTTGTTCCGTTCGTCAGCACATAGCAACATTTGTAGACTCTTCTGAAGCAGCTCCAGGTGATATGCCTTGAGAAATTAAGTTTGTAGATATATAATATTATATAGTTAGGAAGGTTCAGTAAATTTTCTTGGGCATGAGCAAGGGATAAAAATATTAAACCGGAACTACCGTCAAAATTCTAGTGCATACTTTCACATTATCATCATCAGCCTATACTATTGTACTGCTAGACATAGGCCTCTTCAACAAACATATCTACGTAATACAAAAAAAATAGTCTGCCAAAAACATTTTTTTTTTTTTTTATACTGAACTGGTAGCACTTGATCACTATCTCACCTGATGTTAAGTGATGATGCGATCGATGATGTAGCGTGCTTACCCAGAAGATACCTATTCACTCGCGATTTGAAGACCCCCATATTGTACTTAATCGGAAACACGGACTCAGGCAGGGTATTCCATTCCTTAGCGGTTCGTATGATGAACGAAGAAGCAAATCGCTTCGTTCGGGTAGATGGTATATCCACCATAAATCGGTGGCGCCTTTTAGTGTCTCTGGATGTCCGATTATAAAATGGGGATGGTGGAATCAAATCATGCAGTTCCATTGCACACTCTCCGAAATGTATCCGATAGAAAACCGATAAACAAGCGACTTTGCGGCGATGCGCGAGACTCTGGAGTCTCTTGCTTACTAATAGGTCATCGCTGATGAGTTTTTTGGCTCTCCTCTCAATAGCTTCCAGTGTCTCCAGCTGGTATTTAGCAGAACCATCCCAAAGGTGAGAACAGTACTCCATACACGACCGGACTTGTGCTTGGTAAAGATTGAGCAACTGTCCCGGTGTGAAGTACCGTCTCACCTTAGCCAAAATGCCAAGCTTTTTGAGGCTAGCTGGGCTCTAGACTCAATATAAGAGCCGAAATTGAGAGTTGGTGTCAAAGAGATGCCAAGAAGCTCGAGATTGTTACTTATCGAACGGACTCATCCCGGAAAGTAGGAGCCAGTAGAAATGGGCTCCGTTTAGCGGAGAAAAGACACGCCTGGGTTTTCGCAGCATTGAACTTAACCAGATTGGCATCGCCCCAATCAGAGACTGCCTTCAAAGAAAAGTTCAAGCGTTCGACCATCGCTTCTCTATGAGACTGGATTTGTAATGCACTGGTTCGTGCGTTGGATGTATAACTCTCTACAACAGTGCTGTCATCAGCGTACCCAAAGATACCGGGTTTAAGCAGGTCATTAATATGCAGCAGAAAAAGTGTTGCAGAGAGTACTGATCCTTGAGGGACTCCGGCATTTATGGCCAATTGGTCGGAAGAACAGCCATCGACATATCTGCCATCTAACCTGAGCCCCACTGGTGTACCACTCACTCAATTCCACGATTAGATCGTCAACATAAATATTAAACAGATCGGGAGAGGTGAGCCCGCCTTGTCGCACTCCAGAAGACAGTCGATAATTGTCTGAAAATTCGGGACCCCATCTGATGACCATCTGATCTTTAGGCTAATTACACTATCACTTAAAGGTAAACACCGCTTACCTTTAAGTGATATACCTTAGTAACATACCTTTTTTTTCCTTTCCCATCTTTCATCGAATTTTGAAGTATATATCCATACACATTATATGACGGCATAGACAGTAGAGTAGCATAAACCAAAAGATCAGCCGGGTCGGGTAGTCTACATAACAATGCTGATGCGGCGTGTGAGCGTTCATATAGCTTCAGCATCATTTACGTAAGAACCCCTGACCGCGGTCGTTACCGGCATGGATCTAAAGGCGCGAGACAAAATTGTAAAGCACGTGATGACGCGCAGGAAAGTGCGGACGTCTGTGATTGGCCCGTCAGCGCGGGTACTTCCACTGACTGGCCAATCACGGCCGGTATCGCTGTTACTCCCACTGACGGGCCAATCACGGCCGCGCGCCAGCACCTACGCTTCTCTCAACCCGCGTACCGCCAGTTCTAAAAATGACTTCTGTGCATCTAAACGTATAGATCGGTGCCGGGAGTTATAGTAGATACAAAATATGTAACTTACTCGCATTGCATAAGCCAAAGGATCAGCCGGGTCGGGTAGTCTACAGAACAATGCTGACGCGGCGTGCGAGCGTTCGTAACTCCAGCGTCGTTTACGTAAGAACGCCTGACCGCGGTCGCTACCGACCCAACGCAGTCGGACCGGAGTCACCGAGCAAGAGTCTGATATTGTATGACGGCTCAAGCGGAGGTAATAGCTAGAAATTAAAAAAAAATTATAATAAAGTCTAATTAACACCAATATTATGTTTGTTTGGGACTTCTTCACGGTCAAAAGGCTGAGCCGATTTAGCTGAACCTTTGCACAGGTATAGCCAGTATTATGGATTAGGCTATAAGATACTTATTAATTCAAGGTATAAACGTTATGTCCCCGCGGGGGTTCATTGTTGATTTTCCGCCACTTTAGGGTGCCTTTCCACTGGTAAGCGGTGTTTACCTTTAAGTGATAGTGTAATTAGCCTAAAGATCAGATGGTCATCAGATGGGGTCCCGAATTTTCAGACAATTATCGACTGTCTTCTGGAGTGCGACAAGGCGGGCTCACCTCTCCCGATCTGTTTAATATTTATGTTGACGATCTAATCGTGGAATTGAGTGAGTGGTACACCAGTGGGGCTCAGGTTAGATGGCAGATATGTCAATAACCTGAACTATGCTGATGATATGGTGCTGCTCAGTCCCACGATCAAAGGATTGCGTAAACTAGTAAGGATTTGTGAAAGGTACGCGACGCGACATGAATTAATATACAATGCGAAAAAGACAGAAATGATGGCATTCAGATCGGGAAAGGGACCACAAAATGTACCTCCTCTCCAACTTAATGGTCACCCTGTGGTGGGGGCGTGTAAATAGCCTCAACCATATGCGGGGGTGAAAGTGCCGTGAAAATAAATAGAAATGCGTAAGACAAATAAGCGGTAAAATATAAGTATATAGCGGGGGGCGGGTCTGTGAAGATCAACGTGAAAAGAGGGACGTTTGGTATGAATAAACCACTGTAAGAACACAGAGAATCAGCATACAAAGCCCACGTACCTTTCCACTCTCCCAGGAACACCTACAGCCCTCCGTGGAGGGTTCACAGACGAGGAATCGCTGCAGGCGGCGTCGGCGCATATAATGCGACCGAATAATAAATATATCTGTACAGTTCACTAGGAGGATCCTTACAGTCACAGCACGATCACTTTATAAAAATAAAAATAAGCGTTTTATAAAAAAAATAATGAGTCCGATGCGACGATCATAGCGGGATCGCGGCCAAAACGGAACTGCACCTGGAGTGCGGTGCAGGCGAGAGCCAACCACGGGCGTCGTGGCGGCAATAGGCGCGGTCTGCTGATCTCCCATTGGACCATTGGCAAACCTGTTCGAGTTTCAACGGCGGGTAGGCATCAGCAGGCTGCTTCTGCGTCTTTTAGCGGGCATTCATACCAATTTGAAAAGGTTGAATAATATAAGGCGTTATAAAAATAATATATATGAAAGGGGCGAGATATATATATAGCGTGAAATAAAATATGGAATAATAAAGCGCATTGACGCGTCACCATGCACCCCGCCTTGGAAGATCGCGAGATCTTTCAAAACAGAGAAGTGAATCAATGCTCAAACTTATGAGCGGTAGCGGTAGCGTTCTGGGTTATCTGAAAACTCTATGACTGAGATCAGACGCGACGTATGATAATTCAGCGAAATAAATACGAATAGCGATTAAATTATACGAATAGTATAGCGGGTGAATTAAACAAATAGCGGTTATTTTAAATTAATAGGCGGTACAATTATGCGAAATTATTAAATTAAATTAAATTGAATAGCGTTGTACGATAAGAGTAAGCGTTGTACGATATAAAACTTATTCGAACAGTGCATTTGCTCGATGCTCGGGCAATTCACTGCAGTTAGCGGGTGAGAAAGGCTTGACTGGCCAGTCCTCGGGAGCGCGGCGAATCCACGATGGCCCGTGCCACCACAGGTCATGTGACAACAATTGCGCAGGAAGCATACCACGTGACAGACAATCACTTGGATTCTCAACACCTGCCACATGGTAGAAATGTTGCGGAGCCAAGTTTTCCTGACATTGAGCTATTCGGTTGGCGACGAAAACCGACCAGCGATGTGGAGAGGAATGAATCCAGGACAAAGCGATCGTGGAGTCGGAGAATGCGTATATCCCAGTAATAGGAATGCGCGCGGCGTAAGTATCGCGAACCGTTTTAACTAATTTTGCCATGAGCAAAGCGGCGCATAGCTCAAGGCGGGCGAGAGTTGATACTTTTGTAGGCGATACCTTAGATTTTGCACACAGTAAGCGTACTGTGATGCCAGCGGAGGATGTGCAGTGCACGTATAACACACTCCCGTAAGCGTGCATACTAGCGTCAGCGAACGCGATGAGACGCACTACGCAGCCTTTAGAAGCGCCTGTATGACGCGGCACGTGAAGCGTATTTAGCAAGGGAAATTCTTGCACTAGAGCGGCGAAGCGTATTTTAACATAGTCAGGAGCGGGATCGTCCCAGCCACTGTTGCTTAACCACAACTCTTTTATGAGTAATTTGGCGTAAAGAATAACAGGGGCAACTAAGCCGAGAACGTCGAACAACCGTGCAACTATCGAGAGTATATTTCTCTTAGTGCAGGTGTCAGTTATGTGAGCGGATGTGAAGAAGAACTCGTCTTCTGAAGGTTCCCAGGATAAGCCTAGAACCTTGGAAGCGTTACCTACATCGAAGTCTAGCGATTTGCGGTGTGAGTCTGGAAGACTATTTAGTAGCGCTGGTGAGTTGCTTGACCACTTCACTAAATCAAAATTACCTGATTTAAACATTTTAATTAGGTCTTGCGCGAGTTTCATAGCGGTTTTATCATCATTAGCGGAATGGACCAGATCGTCCATATAGAGACTGGTTTCAGCGATTTTAGCGGCGTCAGGATAAAGCGGACTCATGTCGGAAGCCAGCTGTCGCACGGTGCGCATAGCTAGGTATGGGCTCGACTTGAGACCGAAAGGTAAGCGGTCAAAGGCGAATGAGCGGACTTGTTCATTCTCACTGAAGCGGAACAAGATACGTAGGTATTTACGATGGTCCCGCGGTATACCTATGCGTAAGTACATTTGTTTTATGTCGGCGTTCATAGCGATGGGAAACAAACGAAACTGTAACAACAGTAAAAACAGATCGGCTTGCAGGTTAGGGCCGATGTGCAGAACGTCGTTCAACGACAACCCAGTATGAGTTTTAGCGCTAGCGTCCAGTACAATACGCGGCGTAGGCTTGTCGGGTCGAACAACGGCGTGATGCGGTATAAAATAACCAGCGGCTTCGTCAGAAGCGCCGATATTCTTAACTTCGCTGAGATAACTTTTATCTATATATTCGCGGATAACTTCATTGTACTTCTCCCTCAATTCAGGAGACAGGCGAAGCTTTTTCTCTAACGCGGTAAAACGGCGGCGGGCGACAGCGAGAGAATTCCCGAGCTCAGAAGGATCCCTACAGAACGGCAGTGAGACGGTGTATCTGCCGGTTTCATCGCGGGCCACAGTAGATGTGAAAATATTTTCACACTCAGTTTCTTCCGGAGATAACAAGCGCGTTGATGGAATCTCTTCTAACTCCCAGAACTTCTGAACTAGATCATTTATAGCGAGCGCGGTAAAAGAAGCGGTCGGCGTGACGTCATCGTGCGGGTAATCACCCATAAGAACGTAGCCTAAGGTCGTCGAAAGAGCGAGCGGAAGTCGCGGACCAGACTCGACCCTATCCCCCAAATAAATGTACGGGAAGAGTTGAGCTCCCAACACGACGTCGATGTCACCGGGGATGTTCCAGCACATGTCGGCGAGCGGTATGTCACGGAACTCCACATTACTGTCCCACTCGATAAATTGTGACGGTAATTGGTCAGTAATGCACTCAACGACTAGGGCGTGAATCGAGTATTTTTGTTCCGGATAAATGCGTGACTCAATGTCTAGGTAAACATATCCAATAATTGGGCGCGACGTAGAACCAACTCCTTTTACAAAAGAATTATTCAGCGGAATGATGGGTAAATTAAGCGAGCGACAACAATTAGTTGTAATTAAATTATTCTGCGAGCCGTTATCAATAAGACATCGCACTATTGATTTATGTCCTGCACTCCCTTTAGGGCGTGCGAACACCTGAGCGGTGGACAACAAGACCGTCGACTTCGGCTGAGCCTCAGCGGAAAGCATCGCGACGGAATTATCATAAGGTGGCATCGTCATCGTCGAAGGCAATGTAGCACTATACGAAGCGACTTGCACACCACTATCGTCTTTATTACGTGGCGCGTAAGAGCGAGAATGCGGAGCGGTCGAAGGCTCGGCCGCGTGTGGGGTTACGGGAGCGGTTTGCGTAAGCGGTGGCGGTGGCGATAAACATTGATTATTACAATTACACTTATTACTACTTATTATTTGAGCGTTATGCGAATGCGTATTATTTATATTATTATTAAATTCAAAATGTAATAGCGTGTGATGGCGTTTTTGACATAACTCGCAAACAGACTTCGAGTTACATTTATTAATATTGTGTACTGTGCTCAAACAGTTAACACAACCGCGTACAGATTTAATAAACTTATACCGCTGTCGAGGATCGCGTAAACGTTTAAATTGCACACAGTGATACAGATGTGTGTGACTGTCTTGTTTACAAAACGCACAGCAAGGCGAGGAACCGTGCGCAAGCGACTCGGCAGACGCAGCGGGGGGCGTACGAGTACATGCATCATCGGTCGATGCGATAAACGTCTGGTATATGCGCCCGCGAGCTTCTCGTGGCGCGGTGGCGGCGGATGACTTAAGCGTGGGTCGCGGGTTCGAATATGTAAGCGGAGCAGATCGTTGCAATATCTTTGCTTGGTCTTGCACGAAACTAATTAAATGTTTAGTTGTAGGTATTTCTACATCTCGAATAGACAACTCGAAACTTTGAGCGGTTTGCGAATCTAATTTTCTAAGCGCACAGTGCGCTAGAATGAAGTCAGAAAGGTCTTCAATACCTAACTGTTTTAGCGCGGCGATGGATGCGGAGAATCTATCAATAAATGATTCGAGACTATTAGCGTTATGAGTACATACCTTCAGGTCGAGAATATTATTTAAATAATGCGTACCTAATGCGCGTTTGTCTTGGTATTTTTTAACCAAAGAATCCCATATAATTTTATAGGTATCGCCCGTGGGAACAATACCGGCGGTCACCTTCAAAGCGTTATCAGTTAATCTACCTATAAGGTACTGAACGCGTTGCGAGTCTGTCAACTGATCATTCATGTGAATGTTAGATTTAAACGACTCGTAAAATACCGGCCAGTTCTCGGTTTTCCCGTCGAAATTTGGCAGGTTAATAGGCGGCAGTTTTGTATACGTGGCAGGACTACTTTCGCTATTATTTCGAGAAGGCAAAGTTGAAGCGTGACTATTAATTTTATTTCTAATGCGTTTTACACGGACATATAAATCCTCAAATGATTCTAAACAAGCAAAGTCGGGAACAGCATCAGGTTTCAAACTCATTTTAATTTCATTAATTTGATCCGTAATGGACTCAAATTTATCGCGAATATCATCGATCGTTTCCGATTCAGCCATAAAATTCTCATTAGACCTAGAAGTAGACTCAAACGAACAAATATTTTTCGTTACATCATACAACTTATTTATGCGTTTAAACAATAATTCTCTTTTTTGTTCTAAAAGCGTTAATTTTATTTCAATACTAACTTGACTTGTTGGATTCGGCATGATTACGATTTAAATAAAGGGTACTTCGATAACTATTCAAAGTAACCAGCGCAGCGTTGAGCGAGAGATTATTAAACAAGTCGAGCGGCGAAATGAGGGTAGTGGCAAAAAACGTGGATGCGCTTTAAAACGAGTGAAATTATTGATTAAAATAGATTCCAAATACAATATTTGAAATATAAATACAATATTTTAAGAAAACAAATAGATTAACAGCGAAATCTAAATTATGTTATGCGTAAATACGTAATTGAGTACGTATTCTAGAAGGCGGACGTATGAACTTCGATCGTGATTCGATCGAGATTATTTTAAATAAATACGTAATTATATGCGTTTATATTATAGATGCGAATGTATAAATATAGGCGTTAAATATATGTAATAATATAGCGGGATTTGAGCAAAAATTTCACCAAAAATACGTAAAATTTATGAACTCTTTCAATGGCGTCACAGAATAAGACTTCGTTACCAACAATTACGTAAGAAATCAGGGAATACTGGTTTCAGTATCCGGTGCTGAAAGGACCAAACTAAATGGTGGGGCGTGTAAATAGCCTCAACCATATGCGGGGGTGAAAGTGCCGTGAAAATAAATAGAAATGCGTAAGACAAATAAGCGGTAAAAATATAAGTATATAGCGGGGGCGGGTCTGTAAAGATCAACGTGAAAAGAGGGAAATTTGGTATGAATAAACCACTGTAAGAACACAGAGAATCAGCATACAAAGCCCACGTACCTTTCCACTCTCCCAGGAACACCTACAGCCCTCCGTGGAGGGTTCAAAGACGAGGAATCGCTGCAGGCGGCGTCGGCGCATATAATGCGACCGAATAATAAATATATCTGTACAGTTCACTAGGAGGATCCTTACAGTCACAGCACGATCACTTTATAAAAATAAAATAAGCGTTTTATGAAAAAAATAATGAGTCCGATGCGACGATCATAGCGGGATCGCGGCCAAAACGGAACTGCACCTGGAGTGCGGTGCAGGCGAGAGCCAACCACGGGCGTCGTGGCGGCAATAGGCGCGGTCTGCTGATCTCCCATTGGACCATTGGCAAACCTGTTCGAGTTTCAACGGCGGGTAGGCATCAGCAGGCTGCTTCTGCGTCTTTTAGCGGGCATTCATACCAATTTGAAAAGGTTGAATAATATAAGGCGTTATAAAAATAATATATATGAAAGGGGCGAGATATATATATAGCGTGAAATAAAATATGGAATAATAAAGCGCATTGACGCGTCACCACCCTGTGAAGATAGTCGAGACGTTAAAGTATCATGGCCATATCGTAACACACTGCTTAAAAGATGACGCTGATATAGAAAGACAACGGAGGGCCTTATGTGTAGTAGGCAATATGATAGCCAGAAAGTTTAGTAAAGCTGTGATCGATGTTAAGACAACACTGTTTAGGTCTTTCTGCCAGACATTTTACACTTGTCAATTATGGGCAGGCTATACCAAGAAATCGTATGATGGCATTAGAGTGGTTTACAATAATGTTTTCAGACACCTGATGGGCCTGAAGCGCTTCAGTAGCGCTTCCGGAATGTTTACTGAGGCCCGGGTAGACTCATTCAATGCCATCCAGCGCAAAAGAATAGCTTCATGTATGTCGCGGATACAGTTCTCTTCTAATGTCATATTGGCTAGTCTGGCAGATAGACTTATGCAATCAGCGATATATCGACACTGGGTAATTTTAACCACCTAATTATCACCTGAACTACGTTACAATTAAGTAATGTTTCATTTTATATTTTTAAATTTTATATTATTATTTTTTATACCTACAATTTTTTGTGCAACTTTTATATGGACCTTGTCTGCAATAAAGATCAATTATTATTACAAAGCTAAATTGTACCTTTATTAGATGTAAGTATTATTGTAACAATCGTTGGTAGATAAAAAAAAGAAATGTGCTAGGAAAATGAGCAGCTTGCGAGGAAACAATCAACCAATAGTATCGACGTCAAAAAAATGAAATGATACTATTGGTTGATCGAAAGCTGCTTATTTTCTTAGCTCAGTTTTGGTGGGCCTTAGCCAAGTTAACCGCTTACAATAAAACTACTTGTACTGTTTAAAGTCGAAACTTACCCGCACAACCGATTCCCGATCTTCGGCATATAGTCTTTAAAGACCAAAGCAGCAGTGATGTATGTATCCGCTAATAGTTGTTTGTTCCCCGCCACTTCAGCCAAGTTAACAGCTTGCAAGGCCAGTAGCACCCGTTCACTTCTACCTCTATGGTCGGAGAGTAACTCTAGCTGGGCCAGTTTGTGGGACGCGGAGGAAACTTCCGCTGCCCATAGACGGGTCGCTCGTCTAGCGGGGCTGAAAGGTTTTAATCACTTTTAGAGATGTGAATTTAAAATTTTCATAGATTTCATAGATTGTTACACATAATCCAAAATTTCATCGTACCGACGGGATTCAAACCCGCACCTCCTAGGAAACCTGCCCAGGTGCTCTGACCAACTAAGCCACGATGCGATCCTGTCGATACGACGAAATTAATGGATTACATTTTTAGACAATTACGGATTGTACAAAAATATAAAGTGAGTAACACTTCAAAAACATAATATTAGATTTCATAGATATTATGAGGTTAATTAATGAATTTACTATATATATTTGTTGGTATCTCATATGTATCTAAAACATATACGTATATACTTGCGCAAATACAAATGTATTGTCAACAAGCAGTCGCTTCCCGCGATACACAAAAATACAAAAACAGGATGCCGCCTGTTGTACTCTCTGTCGCACTTACGAGAGGCAAGGAAAATTTTAAAACGATTGCATAATAAGGGGTATTAAAACACGTTAAAGAATCACACAAGTGTTTTAATACCTAGTTATGTGCAGTTTCATACACTAGTTTACTTTATCTAGATCCTATTATATTGTATGATCAATAGGATGTTTCTATCCTTTATGTGGAAGCCAGGATAGTCAAAATTGTGAAAGGAAAACATTTAACTTGGAAACTATATTTACAATGTATATTTATTGAATTATAAATTAATCCTTATCCTCATAAATATTTTAATCGCGTTTAGTATGAAAAGCAGATAATCTTTGTCTGTAACACTAAGTAACTTGGGTAGATAGTTAAAAAGTTGTAAGAATACTAAAACATGTCAAGTGACCCGAACACAGGTAGACGCGTGAGGGCAGACGTCATAATATCATAGTCAGAAGAGTAGAATAAGACATAGAATACTCTACAAAGGCAAAGCCGCGGGAAACATCTAGGAAGATTTATATTACAGTAAGTACTAGTTGATACTCGCGAATTCGTTCACGTACACAAATAATTGTATCACTGTAAAGTTCTGTCAATCAACAATTGTGTGATCTAAATTATTTAAGTTATGTGTAAAAATCATACTTTTATTTTTACAAAAAGTAGTCTATGCTCATCTTCATGCCATGAAGTATATCCTTGTTAAATTTCACTTAGATCAGATCGTCCGTTTAGGTGTGATTAGGTAACAAAAAGACAACAAACGTTTTTTATCAAAAGTGTGTGGTGTGTTTTTAGTAAGTGTGGTTTTCTGAGACCTCGTTGCAAGTGAAACTTTTTGTTTATGTGTAGCTATGGTAGCTACTATGCCAACAGTTGACATGACACATTAGCATGTATACAAATATGGCTGCGGAAACGTCCGCCAATCACAGCTAGACCTAAATGTAATACATCATATCCGCCAATCAGCACCGACTGTAATGTGAGATGCGATAGATGGACCAAAAAACTTGAGGCAATGTAATAAAAGTATCACTTTAATATTAATCTGGATATTATTTTAAAAACTCATGTTCATTTTAACTTTGTTTAACTCAATGCGAGGCTGGACGCGTCGACGAGCGCCCCGCACTCGAAATCCTGAAATTCCCGATTTTAAAATCTATAAGTTTAATCTGGATATGATTACCTATCTCCCCAAAGGTCCCCGGCACGCGCGGCTAGGAACCCTCCCAGTGGCGTCCTCTGGAGCCCTTGTCGTAAGACGGCCGCCGCTAACGCCGACAGTTTAGCGTGACCCTGGCCACCCGCTTGCACGCTACGACTGCATGCGCTAAGAGCGCGGTGGAACTCTATTCGAGCGTTGGTTATGTTATCCTGAAAAACGTATGCCAACATATTAATAATCAAATACTTATTTGTATTCCAATTTATATCGTCATCATTATTATCAGCCGGTATCAGTCCACAGCTGGCCTCCCCCAAGACACGCCACCGAGCCCGATCTTCGGCTCTTTGTTTCCAGTCACTGCCCACCGCTTTGCGAATGTCGTCGCTCCACCTACGCTACGTTAAATGAACTAATTTATATCGGCTACAATAGAATTAGAAGGCTTCCGATGATCGCGGAAAAAATTCACTTGTCTCACAAATGTGATCAACTGTGACAAGGACGGGGGAGGGATTAATAATCTCTAAATATGGTGATTGATAATTTCGTGATTTTTTGGATGAGTCCTTATTTTATGATGAAAAATAACAGTTAAAATTATTTTCACAAGATATTTAAAACTTATTATTATACTAAAGGATATTTAACATGTTTTTCACTAATTAAGAGTTTTCCATTTTGGCGCTGTTACAAGCGCCAAGTTCACGCACTCATGGAGTATCCCGTTCAAGCATTTTGTGAAAGTGTTAGTGACCATGAAAACTTATATACTGAGAATTATTGTTGATTCTTGAGAGTCAGAGTATTCAAGACACAGCATTCACCATCTTCGACCACATCATCGCTTACCACCAAGCGAGATAGTGGTCAAACGCTAACATATATGATAAAAGAATTCATTTGACAA
Organism: Cabera pusaria; assembly: GCA_954871355.1. Taxonomy (NCBI): domain Eukaryota; kingdom Metazoa; phylum Arthropoda; class Insecta; order Lepidoptera; family Geometridae; genus Cabera; species Cabera pusaria. The sequence continues at coordinate 20,150,042 of OX940888.1, forward strand.
CAGTTGTTCACAAATCCGAGATCTGCTCTGCTTGCTTGCTGAAACTTTTTCAACTGGAATCAGTTGTTTTTTGGATTCCGAAAAGTTCTGTGATTTATATATGCTATATTAGAAATTTAAAAAGTTGGCTAACTCATTAAAAAGTACCTTTTTTAAATAGTTTTCGGCCAGCCGTTTATGTTTGTAAAACTGGCCGGCTTCCTTCGACTGTGATTTGGGCACCGAGTCGCCATAAACCAGCAGCTTAACGAGACACCCGCCAAGTATCAAGAAGTTTATCATATATATGAAGAACGTGTTGAAGAACCAAGTTGCCCATGAGATTCCGTTGTATTCTTGAAAGCAGAAAACATTTAGTAAGAAACTTAATTAAGAAAGAGAATTAAGGCATATTTAGGTTCCTATAACGCGATGTCTAGTGTCTACCAATGGCTAGCTACTACCCTCAAGTTGGAAAATCAGTGCCAATTCTTATTCTAGGTCCAGTATGCTACTGTCCTCGACCGCATCGTCACTTACCAACAGGTGAGATAGTGGCCAGACGCTAGCTTAAAGTTGCTCCGGTACTTACAATCAATAAAAAAATGTAGGTATTCTACTTTAAACATTCTGGGTAACCAGAATTTTGCATGTCACAGTACTGCGCCTGTTACCTCGAGATGTAAAGATCTTAAGGCTCAATTGCCAACAAAAATAAATCAATAATATTATAACACATCAAATTTATATGTATGAGATATATTATAATTAAAAACATAAGAATAATAAAATACTGTAATTAATTTTAGATAAAAGATATTTGCACACCATGAATCATGGTAGCAAAACAAACTGACCCTCGCAACATATAATGGACGCACGATTCGGCTGGATGATCATCTGGCGCAGCTGGAGGAGGAACTGGGACACATAAGATGGCACATTCTGGGGTTATGTGAAGTCCGAAGACAGGGAGAGGACACCATAACTCTAGAATCGGGCCATCTTATGTATTACAGAGAAGGAGACCGGCCATCCCAAGGCGGCGTCGGGTTTCTGGTCAACAAGGTTCTCAGTGACAACGTTGTAGAAATCTCCAGTGGGTCGACCAGGGTAGCGTACCTCATATTAAGGTTAACCGTGAGGTACAGCCTCAAGGTTATCCAGGTTTACACACCGACCTCGACACACTTGGATGACGAGGTGGAGAGCATGTATGAATACATCTCTAGTGCCTTACATACCACCTCTAAGGCTCACTACAACGTTGTCATGGGGGACTTTAACGCCAAAGTGGGAGTACAGACCTGCAGTGAATCGACAATAGGACCACACGGATTTGGCAGTAGGAATCACAGGGGCCAATGCTTGTCAACTTTCTCGAGAATGAGGGGCTTTTCTTGATGAACTCGTTCTTCAAGAAACGGCCCCAAAGGAAGTGGACGTGGCAAAGCCCCGTGACGCCACTGTGACTAAAAATGAGATTGGCTTCATCATTACGGACAAACGGCGCATATTCAGAGACGTCTCAGTGATCAGTAGGTTCAATACTGGAATTGATCACCGACTTGTACGAGGCTCTCTGGATATCGATTTCAAAGCCGAAAGATCCCGATTGATGAAGTCTACGCTCCGACCGAACCTACTCCAAACCGTTGTTGGATCCGAAACATTCCAATTAAAATTGGAAAATCGATTCGCTGCCTTGGAAACCACAGATGACGTAGACCAGAAGCTCGAAGAAGTGGTGGATATCCTCAGGGATGAAGGGACAAAGTTTTGCGAGAGCAAGAGTACGGGCAAAAAGTCCAAACTTTCGGCAGAAACACTTCCGACTAATGGAAGAGAGACGAACAGACCCTTTGTCAGCTTTGTCAATGGTGTTTATTATACAAACCAGGTGCGCAACAAAACCATTAAGAAGTTGGTACGACAAGACCTCCGATCCTCTAACACGCTCTTGATTAAAGAATCAATTGAGCAGAATCGGGGGTTGAAAGTGTTCGCCCAGCCTCTGGGTAGAAGCCACCTTACAAAGCTGACAACGTCAACGGGGAACGTCGTCGCATCCAAGTCGGAGATTCTGTCAGAAGTTGAAGACTTCAACGGCAAGCTCTACGCAACGCATGCTTCAAGGCCCGTACCCGATACTGAGGATTGTAGAGCCACCTTGACCCGCCACTTCACAGAAGACCTATCCGAAGTCAGCCGAGATGAGATCGTGATGGCCCTTAAACAGCTCAAAAATGGAAAGGCCCCAGGTGAAGACGGAATCACAACGGAGCTTCTAAAAGCTGGAGGAGCCCCAGCTGTAAGCCAGCTGCAACAGCTTTTCAATTCTGTTCTCTTCACTGGCAGAACTCCACAGGCATGGAACAGGAGCATGGTGGTTTTGTTTTTCAAAAAAGGAGACAAAACCCTCTTGAAAAACTACCGCCCGATTTCGCTGAGCCATGTCTACAAACTGTTTTCAAGGGTCATCACGAACCATGCGCGAAGACTCGACGAGTTCCTACCTCCGGAACAGGCCGGATTTCGAAGCGGTTACGGCACCATGGACCACATCCACACGGTGCGGCAGATTGTACAGAAGACCGAAGAGTACAATTGGCCCCTGTGCTTAGCGTTTGGGGACTATGAGAAGGCCTTCGACTCAATCGAAACCTGGTTTGTTCTGGAGGCCTTGCAGCGTTGCCAAGTTGACTGGCGATATATCGAAGTGATGAGATGTCTGTATAATGCCACAACGATGAGTGTACAAGTACAGAACCAGCGTACTAAACATATCCACCTGCGTCGAGGAGTCAGACAGGGGGACGTCATATCCCCCAAAACTGTTCACTGACGCCTTGGAGGATATGTTTAAGACGCTGGACTGTACTTGTGTTGATGCCACAACATCAACGGCAAGTACATCTCTCACTTACGATTCGCAGATGACAGCGTCATTATGGCAGAGACGCTGCAGGACTTACAAAGGATGTTGAATGGCCTAGCTGATTCTTCTCGTCGCATCGGTTTCCGGATGAATTTGGATAAAACCAAAGTCATGTACAACGAGCACGTTGTTCCGTAGATGGAATCCCACTCGAAGTTGTCACTAAGTATGTTTACCTAGGGCAGACGCTCCAACTAGGCAAACATAACTTCGAAAAGGAAATCCAGAGAAGAATTCAGCTGGGCTGGGCAGCATTTGGAAAACTCCGTCGAGTCTTCCTGTCGCATATACCACAGTGCCTAAAATCAGTGCGTACTACCCGTCCTGACATACGGAGCCGAGACGTGGACACTTATGGTTCGACTCGTCCACCAATTTAAAGTCGCTCAGCGGGCTATGGAAAGAGCTATGCTCGGTGTTTCTCTGCGGGATCGAATCCGGAACAAAGTAATTCGCCAGAGAACTAAAGTGATCGACATAGCTCATGGGATTAGCAAACTGAAGTGGCAGTGGGCTGGTCATATCTGCCGTAGGACCGATAACCGTTGGGGTAGACTGGTTCTAGAGTGGAGACCACGAATCGGTAAACGTAGCGTAGGACGCCCTGTGACCAGGTGGAGCGACGACATTCGCAATGCGGTGGGCAGTGACTGGAAACAAAGAGCCGAAGATCGGGCTCAGTGGCTTGACTTGGGAGAGGCCTATGTCCAGCAGTGGACTGATACCGGCTGATTATGATGATGATGAATCATGGCAGAATGTTTAAGGCGCTACTATAATTATGATGTAACCATGCATTCCGCATATAAATTAATTTTGATTTTTTCAATTTTGATATATATAGGTTACACCACAAGAAAAATTCTTACCATATTGCCCATCTGATAAGATTTTGCGTTGATCTACTCTTGAAGTAAAATCATTTGAATATGTTTCAGTCATGAAGTTCCCAAAGAATTTGCTGAAGGGATTGAAGGCGATAAGGCCGACCATGAATGCACATAGTGCCAGACGCGAGTGATCGCCCATTCCCATCACTATCTTTGAATATTTTTCTTCCACCTGAAAGGGAACACTCAATATGAGTTTATCATGGGTTCGATATAAGTGCAACAAACTCTTGTTGCAATCATAATGAATGGAACAAGGTAGATTTTTTTAAAATGCCAGACAGACAAGCACTTGACCACTATTTCACCAAGTGTAAATGTAGTCTCAGATGGAATCTTGTCTGGAATTGCTTAGGGTAACTATTCCAACCCGTCTTAAAAGCTTGGCAACACCGAACAACATGCCGGAATATGGTGAACCGATTAGTAATATTTCTTTGTTTGGTGAGTGGTCCGAGCCACGGTCAAAGCCTACCACAAGTTGTCACCCATTTAGTACCATCCATTGCATAGGAATATAAAAAATCTAAGCCTATGGTAAGTACTTATGGATTTTTCAATTGAAAAATTTATGTGCGCTTTTCACAGTGGCCCTCCGATGAAGGAAAATCATCGTTAACAAACCCCCAACCCCCGCATGGTGATAGGGCACTATCTAGTGTCTGCCTGGCGAGTTACCACCCTCAAGTTAGAAAATCTGTTGCCAAACATCTAATGTGTTCCGGCAGCTATCCTTGAGAGCCAGTTCACATTCTAGGCCTAGCATGCTAGTCATCTTCGACCACATAATCACTTACCAATAGGTGAGATAGTGGTCAAACGCTAACCTATAAGATATTTAAAAAAAAATGGAAAATCCCAATGGCGGCAGGAGCATAATATTATGTTGTGTATGTTCCGCCTTACTTGCTACTAAAAAGTAGCTTACCACAAAAGAGAAAATCTGCCACCATAGTGTTTCGGCAGCACACAACCCTTGGAGAGTCCGATCATTCTATGTCTAGCGTGTTCACCACCATTGCTTACTACCAAACCAGATAGTGATCAAATGCTGCCCTAACAGACATAAAAATAAAAACTTAAATTGATATAATAAACAGTAACATTTAATACTGGCCTTATACTCAGGTGAAGATGGAGAATCGCTGTCCATAGAATTCGAATGTGGAGAATGATACGGTGATGAGATATCGCTGTGTGGGGGAGTGTAACTTCCCTCAAATACTGGCTCTTTTACACCAGACTTCTGGCATGTCAGCTTCAGTGCCAGGTTCTCTTGTTTTAATCTAGCATTTTGATTCTGCAGGTACTTTATGTAGTCTATAGTTTTTCTTAGTATAGCTGATTTGTTCAACTGTAAAAGAACATCAATGTTAGGTTTAAGTTTAGATTTCAATCGATTTCAACTGCTGCTATTAACTTTTATTTTAAGGCTATGTGTGCTTCATAATACCAAGAAAATGTTATTGCAATATTTTTTTTATAATGAATTCTATACCTATCTGATATTAATACCTCTATGATATTTTAAGTTCTTGGACAAAAATTTTACAAATTGCAGTTTTGATTGATTGACTCACTATTAGTTTCGTCTAAGGTCTACTACATTCCCGTTAAACTCTGTGTAGGATCTTAGATAAATACTGTCGAAGCTTTCAGGAGATGTTTTCATAAAAAGAAATTGTTCCACTATATTTGTTAGGTCACTTTTGATGCGGACCGAGGCGTTTGATATGGAACCTACAGAATAATTTTAGTGATTTATTCTTTGTCAATAAAAATGAAAGGTCTATAAAAAATTTAAAAAATATAGGGACCTAGCTGTGTGCTGTAAAAAGTATCGTACAGCCTAATCCATAGTACTTGTACAACACAAAATTTAGCTAAATCGGTATGGCCGTTTGACCGTGAAGAAGTTCCATTCCAAACAAACAAATAAACAAACTGACATTTTCATTTATAATATTGGTGTTGATCAAAGCGGTTTAGACACCAATGGAAAACGAATGGTGATGTGTTGTGTTTTGTATTTAATTTATTCTCATGTACGCAATCTGTTGAGTCTCCCGGAATAATCTAATACTATAAGAATCTTTGTCCTGACATGACTGACTGACTAACTGACAGGCAACGCACAGCCTAAACCGCTGGTCGTAGAGACTTGAAATTTGGAGGGTATATTTGTCTTAGTATATAGGGGTGTAATAAGAAAGGATTTTCCAAAATTCACCCCTTAAGGAGATGAAATGGGGGTTCAAAGTTTGTATGGAGAAACAAGATTAGATAGTCTTTTCTATCCGAAACTTCACACAAGTGCTTCAGTAAAAAATATAATAAATACGTGTTTCAGGTTTTTTGAAAATCCACCCCTAAGAGGGTGAAATGGGGTAACAAAGTGTGAAAATCAATATTGTTTCGGATTGCGCTGAAATTTGGCATGCAGATAGTTATTACGAAGTTAGTTCCCTCTGAGAAAGTATTTTCCAAAATTCACCCCTGAAGGGGATGAAACGGGGGCTCAAAGTTTGTATGGAGAAACAAGATTAGATAGTCTTTTATATTTGAAACTTAAAACAAGTACTTAAGTAAGTCAATACGTGTTTCAGGCTCTTTCGAAATTCCACCCCTAAAAGGGTGAAGTGGGGTAACAAAGTCTGAAATCAATATTGTTTCGGATTGCGCTGAAATTTGGCATGCAGATAGTTATTTTGACTTAGGTATCTGCTAAGAAAGAATTTTTCAAAATTCACTCTTCAAGGGGATGAAGCGGAGGTTCAAAGTTTGGATAGTCATTTTATTCGACATTTCACACAAGTACTTCTGTAAATAAATAAGTAAATACGAGTTTCAGACTTTTTCAAAATGCCACCCTAAGAGGATAAACTGGGGTAACAAAGTCTAAAAATCAATATTGTTTTGGATTGCGCTGATATTTAGAATGCAGATAGTTATTATGACGTACGTATCTGCTCAGAAAGGATTTACTAAAAATTCCTCCCTGATATGGAACGGGGATTCAAAGTTTGTATGGCGAAATAAGATGAGATAAAGTACGTGTTGTAGGATTTTTTGAAACGGGGTAGGTAACAGAGTCTAAAAATTTGGGATTTTCGGTTTATATAAATATGAATCCCGAATCGCCTTAGTCACGCGATAACATGAAAACGGGTGAACCAATTTGGCTAATTCTTATTTGATGTATTTAATCATAGAATCGTTTTTACAAAAGAAAAGTTTTAAGTAAATAAAATAAGTTTTTAATGTGGGCGAAGCCGCGGGGCACTTCTAGTATTAACATATAAAAGTAACATATATATTTTTTCCCTTGTCTATCATGTAAAAAAAGTCCAGTTAAAGCATTTATTCAATATAGGGGCAAATTAAAAATCTGTACTTGCACATGTCAAATAACATTAAATAGATCATATCAATAATAATAATTATCAATATAACAAAACCATAACTTATTGCTTTAAATTTAAAAAAAATACAAAAGTAATGAGCTATTCAGCTTTCATCTAAATGTCAAACGTCAAACTTAAAAAATGTTTAATTCTCCTGATTAATGTAGGATTGCCAGCTGTACTATTATGTGCACCCCCAATGCACGTTTTTTAGTACTTCATACAATTTTTATCCAAAAAATTGTGTAATAATGAAACACAATAAATAAATAAAACGTTAACTAATCACAGTACATATTATATTCCAAATGGAATTGACTGTCCGTCCATCAGCTGCATAATACCATAATAATAGGCAACCCTAGATCCGCAAACAAAAGAGGAAAACTGAATGACTGTTGAATCTACTTGTGTTTCGGAAGTACTCCCATCAGAGAAGAAAAAATAAATATGCTATAAAAATTGTTATGGTATAACATTCAGTAGAGCAATCTATACCAAACATTGCAATCCCTTTTATTACCTGAAATCATTATTATCAAATCAAAATAAATTTAAAAGTTTTCTTTTAATGATTTTTCATTAGAAGTAAGTCATCAATATAAACTAGTTTACCTTAGCCTCCTCCCCCACAAGCATATTCTTAAGCTCCACAATCCTGTCATTAATACTAGTTCTGTACCGTCGTTCGATAGCATTATGTGCGCTACGTTTCACTTCTTTTACTTTTGGCTGTGGGGTTATAGATAGCTTATCTCCGTCAAGTAGTACAGGTATTCCAGTTGTGACCAAAGTAGGAGTGTTACTGAAGAATGTATGGATTGGACGGGTATCCGTACTAGTCTTCGCGTTTGCGATTATGCTTTGTGTAGTACCTGAAAATGTTATGTTATTTGTGATCAGTTGAGGAATTTTTTAGACAATGGCGACAATCAATGAAATATAATGGGCCACAAAGAAAGTGGTTCGTAAACAGAAATATCAATAGTTTTCAAGATTGGAGGTAGCTATATGAAATAGAGTTTACTATAATCTAAATAAGATTTGTACAAAAATTCAATGTCAGAATTAAAACTTAAAAATTAGCAATGTTAATTTAGGTTAGGCAATCCTGAACAACCTGCTCATGCCTGCCATAAAACGTAGAAGTTATCCTTTACAATTATTTGATGTATGCAACCTTGTTTCCATTTTTATTTGGAGTTGGTTTGCCTAATATTCCACCTCCAGCCAGTGATTTGATAATTAATAGAATTTACCACATAGTGATCGTTAAAAGCAAATAAAATGATAAATAATATTAAAATAAAGTATAAATTACCTTGTACGGGTGCACTCGTATACATCAGTGTCTGAGTCTCAGGGTTAATAATATTAGACTGCAGTATCACCGGAGAGAAATTAGCATCAGAGGTTTGTAGTATGAATGGTTTCCCATTATTCTGTATTAACAATGGCTGATTTGTCTGTTTTTGTTTGGTAGGCTGGCAGACTTGTTTGATTCCTTCGAGTTGCACAACACGACCGTCTGGAAGCTGTTGAATGCTGCCTGGAGCTATGTTCACATAGAGAGGACTAGGCGCCACTTGTTGGACAATCATTGGTGGCTGTTTAGGGACGCGATTCTGCCCAATCTGAGTCACATCGGGCAACGGTGCACCATCATTCACATGACGCAAGTTAAACGTTTCCTCTCTAGCATACACTCCTTGCATAGGTCTCGTGTTCACATTCTTTGGAGCCGGCGACGTCTTAGGCCTGTGAGTGTACTGAGATATCACCGGATTTCCGCTCGTATTGTAACTGGGGGACACCTGAGGCGATGATGCAATCTCCGCCTTCAATTTCGTATCGATGGACAATAAACCCGAATCATTGTCGCCAAACGTTAACTCTTCTTCCAGTTTCTTCATAAAATCACCATCGCATCCACTCAGGAAGTCTGAAATACGATAGAAAACGATGAACTTTGGTAACTTTTCTATAATTACATCGACAATTGTGACCGTGTTTCTTACCTTCAATCTCAGCGATATCGGTCGTATTGAAGACCTCCGAGTTTAAGAATTGCTCCTCGTGATCCATGTTAATGTTTTAATACCATAAATTACCATATTATCATTTTAAAACGCAAAAACATGAGAAATTTCTTGTTTACGTTTTTTGACATTTTCTTCATTATCATACGATATGATGACACATTTCTGGCCAATCAGAGCAGGGAAAAGTAGTCGCGCGATATTACGTCATTGTTACGTGCAATGCGTTCGTGTTTTTCTACATTTTATTTGTGAACGCAGCGTAACGCACTCGATAATGAAGTTAAAAGATTTCAAAGAGTTTTAGCGGGAACGTGAAATAGTGTTTGCTGTCTTTGTATTTTTTCATAAAACTTGTGTTCGTCCGCGAGTTAATCAACACCAATATTATAAATGCGAAAGTCAGTTTGTTTATTTGTTTGTTTGTTTGTTTGTTTGTTTGGGACTTCTTCACGGTCAAACGGCTTGACCGATTTGGCTGAAATTTTGTACAAAGATAGAACATATGGCAGAATAGGATATAGGATATTTTTTTTTTGGCTATCGAGTCAGGGGGTCCAAATATTTTAAATTGAATTTTGTAAATATAAGATCTCTTTTCGAATAAACGGCTTGACCGATTTGCATGAAAAGTTGTATATAGACAGTTCATAAGGCAGAAAATAATATAGAATACTTTTTTCTGGCTATTGAATCAGGGGGTCCAAATATTTTTAATTGAATTTTGTAAATATAAGATCTCTTTTCGAATAAACGGCTTGACCGATTTGCCTGAAATGTTGTATAGAGACAGTTCATAGGGCAGAATAGGATATAGGATAATTTTTTTCTGGCTGTCGAGTCAGGGGGTCCAGATATTTTTAATTGAATTTTGTAAATATAAGACCTCTTCTTGAATAAACGGCTTGACCGATTTGCCTGAAATTTTGTTTAAAGACAGTTCAAAAGGCAGAATAGAATATAGAAAACTTTTTTTCTGGCTATCGAGTCAGAGGGTACAAATATTTTTAATTGGAATTTGTAAATATAAGATCTCTTCTTGAATAAACGGCTTGACCGATTTGCCTGAAATTTTGTGTGAATACATGTCATAGGGCAGAATAGGATATAGGATACTTTTTTTCTGGCTGTCGAGTCAGGGGGTTCAGATATTTTTAATTGAATTTTGTAAATATAAGATCTTTTTTCGAATAAACGGCTTGACCGATTTGCCTAAAATGTTGTATAGAGACAGTTCGTAGGGCAGAATAGGATATAGGATACTTTTTTTCTGGCTGTCGAGTCAGGGGGTCCAGATATTTTTAATTGAATTTTGTAAATATAAGACCTCTTCTCGAATAAACAGCTTGACCGATTTGCCTGAAATGTTGTTTGAAGACAGTTCAAAAGGCAGAAAAGAATATAGAATACTTTTTTTCTGGCTATCGAGTCAGAGGGTACAAATATTTTTTATTGGAATTTGTAAATATAAGATCTCTTCTTGAATAAACGGCTTGACCGATTTGCCTGAAATTTTGTGTGAATATATGTCATAGGGCAGAATAGGATAAAGGATAATTTTTTTCTGGCTGTCGAGTCAGGGGGTCCAGATATTTTTAATTGAATTTTGTAAATAAGACCTCTTCTCGAATAAACAGCTTGACCGATTTGCCTGAAATGTTGTTTAAAGACAGTTCAAAAGGCAGAATAGAATATAGAATACTTTTTTTCTGGCTATCGAGTCAGAGGGTACAAATATTTTTTAATGGAATTTGTAAATATAAGATCTCTTCTTGAATAAACGGCTTGACCGATTTGCCTGAAATTTTGTGTGAATATATGTCATAGGGCAGAATAGGATAAAGGATAATTTTTTTCTGGCTGTCGAGTCAGGGGGTCCAGATATTTTTAATTGAATTTTGTAAATATAAGACCTCTTCTCGAATAAACAGCTTGACCGATTTGCCTGAAATGTTGTTTAAAGACAGTGCAAAAGGCAGAATAGAATATAGAATACTTTTTTTCAGGATATCGAGTCAGAGGGTACAAACTTTTTAATTGAAATTTGTAAATATAAGATCTCTTCTCGAATAAATGGCTTGACCGATTTGCTTGAAATGTTGTATAAAGACAGTTCATAGGGTAGAATAGGATATAGGATACTTTTTTTTGGCTTTCGAGTCCAGATATTTTTGATTAAATTTTGTAAATTTAAGACCTCTTCTCGAATAAACGGCTTGACCGATTTGCCTGAAATGTTGTATAAAGACAGTTCATAGGGCAGAATAGGATATCGGATACTGTTTTTTGTCCATCGAGTCTGAGTGTTTAGATTTTTTTTATTGAATTTTGTGAATGTGTGTCCTCTTATCAGCTAAACAGCTTGACCGATTCAGCTGAAATTTTATACATATTACAGTTCATATTGCATAGAATCACATAGGATACTTTTTTTCTGGCAGTCGAGTCCAGGTGTCCAGAATTTTTAAATTGAAGTATGTAAATGTGTGGCCTACTCTCGGTCGGGTTAACCATTTAAGCTGAAATTTTGTACACAGACAGTCAAAAAGACATAGAAGGGCAACGAATACTTTTTTTTGAGTGGAAATTTCGGTTGTCTATATTTTTATTATGAAATTTTGTACAAACACATTGAATAGGGCATAAAAGGGCAAAGAATACTTTTTTTCGGCAGTTAAGTGTGGGTACCTATATTTTTTGTTAACTTTACATAGAGTTTGCATAATCATAAAAGTTTGACCTTAGGTTCATAGATTATGACTAAACTTAATAAGTGCCTTAATTAGGCCATAAAACTGTCAGGGTCATTAAAAGTCATCAAAATTTACGCGATGGCTTTGCTTGCCCAACGTGTTTTATCTGCTTTGTGGGAAGTATTTCATAAGCATTCGAGTTTTAACAGCCACATTTAACCTTAGGGTCATCGGTGTTGACTTAGTAGGTTATAAAAACTGTCAGCGTCATAAAACATAAAATTTTTTGCGCCCACTTCACTCGCGCAGTGATAGCGCTCGCTGCGCTCGCGCAATAATTTGTTTGATTTACTTTGTAGGTAATATTTCAGCAACTTTTGTATTTTAATAGCCACATGCATCAGAACGAGTCCATAAATTAAAACAGTACAATCTTCAATAATCATAATGATTTTTAACCTTAAATAATTGGATATCAAGTTTAACCTTTGTGTAATCAGTGTTAACTTAGTAGGTTATAAAAACTGTCAGGGTCATAAAAGGTCGTAAACATTTTTCGTGATTTCAGTTTCGTTTTCAGTGATAGCGCTTACTACGCTCGCGCAGTAATAGCGCTCGCTCCGGTCGTGCAAGCATTAGTTATATCTACTTTGTAGGAAACATTTCAGCAATTATTGTATTTTAATAGCCACATTCATCAAAACATGACATGAATTGGAACAGTACAGACTTCAATAATCATAATGATTTTTACCTTAAAATAAGTGGATATCAAGTTTAACCTTAGGGTCATCGGTGTTGACTTAGTAGGTCATAAAAACTGTCAGGGTCATAAAATGACGTAAAAATTTTCGCGCTCGCTTCGCTTGCGCATTCATAGCTCTCGCTGTGCTCGCGCAAACCTTTATTTTATCTACTTTGCAGGTAATATTTCAGCATTTTATATATTTTAATAGCCACATGCATCAAAAGGAGTTTATTAATTGAAACAATACAACCTTCAATAATAATAATGAATTTTTACCTTAAAATAAGTGGATTTCAAGTTTAACCTTAGGGTCATCGGTGTTGACTTAGAAGGTCAAAAACACTGTCAGGGTAATAAAAGGCCGTAAAAATTTTTGCGCTCGCTACGTTCGCGCAGTGATGGCACTCGCAAGTATCTGTTATATGTATTTTGTTGGATACATTTCAGCAACTTTTGTATTTTAATAGTCACATTCATCAAAACATCACATAAATTGGAACAGTACAGACTTCAATAATCATAATGATTTTTACCTTTAAATAAGTGGATATCAAGTTTAACCTTAGGGTCATCGGTGTTGACTTGGTAGGTCATAAAAACTGTCAGGGTCATAAAATGACGAAAAAATTTTCGCGTATGCTTCGCTCGCGCATTGATAGCACTCGCTGCGCTCGCACAAACCTTTGTTTTATCTACTTTGTAGGTAATATTACAGCATTTTTTGTATTTTAATAGCCACATGCATCAAAACGAGTTTATAAATTGAAACAGTACCTTCAATGCAATAATGAATTTTTACCTTAAAATAAGTGGATATCAAGTTTAACCCTAGGGTTATCGGTGTTGATTTAGTAGGTTATTAAAACTACTAGGGTCATATAATGACGTAAAAATTTTCGCGCTCGCTGCTAAACCTTCGTTAGGTTTACCAAGTACCAAGTAATGATTAATGACTTCAACAATAGACGATATCGAGTTCGACCTAAGAGTCATCTATATTGACTTGATGATTAGGTCATTAAACTGTCAGGGTTATAAAACGCCATAAAATATTTTCACTCGCCCAATAATATCGCTCGCTACGCTCGCGCAGCTATTCACCTTATTTTCTTTGTAAAAAATGTTTTAGGAACTGTTGTATTGAGTCAAACATTTAAACAGCACAATTTCGTATACTTACCTAACCAAAATGATTAATGACTTTAACAATAAAAGATATTGAGTTCGACTTTGAGGGCCTATGGTGATTTGGCCTAAGAGATCATCGATCTAGACCTCAATGGTCTTAAAGACACAAATAACGCGGGCGAAGCCGCGGGTAACAGCTAGTGTATAATAAATGTGGAATTAATTACTAAACATTATGTGGCGGCACAGAACAGATAATAATACGTGGCGGCAGTGAACAGCACAATGTTGAAAAACATGCCTTTTGTGTTCACAGTGTTCACACCAAAATTCCACTGAAAATCTTCTGTAGAGTCTGTGCAAAAACAAAACCGTTGTAGACATTGAGGTCGCGTGTTCTATTTTACTGTTTTGTTGCGTTGATAACACTGCTCTGTCATTGCCAGTACGACTAAAAATGTTTAATACTTATCTACTCTTATCATTATCGGGTGCTACTAGGTAGATATGTACCCTTACTTCCTTACCTTTGAAATTTGAATGTTAAGCTTTGGTTTCCTAGGAAAGCGGTGCCGTCATATAGCGGCCGTAATACAGCGGTGAATGACGTCACTAGAATGTTGTCTATGTAAACAAAATGGCGCGGTTTCCTAGAGAGCGGTAACTGACAAAAAGTGGTGCCGCCATTTGCATGACGGCCGTCTTGTCGGTGTCATATGGTTTCGTGAACGTTTCATTGATAGCGGTGAAGCTATTTTAAATACGTATTTGTGTTTTTTTTTACCGGAACAACGTACAAAATGAGTTCCAGTTCTTGGAGGAGCGAGGACGACGAAATATTATACTTTTCGTTTGACGTTTATTTAAAAAAAAAAACTGACGATACGGTATGTTAAAACGGCCGTGGAACTTTCCACATGTCGTCACCGTCAAGACGGCCGCCTTTTTGCGTCCGTAATATTACGGCTGCTATATGACGGCACCGCTTTCCTAGGAAACCAAAGCTTTAGTTCAGTCCATCGTAACGCCACGACGGTTCTCTTTTTGCACAGACTCTAAAGTTCACATCTTTAGTTACGTAGATTTATTATCTTTTTTATGCTTTAGTGAGTTTGACTCAGACTGGAATAGTCCAGTCTGAGTCAAACTCCAACATGACCTGAAAAGGGACTCGACTTTACGACTTGAATTTACACATACACATTTTAAAATTTAAAATCTCAATATTTTGAATTATTACTTGACAGTTGACACTAATCGTGTGAAGCCACATTAAAACTAAAAAAAAAAACTTTCAACTTAATTTTTATTTTTGTAAATATCAGTTTCCCTACACTCGCTCGAACACATTCACCGGCATTTACTGGTTAATAATCCACATTTACACATTAACTCGTGGAAGACCCCAAGTTTTATAAGAAAATACCAGACTTTTATATTTAACCGACTTACAAAAAGGAGGTTCTATGTTCATCTGTATGTATTTTTTAATTATGTATGTTCACCATAGATGTACACCGATTACTCCGCCATTGGTAAACCTATTCTCAAAATTCTTTTTTATTTGAATGAGTATACTCCTGAGGTGGTCCTATTGGCACTGTTTTCTACTGTAATTTCCGTTCTTGTATTGTATTTAAATAACAATCCGATCTAATTTAAAATAATTAGGGCCAGTTTCACCGATACCTGCCCCCTGATTCTCAATAATTCAAAAGCAAATTCGGATTCGGAAACTGCCTCTCCTTCGACTCAGATCTTTGCAGATTTCAATGTTCTAATCCGCAACTTTTGATATTTCAACTCGAAAAAATTTGTGATTTTAATCGGAAAGGTTTCTGCGAGTGAATAGCGCACGGAATAATAAATATTCAAAATTCAAAATGAATGCTTCCGAATCCGATAGGTTTTCGAATGCTTGTGAATCAGGGGGCTGATAGCCCTATTAGGTAGGTAGAGAGATAAATCTACAGAGCTTTGGGTAGCGTGGCCACATGAGATAGAAGATTATAAACATTACCATATATGTATATAGAACCCCTGTTGTACCTAGTTATAAGTGATAATTAGTGACGTTATGAGCAAATATTTGCGATGGTTTATTAATTATCTATACTAATATTATAAAGAGAGAACATTTGTATGTTTGTAATGATTTGGCTCAAAAACTACTGAACCGATTTAAAAAATTCTTTCACTAATACATAGAATGCACTTTCGGAATGAAAAAAGGCTATATATGATCCCGTTTATATCATAGGTCCATTCGTGGAGACCTAATTTGCAACATAAGTCGGCAAAAAAACGGTCGAAAAAACACGTTTCTTACGAACGCTGCTTAATTGAAAATAGATAGAAGAATATTTTCTCTGCAAGAGTTTTTGTTAAAAAATATTACATAACTTCCAAGGCTATTTTCAAGTATATGGTATTAATCCTTATCCAAATAATTACGTTAATTAGCTTGGCCACATATTATAGATTAAAATTGTCGTTTACAGTATATAATTCGAATGAAAACTCTAGAAGATATCACGAATTTCACATACACGCATTGCAAAATTAATAAAATATTTGCAGTGAAACCACAGATTAGGTCATAGTTACTACGAAAATATTATTATAAGCTTACCTATGCTGTAGATCCCCACCGATCACAATCAATTTGAAGTCAATATCGTATAATAATGTGATCTATTGTATAAAATAATAATAATAATGATCTATATATATAATATAATAATTTAAACCACCCCGACTGGTCTATGTATAATCTTTTCATTAAAAGCATTCCAATGACTCTAAACACGACATTTAAAATCTGAGCTGTAAGTTGGTGAGGATTTGAGTATTCTGTAGAGTCCAGGAGATGTCCCAGCATCAGGTCAATGCTTCCATGTTCTTACAATATCGTTGAAGAAGAAGATTTTCGAAATGATCAGACCTATGAAAGTTGATTTCATAGCGCAATTAACTAGAAAAAAGCTCATAGTTTTATAACGATTGAACGAATTTTCATAAATCAAAGCTATGAAAACTCTCGATGAAGACATCTATCAAACAAATAAATAATAGTTAAAAAACTAAAAAAATACGCTTTTATAGAAAATCCAACTAAAAAATAGAAAATAAATTTTAATAAATTTGAATTAAAAATAGTGTAAGAAAAAATGATTTTATTGTAAAAAAAAGCGGGGGATGAAATATTTTATGTAAACAAATATATACAAATATTTTATGAACAGATATGACTAGAATTTTTTACTTATTTTGATAATATCCTGAAAAGCACCCCACTACATTTTGCGTCGGGGCACGCCGTAAGGTTACGGCGGCAGATCTTCTCCTTGGAGGTAAGCTACTTTTTGGTAGATTTAATGATCCCACTACCACTGTACGAAAACTCATGATTCATGAATGCACATAAAACTTTCATTGGTAGGTATATAGCTAGGATTAGAACCAACGACCGTCGGGTCAGAATCAGGGTAACTATCCTTTACGCCAAAAGGGCCGTCCAATATCACTACGTAAGTAAGTATAAAACAAAGCCCATCACTGCGTCTGTCTGTCTGATCGCAATAATCTCAATAGCTACTGAACGGATTATCATGCGGTTTTCACCAATAGCCAGAGTGTTTATGAGGAAGGTTTAGGTGCATAATTCGTTAAGGTTTTGTGTAAATTGGATGAAATATGACGATGATTGTTAAATATGTTCATATTTTATATTCGATGCAACAAACTGATGCAAATTTTGTAGGCATATATGTTCTACCCGTGCGAAGCCGGGGCGGGCTGCTAGTTATTAATAAGATGTGCGAGCGAAATGCGAACTGTAGGTAGGTACGCTTTCATCTCTTCTACCCCATATTCAATGTACTCTGTGCTTCTACCTTCTACCAAAGAGAATATAACCACTACGTCTTCTACTAAAGCAAGCCAAGCAAGCAAGCACTCTTTAGTGAAATCACCAAACTCTCTAGTAGGTACAGAAGTCTGTCTCGATTTGCATAGATGGCAGCAGTAGGCATTTCAGGCCCTACATGGCATAGGGCAAAATTAGATTTTAGTTAATTAATAGGAACGAAAATTCGTAATAACTGTTTATTAATCCTATTTAGGTAATATGTAAAATTGGTAAACAAATATTTGTCTAAAGTTCTCAATGCAAAAAACGAATGATAAATGAATTACTTTTCAATAGAAGTTTTAAAACTCTACACTCAGGTTGGTAAGTAGTGAGTACTTACACACATGCCAGTTATCTGTGATGCCTAGTTAGGTCTACCACCTAAAAATAATTCGAACTTGGAAAAGAAAATAATAGATCTTTTCGTAGGTACCAAATTTGCCTGATCCAACTTGAGAGTCTATATTTATGTAAATATAAAATATAATACGGTATGTACGGTTAACGGTATGTATTATATATTTTAGATTTAGTGGATATAGTTTCCACAGCGTTGCTTACTTGTACGTAAAGAGTAATTTTGTACTACAAATAATCTACATGGTACTTAATTGAATTCTTATTTTCCTCCTTGTTTATTAAATAAGAATCATTAATATAAAATAGTTGTACTTATCTTCCTATTAGCTGTGCTTAGCCTACGGTTTTACCCATGTGATGGATGGCAAATTATTATGAACGAATTACTTAAATATACATAATATGTAAGCAGATATAATATTATTTTGAAGGCCCGGTGGCGTAATCGGGAGAACGGCCGGCTTGGACTCTATCTAGTGTCCGTCTGGCCAGCTACCACCCTCAAGCTAGAAAATCTGTCGCCAAACATCTAATGTGTTCCGGCAGCTATCCTTGAGAGCCAGTTCCCATTCTAGGCCTAGCGTGCTTACCATCTTCGACCGCATCATCACTTACCAATAGGCGAGATAGTGGTCAAACGCTAGCCTATAAGATGCATAAGAAAAATCTATAATTAAGTTAAAATTACTCTACACACTATACTAACTCTACACACTCTACTGCACTATAGGTCTACACCTACTAATAAACAAGCTACCACAAGAGCTTTGTACCAAGTCTAGATATCGTTACATTTTGACACCAAATATTCCAGAATTAGAATCTGGATTGTCAAAACAGAACCACCTATACAATATCTTGAGTTATTTTACTATACTTAAGTAGGTACTACAGAAAATAAACACATTACCTCTCCTTTTCGTCGCGCAGTCGGGTAAAAAGGTTAGCTACCCTCTTCAGCAAAAGGTCTTATACTCGTATATTCAAATTCAGTAGCCTCATTTTGGCTTTTGAGTTTTAAAAGAATCCGAGAGCTATTTGGCCACGGAATCCTTTTCGACTAGTATCACTGAATTTTCCAAACTGAAATGTCAAAATTTTCCAATAGAAGCAAAATTTTGAGTAGAAGGAAAGTGTAAAGATTTGAGTTGGGCACGTTACTTTTCGTATCTGAATTTGTTTTCAAATGGTTGAGAATGAGAATATATCCATGCAAGTGCGTTATACTCGCACATTCCAAAGACATAACTATTATGTCAACCCCACAGAAATATGAAATACTCATCAGTGTGGTCAACCCAAAGGCCTTTAAAGAATCTAAGTAGAAACATTTAAGACAAACGGACGTTATTCCTGATATTGAAATAAAAATTGAAAGGATATGATACAAGAAACAACATTTACTGATATTAAACGTTTAATTTATATTTATAACATTATATTATTTGTAAATATAGAGTTCTTAATTTATAATAATATGATGTTACGAGAACAAACTCGACCTACTCGTAAAAGCCTACGTATAGATACACCTACATAAAAATTAAAGTAGATACATACTATATTTTAAAATTCACAA
Organism: Cabera pusaria; assembly: GCA_954871355.1. NCBI lineage: Eukaryota > Metazoa > Arthropoda > Insecta > Lepidoptera > Geometridae > Cabera > Cabera pusaria. The sequence continues at coordinate 20,169,713 of OX940888.1, forward strand.
CTTATAATTGAACTCTAGTGCAATAACATCGTCCTTAATAATTACAAATAGGTATTCATAGGCACAGAAGTGGAATAAGTAATAAATAACATTTATTTTTCAACGAAAAGTGTACAAGGCCACCGACAATGCAGCGATAAAACTACTATGTTAAACCATAATTTGAAAATGTAAAAGCACATCAACATTTATCCATATGATATTGATCAAACGTGCGTAATTCGAATATACTGGAATGTCCTAACACACAAATGTCTTCTATACAACAAACAAAGGCACAAATTAGTGAGACCTACGAAGTGTAGTTTCTACACACTCAATTAAACTATCCCTAGCTTGATTAACTTAAAATTAATTAAATTTCACGTAGGTATCTATGTGAATACTTAGGTAGATATACTCTCGTATCTATGGCATTTCAAACTAGACTAAAGTAACAAATCAGTCTTCCAAGCAATTACCAAATAATATGATAGGTAATGTTTAACATACAAGAAATGTTAGAAATTATACAGATGTTTTTATATTATGTATTTAACCGGAGAAATATATAGATACCAACATACAAAATGACCTTTACGATCCAAACAATTAATTAAAAAGAATAAATTCACAATCTATGTTTATTTACAAATTGTCATTGAATATAGAATATAATAAAATAATGTTATTCAAGATATTGCTGTATTTGTATTCTACCGCTTTACATCTTCATACATAGGTAGGTACCTCATACTAGAAGTTTACGTATAGTAACAGCGAATCGCTTACACAATCTAATAAGAAAAACATTGAGCATTCTTACCTAAGTGATCATGAACTCTTTTTAAATCTAACAAGAACCACGGTGCTTGTGCAAAATATTACTCTTGAAATAGTGAACACAACAAGGTATCAATCAACAACGAATATTTTATGGCAAACAATAAATTAATCTAACCCGTAACATAAGGAATTAATAGGTCGGTATTATACGTCGCGATCCACTGAGCCAAGCGACATCTGTCGAATGTCCAGAGTCGACCACTACTCCAACGGTAGCCTGCGCTACATCAGTATGGCATGGTGCGACGTAGTGGACTAGAGTGAGCTGTAGTAGCGAGCGTGAGGTAGTTGCGGCTTCAGTCTATAAACATCACAGTCGCGGACAACAAATTGCACAATTACTTAAAACTCGGCCAGGCGTAAATACGCCCGGGGCGCGGTGGCTGCGAAGCCGGCGCTGCCTCGCCGCCCTCGGCCTTTACCGGTCCAATTTACACGATACTCTCTAGTTAAAGCTAACTTACACTGCTATCTAACAAAGACGTAAATGTTATAACATAGAATAACCAAAGAAGAAAATAAACAAAAAATAAAATCACAATAGGGCATCGGTCACCTCCAAACGGAAATTTGATTTCGTTCGGAGGTGTCGATGACTCTTGGAAATAAATAGAAAAGGGGTAGCATAGAAGTGGCCGCGGGGCCCATTGCAATCGCCCGGCCGGAGGGCCCGGTCAGAGTGGCGTGCGCGCGCGGCGCGTCCTACCAGTAACCTACCGATATGAGTCTTACGTCTAGATTTGTACGCCTAAGTCAGTCTTTTTGAATGCTCTTTTTCGCGTTCTCCTCGTCCCGTTCAATCTCGTTCCCCACAATCGAGCGCGAAGTTTCGCGGAGGGACGATGACTCCTGCGGGCGGGTCGAGATCGCGGCGGCGCGGTACCGATAGGTCTTCGACGTGGTCTTCATCCGGTAACGGTGACCGAGGCGAGTGCGGTGGCGACCGCGGGGGCGGGGGCGGCGTGCGGGGGGTCAGGGCGGCATGCGCTGCGGCCGCTAGAGCCATGGCGTGCAAGGCTTCGCGACCTCCGTCCCTCGTCGCTCCCTCTAAGGCTTGTTGCAGAAATGACGGGTCGATCAGAGGAGTTGTAGCTTGATGGTTCCCGTCCTCTGCACCTCCGGTGCCGCTCAATCCGTACGGAAACGCGGCACCGTTGCTCTCTCTCTTGACGCCGCGACTCATCGGCCTACTCGTCGTTATACCTAGTTTCTTCACTTTGTCGTAAAGCGTACGTGAAGGAACGCCATATTTACGCGACGCTTGCAGTGCGCTCATCCCGTTTCTCACGCATTCGATCGCGGACAGTATGTCCGATCTAGTATATTGTTTGTATCGTTTCCATTCGGGCTTCTGTTGAGGCGGGACGTACGGTGCGAGTCCGGCTCGCACGTCTTGTTGGAAATTATTGGGTGGTGGTGAAGGGTGGAAGGTGCGTTGGTGATCCTCTTCAAACGAACGCTCCGTGTACGGAGAGTGAGCGTCTTCCGAACGATCGGATCTGTTAAAGTGAGGAGATGAAGCTCTCGATGAAAGCCTACGTGGACGATAGTCAAAGGGCCTCTGGGGACTCGGTGGACGATCCGTCTCGTGAGCCGAGCCGTTAGAGTGTAGCCGCGGAGAGGCACTCGGGTTGACTGGATGGCAGACGAGAGACATCGGCTGGGAGGAATCGACCGGTGAAGTTTGAGCTAGAACGTTCCTAAGGATGGGAGTGTCGCGGGTGGCCAGCATGCTGGATAGCTTTTTACGTTTGAGGGGGTTCATGTCGGCAGAGTCGTAGGCGGCAGAGAGGACGGGCATTGCGGGCGGCGGCGGCCAGCGCGCGGGCGGCGCGGGGGCGGGCGGCGACACGCTGGAGGGCGCGGCGGGCACCACGCGCGGCGGCGACGAGGCCGGCGTGCGCTCAGTGCCGCCGGGCCGCCGCCGCAGCTCCGTCATGTCGAACAGGCCCTTGACCTCGAGCTGCTCTGCTACCTTCATGATACGCGGGATGTGCGCCTGCGTCACGTTCACCTCGCCCGTGTACATGTACTCGAGCAGAGCGCGCATCTCGAAGTCCTTCACGCCGGGGAAGAGGATGCTGCAGTGGTCCATGGGCACGTCGGCGAGGATCGACTGGAAGTATGGCGAGTTGGCGGCCAGCACCACCCGGTGCGCCTTAAATGTGACCTGCTCATCCACCACCAGAGTGCAGTCCACGTAGGTCTCCACTTTGATGAGGGCTTCCAGAATTTCCACCAAGTTCGTCTTGTGGTGGTTCCATTTTAGGCAGAATGTTTGCTGCCCTTCGCTGCTCCCCATTGTTCTGAGATGAGCTTCTGTGGACAATAATATTCAGTTAGTTATGTAGCTTAAACAGCTTCGACATCTCAAAGTAGACTTGCAAGTCATTGATACAAGTGAAACAGAACAAAACTATGAATGTATTCGAGAATGCAATAAATAGTCTTTGTATATCAAATTCTAATTTGTAATTTACAATAAAGCGTATGAAACAACAATATGAGATTTCATTTATAAAACTGCCGTGAGTATGTTCCATAATTATATAATTACTAGTTGTGCTCCGCGGCTTCGCCCGCATTTATGAATATCCTATAGCCTAAGCCATAATACTGGCTATCCTTGAGTAAAATTTTAGCTAAATCGGTCCAGCCGTTTGACCGTGAAGAAATCCCAAACCAACAAACAAATATACAAACTGACTTTCGCATTTATACTAATGGTGTTGATTTAAGTAAATAAAAAACTGCTTAAAAAAGCATTTTTCGACTGAGATTACGTGAGTAAAGCCGTTTTCAATTAATCATAACAATATGATATTGTTGTCCTAAGGCGTGATAACTTACATTTGGGAAAACCAATCTATGTGAGAAAATATGCCCATGGCTCTATTTATTTTACTAAAATAAAACGACTAATAAGTTGACTATAAATAAAAATTAAAAAGTCACTAAACAATAAACAATTATTTTAATTTGAGACAATAATTATATTTGTTTGAAACACTGCACGGTCAATCGACTTGTTCGAATATAGTAGAAAGTTTTTTCAAAGTAAATACTTTAAAATGGGGTACAAAAACAATTTCTAAATCAAAGCACCTACTAGGATACATACATAATACAGAGGGGTGAAAACTTTTATAGAGTTTCAGAACTTTCCGCAATAAGTTTTTGCATACCTGGCAATATTTCCTCGTACGTGGTACCGGGATACATGTTTGCAGCACTCTATGAACGGTAGCTATATTACAATGTATGTGTTTAAAGGCACCGGCGATAAATCCGCTTATACACAGTCGCTGTAAGCCGCACTCACTGGCACCTCACCTCGCGACCAGCGGACGTGGACTGACAACGTACGCATGGGCTCAGGCCGACCGCTCGACTGCACCGCCCTACCAAATTTACATACACGTAGCCCTTCCACACTGCCAAATTGACTTTTTACCTTTTATTCGGCAGGTATAATCAAAAATGGGGGACCGATGAAAGCGGTTACGCCGGATTCTCCTGTCACGTTGGTTTTGAATTCAGCAATGCACCGGCTTATCCGATTACCGGCCTTATTGCGAGATAGAAACGACTTATATTATGTTTAGTCTGAAACTTGAAACCCTAAGATAAACTTACCTTTTGCACGTAAACAGCGCTACGAAGTCTACGCCGTAGCACCTCTACGAAAACTTGTTTATCTCATAAGAAGCAATAAGTAAAATAGGGGTGGACTCACCGAAACAAAGTTAATCCAACGTCACCAAACAAAATCGGAAAGTCATGTGAAAAACACTGGCACACGAAAAGTTGTATCACGTTAAGGGTTGTGTCGCGAGTGGTCGCGCCCTGTTTGTGGGGGCGGCGTGCTCTCGCGAGCGTCTGGCGATGACTGTCTGCGCGCGGCACCGCGGGCCCTAGGCCGCGTCGCCCCGCGCCTCTTGCGTGCGCTTTTTACGCACGCGGCGCAGCAGCGGAGTCGGAGTGCAGTGCAATTGCGTGCGCGGGGCGAGGGAGGGTCGGCCGCGCGCCGCCGCCGACGAATTGCAGCGCTGAGGAGGGCGCGCGCCTCTGTGTGCGGCGGCGCGCGCGCATATACGTACCAACCGTGTGCGTGTGTATGTGTGTGTTGTATCGCGAACGCGTCTCGGCTCGTAGACTATAGAGTCGAGTTCAGGACATTAAAATGCACACTTTCTTTGTATGCTAACGTTGGATTGCTGTGCGTCATGGTGTAAAAAATATAAATTCATTAACTATAATTATTCTTACCATGTCATGATATACTTAGTTATTTGATGGAAACTAAACAATATTTTGTTGGTTTATATGTACAGGGTAAACACAGGTTTTTGAAGGAGGCTGAGAGAAAATGAGTGCATTTTTATACAATTGCACTTAATTTAAGTACTATTGAAACAGTATTAATTTGGGAATATGACCTAATGAATGCGAAAAGCTATTATACTAATGAACATTGCTCAGCATACCTTTACTTTTATTTGCCTACTTATGTAAATAAGTTAATACCTTACATTACATGCAGAAATATTAGTAACAATAACAACTCAAAAAGTCTACTAGTACGGAAACGTATTATCTGTGCTATTACCAATGGACTATTGGCGTTTACTCGTAGAATATATATTCATGACGTCAATTCAAGATCGCCCTAAAATTCCGAAAAGTGCGTGAACAACGCACGAAACGGGGTCATTGACACATTGGCGTTGAGGGAACGCCAAAATAGCGCGAAATGCACTCAAAAATAGAACAAGATGGTGTACTGCAATATTTTTTGTGGCTGATAGTTGTCTTCCGCTGAAATAGGGGAATGGGGTCTGGACGGCACGTTTCGGAGTGCAAATATAAAAGTTCAAACATATAAGAAAGATATTAAGATAGACGATTTTATTCTAGGAAAGAGATATTTATTGCATAGAGGGATTAAAAAAAAAATTTGAACCTTTTATTGAATCGCCTTAATTTTTTTCTGTCGCATGTCGCTGGTGCTGGATTTGTGGATATGATGTATGACATTTAGGTCTAGTTATGCTTATGTGTCATGTCACTGCTGTAATAGTAGCTAGCTACCATACCTAGCTACAGATTAACAAAATGTTACATGCATCGTGGTTTCGAAAACCACACCACACTTTTTTTTAAATTTAACTCTATTACAAAACAAATTTAACCTCATGGCTCATACTGAAGTTCAATTTAAAATTAAACCTTAAATTGTAATACCTATATTATATGTTTTATATAGAGCAGAATGATGTAGTATAACAGAATACTTAATAGTACGCATTGCAGTATCTAATACAATTCATAATATTCCAAAATTTCTAACGCTAGTCCTTGGATACTTACTTAAACACTAGTCTTGCTGACTAAATATTTTTGTTGGAAACACTACAGTGACATTTATTTTTAATAACACCAAATCATTAGAATAATAGACCTTCTCTCAAGTCTTCAATATGATATAGTACCTACTACAATAACAGTTATCTCGATTATCACATGAAACGTCAATCTTCATGTTCGGCACAATACAAATGATACGGGACACGCGGATTCTGTCGATTAACCATCAATTTAATGGAATCCTTTTATTGATTCACTCTATTTATTATTAGCAAAAATAGAGTATTCTTAATTTTTACGAATACTTATTTAAATCATAATGCATTACATACATTCTCATTTAAATATTTTAGCATATACGAGTATGTCTAAATCTAGCTGGTATTACAATTTAATTTTTTTAATTAAAAAATTGATCTTCAGTTACCTACCTATCTTTGGAACTTTGCGCATCTAGACCCAACAGAACATGCATTATCTGTCAAGTTGTGTTATATTTTTCGATGTGGGAGAAAATCTCTTCTAATGCAAATGGCAATATGATAACTTGATAGCTCAACATAGTGCACTATAATCATAATAACACTAATATTATGAAGAAGTAATTTCATTGAAATGTAGTTTTCGTTCACCCGAAGACGATATTTTGCTTCTCAATGCTGTCCTCGGTAACTTCGAAATCTGAAAAAGTTCTCGGTAACATTTTCTCACGAGCACAGTCTAAACTAATCAATCACATACCACTTATAACAAAACAACAGGAGAAGTCATGTGACTTTACCAAACCCTATGCGTAATGCGAGTCGAAGTTCACGATTTGAAGAGCACTCCAAATTGCACAATCATTTGCATATCGATATGCTCTCTTATAAAGTGCTCTTGAGCGTAGGATTTAAATCAATTGTGGTATATGAGAGAACTATTTGCAAGCGACTGGCAAAAGGTTAAAATTCACATCGTCACATTGAGGTGATACAGCGGTTAAACGCATAATCATCATCATCATCAGCCTATCTCTGTCCACTGCTGGACATAGGCCTCGTTAATAGGTTAAAAGCACGCTTATCCAAAATAATAATAAAAAACATATCGTGATTACCAAGTGATTGATATGTTTCCATTCTTATTGAGTTTGCGTATTAAAGAGATTATAATTAATTTTAGAAAATATATATATCTTATACGAATATGCGTAAGCACAGAACTAGCCAAAGGCATAATACATGTTTAAATACATACATTAATGTATATATTATAACAACGAGTACGTCTATGACTTGACGACTTAAGCAAAATCAACAGTGGTTTATTTGTTTTCGATTCGAAGTATCGCTGTAACAGTACCTACCTTTAACTCACATGTGCTGCTGGATTTAAACAAAGTTATCTAAATGCATTTATTCCGATACGGCCAGTGACTGTTAATATCAGCGGTCAACCACACGACCGTTTAAAAAATTCACGATAATTTGACTATTTACGCCGGAAACTCGAATGCAAATGTTCCATTGTCGACAAACGAACAGTTATGACCTTTGATTCTTACTCCGGGCTCGATAATTAGTTTAGCGATTCGCAGAACCGGGAACCCGCTTTGCTCATCGGGGCCAATAAACTTTATAAGTAATTTTAAAATGAAACTAGCGATTGATAATAAATTCTAATGTTCGCGACAATTGAGAAACCAAACGTTGCACAAAAGAGCATTATGCTAATACCAGCATAAATAAACAGACGCGTCCCGACCTATCCCACGCACGGTTAACAAAAACTGCGAAGCGGGGGATAAAAAAAAACTAATAAAAAAGCAATAATGCGATCCCGCATGGTGGCTCGTTGAGCTGAAATTGACGAGACTGATCAACCATAAGGGATAAAACGATGGCAATATATCACCAAAATATCGTTTTAGTTAACTCATCAAGCTGGTTGTCGATGAAAACTGCGTAGTCACGACAAAATGTCTGCACAGTATAGAGATCGACATTCCTAAACAATAACATGTTGACACTGTGAATGTTTTAACATAACAAAAGAATATACACGAGAGACAGGGATTTTAGCTTAACGAAATAATGCATATTAAAGTCAATTAATACATTAACTTTGCATAATGAGCGAAGGGTTGGGAAGTATAAAGATGTAATTGTAATTTCACGCAAAGCGGCGGTCACATCATTTGTCACCAGCATCCTGCCACGCGCCCTGGTTGAATTTATTATTTTATATTATCTGGGGTGGATTTACCCTATTATCTGATAGCAAAAAATTCAAGGATACTTGTAATATCAAGTGTATATGAATTTGCTGACTTCTAAAGTTACCTACTCGTAAGGTTGAATTGGATCGTTTCTGTGCGTATAATAGTTATTGGCTAGTTTTGACAGTTTTTAACCGACTTCATTAAAGAAGGATGAGGTTCTCAATTCACGAGGAACAATTTTTTCCAATGTATTGTCGGGCATAGCACCGTCATTTATGGACGGACGCAATATGCAAAATTATGTTTTATTGGAAAGAAGTTTGTTCCGAAAGAGTCCTTTTTAGGGTTCCGTAGCCGAATGGCAAAAAACGGAACCCTTATAGATTCGTCATTTCTGTCTGTCTGTTCGTCCGTATGTCACAGCCTTTTTTTAATTTTGTAAAAATCTGATGATAAGTTTTGGAGACAGACAACGGAACTCTTCAATAAATGCCAGGAAATTTTGTTACCTCACAACTTTGTCATTTATTAACCGATTTGGAAAACTCTTTTTTTGTTTAAAAGAAGCTTATTTTGAAATGGTTGCATAAAAGATTTTGTGAAGACCTGATGATGACTCTCGGAGACAAACAACGTACTTCTTCACTAAATGCCAGCAAATTTTGTCACCTCATTACTCCGTTATTTACTAACTGACTTCATAAATTCTAGTTTTGTTTGGGAGGGTATACTATATCCATAGCCATACCCATGTGATGCCATTGTAAATTCATCGAGATCTGAGGAGTAAAAAGTAACTGTGCTGTAGTTTTTCTAACGACGATGACAACTTGTAGATCTAAGTAGTACCTATATCCTTTATCCACTGAGATAAAAGTTTGGGACAGTTACGCTTTGTGAAGGCCCAGCGAGTTCACCATTCATTTCCACATTCACCATCACCAGGCGATATAGTGGTCAAACGCTAGCCTATCAGATATAAAAAAAAACAACTTAAAAAGCTACAAAAATCATCTAATATATTCATTTTGGGTGGGTCCGGGACATCGTCAGCCGCTCGGCCCGTCCGGATGCGACTCATTGTAGCGAAACTCCCCGGGACTAAATGAAACAATACCATGCTTTCCTCCTTTTGTCTCATACAACCGCCATGTAGTTCATTACTAGTTTTATTGCGAATTTGAACGACCCTTGAAAATACTAACTTTTCAACCAACTTCAATAAAAGAGGTTTTCATTTCAACTGTATTAATTTATCAACCGACTTCTAAAAAGGAGGAGGAGGAGGTTCTTAATTCGTTTGAAAAATAATCAGTACTGAAAATGACTAGCGCGGCATTTGATGCCTGTTTTTTTGCATTTTGTAAACGATTCTAAATTATTTTTCTTATGTTTGTAACCTCAGGACTCCGTCATTTACTATCCGATTTGATGTGTGTAGCTGCGTGCTCTCTAAAACGGGTGAACAAATTTGGAACCCGAAAACCCTAATTTTCAGTCTTTGTTACCTACCCCATTTCGAAAAATCCTGCAACACGTACTTACTTATTTATTTAAGTACCTATGTAAAGTTTTTATTTAAGTATTAAGTTTATTTATTTATGTATTAAGTACCTATGTAAAGTTTCAAATAAAACAGACATCTCATCTTATATTTTGTTTCTTTGAAGTGTTACACACTTTATATTTTTGTAAATTGTTAAACACAATCCAAAATGTTTAATTGGCAAAGCACCTGGACATGTTATCCAGGAGGTTGCGGGTTCAAGTCCCGACGGTACGATGAAATTTTGGATTGTGTTTAACAATTTACTATCTCATCTTGTTTCGCCATACAAACTTTGAATCCCCGTTCCGTATCCGGGGGGAAATTAAAAGAAAACCCTTCCTTAACGGATACCTACGTTAAAATAACTATCTGCATTCTACATTTCAGCGCAATCCGAAACAATATTGATTTTCAGACTTTGTTACCCCACTTCACCTTCTTAGGGTGGCATTTTGAAAAAGCATGAAACTCGTATTTGCTTTTTGTATTTATAGAAGTACTTGTGTGAAGTTTCGAATAGAAAAGACTATCTAATCTTGTTTCTCTGTACAAACTTTGAAACCCCGTTCCATCCCCTTCAGTTCAAAATCCTTTCTTAACAGATACTTACGTCATAATAACTATCTGTATGCCAAATTTTAGCACAAAGCTGATGCAAATCAATCAATATTGATTTTCACACTTTGTTACCCCATTTCACCCTCTCCGGGGTTGAATTTTGAAAAAGCCTGAAACACGTTATTACTTATTTATTTACTGAAGCACTTGTGTGAAGTTTCGAATAGAAAAAACTATCTAATCTTGTATCTCCATACAAACTTTGAATCCCCGTTTCCTCCCTTTAAGGGGTGAATTTTAGAAAATTATTTCTCAGAGGGAACTAACGTTGTAATAACTATCTGTATGCCAAATTTCAGCGCAATCCGAAACAACAATGATTGGGGTGGAATTTCAAGAAAGCACGAAACACGTATTTACTTATTTTTTTACTGAAGTACTTGTGTGTAGTTTCGAATAGTAAAGACTATCTAATCTTGTTTCTCCACACACACCTTAAACCCCCACTTCATCCCCTAAAGGGGTGAATTTTGGAAAGTCCTTTCTTAGTACACCCTTCCGTACTAAGAAGATATACCCTCCAAATTGCAAGTCTCTACGACCAGTGGTTTAGGCTGTGCGTTGTCTTGTCTATCAGTCAGTCAGTCAGTCAGTCAGTCAGTATGTCAGGACAAAGATTCTTATAGTATTAGATTTCTGTGTGTAAGACGTATAGGACTAAGTTTAGGTTAATCCGAAATAAAACACCTATTACGAAATTATTTTTAGTCTAAGTACCTACTTCTGAACTTCTAATCTTAATCTTAATCTTTCTAATCTTTTCCTTTAATAACAATAAATATGTAATGACAAATGTTTTTACATGTTATTATTACACTCTACAATAATTTTTGCGTCAAAATAATAAAACACTTTTTTACTGACTAACTTATTTTACAGAAGCAATTAAATACATTTCGGTTAACTTTGAACTGTTTGTCTTATATTTGTATCTATAGATAACATCGATTATTACTAAAATGGGTCAAGAACGTTTTGAAAAAAGAATTAAATTAAAAAAAGGGCGGTTCTGCTAAGTATCGTTGTCAAAATATATCAGCGAGCACCTGCCTCGTAGACAGGGTGGCGCGTAACGAATTTTTGAACACGTTTGACTATTTTTGTTTAAACATTATAGATGCACTATACTTTTGCAATTTTTGCATAGGTTACATGCCTTAATTTCTTAAAAAATAACCATGTTCTTAATATAAATTATGGCCGAACTAATTATATCACGATTTAAGAAGAATATTAATTGTGTCAGCTAACTTTCTTTTGTATGTATCAAAAGAATTTCCTACGAAATTTTATTCCGAGGACTGCGTGATAAAATCTTATAAACTCTATCCAAAGATAATTCGCCCTGACTCGCGGCCATGTTGGCTTCGCTACGGCCAAAGAAATAAAACAACCGCGAGCTCTCCACTTTTTTACTTTTTTATACAGGATCATTTTTCTTACAGTCTCGGCCAAGGGATTATCTACGGTGTGGGACGATGGAATATAGCGCTTCGGTTGTAGTAAATAAAGTTTATAGGTTTTTGGAGGCTGTGGCGGAGTGGACGTCCTTGAGCGGACTCGATCTGCTAGCCGCGAGAGATCGTCCCATCGCATGCTGGTCGTTGCACTGACACGATACTTTAAAATGCATTGGAAAGTAGAAAACGTATTCGTGTGATATTTTGTTGCGTTGCGGCTTTTTAGAGTTTAGCTTCGCTTAGACATTGAGTTATATTCTGTTAGTCATTCGCAATTAGGCCACTAGTATGTCACACCTATCACCATCACTCAGAACCGCTACCTTCAAATTTACGACCGCTTTTCGATATCGCTAAATGTTGAGAAAAGCCGCCTCTCTTTCGTAACAGAACGAAACTCAATTTATGCGTCTAAGGTACTGTACCTACCTACCGTATTTCGCAATACAAACTGGAATTTTTATTTTGTTTCGCTAATGTGATGTTTAGTGTGAATAACCACCGGGTTGTTTTTCAAACACGAATGACAAGTGCAAACATCGTGGCATGCAATTATGGTATAGCACGTGCAAAGTGAAGCGAAGGGCGGTGTTTTTTAGCACAATCAATAGTGGTGTATTGTGTCCATACGTTATTTCCGGTGAGCGTGTGGAATACGAACGGTTGACGGTGGTGCGAATAGATGGCCGCTGCGATAGCCGGCTTGCAGTGCTATCCTATAATTACAGGTATCATTCGCAATAAACTTGTCCACATTGCACCGTTCCCAGAACTCAGGGACGATGCGGCGACGGTGACATGCAATATGTAATTATTCAGGTTTAATATTTAATCCATATGTAACTGCTTCATACGGCTCTTTGATCAAGCAACGCGTACTTAAGTTTCAAGTTCGAATATACCCATTATGAATGCAACATTTCTATAACTAAGTACAAACTGTTCTTCAAGTTGGAAGCTTGACTTTCCCTACCTGCATAAATAGAAGTCTATCAATTTGATTGTAAACGTATGATAAGTATAATCTTTATCCCAAACATGATCAGGCATATGTCGGTACAAAGCCCTATGTTTACGAGTTTTACGACCGGTTTATTCGCAAACACCCCTCTGCGATAAACACGAGGGTTGCGGTCAAAATTGTATTTTTATTATAATTGCTCCTTTTTATTGAGAGCTAGTCTGCTACGGTAAATATTGTTCAATAGTTTCGTTTCGAATAGACAATATGCTATATCGAGTTATTAGATATTAATGATTAGATTAGATTAGATTAGATATTAACTTTATGGTGCTCTACCTTTATTTAATCGAAAATAGAACTAGGTATTTGAATAAAGTACGTAGTACTGTTTTACGTATGGGAAATATTCTTCAGGTAAGAACTGTTTTTACAAATAGGTATTAAGTAAGATGGGGCCAAATCTGGTATTGTATTTTCATAGACTTATAAGCAACTGAACTAATAATTTATTATTGTACAAAACGAAAAAACTGACTTCACATGCCGCGATAGTGAAAATATCCATTAGCCATAATCATGTCATCAAGGTATCATATTTGTTTTTGTTTACCTCCATATCTCCGGAGATTATTATCAGATCTCGAAAAAAATTGAATGGGACCAAACGGGAGGCATAATATCTCAAACAAAGAATAATTTTTCAAATCGGTTAAGATCTGACGGAGTTCTGAGGTAACAAACATAAAAAAAAAACTGTGGAATTGAGAACCTCCTCCTTTTTTGTGAAGTCGGATAATAAAACAAGCTCAATACTATCTCAAGAGCTTTTTAAAAATACGTGTCAATTCCATTTCCATTCCACCGCACATTTGAATGCTATCACAAAAATATGGAAAACGAAAAAATAAATATCACTTACAAGTAAAATATCCCTGACAGTTTTATTATACAAATAATAGCAAAAAAACCAGCTGAATAAGTTCATGTCCATTCCCAATTCGACCCGCTTCAAAAGGCTTAGTGTTAAACCCCTTTCTCATTTTTATATCACGAAAAGATTGCCCATGACTATATTGTTGCCAAATATGATTCGATCCTTTGTCCTTTAAACCTATTATGGAGAATATAGAAATATTTGGACATTTATTCGTTGTACCGCTCACTTTAAGAAGAAAACGTAACGTAGGTAAGCATTGAGTTATTTTAAAGATGAGTTTTATTCAAAAGAACTTTTTTTAAAATACATACTTATATTTAACTAGCGTAAGGCCACTATCTTGCCATCTGATAAGCGATGATGTGGTCAAGGATGGTGAACACGCTAGGCCTAGAATGGTTTGACTCTGTTTCAGCTGTTCTGTCAGAACACCGTAAGGTTATGGCGGTAGATTTTATCCTAGATGGTGGTAAGCCACTTTTTGGTAGCAAGTCAGGCAGAACATTGATTTAATGTACCCAGTACCAGTATACTAACACCCATGGTTCATGAATGCACATAGAAACGTCCATTGGTATATTAGCTAGGATTAGAACCAGCGAACTTTGGGTTGGAAGTCATGGTATCTAAACTTTATGCCAACGGGCCGTCCAATATTATGTATAAATTTCACCCGTGCGGAGCCGGGGCGGGTAAGTACTAGTATTTCATAAGATTCTGTATCCAGTGGTTTTTATATTTTTTATGAGAGGTTGTGAGAGAGAGGTTTTATGTTACAGATTACTTTTAAACCATGGTTAATAATGTACATTTTAGGGCCAGTTTCACCAGGAACTAATCTGACACATTTTTGACAGCTTTTGTACGAAGTCATCTGTCAGATAACTATCCGTCACTTTATCATGAACTGGTGAAACTGGTAAATGTAGCAGATGTGGTGTTCAATACCTAATTTTGTTCGTGACTTAAAATGTACTTTTACTTAGTGACTTTTTGTTTCTTATTATATGACCACCACTTACTTTACTACATATAAATTTACTTAGGGCCAGTTTCACCGGTTCCTGATAATGCGTTAGATTTAGTTTAGTTTAGTTATCTGAGACATGACGCCATATAAAAGCTGTCAAAAATCTGTCATATTTCTTCATATTAGCGCTATCAGGAACCGGTGAAACTGTCCCTAAGTATTGCTTTGCAACCGCTATTCATTTTTGCAATCAATAGCATTATCAGCCACGACTATATTTTCGTGAACACTTCTCCAATCCAAAGAACATAAAATAGAATCGCGCCCATATGCACACCAAACAATCTACGTTATTGCAATTTGTCATTTCCTTATCTGACACTATCGTAGTGCATTAGTTTCTAGGAACAGATAACGTTATCAGTTTGCTTACTCCTAGCTGAACTGGTCCCCAGTTATTAATTTTATATTTGAGTAGATTTAAATGACTGTTTCTAATCAAACAAAGAACGACAAAGTTTGGTTTTGCTCAATTCAATTATACGTAGAGTTTATGTCTTATAGATAGTTGTGCATTTTATTTATCTATTTGTAAAATTAAACGCAGCTGCAATTAAAAGTTGTAACGTTTTGTTTGATAGCAGTGTTGTTATGTATCTTTGTTCTGTCATATTTCATTGGCACATATTTTATTTAACGTACTAAGTATTGAGATGATTGTAAATTCAATGCTAAGTAGGTAAATAGGCCTATCTAGTATTAAAACAAACAATTGAAACTGAAACAACTACCGTTATCTATCCAAGTACAAACGTGCCACAATATATCATCACAGTATCACATGTGCGTAACGCATGAATTTCATAAGAAATCTCACGTATTGTGAATTCTAATAAAAATTGGTAATTCATTTGCGAAAGTGCGAGTGTTTTTTTATACAATCAAGTCGAAGTACGTGTAAATCGAAGACAAAATGTGTGTGGTGCGAAACGCATCGCACACGCACGATTATGTCGCGCAGATAAAATGCGTACGCCCGATAACGCAACCTATTGCCGCGATAACACACTGTCCGTATTGATATCGCAACGAAATTTGCTCACACAAATATTCCACAACCGGTAAATAAATATGTATTACAAGCTCAGATAGGCACGTTTTGGTTGACTCTACATTGCGTAGCGTAGAACCTTACATAGCACACTAACAACATTTTATCATTCATTATGCTAGTCTGCTTATGTATCAAAATTCGCAGACAAGGACAACGACCTGTCTAGAGATTTGCAAATCTAATCCGGCACAGCGTATGAATGGAGGGTATCCCCCGACCTACAAAAAATTGCAAGTCCGCAATAATAATTGTAGTCCACTTTTGTAGTGCAGTCAGCGTAATAATGACATAACAATGAATGACGAATGCCTTGAATAAGGGGCGCGTGCGCATGCAAAAAAAAAAACTCTTCCAAGTTGTGGGTGAGCGTGAAATTACGTCAAATTCGCACAATTGTACTAGGAGAAAATGAGTTCAAAGGAGTTGTTTTTGTTATTGCAAAAAGCGGCCAATGGCCTTGTGTATTGGCGTGGCGCCTGATGCTGTTTAATCTATGGAATTAATGTCCTATCGTTTTCAACTTAGTGAATAATTTGATTATGAGAATGATACATTGATAATGCGTATTGGTGCATACAACTTAATAATTTTTTGCGGACACTTATTAGTAGGTAAAAATAAATAAGTGAGTGCATAATAATCCTACAATTAATTAAGTAGTCTACTAAAATTAATATTGTATGCATGGCATCTGTCTAGTATAATGTAATGAATTCTGCGAACACGATGATTGAAGATGAAAGCCGAAGAAGATTAAGAAGAAACTATTTATTTCAATCAACTAAATGATTGAGCAAATTATTACTAGGACAGCATAAAGTATGAAGAGGTGCCTCAAAACAATCTATTTAGGAAGTCGGACTAATATTCAAATACGTACTGTGTAGGCTTATACACGGTATAAATAGCATGGTTCTACCTAGCGGCCGCGCGCGTTGTTTGGTCGGTTGATGACGATGACTCATTTTGGCAGCCGGTTCGCGAGGAGGCGGTGCCAATTTCTGATAAGCTGTACACATACTCGATTCGCACACATTGACAATCCTGAGTAGGATAACTATACTGCAAACCTGGTATCTAAAATACCTACAGTTTTTAGCTACAGTAAAATTATGAATTAAAGTTATCTTGAAATATCTTTCAGGTACAAAAGTAATCGATACAAAAATCTAAATTAAATATTTAATACTTATTCATGTATTCCGTTGCGATATTTTAACCTAAACAGATTGTTCAACAACACGCCGCCGAGGCTACTCAACATTTTGGGGCCAAGGTTCCACCGCTAAAGTAGATATTCATATGTAAGATAATTTTAAATTAGTTATCTACTTGGAAGGTATAAAACTGGTATAATTAGTGATAGTCGTTTAAGATATCACACACACAAAATAAGTGTAAAATAATGTAGGAGTTCGCCTTACCTGTCAAATAGGTGATTTTTACAAATCGTTGACCTCTTTAGAAACGTGTCGCTTACTTAGATGTTATTGGTTCATTAATGTGAATGTGAACCTTCGGAAAACGAACAAATGAACATGTAGGTAGATGGAATACTTATTGATGATTGAGGATAGTAGATTCGTATCCTACGTCCTCGCTACCAAAATACGCGCCATGAATAATAGATCATCGGCCATAGGGCATCGCGCCGCCACTACCCTGAAACCCACCTTATCAGTTGATTATATATACGCAAATTATATTAATGGATAGAGACAAAATGTAGAGCGAGGCTGTAGAACAAGGATTACACAACCTTATCGAATTTCTTGTCATTGTCATCTTTTCATGAGTAAATGTTTACTGTCTGTACAATTAAAAACATTTAATTTATGCTCGACGATTAGGTATACATTTTTAGACGTTTTGTTTTTGATAATTTTCCTCCATTAGCATTTATTGTAATGTAAGTATTTTTTCTTTAATAAAAAGTGTTTTCTATTCCATTTTGTGGGAAGGTATGTTATTATTATTTATTGTAATGTATGTACTTTTTCTTTAAAAAAAAGTGTTTTCGATTGATTTTTTTATAGATGTCTTCGTCGAGAGTGTTCTTAGCTTTGTTTAATGAAAATCCGTTCTGCCGTTTAAATATTATCAGCTCTTTTTTGGTTAAAAAAAACTACTATAGCAACTTTCGTAACTTGTAGACCTTTGACCGCGGACGTCAAAAAAATCAAAATGGCGCTTCTGCGCACTACTTACCTGTCACACTGCTGCCGTTTGTTTAGCGTATTTATTAGTCAAATGATATCCGTGATCTGTGTTCAAATCCACAGAAATATTAATAATGGTAGTCAAATCATATGCATTAATTGGAAATTCAGTATCCTGTTACTTCAATGATATTGCAAAAATATGGTAAGCTTTACCTAATGCTGAGACATCTCCTTGAATCTGCAGAATACTCTCAACTCCTCGTCTGAGATGCCGTGTTTAGGCTCATTGGAATGGTCCCAATGAACAAAATTATACGTATAGGTACAAATCAGGCAGAGGTGGTCTTAAATTTTTAATTTAAGTATTATTTTCTAGACGCAGATACCCGATACTGTTCTTTATGTGTTATTATTATTACAAATCGTATCTATAATTAATTTACAAGTCGATATTTGTACATTTTCCTACAGTGTCGAAATTCTGCCACATAAGTATGTCTATATAGATTATGTACAGTAGGACTTACAATTACAGAACCTACGAACTTATTGAAGGTAGTACGGCCTTTTTAACCCCCGACGCAAAAAGAAGGGGTGTTATACATTTTACGTGTGTATCTGTGTTTGTGTGTGTCTGTCTGTGGTATCGTAGCGCCCATACAGATGAACAGATTTTTATTCAATTATTTTGTTTTATAGGCGCCATTATCGAGAGTGTTTTTAGCTTTGATTAATGAAAATCCGTTCAGCCGTTTACTGCGAGCTTATTTCTAGTTGATGGCGCTGAGAAATTACCTTTCATAGGTCTGATCTATTCGACATTCGGTATCCTCTTGCTTCAACAATATTGTAATCATTGTTCCGTCTTCCAAAATGAGATTTATTCTATTGATGTGATATAATAATATATCATATGTTAGACAAATCATTGATATACTACACTACCGAAACGCTAACCTCATTAACGTTCAAGTTATTAGAGCAACACACAAATTAATACCATAGCTACAAATGCCCATTTTATTGATAGCCAGTAATTACAGGGAGATGTTTCGACGTGCGTTGGAAGTTCGGACTACTATTTGTCTTCTACACGCAAATGTGGCGGGGAATTACTGTGAATAATTGATACGTGTCATTTGGCAACCCCCTGCTCCCCGAGTGTCACCCAACCCCCCACTCCTCGTGTCACCAAATTCAACACTTACCTTCGACGATACACTGCGGCTTTGCGTATCGACTCTGCCTGTAGATTTACGATAGATACTTGAAAAGTAATTTAGTTGAAAATTTTAAAAATAAATAGGAAGATTTTGTAGCTACATATCGTCGTATATTAAGAGAGTAAATTAGAATAATGTAAATACACTTATTTACTCCGACCGAGACTAGTATGTTATAGTGTGCCTCAACCTTTTACAAGACTTTGGCTTTAACGGTTGACCATTTGTATCCAGAAATATTAACCACGTAATTAAGATTATCTTTATCGTTGTTTTTTGTTCAGACATGCCTACTTTACTTTAAACTATCCATACTGTAACTCCTCCTTATTTTGGACTACCAGTTCTATAAAGGATAAGGTACCATCCACGCACATTTGTGGTGGCCAGTGGAGGCAACGGGCGATGCCCCACATCGATATTCCGTGCATTATTGAACACTCGCGTGCTACCTCCAAAATTTCCAATGTTTGGCGATTGATGTGTAGATTGACTTTTGTCATTTGCCTCGGCCATGTCAAACAGTAAAATGTTTTTTCTATGCCCTCTCCACAATTTGTGGCCGAATCGTAATGGACATCATTTTGTGTATTTTCTTTATATCTGATTGGCACGGTGATGGATGAAAGGTGTAGGTCATTCGTGATCCATTTATGAAAGTCATTAAATACGACATTCTATGAAATTGTTTGCGATGTGAGCGATAGGGCTAATGAGCGGGTGGCCTAATGTCTTATTTGAAGATATCTAATAAATATTATCTTATTATTACACAGTTATGAGCAAAAGTAGTCTATCTAGTAAAAAAGTGACAGTACGTTCCTTTCATCTTAACATAAAATATGATTAACCAAATTCGTATTTTAACTTGTCGATATAGGTAATATTGTAAAGTATAACCACAACGAGAAACCCCGTTAGCGAACAGATAATTTCTTTCAACTGATAACAGATGCACAATGTTGTGCAAAAGTATTGGGTGGCTGGAGAAAGGTTTAGGCCATAAAAGCGGCGTCTTTGCAAGATATGATATTAAACGTCGGTACCTTTTAACTTTAGCGCCGACTCATATTCATATTTGGAAAGTTTTATTTTGACGAAACAGTTAGGGCAATTGTTAGAGTGCTTTGTGAATTAGCAATTGTTAAAAAGGATTTCGTATTATCTGCTCTTTTAAAAAACACACAATACGCTAAAAAGTGTTGTTCTTTCATTGAATATAGTGTGATGCAGTTATCACTGGACAATACCTAGTAAATTTACCTAAACGTTCTGAGTAAAACATACATACTCGTAGAGGTAGGGGTAGGTAGGTTTTGTTAGGATACTTGATAAAATGATGGTTAAAAGAATTATAGTTAAATAGATCTACCTATTGTTTGCAATATAAATGAGAATGGTTTCGCAAATTTTTGTTCGCATATTCATGCATTGTATTTGTGTGAATTTTGCAAATTGGTTAAGGTCAGATAAGTTAGTTATGCTTGTAAAATCTTTCATGTTGGGTATATTTTTAGTTTTTAGTAACCATTTGCTATATTTTAGGTATTTTGCTTTAAATTCGACGCACATCATCTATGTACTAGCTGACAAACTTCTTCAAAATAAAACTTATTTGAATCTACGAAATGAGTTTAAAAAAATATGTCTTCTCATATCTAAAAGAGACATTTTAACTGATGCACTTAGCTCTTCCAGTAGCTTGAGGCATAAACAAATCATACGTCACGGACTCGCGAAGGCTTTTAAGAATTTAAATAACCATAAAAGTTCGGTTTGAACAAATACTCTTACCTATCCCATGTGATAAATATGAAGCGCGTGAAAACATTTTACTTATCTGAGAGCAATAACGCTTCCATTACACGAAGAGAAATGTTTTCTAAAACGGATAAGTACCGTTACGGTCTCCGGATCTCTCGAATAAAAGAGAAACCCTATCCCGCAGCATTAAACCCTTTAGCACATTTTGCGGAGAATAGCGCAATTTTTATTAGTTTACAACTCCTCTGCAGAACTTAGCAAAGATGCCGACTTTGTTGATGGCTAAATAAAGGGGTACAATAAAAACAAACGGAAAGGGTTTACACAATGCGGAAAATTACGCAATGGCTAGTTTTACGACGTAAAAAATGACTTCGCAGGTACGAAAAGGAACTATTGTTGTAGCGAGGGTCGGTTTCACGAAGCTACAATGAGAGACTGCGAATACAAGTGCTATTCGCCCATTCACCGGTATAATGACACTGTATGCAAATAAATGCAAATCTTTTTATGATCGCTTTCAACGCGACTTGAGCGATTGAGGGGCTCGGCAATGAATGCCCGGCGCTACCGAATTCGATTATGCTTGTTGTAAACAAATTAATGATTCCAAGTAAGTTACTACGATTAGGCCGAAATTTAAACTGCTGTTTCATTGCTTAGGTTCATATTTAATTTACCTGTCCGTTTGTATAATTTAGTTAAACTTATAACTGTATCTATCGCAAAATATATCCCTAATTAAAGGTAGTTTAGTAGCTTCCTATTCCTTCTCTATATAATTTAGTTTCTAATTATTAAGTCCTTAATAGAAACTTCGTCGTATTTATATCATCAGTGTTGCGTGCCCCTTTGAACTTGATCTTTTTATCTAGCGCGGCTACGAACCGACTCAAAATTATATCAGCATCGTCGCCGCATTCTGCGCTCTCCTACACACACACATAATATACTGCAGTGTGTTGCAAACAAACAGATGTATGTGTGTGTGTCGAAAATTAATTTTATTCACGGGACAGAATGAGGCTAACATAACATTGACTGAACATAGCTCGTAGACCCTGAAAAAGACATCAACGGGCGTGCAAAAAATTTGCTAGTCGCAAATTTTGTTGCGTCGACATAATGTCCTGTGAAATGATTTTGAGTGTTTCATTCTGTTTCTGCGTATAATGTGTTTATTTTTAACAGTATAGCAACATTAGCAACTTAAAAAATCTTTGTCTTTATTTTTAACGTGTGATATCAGTGAGTTAGAAAGTTCTCTCAAACTACCTACCTATTGAACTCGGCCAATGATTTCAATGACATAAGACCATTGTCGCTACCAATGATTCGTCACGCTACATCTAATGCACATTGTGTGATGTTACCGAAGGGAGTGCAGCGAGGAGGCATTTAATCTATCAGCGTTTACTAACACATCTTTGCGACGGCGTCGTGTCGTCGGCGCGGGCGCACAACTCACACATGTACACATATTGTGAACCTTACTACGAACCACTGACTCGAATGCTAGATAGAGATTTTTATATAGGCTAGCGTTTGACCACTATATCTTCTGTTGGTAAGTGATGATGCGGTCGAGGATGGTAGCACGCTAGGCCTAGAATGGGAATTGGAATTAGACGAAAAAAATATGCAAGGATTTATTGCAGTAATATCTAATATAAGTACCAGAACTAAATAAATTAGAACCTACTTGTCAGGTAACGTTTCTGAATGACTTCTTTAAGTTTTGTTTTCTCTTTTAACGCAAGCAGACGGCTCAAATGTGCCATAAAGGTAATAGAGCAATAGTTGGCCACAAAGTTTGTATCAAATATGAACCCAGATGTTGTACAGTTACCTAGAAGATACAACACTTTTTTATAATATTAAGGCTAGCTTTTGACTAAAATCTCACCTGTTAGCAAGATGAAGTCGTCAAGAATGGTAGCACGCTGGGCTTTGAATTGGAATATACCTATTCGACTCATTCGAGTTTACATAGTAAGGGCATCGCGTCTATACCCACACAAGGGATTGGCTAGACACAAATATTGCTTGCCATGCTAATGCAGCGGAGATTGGGCAGGTCGATGCCCGCTCCCGGACGTCGGAGTCATTCGCCAGAACCCGTCCACCCCTGGTCGTCTCGCCCTCTACTTATTACGTCTTAATCCTATCTTAAAAGTGTTCTATTCACTTGTTGAATCATTTTTGAGGAACTCTTTTAAGAATTGCGAGTGCTTTAGTAAATTCTGCGTTAGGATTGCAATTGACATGAAAACTGTTTTACCCACGGTAAAGTTGTTGGCGCGTAGCACGTAACAGTAATTAGGTATATACATACCTTTACTTAAATAGGTACATGCAACAAATAGTAGGTATTTATATACATGAATCTTTTTGTAATACTCATGCAAATTAAAATGGTTCAGAATGTGATTCGAAATAAAAACATTTTCCTTCAATAGGTGTCATTGCATTACAGAAAAAAGTCAATAGATCCATAAATCAATATAAGAACTTACTGAGCTACGTAGTTAAAAGCTACCATTTTTTTGCTAGATAACTACGAGGTAAAAACTTGATACCAGGTACAATTAATTTGTGAAAAAGTCCCCCTACTAAAACTCAATGCAGTAGGATGACTGCGTTAAATTCGGTCGGTGGGCCGCTCCACTGGGCAGTGACCTTGAATGGTGCGCAAGCGATGCCATAGACAAACCTATAGTTACTACGAAAAAACATAGATTAGGCAGCGACTACCAGTGCGATCACAGATTACGTAGCAGTTGCTAAGCGGGCAAAGATTACTTCCACGCATAACACTCACACTGCCGCGGACCCCATGAGACGAGTATGTGTGTGTGCGTTATACGAGGGCTGATTATGATATCTTACTGATTAGGAACATCGTTGATACGTGTAGGCGGAGTAAAAACTATATAGACAGACCTAGATTGAGTACCTACATAAAATGTTATGTACCCAGTATAATCTATAGTGTTCCTAAAATACATGCCAACATTTTTGTAAAAACTATACGTAGGTATACTAAGAAACTATGATTTCAGAAAAATATTCTAAAGGTACGAACACACCGCGGCGTCCTGCGATCTGCGGGCGCAATCTTAGTATTTTTTAATTGTTTTCTGATTGCGTTTGGTGTGAACCAGTCAAATACAACTGATGACACAATCTGATCGCCGCCTAGATCGCGCACGCAGGACGCTGCCGTGTGTCACCTGAGCCAAGAAATAAGTTACGTTCATATGTATCCGTAAGGACAGTCCTGTAGCAACAAATTAGAAAAAAAAAGTCTTTAACTAAGCTTAAACAAATCTATAGAGAGACATTGGAAGCATTAACATTGCAATAGGTTACGTATATCAACGCTGAAAACAAACTTCATAGTCCAAATATCATCATTAACTAGCAAAATTTCAAAAATACCTAGCATTGGCAAGTTTACCTTTTTAGCTATTA
Organism: Cabera pusaria; assembly: GCA_954871355.1. Classification (NCBI taxonomy): domain Eukaryota; kingdom Metazoa; phylum Arthropoda; class Insecta; order Lepidoptera; family Geometridae; genus Cabera; species Cabera pusaria. Next base: position 20,194,343 of record OX940888.1, read on the forward strand.
AATATCAAGCCATTGTTATAACGCAGTTCTTCAAAATATTCAAAAGCAGCACCAAAACACTCACAGAAACGCTGGCGTGGGTGTTTTGACAGGAGAAAATGTCTGAGCGACGACGCAGCCGCATAATGGATGCATAATAATTGTACGCGGCATCTCGTGAAAGTGCATGCTGCATTTGGTAGACTCACCACACAGGTGGGTTTTATGGGATATTCTCAGTTTTCCAGAACATACCTACCTACTGACTTCCTGAGCTTCTAGATGGCGCGGGCGCTGAGAAAAATATTAGGCGTACCTAATATGATTGTTTTTTTTAAACTTATATTTTAGACGTTAACATGATTATTATTTTTATGACTTATATTTTATGGATTTTGATGTGTTTTTGGATTTTGCATTTAAGCACCCATACTTTAAATTGAACGATGGATTTTCTTAACAATTTTACATATGACAATTTTTATCGAAAGATCATTCTATAATCTATTAATTAGGAGTTAATTACAAGCAATGCCTATGATACTATGTAATATGTTCTACACAGCTACATAAAGTTATTGCTATTTTTCTCCGAATGCTGAAAGTTATGAATATGAGCAAAAAAAGACTCTTGGAACATCTTCGCGCCCGTCGCAGAAAGAAAAGTTGTGGTGACCATGAAAATTTAAAAACTCCTCATTCTATCCTATTTTTCCAGATTGCATGATGGAGGCCGTAACTACAGCCTTGGCAGAGCCTTTCCCTCGTCCATCACGACTCTCACCTACAGCATAATACCGTATATTAAACTATCAGCCTGACATTTATCTCGCGTGCGCCGGACTCGACCGGCGACTTCATTAGACGAAACAGTTTATACGCCTTCTGGAATGTTCGCCCTAAACTCAAAATTATGCTCTAGAGCTGACAGTACACGTTTGAAGTGGAGGGGTTAGTAGACAGTAGAACAAGATTTGGTAGGATTAGGTTTATTTATATACCTATGACAATAATTGTATCAATCTCATCTATTTATATCTATTTATTGGAGTGATTCAGAACTTCTCTCTATACTCTGAACTCTATAGTCCGAAGTCACATGTTAGTGTTAGTAGTGACTAAGTAGTTCTTCCTTTGGTAGATCATTTTTAAAATAAAGCCAACATTTATGTAAATACTACTAGCAAGGCGTATCCATGTAAAATTTCCAGTATAGTTTTTGTATGAATCATATTTACCTAAAGACAGAACACTCAAAAGCTGTAAGTAAAACAGCTTCAAAGGCTCTCGTAAAGTTCAGTAACTAAAGAAGTAATGTAAAACGTTTTTTGTTTACTACGTGTAACAGAACTCCTTCCCTTGCGCGTGATAGGCGTGCCGTGCATGGCAAGGCAGAGCATCCTGTGAGCTGTGAGTATGTATTAGTGTTCTGTAGCTGTGAGTGCGATGCGGCCTGTGAGCCCGTCAGTGGGCGAACGATCAAGCCAAGCGGTTATTTCGGTATGCACATTGCATGCAGCGGCGCAGCGGCCGCCGCGGCAGCGCACTTGCCACTCGAAATAGTCAGGTCAGGGACCGCGAGCTTCGCCTCGATCCTGCCCCAAGGTCAAGTCTCGCACCACCCCCCTTCCCCCTCCCCTCCCCCGCCTATGCACATTAACGTTGACGCCTCCACCTACCGTCACGACCGCGACTCTCCGATGACAGAGTCCGAAATTCCTACAACATAAATCACAATCAAATGTTTCTACTCTTTGCTCGAATTATATTTAAACCCAAAGGACCTTCAGACCGATGTCGTAAACAAGATAGATATTGCAAACATACGATAAACAAATGACTAAAGGTGTTTGTGGAGCTCTTATCGAAATAAATGTTGGCGAACGTGACCCGGCGACTGTATAATCGATTCTTAATTGCGAATAGTCATTAATTGTCGCGAGATAAAACCGCGATGTGCGTAGCTAATGACAGTGATGACCGTCCTAGAGATAGTACCTACCTTATAATACCTACGCGCACTATATATATACTATTATATAACTAGGTCTTATATAGGTCTTTAGGGAGCTAATGCACATGCCAAAATATTGCATTAAAAATTATATTAAACTTGTAGGAAAGTGTTTCTTCCTAACCTTGTAAAAAGGTTCCTTTATTTTGTTAAAACTTATAAGAATCCCAAATTGGAGTATATAGACAATGCCCGTGTATGTTCGAGGAAGCATTAAATAACAGGATTCGGCTCCATATTGGTTAGCAACATTTGAAAGGCTTCAGCTTCCCTTTGGTCATCGACACCGAACTGGGGGACAAAGCCAAATGTCAGCTACACCTGAATATAAGCACCTACCTACCTCACTATATCTATTTATATGCTTACATATTGCGCAGAATGGTCTTATCAACACCAATTTATCACCAAAGTCAGTTTGTATAATTATTTGTTTGGGACCTCTTCACGGTCTAATGGTTCAAAGAATGTGACTGCAAGTTTGCACTAGGATGGCCAATATATTGGATTAGGACATAGGGTATTTTTAACGTAGGCGAAGCCATGGGGCTTAGCTTGTGTTGTTATATAAAAGGTATTATCGTGCATGAAACCGGACTAATACAATCGAAAACTAATAGCACAGTTATTATTATATCAACAACAAAAATTCTAGAGTTACTACCACGTAAGAAGAACCTACTTAATACCTTAATTACAAAATTGTACACTTAGTATAAAATGTGTATCAAGGGCAAATGTTGCTAAGAGAACTTCAAATATATTATTGCTATAAATATATGAATCGTATAATTAAATATTATTATCGTTTGGTAATTGGCAAAGAAAATTATATTGGGTAAGTACTTTAACACCGAACAAAGTAATATTTTCCTTAAGCAAGGGATTTACGACATTTGTAATGAATGTATATTTTATCCTTATTTTATTAAAATAGGCCACCTGCCACCATACATTTACGGTGATCCAACAACATTCAGCCCTTGAAAGTCAGTCCACTCTAGGTCTTCTATTCTTCGATCGTCGCTTACCACCATATAAAAAATGCAATATATAAATAAAACAATTATGAAATACGTCGTTTATTGCGTTAAATTTACAGTAGGTATAATTTACAGTAGGTAATACTATAGGCAAATTCTGTATATCATAAAAGCCCATGAAGATATTTGAATGGAATATTGAGTAATGGTAATCATAATAAACAACATAAACCTAATATGAATCCTATGCTACACCTCGATTTTCGCGTAGCCGAATGAATCGAAGCACAGTACGTTTGTAAGAGTACCCTTTTCCTAGAAGATTGTCCCAGAAACTTCCATCAAATATCTGTATGATCGTAGACGTGGCGGAGAGGCGAGGCGTCCCTTCGGCGATGTTAGCGAGGACGTTGCACTTTCCCTCCCTCCCGAGGCCCTTGGTCCTTCCACCCGCGACTGCCGAAACTCGCTAACCAACGCTCCACCGACCGGATTTTACTATTTAGTCAACGCTGCTGGAATGTTTATTTTATGGACGAAATTGACGATGGCCCTTGCCTTTTACTCGGCCCGGTTAGGACGTAACTGTATATTACCCTGAGTCTTCACATTTATAGATACAATAATTAATGTTCTTCGGTATTTCAAACTTGATAAGTTTGTTTACGATCATGTACCTACTTCAACTAAAGACATTTATTGATTTTTTAAACTTAGCAATATAGCCATACTTAAATAGTACCTATGTGCTTTAATTTGCCTGGTGGCACAATGAAATGAAAAGTTGACTTTGATCGTTCCTATGACAAAAAACATGTTTGTCCTATTTATTTATTTAGGTATTCATGCAAACCTACACATTTTACTACAATGCTTATACATTTCCTTATCGCTAAATAAGGAATAAAAACAATATAAGTAATTAAATATCCTCAATTTTATATTTACTTGAGCGAAATAACTTGGGCACTACTGTAGCTACAGCCTATGTTACTTACTAACTAGTGCACCGCCCCAGTTTTTCACGGGTAGTAGAGCATATATGCCTAATTTTTTTGGATCTGCTTGTTGTGTCGAGTTTGAATAAGATTGTTTGTAAAAATTTAAAAGGATTAGGTAGTGTGTTCTGAACGAAATGAAAGGTCCCAGGCGGCTAGATTTTTCCGACACCTTCGACTATAATTGTTAAATTTCAACCAATTAACAGAATCTATACACCTGTTCCTTATTCAAGAATTATTCTGTTGATAAATGAAAACCGCATCAAAATCTGTTTCAATGGTTTTTTACATTATCGCGAACACATAGAGACAGACGCGGTGTGGGACTTTGTTTTATAATATGTAGTGATAAAACCTATTTGATAACATTATGCGGTAAACTCAGTACTGAATGATTGAGACTTAATTTGCAAAGAAATCCACATGTTTGCGTAGAGGCCTGTGGATAGCTTCAAGAAGCAAGTCGTTAGTCCTATTAATAAAAAAGCTATGAAAAGCTCTACATTACACAAAAGAGTAATTTACAAGACCGTAACAGGAGCTGAAATCCCGTCAAGTGAGCTTCCAACAAAACAAAACATGATAATAAACCTATAAATAGGCTAGATCGTATCTGTGGAACATTGAAAGTATTGCATCAACATCGTGTTATGGCGGCGAGTCGAATGCATCGCAAGCGCATCGCTTCCCGTTACTCGTTATATAGTATATAGCAGTTATGTAACTGTGTAGCGTCAGCAAGCAAATGCTGCTTCAAGGCCATTGTTTTAAGAAAAGATAAATAATAGGGATAAGAGAGCAGAACGCTTTCAAACTTCTTCTTCGTTCTTATTTCTGTAAGAGGAGAATCTATGTTTTGCACCATCGAGGTACCTCGATGGTGCAAAATATAGATTCTCCTGTACATGTAAACCTGAGACGCCCATCATAAACTGACGTACCGAGCGGCGCGCGATCGGGCGTAAGGAGTGCTTACGCTAAACTAAGCGAGATGTAGATTCTGCACTGCTTTTCATTTGAACGTAGAGCTAGTTCGCGACGCCACATCTGGTGCGTAGTACATTTACATCGATGTATTGCACAAATACACCCCAACCAAGCTTAATGATTAAAGACTGCAATAAAAGCAAAACTGTTGAAGGTGTAAGCGTTATATTATTATATTCTATATGAATCCGATTTCAAAACGAGGTTTTGACGTAACCTACCTGGTGTAGACAGTGTACGATTCACAGTTTCAGGATCTTGATTACTCCTATTTTTAGATGACCTACAGATATGACGAGGAAATTATATCGATGTTCCGCCTGAATTGCCACTAAAACATGGCATATATACCACTGTCAAGGAGAAAATCTGCCACTATAACCTTCCTCTTCCTTACCGTGTCTGCCATCTTCGACCAACATCACCAGGCGAGATAGTGGTCAAACGCTAGCATATAAGATATTTATAAAAAACTCTATTGACTTCAGATATCCAGAATAAGTTTTCCATATATATACCTAGGTATATATACTAGGATAGGTATATACCTGATTTGTCTAATTGTCTATTCCCGTCGCAATTACAAGATGCCTTATTCTAGCCGTTTATTCACAATAATTATGGGCACCATTATTATTTCCCTATGTAATTGAAATTGCTAATATATGTAGTGTACTCGTAGATATCTACTTTATGAAAAATGTACCACTGGCATAAAAAATTATCAATATTTCTGATTTTCGATTTTATTACAAGTACCTACAACTCAGTGTTTTTTTTTCTCTCTTAACTCAGTGTTTTAGTTTCACAAAAAGCTTTAATCAATTATACACTAGTTTCGAAGAAGGATTGTGACAAGGTGAATTAGGCTGAAATATAGTTGTCCAGCGCCGAGTCTCAGTGCCATCTTCCATTTCCAGACCAGCTCGATTAAATTTTTTACCGACATCAAAAAAGGAGGAAGTTCTCACTTCATAGAAATCTTTTATTTTATGTATGTTCACTGATTATTTGAAGACACCTGAACCGAGAAAATTCTTTAATTGCTTGAAAGGGTATACTTTCCAAGTGTTCCTATTTAAAATTCATTGAGATATGTTCAGTATCACCAGAGATATGGGAATAAACACCTCAAACTCAGTACCAAGTTTGAGCGACATTTAAAGTAGGTTCTTTTAGATTTTAAACGACCTTAAATTATATACTGTATTGGCACAAAAGTAATAGGACAGGCACTTCTTAGTCAACATAAAAAAACTTTTTTGTCTTCTTTTCAAATAGGTTATTATTTTTTTTCTGTCTGTATATGAGAAGTGCGCGGGCGGTGGTCAGGCCTGCCTCAACACGGAGCGCATTTGCCCTGCGCCTGTACAGGCCGCGTCCGATGCGCTTCCTGAACGCTCATTAAAACTATACGGAGAATAATAAACACCCTGTGTACATACAGGATGACTAAAACTGTAATATCACAGATGTGTGAGCGTTGAGCACATTTCGGTATCTATATAAGCGATTTTGTAATTATTTCAGTCAATGCTAGCGGTGCCCTGCGGCTTCACCCGCTTAATAGTTATGTACGTGTTTGTATATTATCTATCTGTGCCAATTTTCATCCAAATCCGTTCAGCCGACTTTGCGTGATTGGGGAACATAATTTTTTTTTTGTAATATCTAATAGCCTATAGGCTAGCGTTTGACCACAATCTCACCTATTGGTAAGTGATGATACGGTCGAAAATGGTCAGCACGCTAGGTCTAAAATGGGAACTGGCTTTCAAGGATAGCTGCCGGAACACATTAGATGTTTGGCGACAGATTTTCTATTATTTGGGGGCTGTTTGAACTCGGTACCTCTGGCATCAAAGCCAACCGTTCTCCCGATTACGCCACCGGACATACATTTAACCTTACAAACTTTGACTTGTTTAATATGAAGTAGGAGTTGAAGATACAGAAAAAAAAGCGAGACCTAAAGAATTAGGTACCTAAAGATCAATCTATGAGTTATAAGATATCTCGAAGATTACAGAAATTATAAAAATGGCTTAAGGATCTATTATTAATGTAGTATAATTTTTAATTTTATTACTAATTTATTAGATGAGTCTGCAGAAAAAAGAGTTCCATTTAACAAAGTTGACTACTAACATAGACTACGTGTCCATGAATATGACCATAATATTTACCTAAGATTTTAGAAGGTTGAAATGGCTTCTGCCTACTAGATATGTAAATTAGCAATGTTACTTCCGGATTTAATCTCTATCAAACTACTCAAATAAGTTATCATTTCAACAAACTAGACAATAACAAGATAAAAAATACTAAATAATATACGTTTAGTATAACACGCAGTGTACTCAGTCGCTATACTCAGGTCATGCACAATCATTCTAAAAAAAATCGAATTAGAAAAGTGTCTATCCTTTGATTCTAATCTTTGCAATTCACATGTCTGATCAAAACGTATGATATTTCAATTAACGGAAAATCAGTGATTGTAATCGTTACCGCGACCAAATATCTCACGGACTCATAATTCAAAATTCAAAACGACGCTTCCGATAGTAGCCGATTGAAATGAGATATTTACATAAATAATTACTTATCTTTAATTAGGTATCTGTATTATAGCACAAGTTAATGGCGATACGGTTATTATATCCTAAAATTTCAAATTTTTCCGAGGTCTATCTATAATTTATAATATTCATGAGCATGAGTCTAAAGTATAGAGTCTAGAGTATCAGATAATGTTTAAATTCCGCGAAAATATTAAATGTAGGCTACATAAACATAATTATTGTATTAATTGATAATTGCCCTTCTATTGTCCCATTTTAAGGACTACGACAATATTGTTCATGTTTGGGTACAGTGATAGTGTTATCGTATGCAAATTGTTGGTTGCAGTCGCATCGCTAAATGACGAATGTTTTTGTTTGAATAATGATAAGTGGACATGCGCAATGTGCGTTCTACTTTACTATAATACCTACCTTCAAGTTATCTTGCTCTTACTTTGAAGTATTGGTACAGAATTTTAAAAGACAGTTGGTACCTACATACTTACTTTCGTTGACAAGTTTGTTACGTTCAATTCAATCTTAACTCTTCCACATTTTTTTACAATCAGTTATTTTGTTATTATAGGGAAAGGCGTAGTAGTTTACTATAACTTTAACGAACGTAGGAAAAGGATTTATAAAATAACTAATTTTATTATCCAATGGGTCTAATCTATTTCCCTAAATAAAAATCGTGACGTAGTAGCAACCATGTTTAACCGACTTCACAAAATATGTTTTAGTTTGAGAGAGTAGATATGCTTCCCGTTTGATACCATTGTAATTTTTTCAAGATCTGCCCCTTGAATCTCAATCATTCGAAAACAAATTCGGATGAGGAATATTCAAAATTAAAAATGAAGTTTCCGAATCCGAATAGGGTTTCGATTTTTGATTGAGAATAACCCTGCATGTGAATGTCTCCATCGATATGAAGATATTCACCACAAACTTGATAGGTACTGAAAATGAGCGCATCATTTGAAGTCCGTTTTTTTTCGTTTTGTAAACGTTCTTAAATTATCTATTATGTTTGTATTACGTACAAATAACAATTTTCCTTATGACCTTTTATACACAGACTCACGAAAGCAAGTTAATAATAGCATCGAGTAAGCGTATCGATTTGTAATTTTTTACTCGCAACAAAATTACGAATGTATGAATAGATAATCACATTGTATGACATCAAATGAAAACCTACCTACTCATATTACGGCTTTTAATAATTCCAACTTCGCGTTTCCTCATTTCTCCGTAGGCGGATGTAGTACTGTCCAAAAAGAAAAAGAGTTGGAGTAATTATATTTAGCAGCCCCCGTAATTACAGCGTAGGTTTCCTTAATTATAACCCCCCAATAAAAAGATTGGAGCTTCCGACTTCCCACGAGAGGGCGCGCGACATGTGCGCGATACACCTTATTACTGAATAAATAAACACGAGTAGTTACCATCTGAATTTAAAATTAAGGTAGAGGATACCGCCCCTTTCAACTACGTCTTTTTACTCATCATCTACTAAGGACGTCTTATTAGTTGATGAAAATCGCTTACCATAGGTGGATTCCATACTCGCATGCAAAATGTTAGTCGTGGACATTTTGATAAAAATCACTTCCATTGATTTTAAAATCGCGTGTTATACTTCAGTAATAGACATTTTGATTTGTGATTATAAATGTACCGACTATTATACTCACTGATATTTCTTGTCGTCGTCTCGACTCAACCACAGAACATGGAAAATATGGAAATACCTCCTGGATCGAGGTTTTACATACCTACCTAAAAGTTTTTTGTGACATCTTTATTCAAATGTAAAGTATTCAAATTATATTTTTTTAATTATGCACACGTTTATGAATGTCATGATTTGAGTAAAGAAATGCAATTTATGCTTTATACTTATTTTAAAGTAAATCCATACAAATAAATGATGGCGTGTCGTGTGTTTATTTTTTTAGAATATGACTTTTTATGTATTTACATTACAGTATCTAACATAACGAACGTATAAAATGCATCGTCAGCGTTTAAAAAAGAATTAAATAATTTATATTCAATCCCTGAATTGACTTCCTATAGCTATTATAAGTACAAATAAAAGTCTAAAGTTCCGGCAATATGTGACCAAGATTTCTATTTCAGGATCAACCGGAATGATTAATTGAACACGGATTATGTTACTTCAATTAAAAATCTATTTCAGTTATTTCTATTTATATAATATCTAATGAAAAATATCTCAAAGTCAAATCAGAACTTATTATAGTATCTAATCAAATTTCGATTTGTGTTTAAGATTTTTTAATTCTTTTCCATATCTATTAGGATAACACACACATTATTTATTTATTTTAACAAGAGCGTATAGACTATTGTTTGACCATGCACGATGTCACCTGTTGTGATGTGTGACCAAGTGATGAAGCGCTCGAGGATGGTAGCACGCTAGGCCTCGAATGGAAACTGGCTCTCAAGGACAGCTGTTGGAATACATTAGATCTGTCGCAAATGTATAAACTGTTGGCGACAAATTTTCCAACGTGAGGGGTAAAGCTGGCCAGGCGGTCACTTGACAGTGTCATGACAGTGACCTTCATGCCGAGAGGTTTCTTAAAGGTGTTTTTCTTTACCGGAGGGCAACTGCGAAATGCGCAGATACATTTTTGATCGAAAAATATGTGCATAGATTGCCAATAGGGTAGAAAAAATCGTTGGATAGCATCGGGGTACATGTAAACGATACGTACTTAGTACATATAGGTACAACGATGTTGGATAGGTAATTCATAACGTGAGCGAAGCCACGCGTAGCAGCAATGATGGTTTTGACAAATTTTAATGTTATCTATAAATAATAACAGACTTCTGTGCTTGAAATAAATAATTTAGCATCATAATACCTTCATTCCACCTCTCATAGTATACAATGCAATAAAAATATTCCACATTAACGTCAAATACAGAAGAAACATAAGTAGATAAATAAAATGAGGTGCAACAGGTTTTGTACCATTTCCTTATGCGCTAGGTAATTCATATACTTACCTCCTCGAGCACTGAACCCCATTGTCGGCAATTGCGAACATTTACATGTATGCATTTTAATTATAAGAAATTGCGACATTATAAAGTTTAATGTATTTAAATACTATGACATTTGCACTGTATTGATTAAATTAAATTATTCATGCATTCTATTTTGGTATCGACCGTATGTATGAATATTGCAAGAAATCGCATTTCATGTTAGTCAGTTTCAGACATAATATTTTTTATTAATCTGGATAAAGTAATCAAAAAATAGATTTTAAATGTTAATAAAGCCTATGGCGAAAATAAAACAACACTCATACTTTTATTGCTGTTTGTAGGTAATCAGCCTACATAAGTCCACAGCTGAATATGGTAGGGTTCTACCAATTTGCGCAAGTAATCTGCTTCAATCTTCACTTCTCCGTTTTATAGTTCCACTGGCCACTGAGTTGCGAATCTCGTCACTGCACTTGCTAAAAATAAATCAATCGGATAAATAATTAGTTCATCTGTAAGGTGCCTTCCAAATGCACACCAAGTATAACTAAGTCTCTATAAATAATTCAAGGTCATTCATAATTTATTTGTATGTACGTATTATTATTTATCTTATGAAATTATACATTTATTTTCTGCTTACTTCTTTGCAATGCTTCGACGGTTCGGTAACAAAAAACTTGTCTATCAGCTTTAAAAAATATATCGGACAAACGACCTCAACTGATATTCTGATCTCACAATTGGAATCTCCTGGATTTTCGTTAGGTCAGAGGTGACCAACGGATGAACAGCAAGCACCCTTTCGCCATTCGGACCAAACTTGGAAGTTGTAGCTTGAACATTAAACCGCTTTAAAATGCTTTATCATAGTTTGTAGATTATTAAATACGTCGTAGATTTTTTGACTGCTTATTCGTAAATATCTTGAACACCCTGTATTAGGAATTTAGCAGTGTATAATAATGTAGGTAGATATTAATAGAAACGTAGTTAGAGACTTAGGGCCTTTTTCACCATCGCCAAGTAAAGTTTTGGTTAGACGAATCGTCGGTTATTGTCTTGAGCAACGCATCGACGCATTTTGTTCATGTTTCAGTTCGTTTATTGGGAAAAACTGATAAAAGATATCCGTGTGTTTGAAAGCTTGCTTGATCTGCACTGAACATCGTGAGAAGAAGCAGTTAGAAAAAGAGAAGTATACATAATCAGAATTGTAGAAAATTGGTAATTGCATCATTGTGACAACCAAAAGCAATTCAATAATGCGCAAATATTATACGGCAAATTATAATTAAGACTATCAGACCTTTAACTTTCGCCATTTTTTAAATTCATAGATTTATTTTATCTCTAATAATGATATATCCATTTAAGGTAGGTAGATTGCATAATTATACTCCAAAGAATTAAATAAACACTTTCCTGAGAATCTCTCCCAACCTTTCAGTACTATAAACTTGTTATTTTTTATTCGCAAAGTTCAATGTCGCCAGTATTCGGACAGTAGTACAAGTTGTATATCCCATGAGGTCAGGGGTCAGTGGTCAGGGGTGACCAACGGCTGGACTTAGTCAGGGGTTGCGAATAAAACTGTTTGACCGTGACTGAGTAAATCTGATACGAAATATGTTTTTTTAAATGCATATTTGATGAATGATCTTCCCTTTATACCCGACTACGTTGAAGCAGTAAGGTGGGTTAGGATTCATTTGTGCATAAAAGATATAGGCATCTTTTCACGTAGGTGGATAGAAAGAAAAATTTTAGCATGTAATATATTTCGTTTTATTTTCGTAAATATAAACATATTGCGGAGTTTTTGGTAATTGACTGTTCTATAATCTAAAAAAACTATAAATTGTCAAACGATAGATTTGAACTTAAGAGGTGAATGAGTGAATTTATTATTGTAGGTATTTGTAGCTAAAAATAAAAAACTGAAATAGGAGTTTTGTTGTTCTGTGTAATAAGACAAGGCAGATTTCACCCACGAAATAAATATTGCGGGTACAAAATTGACACAGTAGGTATGTAGGTTGAATACATCACTGATTGCTAAATATTGCGATACCAATACTGTAGGTAATCTAACGTTATCTTCGGTCGACTTCGGTCGATTTCCACGTAAAATATTGCAAGAATACGATATTATAAAATTCTTAAACGATACGTGGTGAAATGATTGTACATTTTGCAAAAAAAATGTTTTTTCTAGGCACGTTCTAGGAACGCATATCTTATTAACAATTATAAATGTCGTAATCTGACCTACTGTAATCTAGTCTTATCTATGGCTACTTCCACGTAAAATATAGCAAGAATGCGATATTATAAAACATGGTGTTACGTATTTTAAGTTATAACAATTTCGCGGATATTTTTTGTACATTGTTATTAGATATACAATGCAACATTTATTTTTTATCGTATTTTTACATACAAAATGTATTTTAGTATAAGATATTTTTTTATTCAATTCGTTTCGAAACTTTATTTACTTTTGTACTTACATCAATATGATATTAAAACTACCTAACTATAAACAAACAAATAAATCAAAACAAAAACAATAAAAATTAAATTTAGTTTTCATGTTTCTACCAAACTACTACCAGTAGGTACAGTTCCCAAAATGCTGGCTGTATAATTCCTCCAGACGTACGGAGAAATCTTTATTATGCTGATTATTCAAATTATTTTTTACTAGCCGCGACTTCGTCCGCGTCGAATAGTGTCTTGGGGTAGCATTTTTAATTATTTAGGCTAATTATTTTACAAATAAGACACATGCGTATCCCACCTTCACCGCAGCATACCACGCCACGGTAATCCCTCCTCCCCCTCTCCCTCCCCCTCCCCCTCCCCTCTCTCTTGCCCTCACTCCCCTCCCCCTCTTCCCCTAACTTCCCTCTCCCCCTCCCCTTTCCTCCCACTTCCCCTTCCCCTCCCCTCTCTCTTCCCCCCATTCCCCTCCTCTTCCCCTTACTTTCCTCTCCTCCTCCATTTTCTCCTCGCTATTATAATATTAATATATTTATAATACATATATATATATATATATATATATATATATATATAATATATAATATAATAAATAATAAGTTAGGATTTAAAATCAGGCGAAAAAAACTTTACACTCATTTTTATTTTAACTTGAATAATTTATTTAAACAACTTAAAAATAATAACAATATAACAACTTAGTAATAACCTTATGACAATATCAGAATTACATATACTACAATATACCATATACCTATACTTTAAATAAAAGATAGAACCTAGGTCACTACCTACCGGTAATGTTCCTAAAAAGCTAGCGACGTTACCTTTTTTTTTATATCTTATAGGCTAGCGTTGTATAGCTAGGCTAACACGTTGACCGAGGTAAGCTCTTTGGTCACGGGTGATGTCAATTAGGCGTCTGGAAATCTCCCCCGGCATCTCGATCCAATGGGCTCATTGTTTCGACCCCGAACGGAAGAAATATGTATCCATCACCAATAGTAGCACATTTCCTCCGTTTGAGGTTTACTGCAGCATCCGCTGCCGCGCCCGCTGACCGCGAGGTCCCGCATATGTGGGACGTCATGTGTCAGCACATGTGGCGTCCCACACCAACAGTCTCTCTCGACACCACGAAACCAACGTTATACCGTCGGGCTTCATACCATCGTGACGTGATATGTACGTTTATTGTGACGTGGCGTTAGAGACGTCCTGCACTGCGGCGGCATGACAAGCCGTGGTGGTCTAATCTGTTCACTTCAGTCACATCAGGTTCCGTCCTAGAGAGATGCCCAGACGCAACCCTATGGCAATAGAAACACTTTTATTGTCCATTAGAGTACCTATGTTGGATGAAGGTAGTGCTTGTAACCAATACCTAGATTCTCGTTCACGCAAGGAGACGAGCCCGGTCTTGTATCATCAACACTTTTGTCTAAAATTAGTTATTGAACAATTTTACAAAGGGGCTCGTCCTATTGCCTTTGCGAACTAAGATTTTTAGGTAGAACCTCACTTGGACAAGCCAAAGACCAGTCCGTTCTATAGTCTTCCAAAGATTCTATTGAAATTTCTGATGCATGTAACAATTGTCACTTATACCTCGGACACGAATATAAAATTAACAGCAAAACGTTAAGACAATAATACAAATGTAATGGCAAGCTTGGGAAACATCTTTTCAGTATTGAAAAAATTGTACATATATGTAAGTACATATCCCCATTTTTGCAATGAAAAAAACACGATTTTTTTTTGTATAAGTTCAATGTCGCGATCTAAAGGATTAAGTTCAAGTTCTCAGTCCCATGAGGTCACCGGTCATCGGGTCAGGGGTGACCAACGGCCGGCATTCTGCACTTGCGAATCGCCGCAGGTAGGTACCCCACACCTGAAGGTTCGATACATTGTTGTGTACTCCACACAATGGCCACATACTTTCAAACTTTTGCAACCTCGTTATCATAAACAAAGCATTTTGGCAAACGCGTTAAAATGCTAATGGGTGGAGATAACGCGTCGTGGAATTTCGACATTTAAGAAACAAAACACATACTAGTAACTATGGTTAGACGTAACAATGTTGCATAGATTTGCGAGGTTCCAATACTAAGAACCCATAGGTAGTACCTATCATCTTGCACAATTGCATATTCTAAAAACTGCTCTCTAACTAAAATGAAGTTTTACTGTTATTTTCTTAGCAGCAAACAAAGGAGGTAAAGAAAGTGAGATTGTACAAGTAAGGGTATTAAAAAACATAGGCCAGGTGTGCCGGACCGTTCGTCACCTCTGACCCGGGACTGACCAGTGCCGTCCCCGACTCCGCCAATATGAAGATTAGCGACTAGCCTTGATTATGAATAAAGGGTTTCTATAGAAAAATAGAGAATATTTTTTCAACCTTTGAGGATGCATTTATATCCTTTTTATTTGAAGCAGGTAAGTTACATTATAGACTGCAGTACTATCTGTTGAAATTACAATACGACCTATTTTCCGTATATTTAAAGATGGTTGAGAGAAAAGCCGCTGGCCTAAGCTAAGGATACAGTAGTATCAGGTTGTTACTGAAACCTTTATTTTCCAGCAGGTAACATCAAGTAGCCTTAATTCTAGCCCTCTGCATTCTTATTTACTTATAAGTTATATGTGTGTAAAGGAAGATACTAGATTCTGCGACACATGATATCCTAGTACAAGATCTAGGGATTTGAATCTGATTAAGAGATAAGGCTAAATAAATAAGATTAAGTGGCATAAACACCTTATCTTTCTAATCCTTGAACATGATGCTTTGTATTACATAAATTGTAATATTGTAAATTGTATAATATCATCCTACTATAGTCTGGCCATTACTGCTGTGCACTCCCTGAGGTATGCGCGCGGCGAGACGGGGGGGACGCGCTCCGTCAGTCTGCCGTCAACACTCTTTTTTCCCCGGCTCCCACCTCGCCGCGCATACCTCAGGGAGTGTACAGCGGTTATGGCCAGACTATACTAATATTAGAAAGGCAAAGTTTGTGAGTGTGAGTAAGTATAAATATTGATCTTTAGTAACAAATCAAAGGCAAAGTAGACAAATAAAATTATAAACAGGTTTAATATAGACGCAGTGCAGTGACGCGAAAACTCTCACTATGCAAAGTTTTATGTAGTTTTCCATCTTTTTAGGCATACATCAATGCCTATATAAGCGCGTCTTACAAGAGTTGCTATGTCTTCTAAGTATCATTAAATAATCAAGCTTCAAAATAAAGTTTTTTCCCAATTAAAAAACCACAGGTGGCAGGAACATTATATTGAAGTTCCGACTTGCTCCCAAAAAAGTAGCTTAACACCATCAAGAAAAAATTCTGTCGTCGTAACCTTACGATGTTCGCGCAACACGCAGCCCTTGAGAGTCAAACCATTCTAGGCCTAGCGTGTTCACCATCTACCGATATATATCGACTGCATCATCGCTTACCACCAGCCGAGATAATAGTTAAACGCTATCTGAAATAAAAAAAAAAAAATTAAAATAAACATTAAACTACTATTGTTGTATTTCATAGCAAAATTTGAACCGATAACATTTAAACCTATCACAAAATCAACATCGGTAACCACATTATCAAACCACAATAAACGTCATATCAAATTTACCAGCAGAATGAAATGCAACGGGCACCGGACATTGGTCAGCGGTGTCCAAAACGGTTCTTTTATTTACCTCCAACTTATTAAACCCTTTTTTACCCGTTCTTGAGAAGGGTAATTAATATGGTTTGTATTGTGCAAAATCTGCTTTGTCCGTTGTTTCGCGTATTGTGTGCAAGGGTCGTTTTGTCCAGTTTTGTTTAGATCATTAGCTCAGTGGGCAGTTTACACTGGACTGTTCTCACAGTATAATAATGACCTGACCGTTATACTGTGATTTGCAAATTGTGTGAGATTAATGATAGTACCTAAGTTAACGGTGTATTGTTTTGTTTATAATATTTGTTTTTTATAAATAGATTTTAGAATTAGGTAACAGAATGGCAACCGAAAAAACCGAACCGAAACCGAAAGTTTTTGGTGTAGGAATGATTAAAGGAAAGACGTGGCTGAAGGCAGCGCAGAATTGTCACAGAGGGAAAGAGAAATGCAAATCAAGAGGTAAAGGAAATGCAGTGCGCGAATTAAAAGTTGCAAATAATGCTGATATATTACCATTTTAATGTTATGCTTTCCTATATATCTTATTAATATTTATTTTCTATATATATATCCTATTATAACTTGCACTTGGGTTACGGTAACATCCAATATTTTAACTGACTTCCAAAAAGGAGGAGGGTCTCAATTTGACTGTATGGTTTTTTAGTTTTTTTTTTTTTGTAGTACCTACCTACAATAATACCCAATACCCTATTTAGCGATTTAATATGAAAAGATTTTTGAGATTGTTCTATCTATCCATCAGTCCATTTTCATAAAAACCTGGGTCAGCAAGTTTAGTCATAAATAAATTCTTTACTTATTTCTGGCCTTGTTTAAGCAACGTCCTTGACCTGTGAATTTTTAATTTTTTTACATCATATAGGCTAGCGTTTGACTACTATTTCACCTGTTGGTAAGTGATATGATAATGCGGTCGAGGATCATAGCACGCTAGGCCTAGAATGGGAACTGGCTCTCAAGGATAGCTGCCGAAACACATTAGACGTTTGGCGACAGATTTTCTAGCTTGAGGGTGGTACCTGCCCAGGCGGATACTAGACAGTGTCCTATCACTATGCGGGGATCATTTCAATCATCTTACCAGCTTATTGCAGCATCATAGCCAACCTCTCACTAACGCATGTTAGTAAGATTCACAGATATAGGTATCTAGGTATCTAGATATCTGTGGCGAGATTAACGATTGAGAGAGATTCAATCAATCGATCTACTATCGAATACTAAGCGGTGACGTTTTCAAGCGTAAAGTTAGCCAATGGCTTTTGGAGAAATGTTTTTACAGCGTGAAAGAATATTTATGTTATAAAATATCTATGAATATGTAATATTGAAATTTATTTATCTAAACTTAATTGTAGATATGACAAACCAATATTTGTACGCTTGCTAAAAGGCTGGACACATATATAACATTTATATTTCACAAGATCTGAAATTGTAATAATTTAAAATGACGTGTTCTGACAAATAAACAAATGATGTTTGATTTTGGTGATCAAAAGCCTGTTTTAGTCCACTGCTGGACATAGGCCTCTCCTCATGCGCGCCACTTAGCCTGGTTTTCGGCTCTTCTCATCCATTTGCTGCCAGCTACCTTTCGCAGATCGTCGCCCTATATCGCCGGCGGGCGTCCCACACTACGCTTGCCTAAAAGTGGTCTCCACTCCAGAATTCGTCCCACTTCAGATAGCTTAGCCAGTACGCTATGTCGCTTACTCTATTTCTCTGCCGAAGAGATTACTGCTTCAGAATAGTTAATTAGCCAATAAAATAAACCTACCTACCTATAACTAAGTAGATACATTGTTAATGCACCTTCGATAAATTGCATCAGTAGAATGAACCCTTAATCCAACGTGCCACAAATTCTAACAATGAAGTTGCAATCGTATGCGATGTCCAGATACCCAATGACCTCTGATCTGTAGTGCAGCCGTTGTGCAAACTGGTTCCAATACTGAATCGATCCATTCAGAACTATCACTAACCGTACCTTTGTACTATTGTTTATTCTATGTCCGAACTTAAGAGTGGGAAATAAGTAAATACGTAGATACTAATAATTTCACCACAAATATTAAAATGAACACTAATTTGTTGCAGTTTCCAGTTAATAGTTTTACACCATATCTTTTAACCTGTCGAAACTTATAAAATTGCGGTCGGAGATATGGATGCCATTTGTTTCACGAAATTAGTTGTTTGTTTTTTTTAACCGACTTCACAAAAAGGAGGAGGTTTTCAATTCGCCAATTTAAGTTAAGAGTTATTCAATTCTATTATATTTTAAACATTACTAATTGTACTATTCATTATTCTGTGACATTACTTTGGGGTGATTGATTATTCGTAACAGTTTTTAACCGAAATCACAAAAAAGGAGGATATTCTCAATTTCCTTGTACTTTTTTTTGTTATCTCGGAACTCGGTCAGTTATTAACCGATTTGGATGACTAGGACTCTTTGTAATTTGATTAAAAATGTTTATACCGCTATCTTATTATTTGACCAGTGTAGGGGAAATGTTAAGCGAAATCGTAAAAACAAATACCTACCCGCTGTAATACGAATACTTTGTCATCTTTGTCTTTGTCTTTAGCCAAATTTTCTCGACTTAGGCTTAGGTGGGAGTAAGCCTAGTTTACGCGGTGATATCGCAATGATCACGATCAGTGATTTTAATAAATCGCCGGATGGTAAACGAATTACAGCCGGTATCTAACATAATGTTACAAATTCACGATTTTATTAAAACAAACAAAATGTAGTACGTACTTAAATTAGCGAGAATTCGTGTTTTGCAAAAAATAGTTACTTTAAGTTAAGTGAATGATGATCGATTCTAGTGCCTTCAGAATCAGTTAAAAGATTCACTCTGAATAATACTGATACATATAAGATAGATGTACCTACTTACCATTGAGCTTGTAGGTTAATTAAGTAATAACAAACGTCAGAACCAATAGTAGGTAGTTAACGTTTTATGTGGCGTACATATTAGCAGAAGGTAGCACGAGAGAAGACCAGTGACCGCCAAACAAGCGATTCAATGACCGACCTCAGAGCCAAGGTCGGCTACGGAAGCTGTTGTAAGCATATGTTTGTTATTATTAGAATCGTATTATGTAAAGATACTAGAACATCTACGATTCAGCCTCTCAGAAATCAATTTTACATAATACCTCTAGTTGGTAGGTATAAGATATTCCTCGATGATTGATCAATTTCTACTTGTGGTAGGAGCATATTATATCGATGTTCCTCCTGACTTACAACCTAAAAGTATCTTACCACCATCAAGGAGAAAATTGAACAAAAAATTTTATTTTAAATTCAAAACATTTCTTTTAGAAGTTAATTGAATATTAGAAAGACAAATAAATACTTAAATATGAATGATGCATGATTATGTATTAGTCATACTTATGCAAGCGTTTAAAATGTGATGCCCTTAGAAGAAACTTTGCA
Source organism: Cabera pusaria (assembly GCA_954871355.1). Lineage (NCBI taxonomy): Eukaryota > Metazoa > Arthropoda > Insecta > Lepidoptera > Geometridae > Cabera > Cabera pusaria. The sequence continues at coordinate 20,214,601 of OX940888.1, forward strand.
GAAATTGTTTATTATTTAGGCATCACTTTAATACAAATAATAGAATAACAATTATATATATTACACATTACATGTATTATAACACCTATATAATATTATAGGTATTATCATACACGCCTGGTACTAAACGGTATATACCTACAGCAAAACAATAAAGCTCGCAAAACACCAACAGTAGTCGAGCGATTCTGTGAGTGTATGCGTGGTTCGCGAATCGTATCATTCGAGAGGAGGACCTCCCTCCCTCCTCCGCCAATCGCAGGACGCGACGCGACCGGCACCGATATCGCGAATATATTAGCAACTGCCTTCCTTATATACAACAGTAACATAAACCTATATACTAACATTTAGCTTCACATATTTACCGTGTTTTATCCTATATGCTAATAACACATAAGAACCAACTCCGCGATTGGCCAATTCGACTGATAAACAAATAAAAAACTGTAGGTATTATCTCGCCAAATGACGTCGATCGACACGTCTTCCGTATCATGGAGCCTTGGTAACTCGACGCGAACGCAAAGTTCTTTCGGGCCATTAACATCGTTCGCAGTTGTTTGAAAGAAACAAAGCCGTCGCCGAAACGTTAAAAATCCGGATGTACAAAAACAAAAGGGTGCATTCTATTAGAATGGTAGTTAGAATGAGTTTATTTCCAATGAGAAATTGTTGGCACAAGGGCGGCTATGTTTAGCGATAGTCGATGTGCGGGAGAGTGCAACCCTTCTGTGTAAAATATCTCATTTTAAACGTTTTTAACACGTGTTTGCTTTAACGCTGATCTCTTGAGGTGACTGGATAACGCATGGGTTACTACTGCAGTTAATTACTTCAAGCTTCGCGGCTTTTATTTACGGAACGTGTCTGAAACCGGGGTGGCAGATCTCAATTCAAAATTGTTGTATACAACTTATCTTACAACGTCTTATTCTGTTTGGCTATCCCTGTGCCTCTAGATACTTCGGTAGGTATTCATTTAGAAAAGTGAAATTGGCAAGATACATTCTGTGATTGACTATTTTATGACTTAGTATTTTAGGCTTTTAGGTGTCCAGTAAATTGTTTACGCTTTGCTTATAGCCATCGATCATGTGTCCTATATAGGTTTAATAAGTAATCTAATATGTGTTAGAGTTTTGAACACTTATGAAAACATACCTACACATTTTGCTATTTGACTAACTTTGTAATGATGACTGATGAAGTGTTTACACAAGCGTATGTTTGCTTTTTGTTCTAATAAAATTATTAATTGAATTTTGATCAGAACCCTATTCGAAGACAATTTAGGAATAAAATGTTTATACATATAATGACATTATGCTTAATTGATTTTAAGGATTATACTCATAAATGCATAATCCCTAAAGCCAGTAAAAAAATTGTATCAACATGTTATAAGTAGGAGTATTACTTTTCTAAAACAATAGCAGTTTGCTCTAACATTTCGTCAAATCGAATTCCTACCCCTGCTAGTAAATCCACCCCTTTATGATACATGGCAAAAAACCACGAGGGGATGTCGCGATTAGCCCTCCACTGTAAAGCAAAAACACACTGCACATGGGCGTATTTCAATTAGCTGTCATTTTGTCAACTCTTTTGCTATTACTCTTGAGAGGATGAATGCTTAAACCGCTGACGTTCCTTTTTTAATGACTTTTTAAAAATAGAATGTTTGTATTCTCTTTTAACATTACAAACAAAAGAAAATCGGTGTTCAAAATTAAGAAAAGTAATGAGTACCTACAATTACCTATTACCTATTTTTACTTAAAGCGTATATTTTGGATAGCAATTATTTTGGTCAACTCTTCGGCTACGAGTATTAGCAAGAGAATATCGATATTGAAAATTTAGAACAATCATGGGCGTATTTGAGCTAGCTCTCATTTTTTGGAAATGTTTTGCTAGTTACTGCTTTTTTATACTCCATCTACCCATTTATTTCACTTTTGATATCATAAGTTTACCGTCTTTATGGCCTATTCGATTTTTTTTACAATCGACTTTAATTCTTTCAATCGATTTAAGTCATAGAAATGATATTTAAGCTCTGTATTTTTAACCGCCGACACAAAAAGAGGGGAGTTATAAGTTTGACGTGTGTATCTGTGTGTATGTGTATCTGCCGTGTATTTATGTGAATGTGTATATGTTTGTGTCTTTCAGTGGCATCGTAGCGCCGAAACAGATAAACCAATTTTGATTTAGTTTGTTTTGTTTTATAGGCGACAAAATCAGGTGTGTTCTTTTAGCTTTGAATTGCTGCTTTGCATGAAAATTCGTTCAGCAGTTTTAAGACTATGAATGAGCCCTTTTCTAGTTAATGACGCTATGATAGCAACTTTCATAGATCAGGATCAATTTTTAAAGGTACGGACACACCGCAGCGTCCTGCGTGCGCGATCTAGGCGGCGATCTGATAGCGCAGTAGTATTAGTTCCGACTGGTCACACCAAACGCGATCAAAAAACAATTGAAAAGGACTGAGATCGCGCCCGCAGATCGCAGGACGCCGCGGTGTGTCCGTACCTTTATTCCATATCTGCCTATTTTAATGATATTATACGAACATAACTTAATGTTGGAGCATCTTCTGAAATCTGCAATTGTGTAATAAAAATGGTAGTTAGCACGTGGAAAGTGCGTTGTTTGTACGTTCCGATTAAAATAAGTTAAGTCAATTAAAAAAATGTAGGTACAATGTAAAAAAATCGAATCGAAACAAAAACAAAAGGGTGCATTCTAATCGATAAAGCATTAGGACATCACTAGTTGATTAGAACTCAAAGTGTCCAGGATATGATTTGTAGATATAGGTATGTTTGGTGCATTAAGTCGATATGGTATAATTATTGTCAATATATTATTTACTGTGTCACACAGTAATTAGGTATATTGACAATAATTATACCTTCACTGGGTCTCGCTAGCTCATCATTAAACCTGCGATGGGCTAAGCTGCATTACTTTGTAACATTAAGAGCGTACGCGGGCGGAGTGCAGTTTTCCATACAAACGTATTCCCCTGTTTCCTTCCCGGAAAATGATTCTAGAGCAAAATTTGTTTCTACAAAAAATCAAGGTCTACTGTAGCTATCGTTTGCTTTTTTTACCAACCAATAGCAAATAGAAATAACCCTTCATTAATCTTAAAGAGGAGATAAAAAGGCTTATATTTATTTTTGCGATTGGTTTGTAGATTTTTTCTAGTGAAAAAATTTGCTCTAGAAGCATTTTCCAGGGAGGAAACGGGGGAATACGTTTGTATGGAAAACTGCACCCCGCGTTCCCTCTTAAAACAAATAGCAAATAAAAATATACATTATTGAAGGCGAGTCGTCGTTGAGACATAGATAACGTCAAAGTCATGAAAATTACACATACGCAAACATATTATATATAAACATATAAAGATACTAAGATAAATGAATTTGATAAAACATATGAGGTCAGGCGTATACTTTTATAATTAAATATATATAAGAATGAAAGTAGTGTCAGAAAAATTATTATTTTCCTTTTAAATTTTCTATTTAGAATGTGGTTTTCATAATTTTTTCTTTGTAGGTAATTGTGTATAAAAAATGGGTCAGCGCTGGACAGTTTGTTACTTACTATATGAGGTAGAGATTATTTTTACCCGACTGCGCGACGCAAAGGAGAGGTAATGTGTTTATCAGTCTATATATGTATGTATGTATGTTTGTTCCTTTGTGGCACACTAGAGACCAAACGCGTGGGCCGATTTTGATAATTGGCACGTCAATAGATTCGCCATGCTAGCGCGAGTGTCAACAGAAACATGAAAAATTAAAAAATTTCAAAATGGCGGATTTCAAACGCCAAAATTTGGGGTTCAAAAAAATTTTTTTTTTTCAAAACCTATCGAGTGGGATATCGAATTAAAGGTCTTAAAATGGAGATTCAAAATATATTTATAACAAATAATTTATGATCGTACAAATCGAAAAAAAAACGATTTTACATGCCGCGTTAGTCACTTTCAGTAACAAGTTTGCGGTGCTTATCTCTGAAGTTACTCATCAGATCTCAATAAAATTACAATGAGACCAAACGAAAATCATATTAAAAACAAAAAAAGAATTTTCCAAATTGGTTAAGAATTGATGGAGTTCTGAGGTAAAAAGTAAGTAAGCTTAAAAAGCAATACCCTATCTATTTCACGCATTTCGGTTTTTTGTTCTTTTTTCCATTAAGTTCACGCATTTTTGCGAAAGGTCAAGCCTATGTAGCATTGAGCCGGGTTAGATCTTTAGATGGACTAGGAATAAGTACTTTAGATCCCCGGAAACTACTCAATAATCCACATGACATCAACTCTCTAAATGAAATGAGAAGATTACGGAATTTGCCGTCCTTTACTTAACTAAAAAGTGTAAAATGAAACATTAAATTAAAAAATAAAAAAACCCGACTGCGCAAAAAGTGAAATGTTAATAAACGAACTGAAAAGAAAAAAACAAGTAAGTCTAGTAGTTTAGACTTCTGTTTAGGGATATCAAAAAACTATACCATTTAAATTCTGTCTCGGTCGATACACTCATAAAATAAATTATACATTGTTATATGGAATATAGAGACTTTAACAGTCGGGACACATTAATCTCCATTCGTTAAGCCATTAATGTGTCCCGACTGTTAAAGTCTCTACATTCCATATAACAATGTATAATTTATTTTATGTGTGTATCGACCGAGAAAGAATTTAAATGGTATAGTTTTTTGATATCCCTAAACAGAAGTCTAAACTACTAGACTTACTTGTTTTTTCTTTTCAGTTCGTTTATTAACACTTCACTTTTTGCGCTGTCGGGGTTATTGATTTTTTAATTTAATGTTTTATTTTCTTTTCAGTTCGTTTTTTAACACTTCACTTTTTGCGCAGTCGGGTTTTTTGATTTTTTAATTTAATGTTTTATTAATAGAAAAGCATGTCGTCGTTTTTATTTATTTTTTTAATTTATAATTGCTAGCTTTTGACTACTATCTCGCTTGGTGGTAAGCGATGAGGTGGCTGAAGATGGTGAACACACAAAAATTAAAAGAATCTGCGTTACGTACATAATTTAGTTGAATAACTGATATTTTCAATCTTAATGTTTCGTGTACCTTTAGAGAATAATCTTAGTATCAAAATAATTTTAATCACCACTTTAAACCGACATTATCCTCTACTTGACTGATTCCACTATTGGGTAATAGGCCTAGTCTAGGCCTCTCTAACGTTACCACTCTCAGTCATGATGAGGCTTTCTTGTTGACTTGCGATTTTCAAGACGCGACGTCACGCCAATCGCCACGTTCCAGCCGAACGCTACGCTTGCCCTGACGCATGGTGGTAGGACATTATCTAGTGTCCGCCTAAACAGCTACCATCCTCAAGTTAGAAAATCTGTCGCCAAACATCTAATGTGTTCCGGCAGCTATCCTTGAGAGCAGTTCCAACTCTAGGCCTAGCGTGCTTACCATCTTCGACCGCATCATCACTTACCAACAGGTGAGATAGTGGTCAAATGCTAGCCCTTTAAGAAACATAAATAAACTGGCCAAGTGCAAGTCGGACTCGCACTCACAGGGTTCCGTACCACACTACAGTATTTTATAAGTTCGAGCAAAAAATACCACTATCATTTTTGGCCAGCAAAAAATAATTTGTAATTAATAAACATTTTATTTCTTATAACGCCATCTAACGTCTAACAAATGTGTTAGGGATCGACATTTCAATATAACGCCATCTATGGGACGTTTACCTAACTAAGCGTTCATAGATGGCGTGAAATGCCGAAAAAAACACGTTTCTTGTATGGAGACCCTCTATTATTTTTAACTTTATTCTGTTTTAAGTATTTATTGTTATAGCGGCAACAGAAATACATCATCTGTGAAAATTTCAAGTGTCTACTATCACGGTTCATGAGATACAGCCTGGTGACAGACGGACAGACAGACAGACAGAGAGACGGACAGCGGAGTCTTAGTAATAGGGTCCCGTTTTACCCTTTGGGTACGGAACCCTAAAAAAAGACAGCCTCTATGTACCCTAAGTGACTGGCTCTTTCTACCATCACTTCTAGATATCTGTGATTACTTCACTTCATCTAGCCTGGCCATGAGTCCTACCCAATGGAACTCCATATTTCATATCCACGTGGAATTTTCCGACTCCGTTTGATGCAACGCTTGGCTGGCTCTTAACTCTATTATTGGTTTCTATGGATTTCCTTCTATTCCAACACGCTGCTGCGCCGCATTTTTGCAGTTCCGTCACAGTTTACCATCTGTCAATATAAATTTCAATAATTAATTCAATATAAATTTTCTACTGGATAAACGCTAAGAACTAAAAAAAAACATAACGGGTTGCACTCCGGGAGTTTCGGCAGAAGTTAAAAATTGAACGCGTAATTTTTGAATATTTTGGAATGACACCTCGCGCAAGCGCCCTGCGCTCCGTCTTACGATCAGGACACGTGAACCTTACGCGGGTTTAACATTTTTTACCCATCCCAAGAAAAGTGCACAACGCCGCTAAAGAAGTTTTCACTTCATAAATTTTAATTAAATTTATGAAAATGTAATGTAATGTTCATTTGTCATTGGTTTTTTTTAATGTACCTATCATCTGAATTAATTGTGTAATATTATTTAGTATTCTTTCTAGGAACAAACATACATTCAATATTTTGACGGGAAATGCCTGCCAGTTTTCAGACAAACAAAAAATCACCGTTATAGTTACTCTGCTGATGAAATACGCGGATATCCATTTAACCCACAGCATTAACCCTTGCAGAGGAAGTGTAGGTAAGTAGGTCAGACATTGCATTGCACATGTTGTGAAAGCGGCTTAAAAAAACACCCCACATTCGCTTTGTTTCGAAAAAAATTTTGATTATTGGCTGCAATTTGTACTCGAGATGATATAGTGGAGACGGAGTGAATTGGTCGTTGTTAGATAGCTTAGCGTGGTCTTGGTCTACCTACCTATTGACTGCATAAAGTACTATGATGTTATTTTAAAATAATACACGATAAAATGACGTTGTCACAGAAAATCATAAGAAACAAAAGTCCTATTTGGGTCTATAAAACAAACAATAAGACACCGTTGAGTAGTTAGGCTAGTTAGTAGGTTAGTTATTTGGGCTTAGGTTTTTATAACACATACCCACTTATTTATGGTGATTTAATAAATTTGATAACCTGCGTTTTATTCAATACCGATATATAAAAATAAATATAGCTTCCATCTCTTACGACGTACCTGTTAATTACTTTCTTGAACTCGATAGTACTTTTATAAATCAACCAAATTATTCAGACCAATTCTCTTTATAGCGAGTATATTCTATAAAACAAAGCTTTTATAAATTTTTTTTGCTCTCGCTCTCGCGTATACCATTTTCAACCCTTCCCAAGTCTTGGCAGCCCTTTGCCTACAAACGGATTTTTTGTCGTCTCCTTTTTAAATGGCACATGCACAGAACTTTTTTAGCTATAGCCTATTTGGATAAATGCATCATCATCAGCCTACCTGGCCTCTGGTTGCTGCAGTCTTTTATTTTAATAGATCGGCTCTAATCGATTAAAGCTTGGCAAAGATTTAAAAATCAGCCTTTGAACTTATTGCATGCATTTCTTATAAGAGAGCGTAGCCGATTAAATTTTAACTCATTATGATCGGAACTTTTTATTGAAGCAACTATCTGAAACATTTCGGTTTCAAAATATTAATATGATCGTTCAGATTACTTCGAAAAAACGCAAAACTTAAACAAAAACTTAAGACGTAAGCCAATACTTTTGCAAGAGTTTTTATGCGTCTAACAGTATTCGAACCCAAATCCAGCGAATGTTGCGTACAAACGTCAGGTCGCCGGTCGCGCAAATCGTCAGGTCGATTCCAAAATAGCGGCAAAAAAAAGCGCAGGTAAAAAGTCATTATACCGGTATAATTGTCACAAATTAAAGCAAAAACCTTCCACAAAAGATATCAAAATTCTGCAAGCCACACGAGCAGGTAGACGCTATAAATTCGGCGTTTTTTATGGAGTTGTGCAAAAGCGTGGGACGGGTCGCGACATAACTGTACTATGCAACACATCAGATCGACCCGGAACATTAATCTTTTCTATTGTGTAGGCGAAGACGTGCTTGCCTATTATTTTTTGCATTGAGTAGAGAGTAGATATATTTGTAGAGGTCGGCCTACTTGTCCCGCCAAACTTTTACAAAGGCTGTTAAAATATACTTTACATTACTTTACTATAGGATTACTTATTGAAATAATAATTTCACTCTGTTTGTTATTGCAGTGGCTCATCTTGGGAAAGGCAGTGGACTGACACCGGCTGATGATGATGACGATTATCGAGTTACATTGCAGTGCATTTACAACATACATTTTTTTTTTGGTTTTTTGGGTACAACCTTGTTGTCTACAACAACTCATAAACACAAAACTAAGTATTTTTGAAGCCCTACAATAATTAAATAAGCACAAAAATTAACAGAGTTCATGAATGGGGACATTTAATTAGAGAACCAAGTATATTTTCGCCCATTTATATTAAACCACGCAAATATATATATTATCTATTAATGTCCCATAGATTCTCCACGTAAAGGAAAGACCTACAAAATTCAAAGTCACGATTTGAAAATTCCCAAAAACGGCAACTTAAGTTTACTTTTGTCACTAAAATAAACAATTCGGTTTAGACGGTTCTTTATGAAATCCTTTTTTGTGGTAGAGATTGTTGTGCAAAAACTGCAAACAAAAAACTAAATCTACCCTCACTTTGGTAACGTGATAAGTTTATTTTGAAATGGAGATTGGAAGTTTATCGGCTTAGTGAATATTATTAGGCTTTTTGTTAGATACCTACGTTACTCTACAAAACGGAATAAGAAAGTTGAATGGGTACCGCAGATATAAATGTTATAATGTACCACGTACGACTTTAATTTGGGTATGAAATAAGATATATGTACTAGGTACCGTACCATTTAGTAGTACTTGTGCTACAATTTGTTCTGTGGTACTATTAGTAAAGGATAACATTTTTTATATATTATAGGCTAACGTTTGACTAATTTTGATATTTCGCCTGGTAAGCGATGATGTGGTTGAAGATAGTAAACACGCTAGGCCTAAAATACTCTAACTCTCAAGAGCTGTGTGCTGCCGGAACACCGTAAAGTAATGGTGGCAAATTTCTCCTTAATGGTGGTAGCCTACTTTTTGGTAGGAACATCGATATAAAATGCTCCTCCAAATCTCTATGATTTTATGATTTGTAAAATTAACAGTGAAACAAAACACGCTCGCGTAAAATCATCCAAACTTCACCAAAATGCCAAAAGCCAAACATTGTGGAGCGTTTACCATACACCCCAGCGCCGCGGCGTTCGTTGAACCCTCCTGAAAAAACTCCCCCGCGAGTTTCAGCCGTTCTCACGCCTCACGCCAGCCTCCCTCTGAACTCTGTAAAAACTCAGCAGAACTCTGACACTGGTAAAAAACTCGGCAAACTATTTCAATGTGCTTCAATGTTCATGTGTTAATGCTTGCTAGTGTTGTCTTACTTCACCCAGGATTATTTTTATATACTTTCTTACTGAAACAAAATTTTGACTAATCTTAATCATTGGAAATCTATTGATTTTTTACAAGATTTTATTTAGCTTGCCGTATTAGCACCTATATACGTATGTATACTTGTGTGGGTCAAATCTTGGAAGCTAAATCAGAACCACTTCCTGACGTTCAATTGGGCTCAAATTTGGTACAGGTAACTTGCGTATCTTCGGTGACAATGCAATAACATGATAACATCGAGCTGACCTAATCATGGAGCCGGGCTGTAGGGTAGAACTTCGTAATTGCAAATGTTAGGACAGTCGATTTAGGGCTAGTATGTGTTGTTATTATTAGTAAGTGCTTTTAATGACACATGATAAAATCTTTGCGAAAAGATTGTGATCAAAAAATTTTTAGGTCTTAATTTATTTGTGTTTTATTATCAGTTTTTGTATGTGATTTAATATATAATAAACCTACATTTCGATCTACTCGTAATTTAAGGGAAGTCTGTAGACGCATAAAAACTCTTCAACTCAAATTAACGAGCAATTTATTTCAGGTACACTAACGGTACAAACTTATTCCAGGCCTCATGAAAGATTTTTGCATAATTCTGTGATAGAAAATTTATTCGCTATTAATTTATGGCATTTATTCTATATGACCAGTTGAAGATATTAAATCTGATGACAAAAACCTAAATTAGATCCAGATAATAACAATATAACATCTGATATGACAGCAGCGGATGTAGCATTTCACTGCGAATGCGTTTCCGTTTCGAAATCATCATTCACCCGGCAAAATATGTTGTGACTTAACCCTTAACTACCCGAGGCGTACAAATGATGCGCAAACCGCTGCTCCTGTCAAAAAAGCCACCTTACCAGTCATTAATATGATTGCGTCATTAGAGATCATTAAAGGGTAAAGCGCCACATGTCGTGGGCTAGCGTTTGCGTTACTCGTTATAGGGTAGAAGCAGCAAACAAATAAGCCAGCACTTAGTTTCGAAGACCGATGTGTGCTATTGATTGCGGCTCCAATGACGTAGTTTTTCTAGCTATTGATTGGTGTACGTTATGGCTTGTGAGTTAGTAGCGTTTTAATGACAGGTTTAAATATCGTTTATAAGTCCCATAATTTTCCAATTGGAATTGATATAAAATTTACGTTATATTTGTAATATTTGAAATTGACGTTATGTGATTATTTTTCAAAATATTTTTTCTCTTATTGTATATGTAATTTTCTTGTCGAACTTTGGAGTGAGGGAAATTTTTAGCTAAATGTATGATTCCACATCTATAAAGAAAATGTCAAAATGTTTTGTAACGTCTATAAGTCTATATCTCTATATTCAGTATTATTTATTTGAGAAATAGGCGTTTACCATTCCAATCCTCCAATATCCGCTAACGGGAATTCAGCAATATGCTGAAGAATTCACCTGGCAAATAAACCTTTTTTGCGCAATTATACATTAACGGTATAACTGGCAATACCTCGATTGAACAATCTCTATAGCTGTCATCACTTCCTTGATCCAAGACTTGTGGGAACAAATTATCGCAAACACTTCTTTGTCGCAAAAAAAAGTCTTGCACAAAACATCGCATCAAGTATTGTAGGCAAAAAATCCTCCCACGCCTCGAAAGGGTTGAGGACACCTGACCTATATTAAGTTTAAAAAAATGTTTTCTTTTGCATTTTTTGCTCATTATTCTCATTGTAGGCAGATAACAACAGAATGCGCTTATTGGAGGTAAACCATGATTTTCTGCTCTGTTAGTACTTACCCTGGTAGTTTTAGTATTGAAATAAGACTGTTTTGTTTTTGTTACATTTAATAATCAAAAGTGATACTCATTTAAATAATATTACTTAAAAGCACTATTTCATAAAATGTAATAGGTATTCATTAAATTATCTTGCCTACGACAAACATTGTATTTTTATAACAGCAACTGCAACATGTCTACATCATCTCATTCATGCTAAATCTTTTGTGGTCAGTATATTTGTAAGCATTATAATATGATGGGAAACAAGCAGACCGACCATTCAGATCTGATCTTAAAACACTTGTCATTCCACAATACAAATCGCTTTGAATACAAACTGCGTCTCCTCAAACCAAAATAGTTATGCACCCTATATGCGTAACCATACATGCGCATAAAGCCCTGCGCAAGCGCAGGTAGCGACCGTAGGGTTATCCGCTTATGCAAAAAACTTAGATTTTTTTCTCTATCCGATTAACACTTGCACAATACACGATTTAGCTTTTTAAATTCTAACGATTTTGTTAATAGTTTTATTGCGTTGATCCATGACGTGTGGTGCGATTACATCGAAAATGTTGATGAACTTTCGAAGCTGTGGAATTATAATTGTCTAGCTAGAGTTACTAAGTATTTGACAGCTTAAGCTGTGGTTAAATTGAATACTTCTTTAGCATAATTAAATGTATGTGACAACATTGTAAACCTACCTATATATATTCTTCTTTGATGAATATACGAACATATTATTATGTCTAGATAAAAGTAACTAACAAAACAGGGTGCGTGTCCGATGTTTTGGTTAGCACCCTAATAAGGGGCTACGTGAATTTGGCGGCCTTTAACGAAACGGTGGTGTCTCATTAACAATTCATTGACGAGAACGCGTTAGCCGACAGAGTGAAAAGGCCGACAGGCGATGTGTTGCAAAATGAATATATACGGGCGAGAAATAGGGGCAGTTCGCTAACGTAGAGGCCGTCTGAACTCAATAATGCAGATCAGTCTTGTCGTCCAACTATCGAGACCTTTACGATAGAGTCCCATTGTCGAGTTCACAGGCCTCACTATACTAGCTGTAAAAGCCGACAACGCGAAACACGGCATATTAAATGAGCTCGTTTCAAGTACTTAGACACGATAATGTCACGGCAAACAGTTGCAATCGACAGGTTTGCAGCCGCCCCTTTTGTTAATCAAACTTTCATGGGGCTATCGCTGCTTGATAACATCATTGATCATTTTATAACTCGAATATTCAGATGTTGATTTTATACAGAAATATGAGGGACGGGTAAAAAACTGCATTAGAAGGAATAGACTGCGCAAATGTATAAAAAACATGGTAGAGCACCATGTGCAGTCGCAGGTGCCCTCCGTTCCCACACAACCCTTTCAGCGACGAGCTCGTCTTGCACCGCCCCCGCTCTTTCCTCTCCCCTCTAATGTGCACAAAAACCAGCCTTCAACTTTCAACTCAAAACGACCTGAACCTCTCCGCGTTAACCCTCCATTTGTGAAACAATCCCGCGGGTACTTATGACCTTACGCACTCGAAGCGGTCATTAGTTCCAAATTCTACCTGTTCCGATTTATAGACGCTGTCGTATCATTAAATTTATTGTGGATAAAATGCAATCCTCGCGTTTTTTGTCCTTTGATTCGGACTGAATAAACTCGGGTAGATATGTAAAATATCTTTCGATCCTTGACATTGGGTACATGAATCAGCAATTTTTTGGAATGTATACGAATGTAAAGACTTTTTGCATGCATGTTAAAAAGTAGAAATTTGAAAGTCATATTTTTCGTGCAACCGTTTTACACGTACAGTTTTTATTTTGCGAGTAAATAGGCACCTGATCACTATTTTATACGATGAAGATTAATCATATCAATAGACGACATAACCTACCTTTGAAGAGCGGTTAGGTTAGTAGTTCAAGTAACGCCCGAATTCTGTAATAGCGGCCTTCTATTACGCATTATCTAGGAATCACGTGTAGGTTGAAGGTCTACTAACAAAGGCTTAAACAGTTGCAGTTGGATAAGAATAACCCTCCCTTGAGTGACAATAGCACCTCCAAAATAGTTCATCATCATCATAATCAGCCAGTGTCAGTTCACTGCTGGACGAAGGCGTTTCCCAAGATACTTGTACGCCACTGAGTCCGATCTTTGGCTCATTCGGAGGGATATGCCCTGGGCAGGCGTATTGGCGATCGCAGGACGTAGTTCCTCGCACCTGCTGCCCGTCACCGGTCTGTAGTATTTAGCTACGCGATAATTTGAAATGGTTATATCGCCATTTGTCGCCAGAGCCTCGTTTGTTGGTCAGCAGGATGCACCACGGGCAAGTGAGGTTGGCTGAGAGCACTAAGTTGGTATTTGGCAAAATGGTTGCCCATACATAAGCCACATAAGTTTATGTAGGTACATTATGTAGGTAATAAATATAGCAGAATAGATAATATTCTGACTAATGAATACGCGTGCCGTAACACTTTGTAATTTGTTTTTTAATCAAACCTATTCTGCAATATCAGCTTTAACAACATTTCCAAACAGGAATATATCAACCTTAAAATAACTATGTTTCAACCCGCGGCCGTCCAGGAAGCTTATCACGGCGACCTTAATCTGCGCACATTTTCATCACAAAAAGTAGACCGTTATCGCCATTGTCTTTATAAAAATGGGATGAGTTTTGTAACCAATTAAAGGCAAAGGGGCACCGGCTGTCGGCCCGCAATAAATCGCAACCCTACAAAACCCAACACGAAATGTTTCCTGCGACTTTATAGGAACCATTCCGTTTGGACACAGCGATAATTTTTCGTAAAGGAAGTCACTTTTGGGGTGTAATTTGAATTTTGATTATTATAACGCACGTAGGCATGACAGGGTAAAGAATTGAGGGTAGGTATGTACCTACTTTATTTATATTATAGAATTGTGTACGAAAAAGTGTTATTACAATATAATTGCTGTCTAATTTATATTGCACTTAGTTATTAATTTTTTTTAAGTTTACTCGCAATGTGGGTTGCACATTACTAGAGGGCCCGGTGGCGCAATCGGGAGAACGCTTGCCTTTGATGCCAGAGGCACCGAGTTCAAACCGCCGTGCACCAATGGATTTTTCTGTCGAAAAATGTATGTGCGCTCTTCACAGTGGCCCTCCGGTGAAGGAAAAACATCGTTAAGAAACCAAACAACCGCGCATGGTGGTAGGCCACTATCTGGTGTCCGCCTGGCCAGCTACCACCCTCAAGTTAGAAAATCTGTCACCAAACATCTAATGTGTTCCGGCAGCTATCCTTGAGAGCCAGTTCCCATTCTAGGCCTAGCGTGCTTACCATCTTCGACCGCATCATCACTTACCAACAGGTGAGATAGTGGTCAAACGCTAGCCTATAACATATAAAAAAAAAAAAAAAAAAAAAAAGACCGAACTCACGACCTCTTGATCCCCAGTCCGACACCCTATCCATTGGGCTATTGCCGCCTAACCACAGAAAAAGCCGAAAACGGAAAACTATTTAGTTTTCAGTTTTCTTTAAATATATAAGCTCATGGTTGTAAATCTGTCGCCAAAATATCGACAGATATCAGACAGCTAAAAAAAAGTATAGTCGCGACAATTGTCGAATTTATATTGTTATTTTGGAATTAATTAATAGTACATTCTTAGAATGAGTACGAGTCGATACGCTACATAAAAAAAAATCACATTAAATGCACAGCTTAAATTATTTCACTAAAATTAAGGCTCCTTTTGACTGTTGTCCTATTGATAGGTTTAATTTATGAAAGTATCCAATAAGAAAAAAAAACAGAAATTAAATCCCACATAAAACTCACGATTATCAGTTTTTTTTCCAACTCTGCGTTGTCGTTTACTCTGATATATACGAGTAAGACTAAGGTTCAGTCTTGTACCTATAGGTACCCTATAATTTTAATGGACACTGACTAAACGCATCGCAAAATGAGTGAATGAAATTTTCGTACATAAACTATATTACAAGACATACATACCTACATCATCAGGTAACTACTGGCAAATTTTGGTGGGAACGTTGTAAATGTGTGTGAACTATCACCGTTTTTTTTCTAAAAATAGTTCCTAGTTTCTTCCTAGTTTAATTCCACTGAAGGTTAAGTCATCTTTACTGTGGGTATGACTCGAACTTATTTAGTTACTATAACTTGTCAAATTCGAAATATTAAAAAAAACATATTGTGTAAATTTATTTTATTGGTTGTAAAAATAAATTATATCAATGCATCACTTTGACTTGAATAAAACTTTGACTCAACTTACGTCTTAAATCTACGAAAACTTAAAATACTCTAATATTTTGACACCGCTAAATGTACTACGTCTGTAAAACACAAAGTAACTATTGCGGCTATGCATCAATTAAATTACACTAATTTTACAACGTAGCACTCACGTTCTATAACGATAGCTAAACATAGCTTCCCATGTAGAAGCGTACGCAATTCCTGCCCCATAATCACCATGAATTAATCCCGGCACACCCTCGCCCCGCCATTGGTCAAGACTCTCAAGCTGCGTTCACAACATGCATGTGCAGAACGATATCAAAACTTAACTTTATACATCTGCCTATTGAACCACCCCGCTATAAAATAATCTACAGAATTCAATACGCCTAATTTTGGTAATAATGTGGTGATTTTTATCAGATATTTATAGAGAATATAGACTTATAATATATTGGAAACAAACACTGGTAGAGCATAATCAAATGTTTGGTTTTACTATACATTACTTAAGAAGAGCTGCAAAGTAATTGCTTTAGGTAATGTAAAACAAAGAGGACCAAAATTAAATCAAAGAAACTGCTTTCACACATGGAAGCAAGCATTCAACTTACCACCAAGTCTTATGATGGTTCGAATAAGTGATAGATTTGGTCGATAGTGTAAAAAGCTGTTTGTCTAGATAATTGCTGTTCATTGTCTACTAGAAAACGGACGGAGTAACTACGGAGCCGCCCATACGACATGACACCATCACACACACAGTCACTTGCATCAGCTCCGCGCCGACTTTTTCCATCCATTTATGTCGTTTCAATATAGTAACGAGAAATTAATGCACATTAAAAAAAAACTATAACCCACGTATTACGTGTTATTATTGCTCTATCTCACTTCTTTTAGGTACCTATGAGATATAGCGGTTTTTTATTTTGAGGTTCGGTCCGCATTGCATGCTAATAAATGATTTAAGAATTCATTGTCATCCAGTTGTGAGCTACCCTGACAGTTTCAGCCGGATAGCTAATCGAGAAGTGCTCGAAATTTGAGTTGCAAGATTCAACCCGGAACAACAGACAGACAAACACGAAAGTGATTTAATAAAAACGTGGTAAAAAGTGTATTTACCCCTTTCATCCCAGGCGCGTTCAAATATTTAACAAAACGATATGCACATGGAGTGTTTCCGTAACCGATCTTTCTCATTAAACTGGATTGTTTGCCGTCTGATAAAAAAGTCCGATGGCCAGCCATGAAAGGGTGGCTATCACCCTTCAGGACAAGAGGCAAACAGCAGATGGTTGTGGCTACAATTACATAATCAACATTCAAATGAGTGCGTCGATACTGGACGCAAATGTTCAATGGATGGTTGTTTGTCTTTGGTAAGTGATGTATTGCATTTCAGGTTTTTTACATCATTTCAGTAGCTACGGTTAAGACATCCTTTTCGAGGGTGTTGAGACTGCTACTGCCACGAACGAGGTGGATATTACGGCAGCAACCAATCTCTGTGATTGCTTTTATCTACGAAATAAAAATACTCAGCACTGACACACTGACTGACAGACAATATATAAAAGCATAAGATGATTGCTTCACCTACTTATTTATATAACGTAGGAGAGCAATGTAACAGGATTTCCTAAATTCATTTCTAAATAGGGTATGAAAGTTATGTGTCTCTTAAAATTGTCTGAACGTCGATATTACTAGGTACTTATATGTATGTCCATAGAATATTACTTACTATTATCAAGAAATCGCAAGTTCGACAGGATGGTAAGTAAATATTTAGGTATTTTTACTATAGATC
Organism: Cabera pusaria; assembly: GCA_954871355.1. NCBI lineage: Eukaryota > Metazoa > Arthropoda > Insecta > Lepidoptera > Geometridae > Cabera > Cabera pusaria. The sequence goes on from OX940888.1 coordinate 20,232,116, forward strand.
TCAGCCTTTCCTCGTCTCTACTTAGGTATAATAAAATACAAAAACAACGCAATTGTTGCAAGGTATAATATAAACTGCAATGCCCATCAAACTGGAATCCTATTAGAAGGTTCACATTACATTACATCACGTGGCCTATTGAAGCTGGCAACAAATTATTCTGAAGAACCAAAATATTGGGTCAAATCAAATAGCCGTAAACTCCAATCAAACTGTATTACTGAACATAATCGAAACCGAAAGTCTTAATGAAAGCAAAGATACATAATATTGTAGTCACTGGAGCACAGGGCAAATGTGATTGTTCGCTTCACGCTTGCAACCTGGAACAATTTTCGATACTTTTACTAAGAAACTGTACTTATCGTAGCAAACGGAACCATTTAACACGAGATACAACGCTGTTTATCTTACATAAGTTGGTTTCTGAGGAGGTTGTGACGCATCAATGTTTGGCAGTCTAAGCGATCTTTGAAACAGTCTTGTTCTGATATGATAAATGCAACACGACAGTAGTTAACGGTGCAGTTGAGTCACAGGGAACTGACCTAGGGGCATGCATTGGAGTGCATTGACGCCTCCGCCGACGCACTTATCACCGGCATGCCTTACAAGATAATGCATAGAACATGCTCTCGAACGATGAATAACACATGTGTTGTTATGTCTGACTACACAGATTCATTTAAAAGTTCGGAAACATTGAATTAATGGACAGATATCAATTTGAGAAGGTTAAACTTAAGAGCAAGGACCTCTATCCTCATGTTTACGTAAATGATTGTAAGAAGGCCGACACAGCTGTTATATAGTGTTGATGTCATTGGTCTAAGAGAACAAGTAGATAACGACAAGAAAATATAGATTTCAATTAAAGAATATAAGCGCATATTCTATAAGAAAATTTCGTCAACTTTCACATCACCAAGCTGCTGAGATTGGACCGAATTTTCAAGTAACTATTTTAGCTGCGGTAACTAAAAATAACCCTAAAAGTTTGCTCATAAAAGTATAGAATTTTCTAGAAAGATAATCTATTTTCGACCAATACTCAACCGAAGCAGACAATACGCGATAAAATAGGAAATACGAGGTTAATTTAAATAATTCATACCTCACCTAGCACCTCAGATAACGATTGACAAAAATACAAATAACAAAGAAACTACTAGAAAACTCGTCCTTGTTTAGATTTCGATCATAACAGCCAATGTAGATAAAACTAAATAAAACCAATCTACAGTCCAATTAATTAATTTGAAGAACGGTGAGCAACGGAAATTTTATTATCGTATAGAAATACTAATATAATCGTGAAATCGTCAACTTGACCGTAATTCATATGATCTAGCCAAGGTTCTGGCCGGTGATAAGGCGGTGTTTCACAATAGCAGAATTATTTGCGGCGCGTAGGGCTTCGCCTTGAGATGCGCCACAAACAACTGCGGCGAACTACGCTGAATCTGTGGCGCTATAGTCGCACACGAAAGTGATACCATAGGTGGAAATATTGCCTACAGTAGTAAGCATAGATTAAGAACGTAACGTAATACGAGGTCTGTGGTTTTAGGTTACCAACACGAATGCCATTGCATTCTTACGTAGTAATTGTCGCTTTGATTGCATTGGCATTAGCTACAATAGCAGTGTATAAAAATCGTAGCGGGCAGGTCATCCCACATCTTACAGGTACGCGATGGAAATCCTTAGTTAAAACAGGTAGTTCAAGACGTCCAAGTCTGTAATGTGTGAGGGTGAGCTTTTAGACGTTGAAAAGATCACAGTCTCTACGAAGGCTCAGTGGCTACAATTTTCACTGAGCTCGGGATCGTCGACAATTCTAGTGGTTCTACGCTGTAAGGAGTCAAGAAGCTGAAGCTTGTAGCTCAGAACGCCGATCCAGAGAACAGAGAGACAACGAATATTCTGTGTGGACGTACATACTTATACTTTGTAAAACACACACTATTGACGTGGTGTAAAATAGCGTTTTGCTCTGTTGATGATACCAAGCTTCCTGATTGCAAGTTTTGCTTTAGCTTTTAGGTGACAATGCGGTCTAAAACACTTAAGATGATAATTACAGAGCTGGAAATGGAAGACATCAATAACATCAATATAAGCTGCCGTTATAATTTCCGGATTATGTCTTATTTTGCTCTGATTTCCAGCTCCATTTCCGTTCAGTCCGCCGAGTTGCCACCTAAACCACGTCCTGTGTACGTGACCGCGGTGACGCTAGGAGCTTTCATCGCGAGTGTACCGTGCGCACACGCACAGTAGGTAGCGGTGTAAGTGGGTCAATGTTGCCTCGTGACGCGCCCGCGGCCCTTCGATGCAGGGCTCGCCTTGAACCGCCAGCCAACATTGCCAGCTTGACTCTATTAATTTGCGCTCGTTTCTGCTAAAAATATATACAAATTCAATCTAACCTTCCGAACGCGACGCACCGTTTATGATGTTGCCCGAGCTGAAATTCTACCTCTGCTATTACTTGTACAATGATTTATAACACACATAAATTGGCTTCACTTGTAACTAACAAACAATTTAATAAAATCTTAGAAGTCAGTTTTAACCTACTTCTAATTGTCGTTTTGAAATGAAACTTTGCATGATTATGAAGTTCTGACCATACTATAATTTGGTCTCTTGGAGCTAATATAATAATGGAGCTAGGAGGAAGATAGTGGAACTGTTCAGTGACTACTAGTAAAACCACAGAAAAGTTAATAGTCCTACGGTAAAACTCTCGAGTTTGGGCCCTTATAATTAGTTTTGACTAGTGCAATAGATTGTGGTTGAGACAACATGGGTGTTTTCTTAGTTTTTGAAACTATAACTTAGGTAATGATTCGCTAATTATTTATGTTGTTTTGAATGCAATTTTAAAATATGTAGCTCCCAACACGATTTGACATTGTTTTGGAATAAATTAAATGCAAAGAAATATAGGTAAGTATTCGCATTAATTTAAATATATTTTAATATGTCAGATGTCGAAGGGAGTTGTTTTCCTTAAAATGTAAATATAATGTTTAAATACCTCATTTAAATTAGATGTGTTGAAATCCAACATTGGCAGTGTATCAATTACGAAATTCGTAGCAATTTGAATAAACAACTGTAACTTGTTTCATTAGACTTTAGTTGTATCACAATATTTTTATAATATTGGTACTCGTTTTGACTAAGTATTCTAGAAATTATTTTTTTCGTAAAGGCCAGCGTTTGTACCAGTTAGTAAGTGATGATGCGGTCGAGCACGGGAGCACGCTAGTCCTATAATAGTCATAGTTATTAATAGAGAAAGATGTTAGGCGATATTATAGAACCGTTTTCTATTCCACTGTACTAAAGGGTAACGTGTAATTATGGTTGGATATTTTAAGATAATAAGCGGTTCAAAATGTCATATCTTTTTATGTCTGACAGACAAACACTTGACCACTATATCGCTAGATGTTAAATTAACTGTAGTCTAAGAAGGAATCGTGCTTGTCTGGAATTTGATGACTGCACAGAGACGAGGCGCTGGACAACTGACTTTACGACAGATACAAGTTCGATTTGTATTCGATTGATAGGAAGAGATAGATAGAGATATAGTTTAAGAGGATGTGCATCGGACATGCATGAAACCTGGGTCGAGACAGTCGACAAAAAATAGTAGTGACTATAGTAGTCAGTGTTTTGTAATCATAGTTTAAGAGCTTATAAATTGATGTGATGAATGTAACTCTTTAAGTGTGCATAATTATTTATAATCAGCGAAGCTACACATTTAAATTGTAGTACATTTTCCCCAAAGAGCCGAGGTTACCATCAGGAAATAGTACAAACAGCTGATAGTCACGACTAGATGAGCGTTCGTAGTGAAGGCCCAAGTACGAATCTTACCTTTTGACACTAAAAAGATCCTTAAGGCTTCTGTGACTGTCGCTAACAACTGCAATTTGAAGCGAATGTATAGAACCATAAGGCCAAACAAAAGGTAGAAGATTTATATCGCCATCTCTATTACTAGACAAGGACGACGTCAGAGTAGGTAGAGGAATGCATGATGACCTTCACAAGGTGCCTGGAAAGAGCTGGATGACAGTAGTTGAGGATCGTGCTGGTCCACTGCTGGACATAGGATTCTCCAATTGCACGCCACTGAGGTATTGGTAAGGCCTGTGTCTAGCAGTGCACTAACTTAAGCTGATGATTACTATTTTCTATAAAAATAGTAAATTGGGAATATAGTTCCATCCAAACATCCAAACTATTATGAGTTTTGACGATTTTATACAGCACAATTTATTAATAAGATAGTGTTATTTTACTTGAGGACGTGTGAATATCAGCTGACTCAATGTACAGTGGACTAGTTGTCATTGCCCTTAAGACCCGTCAGTTACCCTCATCAGGCATTCAATATCAAATTATCAATTGATTGCAGTACGCAGTTGTTATCTTAAGGCGTGATCATATTAGACGCTCTAGCACTGGCAAGAGACACGCGTATAGACGATTTGCATAAGGGCCGTCGTCAATGCTACGCTTGTGGGTAACAGGCAATGGTCAGAAGGTCTTATCGACCTCACGCTGCCATCGACACGAGGCCCTTTGATTCGCTATAAGGCCACTTAGTGCGACGAGATCTTATTGTGGAAATGGTTGTCCACATGAATGAAGGACCGATGTGGAATCTAATTTAAACCAAAACACAATTGAATAAAAAAATGCAGCCCACTTTTCCTCTGAAAATTACGTATTGATAATTTTTTTTAAATGGAATAGGCAAAGTCCGAGTGACTTATTTTGATGATGATGTATTTTTAAATTTGGTCGCGAATAAAGTGACGAGATTTTTTAACTTTTAAATTGAACTGAAAATTAGGTTATTGTTGTATTCCACTTTACAGCCCCAATCTGCCCAAGAGTTTGGTTAAAATTCAACGTTGGCATTACAAAAAGTGCACACAGAAATATTCATAATATACCTTATTATTATTGCTGTGCTTGAAAAATGCACTACCCTATCAGAACCATCTCACAGTGGTATATCCATACTATTCCATCGATTCAGTCGACGGTCCATATTATTCGCGAGCGCAAGGTTGCGCGCCTTGCGCAACAGTTTACACGTGTCGCGGCGTCGACGCCCGACCTCTTCCGAACACTTCCGATTCGCATGCACAACAAACAACCTATGAATATTTTGAAAGGCGAAGGTAATACGGAAATAAACCTTCGAAGGTACGCCTAACCCTGCATGGTAATGACTCGATGCCCGCCTGTTTTGATGGTTCGCTAATTATCTTTGTTGTCTTATTGTCGATATTTGACGGTTCCCTTGTTTCTTAATATTTATTTATAATGTTAAGCAAACGTCAAAAGACTGCTCAAGTCTCGTCATAAAACTCAAAACCATTTTAGTTGTAGTTAGTTTTATTTCAACTCAGCAAGTTTTAACAATTAATCTCACATATAAAATCAACAATTTGCTAAATTGTCGTCTCTATTTTATCTCAAAGGATAGCACGATCTTTAGTGCTGTCCAATTATTTTAGTTCAATTAATAATATCTCACAGCCTAAAGATAACTTAAGAAAATCAACCTATAGCTAAATTGGCATTCTCATGAAAATGACCATTATCTGTGACCTAGATCCGTAGGCGTTTAGTAGCCGACACCTACGAGAGTACGCGTAGCAGATCGTAGCAAGGTAGCAGACAGAATAAGCAATAAAATCAACTTAAGTATGTATTATATTAGTTGTATCATATTAGTATTTAATCACTATTTCTCCTGATGTTAACATCAGGCGACTGCAGACAGTTGCTTTGACTTTGAGACTGCAGACAGAACTTAAGTTCTTTCTGCAGTCTAAGATAGAAAAAATTGCTGTTTGAAATTGGAAGACGTTACAACCACTCGACGTTATATAAACTAAAATCAAAACGGGTCTTTACGTTGGAATTTTAAAAATGCTGTTGGTCTCAATGCTTTATTTCAGATGATTTATTGAGATGATTTTCATGAAAATCGTTAAACAAGTTAAAGTAAGTAGCTTCTTCATATGCAGTGTACATCATATCTGTTGCTAGTATTGAAGATTCTTATCACATTTTAATTAAATTTATAAGGGGCCATGTTGCAGCTATAGGTACCATATCAAACTGCATAATAAATTAAAAATAATAAAATCTGAATCGTTCAAGTGCCAGAGTTTTACTGACCGTTTAAAAATCTAAAAAACCGTCTTCACATGCCGCGTGAGTCATTTTTGCCAAGTTTAAGTAGTTTATCTCTATATCTCTGGAGCTACTCATCATATTTCATCGATTATTTGTATAAAAGAAAGGATAATTTGGTAACAGCATAACGCTCGCCTGAAGATGGTTAGCGATGACGTATACCCATTATAGATACAGGAGCAAAGTTTTGGATAGACAGAATTTTGCATGTTACTGCTACCTTGAGGCATAGAGATGAGGAGGACCTAAACTACTTAGAAACAGAAAATCTTATAAAATGTCTCTCTCAAATCAAAATCTCTAAAACTTAGCAAATAAAAAGACGCTTTCATTTCAATCACATTCATACACACACATACACGCACACACACACACACACACACACACACAAACACACGCGCGCACACACACACACACACACACACACACACACACACACACACACACACAATAACATAAAATGTGTGACATAATAATAATAAGTTTCTTTGAATATAATATGTACATTATTGTGCCATAGTAGTCTAACGGAGGGCGATGGTGTCTGTGACACAGTTTCTTAGAAACTTCTACGGACACTAACAAACCTTTAGTTATATGTCCTATTTTGTACTTAGTTCTGTATATTTAGGATACAAAGTCACTTTTATTAAAAGTCAATAAAAATTTTATTTAAAAAAAAAAAAAAATGTTAAGTGTCACATGTCCTATAATTTCACTGGACACTGCCATTCGAACCAAAAAAAATCCTATTTCACGGCGGAATAACTGAAAAGGGACAAAAGGGTTACATTTTAATACCTTCGTCCATTATTTGTGTCGTCGGTATAAAGCGAACATAATTCTGAAGAAGCTAATCAGTCGGTAACCGCTCGAGCCGCTTGGCATTGGCTCACTATCTACCATTGGCGTTGTCATCACATAAACAGATATTATGTAGGTACTTAGAAAATGGACCAAGGTTGCGTGCGCAATTGGAGTTTTAAGTGGCAAAATGTAAATAATTTTAGCCCGTGCGGTGGTGGGTCTTTAGATTTTAAGGTATGAATAGAAACATTAAAAAAATTGCAGTATATGCGACAGACTGCAGCTAATACCTCTTTATTTTCTGCAAGAAATATAATTCGGTTATATTTTTTTATATGTATATCTTAAAAGTTTAAAAATCCATAGTTTTTCAATAGGTAATAATTGAGTACCTACCTACTCTTTTAAAATATATGCTATCTCGGTATACTTACTTTTTTGAGAGTGCTCTTTCTGATGAATCAACATGAATGTTAAGTTATTAGGCAATTCGCTTAAATTGCAAACAAAACTATTGAATTTTCAACATAACCACAGACTATGCAATCGTCATAGTTCTTGAAGCAGAAAATCAACTCTATACTTTATATTTTCACTTGTTTTGTTTTAAATCCCGATGGATGGCAAATTTTGTTGAATTTAATAATGTACAAAAAATAATATTTATACTCAAGCTTTTAAGTCCGATATAGATAGATACCTGAAACAACAGGTGTGTAGGTTTAGTTAATAGTAATTTAGTTTACTTTATTATTGAAGATTGATTATTATTTTAATAACAGGAGCGCAGTTATATTCCCATATTTCCGCGAACACTTCCGATTTCTACTTCAGACTTGATACCAATAAAAGTAGAACTGCTAACGCGACCACAGATGAACCGATTGTGCTTGTGCCAAATTCTACCAGTAGCTGCATAAACCGCTGTAACGGGACATTCGACTTTGCATTGCATACATGTGCTCTACTTTGACGATCGATCAACTACGTATTTGGAACGGTCTATGTGAGCTTGTGGTTCTTTGGTTATATGTACTTATATAAAGATTTTGTAGAAGTGCCTTGAAATGGCCAGTGTTTCGCTTAAAATATTTTGCATGATCGCTAGAAAAACGTATCGCTGTTGCGTTTTGTAGATTGGATTCAAAACAATAGTAGGTACATTTACACTATATTAACGATTATCTCTTTATTGTTAATTACAAGTTCAGAGTAGTTCTATGTAAGAGTTCTAACTTATTTCATTGTATCGTAAATTTATATCCCGTAATTTTCTTCTGAATTAACATGAATTTACATATCAGCCATTTCACGCAATTTCGCCATGATTTTGGCATAGCGTAGTCAATCTTGATCAACCTTGCCTTCAGTAACTGGAAGAGAAGAGCTGAAGACAGAACTGTGTCGTGCATTGAGAGAGGCCTATGTCCAGCAGTGAACTGACTTGGGCTGATTAGAGCTGTTCAGTCTCTTACTATCTCAGACTGAGTATTCAAATTGATATAATATAAACGTATAGAAACATACGAAGCTGCATAATATTTAAAGGAAGGCCACTGTGAAATGCGCTCTTAAATTTACGATAAAAAAATCCATTGGTGTACGGTGGGGTTCGAACCCACCTCTGTATACGTCCCCCCACTGTGCAACTGGGCCCTTAAAATAAATAATAAAATAAAACAAAACACAGCATAATAATTAACAACATTTACGACCAACGACGAGGATACCCTTAAACGCAATCGAGGAAAATGTAAAGCAAACATTTTATTAATCGGCATTGGTCGCCTACGCACACCTTCACGAGCCCTTCACACATACACATACACGTGTACCGAAACTGGCGCAGAAGTACAGATTGTGTGACAGTTACTATGATAGATGTGTAGTTTATGCAGAAGTTAGTATAGGATTTGGAGTAAATGTGGTTGTTGTGTGCGTTAGTTCTAGTTAGGTTTGTTTTGCCGTTGAGATTCGCGTGGTGTTGCGCAAGCGGCTCGGAGCGAGGCCGTTGACTCGACGGACGTGTCGGACGGTGCGGTGGTCGTTCTGTTGGACGGGAGCGGGTGTACAAGCGGATTCCATTCGCCTTCACGTAGGTATGCTGTTAAAAAATCTTTGTAGGTAGGTACATGAGATTGAAGGTTTTATACAAATAGGAAGTAGGTAGGTCCTAACCTATACGAGTTTTATTAAGCGATAAAGTAGGTTGACCTACCTTAGTTAACATAAGTACGTCGTTTTTAGGGTTCCGTAGCCGAACGGCAAAAAACGGAACCCTTATAGATTCGTCATATCTGTCTGTCTGTCTATCTGTCTGTCCGTCCGTATGTCACAGCCATTGTATTCTGAAACTGTTAGAACTACAGAATTGAAACTTGGTAGGTAGATGTATTCTGTAAATCGCTTTCCGATTTTTAAATAAAAATAAAAATATAAAAGTGTAAGGGGGGGCATCCGGCATCCCATACATGGAACAGAAACAAAAAAATTTTTTTTTGTCAAACATATACGTGTGGGTCTCTATGGATAGGTCTTAAAAAATGACATTGAGGTTCTTAAAATCATTTTTTCTCAAAGTCAATCATTTGAAAGATAGGCGCGTTTAAAGTGGTAAAATGTGTCTCCCCCCCCCCCCCCTCTAACTTTTAAAGTATGGGAGTGAAAAATCTAAAAAAAATATATGCTATAGATCTCAATAAAAACTAACAACGAAAATTGGTTTGAACGAGATACAGTCAGCAGTTTTAGAGATAATGGCGACTGCAAAGATAACTTTGTTTTTCATACAAACACTATGAAAAACAAAGTTAATTTTGTAGTTGCGAAAAATCATAGTTATGGAATACATAACTGTGTTACGAAACCCTACGAGTGCGATTCCGACTTGCGCTTGGCCAGTTTATTTTTCTGAAAACAAACAGTTGCAGTCGCAGTTAACTAATTTCAAGGGAAAGAGAAGATTTTTTTATTTCGATAACTATTATTTGTAAAGGTAAGATCACACCGCGTGCGCGTTTTCAATCAGGGGCCTTATTCAGTATGACCATTTTAAAGTCTTACCGTGCCGTTTACGTTATCTCCGCGTTATGGTATTCTCTATGCCAATTAAAACGCGGTAGGGTAAGGTTATGAGCGCGTTTTGAGCTGTCAAAATATCGTGACATATGAGGACGTGTAACGCGCGCGTTTTGTATAATTTACCTATCGTGTGGCATACAGAATACAATTTTTCAATAACGTAACGTGGCGCGTTAAGGAACGTGTTATCTCATTGGTCATACTGAATAAGGCCCCTGCATTTCTATTGTTTTCTGATCGCCGTAGATCGCGTTTGGTGTGAACCAGTCGGTACAAGCTACTGCGCTATCTGATCGCCGCCTAGATCGCGCACGCAGGATGCCGTGGCGTGGTCGTGTCTTAAATCAATTACCTACTCTACACTAAAAAAATTAAATCTGTTAAATTTGGCAAAAAGTCGAGCAGGTAAATTAACCTAACATTACATAAAAAAACACAACACACAAACTGAAAACCTCATCCATTACTGAAGTCGGTTAAAATTATATAGGAATGTATGTTCCCTCCTGCAGCAATGAACCGTGAGCTGCCCCCATAGACAAAATCCAATTTCTGTTTCCATTCACGCTAAAGCTAGTTCAAATGTATGGGAATAACAATTGTCTGTCTATCTAGGGGGCCCAGGAATCTGTGTAAGCGTTTGCATCAGTTTCGCAAGTACAACACTACTTACTATTACCTACTAGCTGATACCCGCGACTTCGTTCACGTACCTACACAAATAATTTAGCCTATGTTTACCCTCATGCTATAAAGTACCTATCTATTTGTTAAATTTCAGCAAGATTCGTTCGTCCGTTTAGGCGTTATTAGGTAAGAAACAGACAGAGACAAATTACAGAGTTACAAACGTGTTTTATAATAATAAAAGTCTGGATTAGAGGTACGAGTCCGGATTGTAGGGGTCAACGTTTTCACCAAAAATGTATTAATTCAACCATATGGCACATGTTCTTATGTTTTAACCGACTTCCAAAAAGAAGGAGGATCTAATTTCGGTTTGTATCTTTTTTATGTATGTTACGCGATTACTCCGTCAATTGTGAACCGATTTGAATGATTCTTTTTTGAATCGGTAGGGTATGTCTTCGAGGTGGTCCCATTGTAATTTTATCGAGATCTGACAAGTATATACAGAGATATGACGACAAACGTCTCAAACTTGCTACTGAAATTGACTCGCGGGGCATGGAAGTCGGTTGTTTTAGTTTTTAAACTATCTATCTTAATTATACATATACTTATAGTCTAATAAATGAATGACAGTGGATATTCATGCTGAGTCTTACGTGACCTGTAATTATGAAATAAATACTTAAGTACTTTATTTCCTTAAGTACCTACCAACAGTCTACTTAAAGATTATGAAATAGGAAAACCCAAAAAAAATCTTGAACCTACCGATACGTCGTGCCATACACGTAATCAGGTTTTCCTTGTTAAATGGGCCAATGAAATACCCAATTAAATTAAAACAGATAAAATACCACAGAATACAGAAAAAGGATATAAATTCATATTTCTTTAGCATGTTTCATAAGCAGTACACAATAAATGAGAGGTGGAGTCCACGTCCCATCAAATTCAATCCAAATATGGTAAAATAATACCTACCTATCTAATTGTACTATTCATTATTCTTATTCATTATGTGCCTCTATCAAACCCATTCGATTTCCTCAAACGAGCAAAAATTCCTTAATAATAGTGCCGCCGGAGTACATAGGGTCAATCGTGTACTTTACAAATTTACAGCGCAACGATTAAGCCACTTTTAGAGGCAATTTGCCGTACACCAACTGACAATTATCGATAGGCTACAGAGCCGAAAGAAAATTAGATTCAAAATCGATTAGAATAGGTCAATAAGGGACGGCGAAAATGTATAAATTGCTTACAACGAGTATAAACTTTTTCGACCCGATGTACGTTTCGCAACTGTAGGTATTCGCGAACAGATAAGACGTATACCTACATAATGCCCCTCCGTCCTCGCAGAATCCGCTTTGTGCTATCTCTTTCACTTGAACGAGTTAATGTCAGTGCGTCCCACTCGCACGCAATGACATAGATACCAGGGAGTTGCGAAACAACGCGGATTATATAGCAGGTGGATTGTGCGGCAAACAAGTTTAAATAACTGCTTTCACATGCTTGTGAATATTTAAGTATGCATAACATAGCAGAACTTGTATGCAAAACTTTGGAATTTTTCTGTGCCGTGTTAATTTAATTTTTATATACTGCGTAGATAAAATTGGCTATCCGCAATCGAACACTATGATGTCCTAGTATGTATGGAACAGAACTTTGATATATTTTTTAGCAAGAATTAACATACAAATACAGTAGGTATAGTCATAGTTGTACTGTAAAACTGTGGTATAGTCTACCACATCGAGTTGTCGGTAAAAATGTTACTGCCTGCAGTAGCATTTTTACAGTAGCACAACAGTAGCATTTTTACAGTAGCACAACAGTAGCATTTTTAATGAGACTATGAAACAAAATAATCCGCGTAATATTTTATTCGATGTTTCTGATGATCTGAAGCCGTCTCCATATCAGCTGTTTTCTATATTTTATCTTTAGAGAAAGACAATTATTTTGTTAGAAAGGATATCAAAGTAAATCTGTTGAAAGTCATTACAGGCTAACGTTGAGCTAAGCCTCCACTGCGCAAAACACTAACCTATCAATAATAAAATCACTACTATGACTTTTGTACGTATGATTTTTATCGAATTGAATTAAGAATATTTAGGAAGCAAATGTGTGATTAAATTCGCTATATCGAAGACAAAGGAAATATTTAGAGCAAAATATTAAGAGGGATATGAGGTATAAATGTTTTATATCTACTCCCATTTCAATTGACCTTGGTATTAGGCACGAGGCACGGTTGTACGAAAAATTCATTGTACGCCGGTCTCTTAACAATAACACAGACACACAGTGTAATAACATATTTTACATAAGTATTTTACTTCAATTAAAACAACCACATCAATTTCTTCGTAAACATCACAGACATCACATTCCCTCCACGATCATCTAAGGAGAGTTCCCTCTTAAATTCACTATTCAAGAGGCTACTCGATTTGCAACATCGCGAATCGGAGGCGGAGTTTGCAATATCCAATGCAAGGCCAACATTGACGCATGCGCCATTAGGCATAGCGGTAGGATGCGACGGGGGGTTACATAGGTCTTAAGTAACTGACCAAGTGCATATGGCACTATTATTTATTCTGTGTTATTTGTATGATTGCGTTCATATTTGTGATACGGACTTTACTGTCGATACTAAGTTAAATTACACAAATCAATTACAGTAACATTACATTGTATCAATCTATAAATATCTACTTACATCAGTCAATAAAAGAACGAAATGTATTTACTTACCTACCTGCTTACTTTATAATTGTACAGTATAATATGTGTACCTAGGTAAAGTCGTACCTAGGTAATGTGTACCTAGATAAAAACTAATACTTAAGTCGTTGATGGTAGTTGTAGGCAAATAGTCTTAATGCTATTGTGAAGTGTAAGGGCAAAACTCTTGAGTATATTCTGGTTTTCTGCTGTCCCCTATAAATTGATCAGTGTTTGATAATCGAGGCCTACTTAGTTTCAAAAACCACACTGAATAATTTCTATAATTAAGATAGTTTAAAAACTAAAACAACTAACTTCAATGCCCCGCGAGTCAATTTCAGTAGCAAGTTTGAGACGGTTATCGTTATATCTCTGGAGATAATTATCAGATCTAGATGAAATTACAGTGGGACCACCTTGAAAACGTACCCTACCAATTACAAAAATAATAATTCGAATCGCTTCACAATTCACGGAGTAATCGCGTTACATACACACATGAAAAAATAGATAGTAGGCAGTTGAAATTTTCACAGATAGTGTATTTCTGTTGCCGCTAGAACAACAAATATTAAAAACAAAATAAAGTTAAAAATTAAAGGGGGTCCCCATACAAAAAACGTGTTTTAAACCCTATCTAGCTAATTCGTTTCGGCAAAATGACATAGATGGCGCTAGTAAACGAGCCCCGTCTTTCTAGATCGCGACCAAACCAAATATTCTTGGTAATATCAATTAATCAAATATAGGAGGTTGAAACTCTTTTATGTTTCGTATTGTACGGAACCCTCCCTAAGTGTGCGATAAGAGACGCGATGCTGACTCGCACTTGGCCAATTTTATTTAGGGTTCCGTACCCAAAGGGTAAAACGGGACTCTATTACTAAGACTCCGACATACTATCTGTCGGAGCTTAGAGGACTTACCAGGATTCCAGATAGATATAAGGTAAAAGTGCAGAACTCAAATGTTTTTTTAATTTTTAGGGTTATGAACCCAAAGGGTACCAACGGAACCCTAATACTGAGACTACGCTATCCGTCTGTCTGTCTGTCTGTCCGTCTGTCACCAGGCTGTATCTCATGAACCGTAATAGTTAGACAGTTGAAATTTTCACACATGATGTATTTCTGTTGCCGCTATAACAACAAACACTAAAAACAAAATAAAGTTAAATATAATAGTGGGTCCCCATATAAGAAACGTGTTTTTTCGGCATTTCACGCCATCTATGAACGCTTAGTTAGGTAAACGTCCCATAGATGGCGTTGATTGAAATGTCGATCTCTAACACCTTTGTTAGACGTTAGATGGCGTTATAAGAAATAAAATGTTTATTAATTATTATTTTTTGCTGGCGAAAAATGATAGTGGTATTTTTAGCTCGATCTTATAAAATACTGTAGTGTGGTACGGAACCCTACGAGTGCGAGACCGACTTGCACTTGGCCAGTTTATTATTGTGTGTATGTTACGCGATTACTCCGTCAATTGTGAACCGATTTGAATGATTCTTTTTTTAATAGGTAGGGTACGTTTCCGAAATGGTTCCATTTTAATTTCATTGAGATCTGATAAGTATCTCCAGAGATATGACGATAAACGTCTCAAACTTGCTACTGAAATCGACTCGCAGGGCATAGAAGTCGGTTGTTTTAGTTTTTAAACTATCGTAATTATTAGTCACATTTTTCATATTGAAATTATATAGGTAGGTCTACCATACCAAGTACTATTATTGCCTAATACAATTATTTATTTTTGTTTACATTACTTATTAAACTAATTAAGACTACCGTAAAAGTTAAAAGCGTTCTATAAAATACAAAGTATTATACTTAATTATTAAATAGGTAGGTAACAGAAAACATACCTACATAAGTGTGGAACAAAAGCGATTTCATAAGCTATTCCCGTATACAATGACGTCAGAGGATAAAGAGTATACCTACGTACCTAACAGTTGTACTATTATTTAAACTGTGCTAATAGTGAAGCCAGTACACAATGGTTGCAAATGTTCATTCCGTCTGTGGCGTATTTAGGTCAACTGAGTTATTTATTAGAGGAGCTTGAGATATGTCAGCCCATGTGCCAAAAATAGGGCATTGTTCTTTTTATCATTATGACACGCCTTTACTCTTATTAATAGCATAATGGGCCTAACAGTGATTCAAAGTTTAAAAGCGGCGATAGCAATGGATAAGGTGTCGGACTAGCGATCGAGAGGTCGTGAGTTCGATCCCCACCCATTGCGCCATTGACGTGAACCCACTCCAGACACAAGTAGGTATATTTAGCTAAGTTTGAGGGGTTAAAAAATATACTAGTCATGTGCATTGCTAGTAAGCTTTAAAAAACTGCATAGTAGGTAGGTAAGCAGTAGAATTAAATCGTTACTTGACACATTCAAAGATGCACCAGAAAAGCTAGTAAATTAATAATTTAAGACCGTTTAAAAAACTAAAAGAACCGACTTCAAACTAGTTAACTAGCGCGACGTTTGAAGTCGGTTCTTCGTTCTACTTTAAAGTAGCCAGTAATCGGTAGCATGTCATCGAGGTATATAAATGCATCGTAATGCAAATGTGAAATCATATATTAAAAACGGCTCGACCGATTTCGTTAAAATTTAAATGGGACCACCTGGGAAGATACCCTTTGAAATAAAAAAAAGAATTTTTCCTATCGGTTCTTCTGCATCTTCGAGTAATCGGTGAACATACATTAAAAAAAATCCGACGAATTAAAAACCTCCTCCTTTTTTGTGATGTCGGTAAAAAAGTTAGCATCTCACCTCAGATTAGGTAGTACCTACTTCTACTTCGGCTAGTCAGCAGACACTTTTGTCAGTTATTAACTCTAAAATAGAAATGTGTTTTGGTTCGAGGAGTTATGCTAGACATGGTCGAAGGTAAATGCATGTAAAAAAAAAATGTTTATTTTTTTAATTTTTGATAAAGCATACTAGCAATGTTGGTTGCACATTACTAGTAGTCTTGTTAACCCCTCCTACTAAGCTAATATCCTTGTGTCTGTGGTTTTACGTCAATAGTGCAATGATGAATGGGTGAGGATCGAACTCACGGCCCCTCGATCGCCAGGCCGACGCCTTAGCCATTACCTTAGGCTATTACCGTTTTATATTGCATCTTGATAGGTTTTCAAATAGTCAAACACCACCGTTACCATCACGCGAGCATTTGCGCGCTTGCTCTGCTACCTAATATTAGGATTTTTTATTTATTTAAAACAATCCCGAAAATCTAACTTTATGAACTACCTAACCTTTCCAAACTACCCTAAAAACACGTGTAAGCAAAACCAAAACGGGCAACACCGATGCGTGAGTCCGCTACCATTCCAGCACGGTCGGCGACACGCCACCGATAGCCCCCAATAAGATAAGACTAATCAATAATTTCGCGCGATCCCACTCGCCGCACGAAAGGTCACTTTGCGAAATGTAAAAAGCCCTGAAAACGCTGAAACACGGAATGCCGATCGCGATAAACTTTATGAGCTCCAAATATAAAAATGTTACTTCAAATAAAATTAAGCTAACATGGAATTAATTGGTCGAGTCCTTTGAACTGTCGAAACAAAACAATGCTACGTAAAAAATAGTGCAATTCAATAGATTTTGAAATTGCGATTTTCAGTGGTCACTGTGGTGGCCTATCAACCGATAGTTCTATTTATTATCTAATAACTCTTTACTTCTTTTACTAAAACTGCGAGTTCATAAATAAGGAGCTAAAACTCATATCTTGCAGGGCTAAAATGTATCTCTAAATAACAAACGATTTATCGAAACCAACCAAATAAAAAAACATAAATCGTCTTTCAATCTTTGTAGTACCATCTAAACACAAAGAATTTAGTAAATAACCGTCAATAGTATTAGCTCACTGAATTACCAATGTGCGAGCAAACATAGGTCAATTCACAATGCAGGCAATTCCGTGAAACACTAAATAGCTGTTCAATAGCACATGCGCCATTTTGCCTGTCTCTTTGCAATGACATGTGCTAAATTATTAATGAAAACGCTCACTGAAATACTAAACTGAAGTACTGGTTTCCAGCTAAGGCGGACTTTTAAATTGTTGTTAGTATTCTGATTTCATAGACCTTTTCTAAACTGTTTGTAATATTATTCGAAATACTTTTAAAAATCTGGGGAGAAAAGCATTTTGGGGTGATTTGTCGATAAAATTGACCGTATATTTAACGCTTAACGCTCCAACATAGGGTGCCTTACACATTGAATTGCAATAAAAATCTGCAGCTCAGCATCAGGTGAGGTTTGAGGGCCCGGTGGCGTAACCGGGAGAACGGTCGGCTTTGATGCTAGAGGTACTAAGTTCGAACCCCGCCGTGCACCAATGGATTTTTCTATCGAAAAATGTATGTGCGCTTCTCATAGTAGCCCTTCGGTGAATGTAAAACACCGTTAAGAAACCAACAACCCCCGCATGGTGGTAGGACACTATCTAGTGTCCGCCTGGCCAGCTACCACCCTCAAGTTAGAAAATCTGTTGCCAAACATCTAATGTCTTCCGGCAGCTATCCTTGATAGCCAGTTCCCATTCTAGGCCTAGCGTGCTTACCATCTTCGACCGCATCATCACTTAACAACAGATGAGATAGTGGTCAAACGCTGGCCTATAAGATATAAAAAAGGTCAAGGTGACCATGTTCTTGCAATTTATTTGAAATGAAGTAACAGGCATATTTCGAATCGATCAGACCTTTTTTTTTATATCAGGCTAGCGTTTGACCACTATCTCACCTGATGGTAAGTGATGATATTATGGTCGAGGATGGTAGAAAGCTAGGCCTAGAATGGTTAGACCTGTGGAAATATCTCTCCTACTCTGAACTAGAAATGAACTGATGATCTTCAAACATCTAAACATATTTTCTTGAATCATAATCATAAGCTAAGAACACTCCCGATCAAGTCACCAATCAAACAAAACAATTACTTATAAATCAAAATTTGTTCTTCCGTTTCTAAGTTAGGTACTAAGTATGATGCCGTAAACAAATACGTACACAAGTTACACGTTAAACTTATTTGATAATATGCTTATTTTTGCGTGTGAGACATACATACATACATACATACATACAATCACGCCTTTTTCCCGTTGGGGTAGGCAGAGACTACTTCTTTCCACATGTGAGACATAATCAATATTATAAGTATAATTATATTACAATGGCCTTAGTTTTTATTTATTTTTAATTTTATTATACCCAAGACCCTCCACCGTAGTCGGAGCTTTTCCTACTCTACTTGTCTCATCCATTTCATTATCGCTTTTATTATATTATATATAATATTTACAGATTATTCATTATCTCTATTTTATTGCTAAACTTATACTATGATACTTATTATATATACTTAAATATATAATAGTACATAACATTGCTACTATTTATTAATGGCCTTAGTTACTGAAGTACACATTAGAGACATTACGCTAACTCGGTATGATCGATTGGTTCTGACCTCTTCCAACTAACCCCGAGTTTAGAATAAGACGTTGCATCAAAACACAGTGAAGGTTAAACTGCTAACAGACTCGCCATCTTGGAACTGCATACTTTTAGTAAGTTTAAGTAAGTAATTTAACATGATTATTTTATTTTACAATTTTGACGATGCTATTGCATATACTTTCTTTCGATCAATTGTTGTTCTCTCATAATGACAAAAAAGTGCATAATATTATGTCTATGGATAAATAAATGAATTGAATTGAATGTAGTTTTAGTAAATAAGTTCTTTGTACTAGGGTACTCATTGATACATTAATGTAAGGTTTAATAGAAGAAATTACTCCATGTGTTAAGACTGCCCATTGTATTGTCTTATTACTGTTTTTTTCTATTACACAACAACAATTGGCATATTTTGGTAATCAGTAAAGAGTTTTTGTAGTGTTTGCTATTATGCCGGTTACTGTACAATGTTTACTGAATGAAAACTGTACAGTATTCATAGTAGTACATTAGTACTTCCAGTCGACAAGTTTTCCAAAGCAGTAGAGTGTGCTATTCCACATAGCCAGATAATCAGGTATATAATGCACTTAGAGCTAAAGAGGAAGATAATCGATATAGTACCCCGTGGTAAATTGTGGTAAAGTGAGTTTCGGCTTTCTAGTGTCATCTCGAACTTCTCGAAATGCAATATTTACCTCCGGGTAATGTGTGTACTTCTACTGTCTGTATTATACTTACTCAAAGATACATTTACGAAGGATATGGTGAATAATTTGAGCTCGCAGGAACAGCAATTTCGTCAAAAAATGATCCCTGAGTGGGCTATACGAGTGACCACTGCTCGTAGGCTTGAACAACCTACCAAACCAGCGGTAGGTTCATAATGTTGCGGCACAATGTTCAGTGTATCTGTTCTGTGGTTCAGTGCCGGCCAGCTTGGAAGACTGGTAGGGACGTTTGGACTATTTTAAGTGGACTAAAATATGTAATTCATCCTGCGCCTCATCCCATTGCTATCTTCTATTTCCAGACAAATACGACTCTATCTTAGACCGAAGACACCTGGATGTGACAAAGCGGTCTTAGACACACTTCATGGCACTTGATCCATAACTATTATATAATCTGTGCTTGATCACTCATGTGCTTCTCTGTGTGCATACAAAACAAGTAATCTTAAAAAAAAACCTTTTAAAACACAAGCTTTTACATAACCTAGGACCAGAGTAAGTCAAGACAAATCCAACGAGCCCTAACACGACTGGTATAACATGTGTAGTTTAGGAGTTCCTTTGACCACTTTTCAGCTCAATCATCAGATGAGCACCATGTCATCATAATATTGCATTGTCACGCAATTTACATATGTATGCAAAATTTCACCTTAATCGGTAACCGGGAAGTGAATCAAATTTAATTTGCAAGATTTGATGACAAACATCGGGACAGGTAAAACTAAATAAAAGCTTGTAAAAAGCACTAACTACCTTGAAAATGAAAACGGCAACATAATGATGAATGTAAGACAGAGGCAGAATCATTGACAAGCTCTTGATTATATATAACTTATACAAAACTTAACTGTATTAAGCGATAGTTAAGTAAGAGTAATCTATCATCATCAGCGATTAAAACCGAAGTCAATCAGTGACAAATGGTTTCTTTAGTGAAGGACAGACCTTAAATAAAAAGCTGTATTTAAGATTAATGATTAGTCAGCTGTGATTATTCTTATAGTAATTAGCAAAATATCTCGAGTCTTTTGCCACTTAGGAAAATATTTTAATGTTCCACTGTTGGAAAACATCGCTCTGGAGGTAACCCTCTGTAAAGGCGGGTGACCACGCAACAAAGTCGACCATCAGTTTCGTCTTCTATTGCCATTCTAGGCCAGGACGACCTACCTTAAAAGAAGAAAAAATCTAAATTCGAAAAACAATTTTCTAGTCACCTTGAATCTCAGACATTTTGGTGGTAAATATTTATTAACGCCGTGGCCGGGCCAAATATTATTTATTATGTGCCGTGGCCTTGTAATTTCGCAGGTAATCCCCAGGAGGTGCCAATCCTGTGAAAGCTGGTGAAAGGTCGTAGCTTGAACCAGCGATGACCAAGACCTGTATTTTTAAATATCTGACAGGCTAGCGTTTGCCCACTATATCGTCTGATGGTATGCAACGATGAAGTCCAGAATGGTGAATACGCCAAGCCTAGAATGGTTTGATTCTCTGTGGTCTGTACTATTTTTATATATATATATATATATATATATATATATATATATATATATTATATTATATATTTTATATATATACTACAGACTCTGTAGTTAGATGATTACCCATGCGTATAGAAAAATGTATTGGTACACGGCTAGGATTTTAACTGCCGACTTCCGGAATAGAAAGAAGTCAAGGTTATCCTTTACGCTAACGGGCCGTTACGTTGGTACTTATCTCACCCTTAACGAGAGATTTGCAACATTAGTTCGTTTTATTTTTTTTAACGAAACGTAAATTGAGTGATTAATGAAGTTGCAACCATAGAGTCACGGCTTGTTGCGAAGGTGTTGAAAGAATCCGGGTCTGCATGTGGCATTTGCTATCATTATGTTGGGTAAACCAACATTCTCGTTTTTGCCCCTGTTTTAGTTTTTGCTTTTAAAGCTTCATAGTAAATAGTTTGATCTAGCTAGTCTATCAAAAATTCATAATAAAATATGCACATGTAATATTAAAACAATAATAATTTAACTAACAATATTTTCTCGATGCAACTTTAACCTTACTGTAGTAATACCTATTAACTTACAGTGTTACTTATAAACGTGTCTCAAATTTTGAGCAATTGCTGAACTATTGATCAAGGAAAATCTCACTCATAAACAAAGTTGAGAGGTCGTTGAGAATTGCATTGACAGCTCTCAAAGTTAACCACCGCCGGGACCATGTTAAGCACTGGCTGAGAGGCAAGATGGCGCTGGCAGAACTAATCAGCTGATATATGCCAAGTACATCTATGCCAACAGCCCATGGAGCATATCTATTTCGTGTCTCAACCAAGCAATGGCTGACTAACGTTTATGAGTGAAAATAATATCGTTTAAAAACTAAAAAACAACCGACTTCAATGCCGCGCTATTCATTTTCAGTACCAATTTTGAGATGTTTATCTCAATATCTCTGGAGATACTTATCATACCTCGATAAAATTACCATGGTACCACACTTGGGATATCTCCTTTCGAACAAAAAAAGAATAATCGAAATCGGTGTTCATAAACGACGAAGTTATCCGCGAACAAACATTAAAAAAAAAAAAAAAAAAAAAAAATATACGGTCGAATTGAGAAACCTCCTCCTTTTTTTGAAGTCGGTTAAAAAGTTGAGCAATGATCAAGTCCTTGAGAGCTTCTCAGCTGAGAGGCAGTTCAGCAATTGATGAATAGATTTTTATAAGTAACACTGTTAAAGTGTGAAGAGTTCGATTTCGCTGGTTACTAATAGGCCTATTAGACGGGTCTATCAGACAGATTTTTTACTTCTATATAGCGTCATATGACAGATTACTAATTGAAACTTTTAAACTTAACTTACCTTTACTTAACTAATTGAACCGGAGAAACTGGGCCTTATGCCTTATAGCATATGCCATATTTTCAGTATAGGTATTGTCAGATCATTACGTAAGCTGTGATTATCTGATATACACATAAATAAATAACTATTATTTGCATACATTTTCTTGTTTGAAAGTTTGTTTATTGACCTAAACCATAAGCATAACAATAGGTCCTCTGTCTGCCAACTGCTACAAATATCTATAACTATATGATGTTCACGTTTTTATCTCTACAAAATGTGTTTTTTTTTTTATAACAACGTTAAAAGAACGCATCCACTTATTCGTCAGTGTTAATTATCATTATAATAATTATGAATACAAGATCATAAAATATCCAAATGGGACCGGACCTACCCGAAGGTAAAACCAATAGCCCTGGAGCTTCGAAATAGAACGAATCTCTTACTTATATTTAGACAAGAAAGTTTTATTGATTTTGTATACTACATGCTACGAGAGGTGAACTTTTCTATAACATTACCATTGCAACCTTTCTTTCTATTGAACCTTACACTTATAAAAAGGAAAAAATATTATAATTGTACGGACCAAAATGTAGGCATAGAGATGAGTTTCCAAGTATAAATATAATATAATATTCCTAAGTATAGTTCCGTAAAATGGTCTGCTAAGTAAAATTTCTGAATAAAATTAAGGTGGCCCTATACAATCCTCTGTATCGGGTACGGGCCTGCGATGCGTAGAGCTGCCGTAGAAGTGTTCAACTCCCGATAGAATCTCCGACTTGGATGCGCGACATTCCCCGATGACGTCGTCAGCTTTATGAGGTGGTCTCTACCCAGAGGCTGAACGAACACTTTCGACCCCCGATTCTGCTTAAATGATTTTTTTAATCAAGAGCGTGTTAGAGAATCACGGAGGTCGTGTTGTACCAGCATTTTTATAGTATTGGTGCGCATCTGATTAATTGACAAAGCTGACAATATGTCTGTTCGTCTCTCTTCTATTAGTCTTTAATAGATGTAAACAAACATTATGTGACTAGGCACAGCATAACTAGGTCATCGGGGTGACCGAAAAACATTGCGTACGCGACGATTTTGTAGGCTGCTGCTTCAGCGCATTATTCGAGCGCAAACGCAAGTGCGACGCAAACGCGACCTTTCTCGATGACCGATGCAAGATCACTGATTGACAGATTATTATTATTATTATTACAATTTAACTCACGGGTCGTACACGCCCGGTCTTTTGGAGGGCATTGATGGAGCCGAAGCCAACATCAAGAGGCCCTTTACAATGTTTACTTAGGTATTATTAATTGATGAGGAGGAGATATGGGAAACTATATTATAAAAAGATGGTACATTATATTATGAGACTATTGGGTGAGCTGATTAATGTCGGATTGCTGGTCTATGGGATGAGGTACGGCACCCGCCAATTATGCCTCATTACAAAATATTAAGGCGGGTGGTGACTTGCCACCCACTGAATGGACCCCCCATAAAGGCGGACCGTTATGTCGGCGCCGAGGGGCAACATTGGCGTGGATAGCTAAGGGTGTTGAGAGGTGTGCTGCACTTTCACTAAACGCTACTAGCGGCTTTATGCCTTTAACACTTCCACCCTGGAGCTTAGGTCTTAGCTCTTGCGATTCCCACCACCGGCCGGCCGGTCAAGGCAGGCCGGGTGTCAGAGGTCTCATTTAACCCTCACGGGATTGGGGTACGCGGTGTCGCCACTCACCGTCGGCTCGCCACAAAGCCGCCCCTGCGGGTTTATTATTATTATTATTATTTATTTATTCTTAACAAAGTAATTTACAGGTTTTCTAACGTAAAGTACCAGTAAACCTTATGCAGGTTTGTCTAGGCACTAGGTCCTCTACATAAATAGTATGTTCAAGCGATACATTAATTATTATTATGTTGTCGTACTATTATACTAAACTTATAATGTTAGGAACGAGTGTTAGACTATTATTAGGCTAGAACCTAACCTTGATTTTTATAAACTGACAACAAAAAGCTATTAGTACATAGAACAAATGTTATGAATTATGATATATGACAAAGTAACTGCAATAAGTAGGTACTTAAATTAAAGCATGTCGCCCGGAACCGTCTTCGATGAGTAATCGAGTGCAAAAAAACCGGTCTCGGCGCGCTCCCAGTCGCTTCGCAATTTGCATAGGCACGGTTATTATACTATACAGATACAGGATGCTTCGAGTTGATTGACTTATTAGTATTGTACAGACAGATGTAAGTTGAATGATAATTATAATAAATAAGTTATTTTTCAAAAAAAATAAAACCGACTTCATAATCACAAACAGGCACTCAAAAGCGAAAAATAAATTACTTAAAATTATTATAAGCGCTACCCACTTATCTATTTGAAGTCGGTGCAAGCCAAGTCCAGTTATCTACTATCCAATAGACTTGGCTGGCACCGACTTCAAATAGATAAGTGGGTAGCGCTTATAATAATTTTAAGTAATGTATTTTTCGCTTTTGAGTGCCTGTTTGTGATTATAAAGTCGGTTTTATTTTTTTTGAAAAATAACTTATTTTACCCTTTTTAGTGCATAACAAGTTTTAATTAAATTACATGCATCTATTACATTTCGTGTCTGGGCCGTTATACACTGACGGATATATACTTTTTGAAAATTTCAAGTATGTACCTATAACGGTAACGAAGATACAGATCTGTAAAGTGCGCACATATGTATAGACACACGGACGGACGGGCGGACGGACGGACGGACGGACGAACGGACAACAAAGTCTCAGAAAGTGTTCATTTGGTACGCTTTGGGTTCGGAACCCTAAAAAAATTGACTTTAAATGCCTTGCTAAAGTGATAATATTCACTAGTAATAATTATGTCATCAAGGTATCAAAGGACAATGTCCAAAATGGCCCTGTGCAATTAAAGCATCTGACACACACGATAATTAATTGTCTATTTTATTACAATAATTCCAAATACTTTTATAACACGGACTAGTTATATTCCAAAATGACTATTAAAAAGTATTATTTGCGATTATTAACATTAATTGCCGCCATATGGCCAACAGAGTACTGAATCACTCTACTACGTTATAAGAGGCGAATTATGAAAGCACTGTGTAGCCAACCTAACAACGGAAAGTATTATTTACGTAGTAACTATTATATAATCTGTGGTATTATGCTTATAAATTATTTTTTTGCAGTGTTGGTTGGTACAAAGTACGTTCATAATTCCGAGTTATTTAATAATGTATTCAGTGTCGCGGGACTGAAATGGCCGCCATCTTCGCCAAACGTCATGTCATGTCAAAAAATCTTAGGTATGTTTAAAAAAGTTTGCACCCTAACAAGACTTTGCCCGGTAGAACATTCCTGTGAAGACAAATTATTTATATTTATATATAATTATTTATTATAATTATTAATATATAATTATTTATTGAGGGCCCGGTGGCGTTATTGGGAGAACATTCGGCTTTGATGCCGTGGTACCGAGTTCAAACCGCCGTGCACCAATGAATTTTTCGATCGAAAAATATATGTGCGCTTCTCACAGTTGCCCTCCGGTGAAGGAAAACATCGTTAAGAAACCAACAACCCCCGCATGGTGATAGGACATATCTAGTGTCAGCCTGGCCAGCTACCACCCTCAAGTTAGAAAATCTGTCGCCAAACATCTTATGTGTTCAGGCAGCTATCCTTGAGAGCCAGTTCCCATTCTAGTCCACTTCTCTATCTTCGACCGCATCATCACTTAGCAACAGGTGAGATAGTGGTCAAACGCTAGCCTATAAGATATTAAAAATATATATATATTTATTATCCCCACCTTTATTTCTATCTCGCTCACAGTTACCGTAAGAATATCTGTCAAAAACTAAAATCAACGAGAAGAAAGATGTAAAACATTATTCAAGGTCATATTTTTTAGTCTTCAAAAGTATATCCAATAGCAAACCATTGTGTATAATCTTCTTGGGACTCTTCTACTAAAACCAGTACATTCTCCTATGTTTGAGGTATTTATTTCCATATCTCTGGAGATACTAATCAGATCTCGATAAAATTAAAATGGGACCACCTCGGAAACGTATCCTACCTATTAAAAAAAGAATCATTTGGTTCTGTTCACTATTGACGGAGAAATCGCGTAACATACACAAAAAAAAAAAACATACAGACGAATTGAGAACCTCCTCCTTTTTTGTGAAGTCGGTTAAGAAATATATATATATATATATAAAACACTAAGTATATGTTTTGACAAAATTGGAACTACTCCAACACATTAGTTTTTTTAATACAAAGCGAAGTCTATTATACAGTGTGGAAATTAAACTCAGGCCCTGGAGGGAAACTACTTTAAATCCTTAAGCTAGCTCATTTTACTTAAAGGAGACATTCCTTTATATTTGAAAAGAAACAAATCTGCATTAAAAGATTTTTTAAAACTCGCTTGCTTCGCCCGGGACTCGAACCAACTAAAATTAAAAAAAATAAACACTCTTTATTTTATTATACTAATCGGTAGTATTAATATTCAGGATAAAGTTTCTCTAAAAAATGTTTGGTTACTGTTCACTTTTAACAAGTAAAAGACACGTAACAGTTCTGTTATCTCTCCAACACTCAAAGACTTCGTATGAAGTACACGCTTGCTAATTTATCGTTAAGTACCTTGTTGAAATCTTCGATAAGAAAATTGTTCAATGGTGGTAATACCTCTATGCACATTTCATTCTTACATGATCCGAGGCGTTCAGTGGAGAAGTTTAAAAATGGAACGTTTGACTTTGTTTGCAATGCGGGACAATAATTTAAAAAAAATGTTTTCTCTAAAAAATGTTGTTTATGAAACTTGCTATGAAACCGTTCAAGAGCTAAGGATTGCGATAGAAAATGTTATTAGGGGCATACACCACAACACTTTGCTGAAGGCTACAAGAAATGAATTTCAACGGCGACTAATGTTGTGTAGCCGGAACGACGGGGCTCATTTCGAACAATTTATCAGTTAAATAATTTAAGTGTTACAAAATTGATAGTAAAATAAAGTTGATGTTAGATTTAACGATTATTCTTATTTTTAAGACCTAATGTTTGTTAGAGAAACTTTATCCTGAATATTAATAATACCGATTAGTATATTAAAATAAAGAGTGTTTATTTTTTTAAATTTTAGTTGGTTCGAGTCCCGGGTGAAGCAAGCGAGTTTTAAAAAATCTTTTAATGCAGATTTGTTTCTTTTCAAAAATAAAGGAATGTCTCCTTTAAGTAAAATGAGCTAGCTTAAGGATTTAAAGTAGTTTCCCTCCAGGGCCTGAGTTTAATTTCCACACTGTATATCCCCCGCAGAAAGAAGGTTTGACGTGTGCATCTGTCTGTGGCATCGTAGCGGCCTTATATGCTTATATCGAAATAATACTTAAATTCAAAATGTAAAACCACCTCTATTGATCTATGTAAGTATAATCTGTTCATTGAGCCCATTCAAACGAGCCCAAGCTCGACATCTCTGCTGTAAATTGTTGAGGAGTTAAGTAAATCTTGCAGATTTCAGGAGATTTCCCATCATCAGGTCTATGCTAGTATGCTACCATGTTCTTAAAATATCGTTGAAGTAAGAGGAAACCGAATTTTAAACTTATCACAACTATGAAAGTTGATTTCATAGCGTCATCAACTAGAAGAAAGCTCATAGTCTTCGGATTTTCATGAATCAAAGAAAAAATCTAAGGACACTCTCGATCAGTGAGTGTTCTATATATAATAACAATTGGTTCATGCATTTGGGCGCTACGTGCCACAGACAGACACACAAATACACACGTCAATCTTATAACACCCCTCCTTTTTACATCAGGGGTTAAAAAGAAGAAATCTATATAATTAACTAATTCGTCTTCTAGTGCATAAGTGAGGAGTTTGCACTTAAACACCAAGACGTATCTTGTTATATCTAGCAGTGTTCATTAGGTATACCGTTATGATTATTTTATAATATGTTACCACCAGATTACTCATATATAAACAGTAATATTTAGCACCACACCTCTGCAAGTGTACAAACATCGTAAAATATAATTGGTACCATAATAGCTTGGCTTTCTTTTAAGGGTTTAAGCTCTCGCCATGTGGTGTCGATAAAATAATAAATATTTCACAAAACGTTGGCTTTTTGAGCCTTACGTGCAAACAGACATGTTGAAATGATTAGCAAGAAAATTATTATTATATAGGGGTAGGTCTTTTGTTACTCTGTCTTGGAAAGATTTAGATGAATGTTTTTATTAGATAGGGTTTAACTTTATGCGTTCGTGAAAATCTTTATAAATACCGCTGTGAACAACTGGACATCTAGCATCTAGAAACTCTAGTAGTTGAAAGCTTAATGCAAAGCTTAATAAGACATCATTGCGACACAAGAATTTGAAATTGCAAAGCCAAATTTTTAACCGATTTCACAAAAAAGGAGGATGGTCTCAATGTACAAAGTTATACATATGCTTTGATTATAAACTCGGATTACATATACAAATCAGTCGGGGGTGGTTTTAATTTTTTGAATTTAAGTATTATTGACATGTATTCTTACGGTAACTCTGAGCGAGATAGAAACAAAGGTAAGGAGAATTAATTTGTCTTCACAGGAATGTTCTACCAAGCAAAGTCTTGTTAATGTGCAAAGTTTTTGAGCATACCTAATATTTTTTGACATGACATGTTTGGCGAAGATGGCGGCCTAATCAGTTCCGCCCGCGACATACATAAATGACTCAGAATTATGAACGTACTTTGTACCAACCAACACTGCAAAAAAAAAAAAACACATATTATATAATAGTTACTACGTAAATAATACTTTTCGTTGTTAGGTTGGCTACACAGTGCTTTCATAATTCGGGTATTAACAATGTAAGGAAGTGCCAACTCTTATAACGTAGTAGAGTGATTCAGACTGTGTGGGCCATATGGCGGCAATTAATGTTAATAATCGCAAATAATACTTTTTAATATTCATTTTAGAATACAACTAGTCCGTGTTATAAAAGTATTTGGAATTATTGTAATAAAATAGACAATTAATTATGGTGTGTGTCAGATGCTTTTATTGCACAGGGCCATTATGGACATTCATTGTCCTTTGATACCTTGATGACATCATTATGACTAGTGAATATTTTCACTAGCGCGGTATTTTAGGGTTCCGAACCCAAAGGGTACCAAATGAACACTTTCTGAGACTTTGTTGTCCATTCGTCCGTCCGTCCGTCCGTGTGTCTATATGTGCGCACTTTACAGATGTACCTTCTTAACCGTAATAGTAAATTTTCACAAAGTATATATCCGTCAGTGTATAACGGCCCAGACACGAAATTTTATAGATGCATGTAATTTAATTAAAACTTGTTTTGCACTAAAAAGGGTGAAATAAAATCTTTTTCAAAAAAATAAAACCGACTTCATTACCACAAACAAGCACTCAAAAGCGAAAAATTATTATAAGCTCTACCCACTTATCTATTTGAAGTCAGTGCCAGCCAAGTCTAATAGGTAGTAGATAGATACTACCTACATGTATCTACCTACTTACTACTACTACTACATACATAGTATCTATCTACTATCCAATAGACTTGGCTGGCACCGACTTCAAATAGATAAGTGGGTAGAGCTTATAATAATTATATTAAGTAATTTATTTTTCGCTTTTGAGTGCCTGTTTGTGGTTATGAAGTCGGTTTTATTTTTTTTGAAAAAGATTTTATTCTATAACAATAAGCACGACTACAATCGTTCGTGATCGAAAGTTCGAAAGTGACAAAACGTCAATATTTATATGATAGATATAACGTGCTCAACTAGAAGTGAAAGACAGTAGGTAGGACAAGGTGCTGGGCCATCATCACAAATTGAAATACAACCTATTGTATAATCTGTGGCAATAATAAGCTCACTTCAATCAGTGAACCATCTCGACTTGAACAAGTCGTCTCCAAAATCAAAATATAAAAATCACTACTACACAAATATAAATATCACTAGCAGCAGCTGCGTCTGCATGTCTTGTTTCCATAGTAGCAATCCTTTAGCAAATATTTAGTAACATCGGTAGAGTTGATTAGCCGTGAAGAGGAAGAGGGAACCAACAAACACATTGATTTGCCTATTTAAAATAGGTTTAATTAAATTGAAAAGACGTTGAAGAAAACTCGGCATGGCGGGTAATCTCATCATTGTCGGTTGACTTCTCTCCAAGTTACTTTTTGCCACTTTTTTTTTTCTATGTCTGAACAGTGCCAACAAGCTGACACAGAGCCGAACTCTACGTTACTAACAGTTAACACTAATCTCGATTAAAATTATTATTTATATCAGTTTGCAATTAGTAGACAAATCGAACAAAATCGAAAGGAGCCTTTACCGATATCCAAACCGAATCGCCTTGACGGCAATGTGCCCACAGCGGATATACCTACTTCAGACTAGCGTCTTACTTCACATTTAGAATTTACAAGTCAGCAGCTCGCTTGTAAAGCATTCGGCGGTGACGTTAATTAAAACGTATTATAATTCGTGGTGTAGCCGCGATCACGAATCCGCCCCGCGAGTTATTTAATAGTGTTTTTTGTGCGGGTAGGCGATTGCGCTCCGCCACCCTAGGGCTGCAAAAAACCCTCACGAATACTCAGAATGTTGTTTAGAGGAGAGCGGCGCGAGGGAGGGTAGATCGCTATCGCACGCACCCAATGCACGCACTATCCTAAAACTGGCCACTTAATTGTTATGTATGCCGCAAAGCCTAAATATTTTCATTTTGATAAGAGAAAGGGAAAGTATGGCGAAACGTGTAAGTTTATACGTTTTCACTTGGGATTGTCAAGCTCGTTTTTATCATTTTCATCGTAAGGTTAGGTAATTTAGGAAGACGTGTTGATAGAATTTATAGTCAGTTGAAGGTATGTATCATAACCGCTTGGGTTTGGTTTAAAAAACAAGTCCATAGTCTTTTGGAATTACTGCAAGAAAGGTGTAAGAAACCTAAACATTTTTTCCCAAAGACTACTAAGTGTTGATTGTCTTCTATAGGCTTCAGGCAAGAGCTCTAAGGTATTCATACACATATAAGTTAGAATATTTGTCTATGCAGATTAAACTCTAACTGTCATGAAAGCCAAAACATCGATATTGTATATCTAAAGGGCCAAGATATTGTGATGTTAAACTTTGCACGAGCTGATTAACATTCTAAGATAAGACGGTTTTTTCATAAGGTAAATATTTGAAAGTAAAAAATATTAAATATGAATATGGGCATCCAAATTCTCCCAGCATCAAGAACAGGTGGCATCCAACCTGTTCCCTTTAAATGACAGTAAAAACTCTCACTAACCCTTTGTGATTCAATATGCTGCGGAAGGTTTATTTTTGCTTGATTGTGGGCAAAAAGTGTAGAATTTATGATAAAGGTAGACTCATCAGTGGATAAACAGAAGGCAAGTCTTAAACATGTCATCTGGACTTTTCACAGAAAGCTGTTTTGCTATTTTATTGCGCTCACATGAAAGCTTAGAATGTTCGAAATCACATTTTTATTATATCATTAAATACCGACCTATAATAAGTAGGTACAATACGCTCGAAACTTTTTCACAACAATGCCTACGTAAACCACACAAGAGCTAAAAAGCTGAACAACTAAGCTGTGATACAGGTACCCACCGGTTTAGAAGATGTAGGTACCCATAGTTACTGAAACTGGTCAGAAGGACATCATCATGATTGTCAATAAACAAGCATAACTCTGACAATACTGAAAGAATTACTAGAATCATATAAAAGCCATAAATAACTACTAGGTATAGACTAGTGGTTATGTATGGCTTTTCAATGTAAGTTCAAAAAAACAAACATTGGTTCAGTAATTGCCAAGGTAATCATTACTTTGTTATATCTAAGTTGGTAATATGAAGACAGCACAATTCACTTTATAACTTTGCCATTACTTAACATACCAAACCTTCCTTAGAAACAGCCCAGTATTTCAATTGAAAACTGATATTCATAGTATTCCGGCCAAAATACCGTCTCAAATGTTTTTCGACAAAACACGTCTGAGGGTAGGTGCACAAAAATGCGTATTGGTTGCGTGAGCGTGTCGCAAGGGGGAGCTCATTAAGGTAAAAAGCCGAGTGCAAACGACGCCTAATGGCGAATTACACGAAGGGGGACGATAGCCGCATATTCTGAAACGGCCACCAGCAATCGCAATCGCAACTATTTTAACAAATTAACTATTTTTGGGGTAACGCAGGGGTATGTTTACCGGTGCCCATTTATGCCTTCGTGTTTTGATGTGTAAATATTGTAAGTAACATTGACCATCTAAGCTTCTTTTATGCTTGTGATTTTCATGAGGTACCTATATAAGTTATAGTGGCTTAATATCTAGTTTGTGAATCTTAATTAATTAATAATACTCTCCTGAACGATATCGAGCTCAGCGACATATATTGCTTCGCTTTTATTTGTTAGAAGCTTGTGGGATGACTAGCTATGTGGTGGTTCGTGCGTTTAAGGCCGGGCTGGCTGCAGCTGTGCCGATATCTTTAAGAATGTTCAAAAACGACTTTGAAACAATGCAGAATGAACTATCCTGTTAAACAACCCTTGCATTAAACTACTTACCTAGAATGGAGACGCTTTGTACAAAATGGCGTGTACGAATTCGAGGACCATTCAGTCGCGATTTAGCTATCCTGAAACTTATATAATTATTACCAGACCATTTTCAAGTAAAAACTTTTTTATAAGCCTCACAATCTAGTTCTTAATAAGCATGTTTTATATCTGATAAGCTAGCATTTGCCCACTATCTCGCCTGGCGGTAAGCGATGATGTGGTCGATGTTGAACACGCTAGACCTAGAATGGTCTGACTCTCAAGGGCTGTGTGCTACCGGAAACACCGTTAGGATATGGCAGAAGATTTTCTCCTAAATAATTTAAGTCCTCCTCATTCACCAAAAAGTAACTCACCACCGTAAGCTACTTTTTTCTACTTTCAGGCGGAACATCGATGTATATGTTCCTACATATGTACTCTATACCACATTTGAAAAGCTTGCCAAGAATTGGAATACATCTTATCTACCAAACAGAACTACAATAGGTATAAAGGATACCCATACCAAGTAACAATTCAATAATATCTCCACCTACCTATATCTATCTAATGAAGTCTACCAATCTCGCACTCTCCAAAGCCCCTAGACTCTCCTATCTCTGTAACAAAAAGCCAAAAGCCGTCGTATCTAAAGTTAATAAGAATCCTACTAGTGCAACAATCAGGGTGCAGCGAAGCCAGGAGCGGCGCGGGGAGCGGGGGCGGAGGCCTATCAGCATTTCGGCGCGTCCATGTCCCGTCCCGCCCCGCTCCCGCCGAATTTGCCCTGCACCTCTAACCGCGAGCAAAACATGGAACGAAACACAGTACACTAACTTGCTAGAAAGTGGATTCTGAAATATGCGTGCCCGCATGTGCCATCTTGAAAGTAGGTTCTAAGCTAAAAATAAGTATTGGAACAAGGCCTCTACGGCGTAGCACTCAACAGTCGTAAAAACTGTTGATTAGGTAACAAGCATTTTAGCAAGTATGACAACTTAATAAGACTGTCGAAATGAATTTGGTGACTGATAATAAAAAAATCCTTAAATATATAGATAACTAACTAAAAAGCTAACTATGCAGCTCTTTCAGGTTGATGTTGAAAAGAAAATAGATGTGAGTTTCATTTTATTAGCAACTATGTGCCCAATGTTCAAAATTCATTCAAATCAATTCAAACAGAAGTCATTTGAAACTTCGGCCAAGTTTACATCGACTAACTATTCTACTAAATAATAAGAATCCTCTTATCGCTCTTCGCGCATACAATACAACGTAGCATGCTGTACAGCACACGTAAACTATGCTTTACTTTGCACGTGCGGCATCTCCGTCTAACCTTGGTGTGGAGGTAAACTACTGCCACAAACATTATAGCGCGACGCTCCCCTCCAACAGAGCTAACCTTGAAAATAGTTTTTACCGGCGCGAGGGTATTCACCCCGTATCCAAATTCCAAGGCTCGCTCCACACTGCCGGTTTCCTCAACCCTCCTCCTAATTTCTAATAGGAATCGTAGTGGCATCGAAGCAATCGCGCAGTGTATATTCCGCGGACCGAAGGATATTTGAGTATGTGTTTTTTACTTGCCTCCAAGCCCGACGGTCGCAGGGATTTGTTTGTGAATCGTAGGTAGACCGTCTACGTCAAAGGAATTTTGATGCAATAAAAATAACCAATCTTATAAGGATGACTCGGGTGTTTTTGTATCATTACATTGGGAATTATAAAATGGGGACAGA
This sequence comes from Cabera pusaria, assembly GCA_954871355.1. NCBI lineage: Eukaryota > Metazoa > Arthropoda > Insecta > Lepidoptera > Geometridae > Cabera > Cabera pusaria. The sequence continues at coordinate 20,267,172 of OX940888.1, forward strand.
GAACAAGGTGTTTTGATAAAATTGTTGTTGATTTTTTTTTGTTGCGCAATCGATCATGCAATAAAACGAAGTAATTAAGGATTTATTTATAATTACACTGAAATGCAAATCGAAAAAAAATGAAATGCCATATTATCAATGTATTTAATTCGGTAGGCACTTTGAAATTCATATTAAAGTAGCTTAACATAGTATAAAGTGCAGTTGTAAAAACATTAAAGCGTAGATAAACTTCTCTGTTGAGCCGATAACTATAGCAAAATTGCTTTTTTATGATTTGCTAATTTAACGTTTAACCAAAACTACACAAATTCTAATAACAAAACATCAAACACTGTTTTTATGGACTACCAAACTATAAACAAAATTGTATAGATCGAGAAACGGCACGGTTTGTGATTCGATTCGACACGAAAACTAAACTCCTCCTGTGGCGAATAAAACAAGAAAATGAACGTTATTTACCTGCAACTCGTTGAGGAGGGAATAATAAAAACTTTACATAAGCCAGAGCAAGGGTAGAGGCAAAAAAGGTAAAAAAACAAAGCGGTTCGCCGCCTACGCGAACCCGCTTTCGGACTCACCAATTTAAAATTATGGAAATGATTTGAATTACCCAATGGGACTTTTATGCGTGTGGAATTAATATGCTGCCTTTATTAGCGTTTATTTTATGTTGTAAACATATTGTGTGGTAGCAATTGATGTATGTACTTTTCGAGTCCTAAACTTCAATATCAGAACAAATTACGATGTCAAAGAAAAGAAAATTGAACATTTACGTTTACCTATTATTTACCTATAAGTGTGATAAAGTAAGATTTTTTTGTTATACAGAGTGGCAAATAGCGGCTCACCGTGATGGTTTAGTAGTAGTACTAGATATCTTCAATACCAGCATGGCTATTGACAATCATTCGAAAACAAATTGTAATTTGGAAATTGCCTCTCTTTCGACTCGATTATTTGCTATTCATAATCTTCTTATCGAACAATGTTGACATTTAAATTAGAAAAATCTGTGATTCTAATCGGAAAGATTACCGTGACCTAATGGCTATCCAAATTCAAAATGACGCTACCGAATTCGATTTTTGTTTCCGATTGAAATTTGAATAGCAGAAATAATAGAATAGCTATGCTAAAGTAGTTATTAAATACGATTAAGTATTAATGATAGCGCCTATGTATACTACCCTTCGTAGAAGAAGCTACTCATTAGAATTATGTATAACCTAAAATTCAATAATAGGAACATACAAGTACCTACATAAAAATAATACCTAGGTAGACTCTTCTATCTGCATCTTACTGTGTGAAAAGAGATCAGAGAAAGAAGATCTTCTAAAATGTTATGTCGAATCTACACGTTTGGCTCTTTCCGCAAACTTTAAACCTCTACAAACGTTTGGCTTATCTTATTGCTTTTTAACCGACTTCAAAAAAAGTAGGAGGTTCTTAACTCGTCGGAATATTTTTTTATGTATTACTTAAAGACGCCTGGACCGATTTGGAAAATTCGTTTTTTGTTTGAAAAGGTGGTGGTGGTCTCATTTATAATGCATCGAGATCTGATGAGTGGTCCAAACACAAACCAAGTCGAACCCCCCATCCAAACGTTTAGAAATGTTGTGGGTTAAAATTGGCTTGGCAAGCATGTGGATCCAATATCAGAGCGAGACTCAACTATATCGCAAATGACAGTCTTATTTAAAAGAACAAGTCCAAAAAAGTGAAAGACTACATATAACGAGTAGGTATAGTCGTCATTACTTTTGAGTCATCTAAGCAAGAATGACACAATTGAAGCATTACTCAAGTTAACTCAAGTTACCGTTTACCGTCTATATCTACAACAATACTCTAGCTAGCGCTTACTTTGATCGTCGTGTTGATAAATTGTACTCATTCAGAATCACTGGTCATCTTGAATGACCGGGGCCGGCTACTTAACTGGCTTCTATAACAAATTGATGAATGAGCGCGCTACTAACTAACTGTCTATATGACTAGATGCTACAACTCGGAGATTTGAAGATGTAGATGGTTAAGTTAGGTTCTTATTTATAACTGTTACTACCATCCAAATTATACCTATTATGTATTTAACTTATTGTAATTGACGTAGTTTTTAATGATGATGTTGAATTCAATAAAATATGTATTCTTTTAAAACATCAATGTTGAATGTTCTGTGAATACATAAATCACTGTTAATTTAAATGCAAAAGTAATTTCGTTTATTTGAAGGTTAAACAGTTGACCGTAAAAAGTGCACTAAAAAAAAACAAAAAAACTGACTTCAAATGCCGCCCAGTCATTTTCAGTACTAAGTCTGCTCATCTCCATATCTCTAGAGATACTTGAGTTTATCAGATCTCGATAAAATTACAATGGGACCAAACGGAAAGCATATTCTCTCAAAAAAAAAAAGAATTTTACAAATCGATTAATAAATTACGGAGCTCTAAGGTAAAAAACATTTTAAAAAAATGAATTGAGCACCTCCTCCTTTTTTTGTGAAGTCGGTGAAGAGGCATATATTTCGTAACATTCTTCCTCGATGACCCTATCAAATAAATACCCTTCTACTGGCTTCTAGCCCCATTATAAACAGCCGAAATAGGTCAACACTGCGAATCGTATAAAAAACAAAAATTCGTTATTTTCGTTAGTAGCCCAACGTATATTTTATGCGGAAGCGGGCCGATTGTGATCTCAAGGTGGGTGCACTAGATATACACGGTTTATAGTAATAGCAGTTATTTAGTGTTTTTTTGCTATAGACAGCTGCTGGGCACCAATCAAATGTGCACTAATATTTTGACGCCCGTTTAATATCTGAGCAATTACCCTTTTTTAACCGACTTCAAAAAAAGGAGGAGGTTTCTCAATTCGACCGTATATATATATTTTTTTTTTTTTTATGTTTGTTCGCGCATAACTTCGTCGTTTATGAACCGATTTCGATTATTCTTTTTTTGTTCGCAAGGAGATATCCCAAGTGTGGTACCATGGTAATTTTATCGAGGTATGATAAGTATCTCCAGAGATATTGAGATAAACATCTCAAAATTGGCACTGAAAATGAATAGCGCGGCATTGAAGTCGGTTGTTTTTTAGTTTTTATTAAACGATATTATAGGTTTGTACATTTGTTTGATAGATTTGGCGACATAATGAAATATTTGCTGCTTATTGTTTTTTTTTGAGACTTGTGTCTATGTTGGTAAATGAAGTAGGCAGTGACCGCAGTGTTGACAATCTATCATTTTAAGTTCTGTCTAAAACTCGAACGAAAGCCGCTAACTCCTACGTAAAGCACCGTACGGTATGATTTTAACGTGATTATTAACTTTACTTCGAAACTATAATAGGTTGGTCGGTACTTGAATATTCGAACACTAGACACACTAATCGCGTAGAGCAATAGTAAATCAAACAAAGACTAACGAGTCAAAACAATAAGCTATCAGAAGTTTACAAGGTAACTTTGATCTAACATTACACAACCGCCGCTTTTAACTGAACATAATATATGTTGCAAGTGTAATACAGGTAAATACTAAATGTTCACTCAAGTAAAAGATAAGCAAATAACACGAACAGATATCTAACGTAAAATTCTGCAAGATATCTGGCATATTATAGACCTACAGACAGCCTCGTCATCCTGACGAGTGACGACACCAATCCTCTTGAAGATGAGCTTTTTTTATGATATAAGGTAACAGGATAAGCACGACGCTCGCCTGATGGTAAGCGATGACGTCTACCTATTACAGATACAGCGACACACAAAATTCTGGACTGCCAGAATTTTGCATATCACTGCACTGCACCTGTTACCTTGAGACATTAAGATGTTGAGGCTCAAATGCCCTGTAATTTCACTGGACACCCTTGCCATTTCAACCGAAAAACATTTCTATTTCACGGCCGAAAAATTTGGCAAAGTGGTGGTACCGCCCCAGGCGGGCTAGAAGAAGTCTTACCACTATAAGCTATGAGCTCTTGAAAATTCAGGCATTATAGCAATATTAAGTAATGAAGAAGAAACTATAAACAGATAATATGTAGAGGTACAACGAGGATGAAACCAAATTTAGTCTGTGAGTGTAGCAGTTTGAGCCAGTATCGTCTTTCAGTTCCAGATTAGCATATGTGATCACAATCAAGTGCTTCTGTTCTTTTCATCAATGTTTTCTTCTTTTCTTTTTATTAACTTCCAGCACCAACATGTTAATTTTACGCCTCATGCTTACCCTTAGTAAAAAAAACATTATCATCCATGACAAACGACGTACGTACATTCATAATCTAGTACTATGTAAGGTGCATGGCGGCAAATGCGGCAATAGCGAACAATTGCCACTAATGCAGGCTCAATTTATTTACGAGGCTGGGGGCGAATGGACAGGGCGAGACGTCTAGCGTAGAGTAGCTCCACAATTGTTAAGTATAAAAGTTTTGACAAAAAACTTTACAATATTTCAATCATCTTAATTATTTTGTTTTTAGGAAATTATGGTTTACGCATATTTTCAAATTCCCTTTACTTAAAATAAATAAACTTAACGCAAATAATAATACATTACATTAATTAACAGATCAACAGATTACATTAATTATTATGCAAAAACATATTTTCGACCGAGGGCATGGTTCATTATAACGCGCAGCAATAATATAATCATTATATTATACAGTACAGGAATTAGATAACAATACGTCATTATACATTTATTTACTGGGTATAGAGATCAACGAACTTTGAAGGTTTCTTATTGGTAGGCGGAAGATAAATGTACCTACCTAAGTATTTACGAAGGTGCGACTCCAAGGTTTTCCTTGTGCGTGCAGAAGGAGGACATTGACTCAAGCAGTGTAAACAGTTCCTTATCTCGAGCCCCGAGTGTGGCTGTACCGGCAGCTTTTATCTGAAACTTGTGTTTTGTACGCTTTATTTTGTGTGTATATGTTTACCCTCTTGGCGATATTAAAATAAATAGATACCTAAATAGTACACTCACGGACTCATAAACTGCATCAAAGTTCAGGATTACTTTCGAAAAAATTGAAACCTATAGTCTGGTTCGTTAACTTCATGGTATCATATCCTTAAGTGTATGTTTGTATACTAGAAAGAACCATTCAATTATTCGAAAGTAATCATGATCTCTGATGCAGTTTATGAGTCCGTGACAGTATTTTACATATATCATACAGTTTGTCCAGCATCCTACTTTTTCGTCCTTTAAAGACCTCTAGTTTATTGTTTACATCACTCGTAGTTCTTAGAGTCTTTTAGATTTTTTAGATTTTTTAAATTTTTGGCGTCATTTCTACTTTCTCACAAATTAACGAAAACTTTCTTACATAGAAGATGACATAAAATTGAGATAGTAGTAATGACCAATTACCTAAAAAATTTGATAGTATTCACCAACCTATACCACACACAGTGTTTATTATGTGTAAGTAAGCTATAAGCGATGATAATAAGCGGCAATAACCCAAATGCTCAATGGCTAAGGCGTCGGCCTGGCGATCGTGAGGTCGTGAGTTCCATCCCCACCTATTGTACTATTGACGTGAACCCACTTCAGACACAAGTATATTTAACTTAATTGGGGTTAACAAGACAACTTAAAAAAAGCTTAAGCTTTAAAAATAATTTAACAAAATAAGCAATCCAAATCCAAAAATAAGCCAAATTGTTTTTCAGTGCTATTTTGATTTACCCATTATTGTACAATACAATACAATACAATACAAAATTATTTATTGTACACCAATTAAAACTAACTTAATAAACATTAAACACTTAAAACTACAGTACAATGGGCGGACTTATCGCTAAAAGCGATCTCTTCCAGTTAACCTTGGGATGGAGAAAGGGAGATGCGTGTTGAGCAAGGTCGGTGGTGTAACATTATAGGGGCGATAAATAAAATAATAATTATTAAGAAAAATGAAACCATATTATAAACTACAAAATTTACCAATAAAGCAATAATAAATCAAAATAAACATACACCTATGAATAAGGCTTATACACCTTTACCATTTTTTTAACTTTACCCATAAATATATATATATATATATATATATATATATATGTATATATATATACAAATAAATAAATAAATATACCTGCTAGTAAATATTATATTACAATTTTCAAACTAAATGAAGGCTTTATGCATTCAGCAGTTGGCAGTCATTAAGATAATAGTTTTTAACCATTGTCTTGAATGAAGCGATAGACTGAGCCTGCCTAATTTTAGCTGGGAGACTATTCCACAGACGCACAGCTTCTACGGATAACGACTTATCGTAAAAGCTTGTTTTGTGCTGGGGAAAACTAAGTAGTAGATTTTCAGAAGATCTTAAATAGTGATTATCAGAGCAATATAGAGGGAGAAAACGTTCTTTCAAGTAAAGAGGAGTAGAAGGTTTGAAGAGGACATTGTAAAGAAAAGTAAGAATGTGAGTGTTCCGATGAAGGCGAATTGGCAACCACTTGAGCTTTTTACGAAAATGGGAGACATGGTCGTATTTTCGAAGACCGAAAATAAACCTTATACAGTAATTCTGAAGACGCTCAAGTTTACTCAACTGGTCTTCTGTGAGGTCAAAATAGGAGACATCAGCATAGTCCAGAATTGGGAGAAGAAGGGATTGTGCTAGCGTAACTTTAGTAGCAATAGGAATAAAATTGCGTAACCTTCTCACTGATTGTACTGCCATTCCTACTTATAGCCTTAAAAGTTAACACTAAAGTTATAGATACTATATTTACTAATCGCTTTGGATTGCTTGTCATAGGCTTGGGCCATTGGCTTACACATAACAAACACTGTTGTAGGTATAGCTATAGCAAACCATTCAGAGATCGACTTGATTGACATCATACAGAATTGCTACCGGTGTTGTTCTTCCAACGTTACGAAGCTTTAGTTCAATTTATAATTCATTTATGTTCAAATCGACTTCATACCACAATTACGATGTTAGCCTCGGTTCTTTTTGCACGATTGCAGGAACACCATCGATTGGCTCTTTGATTGATGGTAAATTACCATGCGTTTGCCAGTTGTAACGCTGTAACATGGTACTCGCATGACGTAACATGCGGAAACTTCTATTGAATTCGACATTTTAATACAACTTTACTAGAGGCAATGGCAATGGCGTTGTCGAGTAGAAGGATGTAAAGTTGTGAACCTTATAGTAAGTGATAAGTGGATTTTTTATAGGTTACTATCAATGTGAGTTGCACATTACTAATAGTCTTGTTAACCCCTCCAACTTCGCTAAATATGCTTGTGTCTGAAATAGGTTCTCGTCAATAGTGCAATGGGTGGGAATCGAACTCACGACCACTGCGACGACGCCTTAGCCATTGGGCATGGGCTATTGCCGCTTATAAAATAATAAAAGATGATACATATCTTTGTATAAGGTTACTTAACAGGTCAGTCAAAACGCTCGTTGCTATATAATGAATGAATGAATGATAGAATGTTTATTCCAACAACACAAAGCATTTAAAACTAAGGCTAACATTTAAAATTACTATAGTAAAAATTAACAAAGTTTTAAAACATGCCTAGTGAACATTCGCTTTGAGATTTCACTCCTAACATACGTTTGCTTATAACAGATACCTACTAAGGTACCCTAAGCCACAGAATAAATAATAGTACAAGTACCTATGCTATGCGCCTCGCCTATTATCCTCAAACATTAATAAATAAATAATAAAATGCACCCTTTAATTGTAACAAAACAAATGTAACAGAAAACAGTACCTACATAAGACATCGGTAGTAAAATGGGCGGTCTTATCGCTTACAGCGATCTCTACCAGACATCCTTTGAATGGACTGGATTTACAAATCATAATATTGCGAAAATGTGCAGCCATATATTATTACATATGAAAAACATGTTGAGTCATATACTCTACTTACATATCTATCTAGTTGTATGTAATTTTGAACCGACTGTCGACATATATTTATACAAAGGGCGGTTCGTGCTACCGGCGACGCCTACCATGATTGAGCTTGACGCAAAAACATTGGTTGGTGTTGGTATTGATGCTATGACACTGCACTGAGCCAGAGACTATTACTAATACTTCAAGTGATCACTGGTAGACTTACCTAAACTGAATGTCGGTGTACCTAGCCCATTTGAAAGATCATCAACACCCAATCCCAATCCATTATGCAGGTTTGTCTTTTCGTTAGCGTAAGGCTAAAGGTTCGACCACACCACAGCGTGCTGTGTCCGCGTGCGCGTTCGCGATCTGATTTTCAATCGTATTCTGATCGCCGTAATTGCGTTTGGTGTGAACCAGTCGATACAAATACTACTGCGCTATCTGATCGGCGCCTAGATTAAATGAAATAACGCAGCCAAGAGCTTTCTTGTCTGCTTTGTTTTTTCAGCCCCAATATGGAAAACTTACGACGCACCAGGTACCTACCCATACACACAGATGGTAGGTATAATTATAGTTATGAATAAAACTAAAATATTGTTCAAACTGGCAAATCTTATCAGTTATCACCCCTAAGCTATAAACGTATTTTATTTATGAAGTAAAATCATGTGTTTCGTGCTAAATATTTCAAGTCTGACTGATTAAAAGTTCACAAACATATCTCACGAACCGAATCAAGGATTTGAAAGCATAAAATAATTAAACTTAGCTATTTGCAGTGTACCTACCTACGAGTACATGTAAGCTTGATGCAAAAGTTAAATAACTCAATAACTATATAGGTACAGATTGGTTTTTTTAATCTAAATTATTGAGAGAAGAAATTGATTTCTATCTGATGTGATCTTTGCTTAGCAGTCGGACAGTACCAAATGGATAGGTTAGATATATATTACATACCTAGCTAGGTAAATTAAAATTAAGAGAGACTAAGAATCTGTGATCAAAAAACAAAGAAAGAAAATGAATTGAAACCATAATACCCGTAGGTATTATAATCTGCTTTGGGGCTACAATACTATGATGTAAAATAATATAAATACTATTGAGAAAACGCATTATATTTCTTTATAATATGCATCATAAATATACCTGATTTAGGACCCGTTAGGATATAAAATATATCGCTCTAAACATTTTACTACTAATCTCATAATATTTGAAGTCATCCTCGAATCTCATTTCGTGACCCACCCCCACTGAGCTCAACGAACTTAATGTTAATTGCAAAAAAGCTCAGTAAAAAAACGATCTAAAAGAAATCGCAGAGATACGCGAGCCATTAACTTTTTCGATCATTTTTTGTAACTAACGGGATCTGAAATTATTGCGTGTAATCTTTTGTTATTTCTTTTGTTTTTGTTAAAAAAAAGCATTCCCACACTTTTCAACTTCAACCCTCGTATCTGGCAACTGGCAATCAGTGTCCATTTGCAATAGACTTTTTAAGGTCAACGAATTAAGAAATTAGTATAGTACACAGACTACAGAGGGGTGTATAGTAAGTTGATCAGTAGGTACCTAGAGCATTTAGTGCATTGTCCCCGTTTAATATGCTTTCATCTATGATTCGGTGCCTTAATAGACTCTCGGGTTTTATGTGAAAATGTTCTGTAGTAGGTACACCTGTAAGCTACCCTCTGAGTTTGGCCACAGAACAGATAATAATAATACGGTTTGGCATAGATATTCACGGTCACGATAAATATAGCCTTTTTTATTTTAGTCTGAGGCATATAGTTAAAGTTTCAGTATTAAAATTGCCTAGGTATTAGTACTATAATGTGAGTAGGTATATAACTTTTTCTATTGTTATCTTGCAAGCAGTGACTATTGTACAACCTCGGTACAATACCTACTTACTTATAGCCTACTTACTTACTTATACATAGATATACAATATGATCTCAAAACGAAGAGTAATGTTAAGATCTTTTTAACCGACTTCAAAAAAAGGAGGATGTTTCTCAATTCGACCGTATTTATATATATTTTTTTATGTTTGTTCGCGGATAACTTCGTTGTTTATGAACCGATTTTGATTATTATTTTTTTGTTCGAAAGGAGATATCCCAAGTGTGGTACCGTGTTAATTTTATCGAGGTCTGATAAGTATCTCCAGAGATATTAAGATAAACATCTCAAAATTGCTACTGAAAATGAATAGCGCGGCATTGAAGTCGGTTCTTTTTTAGTTTTTAAACGATATTATTAATGAGAGGATCGATGATTAGAGGAGATTACATTTAACTATAGACTATGGAGAAGATAACACACCGACGTAACCTACAGATATCAAGCGGGTCGCTAGCTTTTCTTGGTAGCATACCTAATTATATATAACTGAGGAAGCGCTCTATCATCGATCGCATCATCACTTTAACATCAGGTGAGATAGTGGTCAAGTGATACCTAGTGCGGTAAAAAAATTTCTGGGTACTTTACCTATAATTATGTATGAATAGGTATATACCTACTAAAAAAAATATCTATACCTACATTTAGAAATTCTGCAATCGTAACCACGGAATTATATTTTCTTGTGCCTACTTAAAAATTACATTTATCTAAGTTGTTGTTGTTAATGTTTAACTTTCAGTTACTACAACTTACTACTACTAGTAATCCCAACATTACAAAGTAATAGGTACTTAGGTACTTACCCTTCTAACTACCTCAATAGTTATTACACTAATACCCACTCTAAAAGACAAAAATCGACCTATCACTACAAAAACGGCGTGGGTAGTACCTAGGTAAACTAAAGCCACTCGAATTTATTAAACATTCTTCGATTTTTTTTCTGTTAGCTAAAAATTCAAACGTCATGTATTTTTTGTAAGGCGAATAAAGTTTATTAGGAAAGTGGGATAGAGGTACAAAAAAAACGCATTGTGAAAGGTCGCCTTCGTTTGACAAAAACGCTGGTGTTATCGTAAACCCCTCTCATTTGGGGTTTTTTATGTTTTGATAGAGGTGCGAGAGCAGGTAGATTATACAACTTGCAAATGCTAGTGGCGTTCATTGTTACGTTGTGATAGATATATAGAAAAAACTACCTATAGGTACTTAATTCAGAATAAACGTTAGACGAATTAGGTAGGTAAGTAGTACAGGCCAATGTTAGTATATTATTAGGTATCTTTTCTATGCCGATGTGTAAAAGAAATGGATTAACAAATATAATTATTATTATTTGTTAAATATAAATAATGGGATAAAAATTGCTTAGTATTATTATTAGTATTCTTCAAAATATCCGGTCTTAGTCTTAGGTTAGCAGAAAAATGCACCGGCGAAATTTTTGAAAACCTGCCTTGAATGTAGCGCCGGCTTTTCATTATGGGATATAATGTATATTACACCTTGAGCTATATATTACATAAGATATATATATTTTGGAACAGTTCAGCTTCGGTCACCACTGTGTCATCACGTTCTTTGATTTTTCTTTGATCGAAACGGTTAAATTCTGAAATGGATAATATGGAGATTATTTTGCTTGATTCCTACGACATTTCATCAGACGAATTCAACTTTACCTGAAACGTGACTTTGACCCATCTTTAGGAATTGAAGAATTTTAATACTTAACACTGGCTAAATGCACTAATTGTGAGGAGCTATAATAAAAAAAATACTGAGGGCGAGTCATAGGGAGGGCGTAGTGTCCGGGGATGTGAGGTAAAATATACACCCTTAAAAATATAGCTCAGTCGGTCGAAAAAATATTTATAGTTTGGGATGTTATATAAATTATAGCATAGTGTAAACGATCTCATACAAAATGTATAACGAGCGATAACATCTTATATCTCAAGATATAATATACATTATATTATATCCCATAGTGAAAAGCCGGCTTAACTGTAAATGAATTCCGATTTGTATTTAAAAACTTTCTTTTCTTATAACACTTTGATACTGGGTAAATACACTAATCGTATGGAGCCTCACCAAAATAAAAAAAATGACATACATTTCAATCAGCTGTTTATCAATGTCAAATTACTGTCAGAAAATGTAATGTCAATATTGTCAATAATGTAATGTCATTCTCGTCTCGCGTTTTGGAAGAGCTATATCTAGGACGATGGATCATCATCCTAGAGCTATATAATTAAAATCGGTCGTTATTTTCTTGTTTGTTCATTGTTGGTGGAAAATTGTTAAATAAATAGCTCGTGAACGAATTTATGTAAGAATAATACAATTATTCAAAAAGCAAAACGTTGCATCATTCATACAATAAAACTGCATTTTTTATTTCTAACCTTATTTGTTAATTGTTTTATCCGTATCATGGCGCAAAAGGTCAGTTCGTAGTTCTCTTGAGAGTTGATTGTTTTTAGTTTGTAAAAAAATAATCTAAGTATTTTCAACAGGCGTTTCCCGAGTTAAAGAATGATAGGCTACTTCGGGCCGCTCTTGGTAAAGAGGTCGATAAGGTCCCAGTTTGGGTAATGCGGCAAGCCGGCCGATACTTGCCGGAATTTCAGGAAGTGAGAGCGAAACACGATTTCTTCACAGTCTGCCGGACGCCTGAACTCGCGTGTGAAGTAACGCTTCAGCCATTACGAAGATTCGAGCATTTGGACGCATCTATTATATTCAGTGACATCCTTGTGATACCACAAGCATTGGGTATGACAGTTGAAATGCACCCTGGACTGGTATGTATCCTTAAATTGTATGCTTTAACAAAACAAAAGAATTAACTAATGGTAGGACTTCGACTAGCCCAGGGGTGGGATTCTCTACATTGATATTGATGCGTCCTGTCATCGCAAACGTCTAGTAGAGGGAGATGCAGCTAGACAGTTGTATACTTGCATATCTGTTCATAAGGACAATCATCGGTCTAAATTCATCGCTATTCATGTAGAGATTACCGGCTCAAGTTACTTAGTCAATTAATCAACTGCAAAATTGAAATGTTTGTTTGGCTAAATGTCTGTATTGAAATTTGAGATTTGACATCTAGTCTTCTCAATGTTGCATAATTTGTTCATAAATTCCTCTTGATTTACTTGTATCGACTTGAGATATCTTGTTGTAACTCCATTCTATAAAACTGCAGTGTCATATACATACTGTGTGTATTGATCAAAATATGGAAAAACTCTTTTAGTCCATTCAGTAGACTTCTGTAGGGTTCTGAGGTACTCATCAAAAGGTGAACAAATTTTACTTTGCTATATGTTCAGATATGCATAACATCATACCAAGTTATTATTATTAATTCTCAAATAGGAACAGAACCAGCTGTGTTATAATTGTACACCTATCATGAACATTTTTTTATCACTCCTATCATTTTAACAAAAAACCTTTATCAACATTTGAGTAATTATACAAGAGTAAGAAAATTAAACACAACATGTATCCCTTATTATTTTACTAACATATAACCATCAATTTGCTAACATAAGAATCAACAGTACTCTTTGTATTTCAGGGGCCTGTGTTTCCGACTCCACTGCAAGATCCATCGGAGATTGATAAACTGACGGTAGATGGAGCTGTCTCACGGCTGCTGTATGTCGGTGAAGCTATTACGTTGACAAGGCACAAGATTGAAGGCAAGGTTCCGCTAATAGGATTCACTGGTGCTCCTGTAAGCAAGTTTATACAATTATGTTATTTTAAAGGACCATTTAAACCAGTGATTCCCAACCTTCTTGTGACCAGGGACCAGTTTAAGTTTATTATTAGTAGCAGGGACCACAAAGTAAAAAAAAGTAAATTGTATCAATCTAATTTTTAGTATAATTTAGTTTTTTTAGTTGAGACCTTTGCAATGCAGTGGGACAGAACAGGCTGAGAATACTGGCATCACGGATTAGACAAAGGAGGTTGGATTGGCAATGTGGGCGGGGCAGGCGCGCCACTAGTATGATTAGACAATCATAGATTCATAGAACCACGCGATCATACTTTTTAGTGGCTCGTGGTTTGCGTCGCAGCGCGGAGGTGCGCTAAAATCGTCTCAAAATGCCGTGTTGTGCGATTATTACGTGTAAATTAAAGAGTCAGACATCAAGTATTAAACAAGGAGGAATTTCTTTTCATCGGTAAGCATAAAATCTTCGTATTATAGATATTTTTGTCCAAAAACTATTTTTAATTATGAAATTCTTTGTTCAAACGACAACATACCCAGAGAACAGATAACTATACATTGCTGGTAAAGTACGAATATTTCTACCTCGAGACGCAGTTTACGCGCAATGGATTGCAAAGCGAGCGAAATCACCACGCCTCTCCGACTCGTTATATTCACGTTCGCGTCGGTCGCCGGCCGGTCGGCCGCGTGTGATTGTGTGTAACTTATAGAGTCTCGAAGTAATGTGCGTAACAATTGCAGTAGTGTGCGAAGCAATTGCAGCCCCGTGTTCTATGTGTAATTTGTTTATTAGTTTGCGTAATTCGTGTATCTATTTGTATTGTTTATGTTGTGGAATCGTTTGGTGGGAGTAACGCGGCGACGCTGGTTTTCAAACAAAAGTGTGATTATTGCCAATCCAACCTCCTTTGTCTAATCCGTGACTGGCATCTTCTGTACAAGTTCTTGAATTGGGGTGATATTTTTTGCTCATTCATATAGCTTAACTATTGTTTCGTCAGTTTGAAATCTTTCGCGGACCATATTTATGTTCTTGCTGGTTGGGAACCACTGATTTAAACTGTAATTATCACTGCTTAGCTAACATGCACATATGGAGGGTAGTGTTATTGGTTGTCTCATGACATGACAATTTCATCACTATTTCTACACCTACTAAGTTCATATCATCATCATCACAAAGTTACACTATGTGTGGTTGTATTTATAATACTATTCCTGAAGATAAAACTGTAACACATTGCTGGCTACGGGCGCACTAAACTCATTACCAAGGTGCAATCTGTGTTGGGTCATTTTGTATTGCTAGGGATTGTTCCATGTTTTATTTAGGTCCACTGGTCACCTAACATCTAATGTATTCCGGCAGCTGTCCTTGAGAGCCAGTGTGCATTCCTTGCTCGACTGCATGTATATTATATAATACGTATTAGAATGTAAATACAAGATTTTTAAAATTTTTAATAATCTGAATATTAATACAACAGTGATAGCCACTGACCCTTAGCATATCTGTCTGAAGAAAGTCTTATCTCTGCCAGTACCTATCAGAAATACATGTTTGTAATATCATATACATACTCGTACATTTATAAATGTATATGCACATACAATATTTAAATGTGATTGATTAAATAAATTTTAATGGTGCTACTGAGAGAGTAAAGTGCACTGACATATTTTAAAGTCCAAATGATGTTTCACCATGAAATTAGGCATATATGCTAGGTATAAAAATAAAAAATGTGGTTAAACGTCACCAGACGTTTTAAATATATTGGTGAACTTCATTAGTATGATATCTTGTCCGAATAAAAAAACTGAATGACTAATCATATATATAATGAAAGACTGATCTTAAATATGATTTCTTCTTCAGTTCACGCTCATGGGCTATATGATTGAAGGTGGTGGCAGCAAAACCATGTCCAAGACAAAGGACTGGTTGGAAAAGTACCCCAAAGATGTTCACAAACTTCTGAAGCTCTTGACTGATGTCATTATTGATTATTTAGTTATGCAGGTGAGGTTTTATATTAGAAATTGATGTCCTAATAGAAAATTTGGCCAAGTGCGAGTCAGACTTTTGTCACGCACATGGAGGGTCCCGAACACCATGTAACGAACTTCTAACACCAACGAAGTGAATATTAACACAAAGGTGTTAGTAATTAATGATATTAATAAATCCCTTTAATTTTTTACTTTGTTCTGTTCTTAGTATTTGTTGTTATGCGGCAACAGAAATACATCATCTGTGAAAATTTCAACCGTCTAACTATCACGGTTTATGAGATACAGCCTGGCGGCAGACAGACAGCAGAGTCTCAGTAATAGGGTTCCATTAGTACCCTTCGGGTTCGGAACCCTAAAAAGTGTTTATGACTGATGCTTTATTTTCAATAAAAGCAGTGGGCCTGTGGGGGGTCAACAAGGATGCGGTTGTAAAGGTGTTGTCCAGACGTTTGATAGATGTATCTCACGACCAAATAGCTGGCGCTTACCTCAGGCAACAAATTAGTCTTGCCATTCCATTCAAAGAGGTAATGTCGCCAGCTTTTTGGGTACCCTACCAGCGGACAGGGACCTTGATTCAGTTTTTTATTTGTAGATTTTATATAATCTGTATTATAGTTTCAGGAGTAGTTAATATTGTGTATAAAATTTTAAATAAAAGCAGTTATTTTGAATAATAAGTGATTAAATCAATTTTATGTCAATTTTATGACCCAACTGACCAGTTAGTCTAGTCTAGTTAGTGAGCCTGACCAAAAGAAGAAAGTCACGGGTTGGATTCCTACACAGAACAATCATTCTTTGTATGATACACAGACAATTGTTCAGAGTCTGGGTGTAATTGTGTCCGTGATTTGTATTGTTTATAGTCCCCTGCGACACAGGGTTTGCTAGTGCGGGAAGTTGTCTATTAAAAAAAGAATGAAAATAATTGCTCATATAAGTTTCTATGTGAGACTTCACTAGATTTAAGGAAACAATTTTTTATAAGCAAATAATAGTATTACCTACTTATCATTTACTTGTTAAGTTATGATATGGTGTGCTTTGTTATTTAATTTATTATTTTCAATATCCTGGGCATGCATGGAAAAATTGAAGGGTTTACAAATATGAGTATTTGAATATTTTAGCTTATTTTTATAGCGACCGCAAATAAAACTTTTGTTTTTCATACAAACTCTATGAAAACAAACTTAATTTTTTTAGTGGCGATTCATTATAGTTATAAAATACTCTACTGTGTTACGGAACTCTACGACTGCGAGTCTGATGGCCAGTTTATTTTTAATTCAAAGCGATATATTGTTTTTTTGATTAATTTAGAACAATTATTGATATGATCTATTTTATGTTATTACACGTAAGTGCAGACAACGTCTTGGGCAAAAACCTGTTTATGTTTACAGGTTGAAAGTGGCGCCCAACTACTGCAAGTGTTTGAATCTAGTGCTGATCATCTGACGAAAGAACAGTTCTTAGAACTCTGTATACCTTATCTCAGGGACATCAGGAGTGGAGTAAAGAGCAAATTGGAGCAGAAATCTCTGGAGCAAGTACCTATGGTCAGTTTTTATGCTTATCACAAATATGCGTGCAAGCAAAAAGATCTTGCTTGCAAAAAAAAAGCATAAAGCTTCGAGGCGCTCTAGGATCGCAGCGAAGTTTTCATGTCGCGACCCACACTTTGAAAAACACTGAATTATTCTAATTTCCTCATCCCTGCCTAAGTCTTTGCTGCTGGTTAAGTAAAAATTGGAGATATTCAAGTCGCAATTGAATAGGTATCTTATCTTGAATAGGTATATTAGTAAGCTTGCTACATCAGCCATCGCATCATCACTTAACGACGTAGAAGCACTAACCGTATTAATAAAAAGGCTAAATTTTCCCGTGTTTTAAAATGCTCTAATCACTAGGAAACGTAATTGTTTTGCGCGTTTAAATTATTTCCAATGTCTACAGATTATGATATGATAGATGAAAGTTATGAAGGGTAACTTCAGAGAACTAAACTAAAAATAACTACAGTGAAATTGGTTCCGTTTACAGTTTTTAAACTATAGGTATTATTTACGTTTTCAGACTGTTTTCGCGAAAGGCGGTGGGCATTCTTTAGACGCACAATCAAGTCTAGGCTATGAAACTATAGGACTAGACTGGACTGTAGATCCTATTGAAGCGAGAAAAGTCGTCGGCGAAAACATAACATTACAAGGAAACTTGGACCCACAAGACTTATACAAAACACCAGTATGTATTCTTTATCAATATTTTTTACTTCCACTGTTTTTGTTACTTTTTTTATTAAAATGATAAGCCGGTATCTATGTGGCATTTAGCTGTTACTACTAATTTTGTAATATAATCTCAAATCAGTGTACAGTTGTATACGTAATAATGCGCAATTATTACAGCATTATATATTATTTATTGCACGACTTCACGTTGTTTTAGTCGTCATTGGTAACTTCACGCCGTGCTATAATCGACTATTTGACGGAAAAGTGTAGCGTAAGCGTAAAGTGCGGGTTTATGTCATACTGCTATCTATAAAATAATATACGATACTCGTGACTTAAGTTGTCTATTATTGCACGGCGTAACTTCACGCCGTGTCCATTGAAATTACAGGGCATTTGAGACAACATATTTATGTCTCAAAATAACAGGTGCAGTGCAGTAACATGCAACAATCTGGCAGTCCAGAATGTTATATGCCGCTGTATCTGTTTTAGGTAGAGTCATCGCTTACCATCAGGAGAGCGTCGTGCTTATCCTCATACTTTATATAATTTAAAAAAAAGCGCAATGTTTAACTTGTGAAGATTATTTCATCTAAATTGCTGTTACTATTACACAGTCGTTTGTTTAATTATGTAATAAGGTTTTAATGTGTTTTAACTGACTTCAGAAATAAGGAGGAGGTTCTCAATTCGTCTGTATTTTATGTTTGTTACCTCAGAACAATTACCTATAAATGTTTTTACCGACTTGGAAAATTATTTAAAAAACACTCTTTCAACAGTGTGTTGTATTGTATCACATGTCTACATTATAGTTGCTACTGTGTTACCACACATGTGCCTACTAGCCTACTAATTATGTTCAGTGCTAATCTGTGATATCAAAGAACGTAGGAAGTTAGCTTAAATATAGTTCCTTCGTCCTCCTACAAAAGTAGTAAGCATTTGACTCATAGAGCTTTAAGTACATTAAGTTACAACTGGATTTTCTACATTGCTCCATTTCTATACTAGCTATGTGCCACAAATTTTCTCCTAGGTGAATACATGTATTAAATCCATGCCCTGATTTAATCTTCAGTGCTTGATTAATTGATCATTCATTACATAAAAATAGGATTAATGTAAACACCTTTTTTTTAGGAGGAGCTAAAGAAGCTTACAACAGAAATGGTCCAAAAGTTTGGCAAGACTAGATACATAGCAAACCTAGGTCACGGGATAACACCTCAAACACCTATAAAGAGTATGACCGTATTCACTGAGACTGTTCACGAGGCTATTTAAAACATTCCTATTTTTATTTATGCTCTTATTAAAACATAGCAGCTCACGACCATATTCATAAAGATTTTGACAAACAGTGGTAGATTTGACACTAAGTAAAGTCAATGTATTTGGATCACAGACCTGCTACATATTAAACTTGATCGCATACACCGGCCCCCATGAGACCGACCTTGAACAGAGTTTGTCCCTTTCTTTTGTGTGAACAACTTATATATATACCATACATATAGTATAGAACATATATATGGGACTAGCAGGTTGTTAGACAAGGAAGGACACACTCCCACCCTGGTGTCTCTCAATTGGGCCATTTTGTTCTACAAAGCAATTACAACCTTATTGTTAAAGTATACGGACTAAATTGAATTTGTCAAAACATCTACAGTGCACCATCCTTTTATATTACGTCTATGATTGGGTTTGAATAACACTTGTTTGTGTTTGCGAATACGGGAGTAAAGCAAGTCTTTCTTCTTCACCGTCTACAAGGTCCGAGTAGGCTAATCGCCGTATTGAATAGAGTTATTGAGACAAACTCGACTTATTAACTCAATTCAAGTCGCTCAGATATGCATAATAATAATATATAATAACCATAGCCTTCTCGAAACTTTACTCGTAGATGGTAAAATTGTCTTCAGTTTAGTCTTAGTCCTAGAATACTACCCTCAGTTTTGTACATAAATATTTTTTTTATATTATATAGGCTAGCGTTTGACCACTATCTCACCTGTTGGTAAGTGATGATGCGGTCGAGGATGGTAGCACGCTAGGCCTAGAATGGAACTCACTCTCAAAGATACACACAACACATTAGATGTTGAGCACTATTATTACACTATTTTATTATTGTCATCAATTCTCTAAATATAAACTAATGAAGACATTTAACCTCATAATTTGTTCTTATAAAAAAATACAAGAATTAAAGCTGTTAATTTTTTAATATACTAAGAGTTATGAAAATCAAGCTCAACATTGAATGTATTGTGATAGAAATAATTTATTATTGTTATAATTTGCAGGAAAATACATTTATTGGAAAGGTATCCAATTATTTTATTTGAGATCTTATTTAGTAAAAATAAGTACTACCTATTACTATTACATACTTACGTTTTACTTATAAATGCTATCTATAATTTTTTTTTTACAATCTGTGTTTCTAATCGGGAAAGAAGTTTGCGGCCGAATAGCTCACGAATAAATCAATGTACGAAATTCAAATGATGCTTCCGAATTCGAATGTATCCAATTTAAATTAGAAATAACATGCTGTTAAATTTCAACAGTTAAATGTTAAATTTAGACAAGGACACAATCCCACCCTGGTGTCTCTCAATTGGGCCATTTGTTCTACAAAGCAATTACAACCTTATGGTTGTCCGACTAGTGCATACAGATTAAATTGTATTTGTCAAAACATCTGCAGTGCACCATCCTTTTATATTACGTCTATGGCTAAATGTCGTTAATAAGTAAGACCAATATGAATTAAAATAATGTATGTAATTACATCGTGTAAGTAGCTTTGGAGTTCTGGCTGGTAGCTGGGGCAGGGATGTCTTCATCATGGTTGCCGACTGATTTCTTCACATACTGTAACAAAAGAAATTCCAAATTGGTCAATACAATATCTTGCCTATACCTAGATTCTTATGTGTCTATACATAGAACTTTATATTTTAGCATTATTTTCATTATTATTGAAATCTGCATTCTTGAACAGATTTTTTAAATTGATATTACAGAACAATTAAAAAACTAATGTGTCATTACAGCAAAAATGCAATTCGCTATTATTTTCGTTTCAAATTAGTATTTTGATGGAAAAATGTGTAGGATATGTAAAATAAGTGAATACTGTCCAAATAGAAATAACAGCGTAATATGGGGTACATTAATTAAGGTGCTGTGTTGATATTTATAAAATGATTGATATTTAGAAGTTGTTTAAAATGACATTTATGTCATTTTAAACAACTTCACAAAAAAGTAGGAGATTCTCAATTCGGCTGTAGTTTTTTTTTGTTTGTTACCTCAGAACTCCGTCAAATCTTAACAGATTTGAAAAAAAAAAATTTGTTTGCGAGATTGTCTCCCGTTTGGTCCCATTCAAATTTTAACGAGATCTGACAATTATCTCCGAAAAAATGGAAATAAAGCAAATTTGTATACTTTGATGACATGAACTAGCATGACTAGCCAGTACTTTGACTATCGCGGCATGTGAAGTCAGGTTTTTCGTTTTGTACGATCATCAATTATCTTTCTTTGTTTTTAAATTACGCTCAAATATCAAATAATTTTGGTATTACGTTGCGATGGAAGTTCGACTGCAAATTGCTGGTCGGTCCGTAATATAAATAAAACTAACCTGCGGATTGACTTGAATCTGTTCATCCATTTCCTGGATATACTGGTGTAGTTTGGTGCAAGCCGCCATCTGTTGTTCTAGGATGCACAACGTTTCCGGTGAGGCATACTTTTCAGGGCTGTCTAGGAATACCACCATGCCGTCTTTTTGGTTGATCATCGCGTAGATTTCTCCTTCTTCAATCTGAAACATATTAATTTAATTAATAATTAACTCTTTCATGCTACACAACAACTATAAGCTATTTAATATGCAAACTCCATTTTTTTAAATTAGTATCTTATAAAATATATCCACTGAGCACAATCCTCAGTTAATCTCATCAAGCTCTTACAAGCCTGGCAAGTGGTGTACAATTGGGGAGACCTATGTCCAGCAGTGGATTAGTATAGGCTGATGATGAGGATGATAATATATTATCAACCGACTTCCAAAAAGAAGGAGGTTCTCAATTCGTCTGTATGTTTTTTGTATGTTACGCTTTGTATGTTTTTTTAATCGATAGGGTACGTTTGCGAGATGGTCCCATTGTTATTTCATCGGGATCTGATAAGTATCTCCAGAGATATCACGATAAACGTCTCAAACTTGCTACTGAAACTGACTCTTACTCTTAATTATATTATTACCATGTTAAGAATGTAGGCCTCGGCCTGCGCCGGTCCTTGCAGATTGACTCTTGCTGCCACGTCGCTAAGGGACAGAGTCAGGAATGTTTTCGTCAGCCTCTGGATGTTCTTCTTGTACATAGAGCTAAGAACCTGAGGAGAAACATTCAGATCATATTAAGGATATCGCACACTAATGCCCATTCGCACTAAACCACAGACAGAATAATGAAATAGTACAAGTACAGAACATGCACTCCCTGATGGAAAAAAATGCGAAATTAAACCTAGGTACAACGACGGTAACATTCAAAAAACGCTACACGCCTCGAATGCAACCTTGAATTTGCGACACAGAATAAACAAATAGAACTAGGAAGCGCGTGTTGCGCGCCGTAAAATGTACCGTAAGTCCGCGCAGCAAGAGTGTATCACTCGGTCATCTCGCGGGCCGTCAGCTGTCTCTTTCTGTAGGGTTGAGTGTTGTGAGAAAACAGATCAAATAGTAAAGTGAAGGCGCGCGTCCGATCGAGAGTGCGCGTGATACTACTGACTGAACTTGCAGCCCACTGGCTGCCGCGTATGTACTTATATTTTCATAGCTGCAGCGAGGAGTGCGACAGGCCTGACTAAACTTAAAAATCGCCTAAGATTTCGAAATATCTCAATCAAAGCAACATCGGCAATCAAAAACTCAAAATATATCGTGCAGATAGGCTATATATATCTATTCTATGATCTATCCTAATGATCCTATTTCTATCTATATTTTGAGATTTTGGTAGCCAGATTCGTTTATTTTGTGATTTATATTGACAAGTAGGCGATTATTAAGCTCAGTGCAAACGGGCATAAGGCCCGTATTATAGAACGATATCCAAGCATTGTCCAGACTTGCATTATCAGTTTTGGTCACATCTCTAACGTGGAGATAAGTCCCTAAAACATCTCGTGGTAGGTAACAGGCGCAGTGCATTGACATGCACAATTCTGGCAGTGCAGAATATTGCATGCCGCTGTATCTGTAATAGGTAGACGTCATCGCTTACCATCAGGCGAGCGTCGTGCTTGTCCTGTTACCTTGCGGCATGTTATCCATGCATTGGATTGATCTACTAATTAAAGTCAGTCTCAGATTTCTTCTCTCATCTACCCGGGCTAGCGTGCCCAAGTCTTAAGTGCATCCAAGGTGTTAATCAAAAAAATTCTACTAAATCTTTTATAAAAAACCATAAGTACTAGAAATAAAGACTTATTATTATTTCAGTATTAATAAAGTACCTGATTGACTAATCCGAGATTCTTATCCCGAACGAATGTGTCCCGATGCTTGATGGCCGCATGCTGAGTGGTCGATAGTTCGTGATACGCCACTGACAGTGGCTTCAGGAAACGACACACTACTTGAGATGTGTATTTAGGCATGGGTAGCACCTGAAAAAAATTATAACTTTAACTTGGGAATCATTGTCATCCACTGTAAACTGGTAGGTATCTTCTAGGCAAGCGTACTACATCGTCAACCATATCGTCACTTAACCACAGAATCTCAGACCCGATAAGAAGTCAAGACGGGAGCCCACCAAACAAACGCACTGAGGTCGGTTAAAACTACGCCTCGCCGTGTAGAAATACGTTACACGCACACACATATAACGAAACTACGCCTTACCTTGTCAGGCGCGCGGAGTGTCACGGTATAATAATTTGCAATTTTTAAAGAAAAAATGCCGATTTGTGTTGTGAAAGGGTGTAAAATCGATCATCGAGCTTCGAGAAATAAAAAGCAGGATGGAATCACATTTTCATCACATCATCACAAAGTGTTTAATGCACGGCAACACTCACTAAGTGCACACATGTTTACGAAACCGGCCTCAGTGCGTTGTTCGACCGTGGGCGGAGGTCTTGACTTCTTATTTGGTCTGAGCATAGACTAAACAATAGAACTTTGAGCATAGCATAAACAATAGAACTTTGAGCACAGAATAAACAATAGAACTTAAAAGCCCCGTCGCTGCACTTTACGAGAACAGAACGCGGAAGTGCTCGCGCGCTGTACCTCACCATTCGTACTCAGCGACCCCTTATAAAAGGTGACCGTTTAAAAACTAAAATAAGGAATGAGCGCCATCGCCGCGCGTCCCTAGAAAATCTTCTTTAAAAACTTATAAATACATAAGTGCAATAATTTCTGAGTGTTGGCAAATTAGAATCAGAACTGCGTGAAGTGCATAATAGTATATTACGATACGTGTGACATACATTACATACATACATAGTAGTACATTTTTGAACGGCGTTAGACAACTTAAGTCACGATTATCGTATATTATTTTATAGCTGTCAGTGTGACATAAAACCGCACTTTACGCTTGCTACGCTTTTCCGTCAAATAGAAGATTCTTGCACGGCGTGAAGTTGGAACGTCGTGCAATAATCGACTATGTAAGTCACGGAAAAGCGTGCGTAAAGTGCGGGTTTAGGTCACACTGTGCTATAAAAAATATTAGACAGTGGGTGTGTATACTCTCATTTTGGGGTTTATTGTCTTTTTACAAGCTTTTATTTAACTTGCAATGTATGTATGTATGTATGTCACGTGTAATTTAAATAACGTAAGGGGAATGCAATTATCATTGTCAAAGAGGGTGAAACCGCAGGGCGCAGTCGGTAATAAAAATTATTTTACAAGCTTTTATTTAACTTGCAATGTATGTATGTATTTATGTATGTATGTATGTCACTATGTATGTTCGGGTGGAATCTTGGAAGCTAAATTAGACCCACTTCACGATGTCCGCTTGGACTCAAATTTGGTGTACTTATGTATCTTCGGTGACAATACAATGATATGGTACCATGGAGCTGGTCTGATGATGGAGACGGAAGGTGGCCACCGCATCTCTGTGATAAAACAACATAACCCCACCGAGTTTGGGCTCGATTGATTTGTCTTGAAAAGAACTTTACACCTAGATGATATCCAGGATCTGATGATAAAGCTGGAAGGTGGCTACGGCATCTCTGTGATAAATCAACATAACCCTACCGAGTTTGGGCTCGATTGATTCGTCTTGAAGAGAACTTTACACCTAGATGATATCCAGGGCCTGATGATGAAGCTGGAAGGTAGCCACGGAATCTCTGTGATAAAACAACAAAACCCTACCGAGTTTGGGCTCGATTGATTCGTCCTGAAGATAACTTTACACCTAGATGATATTTAGCGACTGGTGATGAAGTTGGAAGGTGTCCACGGCATCTCTGTGATAAAATAACGTAACCCTAGCGAATTTGTGTTCAAATGATTCGTCTTGAAGAGCACTTTACACTTAAACGATATCCAGGATCTGATGATGAAGCTGTAAGGTGGCCATGGCATTTCTGTTATAAAGCAACATAGCCCCACCGAGTCGATTGATTTTCCTTGAAGAGCACTTTACCCATAATGACATCAAATATCCGTGGAATATTTAAAAACATTACGCCTTCTCTTAAATACTTAGGTAGTAGGTAGGTAGTCGGTATACCTACCTACTAAAAAGTAAAATATAAATTATAAGTAAAAAATATTTGTAAAAACAAGTTTTTATCTGGGACAATGAACTAAAATTTTAAAAATAAATTCTAGTAAGTATTTGGCGTGTAGGTACTTCTCTATCTACATTTTTAAAAGCTTGAGGCACTGAAGTTTAGTAATTACCTAGCCTGAAAAACGGGTCTTGCACGCCAAATACTTACTAGAATAGTAGTACATTGTCCCAGATAAAAGCTTGCTTTTAAAAATATTTTTTTCTTATAACTTAATTGCTAAAATAGTAGCTTCCCTGAACTATCGCCTACTCCTGAGAAATACCCTACTCATAAAATATAAATAATCGTTAAAATCAGTTGGTAATTGAAAACAAAATCAAATAATATACACACAAACTAAAGCTATATTTACTAAGTACTTACTTTTCCATTTAAAATGAACGAGACAAGAATGTACTTCTTATAAGCCTCCAGCATAATATGAGACACCACCATAGCTGGGACTGTGACAACCACTTCAAAGAAGTAAAGTGCTCGGTCGTAATTCTTCATCGCTGTGTATATCATGCCCCCATAGTAGTAGTATAGGAGGAAATGTTTGGAATCGTTGTTGCCACCCATCTGGAAATAAAATAGATAATATTACTAATAAAACATGCTTGAACCAAAACTCTACTAGACTCCTGTGGCACAGAAGAGATACCTCCTGGCTCCATCATCAACCCTTTCTTACTAAGACCAATCTATTGGAATAGTTAAAATGAAGCCCACACTCAAAGAGTTTTACTAGTACCGCTAAAGAGTTCTACTATCCATCCTCAGATCAGCTCTAAGATACCAAATTATTAGTATTATCATTCAAACTACACATTGACAAACATACATAAAATCACAACTATGTACTTCTTTCCACATGCTACGACCCTGACATACCTCCACATATTTACTGTAGCACTCAAGATCCTGAAGAAGGCCTCCGGATGAGGCCGAAACATATGTCGATCGTTATATCGACATCGCGTAAGTCACGTTAAATTCCCGTTTTTAAATCTATATATTTACAGTAGGTTAAAAATTGAATTGTAAGATTTTATCACATTGTTTGTTAATAATACTTTATTCTGAGGTAATACATAGTTACAAATGAAACTAAAAAAAGATTGTTAAAAAAGAGATAAAAGGATTTATATTAGAACATGCTGACCCATTCTCAAGTTTGGCCATGAGTAAGGTGCAAAGTACACTGACAGGATTAAATAAAAACTGGCCAAGTGCAAGTCGGACTCGCACTCGTAGGGTTCTGTAACACAGTTAAGTATTCCATAACTATGATTTTTCGCAACTACAAAATTAACTTTGTTTTTCATAGTGTTTGTATGAAAAACAAAGTTATCTTTGAGGTCGCCATATCTCTAAAACTGCTGACTGTATCTCGTTTAAACCAATTTTCATTGTTAGTTTTTATTGAGATCTACAGCATATATTTTTTTTCAGATTTTTCACTCCCATACATTAAAAGTTAAAGGGGGGGGGACACACATTTGATGGGGGATGTAAGGGAGCACAAAGGGATGTAAGGGAGCACAAATACGACCTCGGTGCTCCCAGCCAACCTCACCTGCCCGTGGTGCATCCTGCTGACCAACAGACGGGGCTCTGGCGACCGACAAATGGCGGTATAACCATTTCATATCTATGGCGTAGCCAAATTCTACAGGCCGGTGACGGGCAGCAGCGTCACCGGTGCGAGAAGCTACGTCCTGCGATCGCCAACACGCCTGCCCAGCATGGCGATTATGGCATATCCCTCCCAAGGGATGAAACCAAAATGGAAAGTCACATTAAGCCGCGGCCCCCAGTTCCCGGCCGCCCTGCTATTCCTGACCACGGCGGCGGTCACAGTAACGGCAGGGCAGGGGGTGCTAAGAATCCCCGGGTTACGGTAGGCCGCCAGAACAAACTGACCCTCGCAACGTACAATGGACGCACGATTCGGCTGGACGATCATCTGGCGCAGCTAGAAGGGGAGCTGAAACACATAAGATGGCACATTCTGGGGTTATGTGAAGTCCGAAGACAGGGAGAGGACACCATAACCTTAGAATCGGGCCATCTTATGTACTACAGAGAAGGAGATCAGCCATCCCAAGGCGGCGTCGAGTTTCTGGTCAACAAGGTTCTCAGTGACAACACTGTAGAAATCTCCAGTGTGTCGACCAGGGTAGCGTACCTTATAATTAAGTTAACCAAGAGGTACAGCCTCAAGGTTATCCAGGTCTACGCACCGACCTCGACACACTTGGATAATGAGGTGGAGAGCATGTATGAAGATATCTCCAGAGCTTTACACACCACCTCCAAGGCTCACTACAATGTTGTCATGGGAGACTTTAACGCTAAAGTGGGAGTACAAACTTGCGGCGAATCGTCTATAGGACCACACGGATTTGGGAGTAGGAATCACAGAGGACAAATGCTCGTCAATTTCCTCGAGAGAGAGGGGCTTTTCTTGATGAACTCGTTCTTCAAGAAACAGCCCCAAAGGAAATGGACGTGGCAAAGCCCCGACTTTGTGACTAAAAACGAGATTGACTTCATCATTACGGACAAACGGCGCATATTCAGAGACGTCTCAGTGATCACTAGGTTTAATACTGGAAGTGGTCACCGACTTGTACGAGGCACTCTAGATATCGACTTTAAAGCCGAGAGATTCCGATTGATGAAGTCTACGCTCCGTCCGAACCTACTCCAAACCGTTGTTGGGTCCGAAACATTCCAATTAAAATTGGAAAATCGATTCGCTGCCTTGGAAACCACAGATGACGTAGACCAGAAACTCGAAGAAGTGGTGGAAATCCTCAGGGATGAAGGGACGAAGTTTTGCGAGAGCAAGCGTACGGGCAAAAAGTCCAAACTCTCGGCAGAAACACTTCGGCTAATGGAAGAGAGACGAACAGACCCTTTGTCAGCTTTGTCAACTAACCTGGTGCGCAACAAATCCATAAAGAAGCTGGTACGACGCGACCTCCGATCCTCTAACACGCTCTTGATTAAAGAATCAATTGAGCAGAATCGGGGGTCGAAAGTGTTCGTCTAGCCTCTGGGTAGAAGCCCCTCACAAAGCTGACAACGTCAATGGGGAACGTCGTCGCATCCAAGCCGGAGATTCTGTCGGAAGTTGAAGACTTCTACGGCAAGCTCTACGCATCGCATGCTTCAAGGCCCGAACCCGATACTGAGGATTCTAGAGCCACCTTAACCCGCCACTTCACAGAAGATCTGCCCGAAATTAGCCGAGATGAAATCGTGATGGCCCTTAAACAACTCAAAAATGGAAAAGCCCCAGGAGAAGACGGAATCACAACGGAGCTTTTAAAAGCCGGAGGAGCTCCAGCAGTTCAACAGCTTCAGCAGCTATTTAATTCCGTTCTTTTTACTGGGAGAACTCCACAGGCATGGAACAGAAGCATGGTGGTTTTGTTTTTCAAAAAAGGAGACAAAACCCTATTGAAATACTATCGCCCGATTTCGCTTCTGAGTCATGTCTACAAGCTGTTTTCAAGGGTCATCACGAACCGTCTTGCGCGAAGACTCGACGAGTATCAACCTCCGGAACAGGACGGGTTTCGAAGCGGTTACGGCACCATAGACCACATCCACACGGTGCGGCAGATCGTACAGAAGACCGAAGAGTATAATCGGCCCCTGTGCTTAGCATTTGTGGACTATGAGAAGGCCTTTGACTCAATCGAAACCTGGTCTGTTCTCGAGTCCTTGCAGCGTTGCCAAGTCGACTGGCGATATATCGAAGTGATGAGATGTCTATATAATGCCGCAACGATGACTGTACAAGTACAGAACCAGCGAACTAAACATGTCCACCTGCGTCGAGGAGTGAGACAGGGGGACGTCATATCCCCGAAACTGTTCACTAACGCCTTGGAGGATATGTTTAAGACGCTGGACTGGAAAGATCGTGGCATTAACATCAACGGCAGGTACATCTCTCACTTACAATTCGCAGATGACATCGTCATTATGGCAGAGACGCTGCAGGACCTACAAAGGATGTTGAATGGCCTAGCTGATTCTTCTCGTAGCATCGGTCTCCGGATGAATTTGGACAAAACCAAAGTCATGTACAACGAGCACGTTGTTCCGGAACCGATTGCCGTAGATGGAATCCCACTCGAAGGTGTCACTAAGTATGTTTACCTAGGGCAAACGCTCCAACTAGGCAAACATAACTTCGAGAAGGAAATCCAGAGAAGAATTCAGCTGGGCTGGGCAGCATTCGGAAAACTCCGTCGAGTCTTCTCGTCGCCTATACCACAGTGTCTAAAGACAAAAGTCTTTAACCAGTGCGTCCTACCTGTGATGACATACGGAGCCGAGACGTGGACACTCACAGTCCGACTGGTCCACCAGTTTAAAGTCGCTCCGCGAGCTATGGAGAGAGCTATGCTCGGTATTTCTCTGCGGGATCGAATCCGGAACGAAGTAATTCGCCAGAGAACTAAAGTTATCGACATAGCTCAACGGATTAGCAAGCTGAAGTGGCAGTGGGCTGGTCATATCTGCCGCAGGACTGATAACCGTTGGGGCAGACTTGTCCTAGAGTGGAGACCGCGAATCGGCAAACGTAGCGTAGGACGTCCTGTGACCAGGTGGAGCGACGACATACGCAAAGCGGTGGGCAGTGACTGGAAGAGAAGAGCCGAAGATCGAACTCAGTGGCGCATCTTGGGAGAGGCCTATGTCCAGCAGTGGTACAGGCTGATGATGATGATGGACACACATTTTACCACTTTAGACGCGCCTCCGCGATCTTTCAAATTATTGACTTTGAGAAAAAATGATTTTAGGAACCTCAATGTCATTTTTGAAGACCTATCCGTAGACATAGATCCATTACACGTATAGGTTTAAAGAATTTTTGTTTTTTTTTGTTTCAGTTCCATGTATGGGATGCCCCCCCTTAAACTTTTATATTTTTTTATTTTTGTATAAAAATCGGAAAGCGGTTCACAGAATACATCTACCTACCAAGTTTTAATTCTGTAGTCCTAACAGTTTTGGAATAAAATGGCTGTGACATACGGACGGACAGACAGACAGACATGACGAATCTATAAGTGTTCCGTTTTTTGCTATGTGGCTACGGAACCCTAAAAAGACAAACTCGAAGCTTATTTACTACCTAAATTTATTTTTCACCCCGTTTGCAAAAAGGGTTGTTGTAAGTTGTAATGTGTAGAATACTCTAGATTGCTAAAATTTACAATCTACAGTGCAAGCAGCTATTAAAATTAAATAATAAGATGTACATATTTACCTCCGATCCAATGCCAGTGATATCTGTATCCAAAAACTCAACAGCTGGTTTCATGCATTTAGAAAGTAAACACAGTTGACAAAGGTCTGCATGGATTGATGTTAACTGTGAGTCAAACAACTGAATCTTTCTTATTGCCTTCTTCAGTATTTCTATGCCTCGAATAGGTTGCTTTATATCCACTAAGTGGTTTGTGAGTTGGTGACAGAGTTCAGCATCTGTAGAAGAAAATTAACGAGTGTAAATGTGAAAGTTAATACTGTGCATAGCAATAGACTTAGGGTGAAGTTCACAGACTTATACATTACCTTATACTTTACCATACATACCCATACACATTTAAAGAACTCATTGGACATTCAGAACATAATTTATTATTGGTTTTGTGAATAATCATAGTGCAACTCATAAGTCAGTATATTTTACTCTATGACAAGATGAACCGGACACCTTTTTAGGGTTCCGTACCCAAAAAGAAAATAGGAACCGTTATAGGATCACTTTCTTGTCTGTTTGTCTGTGCATCTGTCAAGACCCTTTTTCTCAGGAATGCATAGAATTAAAATTGATATTTACAACATTCACTAAGGTCTAGTCTCTTTCAGCTGGAAAAATCAAACATGTCAATGTGATCAAAAGATATGACCGTTATGACACTATTTTAGCATATTTTGCAATTTTACATTGACCTGGAGTCCACAATAATGTGTGGAAGGACGAAAAGGATACCTTTGACCAGCAGTGTGGGACACACCAAGCTTAAATGAAATTGTTAATTTAGTCGAATAAGACATTCAGAACACTATTTATATTTATATAGCCATACTGATCTCTGAGTCAAGGTAATGACTAGTCGTATAGTGATTGGAAATCAGTCAGTACTACTGATAGTAGACTATTGACTTCCATTACCTATTTTTACAGCTATTTGTTTCCTGGTCCTATTTGATTTGTACTTACATAAATCAGGAGCAAATCTGACTTGTTCCCCAATGCAGTTGTTTATAAATTCTTGTATTTGATGAAACATAGTTGACCTGTCCACTTCAGCATTGCCCTGGAATCAACACCAATGTTTCTAAAGTCAGTTTGTTAGATGTTTCTGATCCTTTTACAACTTGATTGAATTTACTAAGGATAACATATAACTGTACACAAGGATAGTCATACATATTTTTTTATTAAATTATAAATTGGATTTGTATCTATATGCTTGGACTTGATGTTATGTACCTACTAAAATATAATAAAACACATCAGCTATCTGATTTTCAATTCTAAGAAATTTACCTTTTAAAACGAAATGTCTAATATAATACTTACCGGATTATTAGAGAACTTAGCGACAAGGACCGCTAGCACACCTAACGAATGCTGCTGAATATCAAGGGTTTCAAGCACTGTAGAAAGATGAGCGCTGTTTCTCTGCAAAACTTCGTCAGATTTGCCGATGCAATCGCATAAATCGCGAAAGCTCCCTGAACATAAAAGTAAGCGTTAAATAGCATATTATTCGACACAAATTATGACCAATATCAACCTAAATTAACAAAAATAACGAACCTGAGGCTGACAATGTACGCACATTGTTGACAAATTGCTCCAACGGTGAAGCCATCTCAAAGGCAGACTTTTCAGAAATATTAGGTAGGTAGGTCTTTAATTAAACACGCTGCTATTTAATTTTATATCAATAAAATAGACTCGCCGATGACGAACCCAAAGAGAATATAAATACTACGTGCCGAACCGAAAGCCGATTCATTTCACAGAATAAGCCAATTTATTTAGTGGCCATGCCAACTGCGAGTCGATCTCCCACAAGTAGGGTTCCGACGGAACAAAGTTAATTTGCCATGAAAAAATGAAAATTATGAATGAAATGAAAAAATGTATGGGGACCCCCTATAATTTTTTTAAATTAATTTAGTTTTTATTAGGGTGCGTACAGACTATGTAACATAACATGTTATAAAATGGTTTTTTATCATGTTTCTGATAATGTGGACACGAAATGTTACAAAACATAATATTATAAAAATTTATTATAACATTCCGTGTCCACATTATCTGAATCATGTTAAATAACAATGTTATAACATGTTATGTTACATAGTCTGTACGCACCTTTACCCGATGTTATAGCAACCATCTTAATACACACTATAGGCAAATTTCAAGTCACTTTATTATGGTATGGACTGTAAAACAGTGGTAATGCATACTTTGTGAAGATTTTAAGTGGTAGAAATGTACTTTAAGTGACATTGAGTGGGCGGTGCGGTTAGAGGCGGGGTTGGAGGAGGGGTAGGAGAGGGAGGGGAAAAACCCCCTCCTTAAAGGAAAAGTTTAAGGCTAG
The DNA here is from genome assembly GCA_954871355.1 of Cabera pusaria. Lineage (NCBI taxonomy): Eukaryota > Metazoa > Arthropoda > Insecta > Lepidoptera > Geometridae > Cabera > Cabera pusaria. The sequence continues at coordinate 20,300,586 of OX940888.1, forward strand.
AAAGAGGGAGTGGGGGTTAGAGGTGGATCAATGCGCTATGCACGGAGAAACGTGGAAACATAGTTGACGAGAACATTTTCTTTATATTTTCATAAAGAAAATTTTATACGAAAATTAATTGAAATTTCTATACCAATAAATTTTAAGGACATTTTACAGACAAGGTCTTCTGTATCTTCATTTAAACGCTATGGCATCGGTTCTGGTGTCGCCCGGCCGCTGCTGCGGCCCCCCTCCTCGCTACGCTCGTCGGAGCACGTTACGCAGTGGTCGCTGTTTTCTATATTGCCTAAAAAAAAATTATTAGTTTTCTGAAATTAAATTACGCTTTAACCATTCGTTTGTGCAAGTTATTCACCAGATGGCGCTATTTTGTATGAAAATTTCATATTTTCTAAAATTGATTACGCAATAAACATTCGTTTTCGAAATTTAAAAAAATATATTCAGGCTTCATATACTTAAAATAAAATTTCCACTAAAAAAAACCTGGCTCCCAACAGCTTATTTTATTTTTTTCTCACTTACGAAAATTTTGACTTCATAGCAGGTATAACGGAACGTTGAATTTGCGTTGTTGTGATTAGCTATACATATATAGAATATATATATACTATATATATATAGAAAATTTCAAGTATCTACCTATTACGGTTAAGGAGAAACAGCCCTGTGAAATGAGGACGGACGGACAGTGAAGTCTCAGTAATAACTTAAGTTACTTTGATCACTTTGGTACCCTTTCTTTGGGTACGGAACCCTAAAACTTAAATCACATCAAACATCTCAGACAACATTGACAACAATTAATATTGACACTGACATTTATAGTAAAAATAACGTAGACAGCAAAGAGTTTTGATGACATGACTTTGACATTTACAAACGGCAAACCGCTGTCAAGTGTCAGAGGAGTTGTCATTGTCATGGCAATGGTGTCAAACTGCCAATCCATGTCATACAGCGCTCAAAATAATAATATTTTAAATAATTTCTATTTCCCTTCCTGTATTATTTTAAAGAATTGATAAATCAATTAATAACAGTATTCTTTAAACAAAACATTATTATTTCATAATTTATTACATTACACCAGTCTACCGCTGATATGGCTATCCTACATAGAGCGCTGTTTACTTGGTTCATATTCCTTGTGTTTTTGATTTTGCTATGCCTACGCCTGGAATCTAGAACCCACTGGAACTGGTTTATAGTTTTCATTCCGATGTGGGTTTACGACAGCATTCTGCTAATATACGTACTGTTTCACATGGTTTCCCACTGTAGAAATGGCATTGAAAGATTTAGGGGGACCATCAACAAGAACGTGTGGTATATAGCAGCGATAGGCCTCAAAATGGGGGCTCAGATCATTATTTGCATCAAACTGGAGTATAATAGAGGCAACCTCCCAATATACGTGGTGATGACGCCGATATGGATGCTACTGCCGGTGCTCTGTGTGGAAGTGTTTATGCATCTTATAAAACATTCGAGTGGGAGCAGTCGATACTAAAATCTACCTAGTCTATGAGAAGGTACGAAATCGTGGGTGTTCTAGACTAAAATTTACTAAACTGTGGCATTTACATGTGACCTGTGATAAATATAAAACTTGGCAACAGTTCATTGTCAACGTCTAGGTGTTTGCACTTGTGAAAACAGTAGTTCCTGCGTCACATAGTGGGCTGATATAACTATTCTGGAAATATAATCAATTCGTAAAAATGTCTATGTTCCACGAAAGTCCTGGAATGTTAAAAAATTTAGTGGTGACAGAAGTGCCAGCAGGATCTACGGCAGTGTTGGAATGTAACAGCAATGACTTTGATCATAACTTCATGTTTTGGCTGTATGATCAGAATAAAGTGATTGGCCCGGGCAACCCTCTAGATGAGCAGAAGTACAAGTATGAAGTCTTATCGGGGAAGCTTCATATTGATGTGAGTATGTTACATTAAACTAGCTGTGCCCTGCGATTTGTCCATGTTTAATTCGAGATATAAACTGTCCTCTTGAATATCTCTTATCTATTGATGAAAACCACATTAAAGTCAGTTGTATAGTTTAAAAGATCTAAGCGTACAACAGTGGGAAGTGCCTTTGTTTTATACTATGTGTAAAGATTTGTTATAACATTTTGGTTCTACTTTTGTAATCTGAACCGCAAAGGAATGGAACACAAGGCCAGCTGACTTGTTTCTGAGTAGCTATATCTTGGGTCTCTTCAAGTCTAGAGTGAACAGGTATCTTCTAGGCAAGCATGCTACACCCTCCATCGCATCGTCTCTTTCCTCCAGGTGAGATAGTGGTCAAATGCTTGCCTATCTGTAAAAAAAAATCTTTGGAAAATTTATTGGATGGCAAGTTCGCTTATTTTTAACTGACTTAAAAAAAAGTATGTTTCTCAATTTGTTCGTGGTTAACTTCTTCGTTTATGAACCGATTTTGATTATTCTTTTTTTGTTGGGAAGGAGATATCCCAAGAATGGTACCATGGTAATTTTATCGAGGTCTGATAAGTACCTCCAAAGATATGGATATAAACACCTCAAAATTGGTACTGAAAATTGATAGCGCAGCATTGAAGTCGGTTATTTTTAGTTTTTTAAACAATCTTATATATTATATACCTTTTATCTACTTCAAATTCATATCTGAGTTTGGAAGTTCAAATTATTATTATCAATTCCAGAATGTGTCACCGCAAGAATCAGGTTTCTACAAATGCATATCCAAGAAACTAGATGGCACAAGCTACTCTGTGGGAGAGATTGAAATGTTAGTCTCTGGAGGGTCATTTTCAGCAATGGATGGGGTGAAACTGGTAGCCATTGTGGTTTCCATTATTGTGATCATTAGCTGTGCTGTTCTCTATTGGAGATTGAGAAAAGACTGGAAGAGATATGAAGGCCGTGTGGCTATTCCAGGTAAATAATGTCAACTCATAAACTTTCTTTACCTGACTCTCTGTTACTGGTTATGGGTTAAGGTTTAGGTGTCATCAAGTATTTTTTTTCTTTCTTTTAGGCATAGTTTGAAAACTGACTTTTATTATTATTCTAAACTAACTGGCCTCTCTCTCCTGCTGTTAAGTATTTATTCAAAATAGATACAACTATTTTTGTAAATTCTTAAACACAATCCAAAATTTCATCATACCGACGGGACTTGAACCCACAACCTCCGGAATAACATGTTCCGGTGCTTTGCCATTTAAGCCATGGTGCGAAGTATCATTAGTATCATTACGAAATTAGTGGATTGCATTTGTTAACCCAATTATGCTAACAAAGGTGTTAGGGATCGACATTTCAATATAACGCCATCTATGGGACGTTTACCTAACTAAGCGTTTATAGACGGCGTGAAATGCCGAAAAAAACAGGTTTCTTGTATGGGGACCCTCTATTATTTTTAACTTCATTCTGGTTTTAGTATTTGTTGTTATAGCGGCTACAGAAATACATCATCTGTGAAAATTTCAACTGTCTAACTATCACGGTTCATGTGATACAGCCTGGTGACAGATGGACGGATAGACAGACAGACAGGCGGACAGCGGAGTCTTAGTAATAGGGTACCGTTTAACTCTTTGGGTACGGAACCCTAAAAACGGTTGCATTGATCGTGGTCACAAGAAGACACAATCATGATCAATGCAATTTGGTCAACACGTCGAGTTAAATAAAATTATTATTTCAGCACGATAAGTCCCGTATCGAAAATCTGGATAGTTACGTATATTAAAATACGTAACTATCCAGATTTTCGATTCACAGAATGCTTCATGACAATAATTAGTCTAGTTAATCGAGTTTCCACGAGTTTTAGTTCACATAGCAAATTAATTATTGCTGACATTTTTTTTACATTTCACAGTGGATGACACAGAAGATGATGATGGCGAAGACATATACAATCCCACTACTACAACTACTCCCATCAGTCAAAATGTAGCCAGCCCAAAGCGAAATCTGTCTTCAGAACATCTCATATATGGCATTGATAATCAAGGCTTAGACACCGACTTCAATTCAGTGTTTGAAAATATTCAAATTAAATCTCCCACACCTCAGCGGAGTTTGATCTAATATTAATACAAAATATTGTCACTCTGTATCCATATAAGTACTTAACTCAAAATAAAGTATTGCCGCGAAATAATTCCAAATATCTATGTGGCAAAAGTTAAAAGTATGGTCGAAATGATAGCTTTGGTTTAACAGCAAACCATAATTATACCATGGTTGGGCCACACCACAAGCTTCTGAGTGCCTAGTGTGAGTTTTTTTATATCTTCTCAAATGCAGATGTGTATGAAAATTACAATGTTACCTATTATGCGCACTAGATGGCGCTTTTTAATTACCATCAATTATCTGAATTTACTTTAATGTGATTGTGTAAGTAAACAAATCAAAAGAAACTTGCACTAGGCGCGCTATTTCTACTAGAGTTGAGGTATAATGTATGTAGAACATATGAGTTAGTTGAATTGTTTGCTTTAATTAAATTCTAATAAGAATTATTGCTGACATAAGTTTATATTTGGTCTATTTTAAAACATAGTATATTTTAAAATAGACCAAATATAAACTTATTTCTGTGTAGATGATACGTTAGATTACATTTTCTAAATTTCTACAACGGTTTTTTTTTGTCATCACCCTCTGTTTATCCTGCTGCTATTGCTAATGCAGCGCGTTTTTACTCTTATTATTATTATTTTTTATCCTTGTCCTTGTCATATATATATTATTTTCCTAATTTACAAATGGTTATGTCAGTGACCTTAATAATATTATACTATGAAAGATTATGTAATATGTAGTTAGATATTGTAAATATTCAGCTTAGAGTTAATTAGAATTATAGAGTTTATTTTGTACAGCTTTGGTTCAAAATGGCCAATAAAATGAAAATTATTATTACACTAGTTTCATTAACTAAAACCATGTCGTTTTCCTTTATTGCATGAATTAACGTGACCATCAACTTATGACAGTGATGTGAGCAGAGTTTAAATCGTGAGTCCGAACTTGGTAATAGCACAGAACATTCTGTGGCAATAGCTGACTTACTAGAGATTATAGAGACTTATTATGAAATCGGTTACTAAAGCCCCTTACATACCACCATCATGCGATTCGCTTTTTTGGACGTGTCTGTTATTTTTGGGTGATTCCTGAATTTATAAATATAACCATAGAACGTGACGATGCGATGCGGTCTATGTCGGGCCCATCTTCCATATTGCCTCGCACCGACCATCATACCCTATATTATTATTATTTTTTATCCTTGGTCATATATATATTATTTTCCTAATTTACAAATGGTTATGTCAGTGACCATAATAATATTATACTATGAAAGATTATGTAATATGTTGTTAGATATTGTAAATAGTCAGCTTAGAGTTAATTAGAATTATAGAGTTAATTTTGTACTTCACACATGTCTCCGTTTTACTGTTCCGTTTTATCGAGTACGTTTTTTTTCCTCGATGGCATATGTAGTTGTATGAGCGACTTCACACATGGCACAGTATTCTGTATAATAAAATGTATGTAAAAAATGTACACGATAAAACGGAACAGTAAAACGGAGACATGTGTGAACGGGGGGTAACTGGACGAACCGATCAGCGATAGGTCTTTATTCGGTGGGTAGTTCCAGCCATGGCCAAAACCTAACATTAGTGGTTACCCGTTTAGGTCTTGCATGTAAGCAGTAAGCACTATTTACCTCCATTTTACTCTACCAAAAGTATTATATTGGTATAGATTTTAAACAGCCGTTTGTTATAATCATATCAATATACTACTATCGCAGTTTTAGATTGTAAATCTGTGCTACTATTTTGGTAGCTGCGTCATTTTGAGTAAATAAAAATTAAGAATAAGCCGCCGTTATCGATTTGGATCGTAATATGACGCCTTCAATGCTTTTATCAACCGACTTCCAAAAAGGAGGTTCTCAATTTGTCTGTTTTAACTAATTTTTTTTGTATGTATGTTACGCGATTACTCCGACAATTGTGAACCTAATTGAATTATTATTTTTTTAATCAGTAGGGTACATTTTGTAATAAAAAAATTTGGTTATAAAAATATATATGTTACTGGTTGTAACATGAAGGTTATAGAGTATAAAAAGCTAAAAATTAATGTTAGGTAGACAGTATTTATGAATATCGAGCGCCCTTGTTCTACCAAGATCTAAAACTTACCAGGATAAATCAGCGGTGTCATTGAGACTTTTAATCTCGGACCGGGGGACAGGCAAATGATATAACACTGTTTTGGGAATGTATGACAAATTTTAATACTTCAAAACGTCCCTTACCTCCAAAGTGAGTTACATTACTTAGTTAAAGCCGCAATACTATGTCTAAACATTTGACTATAAATACCATTCGGTTTTCGTTACTTTTTAGGTTAATTTATTTTACATTTTACTACTGAAATTTGGTTATTGTCTTTCTTGCATCTTGCGAATATGAAATTAAAGTTTTAAGGGTAATAAAAAGAGTTATAATGAAATTAGCTTAGCTGCAGCGTCCGGTGGCGTCTGAGCACACCACTCTAAACAGACGTCATTCATCGTCGCACCAACAGCTCAAAACTACGACGACATCCAAACGGTGTGCGTCGCACAAACACCTCAAACTAACGACGTCTTCCAGCGTCGAACAAACAGTTGACGACACCCATAGTCGCCCAAACAGTTGACGACAGTCGCCCAAACAGCGCCAAAAGGCTGTAACCAAAAATCCGATTGTAATTTGTCGCCATGAAGGATGACGCGAAACATTTTAGGTTATCAAAAATTGACTCACCGCAAAATCACGACGTAATCATATGGCACTACGCCATAAGCACGCCGAGTATTATCGCAAGGGCGATTTGGAATACGGATTCACTTAATTGAATCCGATTTATAAAATTTTCTAAAAAATGAGCCCTTTGTATGCCTAGGGGCAAGAAAAAGTGACGTCTCCGATCGAGAATTGACAGATGTCAAAGTCATTTTTTTTTTGAAAGATTGTCTATAGGATATTGAATGATCTACAGACCAAGTAATAACTCGATTATTTAAAATCGACTAAAAATGGCTAAATACGAAAATGTTCTAAATTATTTAAAACCAAAAGGTAATTTTGTCAGTCTTAGAAGCTGAAATGTGCTTCCAAACGAAAAATATGTAACGAGTCGAAATACCTCGTTACAGTACATACCTTCCCAAAAAAAAATAAAAGAATGAAACTTCTTTTATTTTTGAGAAGAACTCCCAAAAAATTCCTAATAAAAACTTATTCAAAAAAAATTAATAAACAGAAAATATTCCACCACCAAAATATGAAATTTATTCAAACGAAAAGAAGACACTAATAAAGCATAACGTTAAATCAGTTAAGCTTCTAGCCACTGACTAAGTTGCTCTAGAAAAACAAGTTATAAAAACTTTCTAACAAAGTGAAAAACAATGTAAAGGTTTACCAAAACTAATCCATCAATATGACTCAATCCTAAAATCCATCACAAATTAATTATACTCAAGAGTGGATAAGCACCATAGCCTCCATCTACCTATCTGTATTACAAACCAAATAAATATTTCTGAAATATTTAACAAAAGTGTAGATAAGCACCATCGCCTCTATCTTTTATAATCTCAGAACGATTCTAACTAAATTAAAAGGTAATAACAAAGGTTATCCATATTGTAGTACGGTTAAGCATTAGCTGCCGACTTTAGATAATTATTCACTGCAAACGATTCAGTGAACAAGTTTTCAATGAAAAAGTTGAACAACAAGTTCAAATTATTCTCATAAAAATAGAGAACCAAAAATAATAAGTAGTGACTGGCTCAACTCTACCGACTTTCCGAACACTAACAAATTAATAAAAGGGTTTGTCAAAAAGACCAAAAATTGTATATTGTGACCGGCTCAACACCACCGACATTCCGTGCACAAAAACAAGTTAACAAAAGTTTGTTGGGAAAACAACAAAGTTGTATTGTGACCGGCTCAACACCACCGACTTTCCGTTCACAATATCTAAAGTTTCCAACGCTTGAACCAAAAATGTCAAAGCGAGGAAAAAATGAAGAGTAAAAAATTACCCAAAAAGGTTAACTGAGACAAAAGCTCAAAAGAGTCAAATCCGAGAGGCAAATCCGGGTAAAAATTATATAGAGCTCTAAGTGTCAAATCCAAGTCTTAGGTCTACAACAAACACAAACTAAATAATCTAAATAATATATAACATGCTTCACAAAGACTGAAACACATTTATATTAAAAATGTATTTACACTATGTGCAGGCTATTTGAAAAGTGGAAAGCTTTTCATAGCAATCTAAAACAATATTTATACTAGAAAAGTGGAAAACTTCTCAAAGTATCTAAAAGAAAGTTGAGTACTTGAAAAGTGAAAAGCTTTTCAAAGTAACCAAAATAATAAAATATACAAAAATATACATAAGATCTTTTGATGCCAAGAAAATTTCTAAAAGAAAATATAATCGTTAGATGTAGCTTTTAAAGTTGGGTAAAAGTTTAAAATTAGGATAAAAGTATCAAAAATAATATGAAGGTATCAAAAATAGAATATAAGTTCCAAAAATAGACCTAAGTTAGGTTTAGTATATTTAAAGTTGTATTTCAATAAAGTGTTGGTTTCCTTTCAGATAATCATCTTTCATCTTGAACGTCTTCTTTCATACATCAAATCTCATTCTTCCACAAGCAACGTTCCTCCCAAGCAGAATATCAAAACAAATCTAAATAAAGAGTTAAATCCAAAAATGAAAATTTTAATATTTAATTATATCTTTAACATGATAACGTCCAGTACTTGTTTTATTAAATTCCTTTAGTACATAAACATTAGGAGAAATTCTCTCTACAATTTTACATTTAATAAACTTAGGTGCTAATTTAGCCGAAAAATATGCAGGTGCATTTGACTGTACAAAACTTCTACGCCAAACTACATCACCGACATCAAAAGAAATGACTTTTCTTCCCCTATTATAATAAAGAGCATTACGCTTATAAGCTTTCAAAAGATAAGCTTGAACTTTAACAAAAACTTCACTAAGTGAATTTAAAGAGTGAGCATAAGTATCTCTGGTACCAAGCTCAAGTTGATCTAAGTTATCAAAAGAGTTACTAAAACGGTGCAAAGATGCATCAAAAATAAGTTCTCTACCGAACATCAAAAAGTTAGGAGTGTACTCTGTAGCAAGATTTACACTACTATTTAAAGCTAATTGGACATGAGGCAAAAACCTTGACCAAGTTCGATGATCATTTTTAACAAAACAAGAAATACATGTTTCTATTGTCTTATTATATCTTTCTACTGGATTATTCTGTGGAGTGTATAGTGCATTATAAAATATTTTAGTGATGTTGAAATTTTTTAAGAAATCTACAAAATATTTAGATATAAATTGGGGTCCGTTGTCGGCCACTAAAATTTTAGGTACACCAAATTTAAGAAATATTTCTTTTTCAAAGATTTTACAAATTACTTTAGAAGTAGCATTTATCATAGGAAATATCCAACAATATTTAGTAAAAACATCTACAATTGAAAGAATGAATCTATGTCCAGAATAAGATTTAGGTAAAATCCCAATAATATCAACGGATAACATTACCATAGGTTGATCAACTTTCTTAGGGTTAACCATCTTACCAGCAGGAGCAGAAGTTGAATGTTTATAAGCTTTACAAATGTCGCAAGAAGAAATATATCTTTGAACGTCTCCGAACATTCCTTTCCAATAATAATGTTGTTTTATTTTATTAAGAGTTTTATGTATTCCAAAGTGTCCAGAATTAATATCATCATGATTAGAACGAATAGTATCTAAAACATGTTCTTTAGGTATTACAATTTTCCAATTTAAACGACTATTAGGGTCAAATTTGTTTTTACAGTAACGATATAAAGTATTATCTTCTACTCGAAGGTTTTTCATTCTAGAAGGGTATTTTTGACAATTTATAAAGACTTTTCTATACCAAGGGTCTTCTATATCTTCATCTGGTGAGACAATATTTATAGCGGAAACTAATATTGAAGTTATATTGATTCTAGATAAAGCGTCAGGAACTTGATGTAAAGATCCTTTTTTATGAACAATATCAAAAGTAAATTGAGAAATACGTGCAGCCCATCGAGCTAAGCGTCCACTAGGGTTATTAAGTTTTAAAAGCCACTTAAGACTAGCATGATCTGTCACGACTGTGAATTTCATTCCTTCGACATAAGGTCTAAAATGTTCAATTGAATCTAAAACTGCCAAAAGTTCACGTTCAGTGGTACTATAATTTCTTTCACATTTATTTAAAGATCTTGAATAATAAGCAATTGGATGTTGTTCATTATTTTCGTCTTCTTGACTCAGAACACTACCAATTCCTACAGAACTAGCATCGCAATGTAAAAAGAAAGGTTTTTCAAAATCAGGACACTGTAAAACAGGTGTAGTTATTAAGGCATTTTTTAAATTAATGAAGGCTTCTTCAGCTTCTTCATTCCAAACAAAAGTATGTTTTATCTTTTTACTTCCGGAAGTTAATTTAGTTAAAGGGGAGGCAATATCAGCGAATTTACAAATGAAACGTCGATAATATGAACATAATCCTAAAAAGCTTCTAAGTTGTTTTACGGACTCTGGTCGTGGAAAGTTTTCTATAATTTCTAATTTAGACGGATCAGTATGTAGGCCTTGACTGTCTACAATATAACCGAGATAACGGAGTCTTTCTTTGCAAAATTCACATTTTTTAAGATTTACTGTTAAGCCTGAGTTTTTAAGTATTTCATGGACTTTTTTAAGGTACTCTATATGATTTTGAAAATTATCATTTACTAAAATCAAATCATCTAAATATTTAAACAGGACATTGTCAAATTCAGGTCCAAAGAGTTTATCAACCAAGCGTTGTAACTCTGCCGGTGCGTTGGTGATTCCAAAAGGCATCCGAACAAAATGGTACAAGTTTTTTCCAGGAACTACAAAAGCAGTCTTTTCACGAGAGGACTCTTCAAGTTTAATTTGCAGAAATGCTTTAGAAAGATCTATGGTAGATATGAATTTAGCCCCACGAAGGCTGTCTAATATCCTAGAAGGGTACGGCAAAGGATAAGAATCTTTAACAGTTATTGAATTTAATCGTCTCGAATCTAAACATAATCTGGTTCCACCATCTTTTTTATCGACGGCTAATACAGGGGAACACCAAGGAGATTTTGAAGGTTCTATAATTCCTTCCTTTAATAAAACTTCCACTTCATCATAAAGTTCTTTTTGTTTAGCAGGACTCAACGGCCAATATCTACTTTTAAAAGGGTCGCCAGTAACGTTAATTTTATGTTCCACAAGGGTGGTAAGGCCTAAACCTTTTTTCTCATAAGAAATATCTTCAAACAAAGCAATGGTTTCATCTAATTGTTGTTTTTTAGAAGGAGTTAAATGAACTGTAGAAGTAACAGCGTTCACTTGAATTTTATTATTGTGAACATATTCAATATTTTTCCACAAGTCTTTAGCTAAGTTAAATTTCAACCAAAAATCAAATCCCAATATAATAGGTGGATCAAAAGAGGGTATTATTAAAAATTCTACAAGTTTACAAACATTGTCAGCGGTAACCGGTAATCGCATAGAACCGATAACTTTTCTTGATGAACCGTCAGCAGTACAAGCGGAGGCATCAATAGGTTTAATTTGAAATCCTAGTTTAGAAAAATGCAAGTGTTGGTTATTACCTAAAACACAGCTATTTGAACCACTATCTAGCAATCCAGAAAAAGTTTCATTATAAATGGTAAATTTTAAAAATGGTCTAGTATCATTTTGTTTAGTAAAAAGTATAGGAGCTGCTTTATGAACAGAAAAAAATGTTTTTAAATAGTCAAGCCATTCTGAAAATTCTCTCTTACACGTATCATCATCAGGTTTATAATTGGATATCGGAGCACCTGAAGTTTTTTTAAAAACTTGGGCCCGATGCCTTACAAGTTTTTTGAATTATTATTATTTTTAATATTGTCAGAATGACAAGTATCACAGTTCTTTGTCAAAACGCCTCGTTTATGACATTTAAAGCACACTGGTCCAAGAATCTCTGTACACTCTTTATAAGTGTGGTCAGTCGACTTACACTTCAAACAAGAAAGTTTGGTTTCAACCGCATGAAAGTTTTGTTTAATTTCCTTTACAGGTTTTCGGTTAACTAAAATCTCTAATTCCTTACTAATTCGGATAAACTGTTCAATAGTGTCTATTGATTTTCCAAATAAAAACGGTGTGTAAATAGGTAACATGTTGTGTTTAATTATAGTTATCAAAACATTCTCAAAAATTGGATTAGCTAATCTGCTAGACATATCTAAAATCTCAGTAATGAAATCAGGAAGTGACTCATTACTCCGTTGTTTGCGAGTTCTCATTTCATACTCCAAATGATAATCAAATTCAGGTTTGTCGAATCTGTTCAACAATTCAGTTTTAAGTGTTGTCCACGAAGAAACCCTAATTCGAATACTACGGAACCATTTCGTTGCTGTTCCAGTGAGCAGATCAGAAAAAGAACCGACTAAAAAGTTTTCATCAAAGTTTTTATACAAAAAATACTCCTCAACCGAAGTGATAAAGTCTCTAACACAAGTTTTCCCATCAAAAGATATCTTACTACGCGTCAAATCAGGAAGTTTATTTGTTGAAGGCAAATGCTTTTTCAATTGTTCATTGAGTTGAACATTCATCGAGTTAAACGCAGGTAAAGGTGTAAAATTATGCAAGCTACTATGACCAAGGTTAGGTAAGAAAGGGTCAACAACCTCTACCTCTGTTGCATTCTGCATAACTAAATTATCCATTAGCCGGATTAGAAATAACATCCCTAGAAGTACCAGGTAAATTCTCTTCCAACAAGGGTGGAAATTGAACCTGTTTGTCAGTCATGATGAATAATCAAAAATATTAAAGAAACAAAGACAAACAACCAACTAAAAATTCAAAGAATAGTTAAAACTCATCAAAGTTTATAAGATTTTTTGTTAAAAACCGGTTTAAGTTATTATGTTTTAAAGTTTATGTTAATATTTAATAATGTTCAAAAGTATTTAAAGAAATTTGAATGTACAAAGAAACATTCAAATTGTGAAGTATGTAAGATGCAAAAAAGATTCACAATTTATCTTAATTTTCAAGATTATTAACAACGGCTAAGGTTATATCTATTTGTGAAAAGTAAAATCAATAAACTAGTTAATAATTATGTTAATAAGCTAGTATTTTCTAATATGAATGTAGCTTAATGCTTCTCAACAGTAAACAAACGTTATAACTTTATATAAGACAAAGTTATATCAATTCAAACAAAAACTTAGCACTTTCAATGTGGTCAAGGTCAGTTCCTTACAAAATGTAAACAACGCATATCTCAAATGTTATTATATAGTAAGTACACACTTAGATTAGTCTATCCAGTATATAAGACATATAAAGAACATTGTATGTTAATTAGTTTTGTTAAAATACAAAAAAAGTTGTAAACAAAGTTACAATTCTGTTTTCAAAGTACAAAAACTGTAAAAATGCTAAAAATAACAAAAAAATTGCACAAAATTGTGACAAGAAAAACAAAAATAAGATGCAAGAAAGATTATGTATGTGGAGGTAACTCCGGTCCCTGTTCTCGCGCTAGTTGTAATAAAAAAAATTTGTTAATAAAAATATATATGTTACTGGTTGTAACATGAAGGTTATAGAGTATAAAAAGCTAAAAATTAATGTTAGGTAGACAGTATTTATGAATATCGAGCGCCCTTGTTCTACCAAGATCTAAAACTTACCAGGATAAATCAGCGGTGTCATTGAGACTTTTAATCTCGGACCGGGGGACAGGCAAATGATATAACACTGTTTTGGGAATGTATGACAAATTTTAATACTTCAAAACGTCCCTTACCTCCAAAGTGAGTTACATTACTTAGTTAAAGCCGCAATACTATGTCTAAACATTTGACTATAAATACCATTCGGTTTTCGTTACTTTTTAGGTTAATTTATTTTACATTTTACTACTGAAATTTGGTTATTGTCTTTCTTGCATCTTGCGAATATGAAATTAAAGTTTTAAGGGTAATAAAAAGAGTTATAATGAAATTAGCTTAGCTGCAGCGTCCGGTGGCGTCTGAGCACACCACTCTAAACAGACGTCATTCATCGTCGCACCAACAGCTCAAAACTACGACGACATCCAAACGGTGTGCGTCGCACAAACACCTCAAACTAACGACGTCTTCCAGCGTCGAACAAACAGTTGACGACACCCATAGTCGCCCAAACAGTTGACGACAGTCGCCCAAACAGCGCCAAAAGGCTGTAACCAAAAATCCGATTGTAATTTGTCGCCATGAAGGATGACGCGAAACATTTTAGGTTATCAAAAATTGACTCACCGCAAAATCACGACGTAATCATATGGCACTACGCCATAAGCACGCCGAGTATTATCGCAAGGGCGATTTGGAATACGGATTCACTTAATTGAATCCGATTTATAAAATTTTCTAAAAAATGAGCCCTTTGTATGCCTAGGGGCAAGAAAAAGTGACGTCTCCGATCGAGAATTGACAGATGTCAAAGTCATTTTTTTTTTGAAAGATTGTCTATAGGATATTGAATGATCCACAGACCAAGTAATAACTCGATTATTTAAAATCGACTAAAAATGGCTAAATACGAAAATGTTCTAAATTATTTAAAACCAAAAGGTAATTTTGTCAGTCTTAGAAGCTGAAATGTGCTTCCAAACGAAAAATATGTAACGAGTCGAAATACCTCGTTACAATTTCCGCGGTGGTCCCATTGTAATTTCATCGAAATCTGATAAGTATCTCCAGTGATATGACGATAAACGTATAAAACTTGGTACTGAAACTGACTCGCGGGGCATGGAAGTCGGTTGTTTTAGTTTTTAACCTATCTTAATAATTTTAGTTTTAAGACTTTTTTTAATATCATATAGGCTAGCGTTTGACCACACTATCTCAGCGGTTAGTAAGTGATGATGCGGTCGAAGAAGGTAGCACGCTAGGCATAGACTAGGAACTGGTTCTCAAGGATAGCTGCCGGAACACATTATGATTGTAAGAGATACAGTGGCATGAACTGTAGATTCAAATCGAAAAACATATTTCGCGCCTGTATAAGAGTAAAAGTGGTACATCAACAACTCATCATCATCAGCCCGTGTCAGTCCACTGCTGGACTCTCCCAAGATGCGCCACTGAGCCCGATCTTCGGCTCTTCTCTTCCAGTCACTGTCCACCGCTTTTCGTATGTCGTCGCTCCACCTGGTCACAGGACGTCTTACGCTACGTTTGCCGATTAGCGGTCTCCCCTCTAGGACAAGTCTACCCCAACGATTATCAGTCCTGCGGCAGATATGACCAGCCCACTGCCACTTCAACAACTGAATGTGTAAATTTACCTCGATACGAAAAATCTTTCAATAGGCTAAAGATAAAGGCATTTATGTGTACTTCAAGCAAAAACTACGAAAAAAGTCACATGATCGACAAAAATGTATATTAATTATATCTCGTAATCTCTATATGTACAACTTAACTTATACCACAATTTAAAACGTAATATCCTCTGTAGTACTATTCTGTTTATCAGGCGTTGCTTGATCAGTAGTATTCACAGACTGGGGAGTGGTGTCAAGGGTCTCGTCTTCCTCTTCATCACCATCAATTTCCATTTCAAATATCCTAACCTTACGCATACTCTTAGCCAAAACTATCGCCACTTTCCGACTCCCAGAAACGGCTATCCGACATCCATCCATCTTATCCAGTACTTTAAACACTCCGGGATTCACCAATGGTGCAATATCCTTCTTGGTCAATTTATCACAGAACAAATAAGACTTCGACTTTATGTTGAAGTCGCTAGAATTTTCCATCAACACTTTCAAGGGTACTTGAATGAATATAGAATTGTCTTCGATCTGTGGATGTTGGACTAATACAGATAAATATTCTGAGGAGTAGAACTGTAAATCTAATACCGCCACTGATTCTTCAGGCACGTCGCATTCTGGTATCAAATTTGACGATAAGTAATATTTCATGGCCGTTGCCGTACAGGAAGTTTCTTTCAAGTCCACTGACATGAAATAAATACCCTCTTTACCATAGCACGAATTCATAAATGCCATCATAAACCTTTTCTCGTTGCCATTGAACATTTGTGAGATTCTTAATTTCTCTCCAATATTGCCGCTCATTTGGTCTTCATAGCACCTTATGTTGTGCAAGACTGAAAAATATTTTCCAACATCTTTCTGTGATACATCAAACACTTTTCCAACTGCATCTGTTAAGTACTTCTGTTGCTGAACAAGGGAGTACTTTTTAAATTCTGTCATTGAGAATATTGTTTCGTTGTCTTTCATTAAACATGCATTGTCTTTGAGAAACTTATGCCAAGGATTATCCTCATCATCGGGCAATATAGTCAGGTCTTGGTCTTGGAGATATTGCCCTAGTCTTTCCAAATTAAACTTGACTGGTTTGTCTTGTGTATTATCTTCGGTTTCATCGTGAACTCTGTCGTAGTTATACAAGAAATCCGCTATATGACTGAGGTCTTGTTGTGTTATTTTAAGTATTTCACTGGATGCCGTTTCGTCTAGTAAACGGACTATGACAACAAAGAGCCACCTAAAGAAAGCTTTGTAGTTTCGCATAGATACGTCAATCACTTTTTGTAGTTCTAAACTTTTGTTTAGAAATGCACAGCACGCTTTTATTGCTTCTGTAACGGTGCTTTCGTCGAGTCCTATTATCTGTAACATGCAAAATTATGTTGTATTAATAGTTATGTTGTTATATATAATATAGCCACTTTCTAGAGCAAGAGCTAGACAAAATATAAATCGCGTTTTAACCAACGCCCAAAACAGGAGTAGGATTTCAATCTAATACTATAAGAATCTTTGTCCTGACATACTGACTGACTGACTGACTCACTGACAGACAACGCACAGCCTAAACCGCTGGTCGTAGAGACTTGAAATTTGGAGGGTATATTTGTCTTAGTACGTAGGGGTGTACTATAGTCTGGCCATAACTGCTGTACACTCCCTGAGGTATGCGCGCGGCGAGACGGGGGGGACGCGCTCCGTCAGTCTGCCGTCCCCACAGTCTGTTTCCCCGGCTCCCACCTCGCCGCGCATACCTCAGGGAGTGTACAGCAGTTATGGCCAGAATATAAGAAAGGATTTTTCAAAATTCACCCCTTAAGGAGATGAAATGGGGGTTCAAAGTTTGTATGGAGAAACAAGATTAGATAGTCTTTTCTATCCAAACCTTCACACAAGTGCTTCAGTACAAAAATAAGTAAATACGTATTTTAGGTTTTTTCGAAATTCCACCCCTAAGAGGGTGAAAGGGGGTAACAAAGTCTGAAAATCAATATTGTTTTGGGTTGCGCTACAATTTGGCATACAGGTGGTTATTATGACGTTAGTATCAGATAAGAAAGGATTTACTAGAATTCACCCCTTAAAGGGATGAAACGGGGGTTCAAAGTTTCTATGGAGAAACAACATTAGATAGTCTTTTCTATTCGAAACTTCACACAAGTGCTTGAGTACATAAATAAGTAAATACGTGTTTTAGGCTTTTTGAAATTCCACCCCTAAGAGGGTGAAATGGGGTAACAAAGTGTGCAAATCAATATTGTTTCGGATTGCGCTAAAATTTGGCATGCAGATAGTTATTACGACGTAAGTGCCCTCTGAGGAAGGATTTTCCGAAATTCCCCCCTGAAGGGGATGAAACGGGGGTTCAAAGTTTGTATGGAGAAACAAGATCAGATGTTCTTTTCTATTCGAAACTTCATACAAGTGCTCCAGTAAAAAAAATAAGTAAATACGTGTTTCAGGTTTTTTTTTAATTATAGCCCTAAGAGGGTGAAATAGGGTAACAAAGTGTGAAAATCAATATTGTTTCGGATTGTGCTGAAATTTGGCATGCAGATAGTTATTACGAAGTTAGTTCCCTCTGTAAAGTATTTTCCAAAATTCACCCCTGAAGGGGATGAAACGGGGGTTCAAAGTTTGTATGGAGAAACAAGATTAGACAGTCTTTTATATTTTAAACTTAACACAAGTACTTAAGTGAGTAAATACGTGTTTCAGGCTCTTTCGAAATTCCACCCCTAAAAGGGTGAAGTGGGGTAACAAAGTCTGAAATCAATATTGTTTCGGATTGCGCTGAAATTTAGCATGCAGATAGTTATTTTGAATTAGGTATCCGCTAAGAAAGAATTTTTCAAAATTCACTCTTCAAGGGGATGAAGCGGGGGTTAAAAGTTTGGATAGTCATTTTATTCACATAAGTACTTCTGTAAATAAATAAGTAAATACGAGTTTCAGACTTTTTCAAAATGCCACCCTAAGAGGATAAACTGGGATAACAAAGTTCATAAATCAATATTGTTTCGGAATGCGCTGAAATTTAGAATGCAGATAGTTACTATGACGTAGGTATCCGCTCAGAAGGGATTTTCTAAAAATTCCTCCCGGATACTGAACGGGGATTCAAAGTTTGTATGGCGAAATAAGATGAGATAAATCAATGAATATCTTCAGAGATATGAAGATATAATACCTAAATTTACCACTCAAAATAACTCGCACAGCATGTGCAGTCGTTCTTTTGTTTTTAAACGTAAATAAAATAAAACTGGCCAAGTGCGAGTCAGATATTTGTTTCACACACGGAGAGTTCCGAACCGCAGTATAATAATATATAAGTAGGTATAATTATCTATTATATTATATTACCGTGTCAATACCACATGTTTATTAACTAAAACGCCATCTAACGAATATCTGACGAACTTCTAACACCAACTAAGTGAACGTTAACACAAAGGTAGGTTAATAATATTATTTATTAATAAGTTAAACAATTATTCATAGATGGCGCTATAGTAAAAACAAGTTATTTGTATGGGGACCCATTTAATTTTTTACTTTGTTCTGTTTTTAGTATTTGTTGTTATAGCGGCAACAGAAATACATCATCTCTGAAAATTTCAACCGTCTAACTATCACGGTTCTTGATATACAGCCTGGTGACAGACGGGCAGACAGACAGACAGACGGATAGCGTAGTCTCAGTATTAGGGTTCCGTTGGTACCCTTTGGGTTCGGAACCCTAAAAATTAAAAAAACATTTGAGTTCTGCACTTTTACCTTATATCTATCTGGAATCCTGGTAAGTCCTCTAAGCTCCGACAGATAGTATGTAAGGCTCTGACCAACAATGACCAGTTGCTTTAACACCAACTTCTGTATGGTGGAATAACTGAGTTCCACTGAACTGCCCAGTTTCTTCAAGTCGCTGGCTGATAGCTTTTGTAGCAAGAATATCTGAAGTTCGTCGGATGGTGTGCCTGTAAACAAAAAGTTATACCTAATATAATATTAAAACTGAGATTTTAGTAAAATTTTTGGTATCTTTTATTATTTAAATTATACAAAAATTGCAATTTTTGTACGTATAATATATTGCGTATCTTAGAAATTGCAATGCGCAATTCTTGTACATAGGTATACAGGATAGAAAAAACAGTAAAACGTTCTAAGGAGACTGCCCACTATTATTGTTTACATTTTGAGCTGCATACATACAGTCAGCAAGAAAATGGGCAATTTACACATAAATATTTTCTGATGATCAAAAATAATGGAGATGAGACTGTCCATTCACAGTATGTTTTACTGTAGCTACAACGGAAGAGGTACATATACATGCCCTTACTACGATCCCATCTCAAAAATCCACCCTGTAACGTTTGTACCACCTGAAGTAAAGTTGGTCAAAGATAGAAATGAAATGAAATAACGTAATGATGCCAGTGATTACTGGCAGCAAGAGAGTTTGTGTTACATACAGACATCAAAATGTATCATCAGGCGAATATTGCTTGTCTGCCTGTTACTTTCGATCATTCATGCATACTCTAGGGGTGAGATTATAGTCGAGTGCTAGTCAGTTTCTGTAGATTAAAATTAAGATCATTTACAAAACGAAAAAACAACGGATGAATGAAATGTTGACTACCGTCACTAACTAAAACTAGAAAATAAAAAAGAAAATTAATTACCTAACATGAGTAGCTCCAATAAATCCGCTGACACTCCACCCTCTGGCACACATGATGCGTACACTGCCATTTTCGAGTCCATTTCCAACAGAATATGTTCCCAGGCTTCAGTTATAGAAATCATTGTTTGATCGAGATAAGACAAAAGTTGAACCACTTGCCCATGCTTATTTGCTACTACAAACATTTCTTCTGCATATGCAGAAAGCACACTCGTATTAATAAGTGACAGGAGAACGTTATTCGAGAATCTATCTATATAAAGCACTTGCATCACACTGAAATCATCCGATAAATTTATATCCAATACTTTATACTCTCCAAAATCATCTTTAGCAACGTTTGCTAGGTGAATAGTTCCATAAGGATACGTTCCAAAGATATTCATGTAAATATATCCTGTCCCATATCCAACGAGAAGCATGTTTAGTTGGGTGGGTTCTTGAATCTCTTTTATGTCTTTCAGATTGTCATCGCTCGTTTGGCTTTTGTAACTACTGTTTTGTGGTAGTTTTTGCAGAAATATTGATGCATCATCCTGAAAAGTGGATTTTTTTAGGTACGAGCAATTAGTACTTTTTTTTCCGGTTCCGGTAGCCAAATCGAAAACACGTACGTCAGATAATCCCGCGGAAATTAATCGAAATAAACTGGCCAAGTGCGAGTCGGACCCACACAAGTAGGGATCCGATTAAACAAAATTTGCCGGAAAAATAAAGTACAAAGTACATCGATAATATAAATACCGTGTCAATACTTAACATGCTTATTTACTACAACGCCATCTAACGAATGTCTAACGAACTTCTAACGCCAACTAAGTGAACGTTAACACTAGAGATGCGCCGTATAGTGGTTTCACCGAATTACCGAATACCGAATATTATTCGGTTTAACCTTTACCGAAACAGATATTCGGCTGAATTATTCGGTTTACCATTACATTGTTTTGCCGCGTAAACAAGTTCTAGCATGTGCGCTACGTGCCGCTGCTGGTTAGATTAGGAACTTGAAAAATGTTGATTTTAAGTTTTAAAATAAATATTGTTGCGAGATTAAAATTAAATGTTGATTTAAGGCTTAAAATAAATGTTGACTATACCTACTAACTATTGGTTAAGAAGTAAATATGTTTTCTTTGACTTATAATATAACATAAGTCTTATATATAAGAAGTTTTGTCTTTTATTTCTACACCTTGGCTACATGAGCCAAGAAAATAGAAATGCTTGAACCGAATATATTTGGCAACAAAACCGAATAATTTGGCAGAATACAAATAATGGAAAAGATGCCGAATATGCTGAATACCGAATACCAAACGAATATTCAGCGCATCTCTAATTAACACAAAAAACCAGTGTTTTTCAACGTGTGGGTCGAGCCACTCGCGAACCCCTGGGGGGTCGCAAAGCCTCTATAAGGGAGTCGCGAAGTCTCAGTAAAGGAAAAAAACAAAGTTTGAAAACATACTTTTAAAGAAAATATTAATTAAAGAGTGAGTAAAGTATGTGTTTTGACTGAGAGTGCTTATAATTTTTGGTTTAAAAGAAAATATGTAATTTGTTTCCTGTAGGCCACACGAACGAAACCGCGGGTAGAAGCTAGAAATATAACAAAATACAAATTATAAACAGTGCAAGTAGGTCGATTTTTTTTCAGACTAAGGGGGTCGCGTCGCGTCATGGAAAAGATTGAGAAACACTGGTAAACAATCGTACATAGATGGCGCTATAGTAAAAACACGTTTTTTGTATGGGGACCCCCTTTAATTCTTAACTTTGATCTGTTTTTAGTAATTGTTGTTATAGCGGCAACAGAAATACATCATCTGTGAAAATTTCAATCGTCTAACTATCACGGTTCATGAGATACAGCCTGGTGACAGACGGACAGACAGACAGACAGACAGACAGACAGCGGAGTCTCAGTAATTACAATCGTCTAACTATCACGGTTCATGAGATACAGCCTGGTGACAGACGGACAGACAGACAGACAGACAGACAGACGGACAGCGGAGTCTCAGTAATAGGGTTCCGTTGGTACCCTTTGGGTTCGGAACCCTAAAAAGTGATAAACAGTGAAAACTTCGTACAAAAAAATCGCAAAACCACGTAAACAAGTGACATACATCGCAATTTTGTGATAGGACACAGTGAAAGTGCTAAATTTCAAAACCAAAAGTGAATTGCAAAATTACTCTTGTCATTATAACCTAAAAAATTCAAATCCACACGAAATCAACGACGACATAGACAATTTTGTGAATTTTAAATATGGACGAAAATAATATGGAATTACTTTTACTAAAACTCGATGAGAAACTTGAGAAACAAGCCGAAATTATAACGATTTCGGTAACGAAGAACGTTATGGAAGCGCTAGACGTAAAAATGAAAACAATTGTAGAGGAAAACAAACATCTCAAAACAAACATCTCAAAAGTAAAGTATCAGAACTCGAACTAAAACTAAAATCGGCTGATAGCGAAAGACGAAAGTATAACCTGGTCTTTTTTGGAATTGAAGAAAAGGGAAAATCCGAAACGGAACTAGTTGATTGCATCAAAGAAACTATAGTGGATAGGTTACCTATACCCATGGAAAGTCAAGAAATTAGTAACGTTTACAGAATTGGGCGACACACCGAAAAAAAAACCGCCCAGTTGTAGCATCCATCACAACTAAATGGAAAAAACATCTTATACTCAAAAACAGGCCGAACCTCCCGTCAGGCGTCAACATAAAAGAGGATTACTCCAAAGAAATCTTAGAAAAACGTAAACAACTTCAACCTCAAGTGGAAGAAGAAAAAAAGAAAGGAAATATTGTTTATTTAAAGTACGATAAAGTGATAGTGAAAAAGCCGAAAGATAGCAACAGGGAGAAGAGGAAAAGAGAATCCTCAGGTTCACCTAAGTCACCAACACAGAAGAAAGTGAATACAAACAAAGCCCTGAATATACCAACACAATTGCTATCTAAAAGCCACGCAAAAGACATCATCAGACCTAACATTATGAACTATGTGGGAAGAACAAGATCTGATCCGCAATTAAATGTTCCAAAAAACTAACTAATGCCCCGGATCACCGGAAACAAACTTCAACAACACCAACAAACAGTCACAAACCTAAACAAAATACAAAAAGCCTCCCACCACGGCTGGTCCCCGCGGAAGGTTCAGACCATCACCCTCCAACAAGAAGAAGCAAAACAATTAGCATTGCAACTTTAAATACACGAACCCTTAGAACGGAAGAAAACCTACAAGAGATTGAAAAAGCCCTAGAAGACACAAGGTGGGATATCCTGGGTTTAAGTGAGATGCGTAGAATAGAAGAAAAAATTGAGGAACGTACAAACTACATATTATTCCATAAAGGCGAAGTAGTAGGCCAAAGAGGTGTAGGTTTCATGATTAAACAGTCAGTGAAACAACACATCCAAGAAATCATTGGTGTTACTGACCGAATAGCCGTACTCAACATTGACATACCAGGATATAGAAAGCTATGGTCAATTCTTCAAATATATGCACCAACAGAACAAGCATCAAAAAGAGAAACCGAACATTTTTATGAAGAACTAACACAGACGATAGCAAAGTATTCACACAACCACATTGTACTTATGGGAGACTTTAATGCTCAAGTTGGAAAAAAACAAAGCAAGGAAGAATATGTCCTAGGAGACTTTGGCCAAGGTAAACGAAGCCTAAACGGAGAACTGCTTATTGAATTCTTACTACAACACAACTTAATACCTCTTAACAGTTTATATAAGAAAAACAAAAAGAACAAGTGGACATGGATTTCCCCTGACGGCAAATATAAAAACGAGATTGATTACATAACAACAAGTTATCCAAAAGCCTTTACCGACACAACAGTATTATCAAAATTTAACTTTAACACAATCGTATGGTGAGAAGCTTCTTAAAAATAGAACCATCAAGTAAATCTAGAACATTTATAGCTTCACACAAAACAAGACACTACACCAATGAGTGCTAAAAGAAAATTACTAAGTCTCTGAGCGAAACTACCAGAGAAATAGCAATGGAATACAAACACACGAGTGTCCTTACAAAGTATGAAAAACTAGATAAACAGTTAACAAGAGTAAAAACTGGGGGCAAAACAGAAACTAAATACAAGCTATCTGACAAAACACTTGAACTAATAGAAAAAAGAAAAGACTTGCTTTCAAACCACCCTAAAAAGGAGAAAGTCAAATTAGTGACCGTGCTAAGTAAAAAAATCAGAGAAAACATCAGAAAAGATAGAAAGAATAAGAGGCTTCAAACATTAGAGAGGCACATAAATAGAACAGAGGGCATAAAGAAAGCTCTAAAAGAACTCAGAGAAATAAACAAAGAATGGATACCAAAACTAAATAAAAAAGGAAAAACTTCAACAAACAGAAAAGATATTAACAAAATAGCTACAACATTTTACAGAGACGTGTACTCAAACTCAGACAAAAATGAACAAATGACGAAACCAAATGGCCAACCAATTTATAGCCAGAAAATGGAAAAATTTCCAGGCCCAGATAAAGTTACAAATGAGCTTCTCAAAGGTACAATAGAAGAACTACTACCCATACTCACATCAATATTCAATGAAATAATGGAGACTGGTACTATCCCCACACAATGGAAAACATCACATATTATCCTTATATTTCAGAAAGGACAAAAAGAAGACATAAGTAACTACAGACCCATAAGTCTGATGTCAAATATCTACAAGGTATTCTCCAAAGTTATCCTAGAAAGAATAAGCAAAAAGCTTGATGAAAACCAACCGCAAGAACAAGCAGGCTTTAGACAAAATTTTTCCATCTTAGACCATATACACACAGTAAAACAAATAGTAGAAAAATATAAGGAATACAACAAAAATCTGTATATGGCATTTATCGACTACTCCAAAGCCTTTGACAGCATAAGCCATAAATCCATATGGGATAGCCTGGAACATCAAGGGATACCTTCGCAATACATTGAAATTATTAAGAACATCTACTCAAATAATGAAGCGAGGGTACAACTTGAAACCCTAGTCGAAAAGTTTAAAATCATGAGTGGTGTAAGACAGGGGGACCCGTTATCACCAAAATTGTTCTCAGCTGTACTGGAAAGTATCTTCCGCAAACTGAGCTGGAATGGCTTTGGCCTCAATAAACACGGTGAGAAACTACATCATTTAAGATTTGCGGATGATATAGTCCTGTTTGAAGAAAACCCGGCATACCTCAAAGAAATGATAAAATCACTCCGTGAAGAAAGTATGAATGTGGGCTTATCTATGGACAAAGTGAGAAGTAGCACTGTAAGAGCAAAAACTAAAGTCATTGACATATTGGAAAAAATAGACAGCCAGAAATGGAGATGGAGCGGTCACATGATACGGGCGGCCCAAAATAAATGGAGTACAAGAGTGTCAGATTGGTACCCCAGAGATGGGAAGCGCAACAGAGGATGCCAGCAAACCAGATGGGAAGACGACATAAAACTGACAGCAGGACATCATTGGAGAAGGGTTGCACGAGACAGATCCCAGTGGAAAATGTTGGAGGAGGCCTATGCCACGAGGCATGCTGGAATGCGTGACATCATAAAAAACTATAAAAATAAAATAAAATAAAAAAATCTCAAACATTGTCACAGTTCAGAATTAATGGCTCATTATCATTATAATTAGTACTAGATGTACACTGTTGGCAACAAGTCATATACATAGTTATTTGCTACCAATTCCATTTAACTCTATACAACATCCCGTTAATATTAGACCATATGGCTCGCAGCTCTAGTAGCCAGCTATGTGCTAGGGCACAGTATACTTTACCCTACAAAAGCCAGTATGGAAAAAAATTTAAGAACACATGTTTTTACTGAGCTGTCACACACATGCTAATTGGGGTTGAGTCGGCTCGAGTTCAGGTAAACTCGGGTTATAACAAGTTCATGTCAAAACTTGTTCGGGTTAAGGTGGCACGTTCCAGATTATCGGGATCATGCAAGCAAAGCCGCGACCATCAGCTAACAATATAAATAAGAATATATATTATATGAAATGTGCTACTTAAGCACTTTGATTGGATACCCAACACATCATCATTGCAAAGATTTTTTCTATTCATGACTTTATGTCGTCTAGAGGGCACCATATTCAATTTATTGAGATATCACATAACCAGTGAGATATGATGAGATCAAGATGCTTCCAACAATGATTAACTTATCAAATTAAGATAAGAAGTTCAAAAGTTATTCGGGAACAGATGAACATACATACATAAATACACATTGATCAAGATCATAACCCCTTCTTTCTGATATGCTGTAATAATAAAGCACTTTTATTCCGAATTTGCTGTAACTTTGACGATACATGTTTTCTATTTCTATTTATTATAGTATGTCTCGCAAATCAGCATGCTTTCTGGCATAGGCCTCCTCCTGCTCTCTCCACTGAGCTCTATCATCTGCCACTCTGCCCCAGTATTATATGATGTGCTATAGTTGGTAAGAAGTCAGTTACTTACATACAAGTTATATTCAGTAGCACTTTCCAAAGTGTTATTTCTCACTGCCCAAGTGAGGCATGTTACTCCAAAATGTTTGGCTGAATCAAATTCATCCATTGTTTCTTGTTCCAGCACATATTTATGAATAACATCTTTGTCTTCAATGTCCACTATATAAACTACTCCTGAACTGTAGCCCACAGCCAAAGCCTAAATGACAATAAAGAATATTATTAATAAATCCACTATGATGTAACTAATTATTTTTGTAAGATTTAATATTTTTATAAAAATCTCTTTGGAAGAAGGGTTCTCATGGTTGTGATAGATGGATTAGATGGGCTAAAGCCAATTGTACACTACACATTTGCATCTTAGACTACATCTTTACCAAACATGAGGTGAGATATTCAAGTGACTGTGTGTCCAAATCTGTCTTCATTGTCATCATCAGTTAGCATCAGCCCTTGCTGGACATAGACCTCTCCCAAGACAACTACTCTGTAGCTGACTAGCCCAATCTGTCTTATATTTTTAATTGTTAGCTCATTTTTATTTTGGAATTTGCAAATAATCATAAGCTTCTATTTTATAATTTTTTTTATACATGTCTCAGGTTGTAAAACGCCCAGACCTTGATAAGGCATTGACAGAGCCGAAGCCAAGATCAAGAGACCCTTTACAAACTTAACTTAAATATTATTCTGATCTGTGGATGGAGAGTTGAAAAACTATAAAAAGATGGTACATTGTATCATGGCCATGTATCTGTGCTGCTGGATGTCTGTCTTATTATTAATAATTTAAGGATTATATAATAGTATTTTTATAAATACTGCTAGACACATCATGTGTCTGATTATATAGTAAGGTAGTAAGGTAAAAGCGAAGAGCTTAGGCGTTGATTTTTATTTTACCTTTCCATCAGGGCGCCATGCCATAGCCCGAACTAAAACATTTTCCTCAGGTGGTGGTAGGTTCCAAACTTTTTGCCAGTGAAGCCTATGAATTTGAATTTCACCTGAAAGAATATTATAAACCTTTTACATGGTACTTCTAGTAGCGGAACTGCTAAACTATAACTAAAGCTGGATAACTGCAGATAAGGATATACTATAACATAACAAAGAGACAAGTTTAGACAGCAAACTGTGAGCTAAGTCAAAATTAGTGCTTTACTAAGAATTCACACAACAAACCTTTGAAATTACTCAACGCCAGTAAATCCAGTCTGTTGCTCCATACCATTAAATCTACCTGGTACGCCACATGCCTTTCGCCAACTTTACGCATTCCACAATGATACATTTTTAAAGAGGATTCACAACATAATATTATAATTTATTTATTTCCATTTCAATATTTCCAAAAAAACAGACTACAGAGGGAGGTTGCAAAATAAATTCACCACAGATTACTTTATAAATTCACCAACATTCTGAACATTCACCAATCACCAGTTTCATATCAGTTTACATCACAGATTACTACAGTGCCACAAGTATAACTTGGCGGTGGTGGTTTTTGGAACTAATTATTTTAATTGAAACTGTGAGTTTGACGTTTGAGAGATTACCGCGACATTATTGTTGATAAATCTGCTACATTAAAATAGTTCAATAATGCCAAAAGTAATTAAAAGTGGTTTAAGAGAAACTGTTATCAAAGTATAAAGTAAAAGCACAGTGGCGCACAGGCACGCCAAGTTATACTTGCCGGACTGTATATGAGTCAGGTTTACATCACAGATCGGCGCCACAGACAACTATGATACTACATATGGCGCATCAATTTGCCACAGAACATTATTACACGATTTACCCGGGGAGGCGCATCGCTGATTAATATACTATAATATGAATGCATAGACGTAATATGTACAAAGACCGTGGGTTGAGTATTAAGTGGATTTGGCATTTATATAACAATAATAATATGAGAAGGATAAAACTATACAATCACTAGTATGAGAGAGCGAGATGAAAACATTATTGTCCTTCTCTGCGTATGCGATTTTACAACCAATATGACGATTATGAAGTTAACATTCTCCATACAGTGATACCAGATTAATATTATAAGCTACCGTGCTGACAACTAAATAATACTGTGTTTTAGTCGTAAATTACCGTGCATACATTTAAAAAATACAGTGCAATTACCGTGTATAATAATTGAAAAAAAAAAACAATAATTAAATTTTGGTATTTGATTTGAATTCACACATTCATTCATACAAGCAAGGTTAACGAAAGAAAGTTTCATTCATTATACGACCAATTTCCCCGGCAATCACAAGAACAAAAAACTGGCCAAGTGCAAGTCAGACTCGCACTCGTAGGGTTCCGTAACACAGTTAAGTATACCATAACTATGATTTTTCGCAACTACAAAATTAACTTTGTTTTTCATAGTGTTTGTATGAAAAACAAAGTTATCTTTGCGGTCGCCATATCTCTAAAACTGCTGACTGTATCTCGTTCAAACCAATTTTCGTTGTTAGTTTTTATTGAGATCTACGGCATATATTTTTTTTAGATTTTTTACTCCCATACTTTAAAAGTTAGAGGGGGAGGGACACACATTTTACCACTTTAGACGCGCCTATCTTTCAAACGATTGACTTTGAGAAAAAATGATTTTAAGAACCTCAATGTCATTTTTGAAGACCTATCCATAGACACCCCACATGTATAGGTTTGAAGAAAAATTTTTTTTTGTTCAGTTCCATGTATGGGATGCCCCCCCTTAAACTTTTATATTTTTTATTTTTGTATAAAAATCGGAAAGCGGTTCACAGAATACATCTACCTACCAAGTTTCAATTCTGTAGTACCAACAGTTTCGGAATAAAATGGCTGTGACATACGGACGGACAGACAGACATGACGAATCTATAAGGGTTCCGTTTTTTTCCATTCGGCTACGGAACCCTAAAAAGTGGTGCCAAAAGAAGCCGTAAATTGCTTTTCGTTTTATGTGTATTTAGTAAAATTTAACTGGTATTTCATAATTATTTACATAATATCGTTTAAAAACTAAAAAACAACCGACTTCAATGCCGCGCTATACATTTTCAGTACCAATTTTGAGATGTTTATCTCAATATCTCTGGAGATACTTATTATACCTCGATAAAATTACCATGGGACCACACTTGGGATATCTCCTTTCGAACAAAAAAAGAATAATCGAAATCGGTTCATAAACGACGAAGTTATCCGCGAACAAACATAAAAAAAAAAAAAAAAAAATATATATATATACGGTCGAATTGAGAAACCTCCTCCTTTTTTTGAAGTCGGTTAAAAATGTACCTACACGGTAATGAAAGGTTCAAAATACCGTAGAAAATAACACGGTAGTGAATCATTACAGTAGACCGTGTTCTACCGTGCCAAATATACAGTGCATCTACGGTAATTACCGTGTATCTCTCTCTCTCTCTCTCTCTATATATATATATATATATAATACATATATTATATATATAGATCTATATCATATATATATATAATATATCATAGACGTAATGTAAATGGATGGTGCACTGCAGATGTTTCGAAAAATTCAATTTAATTTAAATCTAATATGTAAGCTCTAACATTAAGGTTGTAATTGCTTAGCAGAACAAAACGGCCCAATCGAAAGGGTGGGAGTGTATCCTTGTCTAACAACCTGATAGTGCTTTATATGTTCTATACTATATGTATAGTATAATATAAGTCGTCCATACAAAAGAAAGGGACAAACTCTGATCTAGGTCGGTCTCATCAGGGCCATTTTGCGCAGTCAATTTATATTACGTCTATGTAAAATATATAACTGAACCGCAAACACATGAGACCGACCTTGTACGGAGTTTGTCCCTTTCACGTCCCGTATGGGCCACATATATATACTATCATGGATAAAGTATATATATATATATATATATATATATATAGAGGGAGAGAACATTAGCGTATGCCAATGAAATAGCTATAGAGATATAACCCGACTAAAATGATGAACACGTACATTTCCTGCAGCTGTGATCATCCAGCTATAAGATAAAATGAACAACGTAATTTGGTCGGGTCATACATGACAGCGGGTGACAGCCAATGGGTGCACTAGAACTTGGAGCCATTGCTGGAGCCAGTTTGAAAAATTGTATACGCAAAGAAGGATAAAAATTGTTGTCCATCTCACTCTCTCATACTAGTGATTTATTTTATTATTTTTATGCTTCGTATATTATTATTATTTAAGGACAAGTCTATTTTGATATACTCTGTCTACGACATTCTCAGATCAATCACAGACACCACAGACTAAGTAGAGATGCTACGCATTTGACAAACACACCATTTTGTGCCTGTGGTATCACAGATTACTTTATGTGTCAGAGATACTAATCTCTGACACATAAAGTAATCTGTGATTCTAAACATGGATGGATAAACATGGATTAAATAGGAAAATTATTTTGGATTAAATTATATACTTTCTCTATGATTCTAAATAATGAATTAATTCTTAATATACAGTTATCTGTGATTCTAATCTGTGGCATCGATGTATGTGGGGTGTGGAATGTGGATAAATAATTTAAATTTTATCAATAATACAGTGTGTGGCCTTGCAATCGTATATAATATTTCTCTATGCTTGCAATTCTCCCAAACCCAATGAACGGATATTTAAAGAAGAACCATACAACACGACCTCATATATAATAAAACATGTCTTTGGAAAGCAGCTCAATACGAGACGAACTTGTTGATTTTTTATCACAACAACTTAGTGAAATTGATTTATTGCAGGCAATGTATCCCAATCCTGGCGATATAATTATATCAGAAAAGAATGTTGCAGATATTACCAACTTTATAGAGTGCAAGACAGAATATGTCCCCAACAACTTGGATTTTGTTTTAAACTTATTTATTAGTAGTTTAAAATTGGAATTGTTCATAAATTTGCCGTTGTCATACCCTAACGAAGAACCTGATATTTATATAAGGTGCAATCAGTTGAACAGACAACAAGAGACAAGTTTGAATATTGGATTGTCAGATTATTTAAAGAATAATCATATGTCGGAGGTTTGCCTCTACACTGCTATAACATGGCTGCAAGATAATATTGACACATTCCTCTCAAAAGATATCCCTAGTTTGAAGTGTAATGATACGCAGGACATTCAAGAAAATAACAAGTTTTGTCGTATGTGGATATATTCCCATCATATTTACAACAAGAAAAAGAGAGAAGAAATACTGAAAGAAGCTAAAGAATTTAATTTGACTGGTTTCTGTTTGCCGGGCAAACCTGGTGTCATTTGTATTGAAGGAGATGATCGTGCTTGTAATGAATGGTGGCGAGTTATCAAATCTATGTCCTGGAAGAAAATAATGGTACGAAAAACAGAACTTTTCGACGCCTCGGAAGAAACAGAACAAAGGAAATTTAGTAATTTTGAAGAGTTGCATTTCAAACATTCTATTAATAGCAAGCATGCTAATATGAGTGAGTTTTCTAAATTTATGTCAAAACATGGATTTGGACAAATATTTAGTGATATCTTTGGATTATGTAATGACTGACATACTCTGTGGTGTGTTTACACAAATTTATAAAAAGTAAAGATGTAATAATAAATTCATAAACTAAGTAAAAGGTATATGACCCACATTGGCTACTATTAATTGATTGTTGTTTACATTTTATTTTATTGTAACTGATTTCAAATTATGTGTATATAATTGCTACAAGGTAGTTTTTTTTTAGATATTTAAGGTAGTCTTAACATATTTTATGTATTGTCTCAACATATTTTTGTTGGAATGTACCATATTTTTACAAATAATAAGTACTAAATAATAATAATAAAAATATATAAATTATAATTATATTGCAATAATAGTAACTGGGTTTAATCAAAACTGATTATAGCTCTTAGCTGTCAGATGTATTTTAATTGTATAATGTAATGTAAATTTTAATATTATGAAGCTGTAAATATCTCTAGTTATAAACTCTTCCTGAGAAATTACATCTTATATTTTTTAAATCATGTTAAATGTTGATAAATTATGTAACCTGTCTTGAACATTCTAAATGTATTATTTATTGATGTTGTGTGTATATTATGATATATGAGTCGTTTCATTTGAAGATATTTTTACTACCTAATTTTTATTGTTGAATGTTGTGGTACCAACCACTTGATCACATATTTTTTTAAACTTATTTAAATTTACAATAAAGTGTATAAGGTTTTTAATTGAATGGTATTTCTTATATGGCAATTATATTGTTATGTTATGACACTTATACATATTTTTATAATATTCATAAAAGTTGTTTATTTTTACGTAAATATATTCGCAGCGTATAATATGTTGTATTTCTTTTATAGGGTTCCGTAGCCGAATGACAAATAAACTGGCCAAGTGCAAGTCGGACTCGCACTCGTAGGGTTCCGTAACACAGTTAAGTATTCCATAACTATGATTTTTTTCGCAACTACAAAATTAACTTTTTTTTTCATAGTGTTTGTATGAAAAACAAAGTTATCTTTGGGGTCGCTATATCTCTAAAACTGCTGACTGTATCTCGTTCAAACCAATTTTCGTTGTTAGTCTTTATTGAGATCTACAGCATATATATTTTTTAGATGTTTTACTTCCATACTTTAAAAGTTAGAGGGGGGGGGGGGGGGGGGGGGGGGACACACACATTTTACCACTTTAGACGCGCCTATCTTTCAAATGAATTATCTTTGAGAAAAAATGATTTTGAACCTCAATGTCATATTTTTGAAGACCTATCCATAGACCCCACACAAATAGGTTTAAAGAAAAAAAAAATATTTTTGTTTCAGTTCCATGTATGGGATGCCCCCCCTTAAACTTTTATATTTTTTATTTTTGTATAAAAATCGGAAAGCGGTTCACTTAATACATCTACCTACCAAGTTTCAATTCTGTAGTCTTAAAAGTTTCGAAATAAAATGGCTGTGACATACGGACGGACAGACAGACATGACGAATCTATAAGGGTTCCGTTTTTTGCCGTTCGGCTACGGAATCCTTATAGATTCGTCTTGTCTGTCTGTCTGTCCGTATGTCACAGCCACTTTATTCCGCAACTATTAAGAGTTACGACTACACAGTTAAAATTTGGTAGGTAAGTGTATTCTGTGAACCGCTTTACGATTTTACAATTTTATACAAAAATAAAAAAAATAGATTAAGATACATAGAGCTAAAACTAAAAAAAATTTTTCATCAATCCTATTCGTGCTGGGTGTTCATGGATAGGTCTGTAAAAATAACATGACTGATAAGCATTTTTTCTCAAAGTCAATTATTTCAAATATAGACACTTCCGAAGTGGTAAAATGTGTGTCCCTCTCTTTTTTAGGGTTCCGTAGTCCTGACGAGGAACCCTTATAGTTTCGTCATGTCCGTCTGTCTGTCTGACTGTCCAAGGTTTTGCTAAGAGACCGTTAATACTACAAAGCTGTAATATTGTGCGGGTATGCATATATATTACGCCGACAAAGTGCTGAAATAAAATTGTCAAAAATATATTTTTTTAGGGTAGCTCCCCTATATGAGAAGTGGGGATGAATTTTTTTTCATCGTCTACCCCATCGTGTGCGGTTTCGATGAATAGGCTTTTAAAATGACTCAAGGGTTGCTAATACCATTTTTCGATTGAATGCTTCATTTACGAAATATTAAACTTTGAAGTGCAAATTTTTGTTCCAGTAGGGCGTCCCCCTCCCCCCCTCTAAAAGCTAAACTGCTGGCTAGAAAAATCTGGAAAAATTCGTGATAATAGCGCATTTCATGAACTTTAAAGGAAAACTATAGCGGTTCAGATAACTTTATTAGTTTAGCAGTAACAGTCGTTGAACTTGGGTGTTGGGTAATTTTGAACCAAATACAAAATCCTTAAAATGAAATCCTTTAAAGTGACAAAGACGAAATACCTAGTTGCTTGTTTATAACTTGCATGGAATAACAGGCTACTATAGAACCCTACACTGCGCGTGGCCCGACACGCACTTGGCCGGTTATTTAATTTCAAAAAGGGAAACTAAGTACACTTGATCCTTCTGGGACACATGGTACACAGCTTGTCTATGGTACGGTATGACATTTACTAAAAATAATAAACGTGAGGAGTTTTGGCGGGAACGTGGAAAAGTGTGTGATCTCATTGTATTTTTTCCTAAAACTTGTGTACTTCCGTGAATTCATGTGTAATAAATGTGGATTATTAACCATTAAGTGCCGGTGAATGTGTGCGAGTGTAGCGAAACAGCACAATGTTGAAAAACATGCTATTAGCGTTCTCACCAAAATTCCACTAAAAATCTACAGTAAACACCACATCTTTACTGAAGGTATGACTTAGACTAGACTTTTACTTGAAAACTGACATGAAATGTGACTTTGACCCATGTCTACAACCAGAATTCATAAAAACTTGAAGAATTTCAATACTTGACACTGGCTAAATACACTAA
This sequence comes from Cabera pusaria, assembly GCA_954871355.1. Lineage (NCBI taxonomy): Eukaryota > Metazoa > Arthropoda > Insecta > Lepidoptera > Geometridae > Cabera > Cabera pusaria. The sequence continues at coordinate 20,335,883 of OX940888.1, forward strand.
TCGTGTGGAGCCATAATAAAACTAAAAAAAATATATACGTCAAATCGACAATTGTAGTCAGCACGGATAAACGCTTTTTAGGGTTCCGTAGCCGAACGGCAAAAAACGGAACGGTTTATGGGGGGGGCATCCCATACATGGAAATGAAACAAAAAAATCAAACCTATACGTGTCTATGGATAGGTCTTCAAAAATGACATTGACCTTTCTAAAATATTTTTTTCTCAAAGTCAATCATTTGAAAGATGACGTGTCTAAAGTGGTAATATGTGTGACCCCCCCCCCCCCCCCTCTTTTAAAGTATGGGAGTGAAAAATCAAAAAAATATATATGCTGTACATCTCAATAAAAACTAACAACGAAAATTAGTTTGAACGAGATACAGTCAGCAGTTGTAGAGATATGGCGACCGCAAAGATAACTTTGTTTTTCATACAAACACTATGAAAAACAAAGTTAATTTTGTTGTTGCGAAAAATCATAGTTATGGAATACTTTACTGTGTTACGGAACCCTGCGAGTGCGAGTCCGACTTGCGCTTGGCCAGTTTATTTCTCAAAGTCAATCATTTGAAAGATAGGTGCGTCTAAGGTGGTAAAATGTGTGTCCCCCCCCCTCTAACTTTTAAAGTATGGGAGTGAAAAACTAAAAAAAACATATGCTGTAGATCTCAATAAAAACTAACAACGAAAATTGGTTTGAATAAGATACAGTCAGCAGTTTTAGAGATATGGCGACCGCAAAGATAACTTTGTTTTTTATACAAACACTATGAAAAACAAAGTTAATTTTGTAGTTGCGAATAATCATAGTTATGGAATACTTAACTGTGTTACGGAACCCTACGATTGCGAGTCTGACTTGCACTTGGCCACTTTTTATTAGCTTTTTATTACGTTCACCTGTATGTTTGTAAACGACTTCTTTGGGCGCGATTTTGACCCACTTTAAACGGCCAGATTTCGTTCAAACTTTGTAGATTTATCGAGGACTGATGAGAATACACTAATTTGATAAAAAAATATTCCAAGTAGAAAATAAATAATAGTTAAAAAAAAAACTAAAAAACAAGCATAGGTTTTTTAAAAAGCGTGGGGTGCTTTAAAGATATTATCAAAATGATAATCACTCTACTCATAAAATATTTTAAACCAATAAAATAATAAAATAAATAAATCAATAAAATATTTATAACTATTGACACCATGCACCTCACGCTTTTTTTTAAATATTTTTTTTTACTTACACTATTATTTATTTATATTTATTGAAATTTTTTATTTATTCTTAATTTAAATGTATGAAAATTTATAAGCGTGTTTTTTAGTGTTTTTTAACTATTATTTATTATTATTATTTCTTTGTTTTTGGCAACTATTATTTATTTTAAGTTTGTTATAAAGACAGAGTGAATAGTCAGTGCATAGAGTAACTTTACTTTTTATACAGTGGGAGTCAGTGTCTCTGTCAGTATGTGCTATGACATTTTATGAGGCTGAAAAAGGAGTTCCATAAAGTAATCCGTGAGTATAGTACCGAAGGAAAATCGAAAAAAAAAAAATGTCGGATGGCTGTTGAAAAAATAATTTCTTGAAAATTAAAACTGTTGGAGAATAATTTTATGGCTTTGAAATAACTGGAAATATTCTGGATCTGCACCTTACAAGTTTTGGTTAGTGTCAGTAATAAAATCAAATCTCAAAATGTTTATTTGATAATTGCCTTAGAATCATTTATTTGTTTTAGGGTAAAAAAAATAAATCATATTGAATGTTTGCTTAGATTTTCTCATTTTTCCGAGGAAAAATGAGCACTAGCTCAGATTTGTGGAGTGATCCTCCCGATGAGCCCCCGGATTCTCCCATGATTACTCCTTCTTCCGACAATAGTAGGAAAAGATCCCGTGACCATATATTGGAAGATAGCAATATCCCAAAAAAAACATCTATTAACCCAGCGTCTTCTACTCAACATGTATACACAGTTCCTGAATTTAAACTCACTAAAGATATTCGGTTCGATGAGACGGACTTAGGCCCGTATGTCGTCCATGTAGCGAAGATGGTCTCTGACCCTGCCTCAGGTTCATCCATGAGGCTTCTTAAACTAGCTCAATTCCTATTCAAAAATAAAGTTTGCGGGATCGCCAGTGATGGCATTAAGTCCATTGGCCGTAACAAAGCGTCAATTGAGTTTAACTCCCCTAAAGATGCAAACGTCTTTCTAGACAACCCAATTTTAGAGACTAACAAGTTTGAAGCTAAAATTCCGGTTTTTCAAATTACCAGATCAGGAATTATAAAGGGCATTCCAGTAGAGTGGTCTATGGAGGAATTAATAGAAGCTCTAAGTTGCCCTCCTGGTCGGGCCCTATTCTAAATGTGCGGAGACTTAATCGAAAAACGTTTGTGGACAGTAAACCTCTTTGGGTCCCCTCCCAGACAGTGTCAATCACAGTTAAGGGTAGACTTCTCCCCAAAAAACTATACTGCTTCAATGCAGCAATATCAGTTGAGACATATCAACTTCCGTCTATCCAATGCCTAGCTTGTTGCAGATTCGGACATATTCAAACTGCTTGTCGTTCTAAATTACGGTGTTTTAGATGTACTCAACCTCATAATGGCTCTTCGTGCTCTGTAGTAGTGGATGAAGCTACATGTATTTTTTGCTCTGGGAGGCACTTTGCAACTGACAAAAAATGCCCTGAGCATGGCAGACAAAAGTTAATCAAGTCCTTGGTATCGGAGGAAAACATCTCTTATAATGAGGCAGCTGCCCGAATACCCACTACACATCGACGCTTATATGCGGAAATGGTTAAGTCAAATTCTACTCCATGCTTCGATAGAGTTCAATCTCAGCTTTGTAATAATGATGCTTCAACTTCTTATAAAAAAACAGTGGTTACTCCTCGCCGCCCTTCCCCAGCTCTAGGCAAATCATATGACAAAGCTGCTCATGATGCCATAATTGCTTCTCCCTCTCCTTCAATGACCAATGGTTGTTGTCTCAGCTCGGAAGGTTGTTCATCTTCTCCTTCTGACAACCTTCTTGAGTTGATGTCTTATACTTTACTAAATATGATATCCAAATTTGATGATGCCCTACCGAACAATATCCTGCAGATACTGCAAAAAATCTCTTCAATAACAAATTTTAAAAATGGATCGGTTCCTTCAATGGAATGTCAGAAGTGCTCGACTCAGAAAGTCTGAACTGATTTATTTGTTAAATAAGTATAAACCCGTCGTTGCGGCAATCGCTGAGACATGGTTTAACCCAGGCTCGATTTTTCGCCTGCCTGGATACGCATGTTTCAGGGATGACCGTGACGACGGGTGGGCGGGTTGCGCCCTACTTGTTAAAAAAAACTTTTCATATTCTCTTCTCCCTATTCCACCTCATAGTAGTAGCATTAATGCTGTTGCTGTGAGATGCTTAAATATTTCTTTTCTGTCTATTTACATTCCTCACCCTAATTCTTCTATTATTGCAGAACTTTCTCCGATTTTTTCTGCGATCCCTCCTCCTGTAATTATACTTGGTGATTTTAACTGTCACAATACTATGTGGGGCTGTCATGTTTCAGACTCATTTTCTTCGAATCTCATTGATCTCATGGATGATTATAATTTATGCCTTCTTAATGATGGCTCCCCTACTCGAGTTACTTCGCCACTTCAAAATCATAGTGTGGTGGACCTGTCATTTTCTTCTCCTTCTCTGACATCTCAACTGTTTTGGTCTGTTCTTCCAAACTCTCATGGAAGTGATCATTTCCCTATTATAATTTCGAACTCCTCTCTAAGTTCAGTTCCGCCTCCCTTACCTCCTCTTTTAAAATACAGACTTGCTAATGCTGATTGGAAAACATTTTCTTCTGTACTTCATGACAAAGTGTTTACATTTCCAACTGTTGATGACTGTAATTATTTATTTATATATTCAAAGTTTGTTGATGCTATTATATCAACCGCAGATTTAATTATTCCTTTAAAAAAAACTTGCTCCAGAATCTCTTCTCCTCCATGGTGGGATTCAGAATGTACCTCTATAGTTAAAGAACGCAATGAGGCTGAGAAATATTTTAATGCAAATATTAACTTAGAAAATTTCATTCTGTTCAAAAAAGTTCTAGCAAGGTCTTTAAGATTATTATCAAAGAAAAAAAAAGCATCTTGGAATCAATTCTGTGAAAGTCTGTCTCCACGATCTCCTCCTTCTCTCGTTTGGAGAAAAATCAAAGCGTTTCGATACTCTAGAAATGATTCTCGTCCCATTACTTCTAATGATTCTTCTTGGTTAGAAGGATTTATTGACAAATTAGCTCCTTCATTTGTTCCTTCCAAAGAGCTGATACCTTATCTTCCTAACAATCTTTCTTTTACATCTATGGATGGTCCTTTTTCTTATGATGAGCTTTGTGCTGCACTATCGCATCTTAAAGACTGTGCTCCAGGATTAGATGGAATTCCATATTCATTTATATGTCGGTCATCCACTTTCACCAAAGAATATCTTTTGAGTATCCTGAACAAAATATATGAAAAATGTGATTTTCCTGATGTCTGGAAACATCAATTAATTATTCCAATTTTAAAACCAGGCAAAGACCCCAAAAATCGTTTGTCTTATAGACCAATAGCTTTATCATCAGTTATGATAAAAATATTTGAATATCTTCTCAAAAACAGGCTTGAGTGGTTGTTGGAGCATCGAGGAATCCTATCCAAATCACAATATGGATTTAGGAAAGGTTTTGGTACTATCCATAGTCTTAGTATATTTACATCAGATATTCGCCTTGCTTTCTCTAGAAAGGAAAATTTGTTTGGAGTCTTTTTGGATATTACAGGGGCTTACGACAATGTTCTGCTCCATACTCTTAGACAAAAAATGATTCAGCTTAATTTGCCAGCTAGGATGACTCATGTTATATTTAGTCTTTTAATCGGTAGGCTTATTTCTGTAAGGTTCCAGAATTATGTTTCTTCTCCAAGATTAATCTGGAAGGGTCTTCCCCAAGGATCCGTTTTAAGTCCTTTATTATATAATCTGTATACTTTTGATCTACATCTAAGTGTAGATTCGTTTTGTGATATTCTTGAATATGCTGATGATATAGCTCTTTATTACTCATCAGACTATGTTGGATATAGTATCACGTCTTAATTTAGCTCTAAGATATCTCAGTGACTGGTTAAGCAATCATGGCTTATCTTTAGCTTCAGATAAAAGCAATGTTGTTGTGTTCTCTAGACAGAGATCCATCCCGGACATTCAAATTTGTATTGGTGATGATTGTCTTGCTGTTAGTAATCAAGCAAAATTTTTAGGTCTTATTTTAGACTCGAAGTTATCAGGCTCTCCTCACATCAATTTCATAAAAAATAAGTGTGAAAAGAATGTTAACATCCTTCGTGCTTTGTCTGGGGTGTGGTGGGGTTCTCATCCCTTCAGTCAAAAACTATTATACAATGCTATCATCAGAAGCCATTTTGATTATGCTTCATTTCTTTTAGAACCTTGTAGTAAAATTTCAATGAGATCTCTTGATCTCTTGATTCTATCTAGGATGATGATAATCCATCATCCTAGTGATTGATTGTGATTTTGATAGCAGAATAGTATTCATTCTTTTGATCCAAAGAGAATATATATAGTCAGTGTTATCTTACTCTTTGATATATATAATACCAAAGAGAATATAAATACTACATGGAGTTTTGGCGGGAACGTGGAAAAGTGTGTGTGATCTCATTGTATTTTTTCCTAAAACTTGTGTTCTTCCGCGTGTTAATATGTAATAAATGTGGATTATTAACCATTAAGTGCCGGTGAATGTGTGCGAGTGTAGGGAAACAGCACAATGTTGAAAAACATGCTATTAGCGTTCTCACCAAAATTCCACTGAAAATCTTCAGTAAACACCACATCTTTACTGAAGGTATGATTTGTATGACCCATCTCTACGATGAAAATTCATAAAAACTTGAAAAATTTCAATACTTGACACTGGCTAAATACACTAATCGTGTGGAGCCATAAAGAAACTAAAAAAAAAATAAAAAAATAAAAATACTACATTATGTTGATCGATGTCGAATCAAATAAAAATCTACATAAAACGTTATGTGAGGACTGAGGGAAGAGTATAAAAGGGTAAAGCTGTTGTGTGATTGTGTCCCTAGCCTCAACAATGTATACTCACATTATTATAGCCATCACAGCCGTGAAACTATTTTTCCTGCCGGTGTAGTAAGTTTTCGATAGCGATATCGTAGTTGAACATAGGTTTTTTAATTTTTTATTGGTACATTCCTTATAACATAAGATTAATGTTTTATTTCAGTCATTCTACAGACTTTGAAGTGCACCGTAACTGGCTGGCGATAACATTTAACCTTCCTATTGAGAAGTGGTATTACGATGCCACTTCTGAGTGGACTCTGGATTATCCGCCGTTTTTCGCATGGCTGGAATATGGGCTCTCCTTCATTGCACAATATTTTGACCCGCAAATGTTGGTGTTAACAAACTTGGATTATAAATCTACTATGACATTGCTATTCCAACAACTATCTCTGATCCATTTGGATTTTATTTATATTCTTGGAGTCAGCTGGTATGTATGTGTTATATTATTACTCGATTATATCATTGGAGTGGATCTATAATTAAAGTCATTAAAATCTGATGACTATCTTCAGAGATATAGAGATAAACAACTCGAAAGTTTGTACTGACAATTTAAGATTGTCTACAAAATTTTAAAAACTGACGTCAAATGCTGTTCCTGTTCCAAATTTGAGTTGTTTTAATATCATATCTTTGGAGATACTCATCAGATTTTAATAAAATTTCAATGTGACCAAAAGGAAAGTATATAGGGTCAGTTCGCTGGTTCGCGGCCCTTCGTTAGTTTGCGGCCTTTGGAGGCGGCCTGTCTAGATAATGGTTGAGAATAGGAATGCAATCTCATTTTTTTCAATATAACTTAACTTAATTATGAAGTTGGATAACACATGATACTCAATCTTTTGAAATTGCTAAAATAATAATAAAACGGGAGCAAAAAAAGCTCATTCAATTCAGCGGTCTCGAAGCATGTGCCTGCACATTGCCGAAACTACGGAAAAAATAGTGGACACGTACTTGTTCAAAGGTATGTAATATCGTAATACAATTATTTGTTGTGTACAATTTTTTTATGTATATTGTGTATGAATTAAACAACTGTGCAAAATATTGGATGGTCGCCTAGTGAATTAGGCAAAATATAAATGTGTTAGTTTATGGCCGGCCGGCCCGCGTCACAAGTAATTTGATTTCCTACATTCTTTTTCTACGTACATATAATTATATCATTAACTTTTGTTTCATGTAGGTGGCAATCAGATGTTATTATTTTTTAGTTTACGGCCGCCAATATCTCCCAAATTCGTCAATAAACTATATAGGCCGCAGTGGGGCCGCATTCTAAACCCTCTGTGTCAGATTACAGCCGTGTAAAAATGTATGAAAATATAGTGGCCGCTAACTAAACACAGCCAGCCAATATGTCATTTTGCGTCCACCCAACAGGTAACGGGTTATTTGAAATGTTTTTTATTAAAATTAATTTAAATGGTGAGATATTCACTTATAATAGAATCGTTAGGTTAGGTTTATCTTATGTAATTAGTACATTATTCTATCCTACTAATATTATACATGCGAAAGTTTGAGAGTGAATAAGTGACAGTAAAGGAGACAGTGCAATATCCACGGATGACCCCCACAGCCACCACCCTCTGTGATCTCCTCAGCAGGGCAATGGTCAATTGGGGCCCATTGAGGGCCATGGACAATACCACTCCCACATAGAAGCACCCGACATTGGGTGACAACCGCTTTAAGACGGCTACCGTACCAATCAGTCGGAGGAAGAGGCGCTTGAAGTGCTTGTGGAAGTTCCACCGGCTGTCGAGGACGAGTCTGAAATATTTTATCGAGGACCCAACCCCGATTCAGGCGTCGCTGATTATGCGATGAGTATCACGCGGCAGGGCTCCTCTCGGACCATGAAATCGCGTATAGCCTCCGCGACTCACCCAGTGACCAGCGTGTCATAAAGGTTGAAGCAAAACGTTTTGTACAGACATGACGAATCTATATGGGTTCCGTTTTTTGCCATTCGGCTACGGAACCTTAAAAAACCGATAAACTTGTGAGTCTGCGGCGATGCTCTAGGCTCTGGAGCCTTTTACTTACAAGTTTGTTGTCATCGATGAGTTTCTTAGCTCTTCTCTCAATAACTTCCAGCGTCTCCAGCTGATATTTGGCTGAACCATCCCACAGGTAAGAACAGTACTCCATGTACGATCGGACCTGAGCTTGATACAAATTGAGCAGCTGTCCCGGTGTGAAGTACTGTCTCACCTTAGCCAGAATACCTAGCTTTTTTGATGCCAACTGGGCCTCGGACTCAATGTAGGATCCAAAGTTGAGTGTGGGTGTTAAAGAGATGCCAAGAAGCTCAAAGTAGTTAGTTATCGGCAGTGTGGAGGTCTTCCCACAACACCCAGTCGTACCTAACCAATGTTCCACAGGAGTGGCCCTAATACCGAGCCTGCGGAACACTGTATGATATCTCCCTATGAAGAATTCGTCCATCCCGCCCTGAGTACGAGATGTACCTCTGGCACAGGTAAGCCCCGACTATGCGGTTCAAGTAGGGAGGCACGTCATTAAACTTCAGGGCCTCCCCCATGCACGATCACGGGAATTGAATGCATTAGCGATGTCTAAGGACACCGCCAACAGCACTCCAGCCCCCGCTACGGCCTCGTCCGAGCTAGCCTTGACGCGTAGCCTTGTAGCCTTTAATCACGTCAATACACGACCTGCCAAACCGAAAACCGTACTGGTCATCCGACAGGTAGGGAACCACATCTCGGAGTTCCTTGACCTTGTCGGCCTCATCAAGCATCACTATAGGGCGGAAGAAGATTCTGCGGGGCGACCATCCTTCCTCAGAAGGACTGCCCGTTTTGCAAATTGTTGGGAACGTCTCCAAACAGGCACTTAGAAGCCTGCGGAAACGTTCACCCAGCGCCTAAAGTAACCCCAGACGTGGTTAAAAATGCCATCAGGCTCGGAGCACAATTTTTGCCCCAGAGCTTTAAGATGGTAGCACCCAACTCGCTCACCGACACCTCCGACACGTCCTCCCTCGTTTCACTCTGCCCCACCACTCGGGCGGTTAACATTTAAGCGTATATTCCACCCTGTTTGGAAACCGTATGGACACAACGTCCTCCACAAGCTGAGGAAGATAACTCTCTGTAAGGGGAGGGGGGATCGTCCATGGGCGCAACTTCCCCCTGACGACTTTGCAGGGTCATACCCACGAGTCGTGGCTGAGAGTCTCCAGCTGCTCTTCCCTCGCTTGGGTTTTGACGTAGGAGATCGCCAGCTGTAGGTCCTTTACGTACCCCTTATTGGACTCGTACAGCTGACTCTCCACCTCTTCTTCCCGGCGTCTAAGTTTCCGGTACCTGGAGTACCAGCATAGGCGGAACTAATGCGTAAGTCAGCGATCGCCTGGTTCCACCAGTAGACATGCTTAGGAGGACGTGCCTTGGCCTGGGATTTGCCAGCGTCCCACCACTCCGCCTCCTCCTCGACCTCCACGGGACCGTGGGGAGGGTTAGACCACGCCTAGACAATTTAAGCCCCCTCCAGCGCTTCACTATCAAGGTCCTGCATACCCCTAGCCTAGCTGCCCAGCTCATGCAGGCCAAACGTAGATAATAACTGAAAATGATGTTACTGATTGTTTTAAAAACATAAGATTACCTCATTATAATGAAAATATTTTCCTTTAACTAAAGGTAAACTAACTATATTATAGCTGATTGTAATGAAAACTAGTGCATTTTCATTTATTTTCTTGAAATAGTGATTAAGTTATCTACGGCCGCGATCTAGCATATTGATGGTCGTATACTGAAAAAAGTGGGCGCAAACTGATGTTTTGCCCATTTTTCAATGTTTAATTAATTATAAATTATTTCTTATTATAAACTCATGATTCTTTTATATCTAATTCAAACTAGATTATGTATACTACAAACAAGCAAAAATGCAGAGCGCTGAGAGTTTTATATCTATATGAAAACCTATGACGAAGTAGGGAACTCCAATAAAAGGCCGCCAACTAGCGAACTGACCCTACTCTTTCTTTTGTTTTTTTATTTTTATATAAGTCTACTTGATGCAGACCATTACAATCTAGCCTTATAACAACTAGGCCAATGAGTAATTTGATTTTGACTTAATTTACTATTAGAATATTACTAAGAATGTGTCCATTAACACTTTTCTTAATGTCTCTATTTAGGGGAAGACACTTTGTTCTCGTGTTCTTTTACTAGCGTTCACTATCACTACACTTTGTTCACTTGATAAAGTATTACTAAAGTAACTCGAAGGGTGTGATCCTTTTTAGTCTTCTCACTATTTCCGTATTGTCGAGGAGCTGGATGGCCTCGACATTCACATGATGTTGAAGTCTGCGATCGTGAGCTTCAGCAAACTGTTTGATTGTTTTAGTGACATGCTCCACTTTTAGTTACTTATACTACACTACACTTATACTCTTTCCGACAATAATATAATTTTCCTACGGTCCATGAACAACGGAGTTCTGAGGTAACTAACGAAACGTAAAAGATAAATAGTAAAATTGAGAATGTCCTCGTTTTTTGTGAAGTCTGTTAAGAATGACTCTCATGGCATGTGAAGATGATGCTTTAATACAATAATCAATTTTATTAATTGTGTTTTTGTTCCAGTTGCACTACCCTGTTAAATCGTGGTGAACAGCTGGCATTTATATTGTTAGTATGCAACCCTGGGCTACTTATGGTGGATCACATACATTTTCAGTACAATGGGTTTATGTATGGCCTTGTAATGCTATCTATCTCGTACATCATAAAAGTGAGTATGTAATAACATTTTATTACATTGATTGTGACACAGAGGTGACATTAAAACTCTGTTACCAATACTTTTGTGCTTTAAAATCAGAATCTTATTTTGTATTTTGCAGAATATATTTTTATTAACTTATTTATTTAATTTTAAATAATCATACCATTCTATCTCACTTCACCTGATCATAAGTGACTGTGTGGTCTATGTTGGATACATGCTTGTCTGTAAATAAAACATAGTAGTGAAACAAGGCGTCGGCCTGACAATCAAGAGGTTGTGAGTTTGATCCCCACCCATTGCATTATTGACATGAACCTACTCCAGACGCCAGCGTATTTAGCTTAGTTGGAGGGGGTAACAGTTGCTAGTAAGCTTATATCAGAATTAAAAAAAAATATTGATGTGGTGCCTGACTTGCTACCAAAAAGTAGCTAACTACCATCAAGGAGAAAATCTGCCTTCATAATCCTACGATGTTCTGACAGCTCTTAGGCGTCCATGACACGGTAGGTAATCCATCATGCAAAACCAAAAGTTATGACTGATTTCAATTTCAATTCAACTAATACGGTTTACACCAATTACATTCACTAAATCATAATCAAAGAATAATCATGTCGAATCAGTTATAACATCATCACACATTATATTCATTACGTCAAGAATGAATATAATGTGTGTATAATGAATATAATGAGTGGTGATGGTTGCTCATGCAGCCAATCAAAGTATTTAAATACCTGTCAATCAGCATCACTCACCCCATTGCACGATCAGATATCCATCAGTCACAGCCGTGACTGAGCAAAGTGACAGCAAAACCCATTGTGTATTGAACGCCTTAAGAGGTTGCGTATTAGGTCAGAGTTATAAATGACCTACATAGATGGAAGATTGGTCAGTTGTTGCTTAGACAAGCATGTTATATTGTCACCTAACCAGTGCAGTGTTCTATACTAAACTCATCTCTGGAACCAGAACTACCTTTAGAAATAAGAAACAATAAAATCACAAGTCTATGTTACAGTAAACTACCGAAACCTTACCAAAAATGTCTTTCTTTTCAGTCCAACTACCTCATTGGAGCATTTTGGTTTGCAGTACTACTTAACTTTAAACACATATACTTGTACATAGCCCCAGCTTATGTGATATACTTATTACGAGCATATTGCTTCACGGTGCCTTCGACTGACGGCGAGCGAACACATTGGTTGTCATTCTCTATGTCAAACCTGATTAAATTGGGGATGATTGTTGTTGGTGTCTTCGCTGCTTCATTTGTTCCATTCAAGGATCATATTCCACAGGTAACTTACTTGTCAAATAACAAAAATCTATATATTGGACTTTTCTCAGAATGTTAGAGTTCGGTTTCAAGTAGGCTATCTACTAATGGTAACATTAACTTCTCCTTTATTATTCCTTTAAAAACTGAGCTATTATTGTATTACATACTCATATTAAATATCAGGGTTCGAGGATATATATCAAACTTGATATATATCCGATATATATCATAAATATCCGATATTTTGATATTTATAATAAATATCGGATATTTTCGATCCCTGTTAAATATTACTTATAGTTAAAAACACCCCTAGTGTAACATATCCTTTAGATATATGATTTAGAGAACATGATATAGCTTTATTGATTGTAACTGGTGAAGTCCTGAAAGTTTACCTACAGCTGGAGAGACTGGTGACCTGCAATATAGGTTTTTTGCAAACATAGGTTTGCAAAAAACAGAGCTGGTGCCCGACATAGGTCGGGCACCAGCTCACACAAAGTAGCTACTTTTTCAAGAATTCTTCACTTCCTTACTATAAGTCTTTGGTTTGTTACCTGCTTTGTGTTGAGGAATAAATAAAATAAATAAATAAAAATAAATTATGCATATAGCTAACAAATATTAACTATGTTTATTCATCATCATCATTAACAGCTAGTATTTGTCCACTGCTGGACATAGGCCCCTCCTATGGCACGCCACTGAGCTCGATCTTCAGCTAATTGTTTCCAACCTCTGTCAGCCAACTTGTGTATATCATCGCTTCACCTAGCTGGAGGGTGTCCTACACTATGTTTACCGAACCGTGGTCTCTACTGTAGAACCCCAACGGTTATCGGTTCTATGACAGATGTGACCAGCCCACTGCCACTTCAGGTTGCTAATCCTTTGAGCTATGTCGATCACTTTAGTTTTCAAAAAGCTGTCGATGTTACCTTGTTGTATTGCTATGCTTATTTATTGGCCGAGGTAAGTGCCAGCCCTGTGGTCATCGTGTCATGAGTGATGTGTCCGGTAACAATCTTCTATTAAAAAATGAAACCTAATTTCACAAGGGTTTCATTGTTATCTTTTTGCGTTTTGACTGTTGGTAGCTTCAGCTGTAGCTCAAATCACTTAGGCTGGGTTGCACCATCTTCCTTTAACCGTAACTATAATTATAACCAGTATTATTGTATGGAGTTTGACTGATTTTTGATGTTTGTAATAGTTAATAAAAGTAAGATGGTGCAACTCAGCCTTAATCTTTGCCTGTAGACAATGACCTCCTATGACTATTAGGGCTGTCAGAATTTAAAAGAAGCTTTATTTTGTTTTCAGTTTGTTTTTGCTACTAATACTTTTCAATGTAATTTTCAGATACTTTCAAGAATGTTTCCTTTCAAGAGAGGGTTGTCCCATGCGTACTGGGCACCAAATTTCTGGGCACTCTACAACTTTGGAGACAAAGTACTACAATATGGACGTAAGTTACTACGTACCATTAGCATGTTGCATTTATTTACAATCTCGCAGTATTTGTGATGTGGCGATCTGGAAAAGTCATCAAAATAATTATATATCGGTCATCAAAATAGCTAGCAAGTACCATACTAGCAAGCACAACTGGCAATAGGCCATTTATTTATGCAATATTTAAGTTGATATTTGAAAACTATGTAGGTAATTATAATTATTATTTACTTATTTAAATTTTACTATTGGCTTTGTGAGCTGTAGGCCTCGCGAGTTGGTCATTGCATAGTTTAAAACTGATTTTTTTTTTACGTTTTCTACCTCCATATCTCCGACATTTTGAAAAATTTTAAAATTCTGAATAGACAAAAAAATCCATATTTTTTTTTTTTTTTTTTTATACGTTATAGGCTAGCGTTTGACCACTATCTCACCTGTTGGTAAGTGATGATGCGGTCGAAGATGGTAAGCACGCTAGGCCTAGAATGGGAACTGGCTCTCAAGGATAGCTGCCGGAACACATTAGATGTTTGGTGACAGATTTTCTAACTTTGAGGGTGGTAGCTGGCCAGGCGGACACTAGATAGTGTCCTACCACCATGCGGGGGGTTTTGTTGGTTTCTTAACGATGTTTTTCCTTCACCGGAGGGCCACTGTGAGAAGCGCACATAAATTTTTCGATAGAAAAATCCATTGGTGCACGGCGGTTTGAACTCGGTACCACGGCATCAAAGCCGAACGTTCTCCCGATTACGCCACCGGGTCCTCAAACTAATAAAACAAACTAATAAATAAAAATTAAATATAATTTTTGAATCTGCTCACAAAATTTCGCCGTTTGTCCAAGTAGAACCGTAGATACTGCATGCTTGCTTGGTCAATAAGAACTTAGTTTGCCAACTAAGCATCAAATAATAGTCCGCTTAAAGACAACCTTCCTCTACCCTGATAAAATGGCTCACCGGGGCGCTGGCTGGTTGAGAGAAGAATAAACCACTTATATTTAAATTTATTGTCACTTCCGATTTTAAAACATTTTAAAACCCTTGCCGTGTCCGTTTGTCTGTTCGCGATAATCTCAAAAACTACTCAATGAATTTTCATACGATTTTCACCGAGTGATTTTATTTTTTTTAACACCAAATTGGGTATTATCTCACTTGATGTTAAGTGATGATGCGATCGATGATGGAGCGTGCTTGCCCAGAAGATTCCTATTCACCTACCAAGAGACCTATTCACTCGCGATTTGAAGATCCCCATTCATGAGGAAGGTTAAGGTTTTATGTAAATTAGTTGAAATATGATGATAATTGAAGATGTTAATTCATGCTCGACGCAACAAATTGATGCCAAAAATGTAGGCACATACCTATGCTCTACCTGTGCGAAGCCGGGGAAGGTCGTTTAATAATTGATTTTCCCTTATTATTCTAGTACCAAAAGTTGGTATGAATGTGAGTACGGTGGAAGCTGCTATGACAGGTGGTCTTGTACAAGACTACAGTCATTCTGTATTGCCGGCTATCCGACCACCGACAAGTATGGCGCTTACCTTCATAGCCATGACGCCTGCTCTTTACAAACTGTGGTGTTTGTGTGCGGATCGACAGTACCGGGCCATGAGCTTTGTTAGGTAATTTTAGTTTTTTTATATCATTACTATACATACATATATAAGCTTGCGTTTGTCCACTATCACACCTGTTGGTAAGTGACAATGCGGTCGAGGATAAGCTTAGAATGTCTTTTTAGGGTTCCTTACACAAAGGGTAAAACGGGACCCTATTACTAAGACTCCGCTGTCCGTCCGTCTGTCTGTCCGTCTGTCACCAGGCTGTCTGTATCTCATGAACCGTGATAGTTAGACAGTTGAAACTTTGACAGATGATGTGTTTCTGTTGTTGCTATAATACTAGAAAACTATAAAAATAAATATCCCTATAATAACTATAATATAAATATTGGGGGGCTCCCATACAACAGACATGATATTTTTGCCGTTTTTATAGATAAACGGAGCCCTTCCTGCGCTAGTCTGACTCGCATTTGGCTGGTATATTTTAATACGAGTTAAGCAAGGGTTTGACCACTATCTCACCTGATGCAAAGTGACGATGTGATCACGATATAGCACGCTTGCCACGAAGATATCTGTTTGCGATCTGAAGACCACACACACAGACCCTGGCAGAGAATTGGCTCTCAAGGACTGTTTTCTGAACACAGCGTTTTGTCATTGGCGACACATTTTCCAACATCAACAACTAGACAGTGCTATACCACTATGCAGGAGCCATTGTTGCAATAATACAAGCTTGCTCAACACCTGTATCCTGCCAGCTTACTAATCCGGGGGTTTTAGTTAAGAAGTTTTTAGCTAAGCCCTCGAAATAAACTACACTCACGGACTCATAAACTGCATCAAAGTTCAGGATTACTTTCGAATTAATTGAATGGGTCACATCATCTGTGAAAATTTCAACCATCTAACTATCACGGTTCATGAGATACAGCCTGGTGACAGACGGACAGACAGACGGACAGCGGAGTCTTACTAATAGGGTTCCGTTGGTACCATTTGGGTTCGGAACCCTAATAAACGCATTCTGTTGTAGAACGGCGTAACTACAAAGACGTATTCGCTAAAGTTCAATAGATGGAGTTGTACAAAACATATTTAGTGATGTTGAGAAATAAATTGAATTAATTTGGAAGTTTCACTTTTAACGCGTAGCTTTCTTCGCACCCTCTTTTTTTACATCTTAATTAATATTAATGTGTTTGTTGCAGGTGCATAATTCTATGCTCAACATGCTCTTTCATGTTCAGTTGGCATGTTCACGAGAAGGCGATACTAATGACGCTCATACCACTGAGGTAAGTATTATTACGTTCGGGGTATATTAAAAATGCAAATATAATAATATATACGCTTATTTCCACAACACACTAGGTTAGAACAAAGTTCCAGAATAGTTGTCCAAATCGTCGTACACAATGATCAATTAATCCGTTAACACACTGAGGTCGTTGGTAGTTTACAATCACTTATTCACTTTTCGCTTTTAGAAGTTAACTCTGTCACGTAGATACTTCGCGATTTAGTGACTCCTTAGAGATCTAAAGAATCACTAAATCGCGAAGTAGAACGCTTTATAAAAGTCCGCAATAATTCCGGAACAACGTTAATTAGAATCGTCGTGAATACCCGAATACAGATTATAAAATAACTACTTTCCATACCTACATTGTGAACAACGCTTGCAATAGGTACTTACAACTTTGATCTTTATAGACTTTGGAATAAGATTCAATCTATTACGAACTACAAGTAGGTATCTTCATAAGGGCCAATAAACCGTCCCGCGTCTCAAGTACCTACTCGCACTGGAAAGTTCAGAATGGTGCTTTCTCGCTCTATTTCTAGAATTTACGCGTACAAACCGGTCGTTGTAACACATAAGTCATAACAACAGTATAACTCCATACACTGATCCACTTTGTCCTAACGACCCCCGCTGGTGCCTGATTTAGTGGGGGCCGTTGGGAGTAAACCATCTAAACGTCTGACTTTTAAGGTCAGTTCACACCGCAACGCGACGCGACATGACAAGGCTTTTGGTTTCACGCGGTGCAGCGCAGCGCAGCAAAACGCGCGACGCCACCAAATTATCTTAATAAAATGTGTATCTTATTATCACGCTGCTTCCCGCTGCGTCGCGGCGCAGCCTGAAGCCGCCGAACTAACTCAATTAAATGTGTATCTTTTTGTATAGTAAAAAAGTTATTTTATGTATCACTCTCTTAATAAGTGCGCGCCGCGTCCCGTCGCGGTCTGAGCTGCCCTTAGGTGCGCAAACAGTTTTCAATATTTCTAATAAAATGTTATGTTTTGTTTCAGTTTCATGAGCGTGCTTGGTTACGTCGATGCGAAAATGTTCCTGTTCCTTTCCACCGTGGGGCATTACTCTCTATTCCCTCTGCTATACCCGAAAAGCCTTCTAGGCATAAAACTGTGCCTCCTACTCACTCACGTAGCTATAGCATTCGGTAATCTACCATCTTTATATGAGTTAAAAAAGCCTAAATTTAGACCAATGATGCGATTACCGATGCTAAACTATGTTGAGTCGATATATCTCTATGGATTACTGGTTTTATGCTTTTATGAAAACATTCTTCATGTAGCGTGGGGGCTCGATAAGTCATTACCATTCTTGCCTTTGATGATGACCTCAGTGTATTGTGCTGTAGGTGTT
Organism: Cabera pusaria; assembly: GCA_954871355.1. NCBI lineage: Eukaryota > Metazoa > Arthropoda > Insecta > Lepidoptera > Geometridae > Cabera > Cabera pusaria. The sequence goes on from OX940888.1 coordinate 20,353,883, forward strand.
TCTTACTTTTGGGTAGTCTATTATTATTATTTCTTACATTTTAATCTTAGTTGGGTACCCCCATCTGTAACCCCTAGTATTTTGAGACGTATTAAGAAGGCGAGTTAAATTATGGTTGTGATTTTGTTTTGTTAATAGTGTGTATAGCCAAAGGAATATTACAGTTAAAATAATAAATTAAGTTTGATTGTACATTCCAGTCTAATATAAGTAGTAAAGTAATTAAAGTAATGTAAGTAAGTAAAATTATTTGATGCAGGTTATTTTAACTTAATTGTTGTTTTATTAGTTTTGTAAGATGCATTTTGCTATTTTTATATTTTAAATAATATTTTTAATGTTTATTTAATTAAGAAGCCTAGTCTTTTGAATTGTACTTCTAACATATATAATTTCAACATTTTGCATTTTAAATAGATAACTACATAATTAAAATAATTGTCACGTAATATAAGTACTTAGGTACAATTATTTCTCGATGTGCAGCAAAAAAATCCTATGAAATAAGCAAGGCACAATAAACTTATAAACTGTGACTGTAAGGTTGCTTTTATTTATTCTATAACTTCGACTGCTTTAGTGTAGTAATTTAGCAAAACACCCGTGCGTATTAATTATTACCATAGCGTGACAACACGTTTGGAATATCGATCATTTGCTAGTTTTTTTCTAGGCCTAGTTTGCTATCATCGTCGACCGCATCGTTAGCGTCACTTACCAACAAGTCAGATAATGGTCAAACGCTCTTTACCAATTTTTCTATATAGCCTGCTACATGTAAAAAAATGTTTATAAAGTCATCCTTATTCATATTTAGCATTTAGTAAAAAGTACTTACACTGAAGGTTTCCATTAACAGTCGAGAAGCTAACGGATATAAGCATCCTGTTTTATTCGTTAAACTGCTCATACGCAAGGACTCGCTCAGCGAATTGCACCGGAGTAGCAATTCAGGTGGAACAGCTGGAGCGACGGAAATATTCTTTCCAGACGCTATTAGAAAATCGTGAAAAAGCTCGATGTTGATAATGTCACGCAAGTATTACTACATGACACGGTGGGTTCCCCGAATACTTACCTGAATAGATTCAGATGAAAGGTGGACCCATCATGTATTTGTGAGCCAGGAGCCGCTGAGTCAGTAACTACATATTTTATTTGAATTTCCAATTTTCAGTCTACAAAGACACAACCTGGAATGAATGCTTGGAAATCAATTAAACTCACGTGAAATGGTCGACTGCCTGTTAGACGTCCGACCAATCGGTGTCTCATCTTTATGGGTCAGTGCGGGTGCGGCTTTCGCCGGGAGCATGCGCACTGACCCATGAAGATGGTTTATTCCCAACGGCCCCCACTAAAACGTCCACCAATGGAACATTAAGACAAATTATTAATTTTTGTCCCATCGCCCCTTTTTGTCTCCTCGTCCCCCAGTGGGGGACGGTATGAGTAATTATTTATGTTTATCCCAAGGTTCCCCAGTGGTGGTCGTAGGGATATTCAAAATTGTTTTAGTCCCAACGACCCCCACTAACTCGGGCACCAGTGAAGAACAAAAGTAATAATTTTTGTGCCAACAGCCGCCAGTGGTGATTCTTGGAACATTAAAAATAATATTTTATGTTCAGTGTTTTGATATTATAATCTAACCATAGACTTCGAGCATTTACCAAAGGAGATGTTAACGCAGGCGTACCCCTTTGCTGGTCATATAGCCATTTTTGGCCATATGAGCGTGCGTAACTACGCTGTATTTTTAATACTGTGTGCGTGTTTCAAGCTAGTGTGCGTTGTGTGTGTGAGATGCGTGTTTACCTCGTCCCCCATAAGTATCGGCAGAAAAAAATGTTTGCGGATTACAACGTTAACATCTCCATTGGTAAATGCTCGAAGACCATAGCAGATCAAAGTAAGCATTTGGCAGTCGAATCTGGGTGTAAAGTTTTTTTTTATTTGAATATTGTGACTACTTGTGTGACCTCTTATTGGCGAAACTGCAGCAGAAATGTTGTAAAAAAAAATTCTGCCATATTTTTTGTGAGTTTAATGTACTTTAAGTAATTCCCAAAAAAAGGATTTAAATTTGTTTGTTTTCGTAATTTTTTATGATCGAGTGGAGTCGTAAATATCGTGTTTTGAACCATTAAATAATCAAGAATGTTTCTTGAACTACATAATATATTTTTCAACAGACATCCAAAAGGAGGAGGTGTTCAATTCGTCTGTATGTATGTTTCGCGATTAGTAACTCCGTCAATTGTGAACCGATTCGAATGATTATTTTTTTAATCGGTAGGGTACATTTTCGAGGTGCTCCCATTGTAATTACATCGAGATCTGATAAGTATCTCCAGAGATACGACGATAAACGTCTCAAACTTGCTACTGAAACTCACGTGCGGGGCATGGACGTTGTTTGTTTTAGTTTTTAAACTATCTTAATGATTTCTGAGCAATACAAATAATATTTAATTATTTGCTGTTGAAGCAAAAACTTGTCGATTTGGTATATTTAAGCCTTAAGATAGGCCTCTGAGTTATATGAGTGCTCATACAATTTACAGGTCAAACCAACTATGGTTGAACGGCAGCCTCGATGGGCGAGTCCAACTCGACTTGGCCGGTTTTTTTAGGTAACCATAGTCCTGACAAGGAAACTAGAAAGCTGTAATTTTGTAGGGGTATGTATATAAATTACGCCGACAGTGTTGAAATAAAATTATGAATATTTTTTTTAGGTAGCTCCCCTACATGAGAAGTGGGGATGAATTGGAGGGGACCCCCCCCCCCCAAAGCTAAACTGCTGGCTTGAAAAATCTTGAAAAAATCGTGATAATAGTGAACTTCATAAACTTTAAAGGAAAACTCGGTTAAGATAACTTTATTAGTTTAGCAGTAATAATCGTTAAACTTGGGTGTTGGATAGTTTTGTACCAAATACAAAATCCTTAGAATAAATCCTTTAAAGTGACAAAGACGAAGTACCTAGTTGCTTGTTTATAACGGGTAAAGACTTGCATTGAATAACGGGCTACTACGGAACCCTACACTGCGCGTGGCCCGACACGCACTTGGCCGGTTATTTATGACTAAGTTCGTCATCGAAATCAGTGAAACAGGGTAGACTTTTTTAAAATTTGAAAAGCTCGAATTCGCAACAACCAGAATAAACAGAAATATTTAATTATTCATATTTCTGTGAGAATAAAGAATAAGTAGTAATGACATAACATTATTTTTTATTTTCTGATCAGCCGTGATGTCCCTAACAGGCAAAGGATAATCCAACCCTGTATTTATACGTGCATAATTTCAACTATTAGGTATATCATTAATCTAGTTAACTACAGTTTGTACGTATTTAGGGCTAAACTACACTATCGCTCGACAATAACATCACCAAATTGTGTAGATTGCACTTCTATAATTATGTTATAGGTGGGTACTACTGAGTACTCATGTTTTTGCTCAATACATTAGTTATATCCGTAACTAAAAGGATTCATTTAATCCAGTTCTGCTCGATTAAATAGCTCTAATTCTGAACTATCGGAAACATTTATTAAGAGGATGGATGCACCCCAATCAAAGTTTTCCTAGGGACATTGCGTATAAGTCCCAACTCCCATAAATATTGGGGGAATAGCCGGGAAGTAAGCCAATATGTTAAGTGCAGCATTTATTAAGTGTTTTGGCTTATGATTTGACCCATACAAAACAAACATACTTAATTGTTTTATTATAGAAGGATGGTATTCATGGTCAGACAAGAAAATGTTTGTGATCTGAATGTTTGGAAAATAATTCTCCCGCGTCCATGTATACTTGGTTCACATTTTTGCCAGTGATAGTAACTGCAGGCAGCGGCTTTCAGCTTACACTATCCACATTACAAAGATATGCCGTCAATTATTCCGGCATGGTGGAATAGGATCCCTTATAACCAGGTGGAGGGGCGACATAGGTACTTATTTAAAGCGGTGGGCAGTGGCTGGAAACGAAGAGCTAAATATCAGTCTCGGCGTGTTTTAGGAGAGGCCTATGTCCTGCAGTAGGTTTACAAGTATAAGCTGGTCGTGATGATGATTTTTGGTCTTACCAGTTTGTACTATGCTGCCAGAAACCTGTCATTGTACTATCATCCAAACTTCCTGGCAAGTACGACACTTGTTGGGAATTTTATTGTATATGCATATCCAATGATATAATTATGTATATATAAGTAATATATAAGTTTACCTTTCTGGACACGGTGTTTATTTTTTATCGATACTCGCTTGCACTAAACTGTTCTATGAATGGGCTGTACCTAGATCCTTACATTATGAAGTAATCGGAGCATCGATTAAGCTTGCATCGCAACGCGCTAATGTAATATTACCTACTCAATTAGGTACACAAAATGACAGCAACACTCGCAATCTGTGTTGAATATTCATGCTTCGACACGTGCCTCTGATCGAGTAAACACGGGACCGTGATCTTATAGTTAAGTAGGTACTTAACTAACTAACGCTGCCGCCTAAAAAAAATATACTTGTAAGTATTGCCAAAGAAACATTTAAGATCGTTTGCAAAACGAAAAAAGCCGACTTCAAATGCTTTTTTCAGTTGGTATTCATTTTCAGTAGGTATTTAGTTTGAAGTAGATCATATCTACCATATCTCTGGAGACACTTGTCAGATCTCGATTAAATTACAATGAGAATGTATTACCGATTACAAAAATAATCATTCGAATCGGTTCACAATTAACGGAGTAATCGCGTAACATGCCTAAAAAACATAGACGAATTGACAACCTCATCCTTTTTGGAAGTCGGTTGAAAAGGAGAGCAAGTAGGTTTATTGGGTAAACAGAAATATCTCCATGTCGTAAGAGTCACTCAGGTAACGCAGTAGTAGTACAGAATAATGAATAGTACCTACAAGTAGCCACATCTAGTCGCAATGACTTTTCTAAATATCGTTGTTTTATAGTCATTTATAAATGCTATGAAAATAACCCACCCCTAACTGTACCTACCCGGTGCAATATGGTATAACGATGGCGGCGTTTTATTAATCAATAATCTTGGCTACATTTACCTATCTGAAAATTAAGCCTTCCTTGGTGTAGGTACATAACACCTTTTAATAAAAACGCGCATGAAGTCACTCGTCACCCGAGGAACAAAATATTTAATTTGATCCATTCCTATCCTGAGATCTCGGAATATTTTCTCGTTCACACATGGATTGGTAGGTAAAGTTATCCGTAATAGGTTCAATCGCTCGACTCATTGGATTGGAAGTTTCAAAATAAAAGTGAAATGGAGCGGAAGGAGATGTTTATTCAGATTGGTGATTCAACATTTTATTGCCTATCTGGCCAAATGTTTGCATATGCATGCGTGAATTGCACAAACAAGCCTCTGCGATGACTGCGACAAACAATGCGTTGCTATATCTACGTAGGTACCTACTAACTAAATCCATCCTAATGTTAAAGTGTGAAAATTTATGTTTACATATGTTTAAGCATTATGAATTCAGAACACAATTAAATTTAAATTTTTGATTTAAATTCAAGTATCATTAGACTCATCTGAATTCAAAATCTGAGCTTGGGCTTTGCGCCAAATCGGTAGCGTTAGAACTTATTGTAAAACACACGCTACGGAATTTGTGTTGCGTTTATAGAGTTTTCGCCCTAGGTACGTTTCGAGCGTATCGACGCTCATATGATTCTCAGAACTTTTATTCTTACTAACCTATACAGTGTTTGTTGTTAGTTTGACTCCAGTCTCTCCTGTCGGTAAATGACGATGTGGTGAACTGTTAGGTGTTTGGACTTACTTGGACTACTTGGAGCTGGCCACGCAGACACTAAACAATGCTCTATCACCGCAGGGTATTTTAGATAATATAAGCTTGGGTTGCCAATTAAATGTGCCATAATGGATAAGCTTAGACTCGACTCGACTTCAAGCGTAGTATATTATTGTAAACAATATCCTGAAAAGCCTTACCAACATTGAAATCGACAAGTACCGGGGTACTATGTGAAAGCCTGAGTGTGTACTGTGTAGGGCAGATCACGTGCCACAGTTTACGTCCGCGGCCGTGGTTTTACGACCGCCGAGTAGATTGAACGCCACTCGCCGAAGGATTACTGGCTGGCTACGTGCCTCGCACTTACGGTCTACTTCATCTCTGCATCTACATGAGTAGCTTTTGATTTTACCCGAGCGTTAGAGCAATGTTTTTGAAGAAAATGGGGATATGCTAGCTGAAGAAAGAAAAACAGGTAAAATCTCCTCCAATTTACATTGGAGGAGATTTTAGCATTGGGGGATTTCCTCAGATGTTTTGGATAGGCACTTATTATAGAACGACTAGTTTCTGTCCGCGGCTTCACCCGCATGACCCCCAGGAAACAAATTATATATTTTTCTTTAGACACAAATATTATACTTATTATAGCCCTATCTCGCTCTTAATTGAATATACAAACGGATAATATCCCAAGCTTTTAGCCACAAGAACGAAGTTCTCAAACTAAACCACATACATGGGATTTACTTACGTAGTGCATCCTAGGTCTGTGAACTAAACTAATATCTGGGATTAGATTAGTATGATGGTTTTAACAGAATTTAAAGCGTGTGTAAATGCTTACAATGAAATACACTACCTATACCAGTATTTCTTTATATTAAACATTTTTTTTAGTTATTCCTTCAGGTGCTCGATTCACCAGGCTGCTCCGTGAGCTTACTCTGGTGCAGGTCGAGTATGACCATGTGGAAAGCAGTTCTCCCATAAGTCTACCCCTGCTAAATGAAAATTAAAATATATTTTAATTAATACAGAAACAAACGCGTGAGTCATGATTTTGAAACAAACTGTGATACATGTGTTTCATAATTTTTGTAAAACATTTTTTATAAAGAGTATGTGTACCAATTTTCGAGTCAATCTACCCAGAAAACAAAAAGTTTTAAAGAATGTTTAAACCCCCATTTCACCCTCTTAGGGGTGGAATTTTGAAAACCCTTTTCTTTCACAAAGAACACACCCTCCAAATGTCATGTCTCTATCATAGACGAGGATGTATATAAACTTGGACAGATGAAGTGAATGAATGATACATCATCATCAATTATTAAATGATGATGATAAATGATGACGATCCTTAGGACACACACGCATAAAAAAATACAACTGACACACAACTGAATTGAGAACATTCCTCTTTTTCGGAGGCGGTTAAAAACAGGAAACTTATTATAGTCAGTATATAAGTCTTATACAATCAGTTAGGTTTATTTTTAGAAAACGTTCATAATGCAGGCAGTATCGCCTAGGTTTACTTACGAGTTTAGCCGTTGTTTTCGTCCGCGTGTGCCTATCCACGACCGCTACTGGTTTTTTTTTCTTTTTTTTTTTAATGATTACTCTCAATGTGGGTTGCACATTACTAGTATTCTTGTTAAACCCTCCAACTAAGCTAAATACGCTTGTGTCTGGAGTGGGTTCACGTCAATAGTGCAATGGGTGGGGTGGGGATCGAACTCACGACCTCTCGGTCGCCAGTCCGACACCTTATCCATTGGGCTATTGCCGCCTTAATCCATTGGGCTATTGCCGCCTTGGACGCCGATTGTGAGTTGATTGGACGCCGCTTGGGAACGGATTAGCGCTGGTGTTGTCAAAATAAACGATCGATGAGTAAATGAAGTATCAGGCGTATCAGTTCAGGTTATATTCTGTTCTGTTCTTATCTGTTGGAAAAAACAAGTGGCAGTGGGCTTGTCATATCTGCCGTTATGACTGATAACTGTAGGGGTCAGAACAGGCGAAGTAGTAGTTCGCCTGTGCAGTGGTTGGGGTAGATTGATTCTGGAGTGTAGACCGTGAATAAGCAAACGTTGCGTAGAGCACCCTGTGACCAGGTGAAGCGACGATATACGAAAATGTACGCGGTGACTGAAAATTAGAGAAGAATATCAGTCTCAGTTTCTTGTCTAGGCACAGAATTAATATAATACAAGTAGTCTAGGGGTCATACGCAGCGCAGCCGTAGGCTGATGTTGTGTTCAAGCGGAGACCGGACTGGCTTATCAATATCACCCGCTCAACAACATTACAGATTTTTTTTAGTAGGTTCATTGATATGTTCTACGCAGGGTTTGTAAACGACAAAAATCCCTAATGTAAAAAAAAGTACAAAAAAAATCATTTGTTAACCCAATTATGCATTGGTGGCGCCATCTATGACTACTTATTACGTAAGTTAATCATTCGGAAGAAATCATTACAGTTTTCAAATCCGACGAGAGATGTTGCACTGCGTAAATCAAATATTATGTTTCTTTGAAGTGTCACACACTTTATATTTTTGTAAATTGTTAAAAACAATCCAAAATTTCATCGTACCGACGGGATTTGAACCCGCACCCCCCGGATTACACGTCCAGGTGCTCTGCCAATTAAGCCACGGTTCGATCCATCGATGCGACGAAATTAGTGGATTGCATTTGTTAACCCAATTATGCATTGGTGGCGCCATCTATGACTACTTATTACGTAAGTTAATCATTCGGAAGAAATCATTACAGTTTTCAAATCCGACGAGAGATGTTGCACTGCGTAAATCAAATATTATGTTTCTTTGAAGTGTCACACACTTTATATTTTTACCTGGACGTGTAATCCGGGGGGTGCGGGTTCAAATCCCGTCGGTACGATGAAATTTTGGATTGTTTTTAACAATTTACAAAAATATAAAGTGTGTGACACTTCAAAGAAACATAATATTTGATTTACGCAGTGCAACATCTCTCGTCGGATTTGAAAACTGTAATGATTTCTTCCGAATGATTAACTTACGTAATAAGTAGTCATAGATGGCGCCACCAATGCATAATTGGGTTAACAAATGCAATCCACTAATTTCGTCGCATCGATGGATCGAACCGTGGCTTAATTGGCAGAGCACCTGGACGTGTAATCCGGGGGGTGCGGGTTCAAATCCCGTCGGTACGATGAAATTTTGGATTGTTTTTAACAATTTACAAAAATATAAAGTGTGTGACACTTCAAAGAAACATAATATTTGATTTACGCAGTGCAACATCTCTCGTCGGATTTGAAAACTGTAATGATTTCTTCCGAATGATTAACTTACGTAATAAGTAGTCATAGATGGCGCCACCAATGCATAATTGGGTTAACAAATGCAATCCACTAATTTCGTCGCATCGATGGATCGAACCGTGGCTTAATTGGCAGAGCACCTGGACGTGTAATCCGGGGGGTGCGGGTTCAAATCCCGTCGGTACGATGAAATTTTGGATTGTTTTTAACAATTTACAAAAATATAAAGTGTGTGACACTTCAAAGAAACATAATATTTGATTTACGCAGTGCAACATCTCTCGTCGGATTTGAAAACTGTAATGATTTCTTCCGAATGATTAACTTACGTAATAAGTAGTCATAGATGGCGCCACCAATGCATAATTGGGTTAACAAATGCAATCCACTAATTTCGTCGCATCGATGGATCGAACCGTGGCTTAATTGGCAGAGCACCTGGACGTGTAATCCGGGGGGTGCGGGTTCAAATCCCGTCGGTACGATGAAATTTTGGATTGTTTTTAACAATTTACAAAAATATAAAGTGTGTGACACTTCAAAGAAACATAATATTTGATTTACGCAGTGCAACATCTCTCGTCGGATTTGAAAACTGTAATGATTTCTTCCGAATGATTAACTTACGTAATAAGTAGTCATAGATGGCGCCACCAATGCATAATTGGGTTAACAAATGCAATCCACTAATTTCGTCGCATCGATGGATCGAACCGTGGCTTAATTGGCAGAGCACCTGGACGTGTAATCCGGGGGGTGCGGGTTCAAATCCCGTCGGTACGATGAAATTTTGGATTGTTTTTAACAATTTACAAAAATATAAAGTGTGTGACACTTCAAAGAAACATAATATTTGATTTACGCAGTGCAACATCTCTCGTCGGATTTGAAAACTGTAATGATTTCTTCCGAATGATTAACTTACGTAATAAGTAGTCATAGATGGCGCCACCAATGCATAATTGGGTTAACAAATGCAATCCACTAATTTCGTCGCATCGATGGATCGAACCGTGGCTTAATTGGCAGAGCACCTGGACGTGTAATCCGGGGGGTGCGGGTTCAAATCCCGTCGGTACGATGAAATTTTGGATTGTTTTTAACAATTTACAAAAATATAAAGTGTGTGACACTTCAAAGAAACATAAAAAAAAATCATGTTCTTGTTCAAGGATGACTTCAAGGCCTCTATAAAGACCTAGATGCCATAATAAAACACATGTAACTCATAAACAATCGTAGCATTGATAAAACAGTTTAGTTCAAAATACACCCACATGAACAAAAAATTCCTCTGAGCCTCCTCCACTGTATGAATAAATATGATTATCTTTATCCAGTCGATACACAATAATCACAAAACTTGAACACCAATAGAAAAAGAAAGACTATCAAAGTTGGAAAGGCACTCGCAACCCTTTTGTTAAGGGTTCGTTTTTGCGTTCGGCGGCCGCCCGTATCGAAACAGTTTTGTTAGAAATAAACAAACAAGCCCATTGGTCGGGAATATTGTTCGTTGAGTTAGAAATATGGTCAGTGATGCGTTAATGCTTTCTACGTTCATACTCCATAGTCCATACAAATGTTAGTGGAGCGACCGCAGCGCAGGCTTCGCTTTAATATTTGAAAAGGCTTGTAAAATGACTTGCCTTTTTCTGTTGAGTTAGAATATTAATTGAAGTTATCGGATACCAGCTAGTACAAACATAATTGAAAAATGGTTTGCATATTTTGAATACGCACAGTCATCGATATGAATGTAGTACCTACTACTGCACCTCGATGCACAACATCTTATTTCATTAGGTTTTTTAAATATCTGAAAGGTTAGCGTTTTACTTACGTAGTAACTATTATATAATCTGTGGTTTTTACTACAACTCGTCTGATGGTACGCGATGATGTAGTCGTATAGTGAACATGCAAGGCAATGGTCTGACTCTCGAGGCAAATCGATTTCTACGGTAGTACTATTGTAGTTTTTATGATATAAAATAACAGGACAAGCACGACGCTCGCCTGATGGTAAGCGATGACGTCAACCTCTGACAGATACAGGAGCATGCCAAATTCGGTACAGACATATAAGGCGGCAATAGCCCAATGGATAAGGTGTCAGACTAGCGATTGAGAGGTCGTGAGTTCGATCCCCACCCCACCCATTGCACTATTGACGTGAATCCACTCCAGACACAAGCATATTTAGCTTAGTTGGAGGGGTTAACAAGAATACCAGTAATGTGCTAGCCACATTGCGAGTAATCTTTATAAATATATATAGTATATATATATATATATGTATATATATATATATATATATATATACTAGCTGACCCGGCGAACTTCGTACCGCCTAACAGACAATGAATGTCGTGTTACCTTTTAGATGAACTTGTTTTAGGCGAAGTTAGGCGACCTAGGCGAACGTATCACGACCAGATCGCAGACGTTTTATAGAAAGGCCAAGTCAAAAGTACTTATAACCGGCGAGCATATATGAAGGCGCTCATGAAAGTGGAAGAAGCGAAAGAGGTATGTCAGGATCGTAGCATGTGGAAAGAAGTAGTCTCTGCCTACCCCAACGGGAAAAAGGCGTGATTGTATGTATATATGTATGTTTTAGGCTTTTATGAACGTAATAAATGAATACAAAAGAGATATTAAGTTTATTAATATATTATGGCAATATGGATATAGAATAAAAATTGGTAAAAATGGTTTTGGAAATATAAACTTTTTTAAGTTGCTTGAAAGCATACATTTCTGAACGCACGCATATTTGACAATCCATAAATATGTCAAACAATTATCATTACCAACCTAGGATGATGGATTATAATCCATCATCCTAGTTACCGACAATATTTAACATTTTTAAAATCTACGTGACTTGAATTCACAAAAACTTGAAGAATTTTTACTCGACTTACTCGACACGGGCTAAATACACTTATCGTGTGGAGCCATATATATACCAAAAAAAAAATACTCGATAATCCGAATATTGTCCGGCAAGTATAACTTGGCGTGCCTGTGCGCCACTGTGCTTTTACTTTGTACTTTGATAACAGTTTCTCTTAAACCACTTTTAATTACTTTTGGCATTATTGAACTATTTTAATGTAGCAGATTTATCAACAATAATGTCGCGGTAATCTCTCAAACGTCAAACTCACAGTTTCAATTAATATAATTAGTTCCAAAAACCACCACCGCCAAGTTATACTTTATACACATGGGAAGAATTTTTATACTTGACACTGGCTAAATACACTAATCGTGTGGAGCCACAATTATACAAAAAAAAAATACGGCGGGATAAACAATTGAACATCAAATTATTGACAGTTTTTAAACCCAGGAGCAGGAGTTTTGGCGGGAACGTGGAAAAGTGTGTGTGATCTCATTGTATTTTTTCCTAAAACTTGTGTTCTTCCGCGTGTTAATATGTAATAAATGTGGATTATTAACCATTAAGTGCCGGTGAATGTGTGCGAGTGTAGGGAAACAGCACAATGTTGAAAAACATGCTATTTGCGTTCTCACCAAAATTCCACTGAAAATTTTCAGTAAACACCACATCTTTACTGAAGGTATGACTTAGAATAGACTTTTACTTGACAACTGACCTGAAATGTGACTTTGATCCATCTCTACGACGAAAATTCATAAAAACTTGAAAAATGTCAATACTTGACACTGGCTAAATACACTAATCGTGTGGAGCCATAAATAAACTGAAAAAAAAAAAAAAACCCAGGAACATTTTGGCAAAATATTTTTTCTTATGTAATTTTTTTAGGTCAATTATTCATTGTTTTTGATACTTATTATCCTATTCCTGTCAAAGACAATTCCAAAAATACAAAAATCATAAAAATTGGCCCAGCCGTTCTTGAGTTATAAGTGTAGTAACTAACACGACTTTCTTTTATATATATATATATATTTCCACATTACTGTATGAGATACTTTGAGAGATAAATATGTTAAGCTAAAGTGGTGGAATCGCCTCAGGCGGACTAGCAGAAGTCCTAACAATACAATATATGATTAAAGTAAGTTGTAGAATCCACAGCAGTTGGTGCTTACCAAAGATCCGTCAATCTTTTGAATCTTCAAGGATTTTAGTTGACATCGCCGCTTTTTCTACGTAGAAGCTCAGAATAAACGTAGAAGTAGTAAAAGTCAATAAATAATTATCAACCGGTTGTTATAATATTAAGATTGTAACAAGCCCAGAGCTTAATTGATAAACTTGACGAGTTCAGTGAGCATCAATGGTCTGAAAGGGCACCTACAATATCAAAATTAGGTATACAATAAGGGCGAGCCAGGAGAACTAGGGAGGACGTAGGCTGGGTGTGTAAACAGCCCTACAGGGCAAGCTTGGTAGAAACTGATTTGATCACATGCCAGAGCGCTCACGATCAAAGCTACTCGCTGCTCGTCACTTTATGTGTGTGATGGCCCGTGAGACCAGCCCATTGAATTAACGTGACACACTTGTTCGATTTTCGTTTGGCTTAATTCATAGAGTTTAATAAACTGCTTAATTTATCGAGCTTAATAAACTGCAAACTTATTTGCGTTAATATTTTATCACAACTACCCAATTGGAAGTGGTTCTCAATTTGTTGTGAATAAATATGTAGGAGGAGTGTATTGCTCGTAGCTAAGAACGTCGTGTGTTAAGTTGTCATAAATACCCTACGTTAAATTATTAAAGCATGCATTGACTAAGTAAGATTTTTTTTAAAATACTTTATAGGCTAACGTTTGACCACTATCTTACCTGTTGGTAAGTGATGATGCGGTCGAAGATGGTAAGCACGCTAGGCCTAGAATGGGAACTGGCTCTCAAGGATAGCTGCCGGAACACATTATATGTTTTTGGTGACAGATTTTCTAACTTGAGGGTGGTAGCTGGCCAGGCGGACACTAGATAGTGTCTTACCACCATGCAAATTAGAAAAGATTAGAAAAAAGATTAGAACATGAACTTGAACTGCTAATCCGCCGGGGGCGACAATTGTCTACATGTCTACGAGGGCACGCGGGGTGCACTTTTCCATACAAATGTATTACCCCGTTTCCTCCCTGGAAAATGCTTCAAGAGAAAAATTTGTTACTACAAAAAATCTACGCTGCCCCTAGGCCAAAAAGAAATATGTCCTTTTAAAAATCTTAAAGAGGAGATTAAAAATCGTATATTTCTTTTTGCAATTGGTTGATCAAAAAAAGCAAATGTTAGGGGCGTACCTACAGACCTTGATTTTTGTAGAAACAAATTTTGCTCTAGAAGCATTTTCTAGGAAGAAAACGGGGAAATACATTTGTATGGAAAAGTGCAACCCGCGTTCGCTCTTAAGCTTTGTAATCCTAATCAGCGAAAATAAACTAAACAAGTTTGAGTCGGACTCGCACACGTAGAATTCCGTCTCCGTACCACTGTAGGTACTACAAGATTGAAAATAATTTGTCGAAAAAATACGTTTCTTGAACCCCCTATTATTTTTAATTTAATTTAATTGTTATTATTTGTTGTTATAGCAGCCATAGTACACACTATAAGCAAATTTCAAGACTATCTATAACGGTTTCTAAGATCGAGCATAAAACGCATGAAAAAACACGTTTCTTGTACGGTTGTTTCTTGTTCCTTTTAATTTTTTACTTTATTCGGTTTTTAGTATTTGTTGTTATAGACCTACAGTTATACATACTTTGTGAAAATTGTGTCTACCTATTCACATACACTTGACATTTTTACAAATAGGAGATACAGCCCTCTGAAAGACGGACGGATGGACGGATGGACGGACATATCAGTAATAGGATTCCGTTGGTACCTTTTGGGTACGTAGCCCTAAAAAGACGTGTGTACCGAATAGTAATTTTAATGTTTTTCAATTTTATTGAGTTTCAAGTGATGATAGATGTAAGATTCAGATACTATTACCGGATGTGTGACGGGGTATGACAGGACTTCGGTCGAGATGCTGAGGGCTGGACAAGGTGTGGTAGCCAGTCAGCGGTATCGCCTTTTTAACCTTTGCTGGAGGAACAGAATTGTACCAGGAGACTGGTGCAAAACCGTTATTGTACCACTATACAAAGGAAAAGGATCACAGCGAGACTGCAAAAACTACTGCGGCATTAGCTTGCTCAGTATCGCCGGAAATTGTATGCAAAGGTATTGATTACAAGGGTGACGCATGAAACCGAAGAAAAAATGTGGGATGTGCAAGCGGGTTACAGAAGAGGAATGGGATGCATGAATCAGGTCCTTTCCTTACGGAGCATAGCCGAAAAAATATTGGCCAAAAATTAAAAGGTCTATTGCGCATTCGTAGACTTCGAAAAGGCTTCTGACAGAGTGGTGAGGAATGAATTGTGGTCAACATTGTCAATGTATGGGATGGGGGTGGCAGTTTAATACGAGCACTGAAATTACTCTATGAGGGTTCCAGTCTTTGTGTCAGAAGTCAGAATAAACAGAGCGTACACGGAATGGTTTATCATCGAAAAAGGTGTTAAACAGGGATTGCAATGCATAGGTTGAACATCACTGGTGATGCAACACGCATCGCCAGTGCCAGTTGCAAAGAATGGTTAATATTATGCATGATGCCTCAAAATGGAAAGGGATTAAAGTGAATATAAGCGAGACCAAAGTAATGGTTTTTGAAAGAGAAGAAATAATGACAGGTTCTCTTTAATCGTAACTGTACAGTTACGATTGAAGGAGAGAGAGTGGAACAAGTGAAAGAGTTTGTGTACCTGGGTTCTAAGCTTACATGGGATGGCAAGTATGAAAGTGATATTGAACGCAGAGTTTTGGCAGGAAACCAAGTGATTTGGGTACTGCATAACTTTATGAGCAGTCAGAACGTGTCTAAGAAAGCGCGACTGGCTGTACATAGGGGAGTCTTGGTTCCCACACTCATGTATGGTAGTGAATGCTGGGTATGGCAGAAGAAGCATGAAAGTAAAATTAATGCTGTAGAAATGAGAAGTTTGAGAAGTATGATTGGAGTGGCTCTGATGGATAAGGTGGAGAACATCGTGATAAGGGAATGTTGTGGTGTGGTAGAAGATGTAGTGACAAAGATTGAGAAAGGGATGCTTAGATGCTTTGGACATCTAGAGATGATGGATGAAGAAAGACGTGTGTCAGGATCGTAGCATGTGGAAAGAAGTAGTCTCTGCCTACCCCAATGGGAAAAAGGCGTGATTTTATGTGTGTATGTATGTTACCTGAAGATGCATCTGGCAATCCAGATTTGTGTGCTAGTTCCTATTGGTTACTTTAAATACGCTAAAAAAATATTCAATCTCAGTAACAGTAGGTAAACTGACAAACAAAGGCCTGCAAAATGTAGATAAAAGTACAACAGTTTGTGTTATTGAAATGTTTTTAAAATTCAAAATGCCTGCGGACTAGGTTATCGAGACGACATGGCAGCTTACTTGTTATACCTACAGGCTATTTGACCTATTCAATATTCTAGCTAGAATCGAACTAAACAGAATATATTGCGGTCTAGTATCAATATCGAACAACAATAATATTACATATATGGTCTTAGCTTTATTTAGCTAGGAAAGAGGTTGTCGTGGAAAGAAAAAAAAAAGAAAGACAAATATTTATTCAGCAATAAGAAATATACCCGACAAAAAGAAATATATTAAAATAAAACTAATAATAAAAAGATAATCAGTTCACATAATGTACAGTATGAGGTGCTGGTACACGCCAGTCTCAGTACAAATGTCAAGATTTCCTGCATCAGCCCCTGAAAAATCTGGACACTGATTTTCTGTAAGGCCTTAAGCGGGTGTTGGAGTAACACAGAAAATATACTAGACTAGCTGTGCCCGCGACTTCGTCCGCGTGGAATAGTGCCTTTGGGTAGCATTTTTAATTATTTAGGCTAGTTATTTTACAAATAAGATACATGCGTATCCCACCTACACCGCACCGAACCACGCCGCGCAAATTCCCCCTCCCCCTCCCCTCCCCTCTCCCTCTCTCTTCCACCCCCCTTTCTCCTCACTTCCCTCTCCCCTCCCCTTTCCCCCCACTTCCCCATCCCCTCCCCCTTCCCTTACCTTCCCCTTCCCTTCACCTCCCTTCTTCCTCCCCCTTCCCCTCACTTCGACCTCCCCTCCCTCTCTCCCCCTTCACCTTCCCCCTACCCCTTCCCCTCGCAAACTTTGAATTGAATGTCATATTTATTTATATCGAATCAACAGCCTAAACAATAAGTTTACTTCTATACTTCTGTACTTCCATACAACTTTTCATCCCCCCTTTCAACCCCTTACAACCCTCTTTTCGCAGGCTCAAGACTATCTGTGTACCAAATTTTATTTAAATCCGTTCAGTAGAACATTCACATAAATTACACAATAAAACCTTACATATTTTCATACAAACTTTCATCCCCTATTCCCTATTGTTATTTTTACACCCTTGAGGGTAAAACTTTTATAAACTTGAATGTCATATTTATTTATATCGAATCAACAGCCTAAAAAATAAGTTTCAAGCTTCTAGCTCCTAAAATAACGATACTTCCATTCCATACAACTTTTCATCCCCCCCTTTCAACCCCTTACAACCCTATTGTCGCATTAAAAAGTAGCCTATGCTCTTTCTCAGGCTCTAGACTATCTGTGTACCAAATTTTATTTCAATCAGTTCAGTGGTTTTGGTGTGAAAGTGAGACAGACAGACAGATAGAGTTACTTTCGCATTTATAATATTAGTTAGGATGTTAGGATAAGAGTTATATGTGCAACCAACATAGCTAGTAAAACTTAAAAAATTAATAAAATCTTAAATATAAAACATAGTGTAATCAATGCAAATATACATGAATACTTTAACACATAAAACAATTAAAATATATACATTGATTAATCCATTTCTTTATCTTATTCATTTAATCATCATCATTTAATTTTTTGCAGTGTGTATTGACAAAATAATAAGTATTACATAAAAAATAATAAAACACACGGAATACATTACACAATATTTTTACTATGTGTGCTGAGCTGTGTATGTGGTTATTTGTATACTTACCCATTTATTTTTGTTCGCTCCAGAATTCGTACCTATACACGCCTCTGGTTTTACCTTAAAGAGGCATGAAACTTAGTAAAAGTTTTAATTAGATTTGAATAGTTAAACTTTACTAGAAATACAATAAGGCTAAGTAAAGGTACTTATTACTTTACGTTACCGAGCCTGGAAATAATGAGAGTATTTCGTTATATATTTTCTAGAGCTAATATATTTCTATCAGCTTCCATAATGTTACCCACGGTTTTTTCGGTAGTTACCTAATGTCGCCTGTTAAACTACTTATCTCCTATCGAGCTCAGTTAAACTACTATTACTACTTTTTTGACATAGGCCTCTATCTATTTATTTTTAATATCTTATGGGCTGGTGCCTGACCACTATCTCACCTGTTGGTAAGTGATGATGCGGTCGAAGATGGTAAGCACGCTAGGCCTAGAATGGTAACTGGCTCTCAAGGACAGCTGCCGGAACACATTAGATTTTAGATGTTTGGCGTCAGATTTTCTATCTAGAGGGTGGTAGCTGGTCAGGCGGATACTAGATAGTGTCCTACCACCATGCAGGGGTTGTTGGTTTCTTAACGATTTTTTTCCTTCACCGGAGGGCCACTGTGAATGCGCACATACATTTTTCTATAGACAAAAAAAAATAATCTATTTCAGTAGGTATGAACAAACATACAAATTAATTGATCGTTGTCAACATGTGTATTACTAACTTTACATGACATTTAAATACATTGATGTTACAATAGTAGTTCAATGTTTTATTGGAAATTTCAGACTGTCAGTATTGATCATCACCACTTTGAAATGAAACCTTCATCAACTTTGTTAATGTAGAGGCTTTCTTCTATTTTTGTTGCTGTCAGTCTAGGTATATTATACCAATTTTGGGCAAAAAATGACTCGCAGAGATTTCAAGGCATCCTAGGCTTGTGCTGTTGTTATTCCAACCTGGTATCCCGGTATCTATAACGGCAGCGTCACCGGTGCGAGAAGCTAAGTCCTATAATCGCCAACTAACCTGCACAGTATGGCGATTAGGGCAAAACCCCCAAAATGGAAAGTCACAATGAGCTACGGCCCCCAATTCCCGGCCGCCCTGCTATTCTTGACCAAGGCGGCGGTCACAGTAACGGCAGAGCAGCCTATTCTGTAAGCTAGTTTACGCATCTCGCAAGCGGAATCCGCTTTGAGTCATACTACGAAATTCAAATCGTAGCACGATTGTAATACGGTTGAATTTCGTAACACGAAATTCAAATCTCACTGCGAATTTCGCTTCCGAGATTAGCTTACAGAATAGCCCTACAGGGGGTGTTAAGAATCCCCGGGCCGGTGGTGATTTTGGCCAATAGCTCTTTAGGCATCTGGCAGACTAGTCACCTTATTTCTTTTTTGCTTCACAGCTAGACAGACATTTTTTGATTCCGGAGAGACAAGCGCTTGAGCATTATCACACCTGATGTTAAGTGATGATGAGGTCTGAAATGGAATCGTGGTAGTCTGGAAATGGAAGATGGTAATGACATGAGGCTCTGGACAACAGCTGAACTTATTAATCCATTTAGAAAATCTATCTCAGCCCGGTTTCCAAGCGGGCTAGCACCGAACATCATGCTGTAACTTAGCGAACTGATTGGCACCATTACCCCTAGTATGAGTTTTTACAGACGGTTTTGACAGATCTCACGTAGTTTTCAACTTAGTCTGGCTCTCTGATTGGTCTAAATTTAGTTAAGTGTAGTAACCACTAGAGGCGCTGTACTGCTTTTCATACAAAATTCGCTCGATATACGATATCGAGTTTGGTATCAAAACCCGTACTAAGGGTACAGAGCTTTGTTCAGTGGGTGGTTCGAGCTACGGCCAAAGAGTACCACCAATGGTCTGACTGGTCACTCATTTGGCATCACCTGCAACTCCGCAATTACATAAAGAAACAAGAAAACAAAAGAACACGGGTCGCATGTGCAGCTACGTACCAAAGCAAAGTTTTTCTTTAGAGTAGGTAAGCACTAAAGTTGCGCGAAAGCCTTTTAGCATATTTGGTGTTCACACAATAGCTTCCGCCTCGGATTGGAAATAACTTGGGACGTTTTATAAGTTTTAAGGTTTAAAGTTGGATGCACTAGTACCTTATATTAACATAACTTTATATGCAGTGGCGTCGAGAGCAAACTTAGTAGTGACATCGTAAATTCAAACTTACAAACGCGCTTGTAGGTGGGGACTCGATTTGCGAGTTATAGATGTTCATGAATTATGTTCGCGCATAAAAATATGATAAATTTCAGATCTGGTTATGGAAACGACTGGGGGGACTACATACTTTGTGCTGTTGACTCAAAACAAGGTACCTACTTATCTGTAGTAACTTACTACTAGTAAGTTTATATCTGTACTTTAAAATAATGCTCGATTGAAACATTCATAAAACAAAAAAACTTAATCAGAATCGATTGGATGAACCGATTTTTAGGCGCTACAATGCCACGGACAGACCCCCATACACAGATACATAGATTCACAGATACACAGACATACGCGACGAACTTATGACACCCCTTCTTTTTTCGTCGAGCGGTTAAATAAAGCTAATGTCGTAGAGCGCTGACGGTTTAATCACGGAGAATAGACACTGCTCTTGGTAGATTATCCGTTATATTCCGTCTACGTCATAGAGGGAAACATCTACTGTCTACAGCTAACGTACTTTACTTTGAACTTTGACATATACATTATTTTTGTATTTGACAGGATAGCTTTTGACCACGGCTTTTGACCATGAAAATAGAAGTTTTGACTCTGAAGCTCTTGACTACTACCTGAAAATCATGTCATTTTGATTTAGTGTCACTTTGACATAATAACCAAAAGCCGACATTGCTCACGAATTTTCTATTACAATTTTTAATCTTTTTAAGTTCTACTATTATTTATAATTATTTTAATAAAGAGGAATGGCGGATGATGAGGAAGGAGGATTTGGTGGTTTATACGAAAGCGGGCATTGGGATTGGGATGATACGTTAGAATCTCTGGTTTTTATAAGGTATGGATTACATTTTCTGAACATCAATAACACTTTGGCTAAGCGCACACCGCTGGAAGCGCGCCGGAGCGCATTTGAAGACAACAATCTAATACTATAAGAATATTTGTCCTGACATACTGACTGACTGACTGACAGACAACGCACAGTCTAAACCGCTGGTTGTAGAGACTTGAAATTTGGAGGGTATATTTGTCTTAGTACGTAAGGGTGTACTAAGAAAGGATTTTCTAAAATTCACCCCTTCAGGCAATGAAACGGGGGTTCAAAGTTTGTATGAAAAAACAAGGTTAGGTAGATTGTTCTATTCAAAACTTCACGCAAGTGCTGCAGAAAAAAACAGGCTTTATGAAATTCAACCCCTGAGAGGGTGAAATGAGGTAACTAAGTGTAAAAATCAATATTGTTTTAGATTACGCTGAAATTTGGCATGCAGATAGTTATTATGACGTTTGTATCTGTTTAGGAAGGATTTTCCAAAATTCACCCCTAAAGGGGATGAAACGGGGGTTCAAAGTTTGTATGGAGAAACAAGATATAAGCTATCTTTTTTATTCGAAACTTTGCACAAGCAGGTACTTCAGTAAATAAATAAGTAAATATAAATACGTGTTTCAGGCTTTTTCGAAATGCCACCCCTAAAAAGGTAAAGTGGGTTAACAAAGTCTCAAATCAATTCTGTTTCGGATTGCGCTGAAATTTGGCATGCAGATAGTTATTTTAACGTAGGTACCTATCCGCTAAGAAAGGATTTTTCAAAATTCACTCTTTAAGGGGATGAAGGGGGGTCCAGAGTTTGGATAGAGCTTTTTTCGACATTACACACAAGTACTTCTGTAAATAAATAAGTAAATACGAGTTTAAGGCTTTTTCAATATGCCTCCCTAAGAGAGTGAGGTGGGGTAACCAAGTCTAAAAATCAGTATTGTTTCGGATTGCGCTATATAAACTTATAGATTTATTTTAAGTACTTCTTAAATAAATAAGTTAATACGTGTTGCAGGATTTTTCAAAGGGTTGGTGAAAAAGTCTGAAAATAAATATGATTTTTCGGGTTTTATAAATATGAATACTATTTCCCTTAGTCACGCAATAACTTGAAAACGGGTGAACCGATTTGGCTTTTACTTCTTTGATTTCTTTTATGATAGAAAGGTTTTTACAAAATAAAAGTTTTAAGTAAATAAAAAAAGTCTTTAACGCGGGCGAAGCCGCGGGGCACTTCTAGTTTAATATAAACCTTAACTACCTTGACATACAGTCAATAATTGTATACCAAGAATAATTCGCCCGCGACCGGTTTATATTAAATTGTTGTCTTCAAATGCGCTCCTCCGCGCTTTCAGTGGTGTGTGCTGGGCCTATCTAAGCAAACATTAGGCTCGAGTTATTTGGCAGAAATTTGGGTGGATTAGTTTTTATTTTTTTTATATCTTATAGGCTAGCGTTTGACCACTATCACATCTGTTTGTAAGTGATGATGCGGTCGAAGATGGTAAGCACGCTAGGCCTAGAATGGGAACTGGCTCTCAAGGACACTAGATAATGTCCTACTACCATGCAGGGGTTGTTGGTTTCTTAACGATGTTTTTCCTTCACTTGAAAAGCGCGCATAATTTTTTTGACAGAAAAACCCATTGGTGCACGGCGGTTTGAACTCGGTACCATGGCATCAAAGCTGACCGTTCTCCCGATCACGCCACTGGGCCCTCAAAAAGTTAAAAGTTACTGTGTTTTAACGCGGCGAAGTCCCGGGGCGTAGCTATTTTTTATAGCATAGCGTTTGGACGCTACCTTATTTATTGGTAAGTGACGACGGATGTCGAAAATGTAAAGCAAGCTAGGCCTAGAATGGGAACTAGTCTATAGCTAGCAAGTCTGATATACTTTACTGATAGTCCTATCACAGTGGTAGGACTTCTGCAGGCTTCCCTGGGGGTGGTAACAACCACTTTATCATTCAACTGAAAATCTCACGCTTTAAAGAACATAGTGTCTACTGAAATGGAACAAAGTATCTATTTTTTATACCTCAATGATAGGCTATCGTTTGTTCACTATCTGGCCTGGTGGTAAGTGATGATGTGACCAAAGTTGGTGAACACGCTAGGCCTAGAATAAGATGTTTGCTGCCGGAACACCGTAAGGTTATGGCGGCCGATTTTTCTTGATGGTGGTAAGCATACTTTTTGGCAGCCAGTCTAGCGAAGTATCAATACAATGCCTGCAGAAAACCTGTAAAAAATCTAGATGTTTCATGGCAATGGGTGCTGTGCTGTGACGTGCAAAATACTGGCAAAGTAGAGTTTTATAGAGTACTTGTTTGTTTCCATATACCTGTACTCAGTGGCGCTTGCGCACAAACAGGACAGGCCTCATATTATCCACAAATCCGACCAAACATGAAAACTAGGTAATAACTAACGTGTAGCTAACTTTACAGCTGTAACTATCCGATAAATTATGACACAGATGATCAACTACTTACTGCATTTTCCAGTGACCTACCCCCGAAAGAAGTCGAAGCGATCACGATATCTACCAAAGCTCCAACAGGGACCGTAGAATTCCGAGATGATGTAGATTTACTAGAACAGGTAAACTCACCGTAAAACTATAAACCGCATAACTGCATAAATGCACTCGCAAAAAGTAATCTGCATTGCAATTTTTGGTGGCGCGTACTTTGTTTTATTTCGCAATATTTTTTTGGCAAACATTTTCACGAATGTGTACACGCGCCAGTTGTTTCATTGGTCCGTTTTAATTAACAGATATAGGTTCTATTACAGAATTTAAAAATAGAACAGCTTTTATAATACAATAATAATTACAATTTTGGAAAATAATATCATCAATATAGGTATGTTGGCTTGGAAAAAGCTTCCTCAAATGTAATTTATTAAAAAGGTGTTTAGGTAGGTTAAATCTGTGATCAATGATCATAGAAAAGTCCTACTCTTATAATTCCGAAGATTTCGTTCAGATCTCGATTTATTAACGATCAAGACATGGGATATCCTTTTAAAATATTACAAGAATCATGCAGGGCCGGGGATTCCTGTACAAAATTCCTCGATTTATGATTACTGAGTATTATAATACACGGTAGGATTTCATATTGTATGTGTGTAAACATTTTTAATAAGTTACTACCAAAAATATTTTTTTAAAGTTGTGTTGCACTTTAAGCAAATGTTACGATTGTGGCTTTTGGAAAAATGCTTCTATAGCGTACAAGAATATTATGACTATGACATAAAACAATTATAATATTTTTTTAGTATAGTGGTTATTTAATGAATTTATTTGAATGCGCTTATTGGTACTGTTATATTTATTTTTTCAATTATGTTTTGACATTATTATATTTTAATTTAATAGACTTATGCACAGTTTATTTAATAATACAATTTTTTTTATGAATAATTCATTTATTGATTTAATAATATACATATTGGAGATAAAAATAAAAAAACCAAACTAAACTAAAATTAAGGGATGTCCGTGTAAAATTATATATATATATATATATATATATGATATGGATACAAGATGACATTGGTTTGAAAAATTGTAGAAACACATATCAATCGTCGTTCAATTACATATATAAGTAATATTGAATGCCAGAAACGATTGATATGTGTTTCTACAATTTTTAAAACCAATGACATCTTGTATCCTTATCATTGATATAAATAATTGAATCATCATATCATGATTATATCACATTACACAAATTTTGTAATAAGCAAAACGCTTGCAAATCTAAGTAAAAATATTTCGAAATGTAGGAGCGTAAATTGAATAGTTTATCTTTTATGACGCAACGCAGGCTGCTTTTATTGTAAATCCATGCTGAAGTTTTTTAATTTACTTCTCGAAAATACTTTTACAATTTTAGAACCAATATAACCTGAGCTTTCTAATCAATATAAAGATTAGGGTTTTTAAATGGCTTACCTTAATACCTTCTGGACTTACAGATTCGTTTTCGGCGACGCTATCAAAGAAAATTGAAACAGGGACAGCGAGATATCATTACATTGCAGGTTTTATTTCTCTAAAGCTATTTCACAACCTGTGTTGGTTTAATTTCATTTAGTTTAATTAAATAGCTTAGTTTTACGACGCTGAAAAAACTATAGTATTAGTCCAGTCAAAGAATGCTACAATTTTTTTTGTAAATTGTAAGTTTTCTCCTAGCCCTGTAGTTCAAATACGGTTAAGAATTTGCAAATAACTTATATATAAAAATATAACAGTTTTAGATAATTTTATAAATTTGCACTCATGTGTAAAAAAGTCCCCTGTGACGCGCAGTTTTCGAGATGTAAGCGGAAACTCGAAAATTTGCACCTATTATGCCCCTTCCTCCATCCGGCTAGACGTCAGAAATTTTGGTATGTTCACAACATCAACATCTTAAATTAAGTTTCAAAAGGAATCGCTTAAGTACCTGTTCACTTCACGTACTCTATCTCCTTCCTTGACTGGACTATATAGTGTTCAATTTGTATGTTTTTTGAGAGATTTATTTTTGTCAGGGAATTTCCTTTCCAAGTGTGCTTTAAATTAGACTCTAGTTTAATAATTTGATTTCACCTCTGTAGATTACGATTCTGTGGGTAAGTACAATACTATAAGTGATATAGATAGCGTCACGAAACTAGCGTAGGTCGCCAAAAAAGATGCGTAGATTTTGACCAGTTTTTATTGCTTTATACCTGTTACAGAATTTTCTAATAAGATCTGTAGTGTCAGAGATAAGCCCTGCAAAAATACTTCCATATGACGACACAGTTTTCCCTCATTATAATATTTGTGTTCATCGTTCATCTCTAGACAAAATAAAGAAGGGGAATAATTTTGATAAGACGTGGACAAAAAGTACCACTGACCACTTTTTAATTTCTTTTATCATATTGGCTAGCGTTTGACCACTATCTCACCTGTTGGTAATTGATGATGCGGTCGAGGATGGTAGCACGCTGGGCCTAGAATGGGCACTAGCTCTCAAGGATAGCTGCTGAAACACATTAGATGTTTGGCGACAGATTTTCTATATTGAGGGTGGTGGCTGGTCAGGCGGACACTTGATAGTGTCCTATCATCCATCATCACATCATCCCACTATACCATTCTTTATGGCCATATCAGTATACAATACCACTATCTCACTTGATGTAAGATGACGATGCGGCCCAAGATGGACTCATGCTTGAGATGAGGCGGAGCGTCGTTCAATCCCTTGGAATGACAAAACTCGGCGAACCTAAGCCTAATCGTAATAAATCTATCAAAAACCATATATGTACCTAGATGATAACATCTATATACCTATGATTATTTTTTTTATTGTTTTAACAACTCATTAAGTACGTACTTACGCATATACTAATATGTATCTACGAATATACAAATATAGAGCCTTAGGTATCCTACCTGTAGATTGCTAAGTAGTAAGTACCGGTTTCCCCACACCCTTGTATCTTATTCGTAATGCGTGAACCATTTCGTAAATAACCCAGTTCGACCTAATGGAAAAAAAATCCGTTTCCAGGACGTGAAAGATATAGCCTTATTCACGGCTCCAGTGAATATATTGAGTCCCGTGCTTATAAATATGCTACACCTTCCGACAACCGAGAGATTTATAAGAGCACTTATATTGTGTACTCAATATTATTTGCAGGTACTTAATGTCAAACTTTCTTCTTGAATTTAGATATTGAATATTTGGGACCACAGGGTAGAAGGGTTATTATGTCACATCGAATTATTGCACAGCGTGAAATATATTATAAGATTTAGCGAACCATGAATACCTTTGTTTATAATGCCTAGCAGTGGATTAGTATAGGGCCTATAGGCCACGATAATGTTATTAGATAACCTTACTACAGTGCTACAATCCAAATGTGACATTACTGTGTATAGGCTGTTGCTGAGGCATAAACTGCAATCATTATCCTATACGCTACCTAAGTCCGCCAGACAAATGTTTCTTTGATACGGGCTATATCTTTTCTTGTAAGACCTGGGGTTGAAGTCTCTACGTTGATAGCGATGAATTTCGAGCGATAATTGTCGATAAGAAAAGAGATGCATCTCCTTCTTTAGGGCGCTATTC
Organism: Cabera pusaria; assembly: GCA_954871355.1. Taxonomy (NCBI): domain Eukaryota; kingdom Metazoa; phylum Arthropoda; class Insecta; order Lepidoptera; family Geometridae; genus Cabera; species Cabera pusaria. The sequence continues at coordinate 20,381,317 of OX940888.1, forward strand.
TATAAGGACGCGTCGATATCAATGCTTCCACTTAGACTTTAGAGCCTTCCTCCCCAGAAACGAAATTGCAAGTTTAAGTATTGTAACTAAAATCTCAGAAAAAAGTTAAAAGTATCACGAAATTCTATGACATACGGTTTCTGACCGACTTGGCAAAAAAGAGGTACCCATCTACTCAATTCGTGCAAGTGTTTTTCTTTTATTTTTATGTCTGTTACCAATCTTAAATCGCCGGCATCTGTTAGCCGATTTGAATAATATTTTAGAGCATGTCCGCTGATTGGTCTCATATAGCTTTCATCATAATCAAATAGCAATCTCTAGATATATAGAGTGCCTAGCACATGAAAACCATTTGCGCAAGTCGCATGGCATGGGAAGTTGGTGCATTTTTAACGACATTATTTTAGATTTATAGGATTTAATAAAAAAATCAGTATTAAAATGTTCAATATGATAGTTCTTATATCTCTCAGATCGCTGATGAAATGGCCAACCGTATATTGGAGCTGGAGACAAAAGTGCGGACGCCGGATTGCGATTTCCTCGAGCATCAATTTCGAGAGAATTTGTCCGACTTGAGATTGCTAGTCGCAAAGGAATACTGCACGATGCTAATTGGTACTTTATTTTGTCTGTAGGGGATTTAAAGTTAGATACTCATTCTTGTGTATTGTGATCAAGACAAAGGGACAGTAAATTATTTACTTATGCGTGATAAAGGGCATATAACCAGAGATGTTAAGTAGCAATGATTGGAAAAAGAGCTAATGCTAAGGTCGTGTCCGATGCGGTGTCTTCCCTTATCCGACCATCGGTGAAGCTAGATAGATTATTGATTACTTACCAGTTCAAAAATACTAAAACTAAATGTTTGATATTGTTATAACAAAATAAAAGTGTCAAGGGGTGGTTTTATCGCTCTTAGTGATCTCTTTCAGACAACCATGCTCGGAATCAAAGACGCCTCTCCTCCACCACGTCCTCGCTAAATTTTAAAATGTTTTGCATCGCGAGACATCTTTGAGTACAATTTTCATTCTAGGCCTAGCGTACTACCATCATCGACCGCTTTCCTAGTTATTAATGAAAATTATGACGATGAAATTAAAAATTACAAGGATGATATAAATAAAGGCAAAGATCCCATCGTCTATGAACAATTTCTCTTAGGTCCCATCATTAATATAAAGTTACTCTTAGATAACGGATAGTGTCAAGAATCTATGTACCTACGTATAATTATGTAAACCTACATCGTATATACTTATATCATCATAATACTTATAATGCGCCATTGAAAATAATATGTAAATAATCGCTAGTTATGTATTATTTATTGAACAGGTGGAAGCGATACAAAAAAGTTCCACCACATGGGTCCACAGAAAAAGCGAAGATCCCTCTCAGATAAAGATGCGCGATTAATCGAAACTCTGCTACGTATGTGCGTTCAAATAGTATGGCTCGCTTTGGGAAGAAAAGCCTTTAACCAAATAGGTTTGTAAGCCTGCATAAGCTATTTTAAGTGTTATTTATGACTCATTTGTTCACATCCTATGTAAACAAATTTAGTAGTGCAGACCATCTTTGAGACAATGTTGCTTTAAATAGTTATAGTAGCAGTTTAGCTGCTCTACGGTAAATAGTTTTATGTATACTTACACTAAATTTTTGTTGTTAGAATAATTTATCATAAATCTGAATGAGGTCAAGCGATTTTCACTATGTTATCTACATTACCAGGGCTTTTAGATTATATTATTTATTTTCGACCATTATTTATTATATTATTATCTAATACTAGCAGCCCGCCCCGGCTTCGCACGGGTAGAAAATATATGCCTACAAAATTTGCATCAGTTTGTTGCATCGAATAAAATATATGAACATATTTAACAACCATCGTCATATTTCATCCAATTTACACAAAACCTTAACGAATTATGCACCTAAACCTTCCTCATAAACACTCTGGCTATTGGTGAAAACCGCATGATAATCCGTTCAGTAGCTATTGAGATTATTGCAATCAGACAGACAGACGCAGTGATGAACTTTGTTTTATAATACTTACGTATTGATATTGGACGGCCCTTTAGCGTAATGGATAGTTACCCTGATTCTGACCCGACGGTCGTTGGTTCTAATCCTAGCTATATACCTTCCAATAAAAGTTTTATGTGCATTCATGAATCATGAGTTTTCGTACAGTGGTAGTGGAATCATTAAATCTACCAAAAAGTAGCTTACCACCAAGGTGTACATCTGCCGCCGTAACCTTACGGCGTTCCCCGACGCAAAATGTAGGGGTAATATACGTTTAACGTGTGTATCTGTGTGTCTGTCTGTAGCATCTTAGCACCTAACCGGATGAACCGATTTTGTTTTTATTATTGATAGTTTTTTTTTGTTTGATAGATGTCTTCATAGAGAGTTTTCTTCGCTTTGATTCATGAAAATTCGTTCGATCGTTATAAAATTATGAGCTTTTTTCTAGTTAATTGCGCTATGAAATCAACTTTCATAGGTCTGATCAATTCGAAAATCTTCATCTTCAACGATATTGTAAGAACATGGAAGCCTCCTGGACTCTACAGAATACTGAAATCCTCACCAACTTACAGCTCAGATTTTAAATGTCGTGTTTAGAGTCATTGGAAAAAGCTATTATACATAGATCAGTCGGGGTGGTTTAAAATATTATATTATATTATTATATATATAGATGAATATTATTTTATACAATAGATCATATTATTATACTATATTGACTTCAAATTGATTGTGATCGGTGGGGATCTACAGCATAGCTAAGCTTATAATAATAATATTTTCGAAGTAACTATGACCTAATCTGTGGTTTCACTGCAAATATTTTATTAATTTTGCGATGCGTGTTTGTGAAATTCGTGATATCTTGTAGAGTTTTCATTTGAATTATATACTGTAAAGGACAATTTTAATCTATAATATGTGGCCAAGCTAATTAACGTAATTATTTGAATAAGGATTAATACTATATACTTGAAAATAGCCTTGGAAGTTATGTAATATTTTTTAACAAAAATTTTAAGATTAAAATGGTTACTGTGAGTCAACCTTAAGAGATAGACATATAATGTCGCGGATTTTTTTGTAGGTCTTATTAAGTTGTACAACTCTTGCATAGAAAATATTCTTCTATCTATTTTCAATTAAGCAGCGTTCGTAAGAAACGTGTTTTTTCGACCGTTTATTTGGCGACTTAGGTTGCAAATTAGGTCTCCACGAATGTACCTTTGATTTAAACGGGATAATATATAGCTTATTTTCATTCCGAAAGTCCATTCTATGTACTAGTGAAAGATTTTTTTAAATCGGTTCAGTAGTTTTTGAGCTTACTCATTACAAACATACAAAAATACAAATGTTCTCTCTTGATAATATTAGTATAGATATAAAATTCTTGCGTCGCGGTGTTTGTTCACAAACTCCTCCGAAATGGCTGGACTGATTTGTATGAAATTTTGTGTGCATATCTGGTAGGTCTGAGAATCAGCCAACATTTATTTTTCATACGCCTATGTGATAAGGGTGGTCCAAACGCGGGCAAAGCCGCGGGGCGCAGCTAGTAATGCCATAAGAATTTGAGACCTCTTGGGTGAATAGTCGACTTTGACGCCAGAGGTAGTAGGTTCAAATCCCAATGCGCATTTAAAATTGGCCCTCGGATGAAGGAAAACATCGTTAAGAAATCTACGGCTTAGTAAGCCGGCAGAATACAGTTGTCGGGCATGCTTGAGTCAATCTAGTAACGGCAAGTAAGTAGGTCCCGCAATGTTGGTACTGGTAGGATACAATACAATACAAAATACTTTATTGTACACGTTTAAGGACTTATCGCTAAGAGCGATCTCTTCCAGTCAACCTTTGGATGGAGTAAGATAAATGGTGAGTTGAGCAAGGTCGGTGGTGATCTATTCCAAAATAAAAAAAAAATGAAATTAAATATGTATATATATATATATATGTATATACACATACAATATAATAATAAGAAATACTCATTATAAAACAAAACTGGAAACATCATGATGATTATATACATCTAATACGTACCTATATACCTACACTAGAAGTGCCCCGCGGCTTCGCCCGCGTTAAACCCTTCTTTTATTAACTTAAAACTGTTCTTTTGTAAAAACGATTCTATCATTAAACACATCAAATAAGAATTAGCCAAATCGGTTCACCCATTTTCATGTTATCGCGTGACTAAGGCAATTCGGAATTCATATTTATAAAACCCGAAAAACCTAAATTTATAGATTTTGTTACCTACCCTATTTCGAAAAATCCTACAACACGTACTTTATCCCATCTTGTTTCATGCCATACAAACTTTGAATCATCGTTCCGTAACCGGAAGGAATTTTCAGAAAATCCTTTCTGAGCGGATACCTACGTCATAATAACTATATGCATTCTAAATTTCGGCGCAATCCGAAACAATATTGATTTTAAGACTTTGTTACCCCAGTTAATCCTCTTGAAATTTGGAGGGTATATTTGTCTTAGTACTTAAACGGACTTAAGGATTCGTCAAAATTCACCCCTTTAGGGGATGAAATGGGGGTTCAAAGTTTGTATGGAGGAACAAGATTAGATAGTCTTTTCTATTCGAAACTCCACACATGTACTTCAGTAAATATATAAGTAAATATGTGTTTCAGGCTTTCTCGAAATTCCACCCTTAAAAGGGTGAGGTGGGGTAACAAAGTCTGAAATCAATATTGTTTCGGATTGCGCTGAAATTCTGCATGCAAATAGTTCTTTTAACGTCTAGGTATCCGATAAGAAAGGATTTACTCTTGGGGATGAAGCGGGCTTCAAAGTTTGGATAGTCATTTTATTCGAAATTTTACACAAGATCTTCAGTAAATAAATAATTAAATACGAGTTTCAGGCTCTTTCAAAATGCCACCCTAAGAGGGTGAAGTGGGGTAACAAAGTCTCAAAATCAATATTGTTTTGGATTACGCTGAAATTTAGAATGCAGATTGTTGTTATGAAGTAGGTATCCGTTAAGAAAAGATTTTCTTTAAATTTCTCCTCGGATACGGAACGGGAATTTTAAGATTGTATGGCGAAACAAGACGATATACTCTGTTTTATACATAACGTTACATAGGTACTTCTGTAAATAAATAAGTAAGTACGTGTTGCAGGATTTTTCGAAATGGGGTAGGTAACAAAGTCTGAAAATTTGTGTTTTTCGGGTTTTATAAATATGAATCCCGATTTGTCTCAGTCACGCAATATCATGAAAACGGGTGAACCGATATGGATAATTCTTATTTGATGTCTTTTATGATAGAAAGGTTTTTACAAAAGAAAAGTTTTAAGTAAATAAAAGGAGTTTTTAACGCGGGTGAAGCCGCGGAGCACTTCTAGTTATAATAAATAACAAACGTATTTGACACTTATCTCATTTCAGAGCTTGAAATAAATCGCCTCTTCAAGTCTGAGATATTTAACGCAGTCGAGCACAATTTAAAGACCAATTACATAGGGAAAATGGCTAAAGAAGAGAAGAGTGTATTACTTGGACGTTGCGTCCGTCACGACAAGAAATTGTGCACTTGTTCGCCCTTAATGAATGAGGTGTTTTGTGACAGAGGAATAGATTATCGCATGATGGGGATCGGTGTTATCAAGACTCCAAAGTAAGCTTATTTCATTTATAAATATTGTTATGTGCGGGGTGGTATAAAAATGCCAATCCGGTAAGATAAACGTTTATTTCTACTTGAACACTAGGTTAGCACAATGTTCCACAGTAGTTGTCCAAATGAATGATATGAATGATAACACTTTATTGCAAACAAGAGAAATATGATACAAATAATAATACAAAACACACAGTACAAACGGTGGTCTTATCGCTAAATAGCGATCTTTCCAAATCGTCTTGCACAATAATCAAATGTCCGTTAACACACACCGAGTTCGTCGGTAATTCACAATCACTTATTTCACTGTTCACACGTCACAAACACTTGTTCATTGATAACACTTTACAATCACTTGGTCGCTATCCGTAGTTAGATGTTTACAGTTTACACTGTCGCTTCTAAAGAATGACTGACTCAACGACGCGGTGCGACGCGGTACATAGGGCTACAGTATTACTAGCTAGATCATTCCAGCATCAAGTAGAAACAAAACAAAAAACAAACTAAAACAGAGCAATAAAATCACAAACAATAGCACGACTTTCCATTGAAACATCTGATGGAAACAACTTTACAATGCATGCTAATTTGATCTCCTAATTACCTTAAGAATAAGGTTCAATATGTGTACTTAATTACAAAACTAATTACGTTGACCAGGGTCGAAATTCCAGGAAGGTTACTTGTTGTGTTCAAATTTTCACAGATGATGTATTTCTGTTGCCGCTATAACAACATATACTAAAAACAGAATAAAGTTAAAAATAATAGAGGGTCCCCCATACAAGAAACGTGTTTTATTCGGCATTTCACGCCATCTATGTACGCTTAGTTAGGTAAGTGTCTCATAGATGGCGTTATATTAAAATGTCGATCCCTAACACCTTTGTTAGACGTTAGATGGCGTTATAAGAAATAAAATGTTTATTAATTATTATTTTTTGCTGGCGAAAAATGATACTGGTATTTTTTGCAAAATACTGTAGTGTAGTATGGAACCCTACGAGTGCGAGTCCGACTTGCACTTGGCCAGTTTATTTAATTTTTTTTATTATAATTTTTTTAATGTATCTTCACCGATTACTCGAAGATGCCTGAACCGATTTGGAAAATTATTTTATTGTTTTAAAGGGTGCTCTTCCCAAGTGGTCCCATTTAAATTTTAACGAAATCGGCTGAGCCGTTTTTAATATATCAACATTTGTATTACGATACATTTACTTATCTCGACGACATACTGCTAACTACTGGCACAGATTATATAATAGTTACTTCGTCTACTGGCTACTTTGATTAGCGCGACGTTTGAAGTCGGTTCTTTTAGTTTTTTTAAACGATCTTAAATAATTTTAATATACAATTTATAGTCTTTGAACATTATCTCACCTGTTGGTGTTGGTAAGTGACAATGCGGTCGCGGATGGTAGCACGTGTAGCGTAGAATGGGAACTGGCTCTTAAGGACAGCTGCCTGAACACTAGAGGTTTGGAGTTTGGACACAGATTTTCGAACTTGTGAGTAGTAGCCAAGTGGTAGCTCGCCAGGCGGACACTAGACAATGCAAAAAGGTTTGAAGTAAACAACAACCCTTACCGATCGTTTCAGTATAAGTGTCCGTCTAAACTACATGCTGGTGGCCGTAGCAGCCTCAGAGGAAGCTGTATCAGATAATGATGTATCACTGGGCATCATAGGCATGTCGAGATCGAAATTCGATACTATGCTGAGAGCCCTCCCGACAGTTGCTTCCACTGAAGCCAAATCTAAAAGTTCGATGTAAGTCTCTCTAATTATTTATTATTTCGGCAATATTTACCTTCGGTCTCTTTAGTCAGTCGGCAGGGAAGACGGAGTGGGATATATAATAATGCATTTATCATAAGTCACATGTCACTCAAGAATGCTTGTCAGTTTGCAACAAAAAATCTGAAAGCGGGACAAATATATGAAGTACTATGTGTATAAAGTTAGAAGCAACATTCGGGCAGGAGTTTTGGCGGGAACGTGGAAAAGTGTGTGTGATCTCATTGTATTCTTTCCTAAAACTTGTGTTCTTCCGCGTGTTAATATGTAATAAATGTGGATTATTAACCATTAAGTGCCGGTGAATGTGTGCGAGTGTAGGGAAACAGCACAGAATGTTGAAAAACATGCTATTTGCGTTCTCACCAAAATTCCACTGAAAATCTTCAGTAAACACCACATCTTTACTGAAGATATGACTTAGACTAGACTTTTACTTGACAACTGACCTGAAATGTGACTTTGACCCATCTCTACGACTAACATTCATAAAAACTTGAAAAATTTCAATACTTGACACTGGCTAAATACACTAATCGTGTGGAGCCATAAAGAAACAAAAAAAAAAAAACATTCGGGCAGTCTAGAGTTTTACGTGCCACGTTCTTTTTTTTTTTTAAGTTTTATTAGGGCTCTACACCACGATTAGTGTATTTAGCCAGTGTCAAGTATTGAAATTCTTAAGAATAAAAAAATCTTAAGTAAAGTTTTTAAGAATTTAAGTCGTAGAGATAGGTAAAAGTCTAGTCGAAGTTCTACCTTCAGTAAAGATGTGGAGTTTACTGACGGTTTTCAGTGGAATTTTGGTGAGAACGCAAATAGCATGTTTTTTAACATTGTGCTGTTTCCCTACACTCGCACACATTCACCGGCACTGAATGGTTAATAATCCACATTTATTACACACTAGCTGTGCCCCGCGGCTTCGCCTGCGTTAAAAATAAGCTTAGCCAGTGTCAAGTATTGAAATTCTTCAAGTTTTTAAGAATTTAAGTCGTAGAGATAGGTAAAAGTCTAGTCGAAGTTATACCTTCAGTAAAGATGTGGAGTCACTAGCTGTGCCCCGCGGCTTCGCCTGCGTTAAAAACAACTTTCATTTATTTAAATATATTTATTTTCATAAGAACCATCTCCTGACGATAAAAAAATCGACAAAAAAAGAAGTAGCGATATCGGTCCAGCCGTTCACGCGTGATGCCGTGACCAAGGGAAATTGGGATTAATTTTTATGTATAAAAGATCATACCTCGCACACATTCACCGGCACTGAATGGTTAAAAATCCACATTAATTACACATTAACTCGCGGAAGAACACAAGTTTTAGGAAAAAATACAATGAGAACACACACACTTTTCCACGTTCTCGCCAAAACTCCTGCCACGGTCTTTTTAAGGCAGAAGTTATTGTGAGCATCTTGCTTGTTCCGTTACCTACAGCGCTACAGCCTGCCTAATATATCTATAACACCCTGTAAGTTAAATCGAATGTGTAATAATACGCTAGGAAACCCAGCAGGGCTAGCATGGCCTTATCCCCGGGGGAAAGACAAAATAATTCCCTGTTTTTCGCCACGAACAGGAGATCAACACAACAATTTAAACGTTTGGTGAAGTTTTGAAACCCCGAGTTTTGATTTTGTTTCGTTTAAAAAAGTTTAAAAAAAGAAGTGATTAAAAGTCAGCGGGCATTTATAATTGTCGAAAAACTTTACTTATAATTTGCCTTCTCCACCAAACAAAACAACGATAGGTGAAAAGACAAAATGACTGTCCCCTTGTCATGCTAGCCCTGCTGATTTAACTCCCAAAGAATAGGGGCATTTCTAACCACAAACCCTACATCTTATCCTGTAAACCACACTACCTATTACTTTCCAGGTCTACTGGAAGCTATAGCTCGAAAAGCAGTCAATCTATGAGGAAAAGTACTACGCAGGCCGTTCAGTTGTACCCAAAAATTGTTCTACCACCAGCTGAATCCAGTCCGTTAGTACCATTTTACAGTAGGCTGAGTACCATTTAATGTTTTCTGAATACATTTTAAAAAGAAAAATATGTTAAACACAAAACAAAAGATCAGATGAACCAATCTATCTCGTCTTCTGATAAGCGATGATGTAGATGAAGATGGTGAACACGCTAGGCCTAGATTACTCCTACTTTTAAGGGCTGTGTGCTGCCGGAACATCGTAAGGTTATGGTGGCAGATTTTTTCCTTGATGGTGGTAATAAGTAATTAGTAATAAGTAGTAATTAGTAAGTAGTAGTAATAGTAGTAGTTAGTAATAGTAGTAAATAAGTAATTAAGCTACTTTTTGGTAGCAAGTCAGGCGGAACATCGATATACTTAATATGCTCCACCACCTGTCGACGAACACTTGTCCTAGGGTTTGAACCGGCTACCTCTCGCTTAGAAGTCAAGCCCCTTACGCCAACGGGGCTCTTAAAAGAATACTCTGAATTTTTTTGCAGTACGCAATTTCCGGATTCGTTCAACGCGGAGAGCGATGTGATTCGTCCTTGCAGTGAGACGCAACGTCGCCGCTGGCAAGTCAGACTTCAGAAACTGTTACATCCTACTCGAAACTAAATAAATACCTACATCTTGTGATTAATAATCAGGCTTTCATTTTATTGTTATTGTTTCGGTGCTTAATTTGAGTTGTTACTTTTAAACATCACTCACGTAGATTTTTTATTTCACTCATATTCAAGCCCGTTGGCACTTAGTGCGAGTGCAGGTATTGCGAGTAGCGATGGGTCGTTGATGTATTTTTTGTTAACGCAACTAGACCGTTGAATTAACCTCCGTCAACTAGTCGATTAACTAGTTGAATTGATTAACTAGTTAATGCTTTAACCATAGTCCATTTCGCAGTGCTCGTATGAATTCAACCGTTATCGTAGTTATTATTTTATTTAATCGTTTAAATCCAAATAGCGCTGTACGTTAATTGTATTTTAATTTTTTCAACAATAAATTTATTTTGATTTTAGGTAGGTATGTTTTAGTTTTACATCATGACGTAAATTTCTAAGAAATTTAAATAATAAGTCGTCTAATAACGAATGATACCGTTCGAAATCAAGTTGACAGTTAATCGCGTCGCGCGCCCCCGTTCGTTGACGTCAACCGATACGTTTCTCTATACTCTTGAATTTTGCCGTCTATGGATTCAACTAGTTGATCGGTAAACGGTTAACGGTCGAAACGTTGACAGTCGATGGACGGTTTTTTTAACTAGTTCGTTTAACTTTAGACTTTCGCGATTTGAACACATAGTTATAAATAAAATATCTAACTGGAATATTTAACTGTAATATCTAACTGAAACACTCAACTGAAATATTTAACTAAGAAACTGAAAAACTGCCAGGTCAATAAATCTGCTATCGCCGAGCACTTACTGGAATCCGGACCTAATCACTGGATCGAACTTCATGACCCTAAGATCCTCTCGACCGTCCGCTACTATTACTCCCGTATTGTGCGTGAAGCGGTAGAAATAAAGAAGCATCCCAATTTTAACCGGGAGGATGGATTTAGGTTGGCCGCAACATGGAACCCTGTGATTAGCAAGTGTTCGAATCAAGATCAAAGCAGCAAAAATCTGCCGATATTGTCAGTGTTGTGTGTCGCAATGGCAACTCTGATAAAAATTAAAAATTAAATTAATTGAGGGTAGTTTCCAACGATCTCTCCTATAAATAGCGGTGCGGACACTCACAACATTCAGTCGTCTCGTGACCACGATCAATGCAACTTGGTCGAAACGTCGAGTAGATAAGATTTATGTTATAGGCGCGATAAGTCCCGTATTTAAATATTTATAACTGGATATTTCGTTTTAATATTTCGGTTAAATATTCAGTTGGATATTTCAGTTAAAATATTTCAGTTAAATATTTCGGTTAAATATTTCAGTTGAATATTTCAGTTAAAAAGTTTCAGTTAAAAAATTTCGGTTAAATATTTCAGTTAAATATTTCAGTTGAAAGTTTCATTTAGAAATTTCAGTTGAACATTTCAGTTAAACATTTCGGTTAAATGTTCGGTTAAGTGTTTCAGGTGGCTGGGAGTGGAGCTCGTGGTGCGTGCGGGTGCAGTGGGTGGCAGAGCATCGCAGGTCGTTGTCCCTGGTGCACGCGCCGACTTGCTGCGTCGCTGCCTTCACTCGACGACGCTGCGACTGCCGGTTCCGTCGCTCCCAACTCAACAACACATCCATAGCGGACTCACAAATATTTCATGTTTCAGGTGGCTGGGAGTGGAGCTCGTGGTGCGTGCTGGTGCAGTGGGTGGCAGAGCATCGCAGGTCGTTAGTCCCTGGTACACGCGCCGACTTGCTGCGTCGCTGCCTCCATTCGACGACGCTGCGACTGCCGGCTCCGTCGCTCCCAACTCGTTTCAGTTTAATATTTAAGTTAGATATTTATGTTGAATGTTTTAGTTAAATATTTCAGTTGAGTGTTTCAGTTAGATATTACAGTTAAATATTCCAGTTAGATATTTTATTTATAACTATAGTTCGTTTAATCAACGGCCATCTCTAATTGCGAGTGTTTAGAGCGAAAGTGTAGTTCCGTATCCGTCCAATTACCGTGGTCCAATGCTGTTTAGCAATCGATGCGTAGCATCTCTACTTAAATCAGAAGAGCACCGAATCGCCGCCTTTATTTTGCAAGGCTGTGTTCTACTCCACCACAGAATAAAGAATAGTACAAGGTTCTACACTAAATCCTTGAGTAGGACGGACTCAACTCGCAACCATAACCACTTATTGCACACGATATCAAGAATGTCTTATTATTTAAAGTGGACCCGCAACACAGACACAAATTTTCAGTTGCAAGAAGTTTCAATCTTAATTGGCAAAAAAATATGTGCCAAGTACGTGCGTAAGTAAGTTGTGTAACTCATTTGAAGTAGAATCTTCTTATGTCCATAAAAAATCTACATTCACATATCACACATTGGTTGAAGCAGAGATAAGTTTAAAATTGTTATCTCTGGAGGCTAGTATAATATATACTATATAAGAACATCAATTCAGGATTATGAACCCAAAGGATAATAATTTGTAATTCATAATGATACGGGGTAAAGCCTGTTAAAGATGCATGCTCCGATAGTCTGACAGGATAATTGTGATATTGAAGGGCCTTCACTCATGCCCTGCTCGGAACCCTTTCATTTTATATCCGGTGAGCTATTAATAATTCTACCTTTACGTGGAAAGTGTTAGAGGTTGCTGGCACTTTGGTTCTATAAACGACTTTGACAGGTTTCATTCCTTGAAATATTACTGTTAAGGTTTTGTTTTGTGGCTTCGACAACAATCAATTAGTCAACAAATCAGAGTTACCATACGCGTACTACGTACATACATGTAACTTGTAAATCCAGAATTAAAATCATACTCATCAATAACATTTCATAAATGTTTGTTTAGCCTACGGTGATATAATCATTTCTAGTTATAATTGTGTTCTCATGTAAGTGACTTTGACTCAATGAGAATAAAGATCTATAAACATATGTTCCTGTCTACTGCTTGACAAGTCTTATTCCCATGGACGCAGCTGGGCTCAATATTCGGCGCTTCTTTTAGAACCATTCTGGGTATAGTATAGGCACAGAATAAATAATAGTATAAGCTAGCGTTTGACCACTACTTATCTCACCTGGTGTTAAGTGATAATATGGTCCTGGGTGGTAGCATGCTAAACCTAGAATACTCCGACTCTCAAGGGCTGTGTAGGTACTGCCGGAACACCGAAAGGTTACGGCGGCAGATTTTCTCCTTGATGGTGGTAAGCTACTTTTGGTAGCAAGTCAGGTGGTACATTTATATAATACGCTCCTATTACTTGTGGACGAACACCCGTGCAAGGTTTCGAACCGGCGACTTCTTGCTTAGCAGTCAAGCCCATCTATCTATCCATTACGCCATCGGGGCTCTCGTGATCATGACAAATGCAATAGTGTTCTGCACTCTGAAAGACTTCTGAAGTATTGTCAATGTATTGGTTTTAAATGCGATCACATTTGCGAGTACTATGATATGAGCTGATCTTATTATTTGTGAATAGGAGAGCTAGAGTTAAAGACATTAACAAAATTTATAAGTATAAGCTTTCATTGACTACTATAAGTAATAACACATGCCACCAACACCTTATCAAGAGCGAGTCGAAGTTTCAATGAGTTGGCTGTGCAACAAGACAGACTTGTTTAATACTAGTATACTCGTACTTATTCATTATTCCGTGCTAGTATCACAGCTTTACAATCATATGATTGTAAAACTGTGCTAGTATTAATGCAATTAAGGCGGATTATACCAAGCAATTTCTTTCCATAGTGCTTAACTTGAATTTAATACTAACCTACTCTTATTATGATAATACTAACTGCCAATAGGTAGTTAACTACCAATAGGTATATATAGGTAGTCCACTAATAAGTGGGAATTTGTAAATTTCCTTCAAAATTTAAGTTATAATTTTTTATAATTGTTTAGCAGTAAGTTTCCCAAAAAAAAAAATAGTTTGTGGTGAAAGACTCGTAAATCGATATTAAACCTACCATGTGTGAGTCGGACTCGCACACGAAGGGTTTCGTACTATCAAACAATATGTTATTATATAAGATAAAAGCTCCCAAAAAATACGTTTCATATATGGAAACCTTTTATTTATAATTTTATTTTGTTTTATTTTATATTTTGTTACAACGGCCATACACGTTCTGTAAAATTTCAACTGTACCTATTATGATCTAGGAGATACAGCTTTCTGACAGACGAATGGACGGGCAGCGGCGTCTCAGTTATGGGGTTCCGTTGACACCCTTTGGAAACGGAACCATAAAAAATAAAATCCTAGATTTTGTTTTTGCCGTTGTCAGGTGCACTAACTACAGCCATGAAAAATATCTCACAGTTCTTACACCAATAAAATGATTAATTGATCAGTTACAATAGTAACTAGAAGTAGGTTCGAGTACTTATAATACTTTCTTTGCACGTAAATAAATACTCGGTATACAAAAGGGTTCTACTACTAATACTCTATCCTTAGAATCAGTGGTGCGTGAGCACATGTCTCTTGGAGACGAGGCGCCGACCATATCCCAGCCATTTCTGATGCTGCTCTTGATTACAAGGCTTCTTCGGGATACTCTCAAATGGGAAATCTTCAGAACAGCTGTCACTGTCGAAGGCAAAATATATATTAAAGTATAAAAAACAAAAGAACCGTTCCCATGCCGAATCGTTCGCACGAATCCATTTCTGTTTGCATGTTTTGAGGTGTTCTCTTTTTTAACAGACTTCGAAAAAAGGAAGAGGTTTCTCAATTCAACCGTATATAAATATATTTTTTTATGATTGTTCGCGGATAACTTCGTTGTTTATGAAAAGATTTAGATGATTATTTTTTTGTTGCAAAGGAGATATCCCAAATGTGATACCATAGTAATATATAATTTCATCGAGATCTGATAAGTATCTGCAGGATATCCAGGAGAGAGATAAACACCTCAGACTAGGTACTGAAAATGAATAGCGCAGCATTTTAAGTCGATTCTTTTAGTTTTTTAAACGATCTTTTTTTTCATTATTATTCTGATTCTGAACATTAGTCTAGTCATCCGACATGAAAAAGTTATTAAAATTATAAGACCACCCTTGAGATATATCCATACCTACTCATAAAAAAAACCTAATATAATCGTTTGAGTTATTCGTAAGACGGGTCAAACAAGACAGTTAATGCGCTATGCGGATTATGTAAATAGGTATTTTCAAGGTACTGTAAAGGCAACTTCGTAGTAAATCTCTAAAATAGTTCAAACGATTACTTGATTTTTTTTGTTCGCTTCACCTGGTTGGCGGCTCAATACTGATAAGATGGAAAAAAATTGGAAAATTCCTAAAACTATAAAAAAAAACGTAATTTTATTAAACGTATTATATTATTAGTATCGTAATATTGGCATTTAGTAGTCGGTGCAAAATACAATGAAGCGTTTTCTTGACGCGTCTTTTCAGAAAAAAAAAAAACGATTTCATTTATTTGTCAGTGTCTTCGCATTTTGGCCAGAAGCAAGTATTTTAGGGTGAAGGCCACGGGAATGCCATGGAGGATGTGGTGAAGGTCTGGGGGTGTGTGTGAAGGGGTCAATTTTCGGTACGCCGCCAGTATTGGAAAAATTATAATAATAAGATATTGAGCTTGATTTTTACGTTACCAACTATATAATCCACATTTATTACACACTAGCAGCCCGCCCCGGCTTCGCACGGGTAGAACATATATGCCTACAAAATTTGCATCAGTTTGTTGCATCGAATATAAAATATGAACATATTTAACAACCATCGTCATATGTTTTGTGTAAATTAGATGAACTAATTTACACAAAACCATAACGAATTATGCACCTAAACCTTCCTCATAAACACTCTGGCTATTGGTGAAAACCGCATGATAATCCGTTCAGTAGCTATTGAGATTATTGCGAACAGACAGACAGACGCAGTGATGAACTTTGTTTTATAATACTTACGTATTGATATTGGAAGGCCCTTTGGCGTAAAGGATAGTTACCCTGATTCTGACCCGACGGTCGTTGGTTCTAATCCTAGCTATATACCTACCAATGAAAGTTTTATGTGCATTCATGAATCATGAGTTTTCGTACAGTGGTAGTGGAATCATTAAATCTACCAAAAAGTAGCTTACCACCAAGGAGTACATCTGCCGCCGTAACCTTACGGCGTTCCCCGACGCAAAATGTAGGGGTAATATACGTTTAACGTGTGTATCTGTGTGTCTGTCTGTAGCATCTTAGCACCTAACCGGATGAACCGATTTTGTTTTTATTATTGATAGTTTTTTTTTGTTTGATAGATGACTTCATCGAGAGTTTTCTTAGCTTTGATTCATGAAAATTCGTTCAATCGTTATAAAATTATGAGCTTTTTTCTAGTTAATTGCGCTATGAAATCAACTTTCATAGGTCTAATCAATTCGAAAATCTTCTTCTTCAACGATATTGTAAGAACATGGAAGCCTCCTGGACTCTACAGAATACTCAAATCCTCACCAACTTACAGCTCAGATTTTAAATGTCGTGTTTAGAGTCATTGGAAAAAGCTATTATACATAGATCAGTCGGGGTGGTTTAAAATATTATATTATAATATTATATATAAAGATGAATATTATTTTATACAATAGATCATATTATTATACTATATTGACTTCAAATTGATTGTGATCGGTGGGGATCTACAGCATAGCTAAGCTTATAATAATATTTTCGTAGTAACTATGACCTAATCTGTGGTTTCAATGCAAATATTTTATTAATTTTGCGATGCGTGTTTGTGAAATTCGTGATATCTTCTAGAGTTTTCATTTGAATTATATACTGTAAAGGACAATTTTAATTAATTATATGTGACCAAGCTAATTAACGTAATTTTTCGGATAAGGATTAATACTATATACTTGAAAATAGCCTTGCAAGTTATGTAATTTTTTTTAACAAAAATTTTAAGATTAAAATGGTTACTGTGAGTCAACCTTAAGAGATAGACATATGCTGTGGCGGACTTTTTTGTAGGTCTTATTAAGTTGTACAACTCTTGCATAGAAAATATTTTTCTATCTATTTTCAATTAAGCAGCGTTCGTAAGAAACGTGTTTTTTCGACCGTTTATTTGCCTACTTAGGTTGCAAATTAGGTCTCCACGAATGTACCTTTGATTTAAACGGGATAATATATAGCCTATTTTCATTCCGAAAGTCCATTCTATGTATTAGTGAAAGATTTTTTTAAATCGGTTTAGTAGTTTTTGAGCTTACTCATTACAAACATACAAAAATACAAAAATACAAATGTTCTCTCTTTATAATATTAGTATAGAAGTATAGATTACCTCGTAGAAGAACACGAGTTTTACAAAAAATACAATGTGTGTGCTCTACACACACATTTTCACATTCCCGGCAGAACTCTCCCTTCAAATTTAATTCAATTAAAATTCTTGCTTTTATCAAAAATGTGATGATA
Organism: Cabera pusaria; assembly: GCA_954871355.1. Taxonomy (NCBI): domain Eukaryota; kingdom Metazoa; phylum Arthropoda; class Insecta; order Lepidoptera; family Geometridae; genus Cabera; species Cabera pusaria. The sequence continues at coordinate 20,398,923 of OX940888.1, forward strand.
GTGACAGAGAAATGAGTTCTGTTTTTTTTTTTAAATGCCTCATTCTGTATAAGAAATCAATTGTAAGTGGTTCAGAGTCATCTAGTTTTGTACTCAGAATATAACAAAAGTCTAAGATCTTCATCACTATACTTATAGTAAATAGGTACAATGCTCAGACTGAACTGAACTTGCGTTCACTCGGGTGTTCGGCACGAATCTGTCTGCCTTTTTTATGATAGTTTGAGGTACAATGTTAATTTGAAAGGATCTCACAGTATTTTTTCTTTTCTTGGTAAAGATATATCAGTGTACAATGTCGACGGTGCCCGTGTGCTTTTTAAGCTAACGGAGGAGGGAAGAACTGAGAGCACTCTGTAAATAAGATATAGGTTTTCAATATAAGTTATTAAATAAGCTCAGACTAATCTAAAAATATATAAACACCAGTTCAATTGATATGAAGTAAAGCAAAGACCTAGACTTGAAATATAGCATTTAGAATTCGATATGATCAGGCACGATGTTTGGTCTATAGACCAAAGTCACTACGATAAATTGATATCCTGTTGGACTCGCGCACGAAAGGTTCCGTACAAACATGTCAAACTAGGCTACAGGAGTTCGATCTTAGACGGATGCCCAGGGGTGAAAGTCTCTTCATTGATAGCGATGCGTCTTGTCATCGCAAACGTCTGCTAGAATGAGATGCAGCTGGACAGTTGTTATCTGCATCTCTTTTCTTATAGACGATTATCGCTCGAAATTCATCACTACGCATGTAGAGACTGCGTTAATGCTCCCACCACAAATATTAAGTTTGTATAGTTTATTCGCTTTTTTCGTTATTAAATACATATTTACGGTGTTCAGTTCAAAATCAACTTTGTTTACCAAAATTATACAATAACATTGAGGACATACAAAAAACAATAGTCTAACTAATTGAGCTTCTTTACCTTCTAATTAATTGTAAAATTCTTTAGATACATACCTAGAACTTTGAGAATGTTTCGTGAAGTTTAAGGAAGCAGTCCCTAGGGCACCTGTCTCTATTTTTTTCACTTTCTTCAGCCTTGTGTCGAACTGACGGCGTGGAAGACCAAGAATGCCGATACTTAGTCCTGTTTCAGTGATCTCAGCTTCAGGTATTATTAATACATCTTCGAAATAAGTCAGCCGAGTATTGAGCGCCCTGATTGAGTAAAAGATCCGTTAGTCTTACATCTACCTACTTAAATTATTTATGAGACAATTTCAATACAATCAGATATGTCACCAATTAGGATCACTGAGTTCCGGAATGGTGTTTGGTGCAAGCAAAGAATAAATAATGTATAATAATCAATAATAATCTTTTATATAAAAATTAATCCCAATTTCCTTTGGTCACGGCATCACGCGTGAACGGCTGGACCGATTTGGCTAATTCTTTTTTTGTTGTGTTTTTTATTGTCAGGAGATGGTTCTTATGAAACAAAAATTAAAATAAATAAAAGTTGTTTTTAACGCAGGCGAAGCCGCGGGGTACAGCTAGTTTATATATAATAAACTGGCCAAGTGCAAGTTGGAGTCGCACTCGTAGGGTTCCGTACCACACTACAGTATTTTATAAGATCGAGCAAAAAATACCACTATCATTTTTCGCCAGCAAAAAATAATAATTATTCAACATTTTATTTCTTATAACGCCATCTAACGTCTAACAAAGGTATTAGGGATCGAAATTTCAATATAACGCCATCTATGGGACGTTTACCTAACTAATCGTTCATAGATGGCGTGAAATGCCTAAAAAAACACGTTCCTTGTATGGGGACCCTCTATTATTTTTAACTTTATTCTGTTTTTATTTGTTTTGTATTTGTTGTTATAGCGGACATGGTTTCATCATTGTTATAACAGAAATACATCATCTGTGAAAATTTCAACTGTCTAACTATCACGGTTCATGAGATACAGCCTGGTGACAGACGGACAGACAGACAGACAGACAAACAGACAGACAGACAGACGGACGGACAGCGGAGTCTTAGTAATAGGGTCCCGTTTTACCCTTTGGGTCCGGAACCCTAAAAATGAATCCCAATTGCCCTTGGTCACGGTATCACGTGTGAACAGCTGGACCGATTTGGCTAATTCATTTTTTGTTGTGTTTTTTTTATTGTCAGGAGATGGTTCTTATGAAACAAAAATAAAAATAAATAAAAGTTGTTTTTAACGCAGGCGAAGTCGCGGGGCACAGCTAGTAAATAATAATTATAAAATATAAAGGTAGTGCAAACCAGCATGGAAGATGCTTGGGATAGTAATGTGCAATTGTACAGAGCGTTGTGTCACTGCCATTTTTCAATTCTAGACACACGATTCCATCTTAGCTCCCATTTTCACTTAGATCATCAGCTAGGCTATTCTGTAAGCTATCTCGACAGCGGAATCCGCGGTGAGATTCGAATTTCGTACTACAAAATTCAATCGCATCACGTTCGTAATACGGTTGAATTTCGTAGTACGAAATTCTAATCTCACCGCGGATTCCGCTGTCGAGATAGCTTACAGCTAGGCTATTCCGTAAGCTATCTCGATAGCGGAATCCGCGGTGAGATTCAAATTTCGTACTACGAAATTCAATCGTATTACGTTGGTATACGGTTGAATTTCGTAATACGTAATTTGAATCTCACCGCGGATTCCGCTGTCGAGATAGCTTACAGAATAGCCTAGCAGAATAGCCTAGCAGGTGAGATAGTACTTACTGTCCAAGATAAGGGGTTTCGTATAAACTTCTCAAACTAGGTTAAAGAGACAAATTTACAGTTCGATCTCTAGACCGATGCCTACACGAGGATGATGCACAAACCGCATAAGCTTGTAATAATAAATTCAGCTTCTTTGGTATTTAACTACAGATTTACGGTTTTAATTCATTTTTAAGCGCTGTAAGATCTTGCTTATTGCCAATTTTTATTTATAATTCTAGATCAACGGGAAGTGCCCTATAGGTTTTGATTTCTTTGAGAAATGACAAAATATACGAAAATGTGCGAAAAATACGGTCATATATTTTGATTGCGTTGACTGACTTACAAGTTTAATTTTATCACAGGTGAAAAAGACCGTAGACCCGAGTATTTGATAGGTATAATTTTCAACTGATACCTTTACGCGTTCCTGAGAAAAGGGTCTTAACATACGGACAGACATACATACGGACGGACAAACAGACAGAAGGACGGACGGATAGACGGACAACAAAGTTATCCTATAAGGGTTCCGTACCTCAAAAGGAAAAAAAGAACCCTTATGGAATCACTTAGTTGTCCGTCTGTAAGCATATTATATTCTACTAGATGTGCCCCGCGGTTTTACCCGCTTAGACATCGTTCCCGTGGGAATATCGGGATAATAAGTATCCTCTATGTTATTCTAGGATCTAGGCTATCTACATAATTTCAGCTCAATCGGTGCAATCGTTTTAGCGTGAAAGAGTAACCAACATCCATCCATACATACAAATTTTCGCATTTATAATATTAGTAAGGAATATGTTCCACCTGACATGCTACCAAAACGTAGCTTACCACCATCAAGGAGCAAATCTGGCGCCATTACCTTACGGCGTTCCGGCAGCACACATCCCTTGAGAGTCAGAGTATTCTAAGCTTAGCGTGTTCACCATCTTTGACCACATCATCGCTTACTACGCTACCAGGCAAGATAGTGATTAAAAGCTAGCCTATAAGATAATAACATAAGATCGTTTAAAAAACTAAAAAGAACCGACTTCAATGCCGCGCTATTAATTTTCAGTAAATCAATTTTGAGGTGTTTATCTCCATATCTCTGGAGATGCTTATGAGACCTCGATAAAATTACCATGGTACCACACTTGGGATATCTCCTTTCCAACAAAATATAATCAAAATCGGTTTATAAACGACGAAGTTATCCGCGAACAAACATAAAAAAAAATCGGTCGAATTGAGAAACCTCTTCCTTTTTTATTAAGTCGATTAAAAATAGAAAATGTACCTTTGATTTTTCATCAGTCCCAGGCTCAAAAGCCGATAGTCTATGTCTCTATTGCAGGTCAGTTCCGTCATCAACGGCGAATGTGTATTGGTCATATGAGCTTGCTTCAAGCAATCCCCGTTAAGTGTGGAAAGTGCCACAGGATCCAATTCTTTTATGTGCTTTGTGTTGATTCTGTGCTTTACGGTGTTGAATATATCAGACTTGAACAGTCTGTAGATTTCTAATTCTGCAATTAATTTTAATAACTGAATGGAAGTGTTAGTTCTGTCTGATGCGTGCAACTTTTTCTTTTATGGTTGATATTTAATTATAGTATTTACAACATATAAATCGCCGCATGGTAAGCAATGCAAACACTACATACCAAATTCAGTGGCACTGTCTTTATCATTTTACGTACCACTGCAATGTGCTTGTTATTTACAGAAAGATTAATAATAATTACTATTGATTTTTTAGGCTGGCGTCTGACCGCTATCTCACCTATTTAGGGTTCCGAACCCAAAGGGTGCCAACGGAACCCTATTACTGAGACTCCGCTGTCCGTCTGTCTGTCTGTCAGTCTGTCCGTCTGTCTCCAGGCTGTATCATATGAACCGTGATAGTTAGACGGTAAAAATTTTCACATATGATGTATTACTTTTGCCGCTATAACAACAAATAATAAAAACAGAACTAAGTTAAAAATTAAAGGAAGTCCCTATACAAAAAACGTGTTTCTTACTATAGCGTCATCTGTGAACGATTGTTTACCTTATTAATAACCTTCCCTAACACCTTTGTGTTAACGTTCACTTAGTTGGTGTTAGAAGTTTGTTAGGTATTCGTTAAATGGCGTTGTAGTTAATAAGCATGTTTAGTATTTACACGGTAATATAATATAATATAATATTACCGTATTATACTGCGGTTCGGGACCCTGCGTGCAAGACAAAAGTCTGACTCACACTTGGCCAGTTTTTTAAGTGACGATGTGGTCGAGGAGGGTAGCATGGTAGGCTTGTAAAATATGCCTGTTTATACCTATTTGGTGATAAGATTTTCGCCCCAAGGCAATCCATACGACTTGTGTGGTTATTCTTAGAAGAGACTCAATTAGACAGGCTTCCATTTTTTGTTGGGAGGTTTTCTTCGATGGACCCATGTGATGATATCTAGCGAAGTTGCCTGCCCCTGCGAACCAACAACATGTAAATAAATACATTTTTAAATGGACTGACTTTAATTTTATTCGAATGTAATATGTACGATAAAAACTAGCCATGTGCGAGTCGTACTCGCATACGAAGAGTTTCCGTACCATAATTTAATAATAGTACCATTCAATAAGATCGAAAAACAAAAATGTCGATAAATTGTGTCTCTAGTATGGGGATTGTTAAATTTTCCTTAATTTTAAATTATTTATTTTAGAAAAAGATGCTGAGCTACACGGCTTTATAATAGCAACATCTCCCCTCCCCTATGCCTGGCGAAGATACATTTATGTGAAAATGTTTTTTTTTGTATCTTTGAAACTTTACTTAAATACACTGTTTATGCAAAATGTAATTCACACTATGTTTCAGCTATCAGAAAAAGTAATACAATTTATGAGTGCCGTATACATTCTTATCCATAAGGCAAATATATATTTAAAATATATTAAGACAGTAATCCATGAAGTAAGTATACCTACTTATTCAGAATTAAAGATGAATACAGGTAATTATATTTTTACAATTAAAATCAAATTCAATAGATCGATTGTCAAGTTAATAAATATGAACGCCGAGAGCATGAAGCGTTACACTTTGGAAGTCTTTGCCTTCTGAATTTATTTAAGATTTGTCATGCGATGCAGAATTTATTAATAGGTAAGGAAGTCACAATTGCTCGCACTTTGGTCACTTTGCGGCTAGCTACATTTGATCTCTAGGGGGAGGCAACTGCCCCCCCCCCCCTGCCTCCCCTGGCGACGCCCTTGCATATTAAAAATAACATAGTTTAATTCAATCGTCTTGCTGACACGCGGTTGAATTATTGTATTTTTATTCTATATCTGTATTGCCATAATACATTACTCAACTTAACATCGCTTTTGTATTCATAGTATTAGGTTCATATAAGCCCAAATTAATTTCATCTAAAAGGTAACACGACATTGTCTGTTAGGTGGAACGAAGTTCCCCGGGCCAGCTAGTATTATTATGAATGCTTAGTATGCAATTTTATTAGATTCGCTTGTTTCCCGATAGATGGCGTTGTATATCGTTAAAACACGCAAGTATTTAATTCCTCGATTGCGGCTGCCTTCAAACTGCGATTTAAATGTTCTAACACGACGAAGCATCGTCACTTACCATCAGCAGGGCTAGCATGGCCTTATCCCCGGGGGAAAGACAAAATTATTTCCCTGTTTTTCGCCACTGACAAGAGATCTACTCAACAATTTAAACTCTTGGTGAAGTTTAACCCCGAGTTTTGATTTTGTTTCATATTAAATAGTTTAATAAAAGAATTGATTAAAAGTCAGCGGGCGTTTATAATTGTCGAAAAACTTTACTTATAATTTGCCTTCTTCACCAAACAAAACACGGATAGGTGGAAAGACAAAATAGTCCCCTTGCCATGCTAGCCCTGCAGGATTTTGTTGCTGGATAACCAGAGAAATCTGGATCCGATAAAAGTGTATAATGGGTAGTAACTATTATAATATGTACTCAACATGCGCAGAATGTGTCACTGAAGTGAAAAGATATGTACATATGTTTTCCTTGCTTTGAAGTATATCCTTCTTCTAGTCCAGTAGTTCATTTAGTTCAGTTGTCCACAAAGTGTCACTGAAGTGAAAAGATATGTACATATCTTTTCCTTGCTTTGAAGTATATCCTTCTTCTAGTCCAGTAGTTCATTTAGTTCAGTTGTCCACAAAGGCTCAATGAATGAATGAATTTTTTGGCGTTTAATTACGAGATTATCTTTCTTCGGCTAGTTCGCCTAAGTCACCTAACTAACATGCTGAATGTGTAGGTAACGAAGTTAAATGAAAGTTAAAATGATTTGTACTTAATCGTCATGCGTTATGGCGCGCTTTGGTCGCGCGCCATATTACTATAAACAATGAAGTGTCTTACAGTTATTTAAAAATGTGCCTTATTTTTTACGCTTAAATCAAATTTATTTAATATTTATTATTAAGGTACTAAGATAAATACCATTACCAGTTTTAGTTACACGAAATTTTACGAGAGGACATAATTTAACCAAAAAAAAATGTTGGTTGCTAGAGGAGGATTGATTTTACGTTCGGCAATGATCGGCTCAAATCGGCGCGGCGCCTCGGGCGCCTCGGCTCATTCGCATTCGTAGTAGCAATAAGCCGTAGGGAGTATCTCTCTATGCAATTGCCTTCTCTCTCTACGCAATAAGCAGATGGATGAACTAAATGGACTACTGGACTACATATTGTAAAAGTGAACTACTGAATGAATGACAAGAAGCAATTGAAGTACTTCAATTTTGTCATTCATTCGTGAACTACACACGACTACAATCAAATAAAGTAAAGTAGGGTTAAGTGAAGTAGTAGTAAATAGTAAATAATAATATTGGTATATCTTCAGGATCTTGAGTGCGGGGCGCTCGCCGACGCGTTCAACCTCGCACTGCGGGCCGCTGCTCGTGCAGCGCGGGCGGACGGAGCGGGCGGCGGCGGCGGCGGTGGTGGTGTTGGTGGGGGGTGATGATGCGGTGTACATAGTGGAGGCGCGGGATTAGGTTGGAGGGCTTCGTCTTCATCACTGCTGTTTACTTCAGACGAAACCTCATCCAACCGGCAGACGGAACTCAAGGTGTCCTCCTCACTGTTGCCACTGGTGACGTGCTTTCCATGAAGAACGGTTTTCCACGTATGTGACAGGTACCACCCTCTGTCTCTGTTGAAGTTACGACGACGACTGATCTCAATGGCTTCTCGGATTTTGCGGGGTACAAAGTACTTTTCACGCGCCAAAATCCGTGCCTTGTCAAATCTGATGTAGTGCGTCGTCCCAGATGTGAGAGCGTGCTCTGTAACCGCTGAGCTACCGCTGTCCACGTTCTTCATGGAAGCAATGTGTTCTTTGAGTCTTGTGGACACGTTTCTTTTGGTCTCGCCTACGTAGCTTGCACCACAGTCACAAGGAACGACGTAGACCCCAGGAGCTCCTAGGGGATCCTTATCCTTTGGAGAGCGCAACAATTGCCTGACACGTGAGGGGGGGCGGAATATCGTCTTGATGCTATATCTTCGGCGTAACAAGTGTCCAATTTTGTCCATGACCCCCTTGACGTATGGTAGGTACGTTGCTGCTCTCTCAATCGATGTTATTCGGCACTTTGTGGAGTTGTTCGTAATCCGATTACTCTGCTGCCAGCTGTATCCGTTTGCCTCTAACACCGCCTTCACATGCGCGAGTTCCGTGTCTACATGTTGTGGGTCACATAATCTCAGCGCTCTGTTGATAAGTGTCCGAGGCAACGACGCTAGATGGGCGGGATGGTGATGGGAGTCAGCTCTCAAGTACCGGTCTGTATGCGTACTCTTGCGGTACACTGTGTGTGAGAGATGTCCATTCTGTTGTCGCTTGAGTAACACGTCAAGAAACGGCAACGCGCCCTCTATTTCTCGTTCGACAGTGAAAGTGATCGTCGGATGTTTGCTATTTAGATGTTCTAATAAGGGTGTTACATGGTCCTTATGTAAAATAGCAAACACGTCATCCACATATCGCCACCAGTATCTCGGTCTAAAGGATATGTCGTGTAGTGCCGATGTCTCGAACCACTCCATAAAAATATTCGCAACTACTGGAGCTATAGGAGAACCCATGGCCACACCTTCCGTCTGAATATAAAATTCACCGCGCCACTTAAATGATGAGGATGAGGCCGAAACATATGTCGATCACTATATCGACATCGCGTAAGTCACGTTGAATTCCCGTTTTTAAATCTATAAGTTTAAAATGAACGTGAGTTTTTATAATAAAAAAAATATATATTGGTATACTTAGCTTACATCATAATATATTATGTTAATTAAATAATAGTATTACCGTATTAGTTGTATAATGCGTATTAATGTACATGGGTATTAACGGTACTTGTATAATTATTTATTCTGCAGCCTGTGGACACATGGTTATGTTTTAAACCTAATGCTAATGTCACCGACTCTGTAGGGAAACAATATTTTTACCAACTTTCCAAAAAGGAGAAGGTACTGTTTTCGCTCGATTTTTTTTTAAATGTGTGTTACCTCTGATTTCTGTTCACTATATATTATTATATTTTTAAAGTGAAATGTTTTTTAACATCGCCAAAATTTTTTTCATGTATCGCATGTCGCTGGTGCTTGATAGACATATTAATGTTTAACATTTTGTTTCGTAACAAGTAGCTTTTAAAAAAAGAAAAAAGAAAAGAAATAAAATGCTGAGATTGGCAAACAGTTCCGCAGCCATATTTTTTAACAATAATTATACATATTGTCATTTAACATTAACCGATTTAGAAACTTAATTTATTGTTTTTGAGTTAAAACAAACGGGAAGTCGAAATATACCCTACTTCGACTTCCCGTTCGTTTTATATAAGTGCTTGAAATATTATTATATTACGAACCTAAAATAATATAGCAGTATTCCTTTGCAACAAGTAGACGCAGGTCCTGTAAATTTTGTTGGAAGTCCATTTCAATTTCTTTGCTCTTTGGCGTTTGTATTTTATTTTCCAACTCTACCGTTCGCTCGGAGATCGCATCAGAAATCTGATTTGGACAAATGATGTAAGATTTCAATAACTTGTATGGCTGTTTATTATAATAAACATTTTGATAAACCAATCCCACCTTTCTGCCTTTTGCTTATTATAGCCGGAATTGTCATACCGTTTCCACAGGTGGGACATTAGGAGCATCACATCAGCAACACTAGGATTAGGGGAGTAGGAGCATAATATCGATGTTCTGTCGGACTTGCTGCCAAAAACTAGCTTACTATCATCAAGGAGAAAATCGGTCACTATAACCTTACGGTGTTCCAGCAGCACACAGCCAGAGTCAGACCATTTTAAGCCTAGCGTGTTCACCATCTTCCACCGCATCATCGCTTATCACCAGGCGAGATAGTAGATGTACAAATAAAGTGTACATTTCAGTTAAATCGGTCCAGCCGTTTGACCGTGAAGAGGTCCCAAATAAACAAACATACAAACTGACTTTCGCATTTATAATCTTCACGGTCAAACGGCTGGACCAATTTAGCTAAAATTTTGCACAGGGATAGCCGGTATTATGGATTAGGCAATAGGAAAGAACGCAGGTGAAGCCGAGAGGCACAGCCAGAGTATATTCATACTTACGATCTCTGAAAATAGTTTTAATAATAAAACTTCGGTGGAGGTTTCCATTGAGTGCAATATATACTTACGAGTACCTACTGCTGAGTGTCTTTGAACTACTTGTGCTATATTGATTGTGCTATAATCAAATTTTCGTAGTTTACAATACAATACAATACAATAATCAATAAAGAGTTATTGATTACCATGAATATACAACACTTTAAGTTCTTAATTAAAAAATATTAAGGTAATACAATCGGCGGTCTTATCGCTTAAAGCGATCTCTACCAGACAACCTTAGGATGGACAGGAGTATTACAAAGAATGGACGGTGGTGCTCAATAAAAATAAATAATATCAAAGTACCAAATATATACCAATTCTAATACATATATAAAAATATATATAAAATATACTAATATATATAAGTAATAAATATTCAAATAATAAAATAAAGTTAATAAAAATCTTGATAGCGGATAGCTTGAACAGTGAAAGAATTGTCAAAATACTGGGTGGAGTGAATAGGTATTTGAAGTTCAAGAGTTTCAAATGAGCGCAAAGAAAGGATTTACCTGTAGATAGTATTGGCAGTAGGTGATGGCTGCCCGTAAGAACCTCTCCGTAGTCGCAAGATGTAAGACGTTCACAAGAGCCATAGTTATCATGGCTTTTGGGGCAGTATATAGCACCAGATCTTTGACATCCTATGGACAAACAGGAAAGATAATAGCAGGGCATATTTGAGGGCCCGGTGGCGTAATCGGGAGAACGGTCGGCTTTGATGCCGTGTTACCGAGTTCAAACCCCGCCGTGCACCAATGGATGTTTTTATCGAAAAATGTATGTGCGCTTCTCACAGTGGCCCTCAGGTGAAGGAAAAACATCGTTAAAAAATCAACAACCCCCGCATGGTAGTAGGACACTATTTAGTGTCCACCTAACCAGCTACCACCCTCACCCCACCCTCAAGTTAGAAAATCTGTCTCCAAACATCTAATGTGTTCCGGCAGCTATCCTTGACAGCCAGTTCCCAATCTAGGAAAAGCGTGCTTACCATCTACGACCGCATCATCACTTACCAACAGGTGAGATAGTGGTCAAACTCTAGCCTATAAGATATACAAAAAAAAAAATGTCTGATTTTCAACCGACTTCAAAAAAAGAACGAGGTTCTCAATTCGACTACATTTTAGTTGTTTGTTACCTCAGAACTCCGTCATTTATTTAACCAATAAAAAAAAAAAAATTGAGAGAGTATATTCCCGTTTAGTGCTATTGTAATTTCATCGATATCTGCATGGGGTGAGATAAACACTTCAAACTTGGGACTTGGTACTGAACATTATTAGGTTATGCGGTATCTGAAGTCGGTTTTTATGTTTTTAGGGTTCCGTAGCCAAATCGCAAAAATGGAAACCTTATAAATTCGTCATTTCTGTCTGTCTGTCCATCCGTATGTCACAGCCATTTTATTCCGAACCTATCAGGACTACAGAATTGAAACTTGGTTGGTAGATGTATTCTGTAAACCACTTTCCGATTTTTATACAAAAACAAAAAATATAAAAGTTTAAGGGATCATCCCATACATGGAACTGAAACAAAACAACATTTCTTCAATATATACGTTTGTATGTCTATAAAGAAGTCTTTAAAAATGACATTGAGGTTCCTTAAACCATTTTTTCTCAAAGTCAGTAATTTCAAAGAAAGGCGCTTCTAAAGTGGTAAATGTGTGCCCCCCTCTAAATTTTAAAGTAAGGGAGTGAAAAATCTAGAAAAAATATATTTTGTAATTTTCTCATTTTCACTCAATTCCTCAGTAATAAAAACTTTCAACGAAAATAGGTTTGACCGAGATACAGTCAGCAGTTTTTGAGATATAGCGACCGCAAATATAACTTTGTTTTTTTATACAAACACTATGAAAAACAAAGTTAATTTTTTGGTGGCAATACATCATAGTTATAAAATCCTCTACTGTGTTACGGAACCCTACGAGTGCGAGTCCGACTTGCACTTGGCCAGTTTTTATTGAAAATGATCTTAAATTATAACCTACCTATATATAAGATCAAACATCATAATATTCATAAATTTCATAATCATCTTCTATAAGTACTGCTGATTATAGGCAATTTTAAGTTGGCTTTAGATAGGCGTCGAAATCTAATAAAATGCACATTTAATTTACAGGGTGAATTTTTGAGATCTGATCTTAAGAGACGATGATAAGGATCAAAACACTATATAGGGCCTACTTAGGGTTGAGAAGTAGAAAATTCAGAAATTACAATAAGTTTTCTCATAAATTTTGAAATAAATATGAAATTGTGCATTATTATGGTGCTTTTCCAGAGATGTGCTATGCTTATAGATTTAAAAACGGGAATTTAACGTGACTTACGCGATGTCGATATAGCGATCGACATATGTTTCGGCCTCATCCGGAGGCCTTCTTCAGGATCTTGAGTGCGGGGCGCTCGCCGACGCTTTCAACCTCGCACTGCGGGCCGCTGCTCGTGCAGCGCGGGCGGACGGAGCGGGCGGCGGCGGCGGCGGTGGTGGTGTTGGTGGGGGGTGATGATGCGGTGTACATAGTGGAGGCGCGGGATTAGGTTGGAAGGCTTCGTCTTCATCACTGCTGTTTACTTCAGACGAAACCTCATCCAACCGGCAGACGGAACTCAAGGTGTCCTCCTCACTGTTGCCACTGGTGACGTGCTTTCCATGAAGAACGGTTTTCCACGTATTTGACAGGTACCACCCTCTGTCTCTGTTGAAGTTACGACGACGACTGATCTCAATGGCTTCTCGGATTTTGCGGGGTACAAAGTACTTTTCACGCGCCAAAATCCGTGCCTTGTCAAATCTGATGTAGTGCGTCGTCCCAGATGTGAGAGCGTGCTCTGTAACCGCCGAGCTACCGCTGTCCACGTTCTTCATGGAAGCAATGTGTTCTTTGAGTCTTGTGGACACGTTTCTTCTGGTCTCGCCTACGTAGCTTGCACCACAGTCGCAAGGAACGACGTAGACCCCAGGAGCTCCTAGGGGATCCTTATCCTTTGGAGAGCGCAACAATTGCCTGACACGTGAGGGGGGCGGAATATCGTCTTGATGCTATATCTTCGGCGTAACAAGTGTCCAATTTTGTCCGTGACCCCCTTGACGTATGGTAGGTACGTTGCTGCTCTCTCAACCGATGTTATTCGGCACTTTGTGGAGTTGTTCGCAATCCGATTACTCTGCTTCCAGCTGTATCCGTTTGCCTCTAACACCGCCTTCACATGCGCGAGTTCCGTGTCTACATGTTGTGGGTCACATAATCTCAGCGCTCTGTTGATAAGTGTCCGAGGCAACGATGCTAGATGGGCGGGATGGTGATGGGAGTCAGCTCTCAAGTATCGGTCTGTATGCGTACTCTTGCGGTACACTGTGTGTGAGAGATGTCCATTCTGTTGTCGCTTGAGTAACACGTCAAGAAACGGCAACGCGCCCTCTATTTCTCGTTCGACAGTGAAAGTGAACGTCGGATGTTTGCTATTTAGATGTTCTAATAAGGGTGTTACATGGTCCTTATGTAAAATAGCAAACACGTCATCCACATATCGCCACCAGTATCTCGGTCTAAAGGATATGTCGTGTAGTGCCGATGTCTCGAACCACTCCATAAAAATATTCGCAACTACTGGAGCTATAGGAGAACCCATGGCCACACCTTCCGTCTGAATATAAAATTCACCGCGCCACTTAAAATACCCACTTGTCAGTATGTACTTTATTATGTTCATGTACTCGATAGGTATAAGAGCTCTCTGGAATAAATCCGTTATAATTTTGAGTGTGTCCTCTATCGGTACGTTCGTGAACAATGACGTGACGTCGAAGCTCACCATCAGTTCGTCTTCACCTAATATTACTTCATCTAGGAGCTGTATAAAGTGTCGCGAGTCCCTCACAAAACTTGTGGTGTTTCCTGTTAATGGAAGTAGCATGTCAGCCATGTATCGAGCTGTTTTATAAGTGGGAGAGTCGATTTGACTGACTATAGGTCTCAAAGGCCACGACGGCTTGTGAATTTTAGGTAGGCCATAAATTCTCGGTGCAGTTGGGTTCAAAGGGCGTAATCTACTGTACAGATCTTCATTTAATGCACGCAGTAGTGTACTCAGTTTGGTAGTTACTTGAGATGTAGGGTCGTATGTAACACGTTTGTAAGTATTACCGTCACTGAGGAGCTGGTTTATTTTCTGTTCGTACTGTGCTGTGTCCACGACTACTGTTGCATTCCCCTTATCTGCGGGTAAAACTAAAAGCTCTGTGTTGTTACGTAAACTACGTAGTGCAAACATTTCCGAGTTCGAGATGTTGGATTTAGGTACCTTGGATTTTCGCAATGTCAATGCTACTTCTTGTCGTAAACATTCAGCGTCATGAATCGGTATGTTATTCCGGGAGATCGTTTCCTCGATGCCGGTGATGATCACCTCGACGGGTATCTTCCGCGGTGTGGGTGCAAAGTTAAGACCTTTTGATAATACCGATTTTTCATTATCAGTGAGTACCTGCGACGATAAATTTACAACCGCCTGATTCTCCACCACTGAACGGTTGACGTCGGAAGGACGTTGCTCTGAGATTTTTGTCAGGTGTTTTAATTTTCTATCATGACTTTTAGACGAATTGTTTAAAGTGTATTGCGCTCTGCTATAAGTCATTGAATCCAAAGTATCCCATAAATCTTGACGTAATAGGCGAGACAACTGTAAGTGTATTTCCATCAATTCCATTGATACACTCGCGATGTTTCGAAAGTAATCTCGTATTACCCTCTTCACCAATTTATCATTCACATCACTGAAGAACTTTGTGTAATCTCGAATACATTTCACTGGTTTAATGCGCAAGAACTTCGGCAACACTCCACTATTTCGGCACTTTTGTACAAACACTAAACCACATTCGAGTTTGTTACGTTTATTCCTCAGCGATGCAAATCTCCGCACATTTTTAAGGCATACCTCCCCGTAGAGGTTTACAATTTTATTATAAAAACTCACGTTCATTTTAAACTTATAGATTTAAAAACGGGAATTTAACGTGACTTACGCGATGTCGATATAGCGATCGACATATGTTTCGGCCTCATCCGGAGGCCTTCTTCAGGATCTTGAGTGCGGGGCGCTCGCCGACGCTTTCAACCTCGCACTGCGGGCCGCTGCTCGTGCAGCGCGGGCGGACGGATGTGATATGTGCTATGCTGTTCGGATGTGAAAGCTAAGCTTCGAAGCTATGCTATGTAGCGGAGCGAGTGAGATGTGCTATTAACATTATCTATCGCACGCATACTTTCATATAAAAAAAAACATAGCTTAGTTAAACTTCTTTCCACCAATGCTATGCTATGTGGGTTTATTGGTATTCTACGATTGGTATTTTTTATTTTGATTTCTGTTTATTGATGGATATCAAACGTATCTATAGCAATGTAGCGTAGCACATCTATGGAAGAAGATCTTGGATCTGATGGTCAAAATGCTGGAACTGTCAGGCATTGAAAAATAATTGAAATGTAAAAAAATATACCTGTAAGGTGACCACATCGTCTTTGATCCATTTTCTTTGAAAACGTTTTCTGAATCTTTGCTGAAATGTATTTTAACTGTATTATTTATGGTAGGTCTTACAGGCAAATTAAAGTTGCTCCTAGAATACAAATGATGCAGTGACATAATTAGAATAGGTTTTTTAAAATAAGACAACCTTTATTTTTAACGGTGCACAATTCATATCTACTCGTAATATAAGCGTCAACTGATGAAAAGTGACAATATGATCGAGGGAGTAGCAATGAATCGTCTTGGTTGTAGTATGATTTTTTTTTATATTTTATAGGCTAGCGTTTGACCGCTATCTCACCTGTTGTTAAGTGATGATGCGGTTGAAGATGGTAAGAACGCTATAGGTCTAGAATCGGAACTGGCTCTCAAGGATAGCTGCCGGAACACATTACATGTTTGGCGACAGATTTTCTAACTTGAGGGTGGTAGCTGGCCAGGCGGACACTAAATAGTGTCCTACTACCATGCTTGGTTTTTTAACGATGTTTTTCCTTCACCTTAGGGCCACTGTGAAAAGCGCACATAAATTTTTCGACAGAAAAATCCATTGGTGCACGCGGGGTTTGAACTCGGTACCTCTGGCGTTAAAGCCTACCGTTCTCCCGATTACGCCACCGGGCCCTCGAATTAACTAGAAGATACCTGTTCATTCTAGACTTGAAAAAACTAAGTCATATAGTTACTTGGAAACAAGTCAACCGGCAATGTGCAAACGTAAAGGTTTAGCGCGGATTGTAGGAATGTCTACCACCGATACCGAGAGAACAGAGAAGTAAGAATTATAAGATTAGTATTTTTGAATTATGACATACATCATCAGCTTTATTCCATTCTCAGCTGGGCATATACCTACCTCCATTCGTTCACGCTTCTTGTGGTATCCTGTGCGAGCCGAATTCATGCCCACGATTTCAATTGTGGCATCAATCAACCGATCTTGTTGCCGGTTGACCAATATACCTTTTTCGGTTCTGGGTCACTACCGCTTTGTCATTATTGGCCGTGAAATAGGAATATTTTTCGGTTGAATTGGTAGAGTAACTAGTGAAATTTCAGGGCATGTGAGACTTAACATCTTTATGTCCAAAGGTAACAGACACAGTGCAGTAACGTGCAAAATTCGGTCTATCTATTACTTAGAAAAACTCTTCGTCAATATTCTATCTATCCAGAATTTTGCATGTTCCTAAATTTGTAATAGGTAGACGTCACTGCTTACTATCAGGCGAGCGTCGTGCTTATCGTGCTATCCTAAATATGTATCTCTTGTTTCTCAGAACTCACTTCTTCTATTGGACTCAAGACATCTTTGAACTCCACATTGCCGATAATAGTTACTGCAGGTACTAACTTGGTAAAAACCGATGATACATAGAATGCTGCACGATGGTCACTGGAACACATATTGATTACATTTTAACATAACAAATTACAACTATCGTTCATTGATTAGACTTGACCATCAAATGTAAGAAAATAAGACTACCTGGGTCATAATATATAAAAGTTGTTTATATATTATTATTATATTATACTTTGAGTATTCTTGGCTGAATACTCAAAGATATTATACTAGCTGCATCCTGCTGCTTTTCCCGCGTTCGGGCCATAATATATACAAGCCATGATAGTACAAGTAGTATCATACAGGCTAGCGTTTGACCGCTACCTCACCTGTTGGTAAGTGATGATGCGGTCGACGATGGTAGTACGCTAGGCCTAGAATAGGAACTGGCTCTCAGCTGACAGCTGCCACATTAGTTGTTTGGCGGCAGATTTCCTACTTAAGGGTGGTAGCTGGCCAGGCGGACAATAAATAGTGCATGTCCTACTACCATGAGAGGGTTGGGGGTTACTTAATGATGTTTTTCCTTCACCGGAGAGCCACTGTGACAAACGCACATTAATTTTTCGATAGAAAGATCCAATAGTACAAGGCGGGGATTCAACTCGCTACCTCTGTCGTTAAGGCCGACCATTCTCCACTGCGCTACTGAGATCTCAATACATATATACTGGATAAAGTGTTGACACTCAGAAGGTTTTTTGTATGTCAGTATATTTTGGTTGATGCTTTCCACGCGCAGCTTCCTGGCACAAGTCTGGTGATGATAAGGCACGCTTCCTGCGCTTTTCAAAAATAAAAGTAGGTAACAAAGAGTACTAGGAACCATGCTACGTAAGTATAATAACTACATGAAACCAAGAAGCATAAAATACCTCTTGAACACTAGACCTCCATCCGTCTCATTCCATTCCCAATGGCCGTCTTCGTAGAGTCCTTTTAATTCATCATCATCGTCATCATCATCATCAATCAGAGACGTCATTTATTATAATAAAAATATTTATATAAAATAAAAATCGTCAAAAATAAAAATTCTAGAAAAGAAAAAAGACCTCTCGAAAAGAATAAAAATGACCAGACAAAATCGTAGAGGGAGAAGGCAATAAAATATATCAAATGTAATGTCATTATCTATGCATGTGATTGTCAACAATGTCATTGCAAATGTCAAAATGACCTCATAGCTTTTACCAAAGAGTAATCTATGATTTGAGGAGTCAGAAATGGAGTTTTGGCGGGTGTGTGTGTGCTCTCATTGTATTTTTTCTTAAAACCTGTGTTCTTTCGCGAGTTAATGTGTAATGAATGTGGATTATTAAACATTAACTGGCATTAGATAGATAAACACTTTATTTGCACACCAATAATTACAAAAAATACTAAAGAAAAATACTTATTCTAAGTAATGCAAAGGGCGGTTTTATCGCTTAAAGCGATTTCTTCCAGACAACCAAGCTGAGATTAATATTGCGAGACTGTGACGGACGGTTGTGTATCTATTTTAATTGTTAGTTATATATATAGTTATACATATACATAAATACACGTGTATACACAAACATACATGTAAATATACATATACATTACATAAACATATGCATCTACACAAATACATACACACATATATACTTATATCCATATTACATATTACTTACACTTACATAATTTTATACATTATAACAATAAAGAAAATAATGATACAGATAGTAAATTCCACATTAGAAAAAAATAACAGGATCAGCAGTTATCATTGGATACGTAGAATTTCCTTAATATTTCTTTGAGTGTATGGGATGATGGGGATTTTTTATTTCGACTGGGACATTATTTGAAGGGGACATTATTTGAGTTGTCAAGGATCGATGATGATGACGTGACGGATGAGTGACGGTGAATGTTGGCTGGCCAGTCGCAAAATATGCGACATAAACGGCCATATCCTTTGATTACATTGACTTATAAGTTCAATTTTTTTACAGCTGAAAGACACCGTAAACTCTAAGATTTGATATAAGTTTCAACTTGATATCTCTACGCGTTCCTGAGAAAAATGGTCTTGACAGATGGACAGACGGACAGACGGCTAGATGGACAGACGGACAGACAGACAGACGGACAGACATATAGACGGACAGACAGACAGACAGACAACAAAGTGATCCTATAATGGTTCCTTTTCCTTTTGAGGTACGGAACTCTAAAACGATCATAAAACGCCGTCCTTTTATTAAGTAGGTTAAAAAGTAAAGCGGATACGATCAGATGAATTTGTAATGTTATTCTCTGAACTAAACCAAGGAAAAAATGAAAGGATTGTGCATGTTTTAGCCCATGAACGGGTTTCCAGAAGACTGCCTCGAGCTTCGAGCCCATCGGGGTGAGGTGTTCACGCCTGAACAGCTGCCTGTTAAGTACCTACCACCCTTGACAAGGGATTTTAGTACACTACTTACTGTACCCTTAGTACGAGTTTTCATACCAAACTCGATATCGTATATCGAGCAAATTTTGTATGAAAAACAGTACAGCGCCTCTAGTGGTTACTACACTTAACTAAATTTAGACCAATCAGGGAGCCAGAATAAGTCGAAAACTATGTGAGATCTGTCAAAAGCGTTTACGATGAAAACTCGTACTAAGGGTACTGGTCTCAATTAATAAATGCGAAAATTACAAGTCTAGTATACACCACATGAGTAAAGATGTGGTATACACTGACCATATAATAATCTAGCGGATACCCGGCGTGTGATACTACGCTAAGTGAAATATTTTAGTAACAAAAAACCCGACTGCGTGATAAAAATTGAGTAAATCGACGAATCTATTGACACCACTCACATAAAAATACGACAAGCCGTTTAGGCTCTAGGGCGTCCCAAAGAAATATACATACATACATACACTTGAAAAAGACAAAACCTCCTTCTTTCGCAGTCGGGTAAAAAACAAATGTGACCAAATGTTCCTAATGCGTTGTTTTAGTGGTCTTAAACCACCGTCTTCGCATTTATTGCCTTTCTAATGAAACTGGTTTGGGGCACATCGGTTGGATGGTTTCAAAGTCTTTAAGACATTGGTAGAAACAATCTTGTGATGTTTCGTAGAAGTCGTGAATCGTGAGTATTTACCGGTGTTTCTTGTAAGTGAAGTCTCGAAAGTTCCAAAGGGATCTCTATATTTTCCAATAGCTGGATGTAAGCCGGCAGTAAACATTTACGGTGCGTTTGCCGAACGAGACTCCAATCAAACTTGAAGTCCTAGGATTTAGAACGGGGTTACAGAGGATGTCTGCTATACCGACACTTTCCAACTACTTTTGCCTTACGGTTAAGAGATGCTTTCACAGTTATGTTTTATTAAAGAAATAATAGATAGGTTGGTACTTATAACTATTCGTATATCTCAAAAACCGTTCAAAATTGATTTTAAATGAATAATAAAGTGATTCAAGAGCAAATTAGTTTTGAACTAATTGAAAACAAAGGTCTTTATTACCTACATAATTAACAGGAAAAAAATCAGTTAACATAATTTTTGTTCGGATAGACGCCTGAGTGAAAACATTGATTTTCACCTAACGGTTAAATTAATACCGTACTACGGGAAAAAATAAAATATTAACAAACACGACTATTCTATTGTAAGTTGGTGGCGATGAGTTGGGTATCTGCAGATTACAGGAGACAGGATTCAGGAGGATGAGATCAGATGATGATTTTTGTGGGCCCGGGGGCGTGATTGGGAGAACGGTTGGCTTGAGATGCCAGAGGTATCGAGTTCAAACCCCACTGCACCAATGGATTTGTCTATCGAAAAATTTATGTGCACTTCTCACAGTGGCCCTCCGGTGAAGGAAAAACCTCGTTAATAAGCCAACAACCCTCGCATGGTGGTAGGACACTATTTAATGTCCGCGTGGCCAGCTACCACCCTCAATTGAGAGCCAGTTCCCATTCTAGGTCTAGCGTGCTTATCATCTTCGACCGTATCATCACTTACCAACAGGTGAGATAGTGGTCAAACGCTTCGTATATATTCCGTACCATTTTATTTCTTATAACGCGATCTAACGTCTAACAATGGTGTTAGGGATCGGCATTTCAATATAACGCCATCTATGGACGTTTACCTAAGCGTTCATAGATGGCGTTATTTTGAACTGCCGAAAAAAACACGTTACTTGTATGGGGACCCTCTATTATTTTTAACTTTATTCTGTTTTTAGTATTTGTTGTTACAGCGGCAACAGAAATACATCATCTGTGAAAATTTCAACTGTCTAACTATCACGGTTCATGAGATACAGCCTGGTGACAGACGGACAGAGATACAGACAGACAGACAGACGGACAGCGGAGTCTTAGTAATAGGGTCCCCTTTTACCCTTTGGATATGGAACCCTAAAAAATGCTCCAGCATCAAGTCTAGTTACCATGTTCTTGCAATATCCTTTAAATAACAGGATACCAAATTTTTTATTGATCAGACATGTGGAAGTTGATTACACACCCTCAACAACTAGAAACAAGCACATGATCTTCAAATGACTGAGAAGGGTTTTTCTTAAATATCAAATATTACCAACTAATAATATCGTTTAATAAACTGGCCAAGTGCAAGTCGGACTCGCACTCGTAGGGTTCCGTACCACACTACAGTATTTTAAAAGATCGTGCAAAAAATACCACTATCATTTTTCACCAGCAAAAAATAATAATTAATAAACATTTTTTTTCTTATAACGCCATCTAACGTCTAACAAAGGTGTTAGGGATCGACATTTCAATATAACGCCATCTATGGGACGTTTACCTAACTAAGTGTTCATAGGTGGCGTGAAATGCCGAAAAAAACACGTTTCTTGTATGAGGACCCTCTATTATCTTTAACTTTATTCTGTTTTTAGTATTTGATGTTATAGCGGCAACAGAAATACATCATCTGTGAAAATTTCAAGTGTCTAACTATCACGGCTCATGAGATACAGCCTGGTGACAGACGGACAGACAAACAGACAGACAGACGGACAGCGGAGTCTTAGTAATAGGGTCCCGTTTTACCCTTTGGGTACGGAACCCTAAAAACTAATAATATCGTTTAAAAACTAAAAAAGAACCGACTTCAATGCCGCGCTATTCATTTTCAGTACACATTTTGAGGTGTTTATCTCAATATCTCTGGAGATAGTTATCAAACCTCGATAAAATTACCATGGTTCCACACTTGGGATATCTCCTTTCCAACAAAAAAAGAATAATAAAAATCGGTTCTTAAACGATGAAGTTATCCGCGAACAAACATAAAAAAAACATATATACGGTCGAATTGAGAAACCTCCTCCTTTTTTTGAAGTCAGTTAAATAACACTCGCTTCATTTGATTTGTTGGGAGCTACGATGCCACTGACAGACACACGTAAAGTTTATTACACCCCTTTTCTGCGTCGGCACTTAAAAAACTTTAGACTTTCTCAATAAAAAAAAATATGCGGGGCAGTTTTTGGGGACTGCCGATAGAAGTGAAAACTAAGTAACTTGTGAATTGTATCGTCGAGATACACAGTATACATATAGCTCATGGGAAGCGTGCGGTGACAATGACGCGAGTTCCATGATTTTTGTTTACCCAAAAATTACTGCTCAACGCGGTTAAAGAAATTTTAACTTCAAAAAAGTAAACATGAATATATTTTAAAGCTGTGAAAATATATATCTAATGCACTATGCTACAAATAGCGCGAGAACGTGTACTGCCTGATAAGATAACAATTGCTGAGTGAAATATTGCGATTATCTAGGAACACTAACCCACATTTAGTTTCTAGAATGCTAACACATGTAAGGCATAATAATAGATAATTCTTAAAAAAGTATTTTAATGCAACTGAATAACTAATAATTGCGTTTAGAATCTATTAAAAGAGCTCCTTGACATTTTTCGCTTCTTATAATTAAACTAGAAGTGCCCCGCGGCTTCGCCCGCGTTAAAAACTTCTTTTATTTACTTAAAACTTTTCTTTTGTAAAAACGATTCTATCATTAAATACATCAAATAAGAATTAACCACATCGGTGCACCCGTTTTCATGTTATCGCGTCACTAAGGCAATTCGGGATTCATATTTATAAATCCCGAAAAACCCAAATTTTCAGACTTTGTTACCTACCCCATTTCGAAAAATCTTACAAGTACTCATCTTGTCTTGATCGAATTATTTCTTAGCGGATACCTAAGTGAAAATAACGATCTGCATGCCAAATTTCAGCGCAATCCGAAACAATATTGATTTCAGACTTTGTTACCCCACTTCACCCTTTTAGGGGTGGAATTTCGAAAGAGTCTGAAACTCATATTTACTTACTTAAGTACTTGTGTTATGTTTCGAATATAAAAGACTATCTAATCGTGTTTCTCAATACAAACTTTGAACCCCGGTTTCATCCCCTAAAGTGGTGAATTTTGA
Organism: Cabera pusaria; assembly: GCA_954871355.1. Taxonomy (NCBI): domain Eukaryota; kingdom Metazoa; phylum Arthropoda; class Insecta; order Lepidoptera; family Geometridae; genus Cabera; species Cabera pusaria. The sequence goes on from OX940888.1 coordinate 20,422,740, forward strand.
AAAATCCTTTCTTAGTACACCCTTACGTACTAGACAAATATACCTACACTCCAAATTTCAAGTCTCTACGACCAGCGGTTTAGTTTGTGCGTTGTCTGTCAGTCAGTATGTCGGGACAAAGATTCTTATAGTATTAGATAATTGGATTTGATCCTGATATTTTTTTCTTGTGACTACTACGACTGCAGCTATTAAATCAATATACTAAATCGGTCAATGTATATCGGCCATATATGTGTTACTTAACAACTTACCTCTTCCATTTTAGAAGCGGGTTAATAAATACTTAAGTAAAACAGTATCATTATCTTTTCTATGGTAAAACTTATTTTTGTTAAAACTTAACTACAAAAATCAACCAAATATAAAAAACATACCATTTCGTGATACCATACCAAAAACATTTGTAAATAATATATGATAATATCAGTCATATCGCTCACAATAATACGTCTATAAAAATCTGGGACACACGAGTATCCAATAAAGCATTAATATATACCTACATAGTACAAGGTGCATACATTTAGTCACTTGCCATTCGCTCCCAAACGTAGTGACTCGGCGCTCGTAACAACTTTTATACGAATAAAATGATAAGTGCTCTCTAAAGTGTCACGTTCAAAATGGATCAAGTGACACCTGCGCTAGTCGATGGTGAATACAAAAAACATGGACATATTAAACCTGAAGATGTGCGAATACTTAGAGAATGGATGAAAACCCAGCCTCATCTGCCAAGTGAATATATTACAGGTACCTAATGCCGAATTATTGCAATACTCACTACGGCATCCTGTTCCACAGTTTATCTTTTTTTATTTATAAGGTAAACGGACCACTTCATCCTACACTCTTTTGTTTTTTTTTTGACAAACTAACACTTGGTCGCTATCTCACTTGATGTAAGTGAGGACGTAGTCTAAGATGGAATCGTGCTTGTCTGTTATTGGAAGACGACACTGGTCAAGATGTGCCTTGACTCTGTGCTTGTGCCTGAGTAAAGAAAAGGTACAGAGACAAAGCTTCATACAACTGCGCTGTGATGATGACGTAGACGCGCGTGTGTGCCTGAGCTCTAGCGGCTTGTATGCCGCCTGTCACGTACGGAGTGAAACCGGTTTATAGTGGCTTGGCTGGTGCTGGAGCGTGTTAGAGGATCGGAGGTCGCGTCATACCAGCTTCTTAATGGTTTTGTTGCGCACCTGGTTAATTGACAAAGCTGACAAAGGGTATGTTCGTCTCTCTTCCATTAGTTGAAGTGTTTCTGCCGAAAGTTTGGACTTTTTGCTCATACGCTTGCTCTCGCAAAACTTAGTCCCTTCTTCCCTGAGGATTTCCACCACTTCTTCGAGTTTTTGGTCTACGTCATCTGAGGTCCAAGGCAGCGAATCGATTTTCCAATTTTAATTGGAATGTTTCAGACCCAACAACGGTTTGGAGTAGGTTTGGTCGGAGCGTGGACTTCATCAATCGGAATCTCTCGGCTTTGAAGTCGATATCCAGAGAGCCTCGTACAAGTCGGTGATCACTTCCAGTATTGACAATCCAACCTAGTGATCACAGAGACGTCTCTGAATATGCGCCGTTTGTCCGTAATGATGAAGTCAATCTCGTTTTTAGTCACAGTGTCGGGGCTTTGCCACGTTCACTTCCTTTGGGGCTGTTTCTTGAAGAACGAGTTCATCAAGAAAAAACCCTCTTTCTCGAGGAAATTGACGAGCATTTGCCCCCTGTGATTATCTCCCTACTCCCAAATCCGTGTGGTCCTATAGTCGATTCACTGCAGGTCTGTACTCCCACTTTGGCTTATGGTAACATTTTGTTACATTTCATGACATTTCGTTACTTTTCATGCCATTTATGATATTTAGTGACATTTCATGACATTTCATAACATTACATGACATTTTGAAGATCGGGCTCAGTGGCGTACCTTGGGAGAGGCCTACGTCCAGCAGTGGACGGACACCGGCTGATAATGATGATGATGATCATGAAATCATGACATTGCATGACATTTCGTGACATTTAATGACATTTATGACATATCATGACATTTCATGACATTTCAGAACATTTATGACATTTTGTGACATATCATGACATTGATCGTTGTTGACAATGATGAAGCTGAAAAATAAAAAAGCATGTCATGTTTACTTGAAGGAGGATTTTATTACGATGAAGATTTTTCTTGTTTTTTCTGTACCAACCCTACAAGAATAGGTAAACGTTTTGTCCGTTCCTTAGAAGGTTTGTCCTTTTCTTTATTCATGTGGTCAAGGCGCTGGACAACTCAATTTTCAATTTCAAACATTCTTTTTTCAAAATAATAATAACATTGTACATTTCTAGAGTAAGTAAAACCTAAAAGCGACACATAATATAATACAATTGTAGCGCTTTACAAGCTAAAAACGCTTTTTAGGGTTCCGAACCCAAAGGGCACCAACGGAACCCTATTACTGAGACTCCGCTGTCCGTCTGTCTGTCTGTCTGTCTGTCTGTCAGTCTGTCTGTCTGTCTGTCTGTCTGTCTGTCTGTCTGTCTGTCCGTCTGTCACCAGGCTGTATCTCATGAACCGTGATAGTTAGACGGTTAACGTTTACTTAGTTGGTGTTAGAAGTTCGTTAGAAATTCGATAGATGGCGTTCGGAACCCTCCGTGTGCGGGACAAAAGTCTGACTCGCACTTGGCCAGTTTTATTTAAAGCTTATTTCATTAATATTTAAATTGTAAGTAGGGAATCAAGTAGGTATTAAGTATTGTAAATTATTATTATGCACGGTACATGTATGAATAAGATTAATCTTTTAATCAAATACCAAAGCAAAAATCATAAGAATATGAACAAGATATAAAAAAGCTGGACAACTGACTTTAGTCCAATACACAGAGCGCAAAGCGAATTTTTTTTTTAATGCGGAAATCGGTAGCGCTTGACCACTATCTCACCTGATGTTAAGTGACGATGCGGTCGATGATGTAGTGCGCTTACCCTAAAGATACGTATTCACTCGCGACTTGAAGACCAATCAGTTGTATCTAATCAGAAACATAGATGGAATGGATATGGAGAACACTCCATATCCATTAGTTCCCGTTTTGTAACTTTTTATCATTGGTCAATCAGGTAAAACCAGGGTACGCAGCTTTATTGCATTTAAACCTTATAATTCATAGGCATGTTTATAATAAGTTTACAATACAATTACAGCTAACTTCGAATGATTAGTTATTTCTGCATAGGAACAATGGGGCGATAAAACAGTTTTATAGGCAGTTAGCTTTTAGTATAGCTTTTATGTGACTGAACCTGAGAGGAATACAATAAAACTTCTCTTTTTTTCTACAGTGTTGAAGTACCTACATACAAAAGAAAATTATATCTCTAGTCATAACCAAAATAAGTCCTATCGGTTATTAGCGGTTTACCGATATGACTCACTTTGGTCATGGCATTCTGTACATTTTTAGGGTTCCGTACCCAAAGGGTAAAACGGGACCCTATTACTAAGACTCCGCTGTCCGTCTTTCTGTCTATCTGTCTGTCTGTCCGTCTGTCACCAGGCTGTATCTCATGAACCGAAATAGTTAGACAGTTGAAATTTTCACAGATGACGTATTTCTGTTGCCGCTATAACAACAAAATACTATAAACTTAAAAATAATAGAAGGTCCCCATACAAGAAACGTGTTTTTTTCGGCATTTCACGCCATCTATGAACGCTTAGTTAGGTAAACGTCCAATAGATGGTGTTATATTGAAATGTCGATCCCCAACTCCTTTGTTAGACGTTAGATGGCGTTATAAGAAATAAAATGTTTATGAATTATTATTTTTTGCTGGCGAAAAATGATAGTGGTATTTTTTGCTCGATCTTATAAAATACTGTAGTGTGGTACGGAACCCTACGGCCAGTTTATTTTTTGTCGTGTGCCAATGTTTGAGCTGGTCAAGATTTGCCTGGGCACATCATAAAAATGTATGAAAATATATCTAAATAGTTTCTTATATTATTATGTATTGTGACTATTGTATTTCTTTAGATAACAATTTTAAATTTGTTATATCTTTTATGGACTCCCGGTTGCCTGGAACAGGTCGCTGTGTAGCGATAAGGCCGCCGACTGTACATTAAGTTCTCTATATGTTTATCTATCTATCTATCTATCTATCATACGCCAGAATTTCTTGATTTACTTGTCTAGTCCATCTCTAATTTTGAGAGCAAATCTATTATGTAAGATGACGAAAAATGAATTATTCTGATTCCCGTTCGCGTCTGAAGTGACTTGATAAATTCTACTAACCCAGAGTTTGGCGTGTATTTTTGCCAATATTAGGGCTAAAGGTAATCTAAGTGTGAACGGAGAATATTTGTAATACGCGACGTAATCGCTTATCATACGGGGCGTCTATCTTCTCTTGACCATTAACTTAAATAAATAATTAAAATAAAGAAACTGCCAAGCCGAGTACACAGTAAAACTTAAAATAATTTGTATCTTTTTTGTTTTATATCTTATAGGCTAAAGTCTGACGACTATCTCACCTGTTGGTAAGTGATGATGCGGTCGAAGATGGTAAGCACGCTAGGCCTACAATCGGAACTGGCTCTCAAGGATAGCTGCCGGAACACATTAGATGTTTGAGTATTAAATCATAAATTACCTATATTGTTTTCTCTAAATGATTACATAAGATTTTGGAATAAAATACAGTACCTACATTAGACACCCTATCGGGCTCAACAATGTAAAAGCAGAGGATGACGATATGCAAATTTTTGAAATAACATTATTTAAATAATATTTCCTGCACATGAACTATGCAATAATCTATGGACTGTCTATTTCCAACCGACTTCCAAAAAGGAGGAGGTTCTCTATTCGTCTGTATGTTTTTTTATGATTTTTCTTTGTATGTATATGTTACGCGATTACTCCGTCAATTGCGAACCGATTGTGTAAGCGTCACAAACTTGCTACTGAAACAGACTCGCGGGGCATGGAAGTCGGTTGTGTTAATTTTAAAACTATCTTAATTATGAGTTATATCACAACCACTTTATTCCAGACATGGACTTTATCCTGGCCTACCACAGCTGTGATTGTAACATCGAGACGACCAAATTAGTTCTCGATAACAACTTCACCATGAGGAACTTATTTACATTCTATCAGAACAGATATGTTGATAAGTCTTTGGAAAATGCCTTCGACTCTTGGTGAGAGAACTTTCTGCTTTTCAATCTTTTCAACCGACTTCTAAAAAAGGAGGTTCTCAATTTATCTGTATGTTTTTTATTTTTAATGATTTTTCTTAGTATGTATATTACGCGATTACCTCGTCAATTGTGAACCGATACGAATAATTGTTTATTTTATCGGTAGGGTACACTTCCAAGGTGGTCCCATTGTAATTTCATCGAGATTTGATCAGAGATATGACGATAAAAGTCGGTTGTTTTAGTTTTTAAACTATTTTAATTATATTATTAAACTATCTCAATTCTTTTATATCTTTTATGCTAGCAGGTGAGCGATGATGTGGTCGAAGATGGTCAATACGCTAGAATACTCCGACTCGTGCCGCGTGCCGCGTGCTGCCGGCACACTGTTAGGTTATGGCGGCAGATTTTATTCTTGGTGCTATTAAGCTACTTTTTGGTAGCAAATCAGGCTGAACATACGCACGTGACCACTATCTTACCTGATGATAAGTGACGATGCGGTCTAAAATGCAATCATTATTTAATTTCAGGTTAGTGACACCTCTTACCACTCCGACCAACAAGGGCTACCGACCTATCTACTGCCAATTATTGAATCAAGATGCCAATAAATTTGTATACGGCGATGTTGTCAGGTAAATATTTTTTTGAAAACGTAATTCTTTATTATTCATATATCCTCTTTTGTATTGTGATATCATTTGCCCTTAAGGTCTATGTTGGTTTGGGTGCGTAGGTACATAGGTAAGCACGGGACATCCTTCGTACTTAATCACTGTATTGTCTCATTACAAGAGAGTACCTACTTATAGGGTAGAATACATAGAGACCTTCTTATAAGTATTAAAACTCCGTGAGTCGTTCGCGTGTGATGCGTGCGAGAACTCGGCGGGTGAGCGTCGCGGGCGCGGGTGTCCGGAACGGGAGCGAGAGGCAGACTATCTGTTACCGAGCGCGAGCTAGGCGCGTGCCGCGCGTGAACCGAGTGTATCCAGAGGATCCCCGCACCCCGCTCCCCGCGGGCCGTCACACGTATCGTGCGCATAATGTGCGTGTGTGAGTGGTGACGTGAGTGTCGCCACACCACCCACCCACGGAGAAAACTACCCTCGATAGAAAGAAAATAATAATAACATTCGTTATATAATTAATTAATTACAATTTACAATTAAAAATATCCCTATTACAAATATTTTGTACAACAAGCAGTTTTAAAATTAAATATTATTAGTTTTAATATAAAAAAGGTACACGTAAGTCTTAAAGGTAAATAATAACGTTAATCTACACATCAATAGGCGTCTTAAAACGAACCCGACGTCCTGATTTTGTTACGTATGGTGAGGTGGATGGGTGTGATTGTGGATGGGCTTCAGCTTTGGGTAGGGCTGTGGTTGGTACAGTAAGTGGAGTTGGTGCTGTGAGTTGTGTCGGTTGATGAGTTGGCGTACTTGGCGATTCTTCAATAAAAGCCGGCTTCACTCGGTCCAAACTTACTTGAACTTCCCTATTCCCTACAGCAATGAGGATCGTTTTGTCATTCCTTTTGATGACAAGGTGAGGCCCGGTGTATGGTGGTTTAAGAGACGGTTTGACGCTGTCGTCCCTCAAAAATACGTGTGAGCACGTGGACAGATCTTTGTACACAAACGAGCGGCGTTGGGAATGATGAGATCCAGAGGTTTCGGCTTCAATTCGACCATGCGTTCTCGAAGTTGGTGGACGAAGTTGTGGACGTCCTCAGCTGTGTTTCCTGTGCTGTTTAGGCTTAAAAATTCTCCAGGTAACCTGAGAGGTTCGCCATAGACCAGTTCGGCCGCTGATGTCCGAAGGTCTTCTTTCAAAGCTGCTCGCATCCCTAAAAGCACCAGTGGAAGGGCAGCACACCATGAACCACCGTGGCACATGAGTGCTGCCTTCAATTGGCGATGTAGCCTTTCCACCATGCCATTAGCACAAGGGTGGTAGCTAGTGGTGCGAGTGCGTGAAGTTGAACAAAGCTTTAAAAGAGCTGTGAATAAAGCGGACTCAAACTGACGACCTTGATCTGTTGTGATAGTTGACGGAACGCCGAAGCGAGCGATCCAACCAGTCGTGAAAGTATCGGCAACCTCCTCCGCTGTTATGCCAACCATGGGCCAGACCTCTGGCCAACGGGTAAATCGGTCCACAGCAGTAAGACAGTACTGGAAACCTTTGCTGTAAGGCATTGGCCCAATTATGTCTATGTGGACATGTCGGAAACGGTTGGTCGGGGCAGAGAAACCCTAGAGGTGTTGATGTGTGTCTAGACACCTTCCTGCGCTGACACGGGAGACATTCTTGGGCCCATATGCAACAATCTTTGTTAATAGAAGGCCAAACGAAACGGTCAGCTACCAAGCGTGCAGAGGCACGCGCACCAGGGTGGCTGAGGTTATGAATTTTATTAAAGTAGCTGCGAAGGAAAGAGGGTGTGACGAAAGGACGTGGCTTCCCTGTCGACATATCGCAGATGATGGCTATGTTGGAGCCAGGAATGTGAACCTTTTCCAATTTTAGGGAGGAGTTGGTCATGGCATCCTGGAGCTCGGTATCGACATCTTGCTCCTCCGCCAGCGGGGCGAAACTGTTCTCTAACGAGATGGCTTCAACTCTCGACATTGCGTAAGCAACCACGTTATCCTCTCCCTTCACATGAACAACATCAGTTGTGAATTGGGAAATGAAGGACAGCTGGTTGAGTTGAATAGGTGGTAGCTTTTCGCGACGCTGGATGAAGGCGTAGATGAGTGGTTTATGGTCCGTATAAATAGTTACGTGTTGAGCTTCAAGGATGTGGCGAAAGTGTTGTACGCTTTCGTAAACACCAAGAAGTTCACGATAGTATGCGGGCCATTGTGATTGTTTGTCCGTAAGCTTCTTGCTGAAGAAAGCTAAGGGCTGCCAATGGTTTCCAACCTTTTGCTGGAGGCAAGATCCTACGTGAATTGAAGAGGCGTCTGTAAAGAGGCCCAACGCTGCGTTGCTAACTGGGTGGGCAAGGAGGGTGGCATTTACTAGACTCTCCTTGCATTTCTGGAACGCAAGTTCTAGTTCGGGCGTCCAGGGCACCGGCTTTGCTCCCTTTAGCTTTGAAGAAGCTAAGATGTTGTTTAAGGGAGCTTGAAGCTCTGCCGCGTTGGGAAGGAAGCGGCGGTAAAAGTTTACCATGCCGAGAAACCTGCGGAGGCCTTGCACGGTTTTCGGCAAGGGATAGTTCTGCAGTGCGTCGATCCTATCCGAGGGAGGACGCGTACCGTCTTTGCTAATACAACATCATCATCATCATCAGCCTGTATCAGTCCACTGCTGGACATAGGCCTCTCCCAAGATGCGCCACTGAGCCCGATCTTCGGCTATTCTCTTCCAGTCACTGCCCACCGCTTTGCGTATGTCGTCGCTCCACCTGGTCACAGGACGTCCTACGCTACGTTTGCCGATTCGCGGTCTCCACTCTAGGACAAGTCTGCCCCAACGGTTATCAGTCCTGCGGCAGATATGACCAGCCCACTGCTACTTCAGCTTGCTAATCCGTTGAGCTATGTCGATAACTTTAGTTCTCTGGCGAATTACTTCGTTCCGGATTCGATCCCGCAGAGAAATACCGAGCATAGCTCTCTCCATAGCTCGCTGAGCGACTTTAAACTGGTGGACCAGTCGGACTGTGAGTGTCCACGTCTCGGCTCCGTATGTCATCACAGGTAGGACGCACTGGTTAAAGACTTTTGTCTTTAGACACTGTGGTATAGGCGACGAGAAGACTCGACGGAGTTTTCCGAATGCTGCCCAGCCCAGCTGAATTCTTCTCTGGATTTCCTTCTCGAAGTTATGTTTGCCTAGTTGGAGCGTTTGCCCTAGGTAAACATACTTAGTGACAACTTCGAGTGGGATTCCATCTATGGCAATCGGTTCCGGAACAACGTGCTCGTTGTACATGACTTTGGTTTTGTCCAAATTCATCCGGAGACTGATGCTACGAGAAGAATCAGCTAGGCCATTCAACATCCTTTGTAGGTCCTGCAGCGTCTCTGCCATAATGACGATGTCATCTGCGAATCGTAAGTGAGAGATGTACCTGCCGTTGATGTTAATGCCACGATCTTTCCAGTCCAGCGTCTTAAACATATCCTCCAAGGCGTTAGTGAACAGTTTCGGGGATATGACGTCCCCCTGTCTCACTCCTCGACGCAGGTGGACATGTTTAGTTCGCTGGTTCTGTACTTGTACAGTCATCGTTGCGGCATTATATAGACATCTCATCACTTCGATATATCGCCAGTCGACTTGGCAACGCTGCAAGGACTCGAGAACAGACCAGGTTTCGATTGAGTCAAAGGCCTTCTCATAGTCCACAAATGCTAAGCACAGGAGCCGATTATACTCTCCGGTCTTCTGTACAATCTGCCGCACCGTGTGGATGTGGTCTATGGTGCCGTAACCGCTTCGAAACCCGGCCTGTTCCGGAGGTTGAAACTCGTCGAGTCTTCGCGTAAGACGGTTCGTGATGACCCTTGAAAACAGCTTGTAGACATGGCTCAGAAGCGAAATCGGGCGATAGTTTTTCAATAGGGTTTTGTCTCCTTTTTTGAAAAACAAAACCACCATGCTTCTGTTCCATGCCTGTGGAGTTCTCCCAGTAAAAAGAACGGAATTAAATAGCTGCTGAAGCTGTTGAGCTGCTGGAGCTCCTCCGGCTTTTAAAAGCTCCGTTGTGATTCCGTCTTCTCCTGGGGTTTTTCCATTTTTGAGTTGTTTAAGGGCCATCACGATTTCGTCTCGGCTAATTTCGGGCAGATCTTCTGTGAAGTGGCGGGTTAAGGTGGCTCTAGAATCCTCAGTATCGGGTTCGGGCCTTGAAGCATGCGATGCGTAGAGCTTGCCGTAGAAGTCTTCAACTTCCGACAGAATCTCCGGCTTGGATGCGACGACGTTCCCCGTTGACGTTGTCAGCTTTGTGAGGTGGCTTCTACCCAGAGGCTGGACGAACACTTTCGACCCCCGGTTCTGCTCAATTGATTCTTTAATCAAGAGCGTGTTAGAGGATCGGAGGTCGCGTCGTACCAGCTTCTTTATGGATTTGTTGCGCACCAGGTTAGTTGACAAAGCTGACGAAGGGTCTGTTCGTCTCTCTTTCATTAGCCGAAGTGTTTCTGCCGAGAGTTTGGACTTTTTGCCCGTACGCTTGCTCTCACAAAACTTCGTCCCTTCATCCCTGAGGATTTCCACCACTTCTTCGAGTTTCTGGTCTACGTCATCTGTGGTTTCCAAGGCAGCGAATCGATTTTCCAATTTTAATTGGAATGTTTCGGACCCAACAACGGTTTGAAGTAGGTTCGGACGGAGCGTAGACTTCATCAATCGGAATCTCTCGGCTTTAAAGTCGATATCCAGAGTGCCTCGTACAAGTCGGTGATCACTTCCAGTATTAAACCTAGTGATCACTGAGACGTCTCTGAATATGCGCCGTTTGTCCGTAATGATGAAGTCAATCTCGTTTTTAGTCACAAAGTCGGGGCTTTGCCACGTCCATTTCCTTTGGGGCTGTTTCTTGAAGAACGAGTTCATCAAGAAAAGCCCCTCTCTCTCGAGGAAATTGACGAGCATTTGTCCCCTGTGATTCCTACTCCCAAATCCGTGTGGTCCTATAGACGATTCGCCGCAAGTTTGTACTCCCACTTTGGCGTTAAAGTCTCCCATGACAACGTTGTAGTGAGCCTTGGAGGTGGTGTGTAAAGCTCTGGAGATATCTTCATACATGCTCTCCACCTCATCATCCAAGTGTGTCGAGGTCGGTGCGTAGACCTGGATAACCTTGAGGCTGTACCTCTTGGTTAACTTAATTATGAGGTACGCTACCCTGGTCGACACACTGGAGATTTCTACAACGTTATCACTGAGAACCTTGTTGACCAGAAACCCAACGCCGCCTTGGGATGGCTGATCTCCTTCTCTGTAGTACATAAGATGGCCCAATTTTAAGGTTATGGTGTCCTCTCCCTGTCTTCGGACTTCACATAACCCCAGAATGTGCCATCTTATGTGTTTCAGCTCCTCCTCTAGCTGCGCCAGATGATCGTCCAGCCGAATCGTGAGTCCATTGTACGTTGCGAGGGTCAGTTTGTTCTGGCGGCCTACCGTAACCCGGGGATTCTTAGCACCTCCTGCCCTGCCGTTACCGTGACCGCCGCCGTGGTCAGGAATAGCAGGGCGGCCGGGAACTGGGGGCCGCGGCTTAATGTGACTTTCCATTTTGGTTTCATCCCTTGGGAGGGATATGCCTTAATCGCCATGCTGGGCAGGCGTGTTGGCGATCGCAGGACGTAGCTTCTCGCACCGGTGACGCTGCTGCCCGTCACCGGCCTGTAGAATTTGGCTACGCCATAGTCTTTGCTAATACGGTAACCGAGAAATGTTACCTCATCGACGCCAAGAACGCATTTTGATGCATTTACTACAACTCCATAGTCGGCGAGACGCTGGAAAATGATGCGTAGGTGTTCCAGGTTGTTCCAGAGGTGAATTTGAGAATACCAGCACATCGTCCACGTACGGGTAACAGTAGTCGAGTCCCCTCACGACCTCGTCGATGAAACGTTGGAACGTTTGTCCTGCGTTTCGAAGACCAAAGGTCATGAAGGGAAACTCGTACAACCCAAACGGCGTGGTGATGGCGGTTTTACAAATATCAGCCTCCTGGACGGGAATTTGTTGATAAGCCTTGACTAAATCAATTATGCTAAAAACAGACGCCCCTGTGAAGTTATTAGCAAAGTCGGCTATGTGTCTGACGGGGTAACGATCTGGTACGGTTCGTGCGTTCAAGGCTCGGTAATCACCGCAAGGGCGCCATTTCGTATCTCCCTTTTTTGCCATGTGTAGCGGAGACGCCCAGGGGCTGTCTGATGGTCTTGCGGTACCACAGTTCACCATGTCGTAAAACTCCTTTTTGGCCGCCATCAGCTTCTGCGGGGCAAGGCGTCGTGGGCGGCAGGAAACTGGCGGGCCGTCGGTTGTTACAATGTGATGGACCGTGGTGTGCTTCACTTGCCGTGGGAGGCCTGGAGGTCGAGTTAAATCTGGAAATTCCAGAAGGAGTCTGGAGTATGGTGAGGACTCATTTACGGACACTGCTTTGACACTCACTTGATTAACTTGGGCGATTGACGCCGATGTTGTCAAGTTAGTGTTTCCGTCGATGAGGCGTTTGTGGCGAAGGTTAGGGAGCAGATTGTAATGACTAAGAAAATCAGAACCTATAATTGGAGTCTCGACGTCAGCGATTGTAAAGTTCCACTGAAAATCGCGCCGAAGGCCTGAATTCAGGCGGAGCGAAATGCTGCCATATGTCTTAATAGTGCTGCCATTTGCTGCGGCGAGTTGGTATCCCGTTGATGACTTGGCGTGACTCTTGGCTAACCGTTGAGGGTAGCAACAGAGGTCACTGCCAGTGTCGATTAGAAACCGGCGCGCAGTTGTTTTGTCAGTGACAAACAATCGGCGGCAGGACATGTCGCAGTCAGTCGCCGCGTTTACTGACCGCTGTTGGCGTTTCCCTGGTCCTTCCAGGAGCAAGGGCTTACACATTTGTTAGCCTTATTGTTGTAAGCGCGGTGGTACCAACATAATGTTGAGCGTGTTGATGATCTTGAGCTAGATCTAAATCCAGTATTTTCGAAACGCGAGCGTGAGCGTGAGCGCGAATCTGCGCTGAGCGCTTCTACCATCTTGGTAAGCTGCTCTACTCGAAGGGTGAGCTGCGCCACCTCAGACGACTGCGTGGCGACGGCGTGGATAGCAGGCGTCGCTACCCCCACAATCTTGTCCGCGATATCTGCAGCTTTCTCCAAAGGCAGATCCTCCTGCGCAGCTAGGATGGCCTGTACATTCGCTGGTAGTCTTCGCATCCAAAGCTGGCGAATAATGTCATCGCTTTTGAAGGTTGCTCCGGCTAAGGAGCGAAGATGTCTCAAAAACTGCGATGGTTTGCGCTCACCACTGTCTTCATCCCCAAAAAGCCGCCTGATACGGTCCTCACTTGAGGCGGAGAGTCGTTTGATGAGCTCCGTCTTTAAATGTGCATAGCGGTCGGTGTCCGGTGGATGTTCGATTATATCTGCTACTTCGCCGGCTATCCTTGAATCGAGCATCGCGATAACATGGCTATACTTCGTTCGGTCTTGTTTGATCCCGGCTAACTCGAACTGTGCCTCGACTTGGCCGAACCACACAGTAGGTTTGTCGGCCCAGAACGCGGGTAATTTGACTGTAACAGCCATCGCTTTACGTTCCTGACTGTCCATCAGCAGTTTCAGTTGCTCTTGGAGTATCTGAATTTGTTCCTCAGCCATTGCCGTAAGGAAAAGGGACGCCCAAGAGAAAAAAATAAAAAATAAAAATGAAACCGGAAACGGATAACTAAGTTGAGTCAATACACCACTCGGAATCGAACCGGAAGTCAATAGAAACGGGAACTGGAGATAATGAATCTGTGGAATAAATGGAACCGGAAGTATGGTATAGGAGACCGGAAGTGACCGTAAATACACCTAAAACGTGTTATAGACAATTGACACTTGTTATCTATACGCTAAATAAAATATTATGTATACCTACATAATATAATCACAAGCTTTATAATAAAATCAAAATGGCGTTGTAAAAACACACAAAGTAAAATATAAAATAATCCACAGAAAATAGAAAGACACAAAATAGAAAATATAAATCCGTAAATACGCTTAATAACACAATAAAATATTCAATTATAGTTTTACACAAAAAAAAAATTAGTACTCTGGAGTGTTCACGTCGTAGAACTCTGGGTATATGTACGTAGTTAGGTATTTTAATGAACTGTATGTAATACTTCACTGCACTGTTTGTGTTTTAAAACTTTTAAATAATGTCTTCATGTTTACGTAAGAGATTCGTGCCTCGGTCTCGAAAATCTGGTCCGCTTGTGCTGATGCCGGCCGTCGTCGTTGCCAAAGCTGCGGGTCGTCCTAACGCCTCTGTGCACTATGGCAAGAAGGCGCGTACGTAGGTACTTATTGCTGGTTCCCAGCACGGCTTGATAACACGGCGTGTGAAGTAGCGGCAGGAACGCAAACGGTGTAGGTATTGAGATGTACGTAAAACATATACATCGCTGGGTGTAGGTTAGGTAGGTATCGGCTGGAGCAAACACGGAGATGGCGGTGCGAGCTCGTCAGCGTTTTCTCCCGATGTTTTGATTTGGTATCAACTATCAACGTGTGTTTGTTTTGTACGAAGCGGTGCGTTGTTGAAAATAGTGTTCGCTTTCATGATGCCGAGTACCTACTTATAGGGTAGAATACATAGAGACCTTCTTATAAGTATTAAAACTCCGTGAGTCGTTCGCGTGTGATGCGTGTGAGAACTCGGCGGGTGAGCGTCGCGGGCGCGGGTGTCCGGAACGGGAGCGAGAGGCAGACTATCTGTTACCGAGCGCGAGCTAGGCGCGTGCCGCGCGTGAACCGAGTGTATCCCGAGGATCCCCGCTCCCCGCTCCCCGCGGGCCGTCACACGTATCGTGCGCATAATGTGCGTGTGTGAGTGGTGACGCGAGTGTCGCCACACCCTATATAATCACTAAATTTAATATAAACTGGATGTACTGCACAGTCCCGCGACACTGCATACATATTTTAATAACTCAGAATTGTGAACGTACTTTGTACCAACCAACACTGTAAAAATGAATTTATAAGCATAATACCACAGAATATATAATAGTTACTACGTAAATACTTTCCTTTTTTAGGTTGGCTACACAGTTCGTTCATAATTCGGGTATCAGCAATGTAGGGAAGTGCCAACTCTTATAACGTAGTAAAGTGATTCAGTACTCTATGGTACTGCAGTGATCAATTACCACTTGCGCGAACTTGTCTCCTGAATTTCAATGATAATTAAAAATCCACTACACTGTTCCATAAAACCCCTAAAATTTGTCAAACTATGTTTCTACATCCCAGCTCCATTAGTACAGCTCGATAGTTTTAGAGATAGCTCAATCCGATTTCAACAAGTGGTTAAAAATTGTTTGCAAATGTTAGCAGAAAACTATTATAACACAAACATTGCAACTTAAATAAAAGCTCGTTATTCATTTCACTTCAATTATGAGTCAACTACATATATTTCAATAACCATATGATTTCAGAGCCTTTGTAATGATAGTGGATTTATTTTTATACGAAGAGGGGACAGTGCCGGGGGTTGCCGTGATAATCAATATGGATAGGGTTTCACTGGACCACATATCTCGGATTGACTTGGTTGTTGCGCAACAGTTCTTTTATTTTTTACAGGTATGTAATGATACTTCCACTCGGTTCTGAAATGCAGAATCTCTTTTTATAAGTGTGGTCCAAGATTAAAAGATTATGTCGGGGGGTTGGGATACCTAGTTGCGTTCGTCGAATGGATATGTCATTTCAGCACCTCTTCTTGCTGCCCAATTCACTTTCAGACTGGCATAATTGCTATATAGATAGTCACATAGTGTCACAATCATGTCAGATAAAATAGTACTCGAGTACTGGTCTTATAAATATAAAAAAAATTGATTTCCGATGACAGGTTAAAGACAGAGACGCTATGAGGATTATAGAGATGAATTATTGCAATAAGTCTACGGCCACTACCTCTTTCCACATCCAAGAAAGCATCGTTTCTTTCATCATTAAAGATTTGAACGATATTAACAATATACATATGTACTACCTACCGAAACTAACCAAGTATGTTTTCTAACCGACTCGATCTAAGCGAGGTGGCTGGTAGTTAGCCGATTGGAAAAAAACAGCCGAAGATCAAGCGTGGCGTGCTATGGAACACACTTGTGTCCGGCACTAGACCGCTAAAGATTAATAAAACTGGCCAAGTGCGAGTCAGACTTTTGTTTCGCACACGGAGGGTTCCGAATCGCAGTATAATCTTCTTATGAATCCCAATTGCCCTTGGTCACGGCATCACGCGTGAACGGCTGGACCGATTTCGCTAATTCTTTTTTTGTCGTGTTTTTTATCGTCACGAGGTGGTTCTTATGAAAAATAAATATTTATATTAATGAAAGTAGTTTTTACCGCAGGCGAAGCCGCGGGGCAAAGCAAGTAATATATAAGTATAATATAATATTATATTACCGAGTCAATGCCAAACATGCTTATTAACTACAACGCCATCCAACGAATATCTAACGAACTTCTAACACCAACTAAGTGAACGTTAACACAAAGGCCTACCTTTGTGTTAACTTCTAATTCATATTATTTATTAATAAGGTAAACACGATTGCATAGATGGAACTATTGTAAAAACACGTTTTTTGTATGGACCCCCTTTAATGTTTGACTTTGCTCTGTTTTTAGTATTTGTTATTATGGCGGCAACAGAAATACATCATCTATGAACATTTCAACCGTCTAACTATCACGGTTCATGAGATATAGCCTAGTGACAGACGGACAGACAGACAGACAGACAGACAGACAGACGGACAGCGGAGTCTCAGTAATAGGGTTCCGTTGGTACCCTTTGGGTTCGGAACCCTAAAAATGATATGACAGCTTACATATTACCTACTGATTTGAATTCGTCTCTATTTCCAGGAAGCCATGTTCGTCCGCCTCAAAGAGTTCCACTTCATCAACGCCCCAAGTTTCATTGACAGGCTCTTGTCTATGTTTAAGCCCTTCATGAAGAAAGACCTTCTACTCATGCTGCACGTCCATGTGGCTGGTTCTGACACATTCAAAGACTTTATGCCTGTTGCTGCTTTGCCTGTGGACGCGGGTGGGGAGAATTTGAAAAGCTTTGAGTTGAGAGGTACAGTCATTGATATTATTTATTTTATGATGATCCAGTAGGTTTAGTCTTTGTTTCTAGTCTTATTCGGTTTCCTATTGTTTCGCATAACATTTTTTGTCATAATATACTTTAGCATAATGTTGTTTCGCCTATGTATATTTAAGCATACATTTATATGGCATAAAGTAATTAGGCATATTTTTCTTGACATAATTACTGTTCGCATAAACATTTGTGGCATAATATTCTAAAAAATAATATTATAAAGGCATAACTATAATTCGGAATATTGGTTTAGGCATAATTTTTTTTGTTATATTATTATAGCATAATTATTAAATAGTACTTTTTAAAAATGTTATCTCTTCACGACTTATCTAGCTAGTAGATCGATTTTGTGTAAATATTGCTCTGGTGATACCTAATATAATGGAATAGGACATATAATACTTTTTAACGCAGACGAAGTTACGAGGCTCAGCTGATGTAGATTTACGAAAAAATATCATAAAGTTATTAAAAAGTTTGTTGGATGTATTAAGGCACGTCAAGATGCGCATACTAAGTTTAAATATTGACTTATAACTACGTAACCAAATTACGAACATAATCATGAGCTGATATCTAATTAAATTCAGAACCAAAACCACGAGATAGATGCACTTCTAAAAAAGGTGTGTTATGTTAATTTAATGTGTGTGCTAGGTCAAACAACTTTCAGTTCTAAAATAAAAATAATCGCGGCGTAGGGGTGGCCCAAAGGCCACCCCCGCCGAACTTGAATCTACTGTCACAGTTCAGTACCAAAATGTTGTTGGTATTAATAACTTTATATGACTTTATTAATTAAATTTAATTTGGCTACAGACTTGAAGTTCACATATAAATAAATATTGATTTAAAATTTGAAGACACGAACTTTTTTTTGAGCCAAACAATTCTCTACTAAACATGACATGTAGTCTTACGTTATGTTTCTTTGAAGTGTCACACACTTTATATTTTTGTAAATTGTTAAACACAATCCAAAATTTCATCGTACCGACGGGACTCGAACCCGCACCCCCCGGATTACACGTCCAGGTGCTCTGCCAATTAAGGCACGGTTCGATCCATCGATACGACGAAATTAGTGGATTGCATTTGTTAACCCAATTATGCATTGGTAGCGCCATCTATGACTACTTATTACGTAAGTTAATCATTCGGAAGAAATCATTACAGTTTTCAAATCCGACGAGAGATGTTGCACTGCGTAAATCAAATATTATGTTTCTTTGAAGTGTCACTCACTTTATATTTTTGTAAATTGTTAAACACAATCCAAAATTTCATCGTACCGAAGGGACTCGAACCCGCACCCCCCGGATTACACGTCCAGCTGCTCTGCCAATTAAGGCACGGTTCGATCCATCGATACGACGAAATTAGTGGATTGCATTTGTTAACCCAATTATGCATTGGTAGCGCCATCTATGACTACTTATTACGTAAGTTAATCATTCGGAAGAAATCATTACAGTTTTCAAATCCGACGAGAGATGTTGCACTGCGTAAATCAAATATTATGTTTCTTTGAAGTGTCACACACTTTATATTTTTGTAAATTGTTCAACACAATCGAAAATTTCATCGTACCGACGGGACTCGAACCCGCACCCCCCGGATTACAAGTCCAGGTGCTCTGCCAATTAAGCCACGGTTCGATCCATCGATACGACGATCTCGTCGGATTTGAAACTGTAATGATTTCTTCCGAATGATTAACTTACGTAATAAGTAAGTAAATGAAATTTTGGATTGTGTTTAGCACATTACAAAAATATAAAGTGTGGATCACTTCAAACAAACATAATATTTCATTTATTATGTCTAAAACTATTTGGCCAATAAAAAATATGCCCTATAACTTTATGCGAATAAAAATTAGGCCGAAACAATAAAGCCTAAATAAAAGTTATGCTTGTTTATACAATATGCCAAAAGAAATTATGCGTAACATGTTATGCTTAAGTAAATTAGGAATAAAAAATTATGCGAATCAAAGGGATCCCGTCTTATTCTTTGTTATAGTATCAAAAAATTGAATATTTAACTATCTGACAAACAACAGAGTGTTCTATTTGTTTTCCAGACAAAATATGGAACAAAATCAAAGCCAACGAGAAGTTTTTCAAGGAAGAATCGAAGAAAAACGTCGATGAAACCAAAAGGCATGGAGTTCCGAAAGCAATGAGCACATTTTTCCCTAGTTTAGAAGGGTCTTTCAAACGGTTGGATATTGATTAGTATACCAGTCATTATGGATCCGAAAGAAAAGTTTATTTTGATAATTTTTTACATAAATTGAAACTCAGATATTTAACTCTCAATAAGTTATTAACTATAGTTAATTAAAACGGCTTTACACTAACGGGTTTGAATATCGAAATTACTCCGACACGTTTCGGACATTTTTGTAGTCCTTTTTCACAGGAGACAGCGTCCCTGGCGCGACGGGATTCGGCACGTAACTGCCTAGCCGTGAGCGAGCCGTGAGCGGGCGCGGGGACGGCGGCCGGCGGAGTTGGTGACGGTTGTCTCTGCTCGGACGTACACGGAAGCTTGATATTGACATCCGAGGAGCTATCACTGTCACTATTGTTATTGTCAGTTTGGATATTGGACAGACACAACGTACTAATAGTGTCAGACTCACAAGTCCAGGTCTTGTTGGTGTTTAGCACTAGTTTTCATGCCGGAGGTATCGTCCATCCCTCATCACGGTTAAAATTCGGATACCGGCTGATCTCGATAGCCTCACGTACCTAACGGGGAACATAGAACCTCTCCCGTGATAGCACGGAGGCTTTGTCGAAACGTAGGTAGTGCCGAGATTCCGAGATGTGGGCATGTTCGGCCACCGCCGACCGGTCTATGTCAATGTTATTGACGCTGCGAATATGTTCAGTAATCCTGGTAGAGATGTTGCGTATTGTCTCGCCAATGTAGTTTTTACCACAATCACAGGAAATTCTGTAAGCTCCTGGTCCACACAAAGGCTCTTTGTCTTTTGGTGAGCGAAGCATACTCCGAAGCTGACCCGGTGAGCATCATACATATAAGTAATAACTGACTTTATCAGTTACTCCCCTCACAAAAGGCAGATAAGCTGGAGAACGCTGTACTGTATCCGGACTTTTCTTCTCACTCCTGCTCGCCCAACGATTGCATTGACGCCACCTGTATCCAGAGGCGGCGTAAGGCGTGGGCGGTGTGGGCCACCGCCCACGGCCTCGCGGTTACAAGGACCTCGCGCCTCACAGCCGAAAATAAATTTTTAAAAGTATGTAAAAATCCAAAAGCATACGCCACAAGATTTTTCTTGTAATAAATACTTTAGAATTAATTCTCAACTTAAAGATATTCCACTATTCGGCGCACGAAATGAATGTGAATGAAGTAATCGATTTATCTGATAACAGTTTAATTTCAAGTGATTTTTTATTTTATATTGCCTTCTTCTTGAACCATCAGAGGGCCTCGCGAAATGTACCTTGCCCACATTAAGCTTCAGTCTTGCGCCGCCACTGCCTGCTTTCTAGCACACGTTTTACGTGCAGAAGTTCGGTATCTACGTGTTGTGGGTCACATAAAGTTAAAGCCCTGTTGATTAGAGAGCTAGCCACTGACGCCAAGTGTGCAGGATGATGGTGGGAGTCAGACCTTAAATACCGGTCAGTGTGTGTTGGTTTTCGATAAGCCGTGTGAACCAACATGCCGTCCGGTTTCCTTGTGACTCGGACATCCAGAAAAGGCAGACTACCGTCCTTCTCCTCCTCCACTGTAAAAACAATTCTCTTGTGAATGGAGTTAAGATATAGGGTGATATCCTGAAGTGTGTCCCTGGTAACTATGTCGAAGACATCATCCACGTACCGCCACCAGCCAGCGTGGCTTCAACGGAGCGTTTGTTAAGTTATTAACTACTTTATTTTAATAATAATTTGTGCCTATCAATACATATTTTTATTTCGGTCTGTTTTAAGTCTAAAACAAAACTTCAACGTATTTTACTATCAAGTTAAATACGCTGAGGTTCTGTCGATCGCATCGTTACTTAACATCAGGTAAGATAGCGGTCAAACGCTTGAATTCTGTGTTATATTAATTGAGAATTTCTACAACCAGACCAAAAAATCTAAGCAGCAAAAAGCACTTAAAAAGCTTAGATTTTCTGATCTAATACTTTGTATTTCCCATTCTATACCATACATAATATGTACGAGTATAGATACATTGTATATATAGGTACGGGTATATCTGCCAGTCTGTAGTTTGCTTGGATATTCCTATTGAGGATAACATGGACTGAAGCTTCAGGGCATCTATGAAAGCAAGGGACAGAGCCGTTGCTAGGGATAATTTTAGGGCCAAGAAAAATCATATGGTGGCTTTATGCAAAAAAAATTTGCGTGAATATATAAGTTTATTATGTAAGTTTTTACAAAGAACATTCCAATGTGCACAGCTCCAGTCATTCGCATCAGTAGCAAGTTTAAAGTGTTTATTTCCCTATCTCTCAAGGTAAGATTCATAAAATGTATTAAACCCTTGAGATATATTTACCATACTCATAAATAAAATTATCAATATAATTAATTTGAGATTTGCGAAAAAAAATAATGACACATAAATAATTAAGATAAGAACGGAAGGTAAGAAACTAAAAACCGACTTCACATTCCGTACGAGTGAGTTTCAGTAGGAAGTTTGAGACGCCATATCTCTGGATATATTAATTAGATCTTCATAAAATTGAAATTGGACTATTGTGGAGATGTACGTTATCCATATATCCAATAATCGTTTAAATTGGTTCACAATTGGCGGAGTAATAGCGTAAAAATAATTTAAAAATGTAAATACAGACGAATGGAGAAACTCCTCCTTTTTGGAAGTTGGCAAAAAATACAACATACAGACGAATTGAAAACCTCCTCCTTTTTAAAGTCTCTTAATAAAGATGATTAGCTTGCCCCCCTATTTCACCTTCATCCTGCCCTGATCCGTACAGTCTGCAACGGAATGGTGTTTGTTCTGCTGTGATAAACAAAGCTTACATTGTTGCTGATGGATTTTGTGGAAACAAATCACTGAGATCGCTCCACTAGACTACCATGGATAGTCTAATAACCATAAAAATATTGCAGAAGGTCGATGTGGATTATCTAGAAACTTGGTTTTCCTTCATACAAAATAGGTTGAAAAATAGGAGTCGAAATTCGAGTCTCACGTGCTCAGTAATTTAAAACGTTATTCTACATTATAAAAAATATATTACTTTAGAAAATTATATTTTAACCGATTTCCAAAACGGAAGAGGCCCAGTGGCGCATTAATAGGAGAACGCTTAGCTTTAAGTCTAGAGGTAGTTGGTTCAAGTGCCGAGCTTCTATGGATTATTCTATCGAATAATTTATGTGCGCATTTGATAGTGGTCCCCTGGTAAAGGAACACATCGTTAAAAAAAACCCGGCTTAGTAAGCTAATATGGGAGATGGCTGGTATGATATGGTAGGTTATAGGTGTTGTGTGTGCTTGTATTCATATAGTAACGGCCCCTGCATGGTAGTAGGACACTGTGTCCGCCTAGCCAGCTACCTATATTATTATTAGCATTTGACAACTATCTCGCCTGGTGGTAAGCGATTATTTGGTCGAAGATGGTGAACACGCTAGGCCTAGAATGGTCTGACTCTCAAGGATTGTGTGCTGCTAGAACACCGTAAGGTTATGGCGGCAGATTTCCTCCTTGATAGAGGTAAGCTACTTTTTGGTAGGAAGTCAGGCGGAAAATAGATATAATATGCTCCTACCACCTGATTAGTGTTGATAATAGGATGTAGGTGCTACTAGAACTATGCATAGTACGAAGCTACCGTTCTCTATTTGTAGTATCGATACCCGATAGTACTTTCACTTCAAAAGCTCAATTTACGTAGTGGAACGAGCGCGGAATTTTCGCCGCTAACTTTTATGCATAGACTCAATTTCCTCTTTGTCACTTTGGTCGAGCTTTGCCCAGTACAACGCTGTCACATGCCAATACCGTTCGTTTAAAATCCCTATTATAGTTACTGGGAGAAATTGACCTAAGAATAGAAAGGTTTTCTTCATAGAATGGGACAACGTTTTGGAGGATATGGAAAGAGTTCTGAATAGTGACGAATATAATTGGGTATGGTAATGGTCTTTACGCAACACTGCGGCACGTTGACTAAGGCTTTGACTTCTAATTTAGAAGTGGTGGTTTCAAACCCCGCCGTGTGCGTACTAAAATATATTCTCATAACATAAAGAAAATATCGTAAAAAAACCACACCTCAGATGACGCTACGCCAACCATTTTTATTGAAGAAATCCATAGTCAGCTTCACATGTAGAGGCCTGAAACTACTGTAGAGGCAGGACATGATTACTTAGTCTACTGTAACTTAGTATTATACACCAGCACACAAGAAAAAATGAATGGAGGACATAATCCTTATTTGTCATCGGTTAAAAATGCACATACGTCGTGTACCTGAAAGTTGAATAGTAAACAAAACAAAATAAAAACCGGCCAAGTCGAGTTGAACCCACGGAGGCTTCCGTACCAACGTTGGTATGTACCAATTAAACTAGACCTCTAAATTGTATCAGCGCTCATATAACCTAGAGGTCTACCTTAATTGGCGTAAACTATGTATGTATGGGGGCACCATTTAATTTTCAACTTTTCTGATTGTTTGGATATTTTCCTTAATTTGTGCTGTAAGACCTTGCTCCTTGCCAAATTTCATGATTCTAGGTCAACGGCCCAAACGGTTTTCGCCCCAAAACCTATAGAGTACTTCCGGTTGACCTAGAATTGTCAATTTTGGTCAAAAGCAAGGTCTTACAGCACAAAAAAAGGAAAAATTCAGAAAAATAAAAAAGTTGAAAATTTTGGTACTAACAAGTTTTCGCGAAATCTAAATTGGACCATATCTTTTTATTGTGTTGATTCAAGACCTTGGTTTTTATACACCCAATAGGAACTATGGACTTCAGTATCATACATTTCAACTTGCTAGGTCCACCCGTTACTGAGAAAATCAGCGGTGACACACGGACAGACGGACAGACAGACGGACAAGAAAATGATTTTATAAGGGTTCCTTTTTTACCTTTTGAGGTACGGTACCCTAAAAAATAAGATACAATACATAGAAAACTATAATTGCCCACAACCAATGACAAAGAGTTTACCTACAGAAAAGTACATAATTTGCTGAATCATAAAACGTTAAATTAATATTCTTGACAATGTCGTTAAATTTTGTCTAACTTTATATTGCTACTGAATATAGATAAATCTGTCTAGGTAATTTTGGTCTAAAATTCCTTTAAAATTCCATTAAAAGTTGAATGTCCAATCTAAATTAAATGCACGGTGGTATGAACGTCCATTTTGTCAAGTTTATTTAATTTCCTCCCCGAGGACATTTCTGTCGATAGACCCTGAAAATATAGGATAGTTTTGTGTTCACACGAAAATGAAATTGAAATGGGCATATACTCTATAATATTTATGCTTTAATTTATTATAGATGTTTAATCTATCAATTCAATTCTTAAAAAGAATAATCTTTTATTATTTAATTTGAGTGACATACAGGGGGTTAATACAATATCAGAACTAATGACGAGTTTTCCTCCTGAGGCTTTGTCGTAGCGGGGGTTTAATAACCGTGGATTGGACAACCAACCACGGGGAAGCTTCAGACCCGGGGCCATACCAGCCTGGAGGAGCTGGCTGGCTCTAGCCGATAGAGCCACGGGGCTTATCAGCAAAAACCAGGTGTGAGCGGAACAAGCAGGTCGCGGCACTGTTTATGTGGTATTACGACTGAGGCGGGCTATTGTGTTATATGGTCCGCGGCTGAGGATGAGGAGCCACGTTGATAGAGAAGTGCCGGTATTGCACTGCGTCGCTCTCTCTACCTTCCGTTGCCTCGACCAGTTTATGACTGACGTGTTTGGGCCGTTGAGTAAGAGTAAGTACTTTCGATATGCACAGGCTATTATCTGCGTCAAAGTTTCGGCTTTGGGATAGGCCACTCACCTTACTCATCGCAGGGGTTAAGGGGTTCCTGGCACCTTCCATAGGTTTGGTCCCGGAGACAAGGAGTGCGGGGCGATTAGCCTAGTTCTATGCAATTGATATTAGGGTAAGTTAGTGTTCCTAGGTTCTTAGCTACATTTCTCTAAAGATATCCTACATAAGCACTCAGCTGTACTGCACTATAAAGAATAAAGTAAAACTTGTATATGGCAACAGTCACACTCAAATAATCTAAGTCTTATCTGGATATACATGTACGTTTCTCGCATACACCTGTGGGAGAAAAGTATATAGCCAGAAATAAATAAAACTGGCCAAGTGCGAGTCAGACTTTTGTCCCGCACACGGAGGTTCCGAACGCCATCTAACGAACTTCTAACACCTACTAAGTAAACGTTAACACAAAGGTAATTAATATTATTAAATATCTAGAAGACCGAGTGTTCGTACGACTAACTCAAAGAGAATATATTATATAAATACTACGTGACTAACTTTCCACTGATTCTAGCTAAATGAAACTCTGTAAGTACTAAAATAGAGGATATTATAATCAATACTGACTGTACACTACTACATGTAAGACTATAGTAAACAAATCGACCGAGGCCCACAAATTTAACAAATGAAACGCTTGCGCGTGCTAAGTTTTCCTGTGCTGCCATCTAGTTGCGTTGGGGTGAATTAATTTCAAAGGCTATTTTACACAGGAAAGTTATTTGTAGTTGATTGCAGATTGAACACCGAGCTTTGCTCGGTATTTTTTGCCACTTAAATAGAAAAATATGACTCTTCCCGACATATATGCGAATAATAATACTATTTTTTTAAATTGAGAGCAACTAACTGCTTTAACTACACAATAACACTAAAGCTACTTCCACTCGCTAATAGATGTCGGGAAGAGTCATATTTTAAGTTGATTTTCGATAAAGTTGATTATTGAATGTTTTCAATATATAACACAATATATAACAATATATAACACGAATAAAACAACATTTTCTGAAAATGAATCCTAGCTAGATCGATTTATCACCCCCGAAATCCCCTGTATACTACATTTAATTTAATCTTTAAAGCCGTTTCCAAGATTCAAATTCAGATTCCGCGATTAAGGTAAACACGATATCTAGCGCCATCTATGAATCTTCATAGAATGTAAAAAACACGTTTTTTGTTTAAAACCCTTTAATTTTTAACTTTGTTCTGTTCTTAGTATTTGTTGTTATAGCGACAACAGAAATACATCATCTGTGAAAATGTCAACCGTCTAACTATCACGGTTCATGAGATACAGCCTGGTGACAGACGGACAGACAGACAGACAGACATGATATAGGGTTCCGAACCCAAAGGGTACCAACGGAACCCTATTACTGAGACTTAGCTGTCCGTCTGTCTGTTTGTCTGTCTGTCAGACAGCGGAGTCTCAGTAATAGGGTTCCGTTGGTACCCTTTGGGTTCGGAACCCTAAAAAGAGCATAATGAAAACACCTATCCATCGATTTTCGTCAGTTATGTTCTCGGTCATTGAAATTTAGGAATTTACTTGCATTCCTGTTGTAGCATCGTATTGTATCTACACAATGATTTTGGTCAACAATGGCGAAATGGTTCGGCCAAATAAAATAGAGCGTTGCAATCGGCGCACCATTGTCCCTAAAATACGGCACAAAGAAATTGGAATCTGGTCGAATCGAATGTAGCAGATAAAAAGGTAGCTCGAACTAAGTAATTATTGCTTGTAATTAGAGGGACTCGAAGATCCTGTTTGTGCCTCTAAATCAGGATAATAGGGCCCAGTGGCGCAGTAGGAGAATGATTGGCTTTAACGCCAGAGGAAGCGGGTTCAAACCCCCGCCGTGCACCAGTGGATTTTTCTATAGAAAAAATTATGTGCGCATCACAGTGGCCCTCCGGTGAAGGAAAAATATCGTGAAGAAACCCCCGGCATGGTGGTAGGACACTGTTTAGCCTTCGCCTGGCCAGCTACCACCCTCAAGTTAGAAAATCTGCCGCCAAACTTTTAAGCCAGTTTCCATTTTAAGTCTAGCGTGCTACCATATTCGACCGCCTTACCGACAGGTGAGAAATTGGCCAAACGCTAGCCTATAAGTTAATAATCTTTATATCTTTGTATAAGGACCAGCATGTATGAAAGCACTCAAGAAAGTGGATGAAGCGAAAGGTATGTCAGGATCGTAGCATGTGGAAATAAGTAGTCTTTGGTTACCTCAACGGGAAAAAGGCGTGATTTTATGTATGTATGTCTTATATGTTTTCTTATATGTGATATGTATGTTTTATGTATATATAAGGACTTGACGCCGGTATTTATCGAAAGCATAGAGATGAGAGAAGATAATTATGTGTGTCAACAACTAGGGTAAAACCACCAAATATTGACACGTTACTGGTCCAGGTATTAGCACCCAAATTTTAAATCAAAACTGTGAGTAATTATCATCATAGTAAGTAGGTATCAGCCCACTGCTGGACATAATTCTCTTCCAAACCACGCCACTGAGCCCGATGTTCCGCTCCTCTTTTCTACCGTTTCGTGTATGTCATCGCTTCACCTGGTCACCGTCCTTCGCTACGTTTGCCGGTCCAAGGTCTACACTCTGGAACCTAGTTATGATGATGAATTTAACTTTACTTTAACTACTCACCAACTAAAAAGCCATAACTTATCTAGGTCAAATTGACAGAGCTATATAAACTTACAAATTACTCATACATTTCCTAGTGTTCACCTGAATTATAATGTAGGGTAGTCGTAAAATAGTTGGACTATCTCATCACATAATATATCAGGACTGATATAAACCCTTGTTTGATTTAATTATTAGCTAGAGAGTGCGGTCACTTAAGTCTATAAAGGCTCTTTCGTTTATTAATGGATGGAGCTATTCGTCTTGCAAAGGACTATCAAAGTCTTTGTAGGGTTTGCTCGCATCAATCTCTCATTTCATTCGTCGGAAGAGTAAAGTTTCCTGTAAAATTACAAATAGTAAGACTCATGACCCCAAGGTAAAGGGCGCAGTGTAGTGACGAAATTCTGTCAATCCAGAGTTATATGTTCCACATATTATTCTGTTATTGCTTACCACCGGGCGAGCGTATTTGATGGGACGATTTCGGAATAAACCATTTACGATCAAATAATTTAGCAAATCCGCCTAGGGTCAAAGTGTAAAACTGATACCAGTTCAATTTTAGGCACCCGAGTTTAATATCGAAGCTGTACTTACTTACTTAAGTATAATACATATAATAAGATAATTTGTCCCCAGAAGCCAATGCTAGCAAGTGCGAGCATTGCCATAGCATAAGGTAAAGATGTATAAACATTGACTTAATGGTATACAACTGTGTACAGGCAATTATGTATAATATCATAACTTTGATATTAAAACTCAGGTTTATTTACAGTTATTGGCACCTGAGTTTTAATATAAAAGTGTAGTAAGTGTAGTAGTTTAATATCAAAGTACCAGTGACAAAATTTGGCTCCTTTACCCTATATAATAAATAAAATAAACATTTGAATTGAGAACCTCCTTCTTTTTTGAAGTTGGTTAAAAACTACTTTTGAAACCCACCTCTGAGATAGCTTAAGGAGGCCGTAAAACGTTTAATAGCTGATTTGACTGATAGCCCTCTGGCAGAGACCATTTAATTTTGCTCAGAGATAGATACTCTTTTATGGCATACAATTTACTATAAAGCATGTGCCAAAGAAGACCATTGTAATTTCAAAATTATTTTCTTTATTAAAAGTAAGACCATATACTGTGACAACAAATCACTCTTCGCAACGCTTATGTTAATATTTTCTGAGGATGCTTTTGCTTCGTGCAGAAACGAAATACATGTCGAAAGACTATATTTGGTTTACTGTCATTTCACTATTATCGGTTATCTTATCTTTATATCAATACCTTGTGAAATGGTTAGAAATTAATCTTCTTCTTTATTACATAATATAATACAAAGTCGTTCCCGCTGTACACGGTACACTTAGACCTTTTAAACTACGCTACAAATTTTAATGCAATAGATAGAGTGATTCAAGAGAAAGGTTTATAACCAGGATTGAATGCGAGCAAAGCCGCGGGGCGCAGCTGGTCAGCCTTTCAGCAGCCTTTCAGCTTACTCGGATACTGGGAAGTGATTGAAACTGGTTAGGTATCAAATTTTCACGAACAACTTATAGACGAAGATTGCAAGTTAAATAAAGCTAAAAGGCTTAGGCTGAGTTGCACCATCTTACTTAAACTGTAACTAAACCCGGCTTTTTATATTGAGTTTGACTGATTTTTGACGTTTGTTATATTTAAAGTGAGTTGCAACTCAGCCTAAGTAAATAAAACATAAAAGATTTTAAAAACAAACAATTCATCTATGTCTAATTCAACAGCAATTCACGCCTCATAACTAACTTTAAACTGGTGGCATAACAGTCCCACTATGGCATATTAAGAGTCCATTTCGGATGCGTCCGTCAATATTAACAACGGCAGTTACTCTTTCACCGAGGCCGAGTGCATTACAAAGCGTTTGCGAATAAAACAAAAGAATTCAATAGTAAAATCGGTGGACGGAATAAAGTGCATGTGCTGTTACATAGTAAATAATTCGTGCAGCCACATCGGCTTGCTCCCGACAGTAAAACGAATGCAATTTGGCGGGTAGGATGGCCCCACTGTTATATATATATATACACTCTATATACATGTATGAGGAAAATGCGATACAGGTGAAAGGACGCACTTTCATATTATTTATCGACTTTTAAAAGTTGAGGCGGGTTATTAATTCGTCTGTATATTTTTTGTCTCTACCATGCACACACAAAATATACAAGTTTTCCGACAATTGTGAAAATATTTAAATGATTTTTAGGGTTCCGTAGCCGAATGGCAAAAACCGGAACCCTTATAGATTCGTCATGTCTGTCTGTCTGTCCGTCCGAACGTATGTCACAGCCACTTTATTACTTGAAAGTTGGTAGGTAGGTGTATTCTGTGAATCGTTTTACGATGTTTATACAAAAATAAAAATAAAATACATACATGGAAATGAAAAAAAATATATATATACCTATAATATACCTATATGTGCTGTAGCTTTTCTTTACTCATGTGGTCTATAGATAGGTCTTTAAAATGACATTGAGGTTCCTAAAACCATTTTTTCTTAAAGTCAATCATTTGAAAGATGACATTTCTAAAAGTGGTAAAATGCGCCCTCTCTAATTTTTAAAGCATGGGAGTGAAAAATCTAATAAAAATTTGCTGTAGATCTTAATAAACACTTTCTACGAAAATTGATTTGAACGGGATATAGTCAGCAGTTTTTGAGATATAGCAACCGCAAATATATCTTTGTTATTCATACAAACACAATAAAAAACAAAGTAAAATTTCTGGTGGCACAAATTATAGTTATAAAATATTCTACTGTGTTACGGAACCCTACGAGTGTGAGTCCGACCTGCACTTGGCCAGTTTATTTTTTTTACAAAGATGTATAGAGATAATAGAAACTGTAGAAAATGTGATATATGTATAGAAACACCTTAAACTTGTTTGATCTCACATTTCCATATAAATGTAGTCAAACAATAACAAAACGTAAAAATCCGTCGCCATCACCACTCGACACTGTTCGTTCCTCATAAAATGCAACGATGTCCGATTTGTTGGAATAGCTTATAAAAAATTCATAGCTCTTACTACCACAATACGTTTAGTCTAGTAGAGAAAGTTTAGAATCAGATTTAGTTTAGTTCCTTCGATAGGCATTATATATTGAGTACTCACTTAAAAAGGAGGAAAAAAAGAAAAGAAAAAAGGGAAAAATAGTCATGTCATCTGGTCTCGAACCTCGAACCTCCCGACCTCCCGAACGCCATCCTATCGATCTTCCACCGAGCTATTATAACGTTGTCAAATGAGTCGAAATTACCCTTTGAATTTTAATGATATTGTGTAACAGTTTTTCAAAGCCTAAAAACACGAATGAACAACATTTGTTGAAAATAAATCCTAGCTAGATCGATTTATCGCCCCCAAAATCCCCTGTATACAAAATTTTATGAAAATCGTTGGAGACGTTTCCGAGATTCAGATTATATATACAAGAATTGCTCGCTTAAAGGTATTAGATTAATTGATTTTTACCTTTATTTTATACCTATTCCTATTTTACATAGGTATAATTTAAAAATGAAAAATAAACATAAATTAAGTTTTGACAAGTGCGAGGCGTACTCGCTCGGATAGGATTACAATATCAGAATATAGTAAGGCGCATTGGGGTAAGATTGACCTGGGTTAAGATCCTATGAATGAAATTTCCAGTGAATTAGGTCATATATTCTTTTGTTGGCAACAATTTACAAGACGCCATTTTCATTTTGCCGCGACCGCAAGGCCTAGTTGCCGTCAGTTGACACGGCAAGTTGCACGATTAAAAATACAAAGACAATTCGATCTTTCCCTTTTCACATTTGCGTATATTTTTAGCCAATAAACTAGGTTGTTTTATGATTATTTTATTTAAATACAATGTTACAAGGACTAATCACTTCAATACAGCATTAATCAAATACAGCATTAATTTAAAAGTTAATGTCACAAAAACTAATTCTATACAATTTAGAAACTATAAAATGGTACCATTAAGGCTACATGTACAAAATAATCATCATGAAACATCATTTTTATTATTAAGTATTGATTCTCATTTAAATTGGAAAAGTCACATCTCCTTCTTTAATAACAAGATATCAACATTTTCCTATGCACTTTCAGTTTTGACAAATATATCAATTAAATCTACTGCACTTTATGCATTCTATGGTTACGTTTATCCCCATTTAAGCTACGGGATTATATTCTGGGGCAACTCTGTCGATGTACAATTAACTTTCCTTCTGCAAAAAAAATGTATACGTTCTATTTAAATTTATACAGTACACAATAACTTCGTGTTATATTTAAACAGTATAACCAAATTTTGTTATTAATTTGTTATTTATTTATTAATTTTTAATGTTGTTATTTTCTTATAAAAATTTTTATCTGCTTAATAAGTTAATGATTAATAGGTAATCTAAATGAAATATATGTTGATGTTTTTAATGGCAATAAAAAAAAATAAAAAAAACCCCATATTATATAATAGTTACTACGTAACAGATACTTCACTCCCCTACAAAACACATCACCTACGTTTATTTCAGACAATACAAGCATAAATGTGTCTAAAGCGTTCGATCTAGCGTTGTTATTACTTCGTTCAGCGCGCGATGTACCGGCGCGCGCCTGATACAGTAAAGGGTTGACTCAATGATATAAAAAAAGTTTGCGAATTCTTTTTATTTAACTCACAAAATAACTTCAAAATTCCTAACTAAGAGTCGAATTTGAAGTCGAGAAAGTAAATTTTACGCCGTTTTGTCATTTTAGTATCGGTAGCATAAAAAAATGAAACATAATATTATGCTTGTTTTTTGTCAAACCCGCAAAATGACTATGAAAAACTTAAATTCGTTTCTAATATATAATACAAATGCGCAGTTATCCCGTCATTTGAATAATTATATACGTTGCGCGCGCGTGAGCAGTGACAACCGACTGGCAGATAGTACCGCCGGAGTTGACGAAAGTTTAGGTATAAATCGTAGTAGCTATGAGCGAGTGAGGGAGGCCTGGTATAACTTGCTTACTGTTACAGGAATATATGTTTAAGTAAAATGTATATTTATTAAATCTAACAAGCAATACTTCTTCAATGTAGAATCTGTACGTATAAATAGTCTACGCAATAAATATAAGAATAATATTTGTATCCCACAAAGCAACAATAGTCTGTATCATAAAAGCTGCTTTGTAAGTGCTGTAAATATATATAATCATCTTCCCTTGGAAATTAAGTTGCTAGATGGAAAGATGTTCAAAAACAAACTTGAAGATTGGTTAATATCCAAAGTTTTATACAACCTAAAAGAATATTTTGATTTGAAAGCAGCATAGATGTAGAGAGAAATGTTACTATTAATATGTTATTTTTTATAGAGAAGTATAAAGCATTCAATAATTTCACTAAGTTTAATGTAAAATATAATAAGTACCTACTTTGTATTTTAAATGGATATACATACTGCAAAATATTGTACGCCCGATATGGAGAAACTGTTGTCACTTAAGTATACATACAACCACCATGTACTTACACCGTTTTTACAATAAAAATATATTCTATTCTATTCAACTAATTCAATCAGGCCTTTGTTTTCCGTCACAGGTGAAAATAGGATGGTCCGCTAAAATCTAGTGGTGGTCAAACATTACTTATTTATTAGTTCTAAACTAATTCGTTAAGGTACTGTATAAAAAAATATACTCGTATATAGTTACGTACGTGCATGCCCTGCCCCTGCATAGTAAAAAAAACATACTGATCATTTCCACACGTTCAATAATAGATAGGCTTCTTATGAGTTTTTTTTACGTTTGCAAACCACAAAATCAACATTAGGGTTATTATCGGTACTGAACACAACACAACACAACATTGCATTAGGGTTATTATCGGTACTGAACACATATATACACAAAAATAATTTACTGGAACGTTTATATGATCCAGAATTTTTGATGAATTTTATTGTGTATTGTTTTTAAACGGAAAACTTCATATAT
Organism: Cabera pusaria; assembly: GCA_954871355.1. NCBI lineage: Eukaryota > Metazoa > Arthropoda > Insecta > Lepidoptera > Geometridae > Cabera > Cabera pusaria. The sequence continues at coordinate 20,456,681 of OX940888.1, forward strand.
ACTCATCTCATGAACTTTCATAAACAAGCATTGGGTACTTACTAATTATTGAATTGAAGTCAAGTCTTACTCATAAATGGATTTTTTTTCGTAATACCAAAAAAAATTACGCCCAAAATCAAATAAAGTTTTCAGAAACCTTTGAGTTTTAAAAGAAAAGTAAGTTAGAACTTGAATTACCTAAATCCATCATAAATTAGCGCCATTTTATAGTTATCTGATAAAACGCTAGCCTTATTACGCTACAACAAAAAACATCTTCCTGGTTTTTGTTGATATCATTTGTCTATCTGTACTGTTTGAGACTTCAGTCATAGCCTTATAACGATCTATTACAGGTGATATAAACAATAATCTATGAACATTTATATATTGGAACATGTACCTCTGCGGTCCATATCCATACTGCGACTATTACCATACGCGGCTGCACTGTCCGCGGCCACATCATATGCATAAACCATGCAAATTGGACCACTTCGTTGGTGTACCTTAGTTCACTCACTTTTGCACTTTTATGTAAAATTGACGCCTATTACTCATGTAAATATCGTTATGCTGCACTATACCTTCTAAAAGTGCCTTTAGTTCAACACATGCACCTCTTTTTGAATTCTTTAAAATACACGCCTTGTTCAGTTTAAAAATATGAAAATGTGTGCAAACTTCATTTGCGCGAAGTGGGCATTACTTTTTAAGCCTAATTTTGTACAGTGACCTGGATATCAAGATATATTTGAGATGCTTTTAAATATTTACGTATTAGAGGATGTATTCATCTCAATATCATTATCATTTGCAGCTCAATTTCCACCCACTGTAGGGCATAACCCTTCTTCCTCTTATGCTGCTCATGGATTTAGAATTAGCATGTATAACTTACTGAATAATATCTATGTAGGCATAGTAAAGCAAATTTTACTTTTTAGTTTCTTAACACTACTTTTAATTGTTACCCTGTATATTGCGTGTTGACATTTAGTTGTATGAATAAGATATGAATTTAATTAAAATGAGAGTGTTCATATTAGTAATCACGAATAAGGATTTTAAGATTGTAGTTCAGTACCAGCCAGTTTGAAATATAAGATAAGACATCATAATGCAGAAAAAAACCAAAACGCGTCCGAGCGTATTTTCAATCAACGCTCTGTGTAAAAACTGATTCGAAAATCCGCGCGCGCCTCCCTTCTAGCTGCTACTGCTAGAATTTTTATAGGTATACTAGCAGCCCACCCCGGCTTCGCACGGGTAGAACATATATGCGTACAAAATTTGCATCAGTTTGTTGCATCAAATATAAAATATTAACATATTAACATATTTAACAATCATCGTCATATTTCAACCAATTTACACAAAACCTTAACGAATTATGCACCTAAACCTTCCTCATAAACACTCTGGCTATTGGTGAAAACCGCATGATAATCCGTTCAGTAGCTATTGAGATTATTGCGAACAGACAGACAGACACAGTGATGGACTTTGTTTTATAATATTTACGTAGTGATATTGGACGGCCCTTTGGCGTAAAGGATAGTTACCCTGATTCTGACTCGACGGTCGTTGGTTCTATTAATCCTAGCTATATACCTACCAATGAAAGTTTTATGTGCATTCATGAATCATGGGTTTTCGTACAGAGGTAGTGGGATCATGGAATCAAAATCAATCAAATCATGGGATCAAAGAAGGGGTATTATACGTTTAACGTGTGTATCTGTGTCTGTCTGTAGCATCTTAGCACCCAACCAGATGATTTTGGAGATTTTGATTTTAATATTGATATTTTTTTTGTTTGATATATGTCTTCATCGAGAATGTTTTTTTTAATTTTTTATTCCGAACTGGGTAGCACTTGATCACTATCTCACATGATGCGATCGATGATGGGGCGTGCTTACCCACAAGATACCTATTCACTCGCGATTTGAAGACCCCCATATTGTACTTAACTGGAAACACAGACTCATGCAGAGTATTCCATTCTTTGGCGGTTCGTATGATGAACGAAGAAACAAATCGCTTCGTTCGGGTAGATGGTATATCCACCATAAATCGGTGGCGCCTTTTAGTGTCTCTGGATGTCCGATTATAAAATGAGGATGGTGGAATCAAATCATGCAGTTCCATTGCACACTCTCCGAAATGTATTCGATAGAAAACCGATAAGCAAGCGACTTTGCGGCGATGCGCGAGACTCTGGAGTCTCTTGCTTACTAGTAGGTCGTCGCTTATGAGTTTCTTTGCTCTCCTCTCAATAGCTTCCAGTGTCTCCAGCTGGTATTTGGCAGAGCCATCCCAAAGGTGAGAACAGTACTCCATACACGACCGGACTTGTGCTTGGTAAAGATTAAGCAACTGTCCCGGTGTGAAGTACCGTCTCACCTTAGCCAAAATGCCAAGCTTTTTTGAGGCTAGCTGGGCTCTAGACTCAATATAAGAGCCGAAATTGAGAGTTGGTGTCAAAGAGATGCCAAGAAGCTCGAGATTGTTACTTATCGGAACGGACACATCCCGGAAAGTAGGAGCCAGTAGAAATGGGCTCCGTTTAGCGGAGAAGAGACACGCCTGGGTTTTAGCAGCATTGAACTTGACCAGATTGGCATCGCCCCAATCGGAGACTGCCTTCAAAGAATAGTTCAAGCGCTCGACCATCGCTTCTCTATGAGACTGGATTTGTAAAGCACTGGTTCGTGCGTTGGATGCATAGCTCTCTACAACAGTGCTGTCATCTGCGTACCCAAAGATACCGGGTTTAAAGCAGGTCATTAATATGCAGCAGAAAAAGTGTTGCAGAGAGTACTGATCCTTGAGGGACTCCGGCATTTATGGCCAATTGGTCGGAAGAACAGCCATCGATGACCACTCGAATCGATCGATCCCTCAAGAAATCTGCTATCCAAATACATAAACCAGTGGGAAGGCCGTATGAAGGAAGCTTGCTAATAAGGCTATCGTGCCAGACCCTGTCGAAAGCCTTCGAGATGTCAAGAGAGACGGCTAGCGCCTCGCCGTGGTTCTCAATGGCCTCGCTCCAGATGTGAGTGGCATACGCTAGAAGATCCCCAGTAGACCGGTTTCGGCGAAACCCGTATTGTCGGTCACTGAGGAGATCGTTCACTTCTAGGTATGCCAGGAGCCTGTGGTTCAGTACACGTTCCATAGTCTTACAGAGTATGGAAGTGACTGAGATAGGCCTGTAATTGGCAGGGTCTGCGCGACTACCCTTTTTGGGCACAGGTTTCACGTTTACTTGCTTCCAGGACTTAGGCACTTTACCAGTCGTCATAGACAAGCGAATGAGGCGTGTCAAAATAGGAGCCAACTCAGGTGCACACGTCCTCAAGACTACAGCTGGTATACCGTCTGGACCACTAGCTTTGTTCACGTCTAGATTACGCAACGCTTTGCGTACTTCAGTCTGACGAATGCGGATTTCCGACGTTAACGTCCCGCAAGTCGGCAGACTAGAAGGTACAGCATTGCCAGCATCTAAACGTGAAGACTCCGCAAACAGAGTAGCAAATAAATTTGCTTTCTCTTCAGCAGTGTGCGCTTGTGACTCATCGGGTTTCAGCAGTGGAGGCAGTGAGGCACGGCAGAAGTTCTCTTCGATCGACTTCGCCAGGGACCAGAACGCTTTGCTACCAGAGGGGTAAGAAGCAAGTTTGTTCCCTGTTCGGCGTATGTGATCGAAGCGAGCCTTCTTGAGAGCCTTTTTGCAAGACTTGGCGGCTAAGTTAAAGGCTTTCTTCTTTTCGCGTACATCTCTAGTCTTGCGGGTTCGAGCATCAGCCCAGGCTAAGTAAGCTTCATGTTTTGATGCTTCTGCATCTCTACATTTGGCATTAAACCATGGACGAGCTTTGCTTGACATCGGAACGTCAGAGAATGGTATGAAATATTCCATACCCTGACGTAACACTTCTGTCACAGCATCCGCGCAAGATGAGGGATCGCTCGAAGAAAAACATACCTGCCGCCATGGATAAGACGCGAAAAAACAACCCATCTCATCCCAATCTGCTGACCTATATCGCCACACCCGCCGGGTGCCTTTTTGGCTGGGATCGGGCGGGGAGTAGACGGAGACAGACTTCACCAGACAGTGGTCGGAGCTACCTAAGGGTGATGAAACCGACACCGAGTAGCGGTCTGGTTCTGTTGTCAGCAGAAGGTCCAAGCAATTGGCTGTAAGGCCATCAACGTCCGGTATCCTTGTTGCTCTCTGGACCAACTGAGTGAGGTCTAGCGTTAAATCAAGCTTTCGCATCTCTCGACCAGCGTGGTCTGTGCTCTGGTATGGGTACAGCCAGTCTTAATGATGGGCGCTGAAATCCCCCAGAAGCACTAATTGAGCAGAAGGATACCTCTGTTGGGCTACATCAGCCGCCTCACTGAGGTGGTTTGTGAGCCTGTTTGTCTCTTCATCTCCGCTGTGCGAACGGTAGACACTAGCATAAAGAATTTTCTCCATGCCAGTGTCCACCAAAATCCACATGACGGAAAGTTGAGGGTCTTCAAGGTTGCGGAGACGCCGATAGCAAATGTTATCGCGGGCATACATACAAACTCCCGCCCTCGGCCTAAACTTATGTTCTAGAACATAGCCTGTGTAGGCAAGGTACGCAGCGTCGGCTGGACATTTGATCTGCGTCTCTGTGAGGAACAGAATATGCGGTTTTTCGGTCTCAAGATGGTGGTGGACCGAGAGGATATTGGAGTGCAAGCCTCAAATGTTTGAGAGGTGCACTTGAAGGGAGAGGACGTGCTTCCGCTGTTTAACCTCTATTCTGTTTCTGCCTTTCATTTTGTGGGGAGTGAAGTTAGGTAAGGGAAACGGAAGTGGAAACGAGGCGCTAATTACCAACCCGTGATACATATTAGGTCTTTTCACCTATTGGGAACCAATCCTGGAGACCGCGGGGACGCCCGAACCCCCCCAGAGGTGTCCATCGGGTCCTCTCGTCCGGTCGCCAACCGGCACGATGGCGCACCTCCGGGATTTTTCGCGAGATGGCGGGGCAGCCTTTCATGAGTGACTGGCTCACTACTTGGGCCCCCAACTATCTGCGGTCGGCCAGCGGAGAACCGTGCCTCGGATCCCGCTGCTCTCCAAGATTGGCTGCCAGGTAAATTGACCTTCAATGTATCACGACCAGCTATAGTAATCAACGCAACTGTTTCCGACCCGTTCCCCATTATGGCTTCACCAAACATTCATACCGTAAAGCGACCGCTTGGCGGCATGGCTTTGTCTGGTGGGTGGTAACACGCCGCGGCCTAAGCCTACCACCTGAAACGTACTGCTCTTTTGGCGCCACCCAGGGGACACGTGTAGGACATCAAGGGCTAAATCCTACGGACGCGAGCAGTAATAGCCCCCCATTCTTAGCTTTGATTCATGAAAATTCGTTCAATCGTTATAAAACTATGAGCTTTTTTCAATTTAATTGCGTTATGAAATCAACTTTCATAGGTCTAATCAATTCGAAAATCTTCTTCTTCAACGATATTGTAAGAACATGGAAGCATTGACCTGATGCTGGGACATCTCCTGGACTCTACAGAATACTCAAATCCACACCAACTTACAGCTCAGATTTTAAATGTCGTGTTTAGAGTCATTGGAATGCTTTTATTGAAAAGATTATACATAGATCAGTCGGGGTGGTTTATATATAGATCATAACTATATTATACAATAGAATTTTATACAGTAAAAATATATTATTATACTATATTGACTTCAAATTGATTGTGATCGGTGGGGATCTACAGCATCGCTAAGCCTATAAAAATGACCTAATCTGTGGTTTCACTGCAGATATTTTTTTAATTTTGCGATGTGTGTATGTGAAATCCGTGATATCTTCTAGAGTTTTCATTTGAATTATATACTGTAAAGGACAATTTTAATCTATAATATGTGGGCAAGCTAATTAACGTAATTATTTGGATAAGGATTAATACTATAAACTTGAAAATAGCCTTGGAAGTTATGTTATATTTTTTAACAAAAAATTAAAGATTAAAATGGTTACTGTGAGTCAACCTTAAGAGATAGACATATGCTGTCAGTCGACTTAGGTTGCAAATTTACTCCACGAATGTACCTATGATTTAAACGGGATAATATATAGCCTATTTTCATTCCGAAAGTCCATTCTATATATTAGTGAAATAATTTTTTAAATCGGTCCAGTAGTTTTTGAGCCAAATTTCTACAAAAATACAAAAATACAAAAATACTTTACTAGTTACTTATCGGATCGCCAATATACTTTTAGTTACTTGACGCCTTCGGGTTTATTGTGTATTCTGAGGCTGAGACAGGCTGCACAGGATGCGGGAAGCACAGATGTCAGCTGTCTAGCGTCTCGTCTCACTGCCATATTCCTCTTACCATAGTAAGTACATAAAAGTATAATATATATACTTTCGCTTATGCTTTCATGTACTATGATTTTACACACGAAACAAGCATGCTTGTTACACACTTGCACACCACGGATACCGCTGATGCCATGTATTCTATATTCAAGTCCCACGGTACCGTCCCACGGTATAGCCGACGCAGCATTCCTGCAACTGCATCGACCACCTGCGAGCCTGAGACCATCGCGGCATCGGAACATTATTCGACACTTCTGGTTCTCACATCGACCAGTCGACACGTCTTTAATTGTACTTTATATTAACTTTGTAATTTCTTTATAATTAAACTAAGTGAAATAAATCAAGGTTTTTTTTGCGACTCCTGGGCTCGCTCTTTATAATTGGCGCAGTCTCACGGATAATTTAAAAGTAAATTCAGTGGAATTTCGAGAATTAAAAGAATCTACGCGAGTGATAGTCCGGGAGTGATCCAAAAATTGATCGCGCAGACACCAAGATGCTAATGTAAGTGCTAGTTTCTATCTAGAATTGCTTCCTTTTCTATCCCATAAGTGTATCCTTAATTTTCCAAAATTTTCCATTTAAGGCAAATTCGGAACCGTAGGTTAATTAGTAGTAATCGTCAAAATTTGCAGGACGCAAATAGAAGAGTTTTAGAGTATATTGCAAAAGAAAATAATTTTAGTTATAATAATTCTAGTGATAATAATATATTAGCAGATCATCGTGAAAATATGTCGGACTCACTAATTGACCAAATTTACAAGGCGCTCCGGCTTTTGCCTGAATTCGACAGAAACCCGAATGTTTTAACGCGGTTTATTCGGCTATGTGACCAGCTAGTAGTACAGCAACTTATCATTGTTAAATGGTATTTTAAACAAGGTTGTAGGACCAGCCGCCCGCCTTATAAATTCCAACGGAATTCCCGAGTCCTGGGATGGCATTCGTTGTGCTCTCGTGAATAACTTTTCGGATCAGCGCGACGAAACATCGTTATACAATGACCTCGCGCTACTGAACCAAGGCTCGTCTACCCCACAGGAATTTTATGACAAATGTCAAAACTTGTTAAGCACTATTATAACATATATAAGCCTGCATGAAACAGTCCTGAGTACGATTGAAGCTAAGCGAACTTTGTATAAAAAGTTAACCCTGCAATCGTTCTTACGGGGTCTCCGTGACCCATTGGGATCTCGCATTCGTTGCATGCGGCCTGATACAATAGAGAAAGCGCTAGAGTACGTGCACGAGGAGGTGAACATGCTTCCTCAGGTAAGTCAACCTAGATATAACTATGGCTATGTTCCACCCCCTGCCGCTATTCTGCCGAGATCGTTTGCACCACAGCCTCCAAGACCGTTCAACATGCCTGGACCATTGCGGCCCATGTTCGCCCAGCCTCAGAGAACTTTACCTATCTGGAGGCCACAGCCACCTCAGTTCCGAGGACCGACACGAACCCAGCAGATGTTTGCCGCACAGCCGCCGAACTACAGACCCCAGAGTAACTTATTTAAATTACCTCCACGTAATACAACTTACCCGCAGCCTATGAGTGGCGTTAGCCACTATGTAACGAAACCATTCCCCGCGCCTGCACGTCAACCTCACGATTGGAGCAAATTCGGTAATCCTCCTCCTTCAAATTATTTTAAGACTAGAGAAATGAATTTTAATGAGTTTTATGATCAGCAATTTTACAATGACGCACAAGACTATTATCAGCCCGATGACTGTGACTATTACCAAGACTATTACGAACATCCCGACTTTACCTACTTGTACTCGCAAAACCAACACCCCGGGTACTCTGATAGTTACTCGTACTGTGTAGAAGCGACACAGGAAGATGTCCCTACACCTGATATTGAGGATTTTTCCAAACCTCAGACGTCAGACAAGTTAAAATAGAACTTAATTTACAGACACAAAGACAATTACCATACATACAGATACATGATCCTCCTCTTAAGTTATTAATTGATACAGGCGCGAACCAATCATTTATTAGCCCTGAAGCAGTTGCTCAATTTTACCAGCATGTGCAATGCAACTATGACCCATTTGAAGTCACAAATATTCACGCCACCACTCGGAATGATTATTCAATTACAATACCGTGTTTTCAGGAGATAAATGAACAAGACGAAATAACGCTGTTCATTTATAAATTTCATGACTATTTTGACGGTTTGATTGGGCTAGATTTACTTGAAAAATGGGAATCAAACATTGACCTAAAAACTAAATCTTTAGTGACGAGACAATCGACTAACCAACTGAAAATGTACGATTCACGTAACTGCAACTTGTATGAAGAAATTATACCAGCCAATACTTCCAAGTTAGTTAAAGTCCCGATTAACTTTCATGACGGCGAAGCATATATCCCAGAGCAATCAATATCTAATTGCGTTATAGGTGATTGCATAACTACAATTAAAAACAGTCGTGGTATCATAGAGATATGCAACTCGTCACGGCATGATGTAGTATTTTCAATGAACCGCCCTGTTAGTGCAGAACTATTTAACATGCGAACGGTCTAGTGAACAACCACCGGATCGTGTTAGTGAGGTGTTATCGCGATTACGCACAAATCACTTGAACCCAGAGGAACGGATTAACTTAGAGACACTTTGTTCTCGCTATGCTGACGTCTTTTACATAGACGGCGAGCCACTTACTTTCACGAATAAAATTAAGCACAGCATTCGGACAACAGATGAAGTACCGGTACATACAAAATCTTATAGATACCCGTACATTCACAGGCAAGAAGTACAAGACCAAATTTCAAAAATGTTAGAGCAGGGTATAATCCGCCCCTCTCAGTCGGCATGGAACTCACCTATCTGGGTTGTTCCCAAAAAGGCAGATGCGTCTGGGAAAACTAAATGGCGTCTAGTGGTGGATTTTAGGAAGTTGAATGAAAAGACCATAGACGACAAATACCCTATCCCAAATATAACTGACGTACTCGACAAATTAGGCAACTGCCAATATTTTACGACGTTGGATCTCGCCAGTGGCTTCTACCAAGTAGAAATGAACCCTGACGGCATCCCAAAGACGGCATTCAATGTAGAGCACGGACACTTTGAATATTTGAGGATGCCAATGGGCCTCAAAAATTCTCCATCAACTTTTCAACGCGTGATGGATAATGTCCTCAGGGACCTCCAAAACGTGGTGTGTCTCGTGTATCTTGATGACATCATCGTTTTTAGCGTTTCGTTGCAGGAGCATATGGTCAACCTTGAAAAGGTATTTCACAGACTCAGGGAATCCAACTTCAAAATCCAAATGGATAAATCCGAATTCTTGAAACTAGAGACCGCTTACCTCGGTCACATTATAAGTAAAGACGGTATTAAACCAAATCCCGACAAAATCAAAGCCGTCGAAAATTTCCCAATACCCAAAACAACCACCGAGATAAAACGATTTCTCGGGTTGCTAGGGTACTACCGAAAATTCATACCAGATTTTGCCCGTGTAACGAAGCCTATGACGCAATGTCTCAAGAAGGGGTCCAAAATCACCTGTGACGACCCTGGCTATATTGCCTGCTTTGAGAAGTGTAAGAATTTATTGACCAACGACCCCATTCTACAATACCCAGACTTTGAAAAGGAATTCGTATTGACAACCGATGCATCCAACTTTGCAATTGGCGCTGTTCTATCACAAGGCCCAATAGGTAGCGATAGGCCAATAGCTTATGCCTCTAGAACTTTAAATACCAGCGAGATAAATTACAGTACTATAGAGAAAGAGTTGTTAGCTATAGTATGGGGAACAAAATATTTCCGCCCCTATTTGTTCGGACGAAAATTTAAAGTCGTAACCGATCATAAACCCCTACAATGGGTTATGAACCTGAAGGAGCCAGGTTCAAGGTTAACACGATGGAGACTGAAACTAAGCGAGTATAATTTCACTCCAATTTACAAGCAAGGCAAACTCAACACCAATGCCGATGCTCTCTCTAGAATCGAGATTAATAATGAGGATACCAGCTCTATCGCAGTTAATCTATCTGAAACTGGACAACCACCCTCAGTGGCCAGTTCTATAACACTTTCCGCGCACATGAGTGTAGATGACAGTTCCGTAACCCTTTCGGCTGATAATAGCCGAGGTAGTTCCGCCACTGCCACAGTTCACACAAGCGAAGAGAATCCTATCTTAGAGATCCCTATTTCAGATGACCCGCTAAATAAATTCAGTAGGCAAATATGCTTTGTGATAGTAGGAGACATCAAAAAACGACCGACTGTGACAAAACCATTTGAAACCCATACCAGAATAACTATTCAACTATCTGAATCAAACTTGAAGAATGACGTTATAAATGCAGTTAGAGAATTCGTAAATCCCAAAATAAAAACCGGAATAATAATTAATCCTCCCTTGGCCATGTACAAAATTATCCCGATAATTCAAGACAAATTTAAAAGCTCTGCTATGAAACTCATTTTAACCAAAACCGAACTTGAGAATGTTAAAGAGTACCTTCAACAACAAGATATCATAAAAAAATATCACGAGGGAAAAACCAACCACCGTGGTATTTCTGAATGTTTCTTAGCTCTGTCTCGTAGGTATTACTGGCCTAAGATGAGAGAGTCCGTAACAAAATACATAAACGAATGCTACATCTGTGGTCAAGCCAAATATGACAGACACCCAGTAAGGCAGCGGTTTTCAATAGTACCACTACCTACTAAACCTTTCGAAATTCTTCATCTCGACCTTTTCACAGCTCAGAATGAAAAGTATCTAACACTAGTAGATGCTTTTTCAAAATACGCCAAAGCCTACCATCTCAGAGATGGTACTGCTTTGAGTGTAATTCAAGCTTTTCTAAAATTCTGTACGCACCATGGCGTCCCTCTAACTGTAGTAACTGACCAAGGACCAGAATTCACCAACTCGCTATTTTCTGAATTTACACGACTACACAAAATCCAACACCATAAAACTTTAGCTCATTCACCCAATGACAACGGAATAATTGAACGCTTTCATTCAACTATCCTAGAACATCTCAGAATCCTAAAACTAGAAAAAGCAAACGAACCGGCTATAAATCTTATGCCTTACGCAGTATTGGCCTATAATAGCTCCATACACAGTTTCACAAAATGCAGACCCATTGACCTCATCACTGGACATTTTGATCCACGTGACCCAGTTGACATTGACATAACCGGACATTTACTTCAACAATACATGCAGGATCATAAACAACGCATAAGTAAAGTATATGATTTAATTAACGAGACGTCTTTACATAACCGAACGGAATTGACTGAATATAGGAACAGAGATCGCGAACCTGAAATGGAATACATCCCTGAGCAGCAGGTATTCGTTAGGAATCCTAAAGCTTCTAGACAGAAGCTCGCTCCACGGTTTACGCAGGACACAGTCCTAGCAGATCTCCCGATTCACATATACACTAAAAAGAATCGCGGCCCAGTCGCTAAATCACGCCTAAAACGCAGTTCTAAAAATCCTGTATTGTTGCAGGATACTACTACTGACGCTATTGCTGACACCTCTGACTCAAGGACAAGATGACGTAACGATTGACTCTCTACAAGACGGACCAGGCATACTCCCATTTAAATTAGGACAAACAAAAATCGTGTCCCACTATCATTCTTTTCTAAATAATATAAATCTTGCTGATATTCACGGTCAGATAAAACGAGTTAAATTTCAGCTATCTAAACTTAAACCTAGGCTTAATAATAAAACCCTATCTTTGTACGATCCGCATATCGAGTATTTAAATATAAAACTAGAGCGCATATCTGAGCAATTGCAGACTTTTGAACCTAGCCGCAAGAAAAGGGGACTAATTGACGGACTTGGTTCGGTTATTAAAAGTATATCCGGTAATCTTGACTATACAGATGCAATGAAATACAATAATGCCATCAAAGTGCTTGAGAATAATAACCAAAAACTTGAATCCGAAATAAAAAGTCACATAAGTTTAAACAAAGAATGGATATTATGCAACACTAAACTATTAAAAAATATAACGTTAAATCAGGATAAAATTGTTAAAGTTCTCAACCTCATCATGAATAGCGATAGTACTAAGGAAACTGAGTTAATAAAATACGCGCATTTAGCACAACATCTATTAATATTGGGCGATAATGTCGATAGATTGTCTGAAGAGATTTATAGGTTAGAAAATACCTTAGCCTTCATTAGAGTGTCGGGTGCTCCTCATTCAATATTAAATATAGCAGATTTGAAGATGATGTTAAGTAAGTTAGTTACTATGTACTCTAAGGACGAGATCCTTAACGTAGATATTAGGTATTTTTACGATATGATAAAACTAGGCTATTTTTATATTGATAGCAAAATAGTATTAGTTTATAAGATACCGATCGCCTTTCCTATAACCTATGACCTTTACAGGTTATCCCTTGTTCCCAATAGAAACCACCAAATCCTCCTGCCTACCCTTCCATTTATAGCAATTTCTAGAGATGATTCTCAGTACATGGAGGCAGAATGCCCGAAGGTGAATGAGTGGTATATCTGTGCACGGACATCCAACTATAAGCCACAGCAAAATCCTGACTGCATCCACCAGCTGATCACCAAACAAGAACTCCTGCCGTCCTGCCAACTTACCTCTGTAACCTTGACACGAGCAGCCATTGAACACCTAGATGACAAGCACTACACCGCGAGTTTCCCTAACCACACTAAGATCCAGACGTCCTGCGGACAGGAGCAACATAGAGTCCTGTATGGCAGCTACCTCATTGTTATCCCGCTAAATTGCTATTTCAAGACACCGTTCTACACCATTTCAAATACGAACGACCACATCAAAGGCCACCCACTGAAAATTATAGAATTACCTACTTATAATAGCACTCAACAAGCAGGCACCGAGAAGTTATCTACGATTCTGAATTCCATTAACCTTGAAAACCTTCACGCCATCAATGAGAAGATATCACTGCAGAAACCGCTACAGCTAGAACACAATTCAACAAGAAGCTTTTATCATACTACGATTCCATTTTATCTAATTCTGTTGACCGCAGCCGCCCTATCTATATATATATTATATCGGAAAATTAAGAGTAACCCAGCAAAACAATCAGCATCACCAGAATCCAGATGTCATCCCCGCGAGATAAGAGTGGACCATGACAACATTTCATCGACTCTATCCAGTATCTAGGAATAGTCGCTGAGCTTCGGGGGGAGGTGTTACACACTTGCACACCACGGATACCGCTGATGCCATGTATTCTATATTCAAGTCCCACGGTACCGTCCCACGGTATAGCCGACGCAGCATTCCTGCAACTGCATCGACCACCTGCGAGCCTGAGACCATCGCGGCATCGGAACATTATTCGACACTTCTGGTTCTCACATCGACCAGTCGACACGTCTTTAATTGTACTTTATATTAACTTTGTAATATCTTTATAATTAAACTAAGTGAAATAAATCAAGGTTTTTTTTGCGACTCCTGGGCTCGCTCTTTATAATTTGCTAATCTTAGAACGAATCGCGGTCAAATGAGACAGTATTAGCTGCATATAAAAAGTTAGTTTAATATAAAAATAAACTGTGCCACGTTTTCACAGAACAGATAATTCGTTTTGCTGTTTAGCGATTGTATAGCAAACTCAATGCTTTTAGATTTGGTTAACCTTTTCAAGAATGTTCTGCATAGCAACAACAGAATTTTAAATTAGTGATACTGTGATGAAAATGGATTTAATTATAATTAATTGGTAATGCCACAATGGGCCGTTAAATGGCGAGGGATCGTTGCCGATTGTTTAGCTGGTGCCAGTGAATGGGGACCGTTTGACGCAGTAATGAGCTCTTCAAGTACCTCTTAATGAGCACACTTTCAATCTTCTTTCATATTTTCTAAACAAATTGTATTTGTCTTTGTTTTGAGTGCTTTGTTTTCTTTTTGAAGCTTACGAACTTAATACGTTTGAAGAGCAGATAAATCAGATATTAGAATATGTTTCGTGGAATATTTTTCCATGTTGTTAACGAGTGTTTTGCCGTTTTTGTCGGGTCAATGATTTGTTGTAGAAACGCGTGAGTACCACCTATACTATGGTAGTTATACAGAATATTGATTGTTTTTACACAAAAAATATTAATCTAGACTAATCGGGGAAAATTTATTCGACATGATCAGACATGAAGGTAAAAAACAGTTTTGAATTAGAGCCCTCGCTTTGGAAAATTTTTGCCCTATCCACAGAATGGTTTTAAGGTTATAACCTATATAGCGAAGTCGAAGTTGTTATGCAATATGTTTACCTATGTCCAGCAGTGGACTGATATCGACTGATTATGATGATGATGAGCTTATATAGCAACTAGAAGTGCCCCGCGGCTTCGCCCGCGTTAAAGTCTTCCTTTATTTACTTAAAACTTTTATTTTGTAAAAACCTTTTATTTATCATAATAGACATCAAAGAAGTAAAAGCCAAATCAGTTCAAACCCCCAGTTGAACCCCCGTTTCATCCCCTTAAGGAGTGAATTTTGAAAAATCATTTCTTAGCGGATACCTACGTTATAATAACTATCTGCATGCCAAATTACAGCGCAATCCGAAACAATATTGATTTCAGACTTTGTTACCCCACTTCACCCTTTTAGGGGTGGCATTTTGAAAAAGTCTGAAACACGTCTTTACTTATTTATTTTTAAAAGTACTTTTGTGAAATTTCGAATAGAAAAAACTATCTAATCTTGTTTCTCCATACAAACTTTGAACCCCCATTTCATCCCCTTAAAGATTGAATTTTGAAAAATCTTTTTTTAGCGGATTAAACACGTCAAAATAACTATCTGCATGCCAAATTTCAGCGCAATCCGAAACAATATTGATTTCAGACTTTGTTAACCCACTTCACCCTATTTGGGGTGGAATTTCGAAAAAACCTGAAACATGTATTTTATTATACATGTATTTTATATTTTATTTTGGAAAATCCTTTTCCAAAATTAAATTAGTAATTTTTTCAGAGGGAACTAACGTCGTAATAACATTTGCATGCCAAATTTCAGCGCAATCCGAAACAATATTGATTTTTAGACTTTGTTACCCCGTTTTACCCTTTTAGGAATGTGGAATTTTGAAAAAGCCAGAATTACGTATTTACTTATTTTTTTACTGAAGCACTTGTGTGAGGTTTCGAATAGAAAAGACTATCTAATGTTGTTTCTCCATACAAACTTTGAACCCCCATTTCATCCCTTTAAGGGGTGAATTTTGAAAAATCCTTTCTTAGTACACCCTTAAGCACTAAGACAAATATACCCTCCAAATTACAAGTCTCTACGACCAGCGGTTTAGGCTGTGCGTTGTCCGTCAGTCAGTCAGTCAGTCAGTCAGTATGTCAGGACAAAGATTCTTATAGTATTAGATTAGATTTCTTTTCAGAAATCTTTCAGGGACAAAAATATCAAAATGTATTACTCATACCAACCTATGTAATAAAATCTCATAGACTAATGTAGGTATACGAGTACACGGGTATGTAGTGTGCTTAACACTACATATGAAACCAACCCATTTCCACACTAAAACTAATAGAAAACGTAATGAAATCTTAAACTGCCAGCTACACCAAGTTCTTCTTAGCTTTAGCTGTAATATGCTGAAATTGAATAAAGCATAAAGCAGATAAGTAATTACGTTTTGCTATGAATATGGAATAAGTTTCGGTGGCTAGATGAAGTTCGGTGGTCAGAGGATTCGGAGATTATTGCGGACTTCACGAGTTCATTAATTACTATAGAACCGCATCTGCGGTTTACAAGATTTTTTTAGTAGAGGATTGTCGACGGTTACGAAAGTGTTCATTGTTACGAACACAGAACAGCATTATTTTTCTGTTCTATGGTTACACGACTGTCTTTGTATTTCTTAAACTGTTTTTAATGTTACTCGAATAAGTGTCCTTTGTTATAAGGTTTTTAGTATGGCTTCAGTTTTAATTCATTCAAAATTCAAAAAACCTTTAGGCACGAATATGGCTAGTGTATTTTCTTGCCGTATTCAACAAAATACTTTACTGTTATAAGTAGTATGAGTATGGAAGTCTGTGAAAGCTGTCGTGTACTGTAGGTGTGCGGTCCAACATAGTTTGCAACGTTTTTATCTTAATATGAGACGGACTTCCAGTGGGTAAATTCCCGGTGGTCATAGATTAGCTGGGCTCTCCTTTTGAGATCATCAATTACCTCCCCGCATCGTATCACCTAGACACGCCTTCTCATCAGTCCTAAGCTTCACTTTGGAATTAAGTTTTGATCTAGATGTAGGTTACGTTAAGCTTTGTTCATTGAACGTGTTGATTAAGTACTTATTGAATTTGACCTTTGTATTGTGTGTAGGCAGGCTGTCGAAGTCTATTAATCAGAGGTCAACCATTCAGCTCTACTCAGGGATGAGGATTTTAAGGTTATATCTACGGACACGGGTCGGTAGCAAAACAATACTTTTCTCATAGGAGACAATAACTTTGCTCTCGACGCAACTTGAGCACAGAATAATAAATAGTACAGCTTGAGTGAAGAATCGATTGTAGTGCATGATTTCTGAACTTATCTAGTTTTTTGTGTCTATTCAAAGACCCTCGCTTGCCCGTTTTCAGTTTTTGCGAGGGAAACTGAGACCTCGAGACTATATTACAACTCTGCAACTTGCGACGGTTGTTGAGCGCTTTGTTGCCAACCGCTGCCAGCCAGCTTCTGTATCATCGCTTCATTTAGCGCATCATTCGTCTGTAAAATTTTATCCCCACAATGCATTATTTTTATTTTATAAGGACAACTCCCCACATGACTTATAAAACATACAAATCAACACCCAGAAAACAGAATAATTAATAGTCGCAAACTCGAAACAATTATTTACAATTGTTTGTAGTTTTCAAATCGCGAGTATACAGGTATTTTCTAGGTAAGCGTGCGCTATGTCGATCGTATAGTCACTTAAACGTCAGGTGAGATAGTGGATAAACGCTTGCC
This sequence comes from Cabera pusaria, assembly GCA_954871355.1. Classification (NCBI taxonomy): domain Eukaryota; kingdom Metazoa; phylum Arthropoda; class Insecta; order Lepidoptera; family Geometridae; genus Cabera; species Cabera pusaria. The sequence continues at coordinate 20,474,160 of OX940888.1, forward strand.
TATCTAGTTTGTATTATATTTGTAAATTGACTCGTGAAGGAATCGAACCCTTCGTTTCGTAGACTCACTAACCACTACACCAATTGGCCAGTCAAATTTGGATTACAAAATGAAATCGCTGCAAAAAACCGCGACAGAATTCCTATCAAGTAGGAATCTATATAAAAGTCAACCGCATTATATGGGGAGTTTGATTGGTTGGCAGCGAGTGGTTTCGAAACGGGTGCATGATCATTGTTCCATTGTGTATCGCTGTACAATTACCGCACATACTCGCCACTGAAAACAAATTGAATGCATTAAGCACAACGTAACTTTATATTCGTTTTACTCCTCTGAACCAATGTACGTACCTCAGCAGCAGTTGCTAAGGTTCCTTTTAAATGAAGCGGGTTATATGAGATACGCCGCGCGGCGCCTACGATGATAGTATGCATCGGAATACCTTAATTATGTGGCTTCCTTAATTAAACCGACTTCATAACCACAAACAGGCACTCAAAAGCGAAAAATAAATTACTTAAAATTATTATAAGCGCTACCCACTTATCAATTTGAAGTCGGTGCCAGCCAAGTCACATTTTAGGTCATTCGTATACAATACAACCACATAGTTGTAAAACGCTTAGCAAATTTTGACTGTCAACTTTGTAAGTGAAATAAAATTTTGTAAAAGAACTCACTCCTCTACGTCCTCCATAGCAAAAGCGGGCACGTCATATTTTTCTATCGCTAGCCTTTCGAATTTATCGACGGAGCGGAGTCCTACGTAGCCGAGATTTTTAATGGAAAATCTGAAAAAAAATTAAAACACAATTTAAACGCCACATGCCAGCAATTCCGCTATCGAAAGTGCTTTTAAATCCAGAATGAAGTCGGTTTTATTTTTTTTGAAAAATAACTTATTTTACCCCTTTTAGTGCAAAACAAGTTTTAATTAAATTACATGCATCTATTAAATTTCGTGTCTGGGCCGTTATACACTGACGGATATATACTTTTTGAAAATTTCAAGTATGTACCTATAACGGTTAAGAAGATACAGATCTGTAAAGTGCGCACATATGTATAGACACACGGACGGACGGACGGACGGACGGACGAAAGGACAACAAAGTCTCAGAAAGTGTTCATTTGGTACCCTTTGGGTTCGGAACCCTAAAAAAATTGACTTTAAATGCCGCGCTAAAGTGAAAATATTCACTAGTAATAATGATGTCATCAAGGTATCAAAGGACAATGTTCAAAATGGCCCTGTGCAATTGCACAGGGCCATTTTCAGATGCTTTAATTCATCAGATGCTTTAATTAAAGCATCTGACACACACGATAATTAATTGTCTATTTTATTACAATAACTCCAAATACGAGGGTCATTCAACAAGTACGTAGCCTCATAGCCCGATGGCACTGCGATTACAAAAATTTTACCATAGTACAGTGCAATGTTTTTGAAGCCTATTGTCAAAGTTTTAAACAATGACCTCTATTAGTTTTGTTTTAATAGCCTTTGAAAGCGAACGTGTCGGTCAGTTTAACAAAAATGGAAAAAGAGCAGTATCGTTCGGTGATTCGATTTTTATTTTTGGAACGGAAAATGCGCAGTGAAATTAAAAATCGCTTGGATGCTGTGTACAGTGACTCTTCTCCTTTGATGGCAACCGTCAAGAATTGGTTTAACGAGTTTGCTCGTGGCCGCAAGTCGGTTTTTGATAAGCCACGCCCAGGTGCCCCGAAAACGGCTACTACGGAGGAAAACATAAAAAAAATCCACGATTTCGTGTTGGCAGACCGCCGATTGAAGGTTTGCGAGATAGTTGACACTGTGGGCATTGCAGAAAGAATGGTACATCATATTCTCCACGAAGAAATGGGCATGAGAAAGCTGTCAGCGCGATGGGTGCCGCGTTTGCTCACACTGGACAACAACCACGACAACGCGCCGGCTCACACCTCTGCCGTCGCCATGGCCAAATTATTCGAATTGCGCTACGAATTGCTGCCCCATCCACCTTACTCTCCAGACTTGGCCCCCTGTGACTTCTTTTTGTTTCCAAACCTGAAAAAGTCACTCGCCGGAAAAAGATTTGGGTCGAATGAGGAGGTCATCGCCGCTACGGAGGCCTATTTTGCAGACTTCAGGAAAACGTATTTTTTAGACGGGTTAAAAAAGTTGGAGCATCGCTGGGCCAAGTGTATTGAGTTAAAAGGAGATTATGAATGTGATTGAATTATGATGATGATTAGAAAAATAAATCGGCACTTTTCGAAAATTTTCGTTTTTCTTTTGTAGGCTAAGTCTTTATTGAACGAGCCTCGTACTTTTATAACACGGACTAGTTGTATTCCAAAATGAATATTAAAAAGTATTATTTGCGATTATTAACATTAATTGCCGCCATATGGCCAACAGAGTACTGAATCACTCTACTACGTTATAAGAGGCACTTCCCTATATTGTTGAAACCCGAATTATGAAAGTACTGTGTAGCCAACCTAACAACGGAAATATTATTTACGTAGTAGCTATTATATAATCTGTGGTATTATGCTTATATATTTTTTTGCAGTGTTGGTTGGTACAAAGTACGTTCATAATTCTGAGTTATTTAATAATGTATGCAGTGTCGCGGGACTGAAATGGCCGCCATCTTCGCCAAACGTCATGTCATGTCAAAAAATCTTAGGTATGTTTAAAAAAGTTTGCACCCTAACAAGACTTTGCCCGGTAGAACATTCCTGTGAAGACAAATTATTTATATTTATATATAATTATTAATATATAATTATTTATTGACGTAATTGGGAGAACAGTCGGCTTTGATGCCGTGGTACCGAGTTCAAACCGCCGTGCACAAATGAATTTTTCGATCGAAAAATATATGTGCGCTTCTCACAGTTGCCCTCCGGTGAAGGAAAACATCGTTAAGAAACCAACAACCCCCGCATGGTGGTAGGACATATCTAGTGTCCGCCTGGCCAGCTACCACCCTCAAGTTAGAAAATCTGTCGCCAAACATCTAATGTGTTCAAGCAGCTATCCTTGAGAGCCAGTTCCCATTCTAGTCCACTTCTCTATCTTCGACCGCATCATCACTTAGCAACAGGTGAGATAGTGGTCAAACGCTAGCCTATAAGATATAAAAAATATTAAGTAATATTAATAAATAGTAATATAATATTAGTAAATATTAAGTAGTAGATAGATAAATCCCTACATGTATCTACCTACTTACTTTATTTTATCTACCTACTTATTTTACCCTTTTTAGTGCAAAACAAGTTTTAATTAAATTACATGCATCTATTCAATTTCGTGTCTGGGCCGTTATACACTGACGGATATATACTTTTTGAAAATTTCAAGTAGGTATGTACCTATAACGGTTAAGAAGATACAGATCTGTAAAGTGCGCACATATGTATAGACACACGGACGGACGGACGAAAGGACAACAAAGTCTCAGAAAGTGTTCATTTGGTACCCTTTGGGTTCAGAACCCAAAAAAATTATCTTAAAATGCCGCGCTAAAGTGAAAATATTCACTAGTAATAATGATGTCATCAAGGTATCAAAGGACAATGTTCAAAATGGCCCTGTGCAATTCAAGCATCTGACACACACGATAATTCATTGTATATTTTATTACAATAATTCCAAATACTTTTACAACACGGAGTAGTTGTATTCCAAAATGAATATTAAAAAGTATTATTTGCGATTATTAACATTAATTGCCGCCATATGGCCAACAGAGTACTGAATCACTCTACTACGTTATAAGAGGCACTTCCCTATATTGTTGAAACCCGAATTATGAAAGCACTGTGTAGCCAACCTAACAACGGAAAGTATTATTTACGTAGTAACTATTATATAATCTGTGGTATTATGCTTGTAAATTATTTTTTTGCAGTGTTGGTTGGTACAAAGTACGTTCATAATTCTGAGTTATTTAATAATGTATGCAGTGTCGCGGGACTGAAATGGCCGCCATCTTCGCCAAACGTCATGTCATGTCAAAAAATCTTAGGTATGTTTAAAAAAGTTTGCACCCTAACAAGACTTTGCCCGGTAGAACATTCCTGTGAAGACAAATTATTTATATTTATATATAATTATTTATTATAATTATTAATATATAATTATTTATTGAGGGCCCGGTGGCGTAATTGGGAGAACAGTCGGCTTTGATGCCGTGGTACCGAGTTCAAACCGCCGTGCACCAATGAATTTTTCTATAGAAAAATATATGTGCGCTTCTCACAGTTGCCCTCCGGTGAAGAAAAACATCGTTAAGAAACCAACAACCCCCGCATGGTGGTAGGACATATCTAGTGTCCGCCTGGCCAGCTACCACCCTCAAGTTAGAAAATCTGTCGCCAAACATCTAATGTGTTCAAGCAGCTATCCTTGAGAGCCAGTTCCCATTCTAGTCCACTTCTCTATCTTCGACCGCATCATCACTTAGCAACAGGTGAGATAGTTTTCAAACGCTAGCCTATAAGATATAAAAAAAAATAAAAAATTTTAATTATCCCCACCTTTATTTCTATCTCGCTCACAGTTACCGTAAGAATATCTGTCAAAAACCAAAATCAACCAGAAGAAAGATGTAAAAACATTATTTAAGGTCATATTTTTTAGTCTTCAAAAATATATGCAATAGCAACCTCCATTGTGTATAATCTTCTTGGGACTCTTCTACTAAAACCAGTACATTCTCCTATGTTTGAGGTGTTTATCTCCATATCTATGGAGATACTTATCAGATCTCGATAAAATTAAAATGGGACCACCTCGGTAACGTATCCTACCTATTAAAAATAGAATCATTTGAATCCGTTCACAATCCGACGAATTGAGAACCTTCTTCAAAAAAAGGAGGAGGTTTCTCAATTCGACCGTATATATATATATATATATTTTTTTTTTATGTTTGTTCGCGGATAACTTCGTCGTTTATGAACCGATTTCGATTATTCTTTTTTTGTTCGAAAGGAGATATCCCAAGTGTGGTACCATGGTAATTTTATCGAGGTATGATAAGTATCTCCAGAGATATTGAGATAAACATCTCAAAATTGGTACTGAAAATGAATAGCGCGGCATTGAAGTCGGTAGTTTTTTAGTTTTTAAACGATATTATTGTGAAGTCGGTTAAAAAGAATTATCAAAAAACGGTTCATAAACGACGAAGTTACATCCTTTTCTATGAAGTCGGTTAAAATAAGAGTTTTTTGCAATAAATGATAGCAATTATTAACCGACTTCACAAAAAAAGGAGGAGGTTCTCAATTCGACTGTATGTTTTTTCCTTTTTTGTGTGTATGTTACGCGATTACTCCGTCATTTGTGAACGGATTCAAATGATCCTTGTTTTAATAGGTAGGGTACGTTTTCGAGGTGGTCCCATTTTAATTTCATTGAGATCTGATTAGTATCTCCAGAGATATTGAGATAAATACCTTATACATAGGAGAATGTACTGGTTTTAGAAGAAGAGTCCCGAGAAGATTATACACAATGGAGGTTGCTATTGCATATACTTTTGAAGACTAACAAATATGACCTTGAATAATGTTTTTACATTTTTCTTCACGTTGATTTTGGTTTTTGACAGATACTCTTACGGTAACTGTGAGCGAGATATAAACAAAGGTGGGAAGTATTAATTTGTCTTCACAGGAATGTTCTACCGGGCAAAGTCTTGTTAGGGTGCAAAGTTAGTTAATATTTTTTGACATGACATGACGTTTGGTGAAGATGGTGGCCATACAGTCCCGCGACACTGCAGACATAATTAAATAACTCAGAATTATGAACGTACTTTGTACCAACCAACACTGCAAAAAAAATATATAAGCATAATACCACAGATTATATAATAGTTACTACGTAAATAATACGTTAGGTTGGCTACAAAGTGCTTTCATAATTCGGGTATCAACAATGTAGGGAAGTGCCAACTCTTATAACGTAGTAGAGTGATTCAGTACCCTGTGGGCCATATGGCGGCAATTAATGTTAATAATCGCAAATAATACTTTTTAATATTCATTTTGGAATACAGCTAGTCCGTGTTATAAAAGTATTTGGAATTATTTTAATAAAATAGACAATTAATTATCGTGTGTGTCAGATGATTTTATTGCACAGGGCCATTTTGGACATTGTCCTTTGATACCTTGATGACATCATTACGACTAGTGAATATTTTCACTAGCGCAGCATTTAAAGTAATTTTTTAGGGTTCCGAACCCAAAGGGTACCAAATGAACACTTTCTGAGACTTTGTTGTCCGTTCGTCCGTTCGTCCGGCCGTCCGTTCGTCCGTCCGTCCGTCCGTCCGTGTGTATATATGTGCGCACTTTACAGATCTGTATCTTCTTAACCGTAATAGGTGCATACTTGAAATTTTCACAAAGTAATTATCCGTCAGTGTATAACGGCCCAGACACAAAATTTTATAGATTCATGTAATTAAATTAAAACATGATTTACACTAAAAAGGATAAAACAATATATTTTTCAATAAAAAAATAAAACCGACTTCTGTCTGTAGTTATGAAGTCAGTTTTTATTTTTTAAATAAATTATACGACTCTACATTTATATTATAAGCTTTTATTGACTTGACTTGTTAGTATGTATGTATGTTTGTATGGATCAAACCTTGGGAGCTAAATTAGAACCAATGCCAGACGTTTGATTAGATTCAAATTGGGTATATTGGCGTATCTTCGGTGACAATGCAATAATAAAATTATTATTGAGCTGACCTCAAGGAATGGAACTCCATTATGGCCAATAGTAGCAAAATTGATATGTCTGATGTATAGATATCGGGCAAATTTAATGTAAGATGAAGAAAAGATGTGTCTTCAGTCTTCACACACTTAACGAATAGAAACTTTTTGATGAGATTTTATCGCAAAACCACTTCGACAAGAAATTTCATTTTTGTAACCGCCACCTACTTTACATCGCTGCATTGTGTAGAGTGTAGACGTTTTGTTCTAAGTTAGTTTTCTGTCAAAGCAGTACATTGTGTTAATACCGCATGCTTTACGATAGAGTGTGCGTGCAGTTTTACTTTATGAGAAAATTATTGTTTCCTTGCTCGGCAGCAATGTAGCAACAAACTTGTTTACATAACATTGATGTGATATATGATATAGCAACTTATTTCGTTATGAGATGAGTTTCACTAGTAGTTATGTGGCGTTATGGGAAACGGTAGTATTTACTTTATACGTATTTGCGGTGTAAAGTCCAATTTTCTTTCTCATTATTATCGTTATTTATGGTATCAGGTAGAAAAATCACGAAGCTCGTCTAAAACCGAACACTATAGCGAGCTAGGCATATGGGTACTAACATAAATATTCTTAACAATAATTTTTAGTCACGCAATAAACACGGTGACATCAATTAATTTTGAAAATGTATATCTTCTAATACTATAAGAATCTTAGTCCTGGCATACTGACTGACTGACTGACCAACGCACCACAGCCTAAGCCGCTGGTCGTAGAGACTTAAAATTTGGAGGGTATATTTGTCTTAGTACGTAAACGTGTACTAAGAAAGGATTTTCCAAAATTCACCCCTTTAAGGGATGAAATGGGGGTTCAAAGTTTGTATGGAGAGACAAGATTAGATAGTATTTTCTATTCAAAAACTTCATACAAGTGCTCGAGTAAAATAATAAGTAAATACGTGTTTCAGACTTTTTTTTTAAATTCCACCCCTAAGAGGGTGAAATGGTGTAACAAAGTCTGAAAATCAATTTTGTTTCGGATTGCACTAAAATTTGGCATGCAGATAGTCATAACGACATTAGTTCCTTCTGAGATTTTCTAAAATTCACTCACTAAGGGGATGAAATGGGGGTTCAACGTTTGTAAGAAGAAACAGGATTAGATAGTTTTTTCTATTCTAAAACTCACACAAGTGCTTCAGTAAATAAATAAGAAAATACGTGGTTCAGGCTTTTTCGAAATGCCACCCCTAAAAGGGTGAAGTGGGGGTAACAAAGTCTGAAATAATAAATAATGTTTCAGATTGCGCTGAAATTTGGCATGCAGATAGTTATTTTGATGCAGGTATCCGTTAGAAAAGATTTTTCAAAATACACTCTTTAAGGGGATGAAACGGAGTTTCAAAGTTTGGACCGATTTGGCTTTAACTTCTTTGATGTCTTTTATGATAGAAAGGTTTTTACAAAATAAATGTTTTAAGTTAATAAAAGAAGTCTTTAACGCGGGTGAAGCCGCGGGGCACTTCTAGTCTATATATTATAAAATTCTAATAGAATAATGGAGAATAAATAATTTCAAGCCAACTCACAAACCTATTAAAAAAAGCTTAACGATTTCAAATTCTTTCGCAGATTTTATAATTCGAAAATTCTTAGAAATTGAAGTCTATATTGAAGCCTAATTGAAAGCGCACCTGTAACTCTAGCAAATTAAATTTCTTACCATTTGCAGATTCCATAAAATGATCCGAAATATTGTGATTGAAGTGGGCGACGAAGGCGGTGGAGTGCGACCTTTCTACTCTAATGGATACCGAAAACCTTCTTCACTTTTACTCGAAAAATCTTTTTCCAAAATAAATGAATCCATACCGTATGTAAATCGGACGCCCTGGAAAGTTTTTATTGAAAAACTTGAAGAACTGATGAAAATGGGGCCGCGGCGTTTAAGGTATCTTCTTTCGTCTTATGAACGTGATGTACCCGCTCAATTTGGATTTTTTATTTATTATGTAGGAATATTATTTGTTTTCAACCGATTTCCATAAAGGATTAGGTTCTCAATTCGTCTGTATGCTTCTTTTTGTATGTTTGTTACGCGATTACTCAACCAACTGTGAATGATCCTTTTTTTTTAACCGACTTTACGAGAAAGGAGAAGATTCTCAATTCGCCTGTATTTAAAAAAAAACGTTTGTTATCTCAGAACTCTGTCATTTAAAACCAACCGATTTGAAAACTAAATTTTTCGCTTGAGAGAGTATGCTTACCACTTTGTCCCATTGTAATTTTATCGAGATATGTTAAGTAGTACTTATCTCAAGAGATCTGATAAATATCTCCAGAGACATGGAGATATACACCTAAAGTTAGATATTGACTTGTTGAAAATTGCCTATATAGAGACACAAGTGATTGAACATTACTTGAGAACTAAACTTTTTGAATTTACTATGAAATAATTTAAAATCGTTTAAAACACTAAAAGAACCGACTTCAAACGTCGCGCTAGTCAAAAAAGCCAGCAGATAGTCATCGAGGTATACAGATGCATCGTCATACAAATGTTGATAAATTAAAAACGCCTCAACCGGTTTCGTTAAAATTTAAACCACCTGAGAAGAATGCCCTTTGAACTTAAAAATAATTTTCTAAATCGGTTCAGGAATCTTCGAGTAATCGGTAAACATACATTAAAAAAATCCGACAAATTGAGAACTTCCTCCTTTTTTGTGAAGTCGGTTAAATAGGTTAAATTTTTCGTAATTAATTAATTTTTTTTTAATAGTTATTGTTTTGTGGGCCGAATATAAAGATAAAACTTACAGTATATAAATGTAAGTATATTAATGTTATATATGTTGGTATCACTTTAATATTTTTGTTATTTGGTATGAATATGTTTTGAAAAGCCTACTAAAAGGCCTACTTCACACGCAGCATGAGTGGTTTGAGTGATATTCAGTAGCTCATTGAGGTGCCCCGTGCCCACTCCATATCTTTGATTATATCTTGTCCATTTTCGAACTAAGAGTTATTTAAAATTATCCACGGGCGCCAGAGATATGAGATAATCATATTTACTGTGTAGGTCTAGTACTGGGGCCTTATTCAGTATGATGACCAATGAGATAACGCGTTCCTTAACGCGTCACGTTACGTTATTGAAAAATTGTATTCTGTATGCCACACGATAGGTAAATTATACAAAACGCGCGCGTTAAACGTCCTCATATGTCACGATATCTCAAAACGCGCTCATAACCTTACCCTACCGCGTTACCGAACTTGATATTAGCATAGAGAATACCATAACGCGGAGATAACGTACCACGGCACATTAAGACTTTAAAATGGTCATACTGAATAAGGCCCCTGGAAAGAAGAGCAAAAGATCGGGCTCAGTGGCGTGTTTTGGGAGAAGCCTATGTCCTGCAGTGGACTGACACTGGCTGGCCTATCGCATTCCACGCTGTAGGCAGTTTACAACCGACTTTCAAAAAGAAGGTGTGTATCAATTATTCTCTTAATCATCTCAATTATTCTGTATGTTTTTTTTGTGTGTATGTTACGCGATTACTCCGTCAATTGTGAAACGTTTTGAATGATTCCTTTTTTAATCGGTAGGGTACGTTCCTGAGAGACCACTATTGTAATTTTATCGAGATCTGATGAGTATCTCCAGAGATATAACGATGAACGTCTCAAACATGCTACTGAAATTGACTCGCAGGGCATGGAAGTCGGTTGCTTTAGTTTTTAACCGACTCATGTTCTTATGACTTATGTTCACCGATTACTCGAATATGTCTGAACCGATTAGGAAAATTCTTTTTTTGTTTGATAGTTTAACCCTTCCCAGTCCCATTTAAATTTTAACGAAATCGGTCATGCCGTTTCTAATATATCAACATTTTGTATTACGATATATTTACATACCTGGGCGATATACTAACTACTGGCACAGATTATGTAATAGTTACTGCGTCTACTGGCTACTTTGACTAGCGTGACGTTTGAAGTCGGTTCTTTTAGTTTTTTAAACGATCTTAATTATACTATTATTTATTCTGACACCGGCTGATTTTGATGTACTACAGTTATCCCTGAATTGAGTAGGTAACTTTTTTTAGTCTGTACTAAAGAAAAAAATCAATGTAATCATTAGTAATTTTATTCACGTTTCAGGTGAATAGATACGAAACGCACCGTATTTTTTAAATTGAAATGTTAATGAAAACAATTATCTATTAAGTTCATCCTAGTAATTACTTTTTTAATATCTACAAAACGTATCAAGTTGCTTAGACTAGTCAAAATAATTATTCCCTTTGCGAGCATTAATCTGTTTATTAATTATATATGAGATTAGATTCAATAATAATTAAGATAGTTTAAAAACTAAAATAACCGACTTCAATGCCCCGCGAGTCAATTTCAGTAGCAAGTTTGAGACGTTTATCGTCATATCTCTTGAGATACTTATCAGATCTCGATGAAATTACAATAAGACGACCTTGAAAACGTACCCTACCGATTACAAAAATAATTATTCGAATCGGTTCAGAATTGACGTAGTAATCGCGTAACATACACACAAAAATAAACATACGGATGAATTGAGAAGCTCCTCCTTTTTTGTGAAGTCGGTTAAAAATATAGGTGTATAAAAATTAAACCTATAGTAAAAAGCACACAATAAGTAAATAAGCTAAAGGTATAATATAATCGTACAAAACGAAAAAACCGACTTCATGTTAGGTATGACTTCATATATATGCCGTGGTAGCCAAAGTACTGGCTGGCTAGTTATAATCATGTCATCAAAGTATACAAATTTGCTTATATTGTTTATCTCCATATCTCCGGAGATAATTTTCAGATTTCGATAAAATTTGAATGAGACTAAACGGGAGGCATAATCTCTAAAACAATAAATATAATTTTTCAAATCGGTTAAAATTTGACGGAGTTCTGAGGTAACAAACATAAATAATAAATAAGTTCAAAAACGAAAACCCGACTACGGAAATATCACGCTCTAAAAAGTATGAAACAAGAAAATATTCTTATCTGAGATCGCTATGTACTACAAACTATTCAATATGTATCGTTTAGTATATAAAAAACTTACTTTTAATAAATATTTTATCGTATTTTATAAATATTCTTAGTGGTGTTCAGTGGATACACGTGGTCGGACGCTACTTTTCAGAATGTATTGTCTTGTTACGGCTCGGACGTACGACCACAGGTATCCACTGAACACCACTAAGAATATGTATAAAATACTTTGAGTATTCAGTAGGTGAAAACTCAAAGATAAAATACGATAAAACATTTATTAAAAGTAAGTTTTTATATAATAAACGATACATATTGAATAGTTTGTACATAGCGATCTCAGATGAGAATATTTTCTTGTCATACTTTTTAGAGCGTGATATTTCCGTAGTCGGGTTTTAGTTTTTGAACTTATTTTTTGTTTAAGGTATTTTGGGGTTTTTGCATAAATGTTTACATGCATACATGTCAACATACTTACATTATTGCTTCTTTACGACGCCGCGCCCTGGGGTAATAAACTGGTCAAGTGCAAGTCGGACTCGCACTCGTAGGGTTCTGTACCACACTACAGTATTTTATAAGATCGAGCAAAAATACCACTATCATTTTTTGCCCGCAAAAAATAATATGTAAACATTTTATTTCTTATAACGCCATTAACTTTATTCTGTTTTTAGTATTTGTTGTTATAGCGGCAACATAAATACATACATACATACATACATACCCACATACCGGTCAAAAACATAACCCTTGTAACCTTGGTAGCTAGGTACAACTAGGGGTAGTGGGTGAATTAAAATCTAGGTATTTAATAATGATTTAGTAGATATAATTTCTAGATTATACAGTCTTATTTCCGCGAGTATATGGAGTATAGGGCACTAGAACAGGTAGATGGAGTAATGACTGGCCTGAACGCCGCGCCGCGCCGTTCGCGTTCGCCGAATAACGGTGTCTCAACCGCCCGTAATGTCACTTACCCTGACAGTCGGTTATCTGCCAGTAAGTAAATGACAGATGACAGTAATACGCGACAACGTCGAGTCGATGTCACTGTTGACGCCAAAGTATTAAGATAAATTAATTTAATATTCAATGGTACAATCCTTTCACCATTTCCTATATTATACCTGTATAAACATGTATGCATTACTAAAATGCGCCCGCGCCGCACGCCACCTGTCGTAAGAAGAAAGAAGAGGCGAGCTGTCAATCAGTTTTCGCTAGCTTTAGTTCCGGTTCAACTACGACACGGACTCGTCGATTTATGACAACCGCTTCGCCCGGAAGTGTTTCCTTCTGTGTTTCCTCGTGCCATTGCGGCCTTGTACAATATTCTTGTGATCGCGTTGTTCGCGAGTGCATCCTCAGTGTTTAAGTGAGGACTCTGGGAATCTGGAAGAAGCCCTAGTGCTTGGTGTTCTGGACGCCCACGTGTGTGCCGGCTCCGCTGCTCAAGGTACTTGCTACATGTTTCCCTTCTTTCCCTCCTCACCGCTTTTGTTTGTTCGTACCATATATTTACAGTTCATTAGTTATCGAAGGGATGTAAGGGAGCACAAATACGACCTCGGTGCTCCCAGCCAACCTCACCTGCCCGTGGTGCATCCTGCTGACCAACAGACGGGGCTCTGGCGACCGACAAATGGCGGTATAACCATTCATATCTATGGTGTAGCTAAATTCTACAGGCCGGTGACGGGCAGCAGCGTCACCGGTGCGAGAAGCTACGTCCTGCGATCGCCAACACGCCTGCCCAGCGTGGCGATTAGGGCATATCCCTCCCAAGGGATGCAAAAAAGTATGGAAAAATTATGGAAGGACACCTAAAGCCAAGGCCCCCAGTTCCCGGCCGCCCTGCTATTCCTGACCACGGCGGCGGTCACGGTAACGGCAGGGCAGGGGGTGCTAAGAATCCCCGGGCTACGGTAGGCCGCCAGAAAAAACTGACCCTCGCAACCTATAATGGACGCACGATTCGGCTGGACGATCATCTGGCGCAGCTGGAGGAGGAGCTGAAACACATAAGATGGCACATACTGGGGCTATGTGAAGTCCGAAGACAGGGAGAGGACACCATAACCTTAGAATCGGGCCATTTTATGTACTACAGAGAAGGAGATCAGCCATCCCAAGGCGGCGTCGGGTTTCTGGTCAACAAAGTTCTCAGTGACAACGTTGTAGAAATCTCCAGTGTGTCGACCAGGGTAGCGTACCTCATAATTAAGTTAACCAAGAGGTACAGCCTCAAGGTTATCCAGGTCTACGCACCGACCTCGACACACTTGGATGATGAGGTGGAGAGCATGTATGAAGATATCTCCAGAGCTTTACACACCACCTCCAAGGCTCACTACAACGTTGTCATGGGAGACTTTAACGCCAAAGTGGGAGTACAAACTTGCGGCGAATCGTCTATAGGACCACACGGATTTGGGAGTAGGAATCACATGGGACTAATGCTCGTCAATTTCCTCGAGAGGGAGGGGCTTTTCTTGATGAACTCGTTCTTCAAGAAACAGCCCCAAAGGAAATGGACGTGGCAAAGCCCCGACTTTGTGACTAAAAACGAGATTGACTTCATCATTACGGACAAACGGCGCATATTCAGAGACGTCTCAGTGATCACTAGGTTTAATACTGGAAGTGATCACCGACTGGTACGAGGCACTCTGGATATCGACTTTAAAGCCGAGAGATTCCGATTGATGAAGTCTACGCTCCGTCCGAACCTACTCCAAACCGTTGTTGGGTCCGAAACATTCCAATTAAAATTGGAAAATCGATTCGCTGCCTTGGAAACCACAGATGACGTAGACCAGAAACTCGAAGAAGTGGTGGAAATCCTCAGGGATGAAGGGACGAAGTTTTGCGAGAGCAAGCGTACGGGCAAAAAGTTCAAACTCTCGGCAGAAACACTTCGGCTAATGGAAGAGAGACGAACCGACCCTTTGTCAGCTTTGTCAACTAACCTGGTGCGCAACAAATCCATAAAGAAGCTGGTACGACGCGACCTCCGATCCTCTAACACGCTCTTGATTAAAGAATCAATTGAGCAGAATCGGGGGTCGAAAGTGTTCGTCCAGCCTCTGGGTAGAAGCCACCTCACAAAGCTGACAACGTCAACGGGGAACGTCGTCGCATCCAAGCCGGAGATTCTGTCGGAAGTCGAAGACTTCTACGGCAAGCTCTACGCATCGCATGCTTCAAGGCCCGAACCCGATACTGAGGATTCTAGAGCCACCTTAACCCGCCACTTCACAGAAGATCTGCCCGAAATTAGCCGAGACGAAATCGTGATGGCCCTTAAACAACTCAAAAATGGAAAAGCCCCAGGAGAAGACGGAATCACAACGGAGCTTTTAAAAGCCGGAGGAGCTCCAGCAGCTCAACAGCTTCAGCAGCTATTTAATTCCGTTCTTTTTACTGGGAGAACTCCACAGGCATGGAACAGAAGCATGGTGGTTTTGTTTTTCAAAAAAGGAGACAAAACCCTATTGAAAAACTATCGCCCAATTTCGCTTCTGAGCCATGTCTACAAGCTGTTTTCAAGGGTCATCACGAACCGTCTTGCGCGAAGACTCGACGAGTTTCAACCTCCGGAACAGGCCGGGTTTCGAAGCGGTTACGGCACCATAGACCACATCCACACGGTGCGGCAGATTGTACAGAAGACCGAAGAGTACAATCGGCCCCTATGCTTAGCATTTGTGGACTATGAGAAGGCCTTTGACTCAATCGAAACCTGGTCTGTTCTCGAGTCCTTGCAGCGTTGCCAAGTCGACTGGCGATATATCGAAGTGATGAGATGTCTATATAATGCCGCAACGATGACTGTACAAGTACAGAACCAGCGAACTAAACATGTCCACCTGCGTCGAGGAGTGATACAGGGGGACGTCATATCCCCGAAACTGTTCACTAACGCCTTGGAGGATATGTTTAAGACGCTGGACTGGAAAGATCGTGGCATTAACATCAACGGCAGGTACATCTCTCACTTACGATTCGCAGATGACATCGTCATTATGGCAGAGACGCTGCAGGACCTACAAAGGATGTTTAATGGCCTAGCTGATTCTTCTCGTAGCATCGGTCTCCGGATGAATTTGGACAAAACCAAAGTCATGTACAACGAGCACGTTGTTCCGGAACCGATTGCCGTAGATGGAATCCCACTCGAAGTTGTCACTAAGTATGTTTACCTAGGGCAAACGCTCCAACTAGGCAAACATAACTTCGAGAAGGAAATCCAGAGAAGAATTCAGCTGGGCTGGGCAGCATTCGGAAAACTCCGTCGAGTCTTCTCGTCGCCGATACCACAGTGTCTAAAGACAAAAGTCTTTAACCAGTGCGTCCTACCTGTGATGACATACGGTGCCGAGACGTGGACACTCACAGTCCGACTGGTCCACCAGTTTAAAGTCGCTCAGCGAGCTATGGAGAGAGCTATGCTCGGTATTTCTCTGCGGGATCGAATCCGGAACGAAGTAATTCGCCAGAGAACTAAAGTTATCGACATAGCTCAACGGATTAGCAAGCTGAAGTGGCAGTGGGCTGGTCATATCTGCCGCAGGACTGATAACCGTTGGGGCAGACTTGTCCTAGAGTGGAGACCGCGAATCGGCAAACGTAGCGTAGGACGTCCTGTGACCAGGTGGAGCGACGACATACGCAAAGCGGTGGGCAGTGACTGGAAGAGAAGAGCCGAAGATCGGGCTCAGTGGCGCATCTTGGGAGAGGCCTATGTCCAGCAGTGGACTGATACAGGCTGATGATGATGATGATGAGTTATCGAAGTTACATTGAATTATTTTGGCGCGATCAGTCACTGTCATTAAAATTAATAAGATTAATCAACACCAATATTATAAATGCGAAAGTCAGTTTGTTTATTTGTTTGTTTGTTTGGGACTTCTTCACGGTCTAACGGCTTGACCGATTTGGCTGAAATTTTGTATGAATACATGGCATAGAGCAGAATATGATATAGGATACTTTTTTTCTGGCTGTCGAGTAAGGGGGTACAGATATTTTTAATTGAATTTTGTAAATACAAGACCTCTTATCGAATAAACGGCTTGACCGATTTGCCTGAAATGTTGTATAAAGACAGTTCATAAGGCGGAATAGAATATAGAATACTTTTTTTCTGGCTATCGAGTCAGGGGGTACAAATATTTTTAATTGTATTTTGTAAATATAAGATCTCTTCTAGAATAAACGGCTTGACCAATTTGCCTAAAATGTTGTATAAAGACAGTTCATTGAGCAGAATAGGATATAGGATTTTTTTTCTGGCTTTCGAGTCAGCGGGTCCTGATATTTTTTATTGAATTTTGTAAATAGAAGACCTCTTCTCAAATAAACGGCTTGACCGATTTGCCTAAAATGTTGTATAAAGACAGCTCATAGAGCAGAATAGGATATAGGATACTTCTTTTTTTTGGCTATCGAGTCTCAGTGTTTAGATTTTTTTAATTGAATTTCGTGAATGTGTGGCCTCTTATCAGCTAAACAGCTTGACCGATTCAGCTGAAATTTTATACATATTACAGTTCATATTGCATAAAATCACATAGGATACTTTTTTTCTGGCAGTCGAGTCCAGGTGTCCAGAATGATTAAATAGAACTTTGTAAATGTGTGGTCTACTCTCGGTCAAACGGGTTAACCATTTAAGCTGAAATTTTGTACACAGACAGTCAAAAAGACAGAGAAGTGCAACGAATACTTTCATTTTGGGTGGAAATTTTGTTGTCTTTATTTTTATTATGGAATTTTGTAAATGTGTGGCTTCTTTTCGGCCAAACGGCTTGACCGATTCAGATGAAATTTTGTACAAAGACATTTAATAGGGCATAAAAGGGCAAAGAATACTTTTTTTCGGCAGTTAAGTGTGAGTACACTTACTTGAGTTACATGAGTACATATAAGAATACTTTTTTTCGGCAGGTAAGTGTGAGTACACTTAACTGCCGAAAAAAAGTATTCTTATATTATGTAGTATATAATATTATATATATAATATATAGTATTCTTATGCCTATATTTTTTGTTAACTTTACATAGAGTTTGCATAATCATAAAAGTTTGACCTTAGGTTCATAGATAATGACTAAACTTAATAAGTGCCTTAATTAGGCCATAAAACTGTCAGGGTCATTAAAAGTCATCAAAATTTACGCGATGGCTTTTGATATTATTGCTTATTTGATAGCGCTCGCTGCGCTCGCGCAATATTTTTGTTTTATCTACTTTGTAGGTAATATTTCAGCAACTTTTGTATTTTAATAGCCACATGCATCAGAACGAGTCTATAATTTGAAACGGTAAAACCTTAAATAATAATAATGATGTTTAACCTTAAAATAAGTGGTTATCAAGTTTAACCTTTGTGTCATCAGTGTTAACTTAGTAGGTCATAAAAACCGTCAGGGTCATAAAAGGTCATAAAAAATTTTCGCGCTCGCTTCGCTCGCGCAATGATAGGGCTTGCTACGCTCGCGCAGTGATAGCGCTCGCTCCGGTCTCGCAAGCATTTGTTATATATATCTACTTTGTAGGAAACATTTCAGCAACTTTTGTATATTAATAGCCACATGCATCAGAACGAGTCCATCAATTGAAACAGTAACACCTTCAATAATCATAATAATTATTAACCTTAAAATAAGTGGATTTGAAGTTTAACTTCTGTGTCATCAGTGTTGACTTAGTAAGTCATAAAAACTGTCAGGATCATAAAAGGTCGTAAAATTTTTTCATGATTTCAGTTTCGTTTTCAGTGATAGCGCTTACTACGCTCGCGCAGTAATAGCGCTCGCTCCGGTCGTGCAAGCATTAGTTATATCATCTACTTTGTAGGAAGCATTTCAGTAACTTTTGTATTTTAATAGCCACATTCATCAAAACATGTTATACATTGGAACAGTACAACCTTCAATAATCATAATGATTAACCTTACATTACATTACATACATTATAAACCTTAAAATAAGTAGATATAGAGTTTAACCTTTGTGTCATAAGTGTTAACTAAGTCAGTCATAAAAATTGTCAGAGTCATAAAAGGTCGCAAAAATTTTTCGCGCTCGCTTCGCTCGCGCAGGTATAGCGCTCGCTCCGGTCGCGCAAGCATTTGTAATATCTACTTTGTAGGAAACATTTCAGCAACTTTTGTATTTTAATAGCCACATTCATCAAGACGAGTCATAAATTAGAACAGTACAACTTTCAATAATCATAATGTTTTTTTAAGTTAAAATAAGTGGATATCAAGTTTAACCTTAGGGTCATCGGTGTTGACTAAGTAGGTCATAGAAACTGTCAGGGTCATAAAATGACGTAAAAATTTTCGCGCTCGCTGCGCTCGCGCAAACCTTTGTTTTATCTATTTTGTTGGTAATATTCCAGCATTTTTTGTATTTTAATAGCCACATGCATCAAAACGAGATTATAAATTGAAACAGTACAACCTTCAATAATCATAATGATTTTTACCTTAAAATGAGAGGATATCAAGTTTAACCTTTGTGTCAAAAGTGTTCACTTAGTAGGTCATAAAAACTGTCAGGGTCTGTATGACCCTTCGTCATTTCGTCATTTTATATGACGTACAAATTTACGCGCTCGATTCGCTCGCATTAAAAGCGCTCGCTACGCTCGCGCAAACCTTTGTTTTATCGACTTTGTAGGTTATATTTCATCATTTTTTGTATTTTAATAGCCACATTCATCAAAACGAGTTTATAAATTGAAACAGTACAACCTTTAATAATCATAATGATTTTTTACCTTTAAATAAGTGGATATCAAGTTTAACCTTAGGGTCATCGGTCTTGACTTAGTAGGTCATAAAAACTGTCATGGTCATAAAAAGATGTAAAAATTTTCGCGCTCGCTACGCTCGCGCAAACTTTTGTTTTATCTACTTTGTAGGTAATATTTTTGTATTTTTTGTATTTTAATAGCCACATGCATCAAAACGAGTTTATAAATTGAAACAGTACAACCTTCAATAATCATAATAATTTTTAACCTTAAAATAAGTGGATATCAAGTTTAACCTTTGTGTCATCGGTGTTGACTTAGTAGGTCATAAAAACTGTCAGGGTCATAAAAAGTCGTAAAAAATTTACGCGATCGCTTCGCTCGCGCAGTGATAGGGTTTGCTACGCTCGCGCAGTAATAGCGCTCCCTCCGGTCGCGCAAGCATTTGTTATATCTACTTTGTGGGAAACATTTCAGCAACTTTTGTATTTTAATAGCCACATGCATCAAATCAAAACGAGTCATAAATTGAAACAGTACAACCTTCAATATTCATAATGTTTTTTTTACCTTAAAATAAGTGGATATCAAGTTTAACCTTTAGATCATCGGTGTTGACTTAGTAGGCCATAAAAACATTCAGAGTCATAAAAAGTAAAAAAAAAAATTCTTGCTCCGCTTGCGCAGTAAAAACACTACATAGCGTATAATAGCGTGTTTTAACAGCCTCATACATTAGACTGACTCAAATACTTAAACAGTAAAACTTGCTAAACCTTGGTTAGGTTTACCAAGTACCAAGTAATGATTAATGACTTTAACAATAGACGATATCGAGTTCGACTTAAGAGTCATCTATATTGACTTGATGATTAGGTCATTAAACTGTCAGGGTTATAAAAAAACCATAAAAAAATTCATTCGCCCAATAATAGCGCTCGCTACGCTCGCGCAGCTATTCACCTTACTTTCTTTGTAAGAAATGTGTCAGGAACTGTTTTATTGAGTCAAACATTTAAACAGCACAACTTCGTATACTAACCTAACCAAAATGATTAATGATTTTAACAATAGAGGATATTGAGTTCGACTTTGAGGGTCATCTATGGTGACTTGGCCTAAGAGATCATCGATCTAGACCTCAATGGTCATAAAGACACAAATAACGCAGGCGAAGCCGCGGGTAACAGCTAGTTATTTAATAAATTGTATTTTAGTAATTGTAGTAATTACTTAATATTATTTAGATTTATTCTGATTAATTGTTATGTGCCATTGCAAATTGATGAAATGTGCACCCTCCTTCTTGCTTCGCCGTAGTCGGGTAAAAAAGAATTTTAAAACGCAGTCAAATTGAGAACCTCCTCCTGTTTTGTGGAGTCGGTTAAAAATAAAATGCGATAATATGGCTGCGAAATAAAGTAAGCTTAAGTTTTTGATTAGAAATTAAATTACGAGTAAAGATACGAAAATAATTGCCCGAGCTAAGAGTAGGTCTCCGTTTCATGTTAGGTAAATAATGCTTAAGTACCTATTTTTGGTGTTCTCTTCTACAGGTAGCATTTCTCAACCTATTTTGCATGAACTTTTGTGAGCAGGTTTGATAATTACAATGGATTTTTTTCAATTCAGTTTTTGTACATGTTTACAAGCTTTTATTTAACTTGCAATGTATGTATGTAAGTATGTATGTTCGGGTGGAATCTTGGAAGCTAGATTAGACCCACTTCCCGATGCCCGATTTGACTCAAATTTGTTGAACTTATGTATCTTTAGTGACAATACAATAATATGGTACCATGGTGCTGGTCTGATCATGGAGACGGAAGGTGGCCACGGCATCTCTGTGATAAAACAATATAAACCAACCGAGTTTGGGCTCGATTGATTCGTCTTGAGAAGGACTTTACACCTAGATGATATCCAGCGTCTGATGACGAAGCCGGAAGGTGGTCACGGCATCTCTGTGATAAAACAACATAACCCCACCGAGTTTGGGCTCGATTGATTCGTCTTGGGGAGGACTTTACACCTAGATGATATCCAGGGTCTGACGATGAAGGTGGAAGGTGGAAACGACATCTCTGTGATAAAACAACATAAACTCACCAATTTTTGGGCTCGATTAATTCATCTTGAGGAAGACTTTACACCTAGATGATATCTAGGGTCTAAAGATGAAGCTGGAAGGTGGCCACGGCATCTCTGTGATAAATTAACATAACACCACCGAATTTTGGCAGGCTTAATTGATTCACTTCATACTTAAACAATAACCAGGATCTAATGATGAAGCTGAAAGGTTGCCATGCCTTTTTTTGTGATAAAACAACATAACCCCACCGAGTTTGGGCTCAATTAATTTGCCTTGAAGAGCACTTTACCCATAATCACATCATAATGTCCGCGGTAGAATATTTGAAAACATCACGCCTACTCTAAAATACTCAGGTAGTAGTAACTTATAGTAGTAGTAACTTATACCTACGAAAAAGGTAAAAATAAATTAAAATTAAAAAATATTTTTAAATCAAGCTTTTATGTGGGACAAATACCTGAAATATGGGCGTTGAAAGCGTAAAAAATAATATATGTATAATACTTCGAGCATTTACAAATGGAGATGTTAACGTTGTAATCCGCAAACATTCTTTTCTGCCGATTCTTACGGGGGACGAGGTAAACACGTATTGCACACACACAAATCACTCACTTTAACGATCCCGCACACTAGCTTGAAACTCGCACACAGTATTAAAAATACAGCGTAGTTACGCACGCTTATATGGCCAATAATGGCTATATGGCCAGCAGAGGGGTACGCCTTGCGTTAACATCTCCATTGGTATATGCTCGAAGAATGATTAATATAATCATTTTGAAAAATCATTATCGGACGGACACGGCGAGGCTAAATACAAAAGATTATTTAAGTAAAACATTTGTTGTCAAAATAAAACCTTAAAAAGCGCTGAAATATAGAATAGAATGGAAAAAATATCATCGTTGCAAACGATTAAGCTACTTATTTTACTGTAGGTAATATCCAGAATATAAATATACTTATATATATCTAAATACATAGTATTATTTTAAGCGTACTTACCTATATATTCAATATATCATGCCATAAACAGAGAAACTGGTTGGCAGGCTAACTTTTTTATGAAACATTTGTAAAATTACTATTTCAGGATTTTTAAACGGACATTAAAAAAACATGTAAATTGTTAAACACAATTTAAAATTTCGTCGTACCGACGGGACTTGAACCCGCAACCTCCGGAATAACATGTTCCGGTGCTTTGCCAATTAAGCCACGGTGCGAAGTATCGTTACGACGAAATTAGTGGATTGCATTTGTTAACCTAATTATGCATTGGTGGCGCCATCTATGACTACTTATTACGTTAGTTAATCATTCAGAAGAAATCATTACAGTTTTCAAATCCGACGAGAGATGTTGCACTGCGTAAATCAAATATTATGTTTCTTTGAAGTGTTTCACACTTTATATTTTTGTAAATTGTTAAACACAATCCAAAATTTCGTCGTACCGACGGGACTTGAACCCGCAACCTCCGGAATAACATGTTCCGGTGCTTTGCCAATTAAGCCACGGTGCGAAGTATCGTTACGACGAAATAAGTGAATTGCATTTGTTAACCCAATTATGCATTGGTGGCGCCATCTATGACTACTTATTACGTAAGTTAATCATTCAGAAGAAATCATTACAGTTTTCAAATCCGACGAGAGATGTTGCACTGCGTTAATCAAATATTATGTTTCTTTGAAGTGTTTCACACTTTATATTTTGGTAAATTGTTAAACACAATCCAAAATTTCGTCGTACCGACGGGACTTGAACCCGCAACCTCCGGAATAACATGTTCCGGTGCTTTGCCAATTAAGCCACGGTGCGAAGTATCGTTACGACGAAATTAGTGGATTGCATTTGTTAACCCAATTATGCATTGGTGGCGCCATCTATGACTACTTATTACGTAAGTTAATCATTCAGAAGAAATCATTTCAGTTTTCAAATCCAACGAGAGATGTTGCACTGCGTAAATCAAATATTATGTTTCTTTGAAGTGTTTCACACTTTTTATTTTTGTAAATTGTTAAACACAATCCAAAATTTCGTCGTACCGACGGGACTTGAACCCGCAACCTCCGGAATATCATGTTCCGGTGCTTTGCCAATTAAGCCACGGTGCGAAGTATCGTTACGACGAAATTAGTGGATTGCATTTGTTAACCCAATTATGCATTGGTGGCGCCATCTATGACTACTTATTACGTAAGTTAATCATTCAGAAGAAATCATTACAGTTTTCAAATCCGACGAGAGATGTTGCACTGCGTAAATCAAATATTATGTTTTTTTTAAGTGTTTCACACTTTATATTTTTGTAAATTGTTAAACACAATCCAAAATTTCGTCGTACCGACGGGACTTGAACCCGCAACCTCCGGAATAACATGTTCCGGTGCTTTGCCAATTAAGCCACGGTGCGAAGTATCGTTACGACGAAATTAGTGGATTGCATTTGTTAACCCAATTATGCATTGGTGGCGCCATCTATGACTACTTATTACGTAAGTTAATCATTCAGAAGAAATCATTACAGTTTTCAAATCCGACGAGAGATGTTGCACTGCGTTAATCAAATATTATGTTTCTTTGAAGTGTTTCACACTTTATATTTTGGTAAATTGTTAAACACAATCCAAAATTTCGTCGTACCGACGGGACTTGAACCCGCAACCTCCGGAATAACATGTTCCGGTGCTTTGCCAATTAAGCCACGGTGCGAAGTATCGTTACGACGAAATTAGTGGATTGCATTTGTTAACCCAATTATGCATTGGTGGCGCCATCTATGACTACTTATTACGTAAGTTAATCATTCAGAAGAAATCATTTCAGTTTTCAAATCCAACGAGAGATGTTGCACTGCGTAAATCAAATATTATGTTTCTTTGAAGTGTTTCACACTTTATATTTTTGTAAATTGTTAAACACAATCCAAAATTTCGTCGTACCGACGGGACTTGAACCCGCAACCTCCGGAATAACATGTTCCGGTGCTTTGCCAATTAAGCCACGGTGCGAAGTATCGTTACGACGAAATTAGTGGATTGCATTTGTTAACCCAATTATGCATTGGTGGTGCCATCTATGACTACTTATTACGTAAGTTAATCATTCAGAAGAAATCATTACAGTTTTCAAATCCGACGAGAGATGTTGCACTAAAAATTTAGGGTTCGTAAAACGGGACCCTATTACTAAGACTCCGCTGTCCGTCTGTCTGTCTGTCTGTCAGTCTGTCTGTCTGTCTGTATGTCTGTCCGTCTGTCACCAGGCTGTATCTCATGAACCGTGATAGTTAGACAGTTGAAATTTTCACAGATGATGTATTTCTGTTGCCGCTATAACAACAAATACTAAAAACAGAATAAAGTTAAAAATAATAGAGGGTCCCCATACAAGAAACGTGTTCTAATCGGCATTTTGCGCCATCTATGAACGCTTAGTTAGGTAAACGTCCCATAGATGGCGTTATATTGAAACGTCAATCCCTAACACCTTTGTTAAACGTTAGATGGCGTTATAAGAAATAAAATGTTTATTAATATTATTTTTTTGCTGGCGAAAAATGATAGTGGTATTTTTTGCTCGATCTTATAAAATACTGTAGTGTGGTACGGAACCCTACGAGTGCGAGTCTGACTTGCACTTGGCCACCTTATTTTTAGTAAATATTGAATTATCAAAGCCACTATATATTTGTTTGCTTATGATTCTGGCTCGTTGATGATCACGCGAGTTGTTTCGATTTGTGACTGTGAAGTGTTGAGATTAGACTGAATATTATTAGTGAATATGTTTAGTAAGTACCTTCTCGAGATGCCTACTAACAAGTAAGACGTTATTTTACAATATAAGTACTTAAGTGAAGAAGTAGTTTAAACTATGTAGGTGAAAAGTTAGAGTTTGGGCCATAATTAAGTTATCTAAGATTAATGAGGGAAGCACCGGGGAGCACTCAGGACGAAGTAGGCAACTATTATTTAATCTGCGACCCAGGTCCTGACTCTCGTGTACCGAGCTCTCCTCAGAGAGGCTGAGTAATTGATAAAGCCAACCCTGCCACCCTTAATCACGGTCAGCAACTTTAACTTAATAAATAGTTATTTATTAAGTTGTCTGAAAAGTTATTACGAGAGCCGCTTAGTATGCGAAATTGTTACACCCCTAGTGGCTAGCGCCGCTCCGAGCTCTAAACTTATGTCTTCATACGATATTACATTTGTCATATCTCATGCTGAAATATTACAAGGAAGCAATCCATCAATCGAGGCAATAAAATGGGCTTTGTATACTCTAATTAAACCTATCACTAAATTAACGTTAATGACGTCCCGATGCGTATCTAACGTTGCTATTTTAACGGTCCGCATCTGTCGTGACTCATACGGCAGGTTGGGAACTTAATAATAAACATACGACTTCCTTTTGCGTGCCGACGAACATAAAAGTTCTTCGTGCGTATCCTAACAAAAACATAAATTAGGTGGATTTATATAGAGAGCATCCCCCTCGTTACAATATGTCTGTAACGACACCGAGGGTCAATGCGCAGTCAAATCCCCCGCTCGAGTTCGAGCAGCGAAATTATCAAAAGTTTTTAACTTACAACTTTTCCCTAAGCGAGTGGAGCGGTCGAGCTTTTTCATTCGTTGGAGGTTGCGAGCCGCGACGTCTTTGTCTGACGCTAGGGTTGTCCCGGAGCGAGACGTGCGCGAAGAGTGCCGGATCCGTTCCGAGCGGTGCGGGCCGGCCGGCTGACTGGCTTCATTCAGTTCAGTTCTCAGTTCTCATCGCTGAGATGCCGGCGGCGCACGTCCCGCCCGCCCGCAGACCCTGCGCCGCGAACATCGCGTCGTATTACTTCACCAACTAATAAATCAGCGACGAAGTATACCCTCACGAGCAGATTACACTCGATACGAGATAACCGGCTCGCGGCACGATCGTGATTAATCGTTCCGCTTCGATAGCATTGTAATCTTTGAGATTCGGTCGCGCCATGTAAACATTGAAGTTACGGATTGTCGACAGAAAGTACGATAGGTCGAGTTCTGTTTATGGATTCGCGAGGCGATGTGCCGATGCGACAGTTCAGTGTAGAGTTCTGGAGGATTGTGTGGGGGGTTGGATGTGGACTGTTAGGTAGGGTCGCGATGGCTCGGTGGATGTCGCTGGTGTGGCTGATGCTGGGCTCGGCGCTGGCGGACTCCTGGACAGCCTACCAGGAGCCTCCGTGCTGTCTGCCGGTGTCCCACCACCGTGTGCGCCACCACAGAGGTGAGTCCACTCACGTAGTGACCAGTCTCTTTAGTGAGTTTGTGACTCACGGTTATTTAAAACTTTAATGAGTATGGTAATTAACTTCAGTAGGTACACTTAACTTGGCAAACTTATTACACGTGGCCGGTTCATCGGACGGCATTAGTCACGGGCGTCACAGCGGTATGTAGCGCAAAGTGATAGTCAGAACAAATATTTACTAGAACCGCATGCACTGGTACGTTTTTATCTAACATCCTCGGTAATTTAATGCGACGCTACGAAATACCTTGTAAAAGACACAGAGGTAGGGTACCTGGGTACCTACTATTATAAATAAAGCTAAGTGCGCTCTACGTTACCGTAATGTAGAGAAGAACTACACCCGTTTAAATATTGCTGAATATTCACGAAGAAAAGTTTAAATAGATACCACTTTCGTGGAAATCATGTATGTTATACATGATTTTCACGTAGGTAGATATTTCCGATAAAACTCTTTAACCGGGTGGGTATATTGAAATTAATAAAATTTATTCAGACGTTCAAACATATAAATAATTTAATGAAGTACCTAGTTGGCGATATTACGACTATTTAATAGGTGTAGGAATTTGTTTAACTTTACAAAACTTTACTTTATTACTTGTAATGTTTTTGTGAACACACCGATAGGTATTATTTTGTCATTAGAGCGCGAAAAACCGGAGGGGTTATGGACTCTGAACATTTCATCATTATGTTTAACTTTTTTTGCTGCAATGGACTGGATGGAAATTGAAAAAAAAATTGGAATGGAGGTTTAAGCTAAAATTTCTAAAAACCAACCTATTTTGAGAAGGATCCGATTTCAAGAGGGGTTAAATAGAACTTAGAGCTACACCAATCATCATAAAATAATGTTCGGTTACGACCTCGATGAACCAATTATTGACATGCCTTTGTTCAGTAGCATGTTAAAATAAAATAATAATGCGTATTTTTTTAATTTCCTCACTTTATGTATCACTTATATAATTATAATGTTATAATGTATCGATTTCTACCACTCTTAATAAAAAAACGTTAATATTTACGTAGTTAAGCATCAATTTAATTATTTATAGCAATATTACAAGTTACGCAAGCGCATGGCAACACGTTAGCTAAAATTAAAAACATAAACAACATTTTCATATCAAAATAAAATAAGGTAGATTTTATATTTAATTCACCAGTGAGGTTTCGGCATGGCTTTTTACTATCTTTCAAACATTCTTGGAAAACGCCAAAAATGTTCAGTCACATGAGAGGCAGTTTTCGGATTAGACAATTGTTCCTCTAACTACCTATTTGATTGTCCATTTGGTTTGTCCATTTGATTGTCTATTTCACTTGGATGTTTGCAATTGCTGAGTGAAAAAATTCAAAATATAATGGCATTTCTTTAAATGTTCGATTATACAAATAAACGATCATTAAAAATAACAAACGATTGCTTTGTTAATGCTTGTTTTTGTTTCCTTTCTAAAATAAATCAATCACAAACTGTGATCATAACTTTATTTCAGACATACATACATATGATAAATTATCTCTCTGTATTATCAAATGGGAAATTTGAGTATAATTTGTTTCGTTATTCAGTCACGCCACAGCTTCTACTTTGTTTTTATTCTTGTAATTGATTGAACGGCCTAGGTGTTTCCACAGTTTATTATAAACTTTCATGTACTTTGGTATTTTTATATACAAAAGAAAAGCTCATTAAGTACAAGTTTGAAACAATTTAACTTCATTACGCGAGACCTCAAATACGTCTCTGTCGACGCGGCCATATTTTCCTGTCTCGGAAAAATGATAATTATGTCACAGAATAATTTTATAGCACAATCATTTATTACTAACATTTTCTTGGACTCCATTCCCTTGGGCAGATACAGTTAAATATATTTATTCCTTAAAGAGAAGCGCTCGACCACTATCTCACCTTATGCTAAGGCCAGATTTTCGTAAACTTTATCAGATTAGAGCAAATATTATAGAGTTATGTTGCCCACCAATAAGATCGTTAAAAAAACTAAAAATAACCGACTTCAATGCCGCGCTATTAATTTTCAGTACCAATTTTGAGGTGTTTTTCTCCATATCTCTGGAGATACTTATCAGACCCCGATAAAATTACCGTGGTACCACACTTGGGATATCTTCTCTTCAAAAAATAAATAAAAATCAAAATCGGTTCATAAACGACGAAGTTAAAAAATATAAATATATACGGTCGAATTGAGAAACCTCTTCCTTTTTTTGAAGTCGGTTAAAAAAGGAGCCGTAACGCAGGACATTTTTCCGAGATGCTTTAGCGCCACAGAAGTCTAAATAGTGCTTTGTTATTAAGACTTTTGTGTTTAGCGCCACATACGCAACTTTCAATCCGTTGATTCTACATACATTTTCTCAGAGCTAATAGCGCCTTAAGTAATGATGTGTCTAAGATGGAATGCTTGACTGAAAATAGAAGACGACAATGAGACAAGGCCCAGCACAACTGACTTTAGTCCAATCCATAACCCAACTGATCTTCTACACCAATATTATAAATGCGAAAGTCAGTTTGTATATTTGTTTGCAATCTTTACACGGTCAAACGGCAGGACCGCTATTGCTGAAATTTCGCAAAGTTATAGCCACCATGGTAGAATAGGGCAAAGGAATCTTTTTAAAGTGGATGAAGCCGCAGGGCGAAGCTATATTATGCAATTATTTGAAAAAAGGAAAACCTTTATTTTCCCAATTTTTTTTTTCCTGTAATATGTAGTTTTAAAAACTTTGAGTAACACTGCTATGTGCGTATTGCAAACCGAGCAGCGTGTTAGTAAATACGTTAGATAGTAATTATATTTTGATTATAGGTTTTCATAGACACATCCCTAAATATTCCGTCCCAGAGATAAGACAATTTGACGTCATTAGCAAGAGGCGGAAATTCTCTGGTGACTGACATGACGAAAATACACACCATTATTATTAAAATTCTGTATTCAGAGGAATTTGACTGAACGGTTTTATAGGTTCTTATATAGCTTGATAAATAGCTGTAATTTGAAGAGAGTTGCAGCAGCAAATTTGGTAAGGGCAGCGTGTTTATTTGACGTTATAAGAATTTGTGCTTTAACTCCAGAATTAGAAGTTTTAATAAAAAAATGAATTAAAAGTTTCCTGGAGGACAAGTCATCCAGCAAAGGGGAAAAAACAAAGACATGTCAGATTTTAACAAGCATGCCGATCGTGTGATGGTAAGCGATGATGCAGAAAATGTGCTTCGTACTACCCACCTCGTACTAGCTAAATAATAAGGATAATAATAAATAATAAAATAATAATTTCTTAAAAATAAAAGTTAGTTCCTGAAGACTCAACAGATGGCCTAAAAATGAACTCAGTGATCTGTCACTATTATCTATACTAATATTATAATGAGAGAACATTTGTATTTTTGTAAGTTTGTAATGATTTGGCTCAAAAACTACTGAACCGATTTAAAGAACTCTTTCACTAATACATAGAATGGACTTTCGGAATGAAAATAGGCTATATATTATCCCGTTTAAATCAAAGGTACATTCGTGGAGACCTAATTTACAACCTAAGTCGGAAAAAAAACGGTCGAAAAAACACGTTTCTTACAAACGCTGCTTAATTGAATAGATAGAAGAATATTTTCTATGCAAGAGTTGTACAACTTAATAAGACCTACAAAAAAGTCCGCGACAGCATATGTCTATCTCTTAAGGTTGACTCACAGTAACCATTTTAATCTTAAAATTTTTGTTAAAAAATATTACATAACTTCCAAGGCTATTTTCAAGTATATAGTATTAATCCTTATCCAAATAATTATGTTAATTAGCTTGGCCACATATTATAGATTAAAATTGTCCTTTACAGTATATAATTCAAATGAAAACTCTAGAAGATATCACGAATTTCACATACACGCATCGCAAAATTAATAAAATATTTTCAGTGAAACCACAGATTAGGTCATAGTTACTACGAAAATATTATTATTATAAGCTTAGCTATGCTGTAGATCCCCACCGATCACAATCAATTTGAAGTCAATATAGTATAATAATATGATCTATTGTATAAAATAATAATGATCTATATACCTATATAATAATATAATATTTTAAACCACCCCGACTGACCTATGTATAATCTTTTCATTAAAAGCATTCCAATGCCAAATTCATGCATTCCAAAACCAATCCAAACACGACATTTAAAATCTGAGCTGTAAGTTGGTTAGGATTTGAGTATTCTGTAGAGTCCAGGAGATGTCCCAGCATCAGGTCAATGCTTCCATGTTCTTACAATATCGTTGAAGAAGAAGATTTTCGAATTGATCAGACCTATGAAAGTTGATTTCATAGCGCAATTAACTAGAAAAACGCTCATAGTTTTATAACGATTGAACGAATTTTCATGAATCAAAGCTAAGAAAACTCTCGATGAAGACATCTATCAAACAAAAAAAAACTATCAATAATAAAAACAAAATCGGTTCATCCGGTTAGGTGCTAAGATGCTACAGACAGACACACAGATACACAGGTTAAACATATATTACCCCTACATTTTGCGTCGGGGAACGCGTAAGGTTACGGCGGCAGACGTTCTCCTTGGTGGTAAGCTACTTTTTGGTAGATTTAATGATCCCACTACCACTGTACGAAAACTCATGATTCATGAATGCACATAAAACTTTCATTGGTAGGTATATAGCTAGGATTAGAACCAACGACCGTCGGGTCAGAATCAGGGTAACTATCCTTTACGCCAAAGGGCCGTCCAATATCACTACGTAAGTATTATAAAACAAAGTCCATCACTGCGTCTGTCTGTCTGTTCGTAATAATCTCAATATGCGGTATAGCCAGTGTTTATGAGGAAGGTTTAGGTGCATAATTCGTTAAGGTTTTGTGTAAATTGGAGTAAATATGACGATGATTGTTAAATATATTCATATTTTATATTCGATGCAACAAACTGATGCAAATTTTGTAGGCATATATGTTCTACCCGTGCGAAGCCGGGGCGGGCTGCTAGTACTGAATAAATCTGTCAAACGTCTTGTTTTATTTTCATTCGTTTCGATTAATGGCTGTATGTAGACATTAATTCTTTAGATTTCTAGTATTTGTGATTCTCGATGACCTTTGTTTGTATAAAGAAATAAATAAAAAATATTTTCGCAAAAAAATATAATCAACGATTCATCATCGTCATCAGCTTATGTTAGTCCACTGCTAGACATAGATCTCTCCAACTGTACGATCGTGCGTGCGTGTAGCACGATCCTCGGAAACACTCATCCAGCTATTGTCAGCCACCATGCGAAGATCATCGGTCCATCTAGTCTGAGGGCGACTTACGCTACGCTTGAAAACAAAGATTGCTTTGACGCATTTACATTACATCTAGCCACCTAGCGAGTTTAGTGGAAGTTTTAAAAATATAAAAATGGCTTTCTTTCAATCACCACTATCGCATTTATAAAATACTAAAAATAAAATGAACATGTGTTTTTATAGCCTTTCTGGAAGGCTGGGAGTTAGCAGTATTCCACTGCAATAATACAAGTCTTTGAACTCTCCTATAAAGAAGAGGTTTATTACTGATTGAATAGTGTAAAGTGTCTATTGTCTAGACTTAACCATAAACGGTACGTTCAAACTCTCGTTATAATAAAATGGATAAGTGCGTGATGGACTTGCGGATCGATGCTTCCGTAAACTACTTTCACTGTTTAGTTTTGTACAATACTTATACTATTATTTATTCTGTGAAAATACAGAATAAGGCTGAGTTGCACCATCTTACTTTAGCTATAACAAAAGTAAAAAATCTGTCAAAATCCATATAAAAACACCAGTTAATAGTTATAGTTACGGATAAAGTAAGATGGTGCAACCCAGCCTAAGTGTGCCGTACACAATCATAATTAAATAATGACAATACACATATAAATAGGTGCATTATAGTGACATAATTAAGATACAAAAACCGACTTCACATGCCGCGCGAGTCATTTGCAGTAGCAAGTAGAGCAGTTTGAGATGTTTATTTCTATACATCTGGAGATACTCATCAAATCTCTCACATATCTTTCTTTCAAGAACATTTTCCGTCATTGTATTGAGACTAATATTTTTCGTTCATTTAACCAACAAATATTCCTTGAAATAGATCTTTGCTTAGGTTTTCTGTTAAAGTTGCGTTAGGTATTACAGAATTTTTAAATTTGGTGGTTTCAGAGATATTGAAGATATACTCAACTATATTCTTTGAACATGTCATCTGGCTATCTAGTAAGTTACGACAGCAGTAAAATTTGGAGACAAAGACAGACACACGTCGTAGGCCTAAGCAGTCTAAATAGAACAGAAAATATGTGTTTAGTCAAAACTATGTATAGAGGTCTTAAAATATAAAACATATGTCTCAACTACAGATATTATAAAATATGTCTCAGATATCTAATCTGTAGCAACAGTTTCTTTATCCCCGAACATACATAATAGGCAGCAAAACTTTAAATTAGGTAAATAGTAAAAGAGCAATTTTAAATCATCTAAAAGTATATAATTCTTTGTATATAATTGTTGTATTCTGGGTGTATTCCGTTTGAGGCGTAACTCTAAAAACTTGACAGTTGAATCTCACAAAAGCAAAAAGCTGCAATGATTCTGTGACTGGCAAATCACATACCATCTTCAGTTCATGGCGGGTCATGTCGAGTATTTTTATCTCCGTTCAATCGTATACATTTCTCACCGTTAGCAAAAGGCCGTCCACAAAAGGAGACTTCGAGCAAAAAAACATTATGCATGGGTCAAACACAATGTAATTTAGGACGGTCACCAAAGTTTGATGCTTGTTTTTATTAAAATTTCACTAAAATATCCTTAGGATTTAATATGAATACTGACAAAATACGGATGAGCAAGAAACCTAAATAAAACTGGCCAAAAGCGAGTCAGACTCGCAAACGTAGGGTTCCGTACCGAAAGACCGTTCCGTAACAAAAAAAAAGTTGCTGGAAAAACACGTTTCATGTGTAATTAAAAACTTTAATTAATCAAATTAATTTATAATTATAAATAATTATTTATTATTAACTAAATAATAAATGTTATCTTGTTTTAACGGCTCAAAATATCTATCTAATACGTTTAAGACGGTACAGCCTCTGTCAGACGGATATACGTACGGACAGGAAAGTCTCAGTAATAGGGTTCTGTTGGTAGCCTTTGGGTATGGAACCCTAAAAACAACATATTGTTGTAAACAAATTGATTATCATAAAGAAAACTTTTTACACTAGTGCAGTCTGTAGTGAATAAGTTTCATTCAGTAGTTATTTGTATTTTGTCCGTTATTTATAATAATTTTCATGACGTTAATAACATAACTCCTCCATATTCGAGTTATTGGATTTATACCACTGTTGGATCTATTCGAGTATTATTACTAGTTAGTGTCTAAAGCCTATTTATGTAACTTATTTTGTCTCTGACGGCTTTTTTAGTCTTAGGTTTTTGAGATTTAGGCAATCAGATCAATAAGCGCTTAGCAGGCTTGGCTGGACATTGTAAATCAGGATAATCGCCCAGGTACGTGAGTAATCCTTTTTAACCGACTTCAAAAAAAGGAGGAGGTTCTCAATTGGACTGTTTTTTTTGTTTTTCTTTTTTTTATGTTTGTTACCTCAGAACTCCGTCAAATCTTAACCGATTTGACAAACTCTTTATTTGTTTGAGAGATTATGCCTCCCGTTTGGTCCCATTCAAATTTTATCGAGATCTGATAATCATCTCCGGAGATATGAGTATAAACAATATAAATAAAATGGATACCTCGATGACATCATTATGGCTAGTGGATATTTTCACTATCGCGGAATGTGAAGTCGGTTATTTCAACCGACTTCCAAAAAAGAGGTTATCAATTCGTCTGTATGTTTTATTTGGTATGTATGTTATGCGATTTCTTCACCAATTGTGAACCAATTCGAATTATTCTTTTTTAATCGGTAGAGTACGTTTTCGAGGTGGTCCCATTGTAATTTTATCCAGATCTGATAAGTATCTCCAGAGATATGAAGATAAACGTCTCAAACTTGCTACTGAAACTCACGTGCGGGGCATGGACGTCGGTTGTTTTAGTTTTTAAACTATCTTTATTATTTCAGATCAATACAAATAAAATTTAATTGTTTGCTGTTGAATCAAAAACTTGTCGATTTTGTACTTGCTACTGAAACTGACTCGCGCAGCATGGAAGTCGTTTTTTTTAGTTTTTAAACTATCTTAATTAAATCCTAAATTATCGTTTTGTACGATCATACATTATTTTGTGAATCTTTAGTACTGACTCTACCAGTAGACTCCGTATGGGTGGGTGCCGGTGGCGGGGGAGGATCATACCGACCGGTTGTGCGCCGGCGCAGGTAACCGGCTCCCTAGCTAAATTAAGTTATAAACGAGCCAGAAATCGCCGGCGTCGTGATTCGTGCCTGCTTTATTATTAACTCGAGCGTGCTATCACATGTCATGTGTGATGGGTATTCTTCCCATCACATTCTCGTTACTAAGGGCCAGTTTCACCGGTTCCTGATAGCGCTAATATGAAAAAATCAGACAGATTTTTGACAGCGTTTATATGGCGTCATGTGTCAGATAAGTATCTAACGCATTATCAGGAACCGGTGAAACTGGCCCTAAAGGTGCTGGTTTTATATCTGTCAGATACAAAGGTCAAGTAAACGGTATATTTGATCTGATAGTGGGAGGCTGTGCGGTATCTAGTACTGGATTTAATTTTGTTTTGTTTCAAGTTTCAACCACAACTCTAAAATTTGAGTTTAAATTTTAAAATTATTCGGAGAGCAACACTGTATACATATAATAAATTAGGTACTTACATGAAATTGTTATAATCATTGTAAAAGTAAAGTAAAAGTAAAAAATGTTATTGGAAAAAATGGCATTAATACAATAAATAAATAATCACCTGGTACTTAAACTAGGCTCTAGACCCGTATGATAAGCACCAGGTCTCTTCCGTCTGTTTGTTCTGTTTTGCCAGAATTAATTAAACTATATTTATATAATCCTTATAACTAAACAAAATTAAAATCTAAATGGGAGCTCCATACAAAGAGAGTATAGTAACACCGTAAGGTGGCAGATTTTCTCTTTGATGGTGGTAAGCTACTTTTTATGTTCTTGCTACTACTTGAGCTAGTCAGGCGGAACATTGATGTAATATGCTTCTACCATGATAGTGATAAAGTGATACATGATAGTGAATGAGCGTGCCAGCACAAGCTACCGTCTTACTGTCACAACATAAAATGTACTAATTACTAACAATGTGTTTATGAATAATTTAAAAATAAGATAGTTTAAAAAATTAAAAAGAACCGACTTCAATGCCGCGCTATTAATTTTTAGTACCTATTTTTATGGTGTTTATCTCCATATCTCTAGAGATACTTATCAGACCTCGATGAAATTACCATGGTACCACACTTGGAATATCGCCATTCCAACAAAAAAAGAATAATCAAAATCGGTTCATAAACGACGAAGTTATCCGCGAACAAACATAAAAAAAATATATATACGGTCGAATTGAGAAACCTCCTCCTTTTTTGAAGTCGGTTAAAATATTAAAAAACCACCTCTTGAAAATCCACCGCTTGCTATGTCTGATTAAATATTCTACCGCGGGGGTATGAAACCCTTTGCGTTCGAGTCCAACTCGCACTTGGCCGGTTTATTTAAGTAAAGTCTTATTTAACTTTGTACACAGGTGAAACCGCTGGCCAAAGCAAGTATCTAACATAAATGTATGCCTATTTGTTAATGATAATGGTCGTGGCGATTAAGGCTGGCGTCCACAACCATGTTTCTTGCTGTTTTATTTATTGCTTAGTCTTCATTTACATTTTATGGTTATTTGTAATCGTATATAAGTACCTGATTATGTAAATTGTTAAACACAATCCAATATTTCATCGTGCCGACGGGACTCGAACCCGCACCCCCCGGATTACCTGATTATGTTATAAAAACTCACGTTCATTTTAAACTTATAGATTTAAAAACGGGAATTTAACGTGACTTACGCGATGTCGATACGTAGGCGAGACCAGAAGAAACGTGTCCACAAGACTCAAAGAACACATTGCTTCCATGAAGAACGTGGACAGCGGTAGCTCGGCGGTTACAGAGCACGCTCTCACATCTGGGACGACGCACTACATCAGATTTGACAAGGCACGGATTTTGGCGCGTGAAAAGTACTTTGTACCCCGCAAAATCCGAGAAGCCATTGAGATCAGTCGTCGTCGTAACTTCAACAGAGACAGAGGGTGGTACCTGTCAAATACGTGGAAAACCGTTCTTCATGGAAAGCACGTCACCAGTGGCAACAGTGAGGAGGACACCGTGAGTTCCGTCTGCCGGTTGGATGAGGTCTCGTCTGAAGTAAACAGCAGTGATGAAGACGAAGCCCTCCAACCTAATCCCGCGCCTCCACTATGTACACCGCATCATTACCCCCCACCAACACCACCACCGCCGCCGCCGCCGCCCGCTCCGTCCGCCCGCGCTGCACGAGCAGCGGCCCGCAGTGCGAGGTGCGACGCGTCGACGAGCGCCCCGCACTCAAGATCCTGAAGAAGGCCTCCGGATGAGGCCGAAACATATGTCGATCGCTATATCGACATCGCGTAAGTCACGTTAAATTCCCGTTTTTAAATCTATACCTGATTATGGTTTTTATGTCTAATTTGTTCGTGCATTTGCTTCAGGAAGATATTTTTTGAATGGAAAATATTTTGGTATTGTGTAAACATGTATAATGTAACTATTTATAAATATTTACTTGGGTAACATATTGTGAAAGAGGCTTCTTAGAATATTTTGCTTCGTCAAATCAGTCTAAAAGTAGGGAAACGCAACCATATTACGTTGTAACAGGAGAAGTGTAATTTGTGTCAAGTTGGGTTTATTACACATCACGGAGCATACATACACTTAAATTTGTTAATCTAAAATAAAGGGTTTTGGTAATGGCTTACAAAAATATATAAATAACTGGTAGCCAATGTTCATCCCTGATGATGAACATTGGCATGAACATTTAACAAGCAGATACTTTATTTAAAGCTTTAAATAAAGTATCTCCTTGTTAAATTTCAGTAAGATTTGGTCGTCCATATAGTATAACAAACAGACAGAGTGATAGAGCTACAAACGTCTTTATAATATTAGTCTGGATACCTATGTATGTAAGTATCTTTTCTGTTTAATAAGTTTAAAAATTTTAAGTACCTATACACTTTTCCACGCAATCGCATTTTCTGTTTTTTTTTTATCAATGTCTTATTTTCAAATTATATTATTTTACTTACAGAGTCTGTGAAAATCTCTCTCAATTTCCAACTGTCCGAACATTCTTCATGCTTCATTAACTCGTATGTAAAACGTGGGAACTAATTTAAATAACCAATGATCGTACAGCACTGGTTTACCAATAAACGCGTGTGGCCCAACCGAGGTCAGCCGTGACCTATACTGACAGGATCGACTGATCTTATCTCAATTTACTTACTATCGGTTCGTTGAGTTCTGGCCTGATGTTCACTGCTAGCTAAGAGCAACAAAGAGAGAATCATTCTTTGTTGAAAAATAAATCTTTCTTTGTTGGTCTGAGGTTCTTGGGATCTTCAAGTTACGAGTGAATAGTCATCTATTACATTTACATATTACACATTTTCCATAGAAAAATGTATGTGCGCTTTTCACAGTAGCCATCTGATGAAGGAAAAACATCGTTACCCAACAACTCCCGCATGGTGGTAGGACACTATCTAGTATTTGACTTGCCAGCTACCACCCTCAAGATAGAAAATCTGTCGCCAAATCATCTAATGTGTTCATGTGTTCATTCAGCAGCTATCCTTGAGAGCCAGTTCCCATTCTAGGCCTAGTGCTTACCATCTTCGACCGCATCATCACTTACCAACAGGTGAGATAGTGGTCAAACGCTAGCCTATAAGATATTTAAAAAAAAACTTCTAGGCAAGCGTGCTACATCTTGGACCATGTCGTCACTTAACATCAGGTGAGATATTTTTTTTAATACTTTATAGGCTAGCGTTTGACCACTATCTCACCTGTTAGTAAGTGATGATGGTAGGCAAGATGGTAAGCACGCTAGGCCTAGAATGGGAACTGGCTCTCAAGGATAGCTGCCGGAACACATAAGATGTTTGGTGACAGATTTTCTAACTTGAGGGTGGTAGCTGGCCAGGCGGACACTAGATAGTTTCCTACCACCATGCGGGGGTTGTTGGTTTCTTAACGATGCTTTCCTTCACGAGAGGGCCACTGTGAGAAGCGCACATAAATTTTTCGATAGAAAAATCCATTGGTGCACGGCGGTTTGAACTCGGTACCACGGCATCAAAGCCGACCGTTCACCCGATTACGCCACCGGGCCCTCAAAAAAAAAAAGATAGCAGTTAATCGCTTGCTTATTGAGCATAACAAAAGCCTATCTGCCGAATAGAGGTAGAATGTTGATGTTTAGAGTATGTTTGTGTTTTAACTAAATAGTTATCGTGTATTTTATACCGTGAGAAAAACCAATACGGGCACTTCCTAATTGATTATTATTGAAAGATAAAAAAAACTTATTTAGACAGGAGTACGGTTCTGACGATTAAGCTATGCGGGTTTGTAACTAGGTAGGTGTGTATATTATTTGTAACTTTTGTAAAACAAACAATATTATGTTAAAATCAAAATTTAAATAAAATCGTACACTGTCACGAGAATATAACGTGTTTGTCAAATTTCCGCCCGAGAGCTTCAGTAGAAGTGGGTGAAAAATTGATTGCAAAATACAAGTGAAATGCCATAAAGCTTATAATTGAAAGCTGTTATTTAACTTCTAAGGTTGAGTTGCATCATCTTACTTTAACCGTAACTATAACTATAACCGGTGTTTTTGTATGGAGTTTGACTGATTTTTGACGGGCTACTAGATTATGTTACCTTGTAAAATCGGCTATAATTCACGTACCTTTATTCTTAATCCTAGGTCAAGAAAATTCGGCTAAAGTTACGTAAATGCAGCCGGTATTTAACATCAATAATGTTACAAATTCACGATAATTTTGAAACAAAAATATCTTGAGTATTTTCTATTAAGACGACGAGACCGAGGGCTTTTAAACAAAACTTGTGCCGTGGCTTGTTGTGTTTTCGTAAAATTAAAACTAAAATAATGTGACCTGTGTGAGGTCCAGATGCCCATCTGGACCTCACATTTTTTTATCAAGATTTAATTTACTAGTGTGTTTGCCAATATCTTCAAATTGCCTAGAAATGTAGCGCAAACGCAGCGCTACAGAAGGTATTTTGAAGAAATAGTCTATGTACATACCAGTAGGCGTAGAGGTAACACCACAGATATCATTAATTCTTTATATCTCTGGGTAACAATATCAAGTTACGCTCTTAGTTACTATTAGTATAGAATATAATATCTTTATGGTACGGAAGATGGTTTGGGACAGTTCTCAGTAGATTGGACTAAAGTCCGTTTTCCAGCGCTTCCTCTCACTGCCTTCTTCCAATTCCAAACAAGCTCAATCAGACCGCATCTTCAATTAACATCAGGTAAGAGTTCTTGTCTGTCAAACATAAAAAAACCTTGTAGCTATACAGTCGCTTCAGTCTTTTGTGATCTACGCCGTTAAATAAAATATTGCCTTTACACCCAATATCTATGTTCACAGGCCGATGGAATCTCAATTTATGCTCATTCGAATGGTAGTTTATGTTTGAATGGCATCTTTTGTGGCATTATGTGGGATGTTGAATAGAATAATATAAAGTTTTCGGATTTCTTGAATTGTTGTAATAACGCAGTTGATGCTATTTGGGATTGATATGTACGTGAATTTGTTTCTTTTTTTATTTTTGTTGATATAAGCTATTATTTTAAGCTCTTACGATTTTATCGACAATTCAAATCCTTTGCCTATTCTGTAACAAATTTTAGTGACTTTGAGTTTTTGCGCTCA
Source organism: Cabera pusaria (assembly GCA_954871355.1). Taxonomy (NCBI): domain Eukaryota; kingdom Metazoa; phylum Arthropoda; class Insecta; order Lepidoptera; family Geometridae; genus Cabera; species Cabera pusaria. Next base: position 20,515,283 of record OX940888.1, read on the forward strand.
TAAACTGAAACCAATTATACTCTGAAAATGTAAGTAGATTCTCGAGCTTTTTGATATCTCGATAGCTCCCACTATCAACTTTTGGTTCATGTATTTAGACAAAAGTCCAAATAGCCTCGTAAAAGCTAGCTGTTCTTGCGAAAGCAAGGCAATGCTTCACACCGGGATAGTTGCCCAATATAATGTATATATGAAGCACAAGTCCAATCGCACATGAAGTAAACAGATTTATATATTTATCATAAAAATAATATATTAACATAAATTAAATATTATGTTTAGAGGACTAGAACAGCGAGATTGCTTTGGATGGTGTATCTGTATAATACGACACTTGACACTGTCAAGTGTCCGCCTAGCCAGCTACCACCCTCTAGTTGGAAAATCTGTAGCCAAACATTTATTAGGCACTGAAAATTACTAGCGCGGCATTCCAAATATTTTTCTTCGTTTTGTACACGATCTTAAATTATTTATTATCTTGTATTGGTAATCGATCTAAACAGCATATCCAGAAAAGAGCACGTAAGCAAGCCAAGTGCATATCACGTTTCAAAATACCATTTTGAAACACTTTCAAGAATGTCGAGCTCAACTTAAGTCACACATATGTGCATTCGAGTCTCGTATTGAGTTGAAACAACACATTTAACGACTTAGTTTAAGATGTCCGAGACATTGTGTAGCTGGAATGAATTACGTAGGTACCACTTCTAATAGCTGCATTAAGTTACAGGAGAAGACGAAAATGCTAAACAAAATGTTCTACATAATGTTTTTTGGAAGACTCGACAATTTTCATTACATTTAAGTATTAAGTCTGGAACGAGTAATAAAATCAACGTGGAGAAACTTTATAATATACATATTAAATATCTACTCATACTTATAATTAAGTATGTATTATAATTATAGTTACAGTTCATCACCTACTTAAACTTAGGATTGGCTTGCGTGAATGTAAGCTGGGTTGCAAATATCATCATTCCGTCTATGGAGGGCGCCTTGCATTACGTAGCGGCTGGAAACAAAGAACTGAAGTTCAGTGGCGTGGCATAAGTGAGACGTCCAGCAGTGGACAAAGATAGGCTGATGATGATGATACCTAATGATGATGCGCGAATGTTCTTTCTAATTTTAAAAATATATCGTCACGTACGCCTTGCATTAAGTAGCGGCTGGAAACAAAGATCTGGAGCTCAGTGGCGTGGCATAAGTGAGACAAGCATAGAAGCATAGACAAGCAGTGAAGCATAAGTGAGAGTGAGCAGAGGACAAAGATAGGCTGATGATGATGATACCTAATGATGATGCGCGAATGTTCTTTCTAATTTAAAAAATGTATCGTCAAGTACGATTTCATTTGCAGGCACACAAAAGTTAAACTCTCTGTATGGAAATAACAATAAATAAATTTTTCAACCGACTCTTAAAATGGAGGAGGTTGTCAATTCTGTATATTTTTTCCCGATTGTAAACCGACTCGAATGTTTTTTTTTTCATGGGTAGGGTACGTTCCAATATAAAATTCATTGAGATCTGATGCGTATCTCCAGAGATATGGCCATAAACATTCAAACATGCTACTGAAACTGACTCGTGCGGTTGGAGTAAGTTTTAGTATTTAAACTCTCTTTATTATTAACCATAGTCGGTCAATAAGCGTAAGTACTTAAACAACACGCATTGATAGAGATATTGAACTCTAGGTGAAACATATACCCAAAGTGTGTATTACATTTCCATACATAAAGCTCAGATAACGAACAATAATTTTAATAATGCGTCTTTTACTCTATCAGAGCTGATATAAAATAACTTTTTATGTCTTTGTTAGAGTCACGATAAGGTTAACAGCTTTATTTCACATAAATGGTTTTACAATTTCTATTATTTATAGTACATGAGGGAAGAAAGGGTTAAAGTTTAAGTAAAGGTTTAAGGTGCTTTTCTTTAGTTTTTTATTTATTTTTATTTAATTAAGCTCTTAGTAATATTAGTTCCCTCTTTTGAATAAAATATAATTATTATATTGGCGATGCTTTTTACATATTTTGAAACTTAGCAGGACGCAATTAAAGCCTTTCTGTCAACTTAATACTCTAACTACTACTAAATACTCTTTTATGAGGACCCATATGTAGTGGGAGAAACAGAAGGAGGTGGGCATTGACGCCAGGGGTAGTGGGCGGCTTACCCGCCCTGCACCTAGATTTTTCTATCGTAAAATGTATGTGCGCATTTTACAGTGACCCTTCGATCAAAGAATAAACATAGTCTTATATATCATACACATGTATTGTGAAGGGAAAACACCGTTGAGAAATACCCAATCCCCGGCATAGCCCGCCTAGCCAGCTACCACATGGAAAATCTGTCGCCAAAACATCCGCGACCATCCTTGAACGCATTATCACTTACCAATAGGTGGTCAAACGTGTCGATTGTACCAAAAATAATGTAGTGCCACCCGTGAACTGGATTGACGAATGTATATTGTTATTATATTATTATCAATGGAATACATTTCAGGGGCCTTATTCAGTATGATCAATGAGATAATGCGTTCCTTAACGTGCCACGTTACGTTATTGAAAAATTGTATTCTGTATGCCACATGATAGGTAAATTATACATAACGCGCGCGTTACACGTCCTCATATGTCACGATATTTTGACAGCTCAAAACGCGCTCATAACCTTACCCTACGGCGTTTTAATTGGCATACAGAATACCATAACGCGGAGATAACGTAACACGGCACGGTAAGACTTTAAAATGGTCATACTGAATAAGGCCCCAGTATATGCCGGCATCTCGCAGTTTTAATTACAAAACGCTAGCTTAAACCAAATAAAAAATACTTACCGAAGTACTACTCCTTGCTTATTAGCGTATATAATTTGTACTGCAACTAATATCATAAAAAAACCACAATTCAAGTTCCCAATCAACCTAATCGCGTACACTCAACAAAAAAGAAAAAAAAAGCATTCAAAGAGAATGTTCTCAAAGAACATTCTCAAAAGCGTGTTTCCATTTCGCAAGATCCGCAAACGCTCGTCCTTAGGCCAGCCTTCGGGATAGATGTTGCCATTACTGCAAAGTCCCAATATCAGGCGAATCGAAGCCTTGTCTGGATTCCCCGTGCCGTGTTAAACCAGCTTTATTGGGCGTGTAGAGACACCCAAGCCAGCCAGGCCTTGTGTAAATGGAACCGACACAGCCGTCTCGGATTGAGTGACGTGGCTTTAACTGGGATCCGAGGTAGATCAGGAAAATACCGTTATCTACGTATCTAGGTGCTTCAAGTCGAAACGCTTGCGTTATTCTATGCACTAGGTGTCAGAGTATCGAAGCCTTTGTGTCTTGTGCTTGTATTAGAACGATGCCATTCTCTGACGATACGTAAGCAAAGATATATCTTCTCTTAGCATATAATAAAACCATTTGATTGGTTTATTTGACTCGATTTAACCAAAAATTAAAAAAAAATATTTTTGAAAATTAATTAAATTTAAATCCTATATCCTACTGTAGAGTGGAGTGCTCAGTGTAGGAGTGTGATCATTAGATATGTATTTTAAATATCTATCTCTACTATAGAAGAAAACTTTTAAAGTTTTTGTTAAGTTTTTTTAGTGTGATGAATTTATTATTGATGACATTAGACTCTACCTCCCGAAATTTTACGGAGTGCATTCAATCATACAATCTATTTCAAAAAACAATTATACCTCACCGGCAAATAGTACATAGGCTTTCCCCAAAACAAAAAGCTGTATGATTCATATCGGATGTTTGAAATGAAAAATAGTTTGTCGATATCCAGCACAGGTGCAGTTACTGCGTCTATACTCTACCTATTTCCGAACTATTTTGTTTGGCGATACTTCATAAACGTTTGTTGTATTCACAGAGCTGATGAAGTAGTAGCAGTGTGCAATATTCGAATTATTTTCAACAGACTTAACTAAAAGATAGGTATTCAATTAATGTTGATTTAGCTTTTGTTGAATTTTTTTATGTTTTCGCATATTATCTTACGACTTAGGACTCAGGAATCACTTGACAGATTTTGATAACATTTTTAAAAATTATTTAGCTGCACGTTATTGCATTTGATGAGTTTTTAAGAGCTGTGGTTAGAAACACCTCAAATTTGCTATCGAAAATTATTCGCACGGCATGATAAATAGTTTTCTTATAAAATTTTATTATTATAATTTAATTCTTTTTTTTTCAACTGCAACCCAGTATTTTATTACCGTATAATTAGTTAAGATTAAGCCCTAGAGCATACACTTAAAGCGTTTTATCTGAATAATGATCAGCGCAAGAAAATATTATATCTCACTACACTACCGAGCTGCTGAAGGGCTCTCCTAGATAAAATTAAGAGCTGATTCTAAATTATCTATTGCCGAGCTAAGTTAAACTCAGTAAGTTTACATAATTGTAGATATATTTATATTCGTCTAGTGGTTGAGATTCCTCCATTCATTAATTACATTATTAAGTTCTGTGGAAGAATGCAATTTCTCATTAAAAAATGATTATTCATTTTAATATTTGCACGCCAAAGGGCCGAACGTAGCGGAACTTATCATTATTACTTATGAACACTGTTACTGCAAATAAACTTATGTTTGATTGGTTTATTTTTTACACATGCATTTTATCATTCTCCACGCCTTGTCCATGCATATTTAGAAGATTCAAACTATGTATTCGAAATCTCAGACTCATAATGTACATGCTAAAGAAGTACAAAGTATTCTTCGTAGCTTTATCGTGAAAAAGCTTCTCATACAAAAGAAATAAAACATCCTTTTAACACCACGGACAAAATGATTGAGAAAATTGTCAATAACAACATAAGTGCGTTTCCAATTACGTTTCAACATATTGCATAAACACTTACGCACTTTATGAAGAAATTAATAATGTATTAAGCTCCGGCGACCGCCGCTCACAAATGCAATTAATTATGCGTGTTTCGTAATACAAAAAATTATGAATGAAAACATTGTATTCTCGTTGTATTTGGTTGGTTTCTTGATATCTATATGTATCATAAAGATATTATTACCTCTAATACGTTATTCACATATTCCTGGACAAACAATTACATATGTACAAATCGTCGTTTTAAAAACACAGCGATGTATAAAAAAACCATATGTTTTTCTTAGCACGTGTTTTTTTACATAGAAAATATTTTTGTTTTAGATAGTATTTCAGAGAATATTATGAAGAAACCTGTTTAAGTTCTAAAAAAACTATGGGAGAAATATGCACCCATATATTTTAATATGACATTAATTTTGTATGGACAATTCGTTTGTCGAAGGCTGTTTTATCTATTAAGCGTGGCCTGCGTGCAAATTCACTGGCAGGTAGTATGAAAAACAATATTAGGTACTTCCATATATTATTAAGTTAGCTTATTTGTATTTACTATGGTATTGTATAATAGGACAAGCTAGATTATCGCCTAATAATAAGGTGTGCCAATAATATACTAGCTGCGATCCGCGGATTTACCTGCTTTTTAACTAACGTCAGATTTTTTTTTAAATGACAACTCTCTGTACTACGGACTATCCCTGTGCCGCGGGGGACATTACTAACGTAGGTAGGTGCATATCACGGATACGTGGAATACACCACACGTGGAATAATTTTCTGTAGTTGTTCTTTCTACTCATTCTATGTTTCACACAATGAATCTTTCTGTGTGAGAATCGAACCCAAAAGTCTGTTTCGTAGCCAGTGTAACTAACCACTAGGGCATAGTACCAAGGCCAACTGGTCGACCGAGTCAATGTTGAAAATGTACTAAAATATATCCCTAATGTATTATAACCCTAATTTAACAAGGTAATGTATCAGGTAGGTACAACGGCATCGACCGTGTGAAAATGAACAGCTAGTGCTAAAGTAGGTAAAGTTGTTAGTGTAATTCACGATAACCGCCGGAAACTCCACGCAACTTGCATAAAACCCTAGTTTTAAAACTATGTTGGCCAACTTGTTTAGTCGAACTTCGAAGGAAAGTCGAAGAATTTCAGTATATATATACAGATACAATATGATAATATACAAAGTACAGTATAAAGTGAGATTTTTACACCATATTTCTCAGCGACGTACCTGTTACTACTCCGAAAACATCGACCATCATAAATTAAATAACACATACCTTATAAACGAACGTATCGATTACACTACACGAGAACGCGTAGTCATTATCAACTGGACAAATTACCTGGCCTAATGTATTTACATAGACATTCTACTTCTAATGGAAGCGACGGCACGTTGCTATTGACTTCAGTATTCAAATATTGAGTGCGTTGCCTAGCCGATAAGCGAGGTAACATGACACTCTGCCGATACAAGGGCCACCGCTGGCAGACAACGGACTGAACGTGTTCTAACGTAGATACACCTCGGACAATCCTGTTCGAAGCCGGCTTGAGAAACGCTTTTAATACTATCCCATTCAATACACCCAGCCAGATACTGTCAGTGATTCAATAGCCGAGCTCATGCCAAGCTCGGATCGAACATCAAGAAGTCGTACAATACACCGGACATCGAACATTTCATGAATTCAACCAATGAGATTAATGTATTAAGTACTAGTACTTTCGATTGATGTACTTAGATTTGATGAAAAAAAAATCTAAAGTGTCAGTTCCATGTATGTGGGAAGCCCCCTTTAAGCTTTTAATATTTTTATTATTGTACAAAAATCGTAAAACGGTTCATAGAATACATCTACTTACAAAGTTTCAACTGTGTAGTCTTAATAGTTTCGAAATAAAGTGGCTGTGATATACGGACGGACGGATAGACAGACAGACAGACATGACCAGTCTATAAGGGTACCGTTTTTTGTCATTCGGCTACGGAACTCTAAAATTACGCTTACGTAGTAACTATTATATCTGTGCTTACGCGGTTAGTTCAATGTTGAATTGTAGAGGAACACTATCGTTATTATGATCCATGGACAATAACGCATAGCTCAAATTATTTCTTTAGAGCACCCGCTCTATACGTATAATATAGCTCAATGAATTCAACGCATACTTTCTGATACGAGCTTTTGCAGATACGTTCTATACATTTCTATTTACTTTTAAGTTACATTCGCGGCTGCTGACAGGTTGTAAACCCGTGAAATATTATACTTTTACGACCTACATAAAAAATAATGTTAAATAATATACTTCTAAAATCCAACTCCTCAAATGGAAAATCTGTGTCAGAATAAAACATGTCAGATGTTTACAGCTGTTTTATTTTTTAACCCCAGCTCAAATATCTGAAATATATCAACTTAATACCTGCACTTCAGTGCTTGACGATCGGCATCGGCTATTATTTCAATCGAATTAAATTCGTATACGCAAAGGCGCCGCGTACAATAAATTGGCAATTATATCCAATTTTTTGTGCAATTCATACCCGCCGGGTTGTGTTTATGGCAACGCTTAGTTGAGTGGAATGATTGTGTAAAACTGTTGGACTGGGTCCAACGGCCGCGGCCCGCTCAGGAACAAACGCCACAAATAAAGTCAAATAAGTGAACCAAGTAGAATAGCAGTCCAGTGCCGGTTTCACTTCAACCATCCAACTTATTGGTTTGCCGATAACTTCGTTTGTTGCGGTTTTAATACGCGGTATTTGCTATCTAATCATCGAACCGGTCGGCTAGATTAAATCGGTATTCGTTTAACTCTAACGATTCCAACGTACTTGCAATCGTAAATTCAATTTAATGTGACCGTAGCTATCAGCGCTTGTTTGTATTTTAGGGAATCAGCTTCAATTTTATGGGTTTAAGCGACAGATTAATTCCATGTGAGTTATAAAATGGTCTCACTAAAGTCGAGAAACGAGTTAACTTTAGATTGCGTCAGTCATACTGTCGCAGGCTATTTCTGCCTGTTGTTCTCAGAATTATGTGTGTATGTGACACAATGTCCATTCAGCTGCATTAACGTTCTAAGATCTCGTTACTTCGCGATAATCGGGGTCTCATACACGAGCAACAATGGCTCGGTTGAGGAAAGTCGACAAATATTATGGGTAAGCCTCTCTTGTTATGATTCTTATCCCCAAAGGTGCCGCGTAAATAGACTCTATTTTTGCGAGGGACAAATTTAGGATCGTATCAACAGATATTTATTATATTATCTCTTGTTTACATTAGAACCCTCTAGGTTTTCGTACGAAGGTGGAGCGCTGTGGATTTTGTTTCGTAATTGGACCTAGATCAATGATAATTTTCTCGTTAGCTCATCAATGTCAGAAGTCACATTTCAGTCACCTCGTTATGAGAATTGACATGAATTGCCACAGCAATCTAGCTTCAACTTTAATAATTGCCATCAATTGTCTCGATCGTTAAAGACATCATCAACCGTGTCACGAGTTTGTTCGAAAGTCAACGATCTTTGGAATCAACTCATTCCAGAGACATGAAATATATCTGTGCCACTATTATCTATAAGTATTGTAATTAGTTTAGGTAAAGTTGGTTAGTGAAACGATTAAATACGGTTTACACACAAATTATCTTCAAACTAGGTTCTGGTAGAGGCTACTGGAAGATTTAATTGCCTCTCAAAAATAATTTATAACTCGAGAATAAACCTAAGTGAATATTGTGTATTTTTTCATTCATTTTATTTACATATATATTTTATTTAATTTGCCTATACATTCTAAGAAAGATAGGTGCTAGAAATATGATTGTGCCTGCGGACTATAAAGCAAGACAGAAACATCTTGTTCAAAGCATCATCAAAAATCTCATTTCTTGGTCTAAGATATTTTTTATAATAATATAACGGAAAAAAAACTTGAAATGCAAGCATAACGTTTGAAGCAAGCACTCGTACATACTAAATACTATAATACGTCCATGTTTTCCCAGAACGGCAGAATATTGGGTGTTGCTTCCTCTGGCACCGATCCAGTCGTTTCAATTTTATCCCGCGAGACTCTGTAAACATCCCTAAATGATAAACGCATAATTTAACGCCCCGGGGAAACTGGAAAATTGTGCATCCATTTATTTTGTCGATCATACAGCCGTGAAGACGTGGGTTGCCTCGTGCCAAAGTTCAAATTGAAATACGAATACTTTAGAGTCTGTTTCTGTTTTAAACCGAGTAAACTTAATTAAACCGCAGTTAGCGTCGTTTTATATCGCTAGGAATGGATTATTAACGCTCTTCGGAATCGTGAAGACTTGATTACAGACGCAATAAAACGAGATAGCGGTTATACAGCTTGTGTTTATGAAGTTTTTAAGAAGCAGTTAAAAAGTATATTAATCTGAGAGTGTAAAATATTTAAGATCATTATGGAGTTCTTGAGAGTCGTAAATATTGTTGCGCCTTTAATTATGAAGGATTGGTTACTTTTGTGTTTTTTTTAGCGAAAACGCTTTTTGTATATAACTGTGAGTTAAGGCTATAATAATTGTATTGTTCAATAATGTTAATGTGTGCATAGTTTTTAGAAAAACAACATTGATACTTGGAAGGAGTATGCAAGTTAATTTGATACTCGGGGTAAAGTTTTACAAAACATGTTATGACTTCAACCAATATTATAATAATATTAGTACTTAGGTTGGTACTGATCGTCTTCCACATCATATAACCCTAAAACCTCTTCACAGCAGATCTACTTATAAACCCAAAATTTGTCAGTTATACGAAACTTGGAAGGTGTAGTAAGGTCGTACGATATAGAATCAATTCCGACAAAATAATGACGATAGAGTGTGCGGGAGCGTTGTGGGCAGCGGTCGCCGATACCATCGAAGCCTTCGTCGCCGGACAACATAAATCTGGCTTCGATACATTTTGGTAAGAAGCCAAGTTCACTGCATCGCCAACCCGCGCACTCGACCTGTGTTAAATATCTTGTTTTTATTTTAGGTAGATACACTGAAATAATTTTGTTTATTTTTAAGCAGTTGAGTTTTTTGGCAGCTGTAAATGTTTGTAAGTCTGCACTGGCTGGCCACATACTGCGTTAGCAAAAGGCTATCATAGATCTCTAGCGGTGGCTTAGATACTCGGACAATAAATTAATTACGGACCAGGATTTTGAAACAGATATAACTACCTACACCTTTGATAAGACAAAAGTCAAAATAAAAGGTTTGGACGCACATTGACCAATACGCATTATGACATATGATGGTTACCATCATAAATACGTAAAATGACCAATCGCTAAATGACCAACACGTGAAATGACCAATACGCTAAATGACTAGTCCGTAAGATGACCAATACGTTAAATGACCTACACGTAAAATTGTATGTGATACGACCTTCCACTATGTAAATAATATGTAAGTATGCAATCTATAGTTGCATTCGACGTCTTCTGTCGGAGTAAAGTAAAAACAAATATATACAATTTTTTATATCTTATTAATTATCTACATAATATTTCTAAAAATAATACTATTTTTTATATAATTTCATAGGCTAGTGTTTGACCACTATCTTGCCTTTTTATTAGCTTTTTATTAGCTTCACCTGTATGTTTGTAACCGACTTCTTTGGGCGCGATTTTGACCCACTTTAAACGGCCAGATTTCGTTCAAACTTTGTAGATTTATCGAAGACCGATGACAATACACTAATTTGATAAAAAATTATCCCATTTTTCAACTAAAGAGTAGAAAATAAATAATAGTTTTAAAAAACAAAAAAACACGCTTTTTATAGAAAACTGAACTAAAAAATAGAAAATAAAATTTAATAAATTTAAATTAAGAATAGTGTTAAAAATTTCAATAAATATAAATTAATGATAGTGTGAATAAAAAAAAAATATTAAAAAAAAATCGTGAGGTGCATGGTGTCAATAGTTATAATATATAATAGTTATATTTTATTGACAGATATGAGTAGAGTGATTATCATTTTGATAATATCTTAAAAGCACCCCACGCTTTTTTTTAATATTTTTTTTTATTCACACTATTATTAATTTATATTTATTGAAATGTTTAACACTATTCTTAATTTAAATTTATAAAAAAATATTTTCTATTTTTTAGTTCAGTTTTCTATAAATAGCGTGTTTTTTAGTTTTTTTTAAACTATTATTTATTTATAGTGTTATTTTTGACGACCGTCAATAGCTATAGGCAGTAATCCACCGGTTAATGTATGCACATTATTATTTATAGAGTCAATAACGAGTAGAGTTATTTTTAGGAGCAAATTTCACGCTGCAATACTTTCTAAAATTTAGGTAGAAATGCAGCGTGAAATTCATCTTATACAATGTATAATGTCTTGCATAATATAGAACCTGCTAATGCCAGGAAATTGTACTTTATTTGACGTGACAAAATCCTGGATCAAAAAAAAAAACTCGGTAATATCATAAATTTTCCGTTAATTTTTTCACGTATCGAATACGAAACGGATGCGGATAAGATACGGGCAAACGCCCTCATTAGTAGATCGAATAATAAGCAATGATCTTTATAAACTGAGGCTAATAATAGCGCGTATGGTTTAAAGGTACCCTTATTTATATGGGTTTATACTATACCTACTAAGTATAACACTTTGAAACACTTATTTGAGTTGTGTTGAGTCCGGTGACCGGTGTACCATGACCATAAAAGATTTCGTGGAACAATACAAAGTAACGGTGCAATCGCTCTGGAATTCGCTGTGTGAGCTTATGACTCAACTGTTTATTCGATATAACAAATTTGATGATAATGTACATAAATGTTGTGTAGCAAAACATTGTATCAATACGGCGCACTCGTTATTTACCTTCAAATATTACGAAGGTACAGATTATAAGGACGTGTTTACATTAGGCCTATAGTTGGTGACTTATTTTCCTATATTTCATATATCTGTCAGCTTATAGCTATGTTGGGTAACGGAGAGCAGTCAACTACTGAAGATGACCCGCCGGCATTGAAAGCTCTCAGGAAAGCTTTGAATAGTTATATTTTTGTTACATATTACAATACAAGCTTTTCAGAATATCCACTCTGGCAAATTAAATGAAATTCTATAGGGCTAACTACCCAAACAATTTTTTTTTCAAATGACTTTTTTTAATTTGTTTATATTTAATAATTGTATAATGCGTAAACGTGACCTAATATGAACGTAGCCAGAGCTTCGCTGCAACTTGCTCCGTAAATCATAGAGAGTATTATCTCGGTTGATCGCATCTCGCCTTGTTTGAACTCTGTTGCCAAACAATTGTCTAATCATTATCCTTATTAGGGGGGTGTATATCTTTACTAACAGCACGATCTTTTTGGTCATGCACGACCATGACTGGTCGCAGTCACCTTAATCATAAACTCGTTAAAGTTTGTTTTATCTATGAGCTTTATTTATAGTTAGCATAAAAATCTCTAGATACATAAAAATGTGTGGCTTTTGAGTCTTTTTATTTTTAAGATTTACGTATATGTCACTAGACTATACATACATGGCATTTGTAATTATCTGCCAGCATAACTTATTATAATCATAAATAGGAAATAATGCAATGTACGTTTCTTACTTACAATTATTAATGGTTGTAAGAACCGGTGTAACCTACGCAAGTAAAACAACAGGCAGGTCACCTATAATTATAGAGGGAAAAGAACTGTTCCAAAGTATTCTGGTAGGTGTACTTTAAAAATGGAAGGTCTTCTTTGATATAACTAGTCTAGCCTATCGGACATCATTATAATCATCAGCCACAAGTAAACGTTTCAGGGTTCGATTCTCAGGAGAGACAAAATGTTTATGGGAGACAGTCTTAGAGCAATTTAACCAACTGAACAGAATATAATTCTATGACGGCAATAGCTTGCTCAGTCAACTAGCATTTATGGTAAAGTGCATGTTTGTGCTATATGCTATATTATGTGTGATTGTGTATCAATGCCTTTCGTGACATAAGACATTCTAATACCTACACGTTTACATCTTGTTTGACATAGTTTAACGAATCAGAACGGCAACAAAAAGTTAAATTTAATTTAACAAGTTAAAAACTAATTTTAAACGATTTCAGTAGAATATCTTCAAGTATCGGAGATCATAGGACGCTATAATTCAAAAGTTTACTATAAAATACTAAAGTCTTCACCTCATTAATAATTCATTTCTCCTTCTACTAAAATAGATAATCTTTATCTCAACTCCAACAACCCGTCACGAGTCACAAGTTATCTCAAAGGAAGCGTACCCGTGGTACATTGAACGTGTAAAATCGTCTATAAATTACTTCACGCTTAGAGAAATGCTTAATGTTCCAATTACAAGGATTTCAAGGATTTGGGAAGCCTATTCTTGAAGTAAAAGCTGTGTCTAAATGTTCCCTAGAAAGATGTACCGGTTTAGAAATTATGTAAATATGAAATATTTTCACAAGCTTTAATTTATTTTCACTTGCCTGTCCTGGTGTGTGTTTTGACAGGACACGCACGACGCTCGCCTGATGGTAAGCGATGACGTATACCTATTACAAATACAGTGACATGCAAAATTCTGGACTGCCAGCATTTTGCATGTCACTCCACTGCGCCTATTACCTTGAGACATAAAGCTGTTAAGTCTCACATGCCCTGTAATTGTCTATCGGTTATCAAATTCTTTAAGTTAAATTTAACCCACATCCCGGTTCAATTGAACTAAAATCTTGCATTCAATTGTATGGTATCATCGAGCTGGTATGATGATGGAGACGGAAGGTGGCCGTAGGAACTCCTAAACTATAAACGATAAGCGCATCGTATTTAGGCTAAAAGCATGTTTTTATTAAATTTTTTAAAATATTAGATGTAAATTTAGTATTAGATTTATAGGTTCCACATTATTAGTTTAGCAGCGTAGAACCGGACGCCCTCAAGCTATGTGGAGCAACATGTGCGGCTGGATAAAAGTCGTGCTTTGTGGCGCGCTTTAGGCCAATATTGAAAACTAAACCTATTCAGATTAATTACAAAAAATAGTACAGATTAGTGTATCTACTAGTCAGGACCAGGACCTAGTCCAATGTTTGGTCAATACCATACGTGGTATTATTTAGTGTCTTTTCTATGCCATCGGTCAATACAACACAACCGCCAGAAAGAATAATAAAATAATTGTAAGCCGAATCATCAGAAGTAACAGGTAAACATAGGTGCATAAAAGCCTGTTATAATCATGAACATTCGTTTAACTTGGCCTTAGTCATGTCGAAAATACAGTTTAAACCGGTGTATGATTAACGATTTGGTTTATTCATTTGTCTTTGTTTGTTTTATCAAAAAACAATAAAAAATAAGCTGTTCCCAGCTGACGACGGAAGTGGACGCACGCGGTGATTAACGACCAACCTCAGCCCGGCTTGAAACGAACCCTATTACTTAACTGTTACTTATCTAGTTACTACTATTTTAATCTGTGTTGGAGTATACTATAATAATTTAAGATCGTTTAAAAAACTAAAAGAACCGACTTCAAACGTCGCGCTAGTCAAGTAGCCAGTAGCCAGTTTCATGTCATCGTGGTATACAAATGCAACGATAATTTTTGTATATTAAAAACCCGCTCGACCGATTTCGTTAAAATTTTAATGGGACCACCTGACAAGAGTACCCTTTGAAATAAAAAAAGAATTTTCCAAATCGGCATCTTCGAATAATCGATGAATATACATTAAAAAAAAGATTCCGACGAATTGAGAACCTCCTCCTTTTTTGTGAAGTTGATAAAAAAAACCATTTAATTTAAGCGCCGTATATGCGCTTTAATAGTACCTACGAGTATACTAGGAACCCACCCCGGCTCCGCACGAGTGAAATTTATATCATACGTATATTGGACGGCCCGTTGGCGTAAAGGAACAAGGAAGTACTCTTGACTTTTTCTTCTTGGTCGCTGGTTCTAATCCTTGCTATATACCAATAGATTTTTTAAGTCAAGAACAGCTGTCGCCGAACACACTAGTGTATATTGTGAATTATTTTCCAAACTCAGACACTAGACAGTGGCCTCACACTCCACCATGCGTAATGTATGATACCTACATTCTTTTAATATAAGATGGTGAGCATGGTGGTAAGAGTTGATGTAGTCGAGGATGGTGTAAAAACGACAGGCCTAGGATTAAATCTTAAAGGATTGTGCTGCCGGAACACCGTAGTAAGGTTATGGCGGCAGATTTTTTCCTTGATGGTGGTAAGCAGTTTTATGGTAGCAAGTCAAGTTAAAAATTAATATAATGCTCTTCCCACCTGTTGATGACACATGCTTGCCCAAAACATGTATCCTGCCATCTTACTAAGGCGGGGATTTCCTAATAATGTTTGCCTTTACTGGAGGGCTACTTTGAATAAGCATATAACTGTTTACGTTTTCTGGAAGTACTTGTCGCTTCTTCTCATAATATGTCCATACCAGGCTAGCCTATTGCTTGTTAACTTTTCTGTCACTGGTGCCACTTTCAGGTTTCCCCTCACATACTCATTCCAAATTACATTATAATAGTTAATTGTATTTATGGCGTAGTACATTATATTAGTTAATAAAACAAACAAAGACAAATGAATAACTGAAATCGTTACTCATCTGCCGGTTTAACTGTATTTTCATTTTGCCACTACATCATGCATCTCGTGTGTTTCCGATTTTAAGAAAACATTACTTGCTACCAACGCTACTTGATTTATTATCCTTTTATCTTAAAATTCAGTTTGAGTAAAGCTTTATTTTTGGTATTTTAGTATTGTGTGATATGTGCCTTTTATTAAATTATATCGTAACTGGCTGCGACCGCAACGTGTTTAATATGTTATGTGTTAATCCAGGTTATATACTATTTGTACGTCAAAATTCATCCAAATCCGTTCAGCCAAATGGTCGGCTTTGACGCCAGAGGTACCGAGTTCAATCCCCGCTGTGCACCAATGGATTTTTCCATCGAAAAATTAATGTGCGCTTTTCACAGTGGCTCTCCGGTGAAGGAACCCTTCAACCCCCGCACGATAGTAGGACACTATCTAGTGTCCGCCTGGCCAGCTATCATCCTCAACTACCACCCCTTACAAAATCTGTTGCCAAACATCTAATGTGTTCCGACAGCTATCCTTGAGAGCCAGTTCCCATTCTAGGTATAGCGTGCTACCATCCTCGACCACATCATCACTTCCCAACAGCTGAGATAGTGGTCAAACGCAAGCCTATAATATGATATAAAAAAGCCGTATTTGCGTGAAAGACTAACAAACATACATATATCCATCCATCCATACAGTACTATTATTCTGTGTCTATACTCAGCAACCTTAATATAAATATCTAAATAGACAAGGAGAGTAGGTTGCACAGCTCTTCTTAAAAAATATTGTCTAAATGTATTGCGGTTGGTTCATTAACCATGTCGAAGTAGTTGTCAGTTTAGGGATCAAACTGCAAAGTTAAGTTTGTCCTTTGACCTAGCTTGACAAGTTTTCGGAAGCCTCGGTGTGCGAGTCCAAATTTAAAAATAAACTTAAAATAAATTATTATTATAAGTTTCTTATTATAAATATAAAAACTACATGAATACATACTAATAACGATTTTAATGTGATTAACATAGTGTTAAAACAAAGTCGAAAGAGAATTTAATTACGACATAGTCCATTATCATTTGCAATATTTCACAGCACCATGCACCGGTGAATCCGGGCTAAAAGCTCAAAGCACAGCTGATAAGCTCTCAAAATTACAATTACTGGCAAACGTACACAGAGGCAAACTCTATTAACATCAAAAGGCATTGCTATACTAGACACATAGCTTTCTTATAGATGGCGTATGCAAAACAAGGTAAGTACCAATTTACACATTTAAGATGATTTTGAAGAACTGCCACTCACGAGTTTAAATGTTTTAAAGTTCGAACTTAGATCAGTAATTGTTCGAATCTGCGCTGGTAATCAGTGAATACTAGTCACTGTGAGGATGCCGATTGTCATGTCGAAATTACATTAAACATTTAATAATTCTGCTTCCTACTAATATCCTTAGTGCGAAATGATAGATAAAGAGATCAAATTTTAAAATGTATTTTTTATGATAAAAGGTAACAGGACAAGCACGACGCTCGCCTGATGGTAAGCGATGCCGTCTGATGTATGATGACGTAATTAAGATGACGAAGCAAGCGAATCTGGTTCTAACATCGTGGTAAATATCGCTTGCGCGATGCAGGATCTCATACATTTAGGCAACCAACCTCCTCTAGCACCATCTAGATGTTTTTATATCAAGTTAGTTAAGTAGGTGAGTAAATATGGACGGTTGAATTAATGAATAAATGATAACTCTTTATTATACACAATATATAAATAATAAAAATCATAAAATAGTACAATGGGCGGTCTTATCGCTTAAAGCGATCTCTACCAGACAACCTTTGGATGGAGTGGAGAGTACGAACATATCAAGAGCTGAGTGAACATTTGAGTTTTGATTCCTTAAAAACACTAAGTTTAACTTATTAAAAATACCACATTAAACAAATATTTAAGTTATGAAACAAAACATCTAACTACATTATACATGTGACACTTACGAGTATATACATCAAAATACTTACCATATTTAACGGATTACAATTAAATTTGGCATAGGTACTGATACTTTTTAACCTGGATTGACACATAAGATACTTTTGAACGCAGGAAAAGCTGCGGGGTGCAGCTAGTTTAATTATAACTAACTTGCGTTGTCAGAGACTAACTTTGCAAACTACTGTTTAACTAACCGTTCACAATAATATGTGGTACGTTTTCATTGCTCTGCATGCGGTAAGTATCATGCCATGCGATATTTATCAGTAGGTAGTCTATCCTACAACGTTTCAAACCGAAGCAAAGGCTGGATGGCGGAAATTTAAGTGTAGCTTTGACAGACATACGTCGAGGTTCGACGAATTTATGAGTTCCTCACACTTTATCTGCAGAATCCTATTTCAAAGGAGCATGTTTTTCTGAAGTGTTTGACGGTATGAGGCGGCAAATCCCTAATCTAACCTTCCTATATATATTTTTTTTACTTGTGACAAAATAGTATAGAAGTTACATTTGTCTGTTGGTTGAATATCCTTCATAATACCCATAGTCTGAAAGTTTTATTGTTTGTTAATCATTGTCGTATTGAGATAACATTTTACGTTATGAATGTGTTAAGGCATTCATTATTCTGTGGTTAAGGTAAAAAATAGTACCTAGCAAGATCTTAACTAAAAGAAGCCTATGAACACATTTTGGAGATGATTGCCCCTTCATTTATTATTTGCAAAAGTATAAATAAATAAGTGCTACAGTATAAGAAGAGGTAAAACAAATGAAAAAAACTCGCACAGTTACTCTTCCCATAGACGTTTCAAACCCATTGACTTTATAATATATGTATATACTGATGAGTTTTCACTTCAAACATTTCTTAAAAAACGTACTAGTACATTTTTGTAGTAAAAACTTCTTTAGTTACGTTTGCCACTTATGGGGTGGGGAAAAAGCAATGAACTTGCGTGACCGTCTCGCTCAGGTACTACAAAAGTTCACTTCTATTCTACGTGCGTTTGCGAATCTGAGTAGAGTCACATACATCGGTGTGTTTTAGAATACATAGGTTAGTGCCTCGTACATGACATATTATTATTTTCATCGCGTTTTCCATCTTCGTATAACGGAGCTATTTCAAAGATCCTTCAGATAAATTTAAAATTGAGTATGTTTTTTTGACTCTAAGGGGTTATTGATTCGGTGCAAACAAACTCATATTGCGACGAGACGTTTTGATTATTCGTATATTAAAAGATGTATCGTTAATCATGCATAAAATATCGTACGATGTTTAAACTAATCAAATTTTATTTTAGCACTAAGTACATAACTTTCTATATTTATAATTTTTTTAGACCGAAAAAAGTGAGGATGGACTCTGTGATAGATAATATCGTTTAAAAACTAAAAAACAACCGACTTCAATGCCGCGCTATTCATTTTCAGTACCAATTTTGAGATGTTTATCTCAATATCTCTGGAGATACTTATCATACCTCGATAAAATTACCATGGTACCACACTTGGGATATTTCCTTTTGAACAAAAAAAGAATAATCGAAATAGGTTCATAAACGACGAAGTTATCCGCGAACAAACATAAAAAAAAAAAAAAAAAATATACGGTCGAATTGAGAAACCTCCTCCTTTTTTTGAAGTCGGTTAAAAATATGTATGTAAAAGGAGTGGAGACGGCAATGACTGCGGATAGACCCAAATGGAAGAGAATGACATGTTGCACCGACCCCACTTTTTAAGTGGGATAAGGAAGATGATAAGTTTTGTTTATAACAAAGGCGTGTCTCTATTAAACAGTCAGAAACACTGTGAGACCTCATAATATCGTTTTTAAATAAAGGTATTCTTGTAATAACTTATTGCGGAACTAAAAATGAGAAAAATATTTCAAATCCTATCATCACCGCTGGTTTAAAAGTATAAGCCTAAATGAAATCTACCAGTCTCTGCAGCCTTTGCCCAAATTGATCCCACTATAGCTGACTATAGAAAAGCGATCAGCTAGCGTTCCTCTCGTCCCGTCTCACACCCGTTACCAAATTAATGTGTCAGGATCGTCAGTGTATTCTGTCAGGGGATGTTGAAAAATGACACTACGTTGACGTTTTATTGCACTACTACTCGAACCATGTGAGAAAACGCACACATGCTTTACGAAGATTTTACGATAAATGCGGGTGGGTATTTCAGATGTATTTCAGATATATAAGTCGTCATTTTAATCTTGGGATATATTTTAGTTTTTTAATTTAGGACAGTAAAGGTCAGTTTTTGTTGACACAAAAGGAGCTGGAGTTCTGGTGATGTTCTCATGTAAATTTTTTGCTATTTTTTTTATTCATTCAATGCTTGACTATCAGCGTCAAGCGTTTGACCACTATCTCACCTGATGTTAAGTGAATATGTGGTCGATGTAGCACGTTTGCCTACAAGATACCTACTCACTCGTGACTTGAAGACCTCCACATGGTACCTTTCCGAAAACACAGACTCAGACGAGAAGTTCCCTGGTGGATATGGTACTACTACGGAGAGAGGGAGAGGTAAACTCTAGTCGTGCGTCGGAGTTGACATACACCTTTTTATATTATACTAGCTGGCCCGGCGAACTTCGTACCACCTAACAGACTATGAATGTCGTGTTATCTTTTTTTTAGGCTTTTATGAACGTAATACAATGAATACAAAAGAGATATTAAGTTTATTAATGTTTTATGGCAATACATATATAGAATAAAAATTGGTAAAAATGGTTTTTGGAAATATAAACTTTTTAAGTTGCTTGTAAGCATACATTTCTGAACATACGCATATTTGACAATCAATAAATAAGTCATACAATTATGTTATATTATTATTATGTGTTGTGTTATATTATTATTATTATGTCATACAATTATGTTTATTATTATGTTTCTTTGAAGTGTCACACACTTTATATTTTTGTAAATTGTTAAACACAATCCAAAATTTCATCGTACCGACGGGACTCGAACCCGCACCCCCCGGATTACACGTCCAGGTGCTCTGCCAATTAAGCCACGGTTCAATCCATCGATACATAATCGTTCGATAAAATTTATTAACATTTTAAAAATCTATGACTTGAATTCACAAAAACTTGAAGAATTTTAACTTGACTTACTACTTGACACGGACTAAATACACTAATCGTGTGGAGCCATGATTATATAAAAAAAATGCAGTAATCTGAATATTTTAATGCTATCCACACATGGGAAGAATTTTTATACTTGGCACTGGCTAAATACACTAATCGTGTGGAGCCATAATTATACAAAAAAAAAATACGGCGGGATAAACAATTGAACATCAAATAATTGGCAGTTTTTAGGAACATTTTGGCAAAATATGTTTTCTTATATATTTTTTTCTGGTCAATTATTCATTGTTTTTAATACTTATTATCCTATTCCTGACAAAGACAATTCCAAAAATACAAAATCATAAAAATTGGTCCATCCGTTCTTGAGTTATAAGTGTAGTAACTAACACGACTTTCTTTTATATATATAGATTTTAAAATTATATTATAGAGAAGCAAAAAGGGAAGTTCAAAAGTGTGCGTAGTTCGTGTGTGAAGTGTCATAAAGGCATATTTTATTACACGTAAAGTAGGTAAATAGGTACGTACATAAATAGTTACTTAGCAAACTCTTACTTTCCAAGGCATAAATCTCTGCTATTAGCAAATCTGACCGTCTTCGTAATTCCCAAGAAACTGAAACATTCAAGAAGTTAATATTGAAAATCTTAGCTTTTACCGCATTGTCTATACAGATGGGTCAGTATAGTAGTCAGGTTACTGTCTTTTAAACTGTCTTTCTTTACTTATTGATAGATAGATGTAAACACTTTATTGAACACCATAAAACTAAAAATCATACATTACAATTTATAGTGAAAGTGCAAAATAGACAGTCCTATTTCTTAAAGCGGTTTCTTTCAGACAACCTGTATATGGAGATAAATGTAACATGATTTGATGTAACATGGGGTTAATGGTGTATAAGCAAAGCAGTTTATTTTAAACAAACATAAAAGCAAGGTAATATTCTATTGCATCTATACAGAAAAGAAGAATAATAGCATTTACAGTATTATTAATCAGAAGATGGTGAACACGGGAGGCCTCGAATAGTCTGGCTCACAAGGGCTGTGGTACTATCGTAATAACGTGAGATAATGGTGACAGATTTTCTCCTTGAAAAACTTTATTGAACACCTCTTAAATAGACAAAACGGTTGCTCAGAAAAAAAAATGTCTTATAGTTACTGTCATATCCAACTTCATAAATCAGCCTGTTTAACCTAGTAATAATATCTGATGATTAATGTGGCATTATTCGGCTAACGTGGATACGAGGCTGAGATCGGAATGATTATCGTGTGCTCACGGTTCGTTGATCACAGCACAAAATTAATTTAGGTAAGGGGAGATCAGGCCGACGCGGCAAGCTATCCAGGGCTACCCTATGTGGGTTTTGTGGATATTTCCAGCCGGTGATCGGGCAACTTGTATTCATAGGCCCGTCTAGTGGCTGTCCATCGAACTCGGTTTTGCCGGGATTGATCTGTAAAATTGATTTCCATTCGCTCGTTGGCAGACAAAGGACCGAGGGTGAGCGCGCTTCGACGGGTGCTTCGAGAGCTAGTATAGTGGACTTCTGTGGGCAACATACATAATACATTTTAATTGAGGAATTAACATTTTGTGATGACTGTGATTTGTGATAAGTACGTGCTCGATTTATTTAATGCTTTCTAGGTATGGAATTTTGGCCATAGGCGCAGTGACGCACAAAACTTTGGCAATCCTACCTACATTTTGCGTGCCCAAAGTCTGTCATAAATGGAAGACATGGGGTGAGAATTTTAAAAATGCGATTTAGTTCCTTCTGAACTGTGATCTTTTACTCAGCATTATTTGATTTGTCTACTTTTAATACAGGACTAGTGTTGGGATAGAAGAGTAAAAATAAATGTAAGAAATTTTCGTTCTAGAAAGACGAAACACCAAATTGCTACTGATGGAAACTGTATACAGTTCATTTTATTTTCGATACCCATTTGTCAATGCATGAATCGGACTGTCGATAGTACCGTAGAATTGAGTGCGACGCAATTTTAGAACAATGAGGTGGGAAATTGCTTTCGATCGTAGGTGGTTTCTGAACGGTAAACCGCCCTGCGGCGCCCACTGCCTTCCATTCCCTGGATTTGCACTTCTGTGCTAAATTCTAATCTACTATGTCCAGTGTCTTAGGTATAGTTAGTTCTATTTGCGGTTGCCATTGTTTTGTAATTTCTATATTAGCTTTCTAAAAATAAACAGTGTTGAATTAAACACTGTCTCGTTAATTGACAAATGTACACAATGTCCTTAGATAGTGATATTGTACTTTTTAGTTAAAGGGGATATAATTTTTCAATTTTCAATTTCAATTAAAATTCAAAGAGTTTTATTCGTTGTGATAAAATAATAGAGAGACATGTATACGTCATAACGTTATTTCAATGTATTGGGTAAACAGTAGCCCCGTTAGTTTCGGTACTGACGCTTTGTCATCTAAAATCACTAATAAAGACTACTGGGAAGCTTCATCTCGTTCTATAAACTAATTATCTATTTAACACATTCTCTGCCGCGTAGGTCATCGGCGACCTCACCTCGACTGGATTAAGGCGCCGCGTAGGGCATCGGTGACCTCAAGGCAGACCTGAATTTGAAACTACTTTGTGAGCCGTAGGCCACGTTTACCAAATATTAAATATCTACGGAACCCCATTGCTGGTCAAACCCTATCTTGTATCATATACATATATAAAGTTCATATTTTGACCTAACGCTTATTATTCCATCAAAAAGTTTTTTTGTAATTTTTGTCATTTATACTACCGGCAGATAACGTGTTAATTATCTATCAATAATCTAATACATTTTTGGCGGGAACGTGGAAAAGTGTGTGTGATCTCATTGTATATTTTCCTAAAACTTGTGTTCTTCCACGAGTTAATATGTAATAAATGTGGATTATTAACCATTACATGCCGGTGAATGTGTGCGAGTGCGAGGAAACAGCACAATGTTGAAAACCATGCTATTTGTGCTCACACCAAAATTCCACTGAAGTTCTCTCGGAACAATGAAGTTCTTCAGTAAACGTCACATCTTTACTGAAGGTATGACTAGACTTTTACTTGACAACTGACCTAAAATGACTTTGGCACATCTCTACGACTGAAAGTAATGAAAACTTGAAGAATTTAGCCAGTATCGAAATTCTTCAAGACTTTATTGTCGTGTGGAAAATTCGACACTTTAGTGTCGTGTGGAAAATCGTGTGGAGCCATAATAAAACTAAAAAAATAAAAATCTAATATCTATGGATATATTTTCCTATATTGTTAAATCGCCAAAGCTCCCCGTTACCACAAAATAAATAATAACACAAAATAAAATAAATAATTCCGTTACTAATAACGAACTCTAAACAAACTAGATAGGTAATAAATACTCGATCAATACATGTAGCTCTATCGATTTCCGTCTCTTTATTATATTTCATCGATTGATTAGCCAAGTAATATAGCCATTTGATATTTTATTACCGTAATAGCGATAAGCCTACGCTGCAATACCTCTGATTGAAGTTCTGTTAACATTATTGAGTTATTAGTCTACAAACTGTGGGCGTATTTAAATTATAGCTGTGATTCAAAGAGGCTCGTATTCTATCATTAAATTGCTTACTATGGTTTGCCTGTTACTTTGTTTGTAAACGTTTTTTCTCTATGAATACAGGAATAACTATAGAAAACCGTAATTTAAAAAAAAATCTAAACTAATAATTTAAAGAGGAAAGATCTAAACAAATATTATAAGGAGGAAAGATTTAATTTTTTTGTTCGTATGTTTAACTCGAAAATCACTGGACCGATTTCAGAAATTCTTTCACTAATGAAAAGCTACATTATAAGCAAATATCATAAGCTATATTTTATCCCCGTATTATTACGGGAACGGGATATTCACGGGTGAAACTGCGAGACGCTGCTAGTGTTTTATATGTTCAAATATTTAACTAATTGCTCACAATGGATTAATCATAGTGATCTTTTTTAAATCCCAGTTTATAAACAAACATAAAATTTAGTGTTTAAAATAACCAAAACAATATCCATCTTTCCCTAAGTGCTGTTTCACTTGTATGGATTTAGAAAATAGGTAATTACTTTTTTTGTAGCGGTTAAAATGTGATATAATAAAAATTAAATAAATAATTAATTCTTCAATTTACAGAAATACAGGTTGTTACAAATCTAGGTGTATATGTATATGTATTCATACGAAGTGATGTGTCTACATTTCGTATGAATAGATAGGTACATCTTATAATCTCATACCGTAATTTGTAACAAGCTTTATTGTTTTAACACAATCGCGTTTGTTTGGGTTTTTGTTTATATATTGCTTGGCGTGCTTTTGCCTTGAAATATTTTGAATGTTTGTTTCATTCTCGGCTTGTCCTGATTTAATCACGGTTTTGTTCTCTTCTATATATTAACAATTTTTTAATGATATATCATTACCTACATAGTGAATAATAATAATAACTCTGGTTGCAGTTAGAAACAAAGAACTGAAGATCGAGTTCAGTGGTTGTGGTATAGGAGAGGTTTATGTCCAGCTGTGGACCATTACTGACTGTTACTATTGATTGTGATGATGCAATTTGTGGTTATATTGTAGAACTTCTGCTAGTTTGTCTGGAGAGAAAAGTATTTTCTATTTGAAAAGCATAGTAGCCAGTAATATTTGTGACTAAACAAGAATGTTGCGTGCTGCAATACAATACCTGTTCTAAGAATACTTCATCGCTTACTATCAAGAAAGCATCTTGCTTGTCATATCTCAATAAAACATAACATTGATAGTCATTTTATCTACGACGTTTAAGTGCCTCGATAATGTTGCAGCGTTGTGAGGTAAAAGATTTAATATCCCAAAGAACCTACTTGTGCACATATTGTGATAAAGATTAAATAACAAACAAAAACAAAAAAAATACACGTATTGTGGATATTTCATTAATCATCATCATCATCAGCCTATACGAGTCTAATTCTGGACATAGGCCTATTCAATTGCACGTCAGTGTAAATTGTAAAACCTTCCTTCGGACAGAGTCGGTTAAAAAGTAAACTTTTTACATCGAACCTTGCAATAAAACCAAGAAACTGCAAAGTGTCTTGTACCACCAGACACTTGCAAATGTTTTACTGCGCAATTTAACTGTTCTATTTTGTTTCTCGAGTCTAAAGTTTCTCTGTGAATCGTAAACTATGGATGGTCAATTTATGGACACGATGCTGTAAGGCTGTTACCCATTCCGGGCAGATTTACGATACAAGCTCCTCACGAGTCCGGCTGTCCGCGACTAATAAACAACTCTAGACGTTCCTTTCAATGTGACAATCTATAATCTGGATTCAACGGCTACAGAAAGAGAGAAGTTTAATGTTTAAGAATGTTTAAGAATCCTGTGAAAGATAATAATATCATAGACTAGCAATACTAGCTGAATCGCCCGCGTCATTAAATACTCTATGTTTATTCTACCTTTTTAGCTATTCATACATATACATATATATTACATGTGCTATACACGGACACACCGCAGCGTTCTGCGTGCACGATCTAGGCAGCGATCAGATAGCGCAGTAGTATTTGTACCGACTTGTTCACACTAAACGCGATAAAAAAACAATTGAAAAGTACTGACATCGCGCCCGCAGATCGCAGGACGCCGTGGTGTGGCCATACCTGTAAAGTTCGTATATCGATTAAAAGACACTGAAATCCGATCGCATTGTTCCAAAAATGTAATATAGGCCACGTCAATGACGAATTTAGATATGCTCATTTCTAAATTTAGCGAAGTTGTCACTGAAAACGTATCCACGGAATCGGTGCCGGCGCCTAACCCCACATTTAGTAAAACGAAACAAATGCTTCAGAGTTATGTATATTTCATAACCTTAAACGGGCCCTCGGGGCAACAATTCCGAGGCGATGACGACGCCACCCATTAAGAATACATTAGTTCGTTAGGGCTTTACACTAAAATTCATTAAAGACCATCGTCGTCTCATCCCCACAAAACATTGTCCTTTATTTTATCACCGCATTCATGGCGCTAAAGTGTCTGTGTATTTTTTATGCTAGTAGATTAGATTATGGCCAATATTATACTTGATGCAGACTGCATCGTCAACAAGTCAATTGCATAAAAAATACACAGACACTGTAGCGCCATGAATGCGGCGATAAAAATAAAGAACAATGTAGAAATCGTGATTTCTTGAAAATGGAAAACAGCTGTAAGGCGCTGCACACTAATTTTCCAGAGTGTTAAGTCTGATGTCTTTTATTTATTTGCCTGTTACTAATATTATTAAAATAAGTCCAATCTAAACGTGCCACTATCTTTCAAACTATGCTGACCTATCTTTCAAAAATACTTCTGCGGTAGTCTTAACAGTCTCAATCAACGTTAAAATAGCCTTTTAATTTGCATAGATTCTACCAAAATTATTCCGACTGATCCTGATTTAATTACGAACAATAAAAGCCGAGACTGGTGCAAAAACAGTAAACGGCAAGAGTGAGATCTTTCGTGAATTCCAAACAGGGTTGAAATTATTTCCGCGAGCCCGAATCAATCAGGCCTACGCGCTAGGTACGCCTCGAGCCCTCATTGCTATGCAAGGGATCCCTTTATTACTTAGCATTCAATTCGCAATCTCTCTGTTTCCTTTAGAAGGTTTGCTAATGAAAATTTCTATCTAGATACATTTGATCTGATAGTAATTGCACGCGAATGTAAGCTATTTTAAATGTTGAATCTTATAACACTATCTGCATCACTATCAACATTGCCTTGTATCCACCCACTAGTGCCACAGAATAAATAATAGTACAAAAACTACTGCGTGAGTATGAGACGGTGCATTTCTATTTATTCTATCATTCCATATAACTATGCTCATTATCCGATATTTGCTTTCCTCCTAAGGATCAGTCGGACAATTACGTTTACACTTCACGACTTGAATTCAACGCCAACGTCAAAAAGCTCTACCAACATCAAAATGAATCGTTCACCATTTATGGTTGGATTTGTAGAGCCACATACAGCCACGTATATTCCCTGCTTGCTTCCAGGATACAGTGATATGCCGGCGGTAGTTTATATTTGTAGGGATTAACATGAAACGGCGAACAGTGAACGCGGTTCCGACTTAAAGTTTGCTAAACGGTCAGCCTCACTGAAAGCTTCTAAACTCCTCGCTGCATTTAACGCTACCCATTTATGTGCCTCGAAATAATAATGTAGGAATAACAGAACAAAGTTTGTTATTAGTGCTTTTCAGCTTTCGTAAAGAATGTGCAGTTTCATTAGTAAACATAACCTTTAATGCAATAGTGAATAGTGATTTATATGCTCATTATATTTACTCGTAGGACACATTTTACTACTTTAGACGTGACTATCTTTTAAATGATTGACTTTGAGAAAAACATTTTTAAAGATCTATCCATAGACACGTATAGCTTTGAACAATTTTTTTTTGTTTCAGTTCCATGTATGGGATGAACCTTAAACTTTTATATTTTTTTATTTTTGTATAAAAATCGGAAAGCGGTTTACAGAATACAACCACCTACTAAGTTTCAATTCTGTAGTACTAATAGTTTTGGAATAAAATGGCTGTGTCATGACGGACGGACAGACAGAGACAGACAGACAGACATAGCGAATCTATAATGGTTCTGTTTTTTGCCATTCGGCTACGGAACCCTAAAATGTCTGTACAGAGTTTGTAGGTAAACTTATAACGACATCTTTGTGAGCACAAAGAGGTCTTATAAGTTTACCTATGTTTATGATACATGTTTGCCTTCTTAGCTGAAGAAAGGTATATTATAAAGACAAAACATTTTAACATCCAGCTCTGACGCAGCCTTGTCATGTTCGCTTGAGCTGGTATACACTGTAAACATCAGAATACCAAGTCATAACCAACTCTAAACAGAAGCTGTCCGAGCGGTTGTCGAAACTTTCTCGTCCGGTTCCAGTTTCCCTGTCCGAATTTCGAGGTTCTATACACTCAGGAGTGTCAGTATTCCCAGTATTTCCTGAACTCTTGAATTGAGGGCCCGGTGGCGTAATCGGGAGAACGGTCGGTTTTGATGCCGTGGTACCGAGTTCAAACCCCGCCATGCACCAATGGATTTTTCTATCAAAACATTTATGTGCGCTTCTCACAGTGGCCCTCTGGTGAAGGAAAGCATCGTTAAGAAACCAAAACCCCCGCATGGTGGTCGGACACTATCGTGTCCGCCTGGCCAGCTACCACCCTCAAGTTAGAAAATCTGTCGCCAAACATCTAATGTGTTCCCGCAGCTATCCTTGAAAGCCAGTTCCCATTCTAGGCCTAGCGTGCATACCATCTTCGACCGCATCTTCACTTACCGGTGAGACTCACAGGTGAGATAGTGGTCAAACGCTAGCCTACAAGATATTTAAAAAAAAAAACTTCATAGTTAGATGAAGACAGCGTAGTCGAGAATGGTCAATGGAGATTTGACGGTCAATGGTCGCGCATTAAAGTTTTCCTTTTTATTTTTTTTAGCAGAGCAGAAAAGCAGGCTAGCGTTACTCTGCGTTTTAAATGGTTTCACTATACTTTAAGGGACCAACTGAGACAAAAGTACCTACTAGAAAACACGTAGGTAAATTTACTAGATACATTGTACAACCGCAATCCTCTAAAACATTCCAATATGCCTGGGTCCTATAAAAAACCACCAAACAAATCGATATTACACATGCCACCACATGCCACAATAATAACACCGTATGCATCATAAAAACAGTGTTACGACTAAAATAAATAGGTAGTACTATAGTTACGACCACAGCCGTTACATTACTAGATACTTGATTAATGATTTATTTTTACTATCTACATCAAACAAGACGTGATCGAGATATATCATTCGTAGCCGTAAATTTAAAGTGACAACGTAAGTGAGCAGTCACACCGAGCGAGAATCTAGCGGTAGTTGTTTTACTAGGACTATATTGTTAATAATCCCTTCAGAATTTCCATATTGTAAAAATGCACTTAATATCTAATGCACCAGTTGGAATGTGACGCTGAGTTGTAAGAAGGTTCGCCTTTTGTCAGTCTAGATTATTACACGGTCGACGACTTCTTAATAATGGTTTAATGCCGATCGACAAATAAATAGAAAAAAATACTTTTTTACCATTGTCACTCGAAAGAGAGCACTTTATTCATCGACAGTAGTGAATAAAACGCTCTTTTACTCACTCGGTGAATAAAAACATTTTGAATTTGGAACAAGCACGAAATACGAATTATGTACAAAAAATAAATAAAACTTGCTGAAACTGCTTACTGGCTGGCTAAATGGAGGTATACCATAGAAGCCATATAATTAAATAAAACTAAAAATGCAGCCAATATTGGTAAGTTTTTTTGTTTTCATTATGGCTCCACACGATTCGTGTATTCAGCCAGAATCAAGTATTAAAATTAAATTTCAAGTTTTTGTAAATTTAAGTCATTAAGATGAGTTAAAGTCACATTTCTGATCAATATGAAGTCACAGTCTAGCCCAAGTCATACTCTTAGTAAAGAATGTGAATTTTACTGAAGATTTTCAGTAGGATTTTGGTGAGACGCAAATATAATGTTTTTTTTTTATGGTATAAGGTAACAGGCCAAGCACGACGCTCGCCTGATTTTAAGCAATGACATCTACCTATTACAGTTTTTTAACATTGTGCTGTTTCCCTGCACTTGCACACATTCACCGGCATTTAATGGTTAATAATCCACATTTATTACCTACATGTTAATAATAAAATATGATAGATATGATAGATAAAATATACTATACTACTATTTATTTTCTCGCAGTCAATGATAAAAAGAAGATTACACGACTCGTGAATAAAAAAATTAATCTCGGTCCTTGTATCCCTCTCTCCGCTCAGGATTCTAATCTAGAATCCTTCGCTGCTCTCGGGATCTAACTTAGTCCTTCGAATTAAATTGACTTTTTATTCACTTGTTGTATAATCTACTATTTACCATGTTTCATCATCATGATCATCAGTCTATCTCTGTCCGCTGCTAAACATAGGACACACCTATGGCACGCCACTGAGCTCTATTTTCAGCGTTTTGTTTCCAGCCGCTGCCAGCCAGCTTGCGTATAATCGTCGCATATTTATCTTTTAAAAACTATGAATACTGTACCACTCATATAAAAAATAAAACTGGCCAAGTGCGAGTCAGCATCGCGTCTTTTATCGCACACTTAGGGAGGGT
Source organism: Cabera pusaria (assembly GCA_954871355.1). Classification (NCBI taxonomy): domain Eukaryota; kingdom Metazoa; phylum Arthropoda; class Insecta; order Lepidoptera; family Geometridae; genus Cabera; species Cabera pusaria. The sequence continues at coordinate 20,546,380 of OX940888.1, forward strand.
TCCGTACAATACGAAACATAACAGAGTTTCAACCTAATATATTTGATTAATTGATATTACCAAGAATATTTGGTTTGGTCGCGACCTAGAAAGACGGGGCTCGTTTACTAGCGCCATCTATGTCATTTTGCCGAAACTAATTAGATAGATGGCGTTTAAAAACATGTTTTTTGTATGGGGACCCCCTTTAATTTTTAACTTTATTTTGTTTTTAGTATTTGTTGTTCTAGCGGCAACAGAAATACACCATCTGTGAAAATTTCAACTATCTAACTATCACGGTTAATGAGTTATAGCCTGGTGACAGACAGACAGACAGACAGACAGACAAACAGACAGACAGACAGACAGACAGATAGACAGACAGACAGACGGACAGACAGACAGACAGACGGAGAGCGGAGTCTTAGTAATAAGGTCCCGTTTTACCCTTTGGGTACGGAACCCTAAAAACACAATAGACAATCAAACCACCCTTCATCAACATTTTCAGCTACAGTGAGAATGTGTTAGCAAAAATATGTTATAACTAAAAGTGTGTAAGTAGACCTTGTATGTAGTATTTATGTAGGTATTTATTTTACATGTTACCTTAAAATAAAATCGCACATGTTATTTTTATTAATTATTATCGTAATAATAATATAATTTCAGCGTAGTAACATTTAATAATTGTCTGCGCTGTACATATCAAGTCGCTAATAGATTAAAGTAACTAAAAAGATGTAATAAAAATAACTGGTATGAACAAACACTAAAACACATCTCATTTGTGGCAGTACAGACAGATAAGAGAACAATAATATGAAACTTTGATAAGTTACAGTGATTTATTAAGTTTCGGCTTTAGCTGGGTAAATAGAATAAATAGAGATTAAGAGCAACAAAATTGATATGCGGCGATGGATTTATGTTCGAGATAAACTTTTGTTGTGAGAAAATATTTTAAGATTAGCGCCTACACTACAAGAAACAACCGTATTTTAAGTAGAACGATGAAATAAATCTCAGTTTAATTTAAATTACGGTTATATAAAGTATAGTACTGTCATTATACCTATTCATGGTTTAAAATGAGCCACCTTAAGAGTCCCGTTGGCCTAAAGGATAAGATGGCTTGACTTTTAAGTGAGAGGTAGCCGGTTCAATTCCTAGCACGGGTGTTCATCCAAAGGTACGAGCATATTATATCGATATTCCGCCTAATTTGCTACCAAAAAATAGTTTACCAACATCAAGGAGAAAATCTGCCGCCATAACTTCACGGTGTCCCAGCCCTTGAGAGTCAAAGTATTCTAGGCTTAGCGTGTTCACCATCTTCATCTACATCATCACTTACCATCAAGCGAGATAGTGGTCAAACGCTAGCCTAAAAAATACCATCTGAGGCCTTAACTTCATATTTATAATAGTTAATAATAGATAGTGGCTTACCTAACCCTACACCTAATTATCATTAATATTACTTGAAACAAAACATTTGTGCAGATGCTATAAGATTTTTGAATCCATTTCCTGTCAAAGTAGAAAGTACATACTTTATCTAAACACTATAAAAAGAAAACCACTAACCGTGGGTTAAAGAGAGCTCTTTAAATATGAATAAATAATATGTCAACGTGAACAGACTCTCAGCCGCAGGAGTAAACAATACAAAAAGCATACATCCCGCGTATAATCTCTATAGCCTACATTTGTTTGCAGGCAATAATAAAAGTTTCAGACCTCCAGAACTCTCAAAAGAGCTTTCGTTTTATGTAAAAGCGTTTTAATCCGCAGAAGGAAAGAGAACTTTTTGTGGTTCCTTTCCTCAGAAATGGAATCGGTCGAATGTCGGAGTCGAACGAGATAATGTATCGGATTACAATGAATAATAAACGAGCGTTCTCGTCTCGGCCCAAATGGCTGCCGTCGCTAATGCATTTTGCGGCTACTCTTCTCCTCGTTTACACAATAACTAGGAAACGGTTGTTTATCGAATTATCATTAGATGTAAACGCAGATGATTTATCGCTACATCCTGTCCGACTGTGCGTACGAGCTATTGTTTGTTTGGTATCGAAATGCCGTTAGGTGGGGAACGTTAATTTAACTCTTAGGTATTAGAGCTCACCGCGATGACCTACATCTGAGCTGAAGCAATCAGCATCAATTCGCGGTCAGCGTCAGACGCGCCGCTCACTCGGCTCTCACCCGTTTTCATTAAAGATACATTACTCCTTTTATTCCTATTTAGATTGCAATTTCTCTCGCAGTCCTTTGTCTCATTTAGCATTTATTTACGGCGTATTCAATTTAAATACCGCTCCTTTCGCGTTTTATCGCGCCGTAGGAATTGCCGATTTTGGACCTTGTTTTATTTATTTGTCAGTTTTGTTCTCGTTTGTGTGAATCTGTTTGACTTTTAAAACTGTTTCCGTATTAGCCCTTCCCGCGATACTCCGCTTTAAAATAAAGCAGCATTATTATGATAATTCCGGCAAGACGGTAGCAATCAAAGAGATGTTACTCGGGGAATAAAGGGGATTATAATATTCGGAGAAGGAAAAAGTCGATTTGCATAACAATGTGCCGCTGTCTTTTCGCGATCGTCCGATCATTAGGGATTTTATAAATATTCCGCGGTCGGGAATAAGTTTGCAGAGGCGTAATTAAAACTTAAAACTTGTATTATGGCGGGAGCGCGGCTGGAATGTGGCGTGTGCCAACTGCCAAGTGTCGGCTTTAGTACGTGCCCGGAGTCGCAATGCCTTGCTGTGACTCGGATTTCCCCAGTTTTCCCTAATCTCCAGGACCTATATTTTTTATGCCAAGTGGGACGAGAGAAAGCAGCCGAGAGCGTGAGCCTATAGTATTGCCGGTATTGGGATTGAAGGATTAAATAGGGGTGATGTCGATCCGAGTCAGCGAAACAATCGTTTTACTTTACTTTTCTGATTTTACACACAACACTAAACTTCGATTGGAAGCTAGTTGGATTTGTTTTATGAACGCTCAACTTACTGAGTGCATATTGAGTGTCTATTGAAAATGAAATTGTGAAAGTTTCAGTTTGTTTGTTTGCCGAGGGCTTTCAGTTTTTACGTGTGCTTTCCACAATTTGAAACTTTTCTTTTATGGCAATAGGCAAATTGGTAATTAAACTCTTTGTTTTGAATATTTTTTTACACTCAATTATATGCCTATCCATTTAAAAACATCAATAACAAACGTTGCTTTAAATGTTTTATATATTATAAATGTTGAATATCCGTTTGGATAGTACCTACATGTACATTTTTGATGTGTTAATAAGAATCTGCAATTAAGATTATTTTTATAACAAGAATATACATGCACGTCGCATTATATAAAGTAGCGAGACGCTACTAACTATCTACTATTAAAATCATCTAGAGAGATTGCGAAGGCGTCAAAAGATCTGGCTCAACATGATTTGAATAACGAGATTTATTTTGATACTTGATGCATCACCTAATTAACGAATAATAATATCGTATATTCTCTTTGCAATGTAAATTCATCAGCAACAAACTGTCCATATTTTAATATCGTAAAAATACGAAAATATTATTTTATATTTAGGATGAAGCGATTGCCGTACTGCCAACGATTTGAAATTCCTTGCCCGAGTCAGTGGTAAGGTAAAAGCGCCAAAGGGTCTTTATTCAGTATGACCTTGAAAGATAACTTGCCAAAAACGCGCGATTTGACAGCTCTTAACGTGCAATATTGATTTCGTACGCCATCGTGATGATTGATAATAACGCTTGAATGTCAAGAATAAAAAAAAAACAATAAAGCGGCTGCTTGAGCACCCTCGCCAGTCGAGGGAAGCTCCCGAAATTTGCCGGTTCTACTAACAACAAATCGATCGAAAGAATACCATCAGCGTAAAGTTTCTCGAGAAATTCCACAACAATCAACAACAGCTATGAGAATAGGCACTCACCAAGCTTGTGCGCAGGTGTAGTAGCAGTGTCCGTCCTGTATGGACCTTCCCAAGGGAGCACGTAGGACCTTGTCCTTTACACCGCTCACAACACCAAAAACTTGTAATATTTTATAATTAGTTCAAAATTACAGTGCTTCTTGTACCGATTGTAGTTCGAGACTGCCGGCGGCGATAGTGGCGCCCCGGTGTGCAAACTCGACGTTTGGAGACTTGGCGGGACGACGAGAGCGCCATCTTCCCTTCACTCTCGCTATTATTGGAGAAAATCACGAAATAGAAGCTGGGGTATTCATTCGATTAATTACCATCTATCCTTGAATTTCTCCACGAAATCAAGCGCGCGCGTAACCAAATTAAAAAATCTACAATTAATTACGCGGTTGCAACAGCGGCAAAAGATGTCATGTTCCTTTCATATATAATAATTATTAATATTTAATAAAGTCTAGCGTTAGATTACTATCTCCACCATCTCGCCTGGTTGTAAGCAATGATGTGGTCGAAGATGGTGAACACGTGAGGACCTAGAATGGCTTTGACTCACAAAGGCTCTGTGCTGCCGGTGGTCTTGCCGCAACACCGTAAGGTTAGGGCGGCACTACTTGTGTCCTTTTAACAGTTCCGTAGCCGAATGGTAAAAAAACGGAACCCTTATAGATTCGTCATGTCTATCTGTCCGTCCGCAAGTCACAGCCAGTTTATTCCGAAATTAATATCACTACACAGTTAAAACTTGGTAGGTAAACTTGGTGAATTCTGCAAACCGCTTTACGATTGTTATGCAAAAATAAAAAAAATTAGAGATTAAGGGGGTGCTCCCCGTACATGGAACTAAAACAAAATTTTTTTTTTCATCAAACCTACGTGCAGCGTGTCTATAGATAGGCCTGTAAAAATGACATTTAGGTTTCTATAACCATTTTTTCTTAAAATCAATAATTTGAAAAATAAACACTTCTAACGTGGTAACATACTCGTATGTGTCCCTTTTAAAGCAAGGGAGTGAAAAAGCTAAAAAAAATATATGCTGTAGATCTCAATAAACACGGTTCGAACGAGATTCAGTCAGCAGTTTTTAGGGTTCCGTACCCAACTCTGCTGTCCGTCTGTCTGTCTGTCTGTCTGTCTGTCCGTCTGTCACCAGGCTGTATCTCATGAAACGTGATAGTGAGACAGTTGAAATTTTCACAGATGATGTATTTCTGTTGCCGTTATAACAACAAATACTAAACAGAATAAAGAAAAAAATAATATGGGGTCCTCATACAAGAAACGTGTTTTTTTCGGAATTTCAATATAACGCCATCTATGAAAGCAAACTGCAAAAAGCAAACTGAAAGCAAGAAATGAAAGCATCTATGAAGGTAAACGTCCATAGGTGGCGTTATATTGAAAAGCCGATCCCTAACACCTTTGTTAGACGTTAGATTGCGTTATAAGAAATAAAATGTTTATTAATTATTATTTTTTGCTGGAGAAAAATGATAGTGGTATATTTTGCTCGATCTTATAAAATACTGTAGTGTGGTACAGAACCCTACGAGAGCGAGTCCGACTTGCACTTGGCCAGTTTATTGAGATATAGCAACTGCAAATATAACTTTGTTTTTCATACAAACCCTATGAAAAACAAAGTTAATTTTTTGGTGGCGAAAGTTGTAGTTATAAAGTACTCTACTGTTTTACGGAACCCTACAAGTGCGAGTCCGACTTGCACTAGATATACTATCACTAGTAGCTAGTTAGATTTTACTCTTTTACTTAGAACTCTAATATCTTGTAATAAAACGTCTTCATCCAGTCTACGCGGCTCATATTGCTCGGCTTCGTTGCTAATTAAAGATCAAGCACGCGAAGGAACGCGAGACAAGACGAGATGTAGATTATTATTGCCCTTTCAGCTGTAGTCACTGACAGCAGACGTCACTGTCCTGAATAGAAACGGGTGTTAATATGGTGAACGGCTCAATTACCCCAATGGTGTCTGCCATTTTCATAGCCTCACGTCTTGTATATGCCATGAATAATTGCGATCGTATCGTTTAGTCTTATAGTTCTTTTGAGGATGGCATAAGTGGTGATTTTAATAGAAACAAATGAATAGAATTTTCAAATATAATAGAACTAGTGGCTCTGTTGGCTGTTGACCTCGCTAGTAGGTATGTCTTTGCATAGCTGAAAAATGAAAACTAAATAACAACACACACCCGACCCCTTGAGGTTTATTAGATTAAAAAGTTGTCCAGACAAAAATGTTGCGTCTAAATAAGGGAACAAAAAATTAGTGACATTTTTGAAAATTTTTCGAAATACCCAAAAAAAAATTTTACGTTTTCAACCCCCATTTGACATCTCTGCAATTTTCAATGTTTCAAAAACTGAATGTACAAAAAAGCATATATGCATTTTTCAACTGATTGTCGTGAAAAATGCGACCTGTAGAGGAGAACAAACATCCGGACAGACATACGAAAGCATTTTTGCTCAAAACGAAACGGAGACCTTCGCTTCACTCGATTGTGATTGATAAATTTAAGATGCAAGAATGGATATTAATAGTTACTAGTGTTTATCACAGGTTTGTAGAGCACATATCGATTGACCTGTGTTTGCCGATACAACGTATACAAACAAGATTTTAGAACCAAACAAGATTAGCATTTAGATATCAGATGCAATGGCGTGGTATTTACGGTAGATTATAATAATTGTGCCCCGAAGCTTATCCTGCGTTAAAGATATCTATATAGATAAGATATACCGATTTTAAAAGGATCCTGTGTGTTAATCCAGGTTAAAAACTGTTTCTATTTACCAAATTTCACCCAAATCCGCTCAGTTGCGTGATTGAGTAACAATTATATAAACTTATAAATATCAAAGACAAAACTTTAAACCTGAAGGTCACAATGTTTTAAAATTGAGATTTGTATACAAATGTATCATCCTATTGTTTCCGGTGGATTTTCTGAAAAATGTTGTGTCTATATTTATCCTGCCTAATTTAAAATTAAAAACTCGACAAAAATATTGCAGATACTGCGGCACACAAAACTCTGAAATGCCTTAATTTTTGCAAGGTTTTTTATTGCACTGATCTATTTATAATCTGTTCATTGAGACCATTTTGTAAAGTCCAAACACACAATCGCTGTAAATTGGTGAGCAGCATTCTCCAGATTCCAGGAGATGCCCCTTTATCAGGTCAATGTTCTAACAATATCATTGGAGTAAGAGGATACCGAATTTCGAATTGATCATCAGACCAATATACTCGTAATTTGACCTCATAGCGTCATCATCTAGAAAAAAGCTCCTGTTCTTAAAACAGCTGAACGGATTTTCATAAATTACGATTCCACAGACAGACACACCGACATACACGGATACACACGTCAAACTTTAACATATCTTAAACTCACACACGTCCAGTAATGTCCGTCACTTCTTTGAAGCAATATATATAATCGCTGCCCATTTTATAAAAGCTTTCCTAAAACACGATCCAACATAATTTCATTAAGTATTTAATTTGCTGGCACCAAGTAGGTGCCCATCAAAATTTATTAAGGGTACAAAAGTTGTGACGTTTTAATTAAAATTACGAGTGGTTTTTGCGTCCGCCAGTTGTACTCTCATACACGTGTCATGCGCGTGACATCCATTGTAACAAACCTAACCAACTCTGGATGCTGTGGGCCACAGAACAAATGGGTACAGAAGTAAAGCTTTTTAAAGGCGCGTTACAGCAATGCAAGCATCAACAGCACTCACGGACACAACATTTCTGAACATACCGGAACAATCTAAGTGCGAGTGCCGCCTTATGCAGCACACACGCAATACTCGTTAATACACTTTAAATAGTTATCGTTATTTATGTACTTACCATATTTCTAAGAAAGTTAAGTAGGTACTTGCTATCTATTTTCCTTTACTGTTTATGTATTAATGACGTTTGTGTATTAAGTTGTTTTGGTACGATGATGTACTTACCGAGGTTGTACAGTGTTAATTAATCTTAAGCATGTTATCAAATAGACCGGCTCTTATTTTGAGCTTTTTGACCCAGCAACAACATTAGGAAAGCGCGTTAATTGTTTAAGATACACACACACACAATGATGTTTTTTTTATAGGAATACAATATTAAAGTCAAAGGTTATGAACATTATACTTACAGTTTGACCCGCGCTCGGTTTGCGACTCGCTGGGCGTCACATAGCGACGACACCCCTAGCGCGAACGCTAACGTGGTGGGTATAATATAACAAAAAATCGGTCAAGTGCAAGTTGGACTCGCTCACCGAGGCTTCCGTACAAACTGGTCAAACTAGGTTAAGGTACAAACTTAACTTTGTAGTTCGATCCATAGAAAATGTAATGCACAAATCACAAATGATAAGTTTGTAATAGTAAATTCACCTTTTTTTATTATTTAACACATATTTACGGTCTTTAGATTTATCCCTATATAAGTGCTTCAAGACCTTGCTTCTTGCCAAATTTCATGATTCTAGGTGAACGTGAAGTGCCCTATAGTTTCGATTCCTTTAAAATCGCAATATATGCAAAAACATGCGACATAAACGGTCATACCTTTTGATCGCGTTCACTCACAAGTTTTATTTTTTCCCAACTAAAAGAGACAGTAGATCCCAGTATTGAATATAAGTTTCAACTTGATATCTCTACGCGTTCCTGAGAAAAATGGGTCGTGGCAGACGGACAGACAGACTGACAGACAGACAGACAGACAGACAGACAGACAGACTGACAGAGAGACAGACGGAACCTTACTGAACCCTAATAAAATACATACATCAGCTTTCCTTCTGTAGTCTATATTTTCTGTGCTGTTAGCCAACATTAAGCAAAATTATTTTAGCTGTTAAGTTAACAATCAAAGCTTTGTGCCTTTTCAAGTGGTCGCTTTGATTCGGAGCTTTATTTTGTTGCCAACATTCTTGTTAGTAAAGTGTTGGTGAAAGCGAAGAGAATAATTATTACTCACGTGTCTTAATTATAAGGTCGTGGATTTATATAAAGGTATTAATCACAAATCAACTATTTGTAACAATAGCTTGTGTTGAATTGGGAATGTTCGGAATTTGATTAATGAATATCACCTTTTGATTTAATTTCTTTGTCTACTGTTCTTGAATTTTTGGTATAATAGCACAGAATAATGAATATACAAGTACAGTAGTAGAACAAGTAATAGTTTAATAGTAACTTTTTTATTAACAACCTCGTAAAGGTAAATAAATATGTTCAGCACATCCGAATAATAACAAATAACTATTACCACGATTTATAAAAACTTGTGAAAAATCTAATATAAATTTTTTTTTCATTGATTCAATGATCTTTTTCTATGGGCAGTTCTTTGTTTTTTATGAATTTTCAAAACTCGTAGAACCAAAGTTGTTTGTTATAAATTGTGATACTTATGATGTACTAAAGCTTAAGAGTCTGAAGAATCAATTATTATTGCAATAACTGTGTATATTTTATTGAAAATGCGCCGTTATTACGACAGAGAGACGCGCCACATAAATTTCAACAATGCCAAAAATGCCACAACAGTACAATAAAGTATCTAGATGACAGTTGTATCAGCGGGTAATGTGACGAATAGCTAGCGCAACAGATATCCACTATTGGTACAGATCAAGCCCTCGGGGGCCAGTTTCCCCAGAAAAGGAAAGTCACGAACTCATCGCGGGACCATTCCAACTCCCAACAAAATAAATATTTTTTGCTGATTCGAGACGAAATTTGCAAGTCTGCCAAGAATATTCGTACCAAATCGTTTTCCTATAATTGGAGTACATGTGAATTTGTATTCAGTAGCGCATCCAAGGCGGATGGAATTTCGCCGTTTCGCGGGCACCCAGTCCTTCATCATGCGTGCTTATTGGGGTAATTTGTGCACCCCGCGTGTGCCGACCTACATGAACTTTGTTGTATTTTATTAATACCCATTACTGACGAGTACTTCAACACTTTTACCGCGCTACCTACAAATTACCCATACTCTACGTAATTAGATGCCGACTATCGAGTAACTATGGCGATATGACTTAATAACAGTTTTTTTACGATATGAGATAATGGGCCAAGACTCTTGCCCGGTATATAGACAATGCCTGTAATATCGTGGTACGAACTGTTGGAAGAATGACATTGAGGTGATTATTATTTAAGTGTTTTTGTTACTCACAGTAGATTATTATTACTTTCACGCCTCCGTAAGATTACACATCTGGTGGAAGGCTTCGGCCGTGGTTGTAACCATCTATCGAACAAAACATGTCGTCAATCAGCTGGCATGATGTTCGGTGGTAGTCTGCAGTTTTGGAAACGGGTCGATCGCAACTCTTTACACTTATAAAATAAATTATGAGACGGAAACGGGAAAAGTGCTTGGCGGCAGCCTACTAAAAATACCCTAGATAAGTCTTAGCATAAGTCAATGTTCTATAACTACTGTAGGCTCAATGGCCTACATAATATGACACAACTAATTTGCAGACCTCCCGAGATTTGTCAGTGCCGCTTTTAAAGACGGGCTGGCCGACCAAACAAATTGATCCTCGGGGGCCTGTTGAGCGTCGATAGTAATTTACAAACAAAGCGCGACTACAAGAACAATTTGGTAATTTAAAAACGAATTCTGGCTGGAGCGAAAATAATGAGACTCATTTTAACGGCGACCTAGTTCAGTGCCAGTGCTGTCGATGAAACCTCATTTTTCCACTTTTGATCGGGAGGGTGGCTTGCTTGTTACCTTAGTTTTGGCATTAAACAATCTGTTCCTTTTTTTAACCGACTTCAAAAAAGGAGGAGGTTTCTCAATTCGACCGTATATATTTTTTTTTTTAATGTTTGTTCGCGAATAACTTCGTCGTTTATGAACCGATTAATCAAAATTCTTTTTTTGTTAGAAAGGAGATATCCCAAGTGTGGTACCATGGTAATTTTATCGAGGTCTGATAAGTATCTCCAGAGATATTGAGATAAACATCTCTAAATTGGTACTGAAAATGAATAGCGCGGCATTGAAGTCGGTTCTTTTTTAGTTTTTAAACGATATTATTGTTTTCACGACTGAACGGATCGACCGGTGCAAAACTTCAGCTAAATCGGTACAATCGAGGAGTGTTAATTTTAACATTTTCGATCTGAGTGCCTATTGCACGGTTCTTTAGATTTGTGTACTTACTCGTCAAGTTTAAGTAAAAGCAGATTTGCTCTGTCTAACCTTTATCATTATGCTGTCTTTTTATTTTGGAGGTAAATAAGTGTAATTTTGAACCCCGACGCACAAAACGGGGTGTAGTTTGACGTGTGTGTGTGTCTCTTTGTGGCATCGTAGCGCCCAAACAGTTGAACCGATTTTAAATCTATGACTATAAAGTTTTCATTTAATTATATACTGCAGGGGACAATTTTTATCTATAATATGTGTCTAAAGTAACTAACTAGATTATTTGGATAAGGATGAATACTGTATAGAAGAAGAAAGCCTTGCAAGTTATGTAATATTTTTAATTAAAATTAAACTGTAAGTTAACCTTGAGAGGTACACATATGTTATTGCGGATTTTATTGGAGATCTTATTAAATTCTTAAACATTCTAATAGACATTTTTCATCTATCTTCAACCGTAATAGCAGCGTTCGTAAGAACGTGTTTTCTTGACTGTTTTATTGTTGACTTAGGTTGCAAAACAGGTCTCAATGAATATACCTATCATATCATCGAATAATATATAGCCTATTTTCATTCTGTAAGTCTATTCTAAACATTAGTGATTTTTGAATCGGTCCAGTAATTTTGAGCTAAATCGTTACAAACATACATACAAAATCCAAAAATACATATGTTCTCTGTTTATAATATTTGTATAGATATAGAATAGACCAACGTACAAACTTTTAAAAGTATAAATAGGGTGTTATACGTCAGGGTCAAAAGATAAACCCTTTAAACATTTAGCCAGAAGTCTGCTGACTAGTTTTATTATCGTATACTATTAAATATTCATACAGTTAAAAATGTGTTTTATTCAGTACTCGTATGAATTCCATGATAAAAAGTTTCATACTGAAAGGAGTCTATTTGAACCCTGCAATAAACTAAGTGTACGGCAAAAAGGTTCACAACTGTACTTGGCTTTAACTTTTCAATCTATCTCTGCAGCTATGTCCTGTCCATGCTCTTAGGAGACTGAGAACGACTGTTTCCGCTGAAGCAGCTATAACCGCGTATCACGGATACGTATCATCGGTTCTTTCGTATGGTCTCTTGTTGTGGGGATATTTGGTACTGATTGAGAAAGTATTTCTTATACAAAAAAATGTATTCGTGCGATCTGCGGAGCTTGGTTCATGGATAGTAGCAGGCCACTATTTAAAAAGTTAAACATTTTACCTCTAGTCTGTATGTATATAAAAGAATTGTGCCTGTTTGTGAGGAAACATGCACAATACTTTGAGAAAAAGTCTGACGTAGTAACTCGCATAGGGAGAACTACTTTCAAAAATTTTCAAAAACTGAACCATTAAAAACATCCATATAATTATCGAACTTTTTACAAAATTTTACGAGAATCGGTTGAGCGCGACTTGTATGCTGTATCACCTGTATTAATAGCAAACGTAACAGAATATAATTTTCACTAAGTTAGTGTCAGCATATATAAGATCCCTTGGGGACGTCGGGCCGTCACCCCGTCACCCGCATGCGAACACATCCTGCACAGAACATATTAATGCTCGAGAAGGTTTTACTGTTAGTAAACTAACTCTAGTGTAATTGTAATAACGGCCCAGTTTCACCGACCCAGTCGTAACGGTTTCTGACAAAGTTTCAGATAGTTATCTAAATAGTGAGGCTATAAAAAAGTAATCAAACATCTGTCAGATAAGTTCCTAGTAGAGCTGGGCTATCAGAAACTGCTGTGCTTAGTCCTCTCTCAATATGCGCCCGAGCCCGATTTTCTACTAATTATTATTATAAAAAAATATAAATCATAATAACAGAAACCCACTTTACTCCTCAAATAATCATCTAATCTAAAACTAATAGCTAAATTACAAGTATAATTATCTCTTCCTCACATAAAAATCCAAACAAAGCCCCGCGCACACGTTATTATTTTAATCTAACACCCCACAACAGAACATTGTAACAGCAATGCAAGACTGCCTGACACGAAGCACAAAGCTCATTTCACACCGACCGCACTCATATTTTACACCATCCAAAAGAGGCGATGTAACATCAAGGGACGAAGCCAGGATTTGGGGCACTCGATAGATACATTGACTGAGAAAATACGCCGAACGGAAAATAAGTGCAGTCTATTGCATGGTGGTAGGCCACTGGTGGCCACTTTCCAGCTTTAGCCTAACTGCCACCCGAAGTCGGAAAGTCTGTCGGCAAAACACTCATGTGTTCCGACAGCTATTCTTGAGAGCCAGTTTACATTTAAGCCCTCGTGACTTATCCACCAGGTGAGAAGTCTGCTAGCCTATTTGATGCGTGTGATAAAAAAAGATTGCCTGCAGAAAGTTAACTTGCGCGTCATGAGATTCTTCTTCTTTAGCGAAGGGACGGAAGTGACGGCGAGGAAGTCGCTCATGGAGGGCGCATGTAGTGTAAGCGTCATCGCGATAGGATACACCACGGAGGATAGATAGCTTTCTCTGTCTATCATCCGTGGGATAAACTTTCTTTTGTTGTTTATAAACGTCAAAAGGTGTAGACAGAATGTTTTCACAGTTTCGTTTGAATTAATAGTTGGTCGGTTTAGTATGCCAAAATGAGCTTTTACGGTTTTCAAGTACAGTGTTGAATGGTTAAAAGTTGAAGTTAATAGGTAAATAAGACATACAAGTGTACATGATAGTTTTTAAAGTCTCTCGTTATTTTTTTCTTGTCTCTCTTTATTTTTTGTCTCTTTTTATTCAGCTGTTGAAAGATTCATAGATACACTCGCACTAGTGCAGTCAGCAATAAGCTTACTGAAGGTGACGACGACTTCCATACAAATGTGTAATGCACAAATATGAGTAAATTGAATAAAAACTTGCACTGAAATCACATCTCTGTCATGTCTTAAATAAGTCTTTATATATGGTAAATTATATTTACCTAAAGTCCCCGTCACGAGAAACTATAAATTATGTAAACGAGTGTTCAGGAGTTCACAACATTTGGACCAACAAAACAAATGAATTTCGTACTCGTACGCATTCGAAACTCGAATGGCGCGTTTATTTCAAAATGGCGTCCCGATAGTTTAAAATCCCTGCGTCCGGTACCAAGAAAAACAAACGATAGCGCTTTGCGTCGTTAAAATATGATCCGACTAAATGAAATAGGTTGTTACTTTCATATAACCCGTCTATATTTCATGTCGATTGAATATGGTCAATTTATTATTATCTCGCAGTATAAAATATTTACTTAGTAAAAGATGTTTGTTTACATAATTTATAGCTTCTCGTGACGGGGACTTTACATCATTTGAATTGAAAAAAATAAGCCTCTAAGATATTATAAATAAATAAACTCGCCAAGTGCAAGTCGGACCCGCACTCGTAGGGTTCCGTAACACAGTTAAGTATTCCATAACTATGATTTTTCGCAACTACAAAATTAACTTTGTTTTTCATAGTGTTTGTATAAAAAAACAAAGTTATCTTTGCGGTCGCCATATCTCTAAAACTGCTGACTGTATCTCGTTCAAACCAATTTTCGTTGTTAGTTTTTATTGAGATCTACAGCATATATTTTTTTTAGATTTTTCACTTTCATACTTTAAAAGTTAGAGGGGGGTACACACATTTTACCACTTTAGACGCGCCTATCTTTCAAATGATTGACTTTGAGAAAATGATTTTACGAACCTCAATGTCATTTTTAAAGACCTATCCATAAACACCCCACACGTGTAGGTTTGAAGAATTTTTTTTTTGTTTCATTTCCCTGTATGCGATGCCCCCCCCCCCCCTTAAACTTTTATATTTTTTATTTTTGTATTAAAATCGGAAAGCGGTTCACAGAATACATCTACCTACCAAGTTTAAATTCTGTAGTCCTAACAGTTTCGGAATAAAATGGCTGTGACATACGGACGGACAGACAGACAGACAGACATGACGAATCTATAAGGGTTCCGTTTTTTGCCATGCGGCTACGGAACCCTAAAAATGATGTATAAAAAATCTGTGATCTCCAAAATAGTTTTACCGTTCCGTAAACTCCCTAGTTACGTCCACGCCTTTAGCCTAGGTAACCAGTTTTGCTCGCCTTTGTAAACAACTTTGTCACAATGTACTAAAGCACAAATTACTACCAGACACCTAACACATGAATATTGGGAGAGCTCCGGTGTTGTTTTAGTTTTAAATAGAAGCTTGTATGCTCTGGAACGGGTAGGAAAATTTATAGAGGCTGGATATAGTATCTTAGAATATGCAAGTTCAGGCAGGCTTTAAAAAAAGTTTACCTAAAGGTTGAGACAATATATAAATCGCACTGGAAAAAAAGCTTGTAAATAGATTGGATTCATGACGACCTTATCTTAAAATTATCTGCTTATTATGATATCTACTTACTAGGTTCTAGATTACATTTCAAGGAAGCAAAGATATTTGAGTTTGATGAGTAAACAAGAGTTAAAATAGCCACAAATCCAATAGGCTAGCGTGATTTGATCACTATCTTGCCTAAGCGATGATGTTGTCGAAGATGGTGAACTAAGCCTAGAATAGTCTGACTCTTAAGGGCTGTGTGCTGCTGGAACACCGTAAGCTTAACCTTACAATGGCAAATTTGGCACCAAGGCTGGCGGAATATCGATATAATGCTTCTTCCACCTGTGAACAAAACACCCGTGCTAGGATTTGGACCGACAACCTCTCGCTTACAAGTCAAGTCATATATATATATATATATATATATATATCCCTTACGCTAACGGAACGTTCGACAATTATACAACTAATCGTAAACAACTTGCTGTGTGGTCCTACTCATACAGTGAAATCGTTTCTAATCGTGATATAATCGGATTCCACCACTTAAAGCCCACAAAGCATAGAGCAAGTGGCAGAGCATGATACATCCGACATAACGACGGACATAAACCTTTTGAAAATGCATCGAGAGCCCCGTATTAGGGAGTGCACTAAACCGCCTTATCTCCCCTACTTGTTTAGATAGAAGCGGGCGTCTTCCGTAGAATGCATCTTTAAGAAGCTGCCAGATAAGATTTTACGTTCGAAATAATGTTGCTCGAAGCATATGAAGCGGGGTTATTGCAACGAACTCTGAATTTGCAATATAATAGCCTCCGTATAAACATTTTATGGCTTTATGACTATTTTGTAGCCGGCCATTCATAGACGATGAAAGTGGTCGATATCTGGCGCACACCGTATTGTGAATTTGAATTACAGAGGAGAGTGGATCATGTGCGTTGCCAAGTCGGCAGGATTGCGGGCTCATAACACAGCGGGGGAATCTGCCGTCACCTCGGCGGTCCAGGTCCACTTTGCACTGCTGACCTATATCCCGCTTTGGCACCGCTCACAATCACCGCTTCAACTTAATTGTCTCGACACTTCGGGCCTTCCTAACGACTGTGCAGCAATCGGCCGATTTAAGGGGCTCTGTCCGGGCGCTCCGACCGCCTCGCGCCCGGATCGGCGAGCGCGGGTCATTCGCCATCCACAGCGGAGATGACGCCCCGTATGTAAATCACGGCTTTGTCGCAATTCGCTCGGACGTTTGTTAGTAAAACACTTGAGTTTCTTTCACAAAAATGAGAATACGTAAGCTATGCGCATCTGCATAATGGAAGGGCGCTAAGCAAAAATACGACACTTTGTGAGTGCCACGTTACGGACATATATAATGGAAAGAGGGGATTACATTTTGCTTTTGTGATGGCGAAGTCAAATTACATTAATCTGGCGTGCCGCGCTGAGGCGACGCGGCGTCGCCACAAGCAACTTGATTAAAAATTCTATTAGTTGAAAGGCTCAGACGGAGACGTGTTCCTATAGACGAAATGATAAAGCTAGTTTCGGCGTGACTTGTAGTTGAGTTCACTATTGTGGGAACAGGGAACGCTATAAAAGTCGAAACGTTATCTAATGAATTGAATAAGGTCAAATCCCATGGGCCCGCAGCGTGAGACAATGATGCGATGGGGGAGCAAAAAGTAGCAAATACGCCGAGCCTTGACGTACGAATGAAGACAATGAAAAGTTAAATTATTCAATCTGCTCTGACAGAAGAATTGTAGAAAATTATTTTAAGAAAATATTTTACGTTGAATAATTAAATTTTTTTTCTTCATAGCTGTGATGATTATTAATTAAACACAAAGTAATTTAGATAGCAAAGAGAAATAATCAACTATCAGTTGAAAAGAAAAAAGCTACAATTTGATATTAGGGATTACGTTAAAAAAATAAAAAAACTTACAAAGTCTTCATAAAAAAGCTTTGTGACTAAACCACATTGTCAATCTCTCGTCTCCACCATCAGACCATCTCTATAGTAAAATATCATTGCATTGGTAACATATATAAATCTAAGCAAAATTCAGCTCAATCGAACATTGGAAAGTGGGCCAAATTTAACTTGTAAGGTTTGATTACCCACAAGCACCGGGACAGGTGAAACTAAATAAAAGCTTCTTATAAAAAAACAACCCAAAACATATTTCAAACAACTGAGCAACGCTCTAAAATAAACTAAAATACGTGAATAAAAAGTTGTGGAGCACTAAATCAATGTTGTGGTAGCGAGAAAGATACAAAGCAAGGAGTCTTAGCTGAGATATCTATGTGGCACCTAGAACTGCCGGTGGCGGTGGCCGAACGGACAGATTTACGGAGAGCCGAGGTATCTTCGTCGACACATCTCTGGGATAACATGCTACGAGTAAAAAGAATCCGAGATACTATAAAAATGTTTTATAGAATTTTGGCTCTGGTCTCACAGAAAACAGAGGCAATTCATTTGTATGAATGTTTATCGAAATGTAGTAATTGCTAGTATTGTTGAAACAGGTAGTCGAAACAATTTAAAAAAGCTTCTATTTGAAAGCTCGGCGCTCAGTGGCATAGGAAAGGCCCAAGACCAACAGTGGAAGAATATTGGTTGTACTTAAATGATGATGATGATTATCTGTTAGTAAATGCTACTTATATGTATAAAAGCCACATAGATATAATATCTTGTGTTGTGAGTTTTTCACCTTTTCACTACTTTAATGTTTGGGACATTTTGAAGCAAAATAAGTTAAAGTTGTTTATGAAGATAAGAAGAACCAAGAAAATAATAAAGGCTATGAATAAACTGAGATTTCTAATTCCATACAAGCGCAGTGCGATGTTGTTCCTGGCTCCCTTTTGTTTGCAATAGAGCTACGAGCTAAATAAGTCCCACACACTGCCTCCAGTGAAACGTTTACCAGCAAATTGTTCTTTTTAAGCACACAGTCCCGCGACTCGCCGACACCGTGTGAGCTCTTTGTAAATACCCGACTTATTTGAACACTCCCTCGTTTGATTTACTCTCATTTGTACAACACTTTTAACCAGGAGTTATGCGACTGTTTTATTACCAATGTAAATTCCCGAGACTCCATCCGTCGGCATTTTTACCCTCCTTCAAAATAAAATATAAGAAAGATTCCCATATACGTTAATGGAACGCATGTTTTGCTATCTCCCAATAATATCTGTTTGGGGGAAAACGTAAGATGCGAGGTTTATTTTTATCTGATTCGCGTATATTTTATACGTTAGTACGAACATCTGGGCTGGATATGGCGATCAATTAACATGTAAGTATCGTTTTTTAACGTGTGAATAAGTAAAGGGAGGAGGAGTCGAGGATACAGCTCGGAATATTTGCGTTGAAATAAAACTTAACTAACGGCTTTTCAACAGCTGCATCGGCTGTGTACACACTTGCGGTGGCTGCCCCGTTGGCTTGGCGTTGTCCTTTTGGAATTTGACCGCTATACAGCTTGTGAACATTATGTGTTATGAACCGTTTTATCTTAAATACATTTCTATATTTATACACTTGGCAACTGTACACGTTTAGTTTCCTATTATTTTTGCTTAGAGGTTTTGTACAATTTGTTTAATTGGTAATCAATAAAGAGTTTTTGTATTGTATTGTATTGTTTTTTTAATGACTTGAAATCTACTGATAAGTTTGGAGATAGCTTGGGATAAACATGATAAGATAATACAGCCGTACGTTTTTTGGATTACATAATGTGGAAATTCGAAGTTGAAGTGGAAGTCATGATATTTATGAGTCGTTATAAAATAAGGCTCAAAGTTGTATGACTTTTCCTTGCAATGTGTTTTCCATGCTGAAACGAACATTAAACCTTATAGAGGTAGGTACAGAGTCGTAATAATCTGTTTGCATGCAAACATTCGAGTTCGGCAGCTTACTTGTTGCGGTATTTAACTGATACTATCTGCATAGCGGTCCATGCCGTCGTGATACTCCACCTTGTTATTATGGATTTACATTTTAACCTCGCTCCGTTACACCAAAAACCAGTGGAGAACCCTGGCAGTATTCAAACCCCTTTGGAAATCGGGATAAAAGTCGTTACTTTGGGAATGGAAAGTATATAGTCCATTCACATGTTAAAGTTTTAAAAACAGGTTGTTGAACCCATGCGATAAGCTTAAAGTTTGTACATTTCTGAATTTAGGAATATATTACTGACTTTCCTATTCAGTATCCTAATACGATATCTAAATCTACAGGATGAAAGTATTTTATTTATTTTTATTTTTACAAGCCTTTATTTAACTTAAGATGTTATTACGCATTATGTTTGTATAGTTCCAATCTTGGAAGCTAAATTAGAACCTATATAATTATACTTGCGTATCTTTGGTGATAATGGCATCTGATATATGGAACTGACTTGATGATGGAGCCGGGCTGTAGAAACCTGGAACTCCGTAATGACAAATAGTAGGACAGTCACATTTGGTCTAGTATACAGTTGTCGTTAGTACTGTTCATTTAAACGTGATTACGACTTTGAAAAAGGCTTGTGTTGAAAAGTTTTTACCTTTTAATTTATTTACACAGTGAAAGTCAAGTAATACCGACGCCAAGGATATATTGATTCAAATAACAAAATTTATAAATATTTATAATCTATGTTATAACAGTTAGATTTTTACTGCAAGACTAACTTTACTATCCTACTATAGTTATAATATATATTATAAAAATAATACTTATAATAATAAGCTCGAACCCGTAAAAAGTATCATAATATTTACAAATTATTAATAAAAGATTGACGAGCATTCCGCAGCATAAAGCAAACGCTTGAACTATTGCTATAAAACTATATAAATATAACGACAATTTTCTAGTAGGTAGTAACATTCTCTACTGCTGCACACAGCCTATAAGTACCTACTGCCTGTTTACTATAAATTAATTTACAACGCAATTTGCTATTGCTAATTAAAAGTGGATTGCGCCAGGTCCGGTAATGGTTTAGTCGCACTGGGTCGTAACACAGGCAATGTCATTAGGTGTTAAGTGGCTTTAGCACTGAGTACTTGCATAATCGACTCTCCCTAAACACCAATATTGTGGTAGATTTAATAAAGCTTCGATGGTTGGAATATAGCTGGAACTTTTTTTAGATTTGCTATGGCTTCACACGTTTAATGTTTTTAGACAGTGTCATGATAGTTTAAAAAAATTCTAGTTTTTAACAATGTAACTAAGTCAGAATTATGTGTTAAGCTTGTAAACAAGAGGCTTCAGAGCCTTAAACATCGTTGCAAAGTCGCTAATCTATCGGCATTTTCTCGGATACATTTTTTTGGGAGTGTGCCGCGGAACTGCATGATTTAATTCCGTCATCCCCATTCTATAAACATATATTTTACACGAACAACCAGGGAAAATAAGAGGCACCACCGCCTTATGATGGATATACTATGGATGGCAACACAAACTTAAGGCATGAAGCAATAACACTTAAATAAAAAATTTAAAACCACCTCCGACCGGTTTGTATGTGCATAATTTTGTTCATTGAGAACATTCCAATGAGCCCTAAACAAGACGTCTCAGACGAGGAGTTGAGAGTATTCTGCAGATTCAAGGAGATGTCTCAGCATTAGGTCAAGTTTACCATACTTTTATATTTATAATTACAATATCATTGAAGTTACAGGATACTGAATTTCAAATTAATACATTTGATTTGGCTTATGTAAACTACGCTAAACCACAGAACACTTATATCCTAGCGCTAAACAGACGGCAGCAGATTGACACCCGTCAATCTGTTGACTACAGATTGACAGGTGTCAATCTGCTGCCGTCAAGTCAAGTCAAGTCAAGTACAGTGCCACAAGTATAACTTGGCGGTGGTAGTTTTTGGAACTAATTATTTTAATTGAAAGTGTGAGTTTGACGTTTGAGAGATTACCGCGACATTATTGTTGATAAATTTGCTACGTTAAAATAGTTCAATAATGGCAAAAGTAATTAAAAGTGGTTTAAGAGAAACTGTTATCAAAGTATAAAGTAAAAGCACAGTGGCGCACAGGCACGCCAAGTTATACTTGCCGGACTGTACCTAGTGGAGTTTTGGCGGGACCGTGGAAAAGTGTGTGATCTCATTGTATTTTTTTCCTAAAACTAGTGTTCTGCCGCGAGTTAATGTGAAATAAATGTGGATTATTAACCATTAAGTGCCAGTGAGTGTGTGCGAGTGTAGGGAAACAGCACAATGTTGAAAAACATGCTATTTGCGTTCTCACCAAAATTCCACTGAAAATGATCAGTAAACACCACATCTTTACTGAAGGTATGACTTAGACTAGACTTTTACTTGAAATCTAACCTGAAATGTGACTTTGACCCATTTCTACGACTAGACTAAAGTTCATAAAAGCTTGAAGAATTTCAATACTTGACACTGGCTAAATACACTAACCGTGTGGAGCCATAGTAAAACTAAAAAAAAACGTACCTAGTAGAAGCGCCATTTTGATCTTTTGTAGTCCGCGGTCAAAAGGACTACGAGTCTACGAAAGTTGCTATCGTAGTTTCATCAACCAAAAAAGAGCTGATATTATTTAAACGGCTGAATGGATTTTTTATGAAACAAAACTAAGAACATTCTCAATGAAGACGGGTGTCTTCGACCAAAAAACAACTAAATTAAAATCGGTTTATCCGTTCGGGCGCTATGATGCCACAGACAGACACAGACATACACAGATACACACGTCAAACTTATAACAACCTTTCTTTTTACGTCGGGGTTTAAAAATAGCACATTTCAGAAATTGTTTACGATGAAAATCTGTAATTATCGACCGATAAGTCAGATTTGGCCACATATCAACGTTTTCCATATCTACGTAATTTGATTTTAAGTTATGTAAACAATGTTATTGTATGTGTCAGTGTTGCCAGTTGCACCGCAGCGATTACAGAGCTAATGAACACATTGTTTGTCCGTCTAACGAACTGTGCACAGATTTTATACGATTCACAAGCGGCATGATCGCGCGGGAATAAATTGAGCAAAATGATGAATTAGATTTAAATGTCTGTGGTTTTGATGTAGGCTTTTATGGATAGGTAAATTGTAAATAATTTTTTCAATCAATTTGTTTTTCTTTTATTGCTGAAAATGACCCTTGACTAGTATCTCATTTGAAATAGTGGCAATAACCCAATAGCTAAGGCGTTGGCCTGGTGATCGAAATGTCGTGAGTTTGATCCTTACCCATTGCACTATTGACGTGAACCTACTCCAGACACAAGCATATAGTATATAGTTTAGTTGTAGGGGTTAACAAGACTACAAGTAATGTACAACCCACATGGCCAGTAAGTTAAAAAAAAAACAATAGCAATGATCGTGCTTGTCTGAAACTGTAAAACGCCAATTAGGCGAGGCGTTAGACAACTAAAGTTATCCATCATTCAAAACCATCAGTCATGACTTTTGGTTGCTGATG
The DNA here is from genome assembly GCA_954871355.1 of Cabera pusaria. Lineage (NCBI taxonomy): Eukaryota > Metazoa > Arthropoda > Insecta > Lepidoptera > Geometridae > Cabera > Cabera pusaria. The sequence continues at coordinate 20,569,415 of OX940888.1, forward strand.
CAGCAATCAAAAGTATGTAAATATCGGTCAGTCACCGTCAATCACCCCATTAGACGATCAGTTATCCATCAGTCACAGCCATGACTGCCAGCAAACAGACAGCAAAACCTATCGTGTAATGGACGCCTAACTGTAGTGCAATTCCCATAGATCAACTGTATCATTGATCTGTCAAAATTCAAATTCATGACTTTTTTGACTAAAATATGAAATGTACATATAATGAATATGAAAATGAGTTTTGGCGGGAACGTGGAAAAGTGTGTGTGCTCTCATTGTATTTTTTCCTAAAACTTGTGTTCTTCCGCGAGTTAATGTGTAATAAATGTAGATTATTAACCATTAAGTGCTGGTGATTGTGTGCGAGTGTAGGGAAACAGCACAATGTTGAAAAACATGCTACTTGCGTTCTCACTAAAATTCCACTGAAACTTCAGTTAACTCCACATGTTTACTGAAGGTATGACTCAGACTAGATTTTTACTTGAAAACTGACCTGAAATGTGACTTTGACCCATCTCTACGACCTAAATTTATAAAAACTTGAAGAATTGAATACTTGACACTGGCTAAATACACTAATCGTGTGGAGCCATAATAAAAGTAAAATGAAAATAAAACACAAAAATTAAGTCATTCAAACCATGGCCAGTGGGTATGTTAATTTCCCAAAATGCTAGCAGCTTTCCCTGAAGCTGCTCTGCATGCTCTCTGAGCAACTTTTTTTAAAAGTCTTCTATTCAATAAAGGTGCGGCCACATCGCGGCGTCCTGCGATCTGCGGGCGCAATCTCAGTACTTTTCAATTGTTTTCTGATCGCGTTTGGTGTGAACCAGTCGGTACAAATACTACTGCGCTATCTGATCGCCGCCTATATATAGATCGCGCACGCAGGACGCTGCGGTGTGTCCTGTACCTTAACACACATTTATGTTCAATATACACGAGCCTAAAAAACTATTTTAAAATATTCTGTAATCAGCCAATTACCATCATTTCAAAAGATAGATAATAAAGCTATAAAAATATTACTAAATTTTTGTAATGGCTGTAACGTCAAAGTTTAATTATATAAGTAGCAGCGGCTATGACTGTTACGGGGAAACGGGCCCGCACGAGAGGTTGCGTGCGAGCACCTGCCAATAATCACGGCCATTGTGCCCGCAGTTATAATTAGCTGCAGCCCACAAATTGCAACCGCTATAAACCATGTATCCAGCCAGAGTCTAGACAAAACAATATATAAAGAAAAGTAAAACTTCCGTACCAACTTCTCAAAATGGACTGCACCAACTACAAATAATAAGTTTGTAATAGTAAATTTACCTTTTTTGTTATTAAAATACATATTTACAGTTTTCAGATTTATTCCTTTATAAGTGCTTCAAGAACTTACTTCTTGCCAAATTTCATGATTTTAGGTGAACGGACCCTATAGGTTTTCTATAGGTAAAGGAAAAATTCCAAAAAATAAACATTTTTGAAATTTAAGGTTAATTTTGGTACTCACATGTTTTTGCGAAAATCTAAATTTGCCCATATCTTTTTATCATGTTGTCTCAGGACCTTGATTTGTATACACCTAATAGGGACTATAGATTTCAGTATCTAGTATAAATTTCAACTTGCTAGGTCCTCCCGTTCCTGAGAAAATCGGTGATGACACACGGACAGACGGACAAGAAAGTGATCTTATAAGGGTTTCTTTTTTTACCTTTTTAAGGTACGGAACCCAAAATTTGAGTTTTGGCGGGAACGTGAAAATGTGTGTTTGTGCTCTCATTGTAATTTTTCCTAAAACTTGTATTTTTCCGCGAGTAATCTATATATGTAAAATCCAAAGTCCTGACTGACTGACTGACTGACTGACTGACTGAGATATCAACGCACAGCCCAAACCGCTGGTCCTAGACACATGAAATTTGGAGGGTATGTTCTTTATGAAGTGTAGACATCCACTAAGAAAGGATTTTTCGAAATTCTACCCCTAAGTGGGTGAAATCGAGGGTTGAACTTTCTATGAAACTTTTTATTCTCTGGGTCAATTGTCTCGGAAATTTGTACACATACTCTTTAAATAAAATAGTAAGTTACGGGTGTCACGGTTTTTCAAAAATAATCCCCCACACGTTTTCTGACTAACTAAATTACTGCCTGATATATCAACGCACTGCCTAAACCACTGGTCTTAGAGACATAATATTTAGAGGGTGTGTTCTTTGTGAAGTGCAAATATTCACTAAGAAATAGTTTTTCAAAATTCCACCCCTATGTGGGTGAAATGGAGGGTTGAACTTTCTATGAAACTTTTTATTTTCTGGGTCAATTGTTTTGAAAATTGATACACATACTCTTTAATTAAAATAGTAAGTGACGGGTATCCATTTTTTTTGAAAATCATCCCCCACCCGTTTTTCTGATTGACTAAATGACAGCCTCATTTATCAACGCACTGCCTAAACCACAGGTCCTAGATACATGATATTTGGAAAGTGTATTCTTTATGAAGTGCAAGTATTCACTAAGGAATAGTTTTTCGATATTCCACCCCTAAGTGGGTAAAATGGAGGGTTGAACTTTCTATGAAACTTTTTATTCTCTCAGTCAACTGTCTCCGAAATTTGAACAACGCTCTTGAATTAAAATTATGAGAAATGTGTTTCACAGTCTTTCTGAAATCGCCAAATTATCCCTTACGCATTTGTCTAATTCACTGATTGATATATCAACGTACAGCCTAATCCGCTGGTTTTAGAGATAAACACCAATGTTATAAATGCGAAAGTCAGTTTTTTATTTGATTATTTGTTTTTTTGGGATATCTTCACGGTCTTGACCGACTTGCCTGAAATTCTGTATAAAGACAGTTCATAGGATACTTTCTTTCTGGTTGTCGAGTATTGGTAACCAGATTTTTTTAAATTGAATTTTGTAAATATTAGATCTCTTCGCGGATATACGACTGGACCGATTCAACTGAAATGTAGTACAAAGGCAGTCAATAAAACAAAGATGGACATTGGAGACTTTTTTTTGGCAGTCGAGTTAGGGTGTTGAGATTATTTTTAATTGCATTTTGTAAGCGCAGCGCGTTATGTGGCCTCTGATCGGCCACCTGCTTGACCGATTTATCTGAAATTTTGTACAAAGATAGTTAATAAAGCACAAAAAAACAATGTATACTTTTTTTTGACAATCGAGTCTGAGATGTCCAGATTTTTTTATTGAACTTTGGAAATATTTGACGTCTTAGCTAGCTTAGCTTAACGGTTTAAGCTGAAACTTTGTGCAAAGATAGTCAATAGAACATACAAGGACATAGGATTTTTTTTTCTGGCAGAAAGGTATATATTTTTTTATCTAAATTTTTTTAATTGAATTTTGTAAATGTGTGACGTAATATTTGAGAAACGGCTTAACCGATTCAGCTGAAATTATGTACAAAGATAGTCAATAGAACATACAACGACATTGAATACTTTTTTTTGGCATAAAGTCTAGGTGTCTAGATTTGTTTTGTAAATTAGTGACGTCTTCATCAGATCAACGACTAGCCGATTCAGCTGAAATTTTGTACCAAGATAGTCGGTAGAGCATAGTAGGACATAGGGCACTTTTATTTTGGCAAGTACTTAAACAGCACAACTTGGTATACCCTAACCATAATTATTAATTACTTTTACGTAGAGGATATCGATTTCGACCTTGGAGTCCTCTCTAATAACTTAACTAAAGGTTATGAAGTCATAAAACTGTCAGGTTCATGAAAAGTAATAAAAAAATTTCGCTAGCTGCGCTCGCGCAATCATTCGCCTTATCTACTTTGTAGAAAATAATTTCATTCATTTTTGTGTTTTAACAGCCGCAAACATCAGACTGAGTCAAACATTTAAAGAGCACAACCTGGTATACCTAACCATGCTGATTTATAACTTTAACAACAGAGGATATCGAGTTTGATCTTAGAGTCATCTAAAGTGACTTGATTGTTAGGTAATACAACTGTAAAAGGCATAAAAAATTATAAAATTGTCTACTTCTTACCTTGGTATAACTGACCATAATGATTAATTACTTTTACACTAGAACAGTGTTTTTCAACCTTTTTCAAGACGCGACCCCCTACCTGCACTCTTCATAATCTGTATTGTAATATATTATGTACCAGCTTCTGACCTACAGGTAACAAATTAAATATTTTTTTCTTCAGAAATAAATATTATATGCGCTCTCACTCCCACTCATTTACAACACCTACAAATGCTGTTTAATTACTATTTTCCTAAGAAAATGATTTATTCAAAGTTTTGTTTTCTTTAACTAAGGCTTCGCGACCCCCCTGGGGGTAGACGCGGGGCCGGGCGGCCCACACATTGAAAAGCACTGCATTAGAGGATATCAAGTTCGACCTTGGAGTCCTCTATAGTGACTTATTAAAAGGTTATGAGGTCATAAAACTGTCGGGTCATAAAAAGTCGTAAACATTTTTCGCGCTCGCTTTTTTCGCGCAATAATAGCGCTCGCTGCGCTCGCGCGACCTTTCGCCTTATCTACTTTGTAGGAAATATTTCATATGTTTTGTGTTTTAACAGCCTCATGCATCAGACTGAGTCAAACATTTAAAATGTACAACTAGGTCTACCTTACCATACTGACTATAGACTTTAACCACATAATACGTAATAGTCTTTAACAACAGAGGATATTGAGTTCGACCTTAGGGTCATCTATAGTGACTAATAAGGTCATAAAACTGTCAGAGTTATAAAAAGTCATAAAAAATTAGGCCACGCGAGCGAAGCCGCGGGCAGATGCTAGTGTGTAATAAATGTGGAATACAGCACAATGTTGAAAAACATGCTATTTGCTTTCTTACCAAAATTCAACTGAAAATCTTCAGTAAAGTCCATATATTTTCTAAGGGTATGACTTGGACTAGACTATGACTTCAAGTTGACCTGAAATATGACTTTGACCCATCTTCATGACATGAATTCTCAAAAGCTACATGTAATGTCAAATGGCTTAATTCTATGCTGAGAGAAGATCGAGAAGAGAAGGTAATGCGATGCCGCGGTTCATCCGCGTGAAAAAGTATTATTTATGTTACATCCTAAATCTATGAATAACCATGTATTTACTATGTTATGTGTAGTAAAGGTTTGTGGTGTTAATGCTAGCTAGTAAAGCTACTTTAGTACATATTTTAATTAAATATTCAATCGTCGCGCCTAAACTTATAATCCGATTTTTATGAACGGGTGTCAAGCGATTCGTTATTAGGTATAGCCTCAATACTACAGGCTACATGTTTTCCAAAGTAGGTTTTTCCTTATAAAGAATCTTGTTTCTGTATTTAAAAATACATACCGACAAACATTGAACCTTGACTTCCAAAAATGGAGGGCCCTTTTTGGAAGTCGGTTAAAAACTAGATTTTTATATTAATGTATTGTTTTAGGTATTAATTAACGTATTGTTTCATTCTTTTCAGATCACATACGAGAATTTTCTTGCGGCAACCTGTTTTATCGAACTTTATATATGAATGAAGAGAGAAATACGCTTTTTGTTGGTGCTATGTAAGTACAATTTATTAATAGTAAGTAATTATTTTATTAATTACACGCCACAATTCCCGTAATCCCCATGCGTACTCGTATTCTATTGACGAAAAGCTCATTTATTTTGATACTAGCTGCGTCCCACAGCTTCGCCTAAGTTTAAATGTATCCAATGTTAATCCAGGTACTATCGGTATAAAAAAATCATCCAAATCAGTTCAGCCGTTTTTGCGTGAAAAAGATACAAACATCCATCCATCTGTAGATATTATTACTAGCTGGCCCGGCGAACTTCGTACCACCTAACAGACAATGAATGTCGTGTTACCTTTTAGATGAACTTAATTTAGCCTTTTATGAACGTAATACAATGAATACAAAAAAATATATTAAGTTTAGAAATGTATTATGGCACTTTGATTATCAAGTAAATAATCAAAGTTATGGCAATACAGAACTAGAATAAAAATACAACAATCAAGTACTACAACCGCGTGTCTGCAAGACATGATGCAATGAAACAATGTTTTTATTGTTATAGATAAGTTATTAACTTGAAATTAGTTCGATTGAGTTTAATTTTAATTGTAAAAATATAATCACCAGTATTGAATTTTAATTCTGAATAAGTATAGGTACTTACTCGTACTTCATGATTTTTGCCTTATGGATAAGACTGTATACATACGGCATTCATATATTGGCAGTCACATTCTTGCATATCTCTGTATTTACCTACATTCTGACAAAATATAAAATCGATTAGGCATTGATTATTATTGCCTTCATTGCTTGTAAGCGTAATTTTTTTTAAGTTTTATTATTTTTCCACACGATTAGTGTATTTAGCCAGTGTCAAGTATTAAAATTCTTCAAGTTTTTACTTCGAGCATTTACCAATGGAGATGTTAACGCAAGGCGTACCCCTCTGCCAACCATATAGCCATTTTTGGCCATATGAGCGTGCGTAACTACGCTGTATTTTTAATACTGTGTGCGTGTTTCAAGCTAGTGTGCGGGATCGTTAAAGTGAGTGATTTGTTTGTGTGCAATGCGTGTTTACCTCGTCCCCTGTAAGTATCGACAGAAAAAAATGTTTGCGGATTACAACGTTAACAAGTCCATTGGTAAATGCTCGAAGAGTTTTTATCAATTTTGGTCGTAGATATGGGTTAGAGTCACATTTCAGCTCAGTTTTCAAGTAAAAGTTTAGTCTAAGTCTAAGTCATACCTTCAGTAAAGATGTAGTGTTTACTGAAGATTTTCAGTGGAATTTTGGTGAGAACGCAAATAGCATGTTTTCAACATTGTGCTGTTTCCCTACACTCGCACATATTCACTGGCACTTAATGTTTAATAATCCACATTTATTATACATTAACATGCGGAAGAACACCAGTTTTAGGAAAAAAATACAATGAGATCACATAAATTTTTCCACGTTCTCGCCAAAAACTCAAAAGCATACATTTCTGAACGCACGCATATTTGACAATCGATAAATATGTCATACAATTGTCATTACTGACAGTATTTAAAAATTATTAACATTTTTATTATGTACATGATTTGCAATCACAAAAACTTGAAGAATTTTTGTACTTGACACTGGCTAAATACACTAATCGTGTGGAGCGATGACCCTTATTAATTTGCGGTTTACCGTATCGACGGGATAAACAATTGAACATCAATGATTGGCAGTTTTTTAACCCAGGAACATTTTAGCAAAATAATTTGTCTTATATATATTTTTTACGTCTATTATTCATTGTTTTTAATACTTATTATCCTATTCCTGACAAAAAAATATCCATAAATACAAAAATCATAAAAATTGGTCCAGCCGTTCTTGAGTTATAAGTGTAGTAACTAACACGACTTTCTTTTATATATATAGATACACTCACCAACTTAATTATTAATATACAATCATCTTGTTGGCGCTGAAGCCACAGGTGATACGAGTATATTATATCGATGTTCCGCCTGAATTGCTACCGAAAAGTAGTAAAATAATTAAAAGGTATATAAATTTATTATAAATGTGTTTTTATCCTATAGGCTACCGTTGGACCACTATCTCGCCTGGTGGTAAATGATGATGTATGTAGTCGAAGATGGTGAACATGCTAGGCCTAGAATACTCTGACTCTAAATGGCTGTATGCTGCCGGAACACCGTTTGATGTAGTTTTGTTTACACTTTGTATTCATAGTAGTGACTACTCTGCATTGTAAGAAAATACTTATATCTCTACTCAACTGACAAATATTATAATATCGTTTAAAAACTAAAAAAGAACCGACTTCAATGCCGCGCTATTCATTTTCAGTACCAATTTTGAGATGTTTATCTCAATATCTCTGGAGATACTTATTAGACCTCAATAAAATTACCATGGTACCACACTTGGGATATCTCCTTACGAACAAAAAAAGAATAATCAAAATCGGTTCATAAACGCCGAAGTTATCCGCGAACAAACATAAATATATATATATATATATATATATATATATATATATATATATATATACGGTCGAATTGAGAAACCTCCTCCTTTTTTTGGAGTCGGTTAAAAAGTAATACTTACAATCGTTATTTTAAGTACAAAGTTACGTTATATAAAATTCAGCTTAGCCAAAGGGCAATAGAAACAAAGCGACTAATATTGTTCAATTTAGTCATAAAAAAGAATGCTAATAATTCGACTGCTATTAAGTAAGTAGTAAGCAGTTAGAAATTGATTATTTCACAAATAACAGGTTATCAATCACGTTATTTACGTTGGCTCTATAAAATAGCACGTTGTTATTTAAAACGCAGCGCAAAATTTTAGAGCTTTGCATTTATAAATGATGGTAGTGACGATTTGGGTCGGTATTACAGAACGACACTCGAGCACAAATCCTAAGCATAGAATGTATCCTTTTCATTATATAAAATCGCGATTAATTAGGCAATCAAATTATTTCATTGTGTTCTAAGATTAGATCTATTCTTGATTATCTCTCTGTAATACCGGTCTTAGCCTAAAACAAGACGAGATACATACATGAAAGTTGTAAAGATGCGGAGGTGGGAAGTCAATAATTCACGTTCAATTCACGTTACAAGATTTACGTTAAGAATAGTAACAGAATTTTATTTCACTTTTACATCACATGCAAACCTGTGCCAAATAACCTGTGATTTCAAGCCATTCGCTATATTCTTCTGATTTATGTTTGGCTGAAACCCATATAAGTAATCAATTATTGATTAGTCATAATACAACTAATATTTAATGTTTGCTAAAATTACTTTTGTATTGTACCTTACACTTAGGCTTAGGAGGTGAGGAGCATATTATATCGATGTTTCGCCTTACTTACTATGTACCAAAAAGTAGCTTACCACCATTAAGGAGAAAATCTGCCGCCGTAGCCTTACGATGTTCCGGCAGAATACAGCCCTTGATACTCAAAGCATTCTAGGCTAGCGTGTTCACCATCTTCAACTACATCATCGCTTACCACTAGGTGAGATATTGGTCAAATACTTGCCTATAAAATATAAAAAATGTTATACCAAAGTGCACAAAAACACAGAATAAACAATAGTGCCAAAAGTAGCCATTATGTAGAATGTTAAAACGTTATGAAAAATAGCAGTAGGTAACTGTTACTTAACTGCTACTTTCATCATATCTATAGCACAGCCTGTAGGCAATAAGTCGGCGACACTGTAATGATTTGCCTACTGGAAATGGCCCCGAGACATGAACCTACAATTATCCATCTATTTCTGGGGATTTTATTTGTTCTTATACAAAATTACGCTTGTTAAGCGACCGTAATGATGTTAAGTTTGTACAATCGCGATATAAGTTACAAATTGGATGCGATAACGATAAGCTACATTACTTTTCGGATAAACAATAAACCTTGGTCTCAGGTGAATGTGGAAAAGGTTGTTTATTTTTTATCTAACTTGTGTATATATTATGATATGTTGAATTTATGTGCTACAATTCAACCTTTTGTTAGGGTTCCGTACCCAAAGGGTAAATATTTATTTTTAATTATTTCTAAGACTCCGATGTCCGTATGTCTGTCTGTCTGTCTGTCTGTCTGTCCGTCTGTCACCAGGCTGTATCTCATGAACCGTGATAGGTAGACAGTTGAAATTTTCACAGATGATGTATTTCTGTTGCCGCTATAACAACAAATACTAAAAACAGAATGAAGTTAAAAATAAAAGAGGGTCCCCATTTGTATGGGGACCCTCTATTATTTAAAAAAAAATTAAATTTCTTAAAATTTAATTAAATTTAATTAATAAAAAAAAATATTTTTAATTTAATTTCTTTTTAATTAAAAAAAAACACGTTTCTTGTGAAACGTGTTTTTTTAGGCATTTCACGCCATCTATGAACGCTTAGTTAGGTAAACGTCCCATAGATGGCGTTATATTGAAATGTCGATCCCTAACACCTTTGTTAGATGGCGTTATAAGAAATAAAATGTTTATTATTTATTATTTTTTGCTGGCGAAAAATTATAGTGGTATTTTTTGCTCGATCTTATAAAATATTGTAGTGTGGTACGGAACCCTACTAGTACGAATCCGACTTGCACTTGGCCAGTTTATCTTAAGTTTTCCATTTGCCATTACTTTCCATAATTTGTTTCTTATTAGCGACACTATCGAATGCTGTAATAATTAAGGATGTGGTTTTTTTAATAAATGGATTCGATTCCTGGCTAGGAATATTGATTTCAGAGAAATCCAATGATGCAGTTTTAGTTTTCATCAAAATCGGGCCCGAGATTCCTTTGAGTACTTTTATTTAATCTTCATAGTTTCTGATTTGGCCATTCACGCTCACTTAAAAAAAAATTTTTTCGATATTTTTCAACATAAAACCTTTTAATTCAAAGATATTGGGCTTTAATTATAACTTCTCTTCATTTGAGTTAATCTATACTAATGTTATAAAGAGAGAACATTTGTATTTTTGTATATTTGTAATGATTTGGCTCAAAAACTACTGGACCGATTTAAAAAATTCTTTCACTAATATATAGAATAGACTTTCGGAATGAAAATAGGCTATATATTATCCCGTTTAAATCAAAGGTACATTCGTGGAGACTTAATTTGCAACCTAAGTCGACTAAAAAACGGTCGAAAAAACACGTTTTTTACGAACGCTGCTCTATTGAAAATAGATGGAAGAATATTTTCTATGGAAGAATTGTACAACTTAATAAGACCTACAAAAAAGTCCGCGACAGAACACTATCGATGAAGATATCTATCAAACAAAAAAAAACTGTCTATAATAAAATCAAAATCGGTTTATCCGGTTTGGTGCTAAGATCACAGATTATATAATAGTACTACGTAACTAAGATGCTACAGACAGACACACAGATACACACGTTAAACGTATAAACCCCTACTTTTTTCGTTACGTTAAGGTTACGGCGGCAGATGTTCTCCTTGGTGGTAAGTTATTTTTCAACCGACTTCCAAAAATAAGGAGGTTCTCAATTCGTCTGTATGTTTTTTTTGTGTGTGTATGTTACGTGATTACTCCGTCAATTGTGTACCGATTCGAATGATTATTTTTGTAATCGGTAGGGTACGTTTTCGAGGTGGTCCCATTGTAATTTCATCAAGATGTGATAAGTATCTCCAGAGATATGACGATAAACGTCTCAAACTTGCCACTGAAGTTGACTCGCGGGGCATTGAAGTCGGTTGTTTTAGTTAAACTATCTTAGTTATTGGTAGATTTAATGATCCCACTACCTCTGTACGAAAACCCATGATTCATGAATGCACATATACTTTCATTGGTATATAGCTAGGATTAGAACCAACGACCGTCGGGTCAGAATCAGAGTAACTATCCTTTACGCCAAAGGGCCGTCCAATATCACTACGTAAGTATTCAAACAAAGTCCATCACTGTGTCTGTCTGTCTGTTCGCAATAATCTCAATAGCTCCTGAACGGATTATCATGCGGTTTTTACCAATAGCCAGAGTGTTTATGGGGAAGGTTTAAGTGCATAATTCGTTAAGGTTTTGTGTAAATTGGTTGAAATATGACGATGATTGTTAACAATCATGTTAAACATGTTAAAATTTTATATTCGATGCAACAAACTGATGCAAATTTTGTTGGCTTATATGTTCTACCCGTGCGAAGCCGGGGCGGGCTGCTAGTTCTGTAATAAAGAGATTACCAGAGTGTATTTCAGAAGAAATAATTTGAATATTGAAATCCTTTCTATTTCGTTAATTATGTTTTTAGACCTGAACCTCTTGACGTAGCCGTATGAAATTTGGCAAGCAGCAGGTCCATAAAACAGACAAGTTTTTAAAATCGGTTGAAACTTTTTTTATTTTGGTTTTTTTTTGGTAAAAGCCTGTTCAAAGTAAAAGTTCAAATTTTGTCTAAATAAAAAAAAGTGCTATCTTATTTTTTTTTCTCAAAAAATAATAAGCCTAAATAAAAAATTCTAGTTTATTGTAAACTTTAAACTTTCGCGATTTGAACACATAGTTATAAATATGAAAATACTCAGTCGTGTGACCACGATCAATGCAACTTGGTCGAAACGTCGAGTTAAATAAAATTAATGTTTTAGGCGCGATAAGTCCCGTATTTTCATATTTATAACTATAATTCTAGTTTACCCTGAAATACCTATTCATTGTTCATAGTCCCACAAAAAACTAGGGCTCTGGTCAGATCATAGTATATTATGTAATATTTTTTTTTATATCTTATATGCTACCGTTTGACCACTATCTCACCTGTTGGTAAGTGATGATGCGATCGAAGATGGTAAGCACGCGAGGCCTAGAATGGGAACTGGCTCTCAAGAATAGCTGCCGGACAACATTAGATGTTTGGCGACAGATTTTCTAACTTGAGGGTGGTAGCTGGCCAGGCGGACACTAGATAGTGTCCTACCACCATGCTGGGGTTGTTGGTTTCTTAACGATGTTTTTCCTTCACCGGAGGGCCACTGTGTAAAGGGCACATACATTTTTCGATAGAAAAATCCATCGGCGGTTTGAACTCGGTTCGTCTGGCATCAAAGCCAACCGTTCTCCCGATTACGCCACCGGGCCCTCTAAAAATTATTCAACTGGCGTGACACATTTAAAATATGAACTCATTGTTTCAGGGACCGTGTATTCAAATTAAATATGTCTGATATAAGCCAATCACATTGTAAGGTAAGCAACATTTATTACAGAGCATGTAAGTGCCAAGTACACTTAACTTAAACGTGAAAAGCGCAAACAAGGATAAACATCAAAGACTATTACAAAGTAAATTTAGCTGCTTGCTTACGCTTGCCGAGCTCTAAAGACGCCTACTTTGCCGGCACTACACCAGATTTTTAATGCATCTTACTTTCACATACAATTTTCTACATTTTCACACATAAGTGCCAATCTTTTGAACAGTAAAAACCCTTATGATGTCGCTACATAAAAGAAACCGTAGTGCACTCAGTCTTTGTGAATTTTATGTGGAAGTAAGGAAGGATACATTTTATTGCGTCGAGTGAGCAGCTGAAAGGGTGTTTTTGTTTGGGTTTGAACGTTAATCACCCGACTACATTTTATCATTATAGAGAGACGCGATGGTCCTGGAGGCTAGTAACGTGGCTCGATGTGTCAGCAAAGGCAAGTCGGAGCCCTTCGAGTGTAGAAACCACATCCGTGTGTTACAACCATTAGGGGATGGCAAGAGGCTATACGTATGTGGTACCAATGCACACAGTCCAAAGGACTGGGTTGTATATGTGAGTATACCATTCTATAACCTGACTTAGAAGTATTCGATTGTTATCTATGTATTCAGTAAATAACTTATTGTTAATATAGGGACGTTCGTTTGGCTTTGTCGCACGCCAAACAAGCCGTCGCGACTAACGATGCAATGCATCTCGTAAACGCACCTTTTTGCTGCGAATTTGCGTGGATTTTTCTTCGGTTATCGCTTAGATGTGAAAATGCGGCCACAAGCGTTTTAAAGCAATGCTGCTTTCTCTATATATCTCAAAATTTACGGAGCTTGATACATTTTAATACGTAGGATGACAAAAAAATTACGCTCTTACACTAAATTATATTTATATATATGATCATGACATAGTCTGCGTCAGGTGCAATATTTCATCACAAATATCACAAAAGGCACATCATTTATAAAAGACCTTTACCAAATTGATAGCCTCTGTAAAAATCCAATTTGTCCTCGAGCTTTCAGACAGTTAATTCCGATACGTGTATATTATTAATCATTTATCATTCGTTAACAAAATCAATTAAGTTTTATGGAGCTTGTAAATTTCAACGAATTAATTAGCGAGATTGATGGTCTAGCATTAATAAAATTATTTTGTGTTCATTTTAAAGTTGATAAGGTTTACTTTTTATGAAGTTTGGTTATGAAGGATTCATTTGCAAGGGTGAATGGATTTCATATTCAATAGGTCCTGATATTATCATACAGAGGCGGTTGTTTTCGTCTTCAACGTTCATGGACATTGATTTCACTTACTTTGATGTTCTGTATAATATGTCGAAGCTATTGGGTTCGGTTTATTCAATATTCGAAAAAGCTTGGTTCATTTAATTTGTAAATGAATAGTCGCTACCCAATTCTAACTAGGCTGGGATACCTTTTCAATATTCATAGTGACATTACATAATTGTCCATGAACATAGTAACTTTATAACTTTTATGCTTTCTTTATTAGTTGTAAACATCAGCTTAAGCAGTGCGGCGTCCTGCGTCCTGCGTGCGCTATCTCAGTACTTTTCAATTGTTTCCTGATCGCGTTTGGTGTGAACCAGTCGGTAAAAATACTACTGCGCTATCTGATCGTCGCCTAGATCGCGCACGCAGGACGCTGCGGTGTGTCCGTATTATACCTTTATTACATTCAAGAGAATTAACAACTTACTGACATCAAATTAACATGCTTCAATTCCTTTCAGTTAAATTTAACGCATCTACCCAGGCATGAATACGTGCCAGGGGTGGGTTTAGGGGTAGCAAAGTGTCCTTACGACCCTGCAGACAACAGCACTGCGGTTTGGGTCACTGAAGGTAACCCTGGGGGGCTGGAAGCAGTGTACGCGGGGACCAACGCAGAATTCACTAAAGCTGACCCTGTTATATTCAGAAACGATCTCTTCGATTTCTCCACTGGACAGAAGAAGTACAACTTTAAGAGGACGTTGAAATATGATTCTAAATGGCTTGACAGTAAGTTTGTTTTTATCTGTAAATCTTGTATTTCCTCTATATTTTTCATGAGTATTATCATTGTAGCTATGTTACATTATCGTAATATTAAAGATATGCAATGAGATAGGGCCTCCCTAAAATATTTTCGGGTTTCCCCTTAGGATTTGTTTGTTTGGATGCGAATTATGCGATGTGCAATTGTATAATAATGTACATAGAATACTAAAATAAAGTGAAGAAATCATTCTATTGTTAAGATTACTCAAGGAAGAAATATTTTTCTGTGTCAATAATACACTGGCATGTTGTTGGTGACGCTTTGTTATAACTAAGATTTGGCCTTGGTTATGGCTACGATGTTTCCTGTCATCTTATATATATACACATTATATACATAGGCACCCGTTTATTAAATACATTTTTTTTTCATAATACTAAAAGTGACCGATGTACTTAGTCCCATGTATATTTTTCCAAAATCTTACGGGTATCTTAAGAATTATATAGAAACACCTTAACGGGCAACAGAAATATTGTGAAATTGATAGTTTTTTAGGGTTCCGTAGCCGAATGGCAAAAAACGGAACCCTTATAAATTCGTCATGTCTGTCCGTCCGTATGTCACAGCCATTTTATTCCGAAGCTGTTAGGACTAGAGAATTGAAACTTGGTAGGTAGATGTATTCTGTAAACCGCTTACCGATTTTTATACAAAAATAAAAAATATAAAAGTTTAAGGGGGGGCATCCATACATGGAACTGAAAAAAAAACATTTTTTTTTCTTCAAACCTATCCATGTGGGGTCTATGGATAGGTCTTCAAAAATGACATTGAGGTTCCTAAAATTATTTTTCTCAAAGTCAATCATTTGCAAGATAGGCGCGTCTAAAGTGGTAAAATGTATGTCCTCTAACTTTTAAAGTATGGGAGTGAAAAATTAAAAAAAAAAAAATGCTGTAGATCTCAATAAAAACTAACAACGAAAATTAGTTTGAACGAGATACAGTCAGCAGTTCTAGAGATATGGCGACCGCAAATATAACTTTGTTTTTCATACAAACACTATGAAAAACAAAGTTAATTTTGTAGTTGCGAAAAATCATAGTTATGGAATACTTAACTGTGTTACGGAACCCTACGAGTGCGAGTCCGACTTGCACTTGGCCAGTTTTTTAACTTTAAAATCATATCTTTTTTTTTTTCTGCAGATCTTCTAGAGTTGCTTATTTTACGATATTATGCACCTAACAGACGGACGATCAGTTCCATGCAGAAAATGATGTGTACTATGATATGTAATCAGTATTTGCTATTTTTTTTGTGTTTTATTATTTCACATTTTTTGATCAGAAATTAGATGCGAAATCTTATACAAACCCAAGCAAAGTGTCCGTCAATACCGGCTTCCGAAAGCCCATGTAAACTCGTGCCTTATCGGATAAACAGGCTGAGGGACGTTCATTATATTAATAGGGATATCGGGCCTCGTCCCTTATTCAGTACTTTCTTTTACGAGTGTACGATAAAAGCTATAGAACTCTATCGGAGGTTCATAAAATGAAATAAACGGGCCAAGTGCGATTCGGGTTCGTACACGAAGAGTTCCGTACCACCGTACAATATTTTTTGATAAATGGGTCATTACAATTCCAAAAAACATGTTTCTTGTAGTGGACCACGTTTCATTTTTAATTGAATTAATTTTTTGTCACATGTCCTTATAGCGGCTATAATAATACCGACTCTGAAAAAAATTCAAGTGTTAAAAAAAAACATTTCTTGTATGTATATTTAACAAATTTTACGCTATTTAGAAGTGTCATACCTGTACCTATATCGGTGCAAAAGATACATCCCTGTGACAGATGAATGGACGGACGGACGTACAGCAGAGTCTCAGTTATAGTGTCCCGTTAGCGCCGTTTCGGCACGGAACCCTAATAAAGCAGAAATCTCGGGGCGGCACATACATTAATTTGCAGTAAATTGTCGGACGAGCAATCCGTCTCGCTTTCGTTATTAAAGTTTCTCGCAGTTTTTGTTTGAAAAACTCCACTTCATAATATTTTTTTGTGAGAGTGTTGGATGTGCTTTCATATTTAAAACACAGGAGCATTTTATGAATTTGTGTATGTTAGTTCCCGTTTCATAAAAAGTTTTAATGCGATGCTTTTCTGAAATGAATTGTTTGTTTTCAGCAGAAAATGTTTACTTAATGCTTAATTATTGAAATAGACGGTTAATGACAACTACTGCACAGTATTAAGTTAGTATACCTTAACGAAATACACCTTAAATAGTTCAAATAGTCTCGAACATCCCCAGTCGTAATTAACCATGGATGCTCTGTACAGATTTATAAGGCTGTGGTATGGACCTATCCGAGGTTTTATGTACACCTCTGGATACTACCTTTTCTTTTCTCATGTGATCCTACGGTGCGCCCGTGCGGACTAGTGTGTCTCCGTGCGCGATATTACGCAACTTGAAATTGAGAGCCCCCTCCATTTTAAAAATCTGTTGCAATAAATTGCACATGATGTCACAGCCTTTGACCTGCCACAGTTGAGGGTCAAAGAACATCTATATTAATCCAGGTTATAAACTATATGTGTGCCAAATATCATCCAAATCACTCAAAAAAGAACAAACATACAACCTTCCAAAACTTGACATTTATAACATTTTATACCTAACGTTTTTAGTCACCATTGATGTACATACATACATCAATGATTAATATAGTATAACCGTCAATTTTTGCCAGTATTGGGAGTAGTGTTTAAAATACATTATTAATTACAGAAACCAACTTCGTCGGCTCCTTCGACGTCGGTGAATACGTGCTATTCTTCTTCCGTGAAACGGCTGTAGAATTCATGAACTGTGGTAAAGCGGTGTACTCCAGAGTAGCCAGGGTGTGCAAGCAGGACACCGGTGGGAAACATATACTAAGTCAGAACTGGGCCACTTACTTAAAAGCAAGACTCAACTGCAGCATTCCCGGAGAGTTCCCCTTCTACTTTGATGAAATTCGTAAGTATTTATCTATAGATGGACTGGTCAAAGACGTACATACTGAAGGAGGGTGTTCAGTATTTACTCGATTCTGATACCGAATATGTAAAAAATATGTGCTTAAAATGTGACCTAACTATTTTTATAAACTAATTCTAATAATTTTTTTGACTAAAAAATGATTGAGGGTCCTGTGGCGTAATCGGGAGAACGGCCGGCTTTGATGCCCAGGGTAACAAGTTCAATCCTCGCCATGCACCAATGGATTTTTCTGTCGAAAAATGTATGTGCGCTTTTTACAGTGGCTCTCGGGTGAAGGAAAAACATCGGTAAGAGACCAACATGGTGACCCTGCATGGTGGTAGGACACTATCTAGTGTCCGCCTAGCCAGCTACCAACCCTCAAGTTAGAAAATCTGTCGCCAAACATCTAATGTGTTCCGGCAGCTATCATTGAGAGCCAGTTCCCATTCTAGATCTAGCGTGCTACCATCCTCGACAGCATCATTACTAACCAACAGATGAGATAGTGGTCAAACGCTAGCCTATAAATATTAAAAAAAAAAAAAAAAAAATATTAGTACGTAAGTACACACGCATTGATATCGATGTTGATTGTTTACAAACAGCGATTTGCCAAACTCGTGACCTTTGATACCGTTCACGCGTACCCCACACCCTTTACGAATCGGTCGGTCCTGAGTCCTGCGCCCGCTGCGGTACTCTTGACTTAAAACTGGACTTTATAGTGGACTGGACGCGTTGACCATATTTTCAGAATATTACTACTCTAATTTCATTTAGGTTTACTTTGTAGTTAATCAATATTAACTTTGACTATAAAAAAATATTGGTTACATACCTATGACCATTAAATATCGTGTAATTCAATATGTACAATCTTTTACCAGTCACCCTGTATATTTCACGGTGTTTGTGCATTGGGCTTGTGGCGGATACATTTGTTGTTGGGATAGTTGCGCTATGCACATCGGACCGGAGTAAAGTGCTTCAATCTAAAACCGCTCGTCAAGTAGGTATTTTAGAAGAAACTGATTAAGTGCTTGTATGTTGTTTATAATAATTATTCCGTTCTTTGTAATTCTGTTTCAATGGCAAGGAATGGTATTCCTTTACTGACTCTGAGTTTTCTTATAAGGTGCATGTCCATTTTTAGCCGTAGAACGTCCAAAAATCCTGTAAGTGTTTGTAAAAATCTTTAATTTGAATCTAATAATATTTCTTATTAATTATGGCGGTATTCGTTTATTATAAGAATTCTGTAGATATTTATAATAAATAAAGAAATATTAAAGAGTTATACTAATATTTTGGATTAAATGGCAGATAGATAGAAACATAGATAAACACTTGAACACCTTGCAAGTTAATGTTAATTATTAGTTTACAACATCCGTAAACATCCGTTCCAGTAGCTTAAAATGATTTCTGCCACATAACTTTAATTTGGGGTGAAAAGAAATAGAATGACAAACATCCCAATGACAAAACCAATAGATTTAGGGCGTAAGCGTATCGTTATTCATAGTATTTGTATACCTAAGTGCGATTTAGATATCCTATCCAAAATCGCATCAATATCCAACAATTTTATAAGTTATTGAGAGGGCATAGTGTTCCAAACCAAAGGGAAGGTATGTGTTTGAAGGCACGCTTCAATTGCGCAATACCTGGAGAGTTTCGTTCCGTTTTGATGAAATTCGCGAGTACTCCGATGTAAATTGTTGCTACTCACTTCTCGACTAGAGCTTCAGAAAGTTCAGCTGGTTAGGTATTTAGAACAACGCCTGAGGATTTCACATCAAATTTATATTGTCTAGTAAAATTGTATAATTTGTTTAATAAAAATATAAGTAACAGAAAATGTGCTCTACGTCTTGTTATAGTAGGTATATGCGATAGTGTTAGCCATAAGAAATGTGATAGTCCCCTTTTTGAAATAGTTTAATTTATTGACATCGTATGTATAAGTTAGTATACAACGCAAAATATATTTATGAAGCTTTCTATTGCTCTAATGGCGGCATTTAAATTGGTAAAAACGCAGCTACGAGAACGAGTTAGGGCATGCATTTTCATAGATTTTCAGTTACGAAATCGGAATATGAAATTAGAGTCATCAGTTTCGAAATTTCGAAATTTCGGAAAGTCTTTAGTAGGTACCTAGGAACAATGAAATTCAATTTTCTTTCACATGCTTTGCAGCGCACTGATCTTTATTGGTTGAGTTGAGCTAGGAACTATAATTATTACTAATGACAATGAGAAAAAATTGAACGGAAAGCCCAATTATTCCAAGTTTTGTAGAAAATGCCCTCAAAAGGATTGAGTATCAAGCATTTAGCTGCTTAGAGAGCAGAGCTCCTTAGCCCATTAAAAATATAGCTCGCTGCGGGAGAAGCTCTCTCAGATTCGACACTTTTAGGGGGAATAGATAATAAATAATTGTAGGCCTTGTTTAGGGATTGCCCTCGCTTGCCTCCATTCTCTTAATATACTGTTTCTACGTAAATTAAATTTTGTACACTATAATGGTTTTGGGGGATGTAAGGTGCAATAGCAGATAATGTAAGGTGCTCTCATTGCTCCCAGCCAACCTTACCTGCCCGCGTTGCATCCTGCCGACTAGCGAACGAGGCTCTGGCGACCGACCAATAGCGATTAAACCATTACAAACGAAATAGCTAAATTCCATAGGCTGGTGACGGGCAGCAGCGTCACTGGTGCGAGAGCTACATTCTGCGATCACCCAACCTGTCTGCTCAGCTTGTGGTGATTAGCACACCAAAGCAGCGGCTCCCAGTTCCCAGTCACCCCACTATTCCAGGGCAAGGTGGCGTTCATGGTAACGGCGGGACAGGGGTGCTTTGAATCCTCGGGCTACGGTAGGCCGCGAACACTGACTGACTCCGGCTACGTATAACGGACGAACGTTACGGCTCGACAAACATCTGACGTTACTTGAAGTGAAGCTGAGGAACATAAGATGGCACATTCCAGAATTATGTGAAATCCGAAGAGGAAGATACCGTAACCCTAGAATCCAGCCATCTTATTTACTTCATAGAGGGAGAATAACCATCTCAAGGCGGCATCGGGTTCTTCCCACACAAGGTCCTCTCTGACAATGTTTTAGAAATCTCCAGTGTGTCGACAAGGGTAGCGTATCTTGTGATCAAACTTACCGAGAGGTTATAGCCTCAAGGTTATCCAAGAATACGCACCGACTTCGGCACACTCGGATGATGAAGAGCGTGAAATGTACGAGGACATTTTCAAGGCTTCGCACACCAGCCAAAAGGCCCACATCAACGTTGTCATGGAGGATCTCAATTCTCAACGCTAATGTAGGAGTACAAACAAGCGGCGAATCGGTAGTAAGACCACACGGATTTAGAAGCAGAAATCATAGGGGGCAAATGCTCGTCAACTTCCTCTAGAAAGAGGGGCTTTTTCTGATGAGCTCCTTCTTTCAGAAAGACCCTCGGTGAAAGTGGAGTAGCAAAACCCCGACTCTATGAAGCGTATATTTAGAGATGTCTCAGTGATCAGGATCACTAGATTCAACACCGGGAAGTGATCACCGACTGGTCGAGTCTTTTCATCGCCCATATTCCAAAACCTGAATACGAAAGACTTTATACGTGAGGACATAAATAGGCGGGTTCCCGGTGCAGACAAACCAGTACGGGTAGTTACCTGTTATTACTAACGAAGCCGACACGTGGACACTGACGGTGCGACTGGTTCACCAATTTAAAGTCGCTCAGCGAGCTATGGAGTGGGCTATGTTCGGAGTCTGTCTGAAGAATCGAATTCAAAATGAATCATCCGTCATAGAGCCAAAGTTATCGACATATCTTAAAAGTGCAAGCTGAAGTGGCAGGCGGCTGGTCACATCTGTCGAACCGAAAATCGTTGGGGTAGACGTGTTTTAGAGTGGAGACCACGCTTCGGTGAACGTAGTGTAGGGCGACCTCCAGCTAGGCGGAGCGAAGATATACGCAAGCTGGCTAGCAGCGGTTAGAATCAAACAGCTGAAGGTCGAGCTCAGTGGCGTGCTATAGGTGAGACAGACTGATAATGATGATTTTTTAGAGGCTGAGTTCCTTTGTTTTCTCTTTTGAGGGTTCCGTACCTTAAAAGGCAAAAATAAACTCTCATAAGATCACTTTGTTGTCCTTCTGTCTGTCTGTCCGTCTGCCTGTCTGTCCGTCTGTCCATCTGTCAAGGCGGTCCTTTATCTCCGGAATGTGTAAAGGTATCAAGTTGAAACTTACATTAAATACTTGGGTTTACAGTATCTTTTGACTGTGAAAAAATCAAACTTGTAAGTCAACGTGATCCAAAGATATAACCGTTTATGTCGCAATTTTGCGATTTCAAAAGGGAATCAAGCCTAAAGGCCGTTCTTCAACTTCCCGTTGTCCTAGAATCATGAAATTAGGCACAAAGCAAAGTCTTGAAGCATGCACTTATATAGGAATGAAACCGTAAATATATGTAGTGTAATAAACTAAAAAAAGTTAATTTACTTTTAAAAACTTATTATTTGTAGTTAGTGAAATACATTTTGTATGGATCGAACTACAAAGTTAAGTTTGTCCTTTTTAACCTAGTCAGCGAAGTTGGTACGGAAGCCTCGGTGGGCAAGTCCAACTCGACTTGTCCGGATTTTTTTTAATGTAAAACCAACGTCAAGTTTTTATTCATAAATAATAGATATGTTTGCAGATGTTCTGGCAGGATCGCTCACCATCACCATAAAACACCGACTCGTGTTGGCTACAGACCAGACTCGTCATACTCATCATATATGTGTACCGACCAGTAATTACCTGACTTTCATAAAGTTCAAAAACGATCAAGTCCTTAAGATTTTAAAAAGACTTGACATTCATAAAGGGGCGGGATCGGATGGAATTCCAGCTGTCTTTGTTGCAAGATGCGCCCCTGCCTTAGCTCAGCTTTTGCGTCTAATATATAACAAATCGCTGGACTCTGGTTCTTTTCCCACAGATTGGAAGGATTATTCTATTCTTAAATTATTCTTATTCTTAACTGATTATAGACCCTAACCAGCACGGTTTTATGAGAGCAAGGTCAACCACCACTAATTTGATCTCGTTCGTCGATAATATTTCTAAAGATCTGGACACTTGCTCCTCGATAGACGCTATTTACACCGACTTTAGTAAGGCTTTTGATAGAGTCAACCATCAAATACTACTCAACAAGCTTTCTAATTATGGAATCGCAGAGCCTTTGCTCAGTTGGTGTGGCTCGTACTTATCGAAGAGAAAATCACTGGTTGTAGCAGGTGGCCATTTTTCTGATCCTTTTTCGGCTTATTCAGGGGTGCCGCAAGGCTCACACATGGGTCCATTATTGTTTAATGTGTTCATCAACGACATTGGAGAATGCTTTCAGAACTCCAAGTACTGTCTGTTCGCTGATGACTTCAAAATCTTTAAAGTCGTTAAGTCTACCACCGACTCCATACTCTTGCAACAAGATCTCGATCGACTAGTTATTTGGTGTCAACATAACAAAATGGACCTAAATGTAGCTAAATGTAACTTTATCCATTTCTCTAAGAAAAATAGTAATCCTCACACACAGTACAAACTACATAATAATGTTCTTGAAGAGGTGGCATACATCAGAGACTTGGGAGTTACACTAGATCATAAGCTGCGGCTCAATGTACATATCGACAATATTTGCAACAAAGCATTTAGAGGCTTAGGATTCGTTTTGCGTAACTGCAAGGATTTCAAATGCCCCAAAACAAAAATCGTTCTTTACAATTCACTTGTTAGAAGTCACTTAGAGTACTGTAGTGTTATCTGGAACCCTTTTTACGACGTCTATAAAAAAAGAATTGAGAGTGTGCAAAAGCGATTTCTCTGGCATCTTACCTACTCTTGCAATTTAGCGAAAACTGTACGCACTTATCCCGAACGTGTTCATTACTTTAACATGAGTACATTATCTGATCGCAGGCGCATACTCGATCTCCTATTTCTTTATAAGTTGGCCAATAGTCTACTCGACGCTCCCTATCTTCTCTCAACACTTAACTTTTCTGTGCCCTTCAGATATCCTCGCGTAGCAAGGGCTATCAACATTATTAGGGAGACTCATAACAATTCGAATCTTGGCAAGAATGCACCACTCAACAGACTAATTCGCGATTTTAATTCAACGTCAAAGCACAATTTGAACGTTGATTTATTCACAAAAACTATCTTCGAATTTAAAAAGGCACTTATGGAAAATATTGTCTAATTTTAATACCATTTGAATTTTAGTACAAACTTAACAGATCCTTTTAATTTTTACTTTTGTACTTATATTTCTATTGTTTTTTTTTAATTAATATTTTTAATCTAATAATGTGAATTATATTTACGACACTTTGTTATTTGCTCATTGTTCGACTATGCATGCAGTCTTCACCTATAATTGAAATGGCACTGATCTTTTTACCATGTGCGTGCATCTTATGTAATCTTATTGGTGTACTTTTCGTTGGTGTTCAATAAATAAATAAAATACTCAAATACGTCTTTGGATTCCAATAAACGATTATACTCTTTTAATACTAATCTTCTCTGGTTTCCTATAAGTATCTTTATCGTAATTGTCTTCAAAAGAGGTTTAGTATATTTTTTACTACCTAGATGGGTATTGAAGAAAATATCGAAATTTCGAAACTTGGAGTATCAATTTCAAAATTACAAAACATGCAAAAATGGTCCGAAATTTCAAAATTCTGAAGTTTCAAAATTTCGAAATGCATGCCCTAGAACGAGTACTATAACATAACACACAATTTTCGTCAAACAATAATCTGCTATCATTGCTTTTATGCCGTGCATTTTAATAAAATTACGTTTCAAATTGACTTTTTGCAATTTCCATGCATTTACATTTTCGTTATACGATTCGACATACGGTTCGTTTTTGGGTCATTATATTTTTACAAAATTGCTATATTTTGGTGATAAAAATAAGTTAAACTTAGTTTAAACTTGAAGTATCCATGAGGTCATTTTTAAAACAGCTCAGTAAAAGTTAGTATAATACGAAACAAAGCAACCAATTACATTCAATTTGATTTAGGTGGAAAGACGTTTAAGGCCCAAAATCTAAAGGAGCTTAGCTAAAGTTTGGCATAGGACAAAATAACATTGACATAGGTTGGATGGACACTAAGTATTCACTTGGTGTTACGCGATACGCGACCAAAATCAAGTTTATTGGATTAGATTTGTTGAGCCGTATTGTATTATGATGATTGAAATTATAATGTATTTGGCTGGAGCCATTCTTAGCTGTGATTGTTAAAAATATTTACTGTTAGTACTAGCCGTTAATTTTCCTTAAACATTTTTTTATTTGTCTACACGTCTTATGCGATGAAGAAAGTGTTGAACAAGAACTTTTGTATTTGTGTTGACTGCTAATGATTTGTGCGGTCTCTCTTTATGAAACTGTCTGAATCGTTATTTATTGAAATTGTATTTTACAGAAAGCGTGTACCAAATGCCAGGAGACACTAGTAAGTTCTACGCAGCGTTTACAACAGGAGCCAGCGATGGTCTAGTGGGCTCCGCGATATGTACTTTCACTATGGAGGATATACAAGAGGCTTTTGCGGGGAGGTTTAAAGAGCAGGTATGGCGCACTACACTTTTATTTGAAAATTATATACATGTTCTAGCTGTGCCCCGCGGCTTCGCCCCCGTTACAAAGTATCCTATAGCCTAATCCACTATACTGAGTATCTCTGTGCAAAATTTCAGCTAAATTGATCCAACTGTTTGACTGTACAGTAGAGAAGTCCCAAACAAACAAACAAATATACAAACTGACTTTCGCATTTTTAATATCGTTTGTATGTTTGTATAATATTGTAGTGTTGATTTTTTATAAAATAATTTGATTGATGTGATTTGAATTTTTGTGACAGAGTTTCCAAATCTTAGAAGACAAAAACGCAGCATAGCGTGCCTACCACAAGTACAAGATGGAGTAAGCATATGCTGCTTAATTTTTTTTATAGCGTAAGCGTATAGACTACTATCTCACAATATGTATGTGACGATGTAGTCGAGAATGGCAGCACGCTAGGTGTAGAATAGGCATTGGTTCTGTGGTTCATAGCTGTCGGAGCACATATGTTTGGTACCAGATTTTCAAACATAAAGTAATAGCTAGCCAGGTGGACACTAGACATTGCCATACCACAATGCAGGACATAATTAGCTCATTCAGGCTTGTTCAACATCTGTATACGCGGCCATAGAGCAGCATCTTCTTCATCTTTTCTTTGCCCGGTTTTCTAGCTAATTTCAACTTTAAGTAACGGTATATTTAAAGTCAAATTGATGTTACCAGGCATCTTCAAGTTCAGCGTGGCTGCCGGTACTGCGGGCGCGGGTGCCGGTGCCTCGACCAGGCACTTGCGTAAACAACACGGAGGCTCTGCCTGATAATGTGCTCAATTTTATTAGGTGAGTGTATTACAAGCTTTATTTGACTTGTAAGTTGGTCGTCTACATTTCCAAATAATTTTTAACCACTTGTTGATATCCGACAGAGCTGTAATTTGGCATACTTTTGTAAGTTCGGTGACAGTGCAATATTAAGGTCATCGAGATCATCAGGTCACAATAGCTGAATTTTAATAATTGATGAATCTATGAAAGTTGCTCTCATAGTCTCATCAACTAGAAAAGAGCGCAGAATCTTCAGACGACTGAACGGATTTTTATTAAACAAAGCTAAGCAAACAAAGATCATCTACCATTAAAAAAAACTTAGAATCGGTTTATACCTTTGTTTCTTCGAGCATTTACCAATGGAGATGTTAACGTTGTAATCCGCAAACATTTTTTTCTGCCGATACTTACGGGGGACGAGGTAAACACGCATTGCACACACACAAACCACTCACTTTACGATCCCGCAAACAAGCTTGAAACACGCACACAGTATTAAAATACAGCATAGTTACGCACGCTTATATGGCCAAAAATGGCTATGTGGCCAGCAGAGGGGTACGCCTTGCGTATGCCTTACATCTCCATTGGTAAATGCTCGAAGCTTTGTTTGGTTTGGGATAAACCTATTATATCCTCCGTGTGAGAAACGATGACACTGACAGACACAATCATCAGAGATACTTTATATGCTTTCACTGGAGATACATACATATACATATACATTTTTTGAGTCGGGAGTTAAAATAAATTTGTCAAGTGTCATTGAATTCCTGCTACTCACAAGCCACGCCATTATGTCTAGTAATCACCCTACCAAATTCAGAAGCATGCAAATCGACCGGTACATCACTGAGGAATAGTAAACGTATCTAATGGATTGATTAATAGATGCCTAAACCTCAATACACATCTCACATAAATCGTGGTTATTAGCTAGTAGCTCCCTTGCGTGTAATCTGAACAAGGTTGCCGACCACACATTAGTTTCGCGACGCGTGTGCTCCTCTACTAATTGGGTCACATTCGCTTCCTCTTAATTGATGGTGCGGTAGACACCCTGGGTATGAGGGTAGTATAGCAATTACAGACGCATGTGGGAATTACATTTTAATATCTTGCGTCGCCGCTTCGGTGCGCGGTGCGTTGCGCCCTCTTCTCAACAGTGCTGGATTATTTCAGGCTGAATAATAAATAGGTTTTTTTTAGGTATTGGCTCAAATTTTATCTCAAGAATAGCTGCCGGAACACATTACACGTTTGTCGACACATTTTCCAACTTGAGAGTGGATGGTGGCCAGGCGGACACTAGACAGTATCTTACCACCAAGCCAGAGGTTACTTATAGATGTTTTTCCTTTACAGAGGACCACTGTGAAATGTGCACCCACATTTTTTGATAGAAATACCCACAGGTGCACGGCGGGGATTTGATTAAGCTACTCTCATCATCTGCTAAAACGCTCATGTTTAAGGCCACTGAGCTTGATCAGCAGTTCCTAGTTTCCAATCTTCGGTTATGTAGTAGTATATTCTTTGCTTTCGTATAACGTCACCTATTTACGAGTAGAAGTGTTTCAGGTATAGGGGTACAATTACGTTGCCTAAGCTGTGTTTTTCTAAAACTCGTCTTGTGATATTTTTTTTACGAAAGAAAAATCTTTTATGTTATCTCCTTCGCAAAAAGTCAAACAAAGCGCATATTTCCCTAAATACCAGACATGTGTGAAATGTTAAAGATCCTGACTTAAAATGTATTGATGAATCTGCTCGTAGCACAGAATAAATAATAGTACTACTAGTAGTTGGCATTGTAGCCACTATTGTAGTCCAGAGAAAATCTGTTTCCAAAATAAATTAAAATATAACTTTTTAACAAAAAAAATAAAACCGCCGAAAAAAGCAAAAAATAATTAACTTTTTTATTTAACCTTAATAACGAAGTTCTTAAACTACTGTTAGTATACATAAGTATATATTTTTGTAATTGTTTTGAGTTTTTAACTAAACATATTAACTAAGTTCTGAAACTAATGTAAGTATGTATACCTAAGTAATTTTGAGTCGGCGCCAAATAATAAGATACTGAACATATCTCGATGAAATTTAAATGGTACCACCTGTAAAATATCATCATCATCATCATAATCAGCCGGTATCGGTCCACTGCTGGAAATATGCCTCTCTCAAGACACGCAACTGAGCCCGATTTTCGACTCTTTGTTTTTTCCAGTGTTTGTTGACATACATTGATGATATGATAAAATCATCAAAATAATTATACATTTATCCATTATTTTTGTTGATTTATTCAAAACGGCTTGACCGATTTCGTTAAAATTTTAATGGTTGGGGGTATACCCTATCCAATACAAAAATAATTATCGAAATCAGACTACTCTGTAAAAAGTTATGCGTGGTCATACATAAAAAATATATATATATACGCGTCGACTTGATAACCTCCTCCGTTTTTTTTTCGTCGGTAAAAAATTGATTAATCGCTACGACCATCGACCAACTAAACTACATACAATTTACAAATCTTCATGATTTGTAAATGGTATTCCTTAATACCCATCCAAAGAAATGCCATTGGTAATAATAACATGTTCATTTTTTATTCAAAGCTATTCAAATGAGGTGGCAAGAATTATACGCATTGAAAGCTTCCCGCCCTTTCGAGGCCTTGAACTGCACAACGCCCATACAAATTTCGCACACATTCGATCAAATCAAGAAATTCAATGTTATTTCTTAATCGAAATTCGAAATCAGATTTCTTTGTAGACAAAAATTACTTTTATGAAGGTTTTCCCTGAAGGCTTGAGTTCAGGATAGGCACTAATATAGAAATGGAAAACTAAAAAAAAGTACCTATGATCGCCAAGTAAAAATGTTTTCACGAACATTTTCACCTAAGAAGGAACGGTAACTACATGTTTTTATAGTGAGAGGAGGCTTTTGTGCATTATCTCCAAAACGGCCGAAAACCCAATTTTGATTAGGTTTTTATTAAATGGTAAAATTGTAAAGTAATCAGCAATAGTTCTTAGATAGGTATTATGTGTATTCGCCGAAGGGCCAGTTTTAGCCTTGAGACCCGCCAGCTCCCATTCCTTTTTTATGGTAAAAGGTAACAGGACAAGCACGGCGCTCGCTCGATGGTAAGCGATGACGTCTACCTATGACAGAAACAGCGGCATGCAAAATTCTGGCAGTACAAAATTTTGCACGTCACTGCACTTTACCTTTATTTACTTTATTACCTTGAGACCTTGAGACTAAAGATGTTGAGTCTCACATGCCCTGTAATTTCACTGGAAACCTTGTCATTTCAACCGAAAAATATTTCTATTCACGGCTGAAAATTATTTGGCAAAGTGGTGGTACCGCCCCAGGTGGACTAGCAGAAGTCCTACTACAGTTACACCTACATATATGGCCTAGCGTGCTACCATTCTCGACCGCATCATCACTTATCTACTAACAGGTGAAATAGTGGTCAAAGGCTGACTTATACGGTATAAAAAGGGGACTGTCGTGTTTTTTTTTTTGTTTTTCAAGATATGTAGGTCAATTCCCTCATTTTAATTACCATCTCTGGTAAAAGTACATTTATTCTTTCACCATCATCACTTTCCATCCGGTGAAATCTTTGTTAAGCCTTATCAAAACAAGCATTCTTATAGTTTATTATTATTTAAATGTCTCGAAAATTCTCGACTTCACAAATATTTTTAAAAGCAGCAAATAGACTTCGCGGTGACTGTGAAAGAATGTATTTTATTGTTCAGATTTGTTTTTAATTGTAAAAGTTTATCTTTGGAAAGTCATCATCATTATCTGTCCATTAGTTGAAATCCTTTTTGTATTGTTTGTAGTAATTCTGGTGCATAATTTTTATTTTTTTACACACAAATATCAAGATTGTAGTATTAATTTCTTGGAAAAATATCTTTTAATTTATCTAAATGAAATTATATAAACTACAAATGAGTATTATTTTTGACTCATGACATAACAACTCTTTCTGTTATGAAATGGGTATATAGGTTCATCATAATCATCATCAGCCGGTGACAGTCCACTGCTGGACGTAGGCCTCTTCCAAGATGCGCCACTCAGCCCGATATTCGGCTCTTCTTTTCCATTTAGTAATCACTGCCCACCGTTTTGTGTATGTCGTCGCTCCACCTCGACACAGGACGTCCTACGCTACGTTTGCCGATTCGCGATCTCCGCTCACCACAGTTCTATATAGGTTGATTGATGAGTGTATGGTTGATTATATGTATACCGCTGAAAATACAGCCTCGTATCATAGCACAGAATACACGAATCCACGAATCCACTAGTCTATGTATAAAACATATACTTAATAATTGGAAACAAGATACAACAATACAACAGGGTATTCTGTTGTCGAAATATATCTCAATATAGTCCGTATAATAATCTTCAAACATCTCGACACGGACGATCCATTTACACACGATGTTATTTGCTAGTTAGATTCGTGCCAGATTACTGGAGCTAGGCTATATTCATTGGCCTGATTTCTCAAACGTCTGATAACTTGGCCAAGCATTGATTGAGGCCAAACATTAAGCCTATTGCTTGCCTTGCCCATTGGTGTGGTTTCATCTCTACGAGCATTCACCGCAACCGTTATCTATTGTCAGAATATTTGGTGCCTTAACTGGAACGCTCGGGTGAGATCTTAAAACGCGTCGCCTGAATTTGAGGATTCTGCACCTGTGGGAGGATCAAGGAGGTTTGTCTTGATCCTCCCAATTCGATTTAAATTTAAATTATTATTTTTATTTTCGTAAATTTGCGTGAAAAACTTGCAAATGCGCGAAATGGAACGTAAATATTAGGTAAAGTCTTAGTCTGACACTAAGAACACTAGAGAAGTAAGACACCAGTAAGACACTAGAGAATAGTGACCTTCGCGTGACGTGCGCCGACGAGCGCAGCGAGGAGGGGAGCCGCGGAAACTGCCGCGCGTCACAAGGGCGCGTTGACGTTTAAATGAAGGTACTGAAAACCTTATCTGTAAAATGTCCATCTAATTTAAAGGTAATGAAAAGTCAATTATTTTCCATTAAAAAGTCTTTATTTTTTTCTCGTCAACTATGTTTCCGCGTATCTCCGCGCATAAGGGAGTGGTCCACCCCCAGCCTCCCCCCCCCTCTCTACAGCTTAAACTAATTGTTGGACCATTCTTTAATACTCAACCCTCAAAGTTAAAGTTTTTAAATATTCATATCTCCTAAAGAGGGGGGGTTCCGCAATTTTCCCTTCAAGGCGGGGTAGCGATAGCGAGTAGCGACAATGAACTTTGAAATTAAAATTAAAAACTATGCATTTCCGGCGGAGGTAATGATGCGGGGGCTTCCCCTCGCCTCCCTCTCCCCTCCTCCCCCCTCCTCCAGGGGGAGGGGGAGGAGGATTTAGGGAGGGCCCTAAATTCAAGATTTTCATCGAAGGCTCAAGAGGTTTTGTACCTTTGTTGTTGTGGTCTGTGTTTTTTTATAGAGAAGATTACGTTTGATCAAAATTGGCATTTTTTTAAAAGACAAGCACTGGACCAACTCATCTTTCGACTGGTTTGAGATGTACATTGTGATTGTGATTAATATTTGATTACAATAAAAAAACCTTAAAACCTAACCCGGTTAGTAGGGATTGGAACTCTGTAATGGCAAATGTTAGGACAGTCGAATGTTAATAATAATAATAACACTTATAATAATAAGACTTTATTTGCCATAAAGATTACAGATATTGGAAATACATTGAGTCCCAAACTAGACACGAGGTCTGTATCTTGAGTCCTCGGAAATGCGATTTTTCAATGAACAGTATGCTAAAACGTAAATTAACTTATGGAAAGTCTATGAACTAATGTTGTAATTAATTAGTGATAATTATATCCTATGAAGTTAACATACAGTAAAGTACACCAGTAAGTAAAATTATTATTATTTGTCCATAGGTGTCCGCGTGTGTGTGTGTGTGGGTGTATGTGTGGGTGGGTGTATGTGTGGGTGTGTGTGTGTATTAACTAAGTGAGATTTTCAGTGTGATCGTATGAAAGAGTTAGAAGCCATTTTTTTACTTTATATTTACAGTTTGAGATAGTGTCGTCTTTTATATTGCAGCGTTTGTTTAGCAAGTTGTAAGTTTGTATAAGCGAGTAGTTAGGGGAGCGTCTTGATAGAAGGGAGGATGCCGATGGAAGAGGAAGTCTAAAAGTTCTTCGTTCAGAAATATGTTTTAAGTCAAGTCGTTTTGAAAGAGATTTGTGAGTTAATACAGTCGCACGATGTATAAAGAGTTGACGCATGCGAAGTACCCTAAAATCATTATAAACGGAGTCTGTGGAGTAACGAAAGGGTTTTTTTTAATATAATTTTAATTAGTGCTCTCTGCGATCTTTCTAGTGCCAGGAAGATAGTTTTATTTGTTTTATATATTGGCTACTATGTATTTTTATAACTATGACTTTTCATTGCAAATGGTATAGCGTCTTTACAAAAAGCTTGTGCTTAAAAAGTTTTAAACTCTTGGTAATATTTTTAGCATTATTTATCACATCTCATCTTCGAGCATCTCACCGGTGTTCGTAATATTTCTACTTCGATTAGAGGTTTGTGTGATAAATAATTTAAGATCGTTAAAAAAATAAAAGAACCGACTTTTCATGCTGCGCTAGTCATTTTCAGTACCAAGTTAGAGGTGTTTATCTCCATATCTCCATATCACAAATCGGTCGAAGCGTCTTTGAGAAATCGGTGAACATACGAGTACATTTTTTTATAATATAACAAGAAAGTACAAGAATACACAAGGAAGTGATCTTATAAGGGTTCCTTTTTTTACTTTTTGAGGTACGGAACCCTAAAAAGGCGTGATGTATCTATATAAATGTGAATAAGACTTGGTGTACTTTCTACAGACAGCTTCGAATAATTAATACCACTGCAATCGATACATATCAGTTACGTACATAAGTGATGGATCGCCAGTACATAGATATGTATGTTAATAAATCCACATTTAGCCAGTCAGTACCCATAGTTTTAGACATAGGCCACTGAATTGGCTTGATTAGAATAGATTTCATAGTAGTAGTATAGTAGATTTTATCATTATTTTTTTCGATTAATTACCCGAGACCTACATATTTCTACTTTTATACCTCTACTCACAAAAATACTGATAAATCGAGACCGCTTCCATTTCGGAAGTCGTTTAAAACTGATTGAATTTCTCGATAATTTTATAATTAAGAGTCGAATATTTTGAAACCTGAGCAATCTTGTACACAGATCTCACCCCTTAATGGACTCAGCAGTGAGACACGAAGGCGATGCTCCTGCTTTCTACAAGCGGGACCTGGTCCTCACAACGCTGGTAGTCGACCGACAGTTCGTCGATATGCTCGGGGATGATATCACCTACACCATCTTCTACGCGGGAACAAGTGAGTTACAATCTAATAAATTCCTTAACTGTTCATGAATATAACTATAACTATAACTATGCCCTAGTTTAGTTTAGTTGACATTAACTAATTGCTTGAGGGATTTAGTATGCAGTTGGTTGTTGGTTATTTAATTGTGCGTACTAGCGTCTTGTTAAAGTAATTGTGTGACAATGATTATCAAATTTATGTTTGTTAAACATAATAGGACCTAGTTACTGAGTGATTGGAAGGTATGATAAAGCCAGGAGATGGATTGAGTTTTGCCTCGATACTTTTGGAACCCGCTAAACTTACATAAAATTACAGTTCATCTCTATACGTAGGATAATAAGTCAATAGACGAAACCTGGTACTGATGTTTTAAAACTTAAGTCTCAGAATAAGATCAATGAGTTAATCGAAATCTTTAGTGATATGTAATGATAAATGCGTTATTGTCAAATTCGGTAGATAAATAAAAATATTTCACTGGAACAGGTCAAGGTGAAGTGTACAAGATAGTACAGTGGGATGGTGGAGCGGCTCGAGTAGCGGATGTGTGGCGAGCGGCGTCGGACGAACCGGTGCGAGCTTTGGCATTGTCACGTCGACTCGCGTCATTATACTTGGCTACTGATACCAGACTACGGCAGCTCCCTCTCAGACTCTGTGCACACAGGTACTATAATAACATAGCTTGGTGGTGGGCACGATCTAGTGTCCGCCCGGCTAGGCACCACCCTCAAGTTGGAAAATCTGTCACAATCATCTAGAACGGTGTTCTGACAGCTGTCCTTGAGAGCCATTTTCCATTTTAAACCATGCGTTCTAGCATTTTAGACGACATCTTTATTTACCAACGGCACATAATAATTAATATGCCAATGGGTGAGATAGTGTGATTTGACTGTGAATGGTCAAATGCCACCCTATAAGCTATCAAATAAATTATTCACTACATAGATTAATAGTTTGTTCCATCTTCAGGGGTAAACTTGTAATATATTAAGATTACCTCTACAGTAGCATGTCGGCTAGCCTACTGATACAGCCAAAGTTATAAGGTAGTTCATTGAAACCCTTGAATAACGTAACCAGCAGCTTTTCTAAATGTCTTACATTCGTATTCAAGAAGATTCTTCACATAGAACTATAAAATGAGACCTCATAAGTATTGTATGTAAATACAAGTGAAAGTAGGTTGACCGACATCGATAATAATTGTACCAGAATCATCTGTAAGCCTCCAGAAATCTGAGTTTAGAATTAGATAAGATAACATCAACATCTTCAGGTACGACAGCTGCGTCCGGTGCGTCCTAGACCCATACTGTGGCTGGGACAAAGAGGTGGGAGCATGTAGGCCCTACACTCCTGGCCTGCTCCATGACGCCACCAACTCTACTCCTTCAGTTTGTGAAACGAGCGCTCCTTTGAAGACTGTCCGGGCGGGATACGGGCAAAGCGTCCACCTAGCAGCCTTTGGAATCACGCCTGAAGCCTTGAGAGATCAAGTTGTGGTGTGGTATCACCATTCAAGAGAAAAAGGAAGATATAAAATTAGTTACAAGTGAGTCTTTGTTTTTATTTTTGTGTTCTACAAACGTTTTGCAATGTCACAATATGTTAATGTATGTAGGTCTCTAGTAACTCAAAACATTTGTTTTCGTTTTCGGAGAGAGTACTAAGTAACTAGTCGGACTTCTTATCTTTTTTATGTGTAAAGCTATAGATATGACCAAAGCGTATACTTATCTTAGCATTTTGAATCAGATTTGATACCTTTACGCGTTCCTGCGACAAAGAGTCTTGACAGACGGACAGACAGACAGATGGACGGACAACAAAGTGATCCGACAAGTGTTCCTTTTTTCCTTTTGAAGTAAGGAAGAGAAAAAAAATCAAGTTAATATTCATTCTCATCTTACTATCTAACTTGAGTCTAAACATGCACACATACACTATAAAACATTACTAACAATTGAGAAACAAAATTAACAAAATCAGCGTCAAAAACTGCACAAAAACTGGTGCACCAATAAGGTTAACAAGTTGAAATCCAGATTATTCCGCTAATAATAACAATTCAACAATTTGCATCACTGAACGTGAGCGGAGTTTAAAGTTCCGACAGTGAGTTGATCCGATGGAAATAGCTCGGCAACTAAAAGCTAAAGACTCCGAACAGGTTCTTCAAATTTTGAAACTATGCCTCATTATACTGGTACGGCAATGCGGATTGTATTAAAGTTACAACTGTGTAGTAATAAACCACACGGGTTTAAGAAAATATGTATAGAAAAGTTTTGAGGTGGATTAAATTGGAGCTTTACCTACATGCGGTAACTAATA
Source organism: Cabera pusaria (assembly GCA_954871355.1). Classification (NCBI taxonomy): domain Eukaryota; kingdom Metazoa; phylum Arthropoda; class Insecta; order Lepidoptera; family Geometridae; genus Cabera; species Cabera pusaria. Next base: position 20,605,630 of record OX940888.1, read on the forward strand.
AATACTACTGCTTACCTACTAAAATATATGAAATTACTAGCCGCGTTTCGTGGCTTTGTCCGCGTTTAATCTTGCTCATAAAAAACCTTCGCTTTGCATCACTCTATCTATTGATGAAAACCGTACTCAAATCCGTTTCGTAGTTTGTAACAGAACGGATTTCGAGCTCTACGATTTATTGAGATTAGTTCAGGTTTATGCGGTAATATTTCGAATTTATATTGATTTTAATGATGTACTATATTTATATTCAAAAGAATTCGTAAATACAATCGTTCTCATTTAGTATTTAATTAAATATTTGGGTCAAACAAAACAACGCTTGGCACTATATAGGTCAGGTGCGAAGCCACTTTGTAGAGTTAAAAAGATATTAGATTACATGAACTATCAGTGTCAAAAGGGGCTGTCACTTGTCAGAGGGAGAAGGAAGCAAGATGGAGATTATTAAGATTATTGTTTTTTTTTGTTTGGAAAAAAGAGCGCGAGATTTTCTTGGTTTTATTTAATATTTTTCTTAGTTTATGGCTGCTTTTGAAAAACGAACGAGATTTGCCGCATAAAAATGGTATTTTGCCCCTAAAATGCAGGGGACTTGACTTTTGGCGGCGAAGCTTGGGGTCACTTTTTTGGGACTGGAGGAAAAAGAACAAGATGTTACTGGACGTGTAGCGTTATTTTGAAGTTTTTATGTGCTAAAAGGTGTTAAAATTGTGAAAAAGCGGAGCAGATAGAAGCCAGGGAATCAGAGAGTATCCTTTTATCTATTAATAAGAAGGCTGCATTGTGGGCTTTTCCAATAACATGAGAAGATAATTATTATTCTCACTGTGACGCGTTTAGATTATCTATTTAAATGCATATTGTAATGGGATAGTGCCCGATTGCGGGCGGTACTACGGTTTAATATAATATTAGGCGTGAGGCTCAGCTACAAAACAAGAAGCTGGCTTGCCAGTTACTTGCTGATGGTAAACAGAAGTGTCTATGTAATGCTTTCAATCTCCAATAATTGTTTGGACAGAGCACTGATGGTTCATGATGCCTTTTCAACCGACTTCCAAAAGGAAGGAGGTTCTCAGTTTGTCTGTATGTTTTTTGTGTGTATGTTGTGCGATTGCTTCGTCGGTTGTGAACATCCAAAACTTGCTGCTGGGGCTGACTCGCGGGGCATGGAGGTCAGCTGTCTTGGTTTTTGAACTATCCTAATTATTATGCACATATTCAATTTCTTATCTTAAGTCTAGGTTTTTTTACTATTATTATAAGATCTAAATTTAAAAATAGAAAGTCATAATTGACTGACTTTTTATTGGTTGGTATTCTATACTAATATTATAAAGAGAGAACATTTGTATTTTTGTATTTTTGTATGTTTGTAATGAGTAAGCTCAAAAACTACTGAACCGATTTAAAGAACTCTTTCACTAATACATATAATGGACTTTCGGAATGAAAATAGGCTATATATTATCCCGTTTAAATCAAAGGTACATTCGTGGAGACCTAATTTGCAACCTAAGTCGGCAAATAAACGGTCGGATAAACACGTTTCTTACGAACGCTGCTTAATTGAAAATAGATAGAAGAATATTTTCTATGCAAGAGTTGTATAACTTAATAAGACCTACAAAAAAGTCCGCGACAGCATATGTCTATCTCTTAAGGTTGACTCACAGTAACCATTTTAATCTTAACATTTTTGTTAAAAAATATTACATAACTTCCAAGGCTATTTTCAAGTATATAGTATTAATCCTTATTCAAATAATTACGTTAATTAGCTTGGCCACATATTATAGATTAAAATTGTCCTTTACAGTATATAATTCAAATGAAAACTCTAGAAGATATCACGAATTTCACAAACACGCATCGCAAAATTAATAAAATATTTGCAGTGAAACCACAGATTAGGTCATAGTTACTACGAAAATATTATTATAAGCTTAGCTATGCTGTAGATCCCCACCGATCACAATCAATTTGAAGTCAATATAGTATAATAATATTATGATCTATTGATTAAAATAATATTCATCTATATATATAATAATATAATATAATATTTTAAACCACCCCGACTGATCTATGTATGATAGCTTTTTCCAATGACTCTAAACACGACATTTAAAATCTGAGCTGTAAGTTGGTGAGGATTTGAGTATTCTGTAGAGTCCAGGAGGCTTCCATGTTCTTACAATATCGTTGAAGAAGAAGATTTTCGAATTGATCAGACCTATGAAAGTTGATTTCATAGCGCAATTAACTAGAAAAAAGCTCATAATTTTATAACGATTGAACGAATTTTCATGAATCAAAGCTAAGAAAACTCTCGATGAAGACTTCTATCAAACAAAAAAAAACTATCAATAATAAAAACAAAATCGGTTCATCCGGTTAGGTGCTAAGATGCTACAGACAGACACACAGATACACACGTTAAACGTATATTACCCGTACATTTTGCGTCGGGGAACGCCGTAAGGTTACGGCGGCAGATATACTCCTTGGTGGTAAGCTACTTTTTAGTAGATTTAATGATTCCACTACCACTGTACGAAAACTCATGATTCATGAATGCACATAAAACTTTCATTGGTAGGTATATAGCTAGGATTAGAACCAACGACCGTCGGGTCAGAATCAGGGTAACTATCCTTTACGCCAAAGGGCCGTCCAATATCAATACGTAAGTATTATAAAACAAAGTTCATCACTGCGTCTGTCTGTCTGTTCGCAATAATCTCAATAGCTACTGAACGGATTATCATGCGGTTTTCACCAATAGTATAGCCAGAGTGTTTATGAGGAAGGTTTAGGTGCATAATTCGTTACGGTTTTGTGTAAATTGGATGAAATATGACGATGATTGTTAAATATGTTCATATTTTATATTCGATGCAACAAACTGATGCAAATTTTGTAGGCATATATGTTCTACCCGTGCGAAGCCGGGGCGGGCTGCTAGTTAACTAATAAATTTAAGAAGATACAATTACAAAGTAAAAATAATACATTTTATATCCTTGTAGATAGTTTTCTCACTAAATATTACACTTTGAAATTATGGTCAAGTGCATGTGGAAACTAGTTGGCTTTCAATACTATATTATGACATCTAGTACTTGAAATCTTAGTTTACTTAAATTCTATAGTTGTGGCTGATCGCTATTTAATTATCTCAATTCAGTGAAATCAGATTTGATTGAGTATATACATGTAAAATATTATATGCATCACAGGATGATTATCATTATACTTGCCTGTATTAACTAAAGTCAGTATTAGGTTTGACGCCACAATATGTGATGTTTATATGAATGTTTAGAGTGAAATGGAAAAAGAGATACGTGGGTGATGAACTTGTACTTATACCAATGGCAAACTTATCTGACTGATTTGTGACAACTTTTATATTAAGAGAAATGGTTATAAGATACATTTCTAAATATTTATATATTTATTTGCAGTTTTTTGTATTTTGTTTATTATTCCATTTTAGTATTAGTTATTCAATGTGTTATTGTTATATAACTTTTCATCCAAATCGGGGTATTTCGTACTTGAAATAGATTTATGAAATCATTTACTTGTATATATATAATAATTATGATTTATTTTAATATGGCTAAGGAAGCTGCGTCCCGTGACTTTGCTAACTTTGGGACAATTATATAACATTTTATCCTTCGTATTTGAAATAGATTTATGAAATCATTTGCTTCAATATATAATAATTATGTTTATTTTATTATGGCTAAGGAAGCTAGCTGCGTCCCGTGACTTTGCTCACGTTGGGACAATTATATAACATTTTATCCGAATCGGTCCGAAGGTGGTTGTGGGAGTTGCAGTGTTGTGCTAAGTGTTCTATAGACCTTAAACCTGTTGGAGAGTGTTCATTGGGTCTGTGTCCAGCAGTGGACAGAAATTAGTTAATGTTAGTGATAAAGTTAATAATGGAGTATTATTATAATAATTCATTTATTTCAGGATATTATTGATTTATGTGTACGTGAACGATAGTAATTTTCTTTACCAACTGTGTAATCTGATGGTTGATGTTGATGGTTTTGATGATGAATTTGAAACGGAATATTGTAATAATAATAAATGTATTTCAGGACATTAATTGTTTATGTGTACGTGAACGATGATAATAATTTTCTTATACCAACCGTGAAATAATTTAATATCATTTTATGTACCTGCATCGCTGAAGTAATTTGGTGGAAAAGTTTAATAACTAATATGTTCGAGATTTTCTTTTCTACGGGATATACAAAACATGCGGATATAATGTCATGTTTACTTACCCAATATCATTGACATAAATTACTTTGCATCAGCATATTTAAAATCAACGTACCCGACTCATTGGAATGACTTAGTGAGGAGGATTTATTTACTAATTATGTTCGAGATTTTGTTTCCTACGGGACACATGTGTTTTATTGAAGCTGCTTATTTGGCGTGGATTCGCCTGTTACCTGTTCGTGATTTATTTTCCCTGCGGGGATCGTGGAAGTTTATGTCACACTACGGGTGGCCCAACCCTGGGGAGACTTGTAAGCTGAAAGAATAGCCAGAGTCTTCTCTAGTTCGTGACATAGACAACAACGCAGCGTGTCTTCAAATTTACATATTCTGCGGAATAATTCAGTGAGAAAAGAATTACTTTTACTACATGTTCGAGAATTACCTTCCCTGAGGGGACCGTGAGATTCTGTGTTATGCTACGGGTGGCCCAACCCTGGGGAGACTTGTAAGCTGAATGAATAGCCAGAGTCTTCTCTAGCATTTAACATAGATGATCACGCAACGACATCATCACCAACTACGACAATAAAGTGATCTTGGACCGCTGGGTCTTTCCGGAGTGGAGAAATAATTTAACTAAAATGCTGGCGAACCTAGCCTACTGGGTTGCTTCAGTAATTATCTTCATTAACCACAATATTAACTACAATTAACCTGGCTCATTGAGTCATTCCTTTATTGGAAATATACTTTGCGGTTCAGGATAGGTTTTAGTATAGAAGGAGTTGGATAGACCCAGTATGGGTTAGTAGGAATGATAGGAAATTCGATAGTAGGTAGTGTAGGCAGGGTAGCTAAGATACTACTCACTCTTAAGTAGCTAGAGAGAGTAATATCTAAATGAAACAGGTGGTGATGGATGTTGTGCTCGATTAATAGACAGACCTTCTAACCATCCACCGCAACTCTGTTGTTCGAGCAAGCGAATGTTTCCAAGCTAAATTAAGCTAGAGTGGATGAGTATGTAGGCTGACTAACAGACATACATGTACTATTATCTTTGATAAAAGATTATGTCCTCTCACTTTAGTTGTGACTCAGTACTGACATACAATTTAAGACGTCAAATTTAATTAAATGAATTACTCTTGTACTACTGACTTTTGACTTACTGTAGATATCACCATGGGGCTTAACCTCGTTTCTGGTTGATGTTTCGATAATGAAATGCAGGTAATTTTGCTAAGCTACTAAACCTCATTTCTCGTCGATACTTCGATTATGAAATATAGGTCATGTCTTCTCATGCGCAGTAGTGGTCCCCCATGGATGGTTGCTTGATACTAGATCAAGCAGGGGCTACCCAAGTAATTCAGGATGAATGCCATAGCTCGGTAGCGAATGGTGGCGCGCCGATCCAACCATCCATGGTACATGCTGTGTAAAAAACACCCCAAAGACTATCCTCTCTTTAAAAGTACTAAATCAGACATATTTTCATATATACATGTATTTATTTATCACACTTTTGTTCTCCTCTCTTTTGTTATTGTACATACTAAAATGTTTATACTAAATCTATTGACATGATCAATAACTTTGTCTATAAAAATATCAAAGAAATTGACAAAGAAAGATCATCATGTTAAAATCTATCAAAGTCCCAAAGAAAGTATAATAAAATATAATTAAGAATGCAAGGCGTGAATGCAAGAGATTATCCAGAGAAAATACTAATTTCATATTTTTATGTATGTTTCTAAAATGTAATATTATTACAATCAATAGATATAATGATGACAAAGGTTGTAAAATATGACTCAATATTCAGTTGTATTCTATAATGTAGTGTTATAGTACTAATAATAATAATACAACACAAATTAGTGTACTCATAATGGTGTATTTGTACAAATTAGTACAGTGAAACCTGGTTAAGTGAGACTTCAAGGGACCTGCAAACTTGTCTCACTTATAGAGGGATTCCACTTACCCAATGTCTCAGATATCCAGGTATAAATAAATGTCTGTCTTATTTACAGAGGGTTCTATTAATAGAGGTCAGAATACAGGTTATTTCAGTTATAGAGGTGTGATTACTAAATAAAATAACGTATTATGTAAACATTATACGTGAGTTTAAAACTTTATTGGGAATCAAAAAAGATAATAAAGGTAATAAACGTAATAAACTAAAATATTCAAGCACGTTTTTTTATAAAAAGTACAAAAATGTTAACAGAAAGCATACATTTTGAAAGTTTGTTTTAGTTACATTTTAGTTTGTCTTTTGGAATTATCAGCCATCAGAAGTTTTTCGATGTTTTAAATTTTATTAAATATGCTTTGGCCACCAATTGATGTCATTTCAAAATAACTGTGCAAAGTTTTTATTTCTTTATCTGCTTCGCGTTTTTACTAAATTTACTTCCGAGTCCATTTCGTCGTCATATCATCTCATAAAACAATAAAGAAGACGAGAATTCATGAACAACGTCACTCTCAGTAAGTTCTCCTGAAACTACTCGATCATCATCGACGTTTGTAAAATCTTATCTCTCTCTATCTCTCTAGATCTCTCTATCTCTATCTAGAATAAGAATAAGTAAGTAAACAAACAAAACGATGTTGAGTTACAGAGGTTAATGCATATAAAATTTACTCGCTGTCTCAGTTATAGAGGTAACTATGACGATAACATCAAAAGAACGAATCCCAGATATAGAGGTTTGCTTCGTGTCACTAACAGAGGTAATTCAGTGCCAAAGTGTTGGGACCTCAGCATGAGTTCCAGTTATGGAGGTTTCTCACTTATCCAGGTTCCACTTAAACAAGTTTCACTGTATTAGATAAATGGTTGTTACTCAGAAATTCACTAGGTAACAGTTGTACCAAAAGGTACCAACAGTAATATTTAGGTTTACAAGTACTAATAGTAAAAGAATAACACAAATTAGTACTAATGATAGCATATTTGCACTGAATAGTATTAGATAGAAATATTGGTGCAATCCCTTCACTAGGTAACAGTTGCACCAAAAGGTGTCAAATAGTACCAACATTAATATTTAGATTTACAAGTACTAATAATAATAGAATAACACAAATTAGTACTAATAATAGCATATTTACACTGAATAGTATTAGTTAGAGAAAATGGTGCAAACACTTCCACTAGGTAACAATTGCACCATAGGGTATAAAAAGCAACAGTATAGCACAAATAGTATTGTAGCAGTGGTTAGTATTACTTGCAACAATAGAAGCTTTATTTCCTATATTATTTAGTCTTTAGTTATTATATTAAGTTTGTCTTGAGATTCCCTGAAAAGAATTTAGGTTACATCAACGGTTCACAATGGGTCCTACCACTAACTAGACGATTACGAATGGCCAATATCTTATTCCAGTCCGATTAATATTTCAATATTAAATATTCTAATATATTAATATTCCAGTATTTCAGTATCATTAATAAAGAAAACAAGTAATGTCGGATTCAATATAAAATAATATTTAAAAAAACAAAGTGCACCGGGGGGTTGTTACAAGTTTAAGAGATCTAAGCGTATAGAGGGAGGCTCAGAGGGCGGGAATGATAAACCGCTGGAGTTTTAAGGTTAGTTTTATCTCTAAAGATCACATTGAAAACAGCTTATGGCACTCACGTTTATTGTAAATAGCTACTACAGCAAGTACCATGAGGCACTGGGTTATTGCAGCTCGTTTTCCATAAGTCCAGGGGTTTTAATAGTTTCGAGTCTGAGTGTAATTCGTGACCGTGATTTGAATGTTCATAGAGTCGCTTGTTTGTTGTCTTACGCAAGCTTTTAGGTTTACTTTCACCTATCCTGTCTGTGTTTGTGGGTAGCCAAATCATACAAGGCAAATTATGACCCATTTCCTGGAGTTTTAATGAGCTGAAATGTTGTATTATACATGGCTGTGTTAATCGAATAACAATGCAATTATCGAGCTAGTGTGATTATAGAGACCGAAGGTAGCTAAAAGAACTCCAAAACTAACACATAATGAACCCAACGTGTTAGTGATAAAAACTTGTTTATAATTTTTTTAAATTAAACTTTAGTTACTTATAAATACGTACTTTTCAGTTAACTTAAAAAATCGGCCAAGTGCGTGTCGGGCCACGCGCTGTGTAAGGTTTCGTAGTAGTATAATAATTAACCTTATTATTTTTAAAATTAACCAACACCCAAGTTCTACGACTATTACTGCAAAAGTCCTTTAAAGTTCATGAAATGCACTATCATTATTTTTCCAGATCTTTCAAGCTAGTTTGCACTTTAAAGTTAAATATTTTGTAAATGGCATTAAATCGTAAAATAGTATTATCAATCCCTAAGTAATTTTAAATGAGCTATTCAACGATATCCCACACCATGGGGTAGACGACGAAAAAAAATTCATCCCACTGCACATGTAGCTACTCTAAATAAAAAGGTCTCCAAAATTTTATTTTACCAGTTTGTCGGCGTAATTGATGTGTATATCAACCCCTACAAAATTACAGCTTTCTAGTACTAACGATCTCTTAGCAAAACCTCGGACAGACAGACAGACATGACGAAACTGTAATGAGTTCCTTGTCAGGACTACGGAACCCTAAAAAGGCTGCAAAGGCTCCTGTGTCTCTAAAGCTTAATATTATGTTGACAGTTGGGATAGAGTCCTGCAAACATCGGAGCGTGGCTTGGTCCTTCTCTCAGTGACGGAGACAGACCGAGGGCGATACGAGTGCTACTTCGGACCCACGCTCGTTGCTTCTTACAACCTCGACATTGATCTACACAGGTAAGGATTGAACATTCCTGTAAACTAATCAACGGTACTAATAATAATTTTAGTTTAATTTTTAGACCTACTTATCTCTTATTTTATTTCTCTAATTTTTACTTCCAATCTCCTTATGATTTATTTTCTAATACCACTTTATTTCAATCTGCTATCTTTTTACGCAGTAGGGTTTAATGTTTGTTTTAATAATTCACTTTTTATATTATAGTTCACAATTGGATTCTAAATTGTGCGATACCATATTTCTTTATAATAAAACCTATTAACTAAATATGACATACGTGAAATTTGAGTAACTTTACTTGTCTACAGTAACAGGCTATAACAACGACGTCAGTAAATCAAAAACTACCTACAATATCATTGTTCCACCTTTATGTAAAACGATGCTGTTTATGTCTATTTCCAATTTATTGTTCCTAGAAGTGAGAAAGTGTACAAAGAAACGGCTAGACTTCTGAGCCCAAAGCAATACATGCAAATTGAAACATGAGAACTTCAAGTTAACCCTTTGTGGTTTTTGCCTTTCCAACAAAAATGATATTGCCATGCGTTACTATTTCTGGAAACTTTTGAGTAACAACAATCTTGCTTACGTTAATAACTTTAAAAAAAAAATTATACATATTAAAGAAGCCGGCCCGGTGGCGCAGAGAGAGAATAGTCGGCTTTGATGCCAGAGGCAGTGGGTTCAATCCGCGCCGTGCAATTTATTATATTAGCAAAAAAATGTATGACTGCACTTAACAGTAGCCTTCTAGTGAAGGAAAAACATCGTTACTCCCAACCCTGGTATGGGCACAATGGCTAGTGTCCGCCTGGCCGGCTACGACCCTTAAAACGGAAAATCTGTCGCCAAAACATCTAATGTTTTTGAGAGACAGTTCCTATTCTAGTCCTAGCTTGCTACCATCCTCGACCTCATCATCACTTACCAACAGTTAAGATAGTGGTCAAACGCTAACCTATAACAATATAAAAAATATTTAGATTTTAGTTCTGTAAATAATTTCAATTTCAGTTACATTTTTGTGTATTATTAGTATTACCGTAATATCTGTAGATATCAGAAACTTAATTTGTTCTATGGTAGATACTCTTCAGATTTTAATTAACTCTTTATGAAACTAACCGACAACTAACTAAACCTTTTTAAAAAAGCAATAACTATTCAAGTCGATCATCTAACGCCAGAGTTGAGGGGTAGCAAACATAAATAAAAACATTCACTGGAATTGAGTTCCCCCCTATGTAGTGAATACGGTCAGAAATCAGAATCATATATGACGGAGGCTATGCATTTTAAAATGTCAATTGAATTAGAATTCAGAATTCTCTCATTTTAATTTAACTGCCTCGTTGCCTTGCTTATCAGTTATCGATCTGCTCTGCTAGCTAGCTCTAAATTAAAAATAAATTCTACTTTGAAGGTGGCTTTATTTTTATTAATACAATATGAAAAGATTATGCAAAATGCAACGTTATAAACCTAATAATAGTAGTTTATGAAACTGTTGCATATTGAAGGGGTATTAGTAGTATCTGTCACACGAGTGTTTGAATACCTAACTATGTGCATTGTTACACAAAATTCAAAATTTCATCGTACCGACGGGATTCGAAACTGCACCTCTTAATTGGTCAGAGCACCTGGGCATGTTTACCGGGAGGTACAGGTTCGAATCCCGTCGGTACGATGAAATTTTGGATTGTGTGTAATAATGTACAAAAATATAATGTGTGTATATAATATGATATAATATAATATAGTATATATATATATATATATTATATATATATACTATATTATATTATATTATATTATATTATATTATATTATATTATATTATATTAATTATATTATTATTATCATATATCATATCATATATTATAATATATTCAAGAAACATAATATTTAGTTATGTGCAGTTTTCATACACTACTTTATCTAAACTCATGCATTAGGGAAGGGAGCACAAATACCACCTCAGTGCTCCCAGCCAACCTCACCTGCCCGTTCTGCATCCTGCTGACCAACGAACGAGGCTCTGGCGACCGAAAAATGGCGGTATATCGTCAACCCGCCTGCCCAGCGTGGCGATTACGGCGTATTCCTCCCAAAGATTAAAAGTCACACACAAAGCCAAGGCAGTGACTGGAAAGGAAGAGCCGATGGTGGGGCTCAGTGGCGCATCTTGAAAGAGGCCTACGTCCACCAGTGAGTGACACCGGCTGATGATAATGATGCAATAGGTAGTTACCTATTTAAAAAAACAAAGTTAGCAAATAGCTGACTGCTAAATAAACGCAACAATGGCTCCGTAACTATAATTACGCTTTTGCATACTTAATATTATAGTTTCATTGATTTTCAACTCGCGCCGAAAAAAGAAGGACTGTTATGAGTTCGACGTCTGTAGCATCGTAGCGCCTAAGCGGATGAACCGATTTAGATTTAGTGTTTTGTGACCTGATGCTGGTACTTCTGGAATTTGCAGAATACTCAACTCCTCGTCAACTTACAGCAGAGATGTCGAGTTTGGGCTTATTTGAATGGTCTCAAAGAACAGAATATACATAGATCAGTCGGGTGGGTGGTATTAAATTAAGTATTTAGGTTTTTTTTTTTCGAATATGGCATTAATATAGTTCACAGGTAAAACGTTTAAAGCTTTAATAATTCAATTCAATATTAAGACTTGTTTAAGAAGTACTTTCTTTGAAATGTCCACCTAATAATGCCTTCGTGGAATTGCTACTGTTACGTGCGGGGTGGTATTAAAATGCCAATCCGATGAGATGAACGTTTATTTCCACTTGAACACTAGATTGTGAACACAATGTTCCACAGTAGTTGTCCAAATCGTCTTGCACAATGATCAAATGTCCGTTACACACACTGAGATCGTCGGTAATTCACAATTCACACTTCACAACACTAGTTCACTGTTAACACTTTCCTACTTCACTTGGTCGCTATCCGCGCTTAGATGTTTTCGCTGTCGCTTCCAAAGAATGAGTGACTCAACGCCGCGGTGCGACGCTTTATATAGGACACAATAATTATTCTAGAAAATCCTCGATCAATAAAGAATAAAAATAGCAGACAAACAAAGCAATAAAATCGCAAACAATAGGCGGCTTTCCTTTGAACATCTGATGTAAACAACTTTACCATACATGCTAATTTGATCTCTAACGACATATGAATAAGGTCGGAATTCCAGGAAGGTTACTTTTATGACGGTCGGTTTATGGCCGGCAATTAGTTTTTTTTTCCCCCGGTTATTATTGTTTACTGCGAGAAGCGTTGCGAAACTTCGAGACCTATCGACACGATGTAACACTACTATATCTAGCTGAAGTAGTACCAACTCCAAGAGTACCACTCGTATGTTCGGTGTAGATAACAAGCAACAATCCTAAATTCGTGGGTTGGTCATAAAGTTGAGTGCGAATGTTTACGATGTGGAGCAACAATAACTATCTGAGGCTAATTCTCAACTACTGCTGGCAGCCGAAGTTACTTAGGCATTAGGAGAGCTGGACGCTTTGTGTGATGTGTGATTGTGTATGTGGATGCAATATCATTGGCGTATAAGTGACTTTTAAACCCCAACGCAAAAAAACGGGTGTATTAAGTTTGACGTATGTTGTATCTAAATAAGAGATTGACGAGAGAGAGCGATAAAACGCCGGTTCAAATTCTAGCACAGGTGTTTGTTCACATGTGGTAGCAGTATATTATATTGATGTTCCGTCTGTCTTGCTACCAAAAAGTAGCTTACCATCATCAAGAAGAAAATCTGCCGCCATATCTTTACGGTTTTCCGGCAGCACACAGCCATTGAGAGTCAGAATATTCTGAGCATATCATGTTCATCATCTTCGACCACATCATCGCTTACCACCAGGCGAGATAGTGGTCAAACGCTAGCCTATAAAATATAAAAAAGGTAAACAACAAATACACTAAAGTGAATAGGTATCTTCTAGGTAAGCGTGCTACATCGTCGATCGCATCTAAAAGCTTACCTTTCCGATATTTAAATTACTGGATAGATTTTGGAAAATGCTGTATTAATAGTTTTGTATTTAATGTAAGAGTAGCTAGGATTTAAAAATTTGAACAATCTGCTATTTTCGCAGTTTTGGTTTACAGTTTCCCTGTAATTTGTTTTCTCTTCGTGTTTTTTTAATAAATAAGTATTGGGTAGACGTAAAATTTCGCGAATCACTCCATTCGTCTGGAGATTGTCTTATGGTCTTCATAAAATTAATAATGAAACCACCCGCCATGCATCTATTATCATCACCCTATCAAACAAAATCCTTAGTATGTTATATTATTCTTTTTATCAATAAAATGTGCCTGATATGGCACATTTAATTTCGATATTCGATATACGATTAGGTGGCGTAATCGGAAGAACGGTTGGCTTTGATGCCAGAGGTACCGAGTCCAAACCCCGCGTGCGCCAATGGATTTTTCTATCGAAAAATGTAAGTGCGCTTTTCACAGAGAAGGAAAATCATCGTTAAGACACCAACAGCCCCCGCATGGTGGTAGGACACTATCTAGTGTCCGTCTGGCCAGCTACCACCCTCAAGTTAGAAAATATGTCGCCAAACATCTAATGTGTTCCGGCAGCTATCCTTGAGAGCCAGTTCCTATCTCCATCCAATCCTAAACGCAGAGTTTGTCCACAGATGTACCCAGCCGAGCAAGTCACAAGAGTATCGACAAGTTTACTCGGACTGGTGCCACGAATTCGAGAAGTATAAAAGTGCAATGAAAGCGTGGGAGTCTAGGCAAATGGTAAGTTAACACCACAATTTTTTTTTGTTGTTATTTTTTTGTATTGTATCTTTTACATTAAAAAGCTGAACTAATACCACTATAATGACCATGATGTCAAGGAGTTCGAAATTTTTTTTTAAAATGTTCATTTATATCTGAACACAAACTGCCATGTTTGTCAACATTATGCTGTACGTGTGTAGAGAAATTTACACTCGTATACATTCACCGGCACTTAATGACTAATAATAAACAACATCGGGGAAGAACACACATTTTGAGATAATGCAATGAGCATACACACTTTTTTTTCGCGTTCCCGCCAAAAACTCCACGTAAATACTCTTTTTTACGTTCCCGCTATATCCCGCTACTGGAACAATGTGAACCGCCAGTGAACCGGGCATAATATATTAATCTAAGTTTGTCCAAAGCCGTTCTTTGCTTATACTATATACAAATGATTTATTGATTAATAAATGTTCAAACTCTAAGTCACATTCTACTTAAACTTCGCTAGCGTAAGATTTGTGGTGAATACAGAAGTATATATTTTCTTCTATTTGTAAAGACCAATTATCAGTATTTTTCTTTTAACAATTTTATTAACCTGTTTCTTAACGCTACTGGCTTGTTATTTTTAATTAGTAAAATGGGTCTTATTATTCTGATAGTCAGCTATTAGTTTTAAAATAAATATACCCTACAAAGAAAGCGACATTCAAATATTATATAAGCTACCTATCAATTACAAGGATAGCAGACCGACAATTTGAAAATTATTTCATTATAGACAATTTTATCAACTATTTCCTGATGATTGCCAAATTAAGAATTTCTTAATGGACAGTTATAAAGAAAAAAAGTAATTACGAATTTCGCTACTAAACATTTGTGAGCATTTGTTACGTATTTTGTTTTTAAAACCTTTGAAATAGGGGTTTGCCTCGGCGGGTTTGTATTAACTTTTTATATTATAAAATTCTGGCGCAAAGGTTGTTGTTTAATTATTATTTTTACTCAGAGAAAACTACTGACGGCTGTTAATTAGTTGCCTAGCAGTTTTACCTGCCTCCTATTATGCTTTTAAACTTTTTATATTCAATGCGGAGATTTTTCATATTTTTTGCTTAGTTTTGTGATACTGCAAAACATTTTGTTTCGTCGAACTTATTAATTTTCAGTGTAATGTGATTGAGTTGGGCAAATCCTTGGGTGATTTTTTGAGATACGACCGTAATGACAAGTCTTCTTTCGTTGAAGCTACAGTAAAACTTTTAAGGAAACTGTCCCCTATTATTGGACTATATTTTGATCTGCATCACAGAATTTGAATAAATGTACAGTTAGCAAGAAAACGGGTCACATCATTTAGGAATAATCGGTACAACATTGAAACACACCTTTACAAGTTATGTTTCTGTTATATCTATAATAATAATTATTGAATATGATCTATTTAATGTTACTTGACGTGTGTAAGTGCAAATTTTTAATTTACCCATATACTGAATAAATGCTTTGACTTTTGACTTTTGACAAATTTGATATTTACTACCACTTTATATGGCTATAAACTATCAAAAATGTCACTCATACCTAAATTTATGATATTTATATATAAATATAACCTAAACATCCCTATCCCAACCTTACGACCAAAGCCTTATTCAATAAATTATATTTCAGCAATGTTCCAAAAGCCTGAACGCATCGAGCCAGCAAAACAGTATGGCGAACGAGATCGTAGCCTCGCTGCGGTGATAGGGCACAGCTCTCAGTGATTAATGAGCGATTACACACCGCTAACATAAACTATCCGATATTCCGTGCCCTTACTAAGCGATTTATTTTCACAACCAACGAAATAATGTCTCGTAACTTGTAACTGAAATGTTTCTGGAATAAACTTTTGTCGGATCTCGAATAAAGTCGTCGTGTTTTTCCTCGTCTTTTGATGTTTGTAATGATGTAGTTTTTGTGAGTGAGATCGACTTTGCAGATGTTTTGTCGAGCTGGGGTTAGGACTGCTGTATCATGGTAGAGACTTTTAGAGCAAATAATGTATTATTGGCTCTCTAGTCTTTCGTGTTAGTAGTGATCAAAACTGCAGTTGTATTAGATAATACTATTAAATAAATAAATAAAATAATTATTGATCGTGTTGAGCGATCGAAATAAGCTTAATTCGATGTGTTCATTTTTCGTTCTAATGTTCATTGCGACGTACGCATTGCGATTGCGTTTGCTATTAAACATTATTAAAATACAGAATCACGATGCCAAATATCTAATAAAAATCTATAGCAAACGTTAAAAAGTATACGCCAAATAAAATATTATAATACTCAACACTAGATCAACCTCAATAGGTATAAGATATAATTGTATATGAAGGTACATTATATTACAATCAAATTGACTAATGATTGATAAATGTTAGTACACAATGGATTTCATTCGTAACTAAACCCGAATCTGCCCTATTACGCAAATGAATCATAACATAAGTGAATAATCGAGAATCAATGGTAGGGGGAGAGAAACCGAAAGGGGAACTTCGAGGGATGATCTGTTAAAATAGATTTGTTTTCCGTTCCGGAGACCACTTGATGGATGACTGAATTCTACTCAACTTTGCCGACAACTTTCTTTTCGACATATCGAATAGTTTATGTTAGCACGATCGATTAACGTTAACGTTTAATAAAAGCGACTGAGTATAATAAGCAAGCTGGACGCGATTGCTTGTACTAAATTGTAACTAATTAGGTATAACATTTTGCCTTCGCGATTGTAAATAAAATTGATTGAAATTTATTAGGGTGTTCCACCAATACAAAATGCTGTGATATCAGTTCTCGTTGGATCATTACCGTGCATTGTAAAGTTGTATTTAAATGTATTAAACACATTGCTTGTTTGTATTCACATAATTATAGCGTTGATTTATATTGAAAATTCGGTTCGGCATCAAACAAAGGTTTGTAAAATAAATCAAATAAGTGTTTTTCAGTTTGTTTTACCGTGAATTAAGAACATTAAGTTACTGTTAATTTAATAATTGAGCTGTTATGAGCACAAATGTTGGTGTAAATTGTATTTTCAAATTGAACACAATATTAATTATGAGAAAATTATGTGAAATTATCATAAAGCAATAAAACGCCAATTTAGAATTAAATGTTAAATGCTTATTTGAAACGAGAGTCGAATCATAGACTAATTACTGAGCATTTATTAAGTAAGATTTCTGTGTATTTTTAAGTTCGTATAATGAATTGTAAGCCGTCATGTTCACGTAGCGTCACATAACCTTGCATCTACCTTTTGTCATTTTCCGGTCGCTTACACACATTCTTTCGTTTGCAATCACCTGAATCAGGTGATGCGCCGGTTGAGCGGTAATACCGTAGCTCTCATAGCTACATTTATAGAATCTCAAAGCTCGTGGCTAATTATACTAATGGTAAAAAAGGAAACCAAAAATCCTCACTTCTGACCTATCCCTGAAACACTTCAGGGAAGTCAGCAATATAAGGTAGTTAACATTAAAAACATCTACGCGAATTCAGAGCTACTTTTATATGACATATTATCTTTATTATATCCAATTAAAGTATTCAATTAAATTCATAGACTTATAAAAAAAGGAACTTCTTTGACGGCATTATGCACGGATTAAGACAAACTATTCTCCGTAGCATTATGCAACTAAAATAAACTGAAAAGAAAAAGACATTTTAAACTATACCAAGAGGACTCACCAAGAAGTTTCGAATCAACCTCTTTGCTCTACCAAAAAGGTTGATTTCATAATTCTTGTCCCAAGATTTGGAATTATATGCGCTATTGGTCTAACACTTGTCCATAAAGTAGTGTACCTATGGGTTTGATTTCAATGAACTTATGCGTTCGCGAGCATTGTTCTGTTCTCACAGTGCAGACTTCATTATTGTAGCAATAAGTATTGTTTGTAGGTAGGTAAATACGGTTGTTATTCTTGCAAAGACTTGACGCTATGTGGGCAATAGAGCTTAATTTCTGAAAAAGTAGCAAGCGTTGCGTGTCAGACTTTCAATACTAGCGGTTTATTTCAATAGTAATTTATTGATTTGTTGCCATAAAATCTAATTTTAGGCCGAGTTCGGACTTGGAAACCGAATTTAATAGCTGGTTACTGCTGGTTACTTGTTTTCTATTGTGTTTAATATCGCTAGAATAGTGCCTTGAAGCATGCTTACAGTAGATATTATAAATAAAAAACTTATTATATTTTTGTGTACTGTAAAAAAGTGTTTATAAGATTCGTAGGGTTACACTGTGAATTGAAGCAATAATGTTCCATTAAAAATCGCCAGTATTAAATAAATTATCTATTTACAGAGTAGATAA
Organism: Cabera pusaria; assembly: GCA_954871355.1. Classification (NCBI taxonomy): domain Eukaryota; kingdom Metazoa; phylum Arthropoda; class Insecta; order Lepidoptera; family Geometridae; genus Cabera; species Cabera pusaria. The sequence continues at coordinate 20,623,907 of OX940888.1, forward strand.
GCCACGTTAAATATAGTTAAGTATTGTAATTACTGGAAGTGTCATGCAAATTGTTTAAAAAATAATAAAATTATACATTAGGTATCTGTGCGTATCGGTCTAGTCCAACACAATGCTTGATTTAGAAGACGTGATGGTTTTACTACAAAACCAACTTTAAATCTAACGTACGTCGTAAACGTCTCACTAGTTACTACATCTAATAATATGTATTAACAGCCCGGAACTTACTAGTAAAATAAAACTGAATGTCCCTGTTAAGTGTTTACGGTATAACCCACCTATCCATATTCCTTCAGTAAACACATATTACCGGCAAAATAGTTTCATATGGCGAGCAAGCAGCAACTTCAATGAGTTAAGTCAACTTTATGATTTTTATTTATTTTGTACCAGTGGCGCGACTGTAAAACGGCGGTTGTGTGCTGAATTTTTTTTCATGATCAAATAGTATTTTTTGTGAATAGTGTATTTGCTGAATTTTTCTTTTCAAAATCTATAAGTATTTTTATTGTTTCTATATTTATATTGTTACTCGTATGTATTACTTAATGTTTATGCTCACATTTTTTCATACCAAAATCTGTTTTCGTATACGTGTGAGCCTTTAATTGGTTTCATGGTTTATATACTGTAAATCATTTAGTTTTAATCGAAACTGTTGGCTTACCATAAATAAATAAATAAAAAAAATAAATAAATAAATAAATGTACTATTATTTACTCTGTGCTAATGTTAAATAAGTCTGGCCCACGGATAAAGACAAGAGTAGAGTCTATTCTCCGTGGTCTGGCCCTAGGGAGTCTGGCCAATGTAAACAGAGTTGAAAGTTGCTTGTAATAAATAAGTTAACACGTTAAGTGCGAAGCGAGGCCTAAATCACTCCTGATGCAACTTCCCTGTGGTGCGGCAAGCAAAAAAGTGAATTTCTCTGTCGTGCGAATGGCATAGCTTTGGTTTGGTCCAGTGTAGGAAAGAGATAAATATATATTTGAGATCACTAATGGTTCCGGACTCGGTGGTGTACCTACCTTGGTACCGGATGTCTTAGGCCTCGTGCCGCACTGAATTAATATAATTTTAATGCAGTGCGGAACGAGGCTAAAACGTCCCATATCCCCCCTGACCTCGTACCGCACTCAACGCGAGCTTCCCGCGACCAGTGTTGTGCATCACGTCGATTGGAGAGCACGGTTTTTTTTTCTTTATGGCGCCTTCAAGCACAATTTAGATTATTTAAAAAAAAATGTATCCTTTGATAGCTTTGTGTTGTTTTGCCAGGTTTTGCCCTTAAAACGATCTAATGAGATATAATTGATCAAAATCGGTCAAGTCGTTGCGTAGTTAAGACAGTTTAAAAACGTCGATATTATTTTTCCCATCACTAATCGCAGCGAAAATTTGCCCTATTTCAGTGCGTTACGAGGTGTATAAGATCCCATATTTTGTTTTGCTAATAATTCCTAAACTAGCCATCAGATCCCGGGGCGACGGTGGATTAGGGTTCATCAATTCACTGTCTATATCAATAAGGACCAAAATTCTCATTTATCTTTGATTTCGCGCCAGAAAATGGATTTTAGTCTGTAAAAGGAGGTGGGGTCTAATAGACCGCGTGTCGCCCTAACGTCTGGTCACGGTACGGGCCGATTATACCTCGTGCCGCAGGAACGGAAAGTATGCAAAAATTGGTGCCGCAGCTAACGTGTTAAAAACTTCTTTTACTACAAAAACGAGGTATATATATGCTTATTACAGTTTTAATAGATACGATTTGAATTTGGTTTTGTAGTAAAATATAACGATTAAATGAAACTTATAATGTATTGGATTAAACACACGCTCACTACGTCTACGTCTTTAAAGCCAATTCATTTACTTTTAACACAATTCATTTCTTAGTATCTTTCTACTCAATGTAAAAACAATAACATTTACTTCCACAATTTAACTTAAATTTTCAGTCATTTTCAATATATTTTTAGTGACAGCTTAAATAGTGAAATGTATTTATAAACCCATAGGAATGTTGAGCCAGCTTCGAAACACACGTACCTATTCATTCCTTACTTAATGTTATTGTTTAATGTTACAAAATGTAAATAAATTAACGTAGGAAGAAAGCTACAAATAATGTTTATTGTAAAATATATTGTAAGTTAGTTATAAGCAATTGTTTTATAAAAGGGTCAAGAAAAATAAATTATTTTAGATCTATTGTTTTGTTTTTATTCTGGTAAACCCCAATCAGAAATATTACTAAGGGTGAAGTTCCCCAACATATTTTAAATGCACGGTAACGTTTTTCTGTATTAAAAAAATAATAATTTCGTGGCGTTTAAAATGCTTCGGTACTCTTATCCTGATGGGTGAATTTCACTGACAAATTTAAATGCCCATTTATATGTCGACAAATTTAAAAGATGATGCGTAACAACAAATTTTGGCCACATGGTCCTCAATTTAAAAAAAGATTAAATTGATGGTTAAATTGACGGACGTCTTCGGGCATTTAAATTATTTCTGTGAACATCACCCCTAATAGCTTAATTTATTCTTATAATATTGGTTGTATTGCTTAATTATTTAAGTATCTTCTTAATACAAGCTTCAGCCGGGGGGCAATTGAAGAGGCCATTGTCCTTCAGTGGTATAGGATTATGATGACAAGTCCATAATTTTCAAAATTAAAATCACTATGTATATCTTTCTAGAAACCTTAGAAATAAAAAATCTATTCTTGGAATTCTGATTAAAAATTTTTCTAGCTGCTTTTGAATTTTTGAACAATCGTGACTACTAAATGTTAGGCTCGACTCTCGAGATAAGCGGGGTTCGTTCGCCTTCATTCGGCCCTGGATGTGTACACAGCCTACACAGGGCCGAACGAAGGAGAACGAATGCCGAATGGAAGACGACGCATTCCAAGAAGATCATCCATAAATATTCGGAGCATTTTATATCGATGCTCCCCTGACTTGCTACCAGAAAGTAGCTTACCACCATCAAGGAGAAAATGCTGCCATAACCTTACGGTGATCCGGCAGCACTACTACTAGAGTATTCTAGGCTATCATGTTCACCATCTTCGACCACATCATTGCAGGTAAGATAGTAGTCAAACGCTAGCGTATAAAATATAAAAAAAACTATACTTACAGGCGTATATTTCCAATTTACTGCATGGTAACTAGTGATGGAAACACATGATGGAGACGGAAGGTAATAAGCGCTCCTAAACTTCACACGATAAGCCTGTCGTGTCGTAGATACTAAATTGTTATTTAAAAAAATTAAGGCGTATAAGATACTCTCCTGATGGTAATCAATGATGTCTGATGCATATTCATAATAAACGGAATTTTACGTGACAGTTCACTTGATAAGATTGTTTAAAAAAAAAACAAAGTAACCGACTTCAAATGCCGCGCTCATAATTTTCAGTACCAAGTTTGAGGTGTTTATCTCCATACTCTGGAGATATTTATCAGATCTTGATGAAATTACTATGGGATATCTCCTTTCCAACAAAAAAATAATTATCCAAATCAGTTTATAAACGAAGAAGTCATCCGCGAACAAACATATAAGTATAATAAATATATATACGGTCGAATTGAGAAACCTTCTTTTTTTTAAGTTGGTAAAAAATGTTGATGATAAGTTTTCATTAGATTCAGTTTGTGGACACTTTGCCCTTCAATTAAACTCCCTCCATTCAGCGTTTGTTTGCGTTCGTTCGGCCCTATGTGTATCCTGCTTATCTCAGTGTCGTGATAGATTCAATCGCTCGAGGAATAGGCTCCACGTAAGATGAGTAGGTTAAATGGTACAACTAACGTGGGAATTTAATAGTCAGGGACATACTGATACCTTTATAAAATAAACCACCACTTTGCCAATTAATTTTCGGCCGTGAAATAGGAATGTTTTTCGGTTCAAATGGCAAGGTGTCCAGTGAAATTACAGGGCATGTGAGACTCAACATCTTTATGTCACAAGGTACTTAATAGGCGCTTTGCAGAGACATGCAGAATTCTGGCAGTCCAGAATTTTGCATGTCGCTGTATCTGTAATAGGTAGACGTCATCGCTTACCATCAGGCGAGCGTCGTGCACTTGTTCTGTTACCTTATCTCATAAAAAAAACCTATATACCTGAAGATTATTATTATGCACATTTTTATTTCCTAATATTAGATTTAGATTTTTTAAAATAATATCAAACTACAATAAATATATCGTATTAAAATATCACACAATATAACAAAAAACTATACATAAATAAAAAATAAATACTTGAGTGCCGCCAGCATGCGGCAGCCCAGGCAGCCCTGCAGAGCAGGGCCTGGGCTACCGGTGGTTAGAGCAGCAGAGCAAGGAACCACCTGACATTGCATGCCGTTTGGCATGCCGTGTCAAAGTATGTACTGTCTACTATTTGGCCATTGATCCAGCCATCTAGAAAAAATCATAATTACTATTCAAGGAGCAAAAATACGTCAATGCAATTTGCAATATGGAAAGACAAGTCGACAAACAAGACGCTTGTATGACGGTAAGCGATGACGTCTAAATAAAAACAACTCTAAAAACCCTTATTTTGCGCGCCATTGAACTGCGCATTCTATTCCTGAACCATTTAGATTCAAGATGTTTAGTGTCATATAAGTTACCCTATAATGTTACTAGCAATTTTGTATAATCTCATAAATGCAGGTAAGTAGTTTTTTCTGTTATTAAGTAAGAGGCCAACCTCACGTGGAATACTGCTCTAATCTCTGAAAAGGTGCACCCATATACCAGTTTCAATCTCTCGACTCAGTACAGCGTAGAGCCATTAGAATTATCGACGATTCGGAACTCACGAAACATCTGGAATCACTGAGCCTTCGCCGGGATATTGGTGCCACAAGATTTATAGTGGGGCTTTTTGACCTCATTCCATCTTCACAATTTTACCATTAAATTGCACTGCATTGTAGCAAAGCTCTCCCCACATAGTTGACCTAGTATATATCCCATACTATACCCATATACATCAGACCCTACCTGCCACACGCATTTAAAATGTGGAATGAGCTGAAATCTTCCTGCTGGGATACAATATGGGGTTCTTCAGGAGAAGGGTTAAAAGAGTCTTGAAGGGCAAGCAACGCATAAGCAACGCCGCTGGTGTTGCATATTATGTCCATAGGCGTCGATGACCTCCTATCATCAAGCGGGCCGTCAGCTTATTTGCCGCCTAATTATAAGAAAACAGGACTTTCTATTACAGTGAATTGTGCTATAAATAGTAAGTGAAAATGTCCTATAAATTTACTACCGTCGAAAAAACCGTATAATGTATGCAGCGTACATTAAATCCGCGAACTCCCGCTAATAAGTTGTTCTATATATTTTACGGGCAATGAAACAGTAATTCGAGTATCGTAAACGGTGCCTGTCTTAGATTGGCGAACATCATAGAATTTAATTACCCAAGGGAGAGGAATAATTGGCGAGTCGCCTGTAATAGCGCGTTTTACTGCGAAATTAATAGTTTTCCACTGCGGGCGAGCTTCGCCGCGCTCCTATTAATTGCTGACCTAAAATTGCAGTACTAATACACCCTTATAATTGAAATAAATGATAATTAGTAGCATTATTTTAATTTCTGGTAGGTTTTTAAACAATGTTGTGACCTTTTTTGAGCAATTTAGTGGTTTTTAGGGTTTCGTACCTCAAAATGAAAAAGAAACATAGTAAAAAAAATAATTACAGGTACAAAAACTAAAAAAGCGAATAACATGTCTACAGACTCATATTCCTAGAATTGAGCTACAGTCTAGAGCAAGTAATAAAGCTCAAAAACCTACTACTAAAGAGAATAACAAATACGTTAAAACTACGCAAAACTTGGGCTATGTCGTACTCGTTTTGAAGTTTTGGTTTTAATATATTTTAATGAATTCTTAAGTTGGAGAATCTGCTTGTTTCTCAGATGAACTTTGTAGTGCAGTTAGTTTGTGTTGTGTATGACATGTTGACGTAATACAGTACATACTATTTTGTTGGGCAAGGTTTTATCAATCTAGTAACGGTCTCTACATGGTGGTAGGACACTGACTAGTGTCCGCTTGACCAGCTATCACGCTCATGTTGGAAAATCTGTCGCCAAACATCTAATGTGTTCTGGCAGCTGTCCTTGAGAGCCAGTGCTCATTCTAGGCCTAGCGTGCTACGATCCTCGTTCGCATCGCCACTTGCATGAGATAGTGGTCAAACTCTTGCCTAGCTAGTATAAATAAACTGGCCAAGTGCAAGTCGGACTCGCACTCGTAGGGTTCCGTACCACACTACAAATTTTTATAAGATCGAGCAAAAAATACCACTATCATTTTTCACCAGCAAAAAATAATAATTAAAAAACATTTTATTTCTTACAACGCCATCTAACGTATAACAAAGGTGTTAGGGATCGGCATTTCAATATAACGCCATCTATGGACGCTTAGGTAAAGCCGAAAAAACACGTTTTTTGTATGGGGACCCCCCCATTATTTTTAACTTTGTTCTGTTTTTAGTATTTGTTGTTATAGCGGCAACAGAAATACATCATCTGTGAAAATATCAACTGTCTACTTACTTGGTACTTGGTGCGCGGGCTGGTTTCCGCAACTAGGCCGTTTATCGGCCCTTTTTTGCGTGAGGTTGGTCGCGCTTATTCAAGCCACCCGATGTCAGCGAGGAATGCCAGCAGCTCGCTGATGCCGGCGCAGGCCCCTCGCATCGTCGTCGGTGACCCGAGGAGTGTCCTCCGCTGTGACGCCACGCTGCTGCACTCCAGGAGTACATGCGCGGCCGTTTCCTCGGCCTCCATGCAGCCTCTGCATAGAGGACTGTCGGTGACACCTATGGTAAATAGGTGTTTATTAAATGAGCAGTGTCCGGTGACTACCCCGACGATCTGTCGGAGTTTGTCACGTTTAAGGTTGAGCAGTTTACGGGAGTATCTCGGATTTAGGTCCGGGAATGCCTCCTTCGACTGCCGACATTCCTTAATACCTGCCCAGTAGTCTTGATGTTGTTTCCTGATGTTTTCTCTGATCCAGGCTTTGATTTGGCTGAACGGTATAGGTATCATTGGTTCTACTCCTGCAGGGTGCAGGTTAGAACCTCTCCTTGCTAGTTCGTCTGCCGCGTCATTACCTCTGGATCCACTGTGGCCCTTTATCCATTGAAGAATGATACGGTTGTATTTACCCACCTCTTGCAGAAGATGATGGCACTGTATGATCAGCCCCGTCGAGAAGTCATACCTTTGCAGGGCTCGTAGTACAGCTGCACTATCGGAGAGAATTCTTATGGTTTGATCATATACCTTCCTTTGTAGCACAGCTGAGGCCGCCTGGATTATACCTACACATTCCGCTTGGAATATGGAGTTGTGTGCGCCCAGGGGTGTTGATATGTGGATGTTGAGGTCGTCTGAGAAAGCCCCCGCACCTGATCCTGTATTCATTTTAGATCCATCTGTGTATATCCTCACTTCATGTATGTTAGAGTAATCACTAGGATCTTCGTGTAGTTGTATGGTATAGTGTTTTGTGAAAAAGTATTGTTTAGGTACCCTATCATATATAGATTTCATCATTGTATTAGATGTGGCGATGTCGTTTATTATATGTGTGTGGGTTGCGTGATAATTTATTTCCCAGAGATTTAATGCTTTAAGCCTGTAGGCAGACGCGGCTGCCTCTTGGTGAATGTGTAGGTGCAACGGGGCCAGACCCATCAAAACCTCAAGCGCTGCTGTCGGGGTGGTTCTCATACAACCCGTTACCGCTACACAAGCTAATCTCTGGAATTTTAATAGTTTGTTTATGCAGGTGTTTAATTTAGTTCTAGGCCACCATACCAGGGCTCCGTATGAGACAGACGGTCTTATTACTGTATTGTATAGCCATAGGGTTATCTTTGGGCTTAGTCCCCATGTCTTGCCCATCATTCTTCTACATTGCCAAAATGATATGGGTAGCCTTATTTATTTTGTTATCAATATGTTTCGCCCAATTTAGTTTGCTATCGAGGGTGACGCCCAGGTACCGCACCTCATCTGACAGTTTTAGTTCGGTGTCGAAGAGGTGCGGTAAGGCGTAGCTGCCCAGATTTCTTTTATTTGTGAACATGACCAGTTCTGTTTTTGCTGTATTCACGTTTAGTCCGTAGTCTATGCACCATTTTTCTACGATCTTCAGTGCATTGTTCATTAGATTGCATGTTACGCTAGCAAAATGACCTGGTATTAGTATAGCTAGGTCATCTGCGTATCCTATTGTGAGAAAGCGTTGTCTGTTTAGTTTAGTGATGAGGTCGTTTGCAACTATGTTCCATAAGAGCGGTGATAGGACGCCTCCTTGCGGGCAGCCTTTAGAGACCAGCCCTCTGGTGGCGCCTGATGTCTCAACTTGTACCACTCTTAATTGAAGCATGTTGATGACCCATTCTACTAGTGTTTGTTCTACCCTGTGTTTATCTAGGGCTGCTTTGATACTACTGAAGTTAGTCTTGTCAAAAGCTCCTTCTATATCAATGAAAGCGCCTCGACACAGATTTTTGTTATTAATATTGCATTCTATAGTTTTTACCACTTGGTGCAAAGCAGACTCAGTTGATTTACCCGAGCTGTAGGCGTGCTGGTTTGCATGAAGTGGAATTGTGTTTAGATAGTTGTCTCTGATGTACCGGTCACATAACCTTTCCAGTGTCTTGAGAAGGAAGGATGTGAGACTTATCGGCCGGTAAGATTTTGGATTAGTATAGTCGCTTTTGCCTGGTTTGGGTATGAATAAGACTCTGACTTCACGCCATCCTTTGGGTATATATCTGTGAGCGATACAAGCCCTAAAGATACTTGCCAGTGTGCTTATTATAAGTTCAGCTCCCCATTGGAGAAGTCCTGGGAAGATCCCATCCAGGCCAGCAGTTTTATAAGGTTGAAATGTGTTAATTGCCCACCCAATTCTGTCTTCCGTCACGACCCGTTTTGCAACGCTCCAGTCGTCGTCGTGGGGGTCTATCTGGTTCGTGGTTTCCCATGTAACGGTGTCTGTGATGAGACAGTCCGGGAAATGGGTTTCCAAAAGTAGGGTGTTAGTTTCAGTTTCTGTCTTGGTGTATGTGTTGTCATTGCGTTTGAGTGTTCCTATGCTGCGATTTGCATCTAGGGATAGGGTTTTCCTGACTCTATTCGCTTGTGTATTATTTTCTATGTTTGTGCAGTAGTTTTTGAACGACCTTCGACTTTTACGCCGTATGCGTTTCTTGTATTCGGACTGTGCTTTTCTGTACTTGTCCCAGTCTTCATCGTCGTAGGTGTTCATGGCTCTGTTGAGGCGTTTTCTTACCGTAGCTCTTAGTCTGTCCAGGTCTCTGGTCCAGCCTTGATTCCCTGTGGTGGGCTTAGGCGTGGTCAGCGGACATGCGACTTCAAAGCTTTTGGTTAGACTGTTGGTTAAGTATGTTACTGTTTGTTCTATCTCTTCCGTGTTTGTTGTGTGTGTACCTTGTGTGTGCCGAGTTAGGTTGTGTTCCAAGGAAGATTTGAAAATTACCTTGTCGGTCTTACGGGGGTTACGTCTGGGTACTGTTGGTGTGTTGCTTATTTTTAGTTCAAATCTGATCCATCTGTGGTCCGAGCACGAGGATTCCTCCGACACCCTCCAATTGTTGACGATGTCTTGAGCATTGCTAGTTACCAGAGTTAGATCTATGATGGTACTACACCTTTTAGTCACAAAAGTAGGTTCTGCACCGATGTTTGCTAGAGTGAGATTTGTAGTAAAAAGATAATTTACCAGTTCTTCTCCTCTGTTGTTTGCTGCCGGCATACCCCATAGGGGATGATGAGCGTTGGAGTCAGTTGCTAGGATAAGTTTAAATTTGTTTAGTTCACAGTATCTTACCAGGTCGGTGACGTTTTTCGGTGGGATGTCCTCGTCAGCGGGCATGTAGGCTGACGCCACGATCACCTCCTTGTCCTCCTCACCAGTGTTCCTCAAGAGTCTGGCGGTGGCCAGATCCCTGGAAAGGTACTCAGTGAGGGGCAGTGCTGTTATATTCCTGGGAATGTAAATGCAAGCTCTGGGGTTAGTGCAGTTTGAATCTAAAACCAACTTACCGCCTAAGCTATTGAGACCACACACACGCCCTGCCCTAATCCACGGCTCCTGAATTAAGGCGACGGTCTCATTTTTGTTTGTTGCCCCCAGCACTCTGCGCAGGGTAGCCGTAGCAGTGAGGCTATGCTGGAGGTTGCATTGGATGACGTTACTGTAAGTCGAGGGTGTCTGGGTCGCCATCACTTAGGTTCCCCTCATCCTCGTCTTCGTCAGTCTCTCCTAGCACATCCTCATCCTTCCTCCAGATATCCGTCCTGGGTACAGCGTCAACAGTCATGTCTTCGGCTGTTTCCCTAGAGCTGGAAGGTTTAGGAGAGGAGTGTGCCGGAGTGGCTGCTTTTGCCTTGCCTCTGTCATCAGTGTTGTCCGAATCTGGTTTGGTGCTCGGTCCCGGCTGGTCACTTCTCGCGCTGTCTTTATAAGTCGACGGTGGCTCATCTTGCAGCGACCCATCTGCCGCATAGAACCGCACGTAGACATTTCCGAGATTGTGTCCCAGACGGCGCTCGTTGTCTAGGAGAATGGGAACGACAGTCTCTGGGATCCCCAGGGTCAGGAAGAGGCTCCCATCCTCTTGTGCAGTGTGGCTGTACACCGTCCAGGTAGGAATCATTGCCCACTTATTCTGCTTGTTGAGGACTAAGCTTGTGTGCCCAACGTTGGCTTTACAGTCTGGCAGGAATAAGGCGGCTCTGACCCTCCTGGTCAGTTCGCTCTGCTTTTTGACAACAAGCTTGGGGCCTGTCGCCTCCGGTATTCGGCTTAGGGCCGTTCGTAGCCACTCCAGTGAGGCAGCGTTCTCGCACCACAACTTCAGAGCCCCATCCCCTATGATGGGTTTACCTCTAAAATTGGGAGCGAAATCGTTATTAGGGTCCATGACGTCCTCCAGAATTTGACGGTTCAGGAACTCCTTCACTGTGGTCGCTTGTTCTACACTAAGTGGTCTGCTGTCCGCCCGCGTGACCGCCACACAGAGTTCGTTCGTGACGATCTCCGAGTAGCTGATCGCGGTTCGGCGGGAGCTGTCCAGCTTAGGTTTTTTCCGTTCCCTCGGTGACACCGTGTCGTCCAGTCGCGTCCGCTTGCTTGACTCGTTATGAGCCGGAGCCTCCGCTGAGCGTGCGATCGCGATGGCTGCTCGCTTTTTGCGGTTGTAGCGATTGTCACGTTTGTGCCTGTACTTATACCCTTTGCCTGTATGTGCTCCTTCAGCTGCTACGTCAGATGCCTCCGACGAGCTCGCTTTGGGGGCGACAGGTTTGGGGGCTTTGTTCGGTTGCTGGGATCCACGCTCCTCGTCTCGACCCACGGATCCGGCTACTGCCACGGACTGGTCCGTGGAGTTTGCTGGCGGGGCAACCAACTTTGGAGCAGTATCCCTGCTGTTTTGCCTGTTTTTGTAGAAGAAGCTGGGTCCTGGCGTGTTCCTCTTGGGTCCCTCTGCCACTGACATCGGTTCCCTGAGTTTCGCCTCCCTTGCTTCCTCCCGTTTTCGTTTCTGTTTAAGTTGTAGTTTTTGACTCTTTGTTAATTTCCCTCCCGAGGCTTGAACAGCCTGAGAGGAGGTGACTCCTGAGTTTGAGGCTTCAGCTGTGGGCTGTTTCCTCTCCTTCCGGGGTCCCTTATTCTTTTTGCCCTTCGGCCTAACGACCCTCCAGGCAGCAGTGTTTTCCTCCTCTACGGCAAAAGCCGCAGCAAGGTTTTCCACCGCCTCCCCAATTGGGGGTAAACATAATTTCGCGGCTGCGCTTGTTTGGTTATTCGACTCGACAAGATCCATGTTTAGTTTAAATCGATTCATCGTCTCGGCTCCCCACCCTCCACGGAGCCCGCACCTTTGGGGATGTTGTAGCAACACCAGGGCTACCGAGACAGATATAGAGGTGGTGACCGCGTTACCCACGAGCCTAACGACACTAACCAATCCGACGCCAAACCCGCCAGAAACAGCGAGCATCGCCGGCTGTAGGCCCCATCGGTCCCCCCCTCTAGCCAGGCAAAGCTGAAGGCTGTCGCCCGTACTGAATAGGCAAAGTCGGCTAACCTTTGCCCTCCCGTTTTGGAAGAAATCCGCACCGAAGAGGAGTGTTGCTAAGGGAGCGGTACCAACCCTGACCAGTCCCCGCTCAGCCACCAGGTTTGCTTCATCCTTCCATACGGGGCACCACGTACAGTACAAAATACGTGGGTGGTCACCCCCCGCTTGTTATCACTCAATTGGGGATAACAAGCCCACAGAAACAGACCACGTTGTTCCCGTAGCGGACTTGTTGGGATGTTTGGTAGGAAGGTAGGATAGGAAGGATTATGGGTGGGTGGGAGTCTCAAGAATTACGCCTCGTAGTTTTTGTTACATCTGTTCCTTAGGGGACCAGATCAAGAACGGGGCGGCACCACGTGAAGGAAAACTACTTAGACTTGCTATGGATGTCTACACGACCTGCGCTCCTTTCCATAACCATTCACCGAACCTGCTCACCGGACAGGTGGCCAGGTTAGGGTTAGTTCTGAGCAAAATAACGACCTAACCCCCCCCCCCCCCCCCCCCTTCAACCTATCAACTGTCTAACTATCACGGTTCATGAGATACAGCCTGGTGACAGACGGACAGACAGACAGACAGATGGACAGCGGAGTCTTAATAATAGGGTCCCGTTTTACCCTTTGGGTACGGAACCCTAAAAAGCGACGGTAACCACTTATCATCAAGTCAGCGTCAGGTTATTTACGGCTCTATTTTATATAAGAAATGGTTATAGCAAATAAGTATTGAGTATATATTATGAGGGATAGCAACAAATAAATAATACTAAAGAAAATACGAGAAAACTTTTTACTATTCGGGATTAAGGATTCGATAGAAGTCATACCCACCTAACACAGTTTGCGCTGCCCAAATAAACGGAACAAGGAAAAAGCCCTTCCGACATCGCAAAAAACGTCCCAATCTCATAATAGTGAATCACGGATTTACCGTGTGTTTGACTTACTCAAATCATCGTTCAATAACATTATAGGTAAACGGTTCGTTCGAAGAGAACCAATAACATAATTTTATTTTAGCTGAAGCTTGGAGACGTTTCGTTTTATCCTTTGATCTTCCGATTCAGTCGGTCGCAGTCGGTCGCTCTCGCGATGGTTCGATTCGCTCTAGGTAATCAAATTAAGGAAAGGGCCCATGTTGGAAATTCGTTGGGCGATGAAGCGCACGATAGGTATGAAATGTGGCGGATAATGACGCATGATCGATCACACGTGAGGAGCCTCTTAAGCCTTTAAATGAACGTTTCAAAGGGCTCAGCGGGTAAGTTTGCGCAAGGAGAATAGGGCACACAACCACTCAGCTCCCTTGTGAATTAGAACAAGGCGTACATACACCTATGTACATTGTCTGCTAGGAAGTAAATAGTGTTTAATAATTCAGTGGATGTAAGATACCTTACCGACATAGTAATGGTGCCGATTCTCATGTTGCGAACACAATTTGACAGCACTCCAACTTTGTTTATTTTGCTTTATTACCAAAGGTGAAGAGAAAATGTTGCTACTATTTTTGTGCTGTCACAGAATAATGAATAGTTCGTGCTGTCAATTTTAGCTAAGCAACGCGAAAATCTGCATCAATTATTACCTATCCATTAAGTAATAAAATTCTCATATTTGTTAGTGTATAGTCATCTATACTAATCTATACTAATATTTTAAAGAGAAGAACATTTGTATTTTTGTATAGATGTTTGTATTGATTTCGCTCAAAAACCACTGGACAGATTTAAAAGATTCCTTCACTAATATCTAGAATGGACTTTCAGAATGAAAATAGGCTATATATTATCCAGTATAAGTTATAGGTACATTCGTGGAGACCTATTTTGCAACCTAAGTCGACAATAAAACGGTCGAGAAAACACGTTTTTACGCGACGCTGCTTAAACGGAAATAGATATAACTAAAGTGTTTTCAGAATATTTGTAGAACTTAATAAGACCTATACAAAAATCTGCAATAACATATGACTATCTTTTAAGGTTGACTCCCAGTAACCATTTTAATATTTATTTTTTTAATAAAAAACGTTACATAACTTCCAATGCTATTTTCTACAATATAGTATTAATCCTTATTCAAATAATTACGTTAATTACCTTGGTCACATATTATAGATAAAAATTGTCCTTTACAGTATATAACTTAAATGCTTAGCTTAGCTTAGCTATTTCTGTAGTCCCCAACCGATATAAATCAATTTGATGTCAATATAGTTTGATCCATCGTATAAAACTAGCAGAGTCCCGCGGCTTCGCCCGCGTTTAAAAGTATCCTATAGTCAGTTACTGCCTATCCCTGTGAAACTGTGTTCGAACACCCATGATTCGTGAATGCACATAGAAACTTGACAAAATCAAGAATTGGTATAAAGCTAGGATTATAACCAGCAACCGTCGGGTTAGAAGTTAAGGTAACTATCCTTTACGTCAACGGGTCGTCCAATATTATGTTTCAATTTCACCCGTGCGAAGACGGGGCGGGCTGCTAGTAGTAAATAATAATCATATTGTCAGCTGTTTCTTGATTACAAGGAAAGACAATAAATTAATACGGATGTATATTTATTGCAAATCAATCTAAACTGAAGCTTTTATGTAACTGGAAAGATAATGTAATTTTGATTGATAACATTTTCTTCTGTCATCGTCACCCCGCTGAATATGATATCACCAAGACAGATGGGCGTAACTTAGTACCAAAATTTATGTGTCTAGTCGCGAGAATTCTCCGATCGACATGTGTTGGTAAATCGTCGTTGCCTGCCGCCCAACGAACCGTATAAATAACCGTTTTCTTACCACTCGTTGACTGTTTCTGTATTTTTTGTTTCCTCCGTCCGTAATTTATGGGTTAGCGGAATGCAAAACTTTGTTCCAGGAGTTGTGGAGGGATAGCTTTTGATGTATGTCATTGGTGTGACGAATCTTGAAACTTTGCAATGATTTATTTCTGAAATATATTTGTAGATTCTTTTTGATCCACGAGCAATAATAATAATACCTAGATAGAGAGTAGACTAGAAATAAACTTTATAAATAGTAAATTAAGAAAATGTCATTTAAATAAGTTCTGTAAAGGAGATCACGGCTCGTCAAACATAGTGTAGCGAAGACAACCGCAATGTGGTTGACAGCAGATGGTAAAGAAAGCTGAAAATGCTAGACGTAGCGTGTTCACTATCGTCGACCACGTCATCGCTTTCTAATCTAATACTATAAGAATCTTTGTCCTGACATATTGACTGACTGACTGACTAATTGATAGACAACGCACAGCCTAAACCGCTGGTCGTAGAGACTTGAAATTTGGACGGTATATTTGTCTTAGTACGTAGGGGTGTACTAAGAAAGGATTTTTCAAAATTCAAGGGGATAAATTGGGGTTCAAAGTTTGTATGGAGAAACAAGATTAGATAGTCTTTTCTATCCGAAACTTCACACAAGTGCTTCAGTAAAAAAATAAGTAAATACGAGTTTCAGGTTTTTTTTAAATTCCACCCCTTAGGGTGAAATGGGGTAACAAAGTGTGAAAATCAATATTGTTTCGGATTGCGCTGAAATTTGGCATGCAGATAGTTATTACAACGTTAGTTCCCTTTCAGAAAGGATTTTCAGAAATTCACCCCTGATGGGGATGAAACGGGGGTTCAAAGTTTGTATGGAAAAACAATATTAGATAGTCTTTTCTATCCGAAACTTCACATAAGTGCTTTAGTAAAAAAATAAGTTAATACATGTTTCAGGTATTTTTTTATATTCCCCCCTTAAGAGGGTGTGCAATGGGGTAACAATGTGTGAAAATCAATATTGTTTCGGATTGCGCTGAAATTTGGCATGCAGACAGTTATTACGACGTTAGTTCCCTCTGAGTAAGGATTTTCCAAAATTCACCCCTGAAGGGGATGAAACGGGGGTTCAAAGTTTGTATGGAGAAACAATATAAGATAGTCTTCTCTATTCGAAACTTCGCACAAGTACTTCAGTAAAGAAATAAGTAAATGCGTGTTTCAGATTTATTCGAAATGCCACCCCTAAAAGGGTGAAGTGGGGTAACAAAGTCTGAAATCAATATTGTTTCGGATTGCGCTGAAATTTGGCAGATAGTTATTTTGACGGAGGTATCCGCTAAGAAAGGATTTTTCAAAATTCACTCTTTAATGGATGAAATGTGGAAAAAATTTAAACCAATTTGGTGTATTTTATGAAAGAAGTCATAACGCGGGCGAAGCCGCGGGGAACTTCTAGTCTAATACTATAAGAATCTTTGTCCTGACATACTGACTGACTGACTGACAGATAACGCACAGCCTAAACCGCTTATCGTAGAGACTTGAAATTTGGAGGGTATATTTGTCTTAGTATGTAAGGGTGTACTAAGAAAGGATTTTTCAAAATTTACCCCTTTAAGTGATGAAATAGGGGTTTAAAGTTTGTATGGAGAAACAAGATTGGATACTCTTTTCTATTCGAAACTACACACAAGTTCTTCAGTAAAAAAATAAGTAAATACGTGTTTCAGACTTTTTTGAAATTCCACCCCCAAGAGGGTGAAATGGGGTAACAAATTCTGAAAATCGATATTGTTCCGGATTGCGCTGAAATTTAGCATGTAGATAGTTATTACGACGTTAGTTCACTCGGAGAAATAATTTTCTGAAATTCACCTCTTAAGGGGATGAAACGGGGTTCAAAGTTTGTATGGAGAAACAAGATTAGACATTTTTTTCTATTCGAAACTTCACACAAGTGTTTTAGTAAATAAATAAATAATAACGTGTCAGGCTTTTTCGAAATTCAACCCCTGATCGAAATTGAACACTTTGTTTCCCCTGAAATGGGGAAACAAAGTGTGAAAATCAATATTGTTTTGGATTGCGCTGAAATTTGGCACACAGATAGTGATGATGACGTTAGTATCTGTTTGGAATAATTTTCCAAAATTCACCCCTGAAGGGGATGAAATGTGGGTTCAAAGTTTGTATGGAGAAATAAGAGAGTCTTTTCTAATCGAAACTTCGCACAAGTACTTCAGTAAATTAATAAGAAAATACGTGTTTCATGCGTTTTCGAAATGCCACCTAGGGGTGGCATTTCGAAAGGGTGAAGTGGGGTAACTAAGTCTGAAATTAATATTGTTTCGGATTGCCAGGAAATTCGGCATGCAGATAGTTATTTTAATATGGTTTTTCGGGTTTTATAAATATGAATCCCTATTTCCCTTAGTCACGCAATAACTTGAAAACGGGTGAACCGATTTGGCTTTTACTTCTTTGATGTCTTTAAGATAGAAAGGTTATTACAAAATAAAAGTTTTCTTTTCTAGGGGCACTTCTAGTATAATATAATAATATGTTTCATCATCATTCTCAGTTTCTCCCAAGATACGCCATCTTCGGCTTGGAAGGGATGACCAACAAACGAGGCTCTGACGAGGACGACCGACAAATGGCGGTATAACCATTTCAAACTATGGCGTAGCTAAATAATATGTTTATTTGCTCATAACAATAAAAGCTTAATCTAGTAATAAAAAAATGTTACCCAATTAATTAATAAAACAAAATCGCTGCCATGGGTTAAACATGTTCAACAGCTGTAGATAAAAACAGATGATAAGGTAGAGTTAAACCCTAATGTTGCAATTGCGATGCAATACTTAAAATTAAAGATTTATAGCCAAAGAGCTAAAGACAAATTACATTAATTATAAACTGACTAAGATAACGCAAAGGTTTTAGTCTGTGTGATACACTAAAGTAAAACACAATTTATCGGTACTTTTATGCCGATAAATTAATACCAAACACTTTCCCCTAACATAACAGCCACCTTTATCGAGGGTTCACGTTAGCGCGTGTTTAAAGTCCATTGTTGACCCAAATCTGTGTAACCGTTACAAAGCCGTATTAATAGTTAAAGCTCAAGGGCTGTGTCATCATAATAAAATGCAAATTGACACTGTTTAATCCGGACTTATACCGCCGAGGCCAATAACTGTTAATAATCTAGCGGATGTGAATCAAAGCCGAAGGGACTTTGGGCAAGGGCCTTCTTTTGTATTGATATTTTGGTACTGTTCTTTTGAAGCAAGCGGTAGGATTATAAGTTTTTAAGTAAGCTTTAGCTGCTGTCTAACTAATTGTAAGTAATTGTATTTTTTTATATCTATAAAGCAAGCTTTGACTATAATTCATTATGATGTTAGGGGACGATGCAATCTACAATGTTACAATGTTACAACACATTAGCTTAGAATACACCACTTGTGGCTTAAGTTGGAATATGATTTTCTAGACTAGATATGTAGACTATACATAAAGGTAAAATTCGTACTAATATCTTTTTGGAATTAAATTGTAAGAATGTTTCAACAAATTATCCACTTGTTTGAGAAAAATATCGTGTTCGTTTCGAAATGAATTTTCTTATTTCAAACGCGTTTTATGATAAACTAGGTAGGGTTGGTCAGTAAAGCTTTTTCTACGAGAGCATCGTGGACTTTGTAGGTGTTGTTAATTTTGTTATTTTGAACTTGAATAGTGATTCTGCATATTATGCTGTATACAAAGGTCCTTATTTGTAAGATCTAATTACGTTAGTATATTCAGTAAGCCTCTTTGCATAATTTCCAGAGTGATTTACTAGGCCAGCCCACCAACACCCAGGCTGTTTACCAAACATACTGTCCAATCCGACCATACCAATATTTGCGGATTTAATGTTCCGAAGACTGTATCGAGGTTCCGTATAATGAAATGTAAATTAATACGTCATCTCGGATCGGGGTCTAAGTTCGTTAAGCCGATTAACGGCTTGTCTTAATGATGCTCTCGTTTACTCTCCTGGATTTATTAACGTCACTTCGTAATTGCTTTAATTTGGGTCATTATGACGGATTATAAACAGGAGTAATGCTGGCAGCGGCAGGAAGATCCAGGAGTAAATATTGAAGATATTTATCTTAATACTTTTTACTTTGTAGTTGCTGCGAAGAGCAGGATGTCAATTATAACTCAAGAACGGCTGGGCCAATTTTTATGATTTTTGTATTTTTGGAATTGTCTTTGTCAGGAATAGGATAATAAATATTAAAATCAATGAATAATTGACCTAAAAAAAGTATACTATAAGAAAAAATATTTTGCCAAAATGTTCCTGGGTTTCAAAATTGCCAATCATTTGATGTTCAATTGTTTACCCCGCCGTATTTTTTTAAAAAATATAATTATGGCTCCACACGATTAGTGTATTTAGCCAGTGTCAAGTATAAAAATTCTTCCCATGTGTTGATAGCATTACAATATTCGGATTATCGCGTTTTTTTTGGTATAATTATGGCTTAAAAATTTTGTTAATTTTGTCTTGTAAATTTTGTTAGTAATGATAATTGTTTGACATATTTATTGATTGTCAAATATGCGTGCGCTCAGAAATGTATGCTTATAAGCAACTTAAAAAAGTTTATATTTTATTCTATATCTCTATTGCCATAATACATTAATAAACTTAATATCTCTTTTGTATTCATTTATTACGTTCATAAAAGCCTAAAACAAGTTCATCTAAAAGGTAACACGACATTCGTTGTCTGTTAGGTGGTACGAAGTTCACCGGGTCATCTAGTGTAATATAAAGTGACGATGCGGTCTATGATAGTATAATGCTTGTCTGGAATTGGAAGTTGGAAGACAATTGTAAGACGTGTGCATGGTTCCCATCTGGAGACCGAGGCAAATAGTGTGGAACGCCCTGTGACTAGGTGGAGTGATAACATAAACAAAGCGGTGTGTGTGTACCTTATTTATTGGAAAATTTGTAACTGCTGTACTTAGGTACCCAGTATAAAAAATCAATCGTATAGGAAGAATGTAAGATATACTCTCACAGTATTGGTAGCACTCGGCTTTTATTTCACGCATGTAATCCCTCAGCTGCCGAACAGCGAAAATCCTGTTTTAATCCGAGCAGTTAGTACTTTCACAGCGTATAGTTATATTACTAATATAATCATTATGCGTCCTATTAAAGTCATACTGAAAGGAGCTCATTTAAGTTTGATTATATTAGGTAGTTAGTACCTATTAGCTTTTAGCGCTAGGTTTTTCATTCTTTGATATTATAACTACAAATTCAGTATGGAAGTTTCTGTTTCGGTTCGGATCTTCAGGACAGTCGTCCTGGATAGTAGTTTAACCGACTTCAAAAAAGGTGGAGGTTATCATTTTATTTATATTTTTATTTCTGTTACCTTAGAACTCCGTCATTAATTAACTGTGTTTAAACATGGTCCGCTATCGCTTGGTCCCATTGTACAATCCATTTAGATCTGATAAGTATATAAAAAAGATATGGAAATAAATACCTTAAACATGTCACTGAAAATGACAAGCGCCGTATTTTAAGCTATTTTTAGGGTTCCGTAGTCCTGACAAGGAACCCTTATAGTTTCGTCATGTCCGTCTGTCTGTCTGTCTGTCTGTCTGTCTGAGGTTTTGCTGAGAAACCGTTAATACTAGAAAGCTGTATTTTTGTGGGGGTATGTACGCCAACAAAGTGCTGAAAGAAAATTGTGAAAAATATTTATTTAGGGTAGCTCCCCTATATGAGAAGTGGGGATGATTTTTTTTTCATCGTCTACCCCATCGTGTGGGGTATCGTTGATTAGGTCTTTTAAAATGACTTAAGGGTTGCTAATACCATTTTCCGATTGAATGCTCCATTTACGAAATATTAAACTTTAAAGTGCACATTTTTGTTCCAGTAGGGCGTCCCCCACCCTCTAAAAGCTAAATTGCTGGCTTAAAAAATCTGGAAAAATTCATGATAATAGCGCATTTCATGAACTTTAAAGGAAAACTATAGCGGTTAAGATAACTTTATTAGTTTAGCAATAATAGTCGTTGATCTTGGGTGTTGGATAATTTTGTACCAAATACAAAATCTTTAAATAAAAATAAATCCTTTAAAGTGACAAAGACGGAGTACCTAGTGCTTGTTTATAACGGGTAAAGACTTGCATTGAATAACAGGCTACTACACACTGCGCGTGGCCCGACACGCACTTGGCCGGTTGTTTATGTTCAGAAAACGACCTTACTTATTTTTTACATCTCATAGACTATTATTTGACCACTATCTCGGTACAAGGTACTATCACTATATTTCTTACTAGCTGCGTCCTATGGCTTCACCCGCACTACTTCCTATAAATACCTACTATCTACTTTATTGGCTATCTAAGAGAAAAAGCTTTTTAGCCGTATAGAGAAAATAAAAACCTGACTTATGCAAATATACATTGGTAGTTATTTCTCCATTGTCAGTCTACGTGCAGGGCTTTTCACAATAATTCGAAAACAAATCCAGATTTGTAAACAGCGTCTTCTTTAAATCTTTAGCGGTATCACACCCTTGTCACGTGGCGAGCCGATTACGTTACAATCTATCTGCAGCAAGCCTAAACAATTCACCATTTTCCGATCGCCAACTTTTGCAATTCTTAAAAATATATTCGAATTAATGAAATCATCAAATAGGTTTTCGTGACCAAATAGCTCTCGTCAGAACAAGGCTTTCGAATTTAAAGTATCTGATTTAAATTGGAATAAAGATATGATGAAGTTTTCGTCAGTTCCAAAAGAAACTAAAAAAAACAAAAGCAGAAACAAGCTGAGCTCTCTAAGTGGATATGTAAGGCGTACTAATTAAACTTTTTAATTCGACGGAAGCAAGGTGTCGACGTCTCGACTCGGGCCACTCTGCTCATCGAGATAGCTCCTTCTCAATTTAAGGATTTCGGCCTCCCTGATAAGCCCCAGATTTAGCGCTGAGCGAATTTGTTCGCGTAATTTAGTTCTGAGAGTTGCAAAGACAATAAAACTTGGCGTGGCGCTTTTGTGCTTTTATTTACTTCGTGATGGAGTGTGAGGGACTGTGATTATGAAAGAGTGGTTGCTTAATCTCAATCTCTGTTAGCTGAAATTATTATAATATAATAGGAAGCTTGTGATCAAGGTAAAAACAATTAACTGGATTCTGTTGGGTTTCTAATGAGTATTTTTGTTATAATATTGAGTAATAGAACAGATTGAGTCGGTTGATGGGTAAGCGATGTCTACACAACAGATATGAATAATGAACAAGGCACACCATATTATATGACACGTGTAAAAATTGTGTCTCCATGCTGCAGAATAACGCAGGGAATTATATTCCTTGGTACTGCAGACGTATATATATATCATAGTAGACAGTACTGTTTCTCTAAGCACAGATAAGCTTTAGTAAAAATAATTTTTAATAGCCGTTTTCAGTCCGGCATTCTGAATGTAACTGAATCTACATTACGAGTGGAGGCATGTGGTTGTGAGAAATCGCGTTATTATTCGTAGGTAAGTGGCCAATCCCAGCGCTTACTTGATTTATAGATCTAATTAAATACCTGTACGAAACCCATGAATTGTCTCGGGGATCCGGGAATTTCAGACATTCCCACTGTGCAGTAACTTACGTTTAGTTACAGCTTTGAATCAAATGAGATTTTATGTTATTTTAAATAAAACTACCCAGAATATAGTGTCTGCCAGCTTCCTACACTAGTATTAGGTCGAAATTTAGGAAGTTATTTCATGACTATAAGTTCAAATATAAGACTAGAAATTGCCATTTAGTTTATATTTTATAAAACAATTGTAAAAATTCGTTTTGCAGTTTTTGTAAAGATACTTGTATACAAAATCTGCCGCGGCAGTGGCCAGCGAAGCGTCAGAAAGTAAATGAAGATAATATGTATGGCCCCATAGACTAGATTAGGTTATGTTAGAGCAGTGACCTCACGTTTCATATTTCGATTTCTGAGTATCGTTATCTCTATTCAAATCGTGGCGTCGTGCCGTAGGAGCCGTAGTCTTACCAAAAAAGAGCCGATGAATTGAGAACTTCTTCAAAAATCAAAATACTATAGATAAGTACTCCATCAGCGTTCCAACAAAAGGAGGTTGCTCGATCCAGAATAGTTTTGTGTTTGAAAATAACATAACATTATGAGACATAGGATTGACTTTTCTAGAACATAGCGCACTGGAAATAAAATGCTGTGAAAGCTAAAGTACTTTTGAAAGAGGCTTCACCTAGGTAAAGATCTTAATAATAAAGACCCTTTCAAATACTAAAAAAACAGACTTTATATTCCGCGTTAGTCGTTTGTAGTAGCAATTTTAAGACATTTATCTCCATATCTCTAAAGATACTCATCAAATCCCGATAATTTTACAATGGAACCAAACGGGAAGAAAACCCATTCTCTTTTTAAACCCTAATCTCGCCCAAATAAGAATTTTCCAAACCGGTTAATAAATAACGGAGTTTAAATAAAACAGTCAAACTGAGATGAAGTTCCCTTTATTTTAAAATCATTAAAAAAGAGAAAACTATTTGAATTGAAGCCTAGATAGAAGGCTAGAACAAACGTGCCATCGGCAACAGGGCATGCTTAAAGCTACCAATGATTAGAGTTGCAGATAGAAAAAGCTTCTAACGATACGTGCCGTGTCAAGCAAGTAGGTATTACCATATTATAATACTGTAATACACGGTCCAAATCTAACCGTGTACAAAATATCCCGAATAACCGATCAAGTATAAGGATAACAAACATATTAGCCGCAGAAAACCCTCGGTAGGGAAACAAGAAAGTTACCGAACAGCGGTCGTCTTTCAGTCGATTGACCGAAAGATTTTTCCTCGTGTCGGCGCCGTCACGTAAGGGATGCCAGTCACGCCCCTGTCAACGACAACCACATACATCAACCCTTCTCGTAGATAAACTACGTCTATATTTACTCGTACATTACTTACTAGGCTAGAAGTACATGTTATCTATAAAATAACATACGACTTACGAGTGCATTATTTATATGAGCGACCAGAAGAGACAAGAGTGAAACTGACTAATGCCCGTTTCCTTTTTTTAGGGTTCCGAACCCAAAGGGTACCAACGGAACCCTATTACTGAGACTCCGCTGTCCATCTGTCTGTCTGTCTATCTGTCTGTCTGTCTGTCTGTCTATCTGTCCGTCTGTCACTAGGCTGTATCTCATGAACCGTGATAGTTAGACGGTTGAAATTTTCACAGATGATGTATTTCTGTTGCCGCTATAACAACAAATACTAAGAACAGAAAAAAGTTAAAAATTAAAGAAAAGTTAAAAAAGTTTTTAACGATAGCGCAGCGCCACCTATCTAGTTGCTAAGATCGTATCGTCTATCGTCTTTACCTTAATCTGAATCTCGGAAGCGGCTCCAACGATTAAATAAAATTTAGTATACCTACAGGGGATTTCGGGGGCGATAAATCGATCTAGCTAGGAGTCATTTTCAGAAAATGTTGTTTTATTCGTGTTTTCAATAATCAACTTTATTGATAATCATCTTAAAATATGACTCTTCCCGACATCTATTGGCGAGTAGAAGTACTGTATCAGTAAAGCAGTTAGTTGCTCTCAATTAAAAAAAAATAGTATTATTATTCGTCAATAGATGTCGGGAAGAGTCATAAGTGGCAAAAAATACCGAGCAAAGCACGGTCAACCAGATATTTAATAATATTAATTACTACAATTACTATTACCACTATTACTATTACTACTATATAATACTATTCTACCTTTGTGTTAACGTTTACTTAGTTGGTGTTAGAAGTTCGTTAGAAATTCGACAGATGGCGTTCGGAACCCTCCGTGTGCGGGACAAAGACTGACTCGCACTTGGCCAGTTTTATTTAAATATCTTATAGGCTAGCGTTTGACCCTATCTCACCTGTTGGTAAGTGATTATGCGGTCGAAAATGGTAAGCACGCTAGGGCCTAGAATGGGAACTGGCTCTCAAGGATAGCTGCCGGAACACATTAGATGTTTGGCGACAGATTTTCTAACTTGAGGGTGGTGGACCAGGCGGACACTAGATAGTGTCCTACTACCATTTGTTGGTTTCTTAACGATGTTTTTCCTTCACCGGAGGGACACTGTGAAAAGCGCACATACATTTTTCGATAGATACATCCATTGGTGCACAGCGGTTTTGAACTCGGTACCTCTGGCATCAAAGCCGACCGTTCTCCCGATTACGCCACCGGGCCCTCAGTTTCTTATAAGATACAAACGGATCGTTTTGCTTACGATCCGTTTGTATGTTATAGGGTAGGAACCGGGCATTAGAGAATAAAATAGAAATGATCTTTATTGCAGTAACTGTGAAGTAAATACATGGGTACAACAAGGTCTTATGTTATAAGCGTGAATCAACAGTTTTTCCTATTTCGGGCTTGTAATTTTTATACTAAAATAATAATCATCATCATCATCATCATCAGCCTGTATCAGTCCACTGCTGGACATAGGCCTCTCCCAAGATGCGCCACTGAGCCCGATCTTCGGCTCTTCTCTTCCAGTCACTGCCCACCGCTTTGCGTATGTCGTCGCTCCACCTGGTCACAGGACGTCCTACGCTACGTTTGCCGATTCGCGGTCTCCACTCTAGGACAAGTCTGCCCCAACGGTTATCAGTCCTGCGGCAGATATGACCAGCCCACTGCCACTTCAGCTTGCTAATCCGTTGAGCTATGTCGATAACTTTAGTTCTCTGGCGAATTACTTCGTTCCGGATTCGATCCCGCAGAGAAATACCGAGCATAGCTCTCTCCATAGCTCGCTGAGCGACTTTAAACTGGTGGACCAGTCGGACTGTGAGTGTCCACGTCTCGGCTCCGTATGTCATCACAGGTAGGACGCACTGGTTAAAGACTTTTGTCTTTAGACACTGTGGTATAGGCGACGAGAAGACTCGACGGAGTTTTCCGAATGCTGCCCAGCCCAGCTGAATTCTTCTCTGGATTTCCTTCTCGAAGTTATGTTTGCCTAGTTGGAGCGTTTGCCCTAGGTAAACATACTTAGTGACAACTTCGAGTGGGATTCCATCTACGGCAATCGGTTCCGGAACAACGTGCTCGTTGTACATGACTTTGGTTTTGTCCAAATTCATCCGGAGACCGATGCTACGAGAAGAATCAGCTAGGCCATTCAACATCCTTTGTAGGTCCTGCAGCGTCTCTGCCATAATGACGATGTCATCTGCGAATCGTAAGTGAGAGATGTACCTGCCGTTGATGTTAATGCCACGATCTTTCCAGTCCAGCGTCTTAAACATATCCTCCAAGGCGTTAGTGAACAGTTTCGGGGATATGACGTCCCCCTGTCTCACTCCTCGACGCAGGTGGACATGTTTAGTTCGCTGGTTCTGTACTTGTACAGTCATCGTTGCGGCATTATATAGACATCTCATCACTTCGATATATCGCCAGTCGACTTGGCAACGCTGCAAGGACTCGAGAACAGACCAGGTTTCGATTGAGTCAAAGGCCTTCTCATAGTCCACAAATGCTAAGCACAGGGGCCGATTATACTCTTCGGTCTTCTGTACAATCTGCCGCACCGTGTGGATGTGGTCTATGGTGCCGTAACTGCTTCGAAACCCGGCCTGTTCCGGAGGTTGAAACTCGTCGAGTCTTCGCGCAAGACGGTTCGTGATGACCCTTGAAAACAGCTTGTAGACATGGCTCAGAAGCGAAATCGGGCGATAGTTTTTCAATAGGGTTTTGTCTCCTTTTTTGAAAAACAAAACCACCATGCTTCTGTTCCATGCCTGTGGAGTTCTCCCAGTAAAAAGAACGGAATTAAATAGCTGCTGAAGCTGTTGAACTGCTGGAGCTCCTCCGGCTTTTAAAAGCTCCGTTGTGATTCCGTCTTCTCCTGGGGCTTTTCCATTTTTGAGTTGTTTAAGGGCCATCACGATTTCGTCTCGGCTAATTTCGGGCAGATCTTCTGTGAAGTGGCGGGTTAAGGTGGCTCTAGAATCCTCAGTATCGGGTTCGGGCCTTGAAGCATGCGATGCGTAGAGCTTGCCGTAGAAGTCTTCAACTTCCGACAGAATCTCCGGCTTGGATGCGACGACGTTCCCGGTTGACGTTGTCAGCTTTGTGAGGTGGCTTCTACCCAGAGGCTGGACGAACACTTTCGACCCCCGATTTTGCTCAATTGATTCTTTAATCAAGAGCGTGTTAGAGGATCGGAGGTCGCGTCGTACCAGCTTCTTTATGGATTTGTTGCGCGCCAGGTTAGTTGACAAAGCTGACAAAGGGTCTGTTCGTCTCTCTTCCATTAGCCGAAGTGTTTCTGCCGAGAGTTTGGACTTTTTGCCCGTACGCTTGCTCTCGCAAAACTTCGTCCCTTCATCCCTGAGGATTTCCACCACTTCTTCGAGTTTCTGGTCTACGTCATCTGTGGTTTCCAAGGTAGCGAATCGATTTTCCAATTTTAATTGGAATGTTTCGGACCCAACAACGGTTTGGAGTAGGTTCGGACGGAGCGTAGACTTCATCAATCGGAATCTCTCGGCTTTAAAGTCGATATCCAGAGTGCCTCGTACCAGTCGGTGATCACTTCCAGTATTAAACCTAGTGATCACTGAGACGTCTCTGAATATGCGCCGTTTGTCCGTAATGATGAAGTCAATCTCGTTTTTAGTCACAAAGTCGGGGCTTTGCCACGTCCATTTCCTTTGGGGCTGTTTCTTGAAGAACGAGTTCATCAAGAAAAGCCCCTCTCTCTCGAGGAAATTGACGAGCATTTGTCCCCTGTGATTCCTACTCCCAAATCCGTGGGGTCCTATAGACGATTCGCCGCAAGTTTGTACTCCCACTTTGGCGTTAAAGTCTCCCATGACAACGTTGTAGTGAGCCTTGGAGGTGGTGTGTAAAGCTCTGGAGATATCTTCATACATGCTCTCCACCTCGTCATCCAAGTGTGTCGAGGTCGGTGCGTAGACCTGGATAACCTTGAGGCTGTACCTCTTGGTTAACTTAATTATGAGGTACGCTACCCTGGTCGACACACTGGAGATTTCTACAACGTTGTCACTGAGAACCTTGTTGACCAGAAACCCGACGCCGCCTTGGGATGGCTGATCTCCTTCTCTGTAGTACATAAGATGGCCCGATTCTAAGGTTATGGTGTCCTCTCCCTGTCTTCGGACTTCACATAACCCCAGAATGTGCCATCTTATGTGTTTCAGCTCCTCCTCTAGCTGCGCCAGATGATCGTCCAGCCGAATCGTGCGTCCATTGTACGTTGCGAGGGTCAGTTTGTTCTGGCGGCCTACCGTAACCCGGGGATTCTTAGCACCCCCTGCCCTGCCGTTACCGTGACCGCCGCCGTGGTCAGGAATAGCAGGGCGGCCGGGAACTGGGGGCCGCGGCTTATTATGACTTTCCATATCATGCATGCATCCCTTGGGAGGGATATGCCCTAATCGCCATGCTGGGCAGGCGTGTTGGCGATCGCAGGACGTAGCTTCTCGCACCGGTGACGCTGCTGCCCGTCACCGGCCTGTAGAATTTGGCTACGCCATAGATATGAAATGGTTATACCGCCATTTGTCGGTCGCCAGAGCCCCGTCTGTTGGTCAGCAGGATGCACCACGGGCAGGTGAGGTTGGCTGGGAGCACCGAGGTCGTATTTGTGCTCCCTTACATCCCATACTAAAATAATAATAATCTTTACGATATCTTTTCTTTCACTGAACAAGTAAATGTCTGTGGCTGCGCGCATATTTTCAACCGAGTTTGAATTTTTTTTTTGTCAGTTACTATAGAACTCCATCATTTAATTTATTAATCGATGTTGGAAAATTCGTTTTATAAACGATCATAAATTATTATTTTCTATAGAAAATTCATGTTAGTGTTTCCCACGAATTATGCTGACTTGGCAATCAGAGTAGTACAGCTACTAGGCAATCCTGTATCCAATCACGTAATATCCCTACAGTTTGCATTATTCGTCTCATAATCAACATCAATATTATAAATTCGAAAGTCAGTTTGTATACTCGTATTTATTTGTTTGTTTGTTTGGGACTTCTTCACGATCAAACGGCTGGACCGATTTAGGTGACATTTTGCACAGGGATAGCAACTATTATGGATTAAGCTATAGGATACGTTTTAACGCGAGTAAAGCCGTGGGGCACAGCTAGTAACATACAATTATCTCAATAGATGTCACCAATAACCAAACCAAACTTTGGTTTTGTAAATTTGGCGTTAAAAAGCAAAAAACTAAACAAATTCTAACTACTCGTATCAACAACACTAACTTTCAGATTTTCAATATTGACAAGGATACAGTAAAAGGAAATTAAAGATATCTCCTTTCCTTGATGCCGTGTAATTAACTAATTAAACATGGAAGAGGATGGCATTCTTTTTGGGGGAAAATACTACGCGTATCTTAGAATGGTCTGATATCTGTATTCGTTTGATGATATAATCAGAAACCTTTTCTATCCATAGCTAGACATAATAGACGTATGGTGTGCCTGTGGGCCTGTTGCCTTTACCATCTTCTAGTTTCTAAAATATTTTCGAAATTATTTCGTTTTGATTTATATGATAAACCTTTTAATTATTACTAAACTTCCTATATAGGAAAAGTTTTGGAGTGACAAAACATTTATGTTACCCGTATACATGAAGATTTTGACAAACACATAGCGGTGGATTTTTAACCGACGAAAAAAAAAACGGAGGAGTTTATCAAGTCGACGCGTATATATCTTTTTTACCCGACTGCGCGACGCAAATGAAATGAAATTAAATGAAAAATTTATTATTAGCCATTGCTAAAGGTCATATAACATAAATTCATAATACTTTTGTAGGTACTATTATATAATAGTATTGCTTACATATAATTAGAATTGATTTAAACAAATAAATTATTTTTAATATTATCATCATATTTCAAATATTCGTTAATATCATAGAAAGGTCGTTCCATCAGCCAATTTTTTAAATTGCATTTGAAAATCGCAGCGGAACTTGCATCTTTTATTAGGACCGGTAACTTATTAAAAATAGTAGGGCCATTCACATACACAGACATCCTCGACTTTTTTAGGCCGTAAGTTTTTTTTTGTGGTGAGCTTGTGTTTGTTTCGCGTGGAGTGGTTGTGATGCGCGCCAAGTTGGTCGAAAATATTTTTGTTTTTATATACAAATACCGCTACCTGATACACGTAGATAACAGTCAAAGTCAGTATACGCAGCTCTTTGAAGTGTTCTCTAACCGATTCGTCCTGCTTTATGCCTACTATTGCGCGCACGGCGCGCTTTTGTATTCTAAAAGCGCGCAGACGGGTTCGCCCACAATTCAGTGCCGTACGAGAGCGCGGCATGAACTGTAGCGAAATAACACGTCCTGACGACGTCAGCGGCGGCCGTCGCGGCCAGTCTGCGCAGTGCGAAGCACGCTCCGCTGAGTCTGGAGCAAATGCTGTCTATATGACGGTCCCATTTAAGGCCACTGTCCACTTCGAAACCGAGGAGCCTCGCAAACGTAACCTGAGATATAGGGGTGTCTCCCGCTAATACCCTCATAGTTGGTGGTGGTCTCCCCCCGAGACTGAAGCCTAGCAGGCATGTCTTGTCGAGGTTTAAAGCGAGACCGTTTCCCTTAAACCAGTCGGCCAACCTATTTACGACGGCTATAGTCGCTCGTTCCAAGTCGGATGGCGTGGAGCCAGTGACGACGGCGGCTACATCGTCGGCGTACATGAATGAACACCTCCGCGTCAGGGATAGCCGCCGGCAGGTCGTTGAGCAGGATCGTGAATAGGGTGTTGGACAGGCACGATCCTTGCGGCACACCCATAAAGCTGGATCGTTCAGTAGACCTGACACTGCCACGGTCGCCTACCACCACCTGGCTTCTGTCGGACACAAAAGACGATATCAGGCTTAGCGCGGGGCCTCGTATCCCGTAGTGATGTAGCTTGTCTGCGATGAGAGCATGGTCAGCGGTATCGAAGGCACGCGACAGGTCGCAGCAGACGAGCGCGACCTGCCGGCGCTCCTCGCGCGCGCTCAGGACGCGCCACACCATCTCGCGCACCAGGTCCGTGGTACTTCTGCCGTGTCGGTACGCATATTGTTTTTGTGTGACGCAACCGGATGCATTCATGAAGGTGATCAGTCGGCGGTTGAGGCCCACCTCGAATATCTTACTGAGCGCGGGTACGAGTGATATCGGTCTGTAAGATTTCATCGCGACCTTACTGCCCTTTCCCTTGTATAGAGGGACGATTTTAACTTTTTTGAGAGCTAGTAGTGGGTAGCTTCCGAGTCTGATGCTAGTGTCGTACACGGTACTCAGCACGTAACAAAGCTCGGGGGCTACTTGTCTGAGCAGTCGCACAGATATCCCGAACACATCCGTACTAGACTTGTTAGCGATGTGCACTCGTAGTATCTCCGCGACTTCACCCGGAGAAAAATAAGTGAACCGTATCGATGAGTCATTCGGCGGCGAGCGAGAGGCGAGTGCAGCCGCGCACTGCGCGTGGTCGGCGGCGGGCGCGCCGCATCGCGACGCTGCGCCGATGAACTCGTCGTTAAGCTTATCTACCAACTCCTGTTTGGAAGGGAATGTAGCACCTGACTCGTCTCTTATGAGCTCGGTGTAATCGATACGCTGACTGCGCGCTCGGCCTGTCTCCTCGTTGATGACGCTCCACATGCATTTACTTTTATTGGGTGCGTTTAAAATTCTATTAGTATAAAAATGTTTTCTCTTCCTGGTCAACATGCGTTTATATTGATAATTAATTTTATCTATAGCTAAATTCACCCTTCCATCGTCCGGGTATCTAGATTTTGTGTCAAATAAGTCAAAGAGTAGATGTTTGCAATTGATTACATCGTCATCGAGCCAAGTACATCTCTTTCGTTTTTGTTGGAATTTGAGTGGGAAACATATGTAAATTTTGTTAGTTATTACGTTTATAACCGAATTACTTAACGAGTCACAGTCATCCAAAGGAGAGGTAATGTGTTTATCAGTCTATATACTCGTATGTATGTATGTTTGTTCCTTTGTGGCACACTAGAGACCAAACGCGTGGGCCGATTTTGATAATTGGCACGTCAATAGATTCGCCATGCTAGCGCGAGTGTCAACAAAAACATAAAAAATTGAATAATTGAAAATGGTGGATTTCAGACGCCAAAATTTGGGGTTCAAACATTTTTTTTTTCAAAACCTATCGAGTGGGGTATCGAATTAAAGGTCTTAAAATGGAGATTCAAAATATATTTATAACAAATTATTTATGATCGTACAAATCGAAAAAAAAAAACGATTTTACATGCCGCGTTAGTCACTTTCAGTAACAAGTTTGCGGCGCTTATCTCTGAAGTTACTTATCAGATCTCAATAAAATTACAATGAGACTAAATGAAAATTATATTAACTCAAACAAAAAAAGAATTTTCCAAATCGGTTATGAATTGATGGAGTTCTGAGGTAACAAACAACCTCTTCCTTTTGGTATAGTCGTTTAATAGTACGGAATTTGCCGTCCTTTACTTAACTAAAAAGTGTAAAATAAAACATTAAATTAAAAAATTTAAAAACCCGACTGCGCAAAAAGTGAAGTGTTAAAAAACGAACTGAAAAGAAAATAACAAGTAAGTCTAGTAGTTTAGACTTCTGTTTAGGGATATCAAAAAACTATAACATTTAAATTCTTTCTCGGTCGATACACTCATAAAATAAATTATACATTGTTATATGGAATATAGAGACTTTAACAGGAGACATTAATCCCCATTCGTTAAGCCATTAATATGTCCCGACCGTTAAAGTCTCTACATTCCATATAACAATGTATGATTTATTTTATGAGTGTATCGACCGAGAAAGAATTTAAATGGTATAGTTTTTTGATATCCCTAAACAGAAGTCTAAACTACTAGACTTACTTCCCAACTAGCAAAATCGTCTTACGTTTCTCACTTTATAAGAGTTCTGAGCTTATATGAAATATGAAATGAAATGAAATGAAACGAAACGAAACGAAACGAAACGAAACGAAACGAAACGAAACAAAACGAAACGAAACGAAACGAAACGAAACGAAACGAAACGAAACGAAACGAAACGAAACGAAACGAAACGAAACGAAACGAAACGAAACGAAACGATACGAAACGAAACGAA
Organism: Cabera pusaria; assembly: GCA_954871355.1. NCBI lineage: Eukaryota > Metazoa > Arthropoda > Insecta > Lepidoptera > Geometridae > Cabera > Cabera pusaria. The sequence goes on from OX940888.1 coordinate 20,657,232, forward strand.
ACGAAACGAAACGAAACGAAACGAAACGAAACGAAACGAACCGAACCGATTTGGAAAAAAAGAATTTTCCAAATCGGTTAAGAATTGATGGAGTTCTGAGGTAACAAACAACCTCTCCTTTTGGTATAGTCGTTTAATAGTACAACTGTAAGGTAAGTAAGCTTAAAAAGAATACCCTATCTATTTCACGCATTTCGGTTTTTTGTTCTTTTTTCCATAATTGTAATAACGGTCATGTTATACATATTTTGTGAAGATTTCAAGTCTCTATCTATTATAAGTTTACAAGTTCAAGCACAAAACGCCGAAAAATACACGTTACTTGAGAACAATTGAGTGGCCAGCTCTTCGGAGGGACCAGTTGGAACCCGGAGAACTGCCACAGGCTGTTTATGTTGAATTTGACGACAAAGGTATCAAAAACAATGTCTCTGGAGTAGGAGTCCGAATCGAACCATCATGTACAGAATTCGACGCACTTCGTGGACAGGGTACAATAGAGCGGAAAATGTTACCGTTGATATTATGTTGGGGTGTAACTGTCCATAAATTACAAGTTACTACCTTGGACCAAGCTGTGGTTGACTTAAGTTCACGCATTTTTGCGAAAGGTCAAGCCTATGTAGCATTAAGCCGGGTTAGATCTTTAGATAGACTAGTAATAAGTAGTTTAGATCCCTCTAAATGAAATGAGAAGATTACGGAATTTGCCGTCCTTTACTTAACTAAAAAGTGTCATATAAAACATTAAATTAAAAAATCAAAAAACCCGACTGCGCAAAAAGTGAAGTGTTAAAAAACGAACTGAAAAGAAAAAAACAAGTAAGTCTAGTAGTTTAGACTTCTGTTTAGGGATATCAAAAAACTATACCATTTAAATTCTTTCTCGGTCAATACACTCATATAATAAATTATACATTGTTATATGGAATATAGAGACTTTAACAGTCGGGACACATTAATCCCCATTCGTTAAGCCATTAATGTGTCCCTAATATATCTATATATAATCTAATCTATCCCTAATCTATCCCTATAATCTAATCTGTCGCCAAAACATCTAATGTGTTCCGGCAGCTATCCTTTAGAGCCAGTTCCTATTCTAGGCCTAGCTTGCCTAGTTGCCATCTTCGACCGCATCATCACTTACCAACAGGTCAGATAGTGGTCAAACGCTAGCCTATTAGATATTTTAAAAAAATACAAAATTCGTATTATTTCATTGCTCCTAAGATATTTAGATCTTGAGTCTCATGCCGGGTAAATACAGGAAGACCGATGAAGAAGACGCATCTATGCGTAAAGCTCCATCTCCCTGTATTCAGCGTTCGTTCGTGTTCGTTTGGCCCGGTGTGTATCCCGCATTACGTGTCCTGTATTTTCGAAGATAAGTTGTTTTTTTTATAAACTGAAAACCTTTCTATGTATTTTTCAGATAAATAACAGATGTAAATATCGTCCTACTTGTATTCTTTTACGTTGTCTTAAAACTGTACTCTGTATTTATACAGTATACAGAGACACAGTACAGCTTTAAAATACTTTGTACAATATATATTATAGGTATATGTATATTGCTTTTTCTAAAATTAATAGCCTAAAAGATTGTTCTTTGATGTCTGCTTACTTTCCGGTTTCTGGTACGCCTGGAATCTAGAATAATCATTTTAATCCAGCGCTCAAATTTTAAACTGGACATGGTTTATGATAGACAGGTATATAAATACTCAAAACACTCAAAACAATCATTTCATCACTTATCAACAAAAAAAAAACGTAGAAATAAAACAAATTGTTATCTCAAATGATAGATAGATAGATAGATAGATGAACTCTTTATTGCGACACCAAAGATACAGACACATATAACTTTTACAGCTTAAAATTAACGTGTAGCAATGGGCGGTCTTATCGCTAACAGCGATCTCTTCCAGACAAACCTTTGTATGGATAGGATCGAAATATTAGCCTAATGCAGGGTGCGCCTAATTTAAATTAAAATGAAAAGAATAACAATAACATATTATACCTAAACTAACATAATCATACCTACTTACCTACAACAATAAACACAGATTACTTACATAAATTCCTAAACACGCATTCTATAAATTTTAAACAGATTGACAGAACAGACAGAAGCAGCTTAACACTATTTATAATGAAAGATAAGCTTTTAAACGGCTCTTGAAAATATGAAGGGATTGTGAAGATTTCACAGGTTCGGGAAGAGAGTTCCAGAGCCTAACAGCCTGGACAGTAAAAGCCTTATCATAAAAACTGGAACCATGTGCGGGAAAGTTCAGGGTTAAGTTTTCTGATGACCTTAGAGAAAGAGAGTTAGAATTGTGGAGGAAGTTAAAGCGTCCTTTAAGATATCGCGGAGTAGAAGGATTGAATAGAATGTTATAGAGAAGAGAAAGAATATGAGTATTCCGGCGAAGGCGAATAGGAAGCCACTTGAGCTTTGTGCGAAACTGAGATACGTGATCATATTTACGCAAACCAAATATGAATCTAATACATAAATTTTGTAGACGCTCAAGTTTATCTAGCTGATCTTCCCTAAGATCTAGATAGCAGACGTCAGAATAGTCAAGAATAGGAAGTAGGAGAGATTGAGCGAGTGCAATTTTAGTGGTTGTAGGAAGAAAGTTGCGTAGTCTTTTTAGTGACGCCACAGCTGCATAGAGCTTGCGACTGGTGTTTTGTATTTGTAAATCCCATGTCAAGCATTGATCTATTATGAGACCAAGATTTTTCACAGACTTGCTAAAAGGAATATCTATTCCACCGAAACTAACTTTTGGAAGCATTTGCCAATCAACTTTGACAATAAGTCTAGAACTTCCGGTAACCATGACCTGCGTTTTTGTTGGATTGACTTTGAGTCCAAAAGCTTTCGTCCAGTCTAATATGCGCTGTAAGTCTGTGTTAATGGAGGCAATAGCATTGGGTAGATTATCAAGAGGGGCTTGACAATATATCTGAAGGTCGTCTGCATACAGGTGGTAGGAAGAAGAAAGATTTTGAGTGATAGAGTTTATAAAAACAGCAAAGAGAAGAGGAGAAAGCACGCCGCCTTGAGGAACGCCAGCTGACGTGTCACACCACAATGAATATGTTTCATCAAGGCGAACACGCTGCCGGCGCCCGTACAGATAACTGTGAAACCAGTCGACCACCATTGGAGATATGTTAATAGAACGTAGTATTGCTAGTAGGATATCAAAGTCGACAGTGTTGAAAGCATTGCTAAAGTCCAACAGTGCTAGTACCGTAAGGTGCCGGTTTTCCATACCCAGGCGGATATCATCTGTAATTGTAATGATATGTCAACTGGTGTTCTTATCGATCACAACAATCTCTTTCAGACAACTGTGCATAAATTGATTCTCACACCATGGATGGCGGGGGTTCCTAGAATGTTGTAAAGCAGGTAGTTTAAAATTCATTAGGCATTAGATTACTTATACGTTAGGTGTTTCAGAAACCGTTCTAAATTATTCAAAATATCTGTCAGTTTTCATCACTGCTTGACTTGCTTAGGTACTAACTAAAAAGTCTTCGAGACGTAACCAATTACAAAGTTTCTGCACAGATATTACAAGATATTCTTTTAGAAGTTCTAGTTTTACAAAGCTATCTATGAACTTTAAAGCCCTGTCAAACAATATAAATACCTAGGAGTAAAGCTGTCAGTATTTACGTAACTACTTCAGTGAACTTGGTCCGCCATTTACGGTGAGGTAAATGTATCAGTTCGATACACCACTCATGCGGACTAGTCAAAGATCCTAACCACCTAATTTTTATCATCTTTTTATGACTGGAAGTGCTAAACTAATATACAAAGGCCTATCTCATTTCCCTCCAATGTTCCGTATTTAGGGATAACCATTAGGATAACTAACACGGCTATACACCCCTGCATGGATATAGAGGGTCGAGGCGAAATTGTTGCGAAACTGTAATGTCACATAATGACATCGCGGGAAGCCAACTGTCATTGAAAGACCAATCTCAATCAAAGCCGACCACGGGCACTCACTCGCGCCCTCAAGCTTACAATCAGAACTAAAATTTACTTCTGCGTATCAAAGGTCAGACGTTTATATCGGCGCCAGAAGTTATTACTACTTGAAATCAAAGAGGAATCAAAGCGTTGTACCTAATCCAGAGTTTTGTGTGTCACAGTCATCGTGTATTTTAGTTTCCTAAATATTTAAAACTTGTTTTCCTATAAACACATGCTTTTTTTCACATCTTACGGTGTATTCTAACAGCTTTTCTAGAGAGCTAGTTCCTATTCTAGAAATAGCGTACTATCACCATCGGCCATATAGTCACTTAACTCTAGGTGAAATAGTGGACAAACATTAGCTAATAAAAATGTTCACAACATTAGCGCGAATAAACGCCAGTCAATACAAAAAATCAGTTAATAAGCTATTGTAAGAGGAGATCTAAATATGGCGCCAGTTCCTGACTTCGCGGCATTCAGTACTGGACTAGCTGGAGCGGACGATGACCATCTTCACTGCGTAATAGGGACCTCTTGCGTTGCGGTCGTGTGTGCAAACATTAATTAAATTGCAATTGATATTTTGATGTTTAGATTTAGGCGTTTCTGTATTACATAAATTAAGGAACTTACGTTGTTTTCCTTATTAGGACCGCTTCTGATATTTGGAGTGTAGTTTCCTTATACTATTTAAATTTATAAGCATGTACGGCACCGAAGTACAGGATCTGGGACTATTTGGTAACAATGATAGTTTTGGCCCGGGGCTACCCGAGCTCGCTGACACATCGCTTCACGTCGCTAGTAACAAGTACCCGCATATTGACGACATTCGCTTCGTACAGATTGCCTCTGATACAAGCATCCTAGGGCATCCTTCATTTGTTTTGGAGTAGCTCGTGTATCGATTTTGGTACATTCGGTGTTTGAAGGTTGTGGTATATTGAACCGCCTCATTCATTTTTGTCATCATACATACTCTTTTGTATTAAAACGACCTTTTTATTGTTCGAATTTTATGGAAAAATACATGTTATCAATTTAATAATCGACCCTCCCGATTTTTCGCTGTCATTCCTTTTCAATTTATAAATCGTTCCGTCATTCGATAATATACAATTGTTCAATATACCACAAGGTTCTAAAGTTATTTACAACGAAGCAAATCAAATATTGGCTATTATGTAGATAGACTCTACTAAGTACTGGAGGAAGTTTCGTGCACAACACTTATACACATAGGTAATGCTCGTAGTATGAAATGCACAGCAAACTGACGAAGGAGAGAAAAATAGTAAATTTTTATAAAACAGATCTAATAAAAGTCTTCAAGATCATAAATATGTTTAAATCATGAACCCTACCACAACATAACATTTTCTTTATAATGCAGTTCCCATTTAATTTACGTTTAAAATGAATAAGCAGATTAAATAATAAAATGACCTTACCTATACTCATAGTCATTAAAATCATAATAAAAATGGTTTATAAGCCGGAGCTATAATTGAGCACGTGTGGCTAATAAAATAGTTGAAACAAGTGGTTGGAGGAGGGATAATATGATTAGTTCAACCTTTAACTTCCCGAATCTCAAAACAATTATGGAAGTGCCGACGCGGTTCCGCGCAGTTCTGGTTCTGTTATGGAAGTTTTACTAACAGGTTACAGGTTAAACCGAGGGTGACAGTCACGTGATATTCCGTGCATTCGAGCACGGATAACTGCCGATAAGTGTACCTTCTACCCTAATATTAGTTTTAGTTCCATCGTGATCGGCGAACTAAGTTCCAGGTCGACACAGAACATTCAAATGTTAGTCCCGGACACATAAAGTGTATGCTGCCGGTGTTTCTGTTTCATACACATTAATTCCAAACAGCCGCTTTTACCGTAATTACTAAATACACGAGGCTCACGGAATACACGGCATTTTATTATGATTTCGCATTTCGGTAATATTTTATAACGAGGAATAAATGCAGGTACGTGACATTCTTCCTGTAGTAACAAACGATATTCTTCGGAAACGTATTTTGCCGCATAATTGAGAAAATTTGCTCGTATTCGTAACGAAGCAGAAAAGTTAACGGTATCGATTAGTAATAAAATATGGGGTTGATCGTAAAGAAGGCAGTATTTTGACTAGCAGAGGCTGCAGAAGCGAATGTTTGTATGTAGTTAGTAGCGTTCGGGGCAATAAATCAGCGGGGGAGTGTGGGAAAATTGCAAAGCGGAAGATGTGGCCGGCTACTGGCCATCGGCGATACCGCTTGCTCACATATACATACTTATTTAAAGAACGATATTTACAGCTTCGCATTTCGACGCTTCTTACAATTTTATTTTAAAATAGAGAAAGCACTCACGGCCACTCGAACAACCCCAAAAATACGGGATCTTCACTTTTTCAACAAGTTTCCGAGCACGGAGGGTACCGGAATGAGTTATTATACTGTCTTATGGAAAAAATCACTTCCCCAAGTAATGAAAAGTCGAGCTGATGCGCTCGAGAGGCAGTACTCCGGTCCGGCGGATATTACGGCAATATATTTCAATTACACATAAGAAAAAGAACAAGTCGTTTGAAGTAGCTGAAAGGCCAGATTACAGCCGTGGAGGAAATAATAAGGAAGGCCCGCTAACGAGCGCAAGACGGCGACTTTTAGAAAAGGAAACGTGTGGGAGAGATGCCTTCTTTTATTAAAGTTCAAGTGGGTTTAAAATCTGTAACTTGTTTCGAATTTTAGGTGCAGGTATTAAAGTAGATAATTTTCACACTTTTTAGCATTCTTACAAGTAAATTAAATACATTCCGTAATGACTGAAATAAAATAGACTAACATTTGCCTCACTGTCATACTTTGAGAGTAGTTGGAGATGACTTTCACTTTTTTTCTGACACATTATCAATCTTGATGCTTGCTTATCAGCACACAACACAAGGGATGTCTTAATAGATAATGCTGTAACTTATACTAAAACTAGCGACCCACCCTGGCTTCGCACAAGTATATCATTACATTATTGACTCGAGTTTATGAATTAACATCATTACATCTTCAACAATCATCGTCATATTATTTCAACCAATTTACACAAAATCTTAACAAATGTTTGATGCTTAACTGGTTAATCACCTGAACCAAAATCAATTCAATATATTTCGACTAAAAGGGCACCTACACCAGAAACTAGTTAACAAACCCTTTCGAAGTAGGTGTAAATAGGCCTACAAACGGCTATATTTTTAGATAAGCTTCGTATAGGTTAAATGGTAACCGGGGTATGCCAACGGAGGGTGAAGATTTGTGCGATTCAATGGAATTTAATTACTCTGGAAGCGCGCCGCGTAACGACGCAAAAATATTTATGTTTATTGTCGAGCTAATGCTTGAATGAGACCACACTCCGGCCGACGAAAGGGCTTATATGATGTTATTTATATAGTAGGTGGTAGCTATAAATTAAGCCTAGATAAAAACGTTAAAAAAAACTTTTTAAATTATCGACTTCACGTGCACCGCCTGTGACATTTTAAGGTAGTGCTCTGATCTGTTTTTCTCCACATTATCTCTGAAGATATAATGGGCTCTTAAAGATCACACTGCAAGGTTACCTTGCATGCATCAGTCACACAAATTGAGATATTTTTTGTAAATTCGTTGTAAGTTTATATATATCATGCATAGAAACTAGCCAAAATCCTGTTCCCTTATGTAAAGCAAAGACGCTATCTATTATTACCACGAAGGCTTACTTTTTAGTCCGTGCGAATTTGGAGCAGCCTCTATGTTTTGTCAGGTCAGGTATTTTGTAGAATGTATTATTATTGTAAGTATAATGATAACGTCATTACAAAAAGCTTGTTTGAAAAGTGTTTACCTTTCAATTTTATTTTTCTTCTAATATTGTAAATGTTGAAGTCTTTATGTTTAGGTTGAATGCTTGGTTCATAATCACTGAAAAACGGGTAAACGGGATTTGATAAAATCACACAATTAAATAGTTGATAACCTGGAGTAGCATATATGATATTTATTTAGACACAACTAGGTACTAATATCGTTGAAACAAAAGACAATCTATTCTGTACAAATATCTTAAAGAGACGAAGTGACGCTGGCGCGACGTCGCGGCGTCGACACGGTCCCTGCAATCACTGCATGGAATAAATAGCCATGCCATGCCATGAACCCGCGTTACATTTGTACCATTCGCAAATAGCATGGGATGACCTCTATTGAACTGTGGTTAAACAACATATAGGTACATTAAATGCGACTCTTGTAACATTACGCTTATTAATGATGTTGTAGCTGTTTTGAAATTGTAATTCGTTAATGTCAAATCAGTATCAGTAAAATCGTGATATATTTAAATTATAATTGAAAAATCTTTTAAAAACGATATATGAAACCTTAGGACATTTTCAGTAGCAAGTTTGAGGTGTTATTTTTCATATCTGTAGAGAAATCTTTACGAAATGTAAATGGAACGATTTTGATACTGATATTTCAATTAAAAACGCTAGCCTATAAATTTTTTTAAAAAAAAGTTGCTCTCATTCTCTGATCAACTAGAAAAAATCTGATGATTTAACAACGGCATAAAAGATTTTCTTGAATCATAGCTATTGTGCTACGCTTCCGATTATTGGTCGGTTTCTGAGGTACATATTTTATATACTCAGAAACCGGCCATTAGTCATCTTTAAAAAAAACAATCCAAAATTGGTATATATAATGCCAGAAACAAACACAGATACACAAATCAATCTTATAACACGCATCTTTTTGCATCGGGAGGTTAAAAATAATCATTTGTTTGTATGCCAATAATCAGTAGATACTTATTCAGATTTTCCATGAATAAAAGAAACACAACATTCTGGCAATAATTATGTATACTAAGGTAATAAAAAAAGATAAAAAACAATTCTTCTCAAGCCCAAGATTTTTGTAAAGTTGGTATCATGTGTAATGTAACAATACATAATATCCCAAATTCGACTGTCCTACTATTTGCCATTACTAAAATCTTGTAAATATATAGACTTACAAATGCCTAAATTGGCGAGGCTGAGTTTATTCAGGTTCGAACCCGATCTTTCTCTCTCAGATAGACACCTATCTGATTTATCATGCATAACCGAGGTATGGTAAGGTACTCGTAAAATAAACTCGAGGCCTCTATTTCGGTAATGGACCCGATATCTCCGCCTTCGAGCGATGTGAGGCAAACGTATTCGTACTCTTTCTACCTGTAATACATGAAAGTGGTACAGCTTTCAACTTGCTTCGAGTACAAAACTTCCTTAGAATTGCGATTGATTTAGAGCATAATTATTTGCAATTGTATAGGTATTATAATGATTTTGTATTGACTGTACCTATTTATGTAAATTGAAATCGTGATCTATTGACTTTAATATTATCTTGTACTATTCATTATTCTGTGATATTATTGTATAATTAATCTATTTTGACTCCTCTTGGCGAAATCATTTTTATGTTACTATCTTAACCTCATAACCTGTTTTTTGCAAATAAAATATCTGAATCTTAATCTATAGCTTTTATGGACTCTTTATACATATTTACGTGTATTATATCGATAATACACGTAAATATGTATAAAGAGTCCGTCACGATCTCGTATCTAATTGAGACAGCACTCCGACCGATGACACATATACAAGGTGTGGTTTTGCATTCTCGCCATATTTGCATAGTCGATTGTAATGGGTACCCTTAATCACTTAATAATATTATTAAAGTTCGCCCGTGAATTAATACCCGGATATTTGATAAAACAATTTTGTGATTTTCAGAAACATGTCCGAGTAATATCAGAAAAACGCCATGTAAACTGCGCAGGCGCGTACACAGTAGAAGCCGCGAGTACACGAGTATATACCTCTAATTACGCTACGCTAAGTAAGAGCTACGAAATGATATGCTCTATTATTGTTTCGTATTCCAGATTTTGTTGACTATGTTGAAACAAGGGTTTTTATACATTTCCATTACCATGGGAATCAGTATGAAGGTCGAGATTTTCCATAATGTATTTGGAAGTAGACTAACACTATTAGAGTTCTCTTCTCATGATCCTATTTCGTCATACATTTCGGGGTGATACATTTATTGGTTGCTCTTACTCCACAGCCACATTCAGTTTAAAATCAAAGTCGTCCCAGCCTCGTATTTATGTCCAGTGTCGACAATTACGGCAATTCGAAGTCAAGCGGGATGTTTCCAGTCCATTTCTCGTTATAGCACTGCTTTTATAACCGAAGCGTAATGAAACTCGTTTTAAATATCACAAAAGTGGTTGGATTACGGCTGCCAAGCACTTTATACAGCTTAATTACCGCCCCGACGGAAATAATTGGGAACTTGGGGATTACAACCGGACTTCACTCGAAAATTAAAGATTTCATTGATATCGCGACAAAATTCTTCACTTAAAAATTTCGGTTTTGGTGTTATTGCTTTTGGCGACAGTTAGACGTAATTTGACTTGCGAAGTTTTGTGACGAGTTTGATTCTTTGTGATAATAATGTTGAAGTGCCTTTCGGTATTCTTGATATGATACTTGATGAGATGCAATGCTTAGTGTTATTATGTTAGTGTGTGCTAAGACTAAGGTACTGCCACTTTAGTTTGCTAATCTGTAACGCTACCCGAGGACAGCTCTCTCTCTATATCTTGCTGAGCGACTTTAAATTTATGGAGTGGTCAAACTGTGAGTATATACGTTTTTGCGTTGTATATAAGTCATTACAAGTAGGAGATTATTTTGTCTTTACTATTTAGAAATTTTATCACAATCGGCGAGAAGACTTCATGAAATTTCCTGAATGCTGCGCAGCTCAGCTTAAATTTATCTGATTTCCTTTTCAAAGTTATTTTTGTGAGTTGTGTTGTATCCAAACACACATTTTACCTTAGAACGCCAGCAATTAAATGGAGCTATTTAGTATTTCAACAACAGCAAGCTTACTTTATTAATCGATGTTTATCCAACAATTCATACAGAATCATTTCACAAATCCTTCCCCGAAACACTATGAAAATTGACTCAGTAAATCCCAATAAGCTGTCCATATTCGTCCAACGAGATGTGGCATCATCGAGCATTGTTCGTTATCTGAATGGATACAAATGAGTCATGATTTAGCGCGATACACATAGCGAATATCATCGAATCGCTCGCTTTATAGTATCAGAGTGAGTAACGCGTTTTGAACTGGCTCTTTCAGACATTTTATTTGTATATTAACCAACTTCAAAACGGAGAAGGTTGTATGTTTGTGTGCATATATTTCTTTTATGTCTGTTTATCTGCAATTATGTTGTATATGAACCGATTATAATTATTACTTTTGCATTGGATTTAAACTATATCTATCGTTTTTAAATAGCCCATAATAATTTCATAATTATTAGGCCTTGAGCTTCAAATAGATACCATGAAACTCGCTCCGTTTTTCCGCTTTACGGCTCAATACATAAGTAATCTTCGGATTGAATCGATTGACATCTTTTTAAGGTTTCATACATCAGAAACGTAAAATCTGAATTTTTTTAATCGAGCATGATTTTACCTACTCGAAACTCGTCATAAGCTCTTAGTCTTCACGAATCAATAATTCGTTTAAGCCATGTTTTCATTAGGGATTATGACAGCCGATGGTGCGAATCAACAAAACACAAACTGCAAGCAGAACAACAGTATAGGATTAAATGACTGTAGTCTAATAGATATACTCAGAAATGTAGGTCAATTAGTAACGGAATCTGATAGATGGATTATATAGATATCTATAGGATAGATAGATGGACTAAGTTGGAGTTAGGAATTTCAGTTTGAATCTTTGACAGTTTTTAACTTTAGGAATTTGTATTTGTGGAATTATGCAGCGGACTATAGCAAGTCTATTTTGAGCTGTATGTATCACCACTTGGTCAGTCAAGTACATTGCCTATCAAATAGAAAATGTTATTCGGTTTAAAGAATTAGAGTCAACATTATTGATTGTGTCAATAAACGTTAAATATTTGTTCTGTTATCTTATAAGACAATTTAAAAAATTAATAATCATTAATTAAACACTCATTGTTTATATCGATCACCTAGATTATATTATTATTTCCGTTTCTTACAGGACCAGATAACGTCCTAACATTTTGCAAAAGGATAATAGACGCCCTTGCAGTTTGAACATTATATTATGTCCAGGACTTGTAGTAGTAAGACTTCTGCTAATCCACCTGGGGCGGTATCAACATTTTGCCAATTAATTCAGCCATGATATATGAATGTTTTTCGAATCGAGTTTTTGGAATAGAAATTATACTTACATTACATATATAGAGACTTAACAAACATCTTTAAGTCTTAAGGTACCTGCCGCTGTGCAATGTCATTCAAAATTCTGTAATACGTAGATGTCATCGCTTATCAGTAGAACTATCAAGTGAGCGTCGTGCTTGTCCTATTACCTTATAGGTATCACAAAAAATCCATGGAGACATATATAAGGTACCGAAACCACTGCAAACAACTAGTTCAGTAAAAAAAATACGCCAAGAGATCCATAAATACCTTGACACATTTTTGTTACCACGTTAATTTAAAATAGATGACACAAAACAGTTGCAAAGTGAAAACTTCCTGTTTTCATCAATTGTTTGTCAACTTCGTGGGCAGTGTAATGGACATTTTGTGTAGTTAACTACAGTTCGTAAAATGTAGGCGTGTGCGGGCATTTCTTTTGGGAAAACGATGTAGAAATGTGTGACTATAGGTCTTATGAAGTGTTCAAAATCAAAATCAAAATCAAAATATATTTATTGTAAATTAACTGTGTACAAAGTTTTTCAAGTGTTTTTTTTTCCCTGGGAGGGTAGGTGTGAAAACACCTGTTGAAATTAGCTCCATAATTATATTTATTTAAAAATTAATTAAAGTAATAAAACTGCATCAATTATGCGTTAATTATATAATTTAGTTGCATACTTCACCTGCCAATATAAAATATTCCATAAGAAGCACTACTGAGGGATTTCTGCACCATCAACACTTTCACACACCACTTCAGTATTATCACCATGGATTCAACCCAGCAAACATTCCTTGGAGTGATGGAGGCGCTTAACAAGCGCATGGATAAATTTGAAGGTGAGCTGCAGAATACTCCTCAAACTAATACTACCACTGCGTCACTGGCAGCAGACTTTGCTGAATTTAAAAAATTCACAGCACAAATCCTGCGTGGTTTTCAACAAGAGTTAGAGTTAATCACACGCAATGTTGATCGTCTTGAGTCACATAGCCGGCGTAAGATTCTGCTTCTTCATGGTGCGCCAGAGGAGAAGCAAGAAGATTGCCTTACACTGGTGGTAAAGCTTGTCACTGAGCACCTCAATTTCCCTGAGTTTGTGCCTGGTGATATTAATCGTTGCCAGAGGATGGGTCGTGTTACAACCGATAAGCCTAGGCCTATTTTGATTAAGCTTAGAAACATCGAGGCACGAAACAAGATTTGGTTCTCTAAAAAGGCGCTGAAAGGTACAGACTTCACTGTCACCGAGTTCTTGACGAAGTCGAGACATCAGGCTTTCATGGAAGCGAGATCCCGTTTTGGAGTGAGCAAGTGCTGGACCCGTGACGGTCAGATTCACATCATTGGTGCCGATGGCTCGCGCCATCGCATCACAAGTACAAAAGATTTGCAGACGATTCCAGCGGCGGCTGTTCCGAAGCCACCTCAGAGCAAAGCCATGGAGGCCAAAGGAAATCGGGCGACATCCAGAACGAGGCGTACTGCAGCAGCCACCTCCAGAAAATAGGTCCTCGAGTGTTTTTATTGATTATATTTGTGTATGTGTATGTAAGGAAGCGTGTTCAAGTTCTTCTGTATACCGCCTGTTGTTTTATTAATTTTCTATGCATTTTTACGGGTGTTTCACTTCCTATTTACGTACTTTTTCTTTTATTTGAAGGCAGACAAAAGAAAGATAATTATTTCAACCCAAATTGGTTAATTATTGCAGACTAGCAAGTAGCAGTGACTGTGACATTAGAGCTGTCAAATTCTGTCAAAGTCATTTTTTTTTTCTTTTTTGGTTCCATACATCAGTAGTATTTTGCCAGCACCCATCATAATATTTATTATTAAACATGAGTCTAAATATTCGGCAATTTATAATGTTACGATAAATCTCTGTTTCTTCCTTCCTGAGCTAATCTGGTTGAAATAATTATTTAATTGTGACAATGACCGCCTTACTAACATATTGTATTTGTTTTATATCGATTTTGTTGAATGTATATAGTGCTTAGTTTTTTTTTTTTGTTGTTTTGGTTTCTTTCTTTTCTTTTATATATATATATATATATATATATTATATATACTATATATATATATATATATATATATATATATATATATATATATTCTTGTAAAACAGCAATGATTTGGCTTATTAATAATATATTATTAATAAAATTCCTCTTCCAACAACTGGCAGATGAGGTATGTATACTATAATGTATCTAATAGTAGTAAATCATTTAATATTAGTTGATTTGTATAGTTTAATATAATATTATTATAATTATTTATATATTTATTTGTATTATGTTGCAAAATGTTGATGATCTTGATAACGAGTCATTTTTATCATGTTTGTCTGATGAAGAGTCAAGTGGTGATGATAGTTTTTCTAGCATCCCTACTCTTTGTGATAATTTGTCAAACCAGTTCTCTGATGTACCTAAAAACTTCAACGCTGTACATCTTAATGCCCAGAGTATTCCGGCACACTACCCTGAGATGCTGGCGTCATTTTCTGACAAAAACCTTCATGCTATTCTTGTTTCTGAAACATGGTTTAAGCCCTGTCTACCCTCAACTTCCTATGATCTGCCAGGGTTTACTTTGATACGCAATGATCGAACTGGCAATGTCGGCGGTGGTGTGGCGATTTATCTTCGATCTCACATCTCCTACTCTCTTTTAAGTATGTCGTCGCAGCCTCCGCCGGTCAACGCTGGGGAACATTTGTTTATCGAAGTAATTCTGGCTCATACCAAACTTCTCATCGGTGTCTTCTACAGCCCTTCTCTTCGCATAAACTACTTCTCATCTCTTGACATAATTTTAAATGACCTCACACCTTCTTATCCTATAAAGTCAATCAGTTTAATGCACTCATATTACAACTTTATGATACACATGCTCCCTTGCGGGCAGTTAAAATCAAACACCATCCAGCGCCATGGTTAACGAATGAAATTAAAAAGCTTATTCACGCAAAAGCCGTCGCTAAATCTAGGTTAAAATGTAATAAGAATGATTTAAATAAGCAAAAGTATGTCTTGGCTCGGAATCGCTGCAATATAGCGTGTAGAGATGCACAACGCCATCATATCCATAAATCAGTTCAAAATGAAGATCCTGCCAAAGTGTGGAAATTTCTTCGTTCTCTAGGAGTTGGAAAACAACGTCAAAATTCCATGTCTCTTAACTTAAATTTAAACTCACTTAACCAACACTTCTCGTCGTCTTCCACAATGGATGCGAATGACAAAATTGCAACTCTTAACTATCTTTCCTCTCTTCTAACTACTAACTACCTACCTTTTGTCTTAAGTGAATTTACAGCATGTGATGTTAGGAAGAGCATCCTATCCATCTGTTCCAATGCCATCGGTGGTGACGGCATCAGCCGTAACATGCTTGTTCCGATACTGAATGAAATCTTACCAATTTTGTGCCACATTCTGAACAGCTCTGTTTCGGAGGGTGCCGTACCTTCCTGTTGGAAGGAAGCCCACATTATTCCTTTGCCAAAAAAATCCAATCCAAAATCCTTATCTGAATGCCGACCGATTTCCATACTTCCCCTTCTTTCCAAAGTCCTCGAGCGCTTGGTCCACACCCAACTCAGCTGCTTCCTTAACCGAAATAATCTCCTCAATCCCTACCAGTCTGGTTTTCGTCCTGGCCATAGCACTGTATCTGCACTTATCAAAGTCACAGATGATATTAGGCTAGGTATGGAAAACAGACTGCTTACTGTCCTTACATTGCTTGATTTCAGCAATGCATTTAATACAGTAGATTTTGAAATCCTCCTTGCCTTACTCCGCTCTCTTAACATATCTCCATCGGTGATTCACTGGTTTCACAGTTATCTGTATGGGCGCCGGCAGCGTGTCCGCATTGAAGATGTATTTTCTTCTTGGAGTGACACGAGTGCTGGTGTACCACAGGGTGGCGTGCTTTCTCCTCTTCTTTTCGCTATTTTCATAAATTCTATATCTTTTTCCTTTCTTCCTCTTATCACCTATATGCAGACGATCTCCAAATCTCAATCAAAACTACCAATGATGACCTCTGCTGTATATCTAACTGGAGTAGATCTTATGGACTTACTGTTAATCCGACTAAGACACAGGCCATAATTGTAGGCAGCTCTAGATTAGTATCTAAAATTGACTTCTCAAGTGTACAGGATATTACTTTTAACAACGTCATTGTACCACTCAGCAAACAGGTGAAAAATCTGGGAGTGATTATGGACAGCAATCTCACATGGGACCCGCAGTTGCAATCCGTGAGCTGTAAACTTTTTGCATCAGCTGCCTCGCTTAGGAGGTTGCGAAACTTTCTACCCACAGCTACTAAAGCTGCGCTAGCTCAATCACTTTTACTTCCTATCCTTGACTATGCCGACGCCAGTTACCTTGATCTCAGGGAGGATCAGCTAAATAAGCTTGAGCGACTACAAAACTTCTGCATTCGATTTATTTTCGGTCTTCGAAAATTTGATCATGTCTCAGAATTTCGCGCAAAGCTCAAGTGGCTTCCCATTCGTCTTCGCCGGAATACTCATATTCTTTCGTTTCTCTATGGAATTTTGTTCAACCCCTCGACTCCTCCTTATCTAAAAGCTCGATTCCATTTTCTTTCTTCCTCTAACTCCCTTTCCCTAAGGTCATCAGAGAACATGCTCCTCGACACCCCGGCTCATAGTACGAATTTTTATGACTCATCATTCACTGTCCAAGCCGTGCGCCTGTGGAATGAACTACCTATTGGTATAAGACGTGCACAATCCATAGATAGTTTCAAAGAACAAGTTCGCAAATTGTATCTCTCTTCTGTCAGATAACTTTTCCTATCATTTCGCAACAAATATTTTATGTATGTATATAAGTATATTGATTATGTATATGTAAGTTTATGATGTGCATATGTATTCGTATATAGAATTATTATATGTAACGTTTTTATGTAGTCTATAAATATAATCATTCTAAGTAAAATGTTTAAAATACACACCACCGTCCTTGTTCTATCTATAATGTTATGTCCATCCAAAGGTTGTCTGGAAGAAATTTTTTTAGCGATAAGACCGCCCATTGTACCTAGTATTAGTTAGTTAAGTCCTATTCAGTATGTATTTTCTAAATTGGTGTCAATAAAGAGTATTTGTATTGTATTGTATTGTATTGTATTGTACAAAGATGGTATGTTTTGTATTTGCGTAACAACAGTTTACCCTTTCCGGGCGTACAATAAGGCTCGAAGCTAATGTTATAAAGTCTAATGGACTTAAGAGTAATCACAGATCTTTAATTACGCTACGATATGATATATATAGGTACTTAAGTAACATAGAACCTACGGTAGAAAAAAACAGCTACAGAAAGCACAGATTCTGTTATTCGTAGCTTATTAAGGCTGAAAAGCTGACAAGTGTACATTAAATTATATAGATAATAAAGGAATTTTATTATTAAACACAATTCCATTTTGAAATCAATTATTTTGTCTGTGACTATATTATGTAACTTACGCTATGTATATAGTAATCGACATATGTTTCAGTTTCATCCGGATGCCTTCTTCAGGATCTCGAGTGTGGGGCGCTCGTCGACGCGTCACAGCAAAAGTTGGACGCGTTCCGTTTTCAAACATACAATAATGGAATGTTACATATGTTAACGTTTATAAACTTTTAAACGTTATATTAAAAACAATAAATAAAATATCTCACCTGTTGGTAAATGACAATGTGGTCGAGGATGGCAGCACGTATACAATGGGAACTGCCTCTGTGTTAAGTACGTTTTGAAACGGCCGATTAAAACGTAGATAATTTGCACACACAATACATCCAAATTTACGAATACGAATACGGGTGCGTCATTATAACAAGACTCAGTGTTTTTCTCCAGACAATCAAGCCTTCATTGTTCTAGCCTTCATCAAGGCTTCATTTGAACGTTGTATTAAAAATTTAATAACAAAGCAACCTTAATTAAAACATAAAAGGTGGTAAGATAAAATCCAAGTGCTTAATCAAGTGTTTTCCGCTGGATCTGTGGGTGTCTTCCAAAATACGTAGGTAGAGATGTAAGTATCAAGACAGGGCCGTAGCCAGAACATCGTAATTACATATTACTTATCGACAATAAGTCAATGTAGATCTAGATACTTTGACTTATTTTACTTATTGCTATCAGGAGCTTGTGCTATTATATTATGTAGGTTACGTACTATTTATCTTCGTTAATAGAAAATGTAATAAACGCATCAACGATAACAACGAGGAAAGGAGGGATCCTCCGGTGGCCGTTGCCATGGCTGCTGATCGGTTCGCTGGGCCTCCCCGCACGGGGTCTCACCCGGTAGGGGCTGATCGCGCCGGCACATAGCGATCACCACTGGTACCCCTCCCGGAATACGAATATCAATATCAAATAAAAGACGCGCCCATTCTCATGGGCGAAGAAGAACGCCAGGGGAAGAGGGCAACGCCCTTACCTCCTCTCCCTGCACCAGTCGGTGCAAGAAGTGAACCCAAACAGGCTGTTATTACTTAAGCTTATTTACTTAAATTTTTTTACTTTTTAATGCAGGCAAAGCTACGAGGCATTACTAGTATAGAATAAATGCTTTGACTTTATTATACCCCAAACGTAGCTTCTTACTCCGAACCTGGCGCAACCCGAGAGAAATGGCTCATCCCCGGGCATTGCCCACCGAAAACTGATTAATCCTTCGTTGGACGAACACCAGAAATATTAGATGTGCGGGTATGAGATTGCTAATCCCACTAATGCACTGGACAAATATCATTTCCTCCACGCCAGCACTTGCATGTCGACCATTTGTTTTAGACTATTATGCTGCTGAAACAATTTCGTAGAAAGTTATTAGCTACCGATTTAATGAAACAAAAATTAGAGCAGCTATAGTTGAAAGCTTGAGAGCTGAGAGGTCTTGTTGAATCGGTGTTTTACACTTGAGATTTAAAGGGCATCTATAAAACGAAATGTTTTAAGACAAATGGCTTATTATCGGCTGAAATAATATATATAAATACTAGCTGATAACCGCGACTTCGTTCACGTACACTAAGAATTCAGTAGTTCCTCATGCTATAAAGTATCTCCTTGCTAAGTTTCAGTAAGATCGGATCGTCCGTTTAGGGGTGATTAAATAAATAGGTAACAAACAGACAGAGTGACAGAGTAAAAGAGTTAGAAATGTTTTTTAAATATGTATTAGTATGGATAAATGCTTACAGATATCTTATACTGAAGAAAGTAACTATCTTATAACGGGGACAAAACCGCAGGCGTAAAATGCATTTAAAGTACACTTCATGAAAATAAGAGCTAAGCCGGTTTATTTTCCCTTTAACTCTAGTAAGTTCCCCTTCAATATGGCATTAGTGTTTATTAATTGAACAGCCTTTCAAGCCGTGCTAAGGTCGATTAACGCTAGCTTGTAGCGCGCAAGAAAACCAGCGTTTTAAATAAATAACAAATTGCTGCAACAAGAACTATGACAAGGTTACCAATGGTAGTTGATCGATTAAGCCAGTTTAAACAACACGAACAAAACGTTTATCGCGCAACTGGAAAAGGAAGTTGTAAATTCAACTACGGTTTTTTAAGCCGCTATTACACCGTAGTCACAGGTTATATAACTGTTACTACGTAAATTAGGCTCTACATTATAATGTAGAGCCTAATTTACGTAGTAACAGTTATATAACCTGCTATGCTGCCTGTTATATAACCAGCTATGTGTCGTATACGACACATAGCAGGCGAGCTTGCTACAAATAATCATAGACAATGATGATCGGGGACTTTGATTATTTTATTACCATAACAGCTCGATGTTTACGCAGGCTTTTGTGATCAAATCTCAAATTATTTACCAAGGTTGTCCAGTTAACTCAGGTAAATTATGAGCCGGAATTATACTAAACAATCATTTGCAGTTGATTTATACAAGTTAAAGATTATTTTAATATTGGTCGCGCCCAACAAGCTGGGCGTAACTGAAATTCAGTCGGAAAAGTTGCTATGGGCCGTTATGAATCACAGATTGTTCAGTTTCTAGTCAGTAGTTAATTCGGTAGGGCTAGTCAACCACTTAAAATAATTAGAAGGGGTGGTTCATTCTATCCCCATGTGATGAAACTTTTCAACAGGCTCAATTTATTTTTAAAACATTCAGCAATTAGTAACAATTTTGAATTTTATTAGTTTTAAAAGTAAAATAGGTAAGGGCATTATAATTTCTTTGAACAATTATGTTCAATATTCATTTTATCAATCAAATCTATTTACTCACGTTTTAAAAATAAAAGAGACGTAAGTTACATTTATTACACTTACACGTAATCATTAGTTTTATTTATAGATTTGGGTGCAAGCCCACCACTAACCCATCGTTTACCCAGCATTTATACTATTAATAAACTCCTATATTTATATAATATATGAGCTGCCGTCCGCAGAGTTAAAACATGGAGTCCCTCAATAGGAGCGTTAAAATAATCTTGATAGGTCAGCAACGCTTGAGGGACACCCCTACTGTTGCAAGTGTTCAAAAGCGACGGTGAAATCCCTTAAGGTGGGCCGTTTGCTTGTTTGCTACCTATATCACAAAAATAAAATGTAATAATTATGATTACTTTGTACATCATATTAGTGTCCATTTATAAAAAATACAAATTAGCTAGTACTACTAACTTAGTCCTAGTATTCTGTAGGTATACCTAGACTGAAACTCGTGCCAATGCCCATTTGGTCATACCATTTAAAGTTATTAACGCATCATTCATACATCACCCTCAGAAGTGCAGTCCATTCATTTGCCGGATGGATTCATTTCCTGCGTGAGATCGCTCTATGGTGGAAATGCGATTGGAACAAAGTACGCCATGGGGCCACCCTCGCTCGATTTTCCATTTATGTCCATTTATCATCGAAAGGGTTATCTTATCAACAAGTGAAATGTTTTAAAAAGCGAAGGTACGGATGCGACGATATCAGGGAATATGATTTTAAAGCGTTGAGTGATTGTCTCGTTAAATTTTTACGCTGTTTTTCATCTTTTTTGAGAAACGTGATAGAATTGCAAAATAGCGCGCAATAAATCTGGAATCAGATAGGACTTGTATTTAATTAAAATACAATTTTAAATTGAAATTAAATTAATCATAAAGTAGACATCTTTCTGTGATATTATTTTGTAGCGGGGAAGTTTGGTTAGATTGGCTTTTTGTGTGAGCTCTGTTGTTCGAGGTATGAGTTTATAGCCGCGCGCTGCCAACACACATACCTACTCTATTATTGCGAGAATAAAACCGTTGACCCATAGAAAACGCAAGCTCTATGCTGCTTGCTATATTTGCATACATATACACCGTTTTGTCGCATTTATTTTTTACTCTTTCTTTATTTGCATGTCTTGTAAATGTATGTTTTAATGCAATGTCCGAATGAATAAATTATCTGATTACCTGGTTTGTCAGTTAGGATTTTATCACAAAAGTCATAAATCTTAAACGTGTGCAATGGTCAAACTATATACCACAACGATATGGGAAATTGTAATCGACCCAAGCATATCAGTTTGCACCATAGAACAACACAGTAGCAGTACACTTTGTTTCAACTTCGATAGTAGTAGTTGAGACCGGCAAACATACAAGGTACGGACATACCGCAGCGTCCTGCGTGCGCAATCTAGGCGTGGCGATTCACACAAAACGCGATCAGAAAACAAGGCTGACCCTTTCTCACTATTCCATTTAAAGTAATTTCTTAAAACATGTTTCGACTTCAACCTCCCCGCTGCTTTCATTACAAACTTTACGATAGTTGCACAAATGTTTCCAAATCAGTTTTTCAAGTAACGTTCGATTTTCTAAATTTATGTGCGCAACTTTATGATGCATTTTACGATGGCCTCTCGGTCAAACACGCGACTCTACGTTTTATGGTACTCACGCAGGTTTTACAGCACAACTAAAATAAACGTTATTGCAAGCAGAAAACTTAGAACATTTGTTCTAAATAGGCTCGTCAATATAATGGGCGGGAGAGGGCTCATTTTTCCAAGGTACAAAGTGTACTTGGTTACGAGCATTTTCGTCAGGCGAACATTAAACAAACCACTTTGTGTTATGGTAATTACTTGCGTTGAGTTTCTTTAATGGACTTAGTTACAAAAGTATTTACGCAAGAAACGTCTATTTGAATGGTGTAAACATAATTTGTGGAGGAACTCGGAGATGTAATGCGGGGGCTGATATTGTTGCCAAAACAGCGCGCGATTTAATTAAACGGCCACACGTCGCTGAATCCGAAGCTACGTAACTTTGGAAAATTTTATAACATAATTATTAAACGTTTTCGTCCCTGCATTTTGATTGCGAATCTAAACGAGCTGAGTCCAAGTGAATTTAGGTATAAAATGAAATATTATTTGCAACAATAAACTGCTACACTTATTTCAACAAGAATAGATATATTATTACCCTCCCTTGCGTCTCGCAATCAGGTGAAAATAGGACCAACAATAGTTTTTCAACGGGATCCTTGTGATATCACGGAACCTTACCTATTTTGGGCAAGAACTACATCTTTTGCTTAGAATCCTGATAGAGACATCATTTTTTAAAGCAAAATATGAAAGTTTCAAGAAGAAACTGTTATACTAAAGAAGTTGTGTCTTGAGTGTTATTTTTTAATCAAAATCAAAGAGTGTGCTATGTGTTATTCCACACTATAAACTATCTGTGTGCCAAATTTCATATATATCCGTTTCAGATTGAATAAAAATCATACATACTTGCAGCACACAATAATCGCATGCCAAATAAAAACTAAACTTACACTAAAAGTATACTACCTACCTTCTATATACTATATACCTTCTATCAAAGACACAGCAGTCTCGATTTACTATTAATCTAATTTTAATGAAAAATCAAGACGAGTGCAGTAACGGCAGAAATCTTTTCTAAATGAACTCATTTGTTACCGACTTCAAAAAAGAAGGAGGTTTTCAATACATCGCATTTTTTGTGTATATTTCTCGGTTACTGAAAGACGCCTGGACCGCTATAAAAATTCTTGGTGCCATTCAAATTTCATCGAGATCTGATGAGTATCTCCAGAGATATGGCGATAAACATCTCAAACTTGGTACTGAAAATGACTACCGCGGCATTGGAAGTCGGTTCTGTTAATTTTAATGTTACTTACGATCTTACATTATTATTTTGTGTCGCTTAGCATCGCTTAAATTTCAAATTATCGTAAATCTTTTAGCTTTCAGGCAAACGACTTTAACAGGATAATTGGAATCGCTTAATCCCGAGATGCTGGAACAGGTTTCAGCTAAGATCCGGGCATACTCCGGTGATAGATGGCATTTAGTGTAGATGAAGTTGCCCTCTAGAGAGCCTTTTCTTCGCGCTGTTGAACAAGTGCCAATGAGAGGCAATCTTCGAGATATTTCCAAAAAAGAACGCTCAAAGATAAAGTTGAAATTGCGCAGGTGGTACTCGCGGGTGTTTTTTTAGTCTTATCTTGGTAGTCTCAAATATAAATAGTATTATCATCGTAATATCGTGTATAAATTAGCTATGAACTAAACTTTATATACAGTTCGAGTATTTGTGGTAATTTTTAGTAGTTCTTCACCATCGTATAATATACTACTGGAGAGATTATTATTCAAGGGGTTATTATATAATAAAGATAGTTTAAAAACTAATACAACCGACTTCCATGCCTCGCGAGTCACTTTTAGTAGCAAATTTGAGACGTTTATCGTCCTATCTCTAGAGCTACTTATCAGAACTCGATTAAATTACAATGGGACTACCTCAAAAATGTACCCTAGCGATTAAATAAAGAATCAATCGAATCGAGCAAATTATTTTCAATTATGTTTCTGTTCTGTGAAACGAAAGAAAAAACATTGAAAAATCTAATATTTAAGTTTGACTTCATTAATATTATTGGTTGATTTACTGTCATTAGGCAAAGTATAGCATTCTGCAGGGAGCGTCCTCTTAATCGCGTAACATACATACAAAAAAGCAACATACGGACGAATTGAGAACCTCCTCCTTTTTGGAAGTCCGTTGAAAAGAGAGGTTATAAAAGGGGAGATTAATTTTTACTACAACATATTTCTTCTATACTATGCTGTTCTGTTTTTAACTTTTGACTGATTTTAACTGAGACAGTATTTAAAATGTTGGATTGTGTTTAACAATTTACATAAATATAAAGTGTGAAACACTTCAAAGAAACATGATATGAGACAGTATTTATTTTTCTAGTCCCCTTCACAATGATTACCACAGAACAAAGTTTTTTGTATTTACTCCCCCGGGTTTTACCTAATGAAAAATAATAAAAAAAAAGTTAAACATTTTAACGATATTTATTTGCCAAGAATAGAACATTTGTTCCCTAACTTTATGTATATTAAAATCAATGAAAATCGTTATTGTTTAGATCCATATAATCTTACTATGTAGTAAAAACTGCCGTGTATGTATTACGATTCTATACATTCTCCTCAAATATCGAGCAGTTCAGAGCGGTAATCAAGGAAACCGTTTATCACTATTTTACAATTTTCTGATACAGCTTAATAAATTAATTAAGAAAATAATTTCATTACCAGCTGCGCCCTGCGGTTTCACCCTCTTTGACAATGATAATTGCATTCCCCTTACGTTGTTTACATTAATTCCCATCGTAAAATGTTTTCATATTGGTTGTGTAGGAAGAACCTTTAAAAAAACTGTAATGCTTCATGTTCGTAAGTTTTATGAAATATTGTTTCATTGACATTTAGTTCTTGATATAATTCAACACATTTTTTTTATGTTTCTGTCAGACAAAGCCTTGGACGCTATTCCTGATGTTAAGTGTCGATACGGTCTAAGATGGAATTATAATTACTTATGCTAGTTTTGGAAGGAGAACGGAAGTAAATTGAGGCGCAAGATAATATGCTAATTGATTTGAGTCCAATCCACATTAAAATTATCTTCACTCATCTTCTAAGCTGGCTTAAACTGAACATCATGGCGTAATTTAGTAAACCGATTGGTGACATGTCTTTGATCGTGGGAGGTTCAAACCAGAGCCGAAGCATACCATCAGTGGTCACCGATTTAGCACGACGCAGGTATTACATGTAGGATTTAAGTCTACGGACGTGGTAAAGTAACAATGGTAAAGTAACAACGCCCTACTGATAATGGACTCCAAATATAAATTCATAATTTACGAATATTTTTTTATTAATTTAAATTGCTTCTTCTTTTATTATACGTACCGCCAAGGACTGGAATTCTCTGCCTAAGCCTGCATTTTCAATTAGGTACAATGTAGGGGTCTTCAAGTCGCAAATGAATAGGTATCTCTTGGGTAAGCGCGCTACATCATCGACAACATCATGATAGTGGTCAGGTCAAGCACTAACCATTTCAGCATAAAATTAATAATTGAATAAATTAATCTTCAACTTAAGGATAATTTAATACACATAACATACAACAGTCTTAAATTAACCATTTACAGTGCAGATTTAGGTACCAGGCAGTCCGTATATAACTTCGTTTTATAACCATTTTCAGCATTGTACTCGTAATTTGAAATTTGATTAGCCATTGTGTTACCGATGTTTGCTTTATTTGTGTCTGGCTTCTTGGATTTCCTGCCGAGCTCCAGTAAATTACGAACTAGTAGAAAGCTATATTATATTTACAAAAAACTGTAGGTATAATTATAAGACTACGACGCCCGCTACGGTCCTCCTTGATAGCTGAAAAAAAATTATAGATAAGTTTAAGTTGCTTAAGGTTTCGTTTTGTGGTATTAAGAATAAAAATACCTACTTTATACTTATTTAAAAACTTAATACATAAGTTATTTTTCAAAAAAAATAAAACCGACTTCATAACCACAAAAAGGCACTCAAAAGCGAAAAATAATTGACTTAAAATTATTATAAGCGTTACCCACTTCTCTATTTGAAGTCGGTGCCAGCCAAGTCTAATAGGTAGTAGATAGATAATACCTACATGTATCTACCTACTTACTAACCTACTTACTACTACTACATACATAGTGTCTATCTAATATCCAATAGACTTGGCTGGCACCGACTTCATATAGAGAAGTGGGTAACGCTTATAATAATTTTAAGTAAATTATTTTTCGCTTTTGAGTGCCTTTTTGTGGTTATGAAGTCGGTTTTATTTTTTTTGAAAAATAACTTATATTACCCTTTTTAGTGCAAAAAAAGTTTTAATGAAATTACATATACGGACGGACGAACAGACAACAAAGTCTCAGAAAGTGTTCATTTGGTAGCCTTTGGGTTCGGAACCCTAAAAAAATTGACTTTAAATGCCGCGCTAAAGTGAAAATATTCACTAGTAATAATGATGTCATCAAGGTATCAAAGGACAATGTCCAAAATGGCCCTGTAGAATTAAAGCATCTGACACACATGATAATTAATTGTCTATTTTATTACAATAATTCCAAATACTTTTATAACACGGACTAGTTGTATTTCAAAATGAATATTAAAAAGTATTATTTGCGATTATTAACATTAATTGCCGCCATATGGCCAACAGAGTACTGAATCACTCTACTACGTTATAAGAAGCACTTCCCTATATTGTGGATACCCGAATTATGAAAGCACTGTGTAGCCAACCTAACAACGGAAAGTATTATTTACGTAGTAACTATTATATAATATGTGGTTTTATGCTTATAATTTTTTTTTGCTGTGTTGATTGGTACAAAGTACGTTCATAATTCTGAATTATTTAATTATGTATGCAGTGTCGCGGGACTGAAATGGCCGCCATCTTCGCCAAATGTCATGTCATGTCAAAAAATATTAGGTATGTTTAAAAAAGTTTGCACCCTAACAAGACTTTGCCCGGTAGAACATTCCTGTGAAGACAAATTATTTATATTTATATAATTATTTAATATAATTATTAATATATAATTATTTATTGGCGTAATTGGGAGAATCATTTGAATCCGTTCACAATAAATGGAGAAATCGCCTAACATACACACAAAAAAAAAAAAAAACATACAGACGAATTGAGAACCTCCTCCTTTTTTGTGAAGTCGGTTAAAAATAGAATTGACTTCACATGCCACGCGTGTCATTTTCAACCGACTTGTAAAAGGGAGGAGGTTTTCAATTCGTGTGTGTTTAGGGTTCCGAACCCAAAGGATACCAACGGAACACTATTACTGAGACTCCGCTGTCCGTCTGTCTGTCTGTCTGTCTGTCTGTCTGTCTATCTGTCTGTCTGTCCGTCTGTCACCAGGCTGTATCTCATGAACCGTGATAGTTAGACGGTTGAAATTTTCACAGATGATGTATTTCTGTTGCCGCTATAACAACAAATTCTAAGAACAGAACAAAGTAAAAATTCATCATCATCATCATGATAATCAGCCGGTATCAGTCCACTGCTGGACATAGGCCTCTCCCAAGTCACGCCACTGAGCCCGATCTTCGGCTCTTTGTTTCCAGTCACTGCCCACCGCTTTGCGAATGTCGTCGCTCCACCTGGTCACAGGGCGTCCTACGCTACGTTTACCGATTCGCGGTGTCCACTCTAGAACCAGTCTACCCCAACGGTTATCGGTCCTACGGCAGATATGACCAGCCCACTGCCACTTCAGTTTGCTAATCCGTTGAGCTATGTCGATCACTTTAGTTCTCTGGCGAATTACTTCGTCCCGGATTCGATCCCGCAGAGAAACACCGAGATAAACTCTCTCCATAGCTAACTGAGCGACTTTAAATTGGTGGACCAGTCTAACTGTGAGTGTCCGCGTCTCGGCTCCGTATGTCGTCACAGATAGGACGCACTGGTTAAAGACTTTTGTCTTTAGACACTGCTGTATAGGCGACGAGAAGACTCGACGGAGTTTTCCGAATGCTGCCCAGCCCAGCTGAATTCTTCTCTGAATTTCCTTCTCAAAGTTGTGTTTGCCTAGTTGGAGCGTCTGCCCTAGGTAAACATACTTAGTGACAACTTCGAGTGGGATTCCAAATACGGCAATCGGTTCCGGAACAACGTGCTCGTTGTACATGACTTCGGTTTTATCCAAATTCATCCGGAGACCGATGCGACGAGAATAATCAGCTAGGCCATTCAACATATCCTCTAAGGCATTAGTGAACAGTTTCGGGGATATGAAGTCGCCCTGTCTCACTCCTCGATGTTTAGTACGCTGGTTCTGTACGTGTACAGTCATCGTTGTGGCATTATACAGATATCTCATTACTTCGATATATCGCCAGTCGACTTGGCAATGCTGCAAGGACTCCAGAACAGACCAGGTTTCGATTGAGTCGAAGGCCTTCTCATAATCCACAAATGCTAAGCACAGGGGCCGATTGTATTCTTCGGTCTTCTGCACAATCTGCCGCACCGTGTGGATGTGGTCCATGGTGCCGTAACCGCTTTGAAACTCGGCCTGTTCCGGAGGTTGAAATCCTCAGGGATGAAGGGACGAAGTTTTGTGAGAGCAAGCGTACGGGCAAAAAGTCCAAACTTTCGACAGAAACACTTCGGCTAATGGAAGAGAGACGAACAGACTCATTGTCAGCTTTGTCATTTAACCAGGTGCGCAACAAAACCATTAAGAAGCTGGTGCGACGCGACCTCCGATCCTCTAACAAGCTCTTGATTAAAGAATCAATTGAGCAAAATCAGGGGTCGAAAGTTTTCGTCCAGCCTCTGGGTAGAAGCCACCTCACAAAGCTGACAACATCAACAGGGAACGTCGTCGCATCCAAGGCGGAGATTCTGTAAGAAGTTGAAGACTTCTACGGCAAGCTCTACGCATCGCATGCTTCAAGACCTGCCCCAAGACAGCCGAGATGAGATCGTGATGGCCCTTAAACAGCTCAAAAATGGAAAGGCCCCAGGTGAGGACGGAATCACAACGGAGCTTCGAAAAGCTGGAGGTGCCCCAGATGTAAGCCAGCTGCAACAGCTCTTCAATTCTGTTTTCTTTACTGGGAGAACTCCACAGGCATGGAATAGGAGCACGGTGGTTTTGTTTTTCCAAAAAGGAGACAAAACGCTCTTGAAAAACTACCGCCCGATTTCGCTTCTAAGCCATGTCTATAAGCTGTTTTCAAGGGTCATCTCAAGGGTCAAGGGTCTTGCGCGAAGATTCGACGAGTTTCAACATACGGAACAGGCCGGTTGAAAAAAAAAAGTTAAAAATAAAAATGGCTTAAAATTTAAAAAAAAACTTGTTTTTTACGATAGCGCCATCTATGAAGATTCATAGATGGTGCTATCGTGTTTACCTAAATCTCGGAATGTGAATCTGAATCTCGGAAACGGCTCCAACGATTAAATAAAATTTAGTATACAGGTGATTTCGGGGGCGATAAATCGATCTAGCTAGGATTCATTTTCAGAAAATGTTGTTTTATTCGTGTTTTCAATAATCAACTTATCGATAATCAACTTAAAAAATGACTCTTCCCGACGTCTATTGGCGAGTAGAAGTAGCTTTAGTGTTATTTTACTTGGTGGTGTTAGAAGTTCGTTAGATATTTGTTAGATGGCGTTCGAAACCCTCCGTGTGCTGGACAAAAGTCTGACTCGCACTAAGCCAGTTTTATTTTATATTTGTTACGTGATAACTCCGTCAATTGTAGACCAATTCGAATGATTCCTCTTTCCAGGAGTAGAGCATATCTTTACGGTGGTTTTATCATACAATAATTGATTAGCTTTTTATTATCTGTGGCGAGTTTGAGGTTTTTAAATATTTTTTTGGTGTTAATTTTTTTTTGGTTTGGTGTTTTATTGACAAGACATTTTATCTTCATGTCATACCTCATCATACCTGAAGATACAATGTCTCGGCCGTTTAGATTTTCTTGCAAGGGATAACATCTCAAAACCTTGATCAAATTCACTAGAATTTTTCCTTGTGACTGCCTACCCGTAACTCGTATCAAGTAACCAGGAAATTATACATATAAATACATTTTTAATTTGCAGTTACATTAGTTTTTCAACCGACTTCCAAAAAGAAGGAGGTTCTCAATTCGTCTGTATGTTTTTTTGTATGTATGTTACGCGATTACTTCGTCAATTGTGAAGCGATTCGAATGATTCTTTTTGTAATCGGTAGGGTACGATTTCAAAGTGGTCCATTGTAATTTCATTGAGATCTGATAAGTATCTCCAGAGATATGACGATATACGTCTCAAACTTGCTACTGAAATTGACTCGCGGGGCATGGAAGTAGTTTGTTTTAGTCTTTAAACTATTTTTATTATTTCTGTGTATACTTACAATCCATGGTTCTGCGTATAGCTCAGTTTCATCAACATTCGTTCCTAATGAATTTAAAGCTTTTGTTTTGTTTAACTTAGCCAAAATTTTTCTGTGTATACTTTTATAATGTAAAGTTGTAAGTACAACATCACTATAATTATCTGTAGTGGTATCAGTAGTAGTACGTTTTGAATTAAAAACACTAGTTTTCACATTCTCAACCATTGCGAGATAATTTTGTTTACTTTTCTGTCTGTGTTTCATATATTGAAATATCTTAGGTAGCTCAGTCACACTTGCAGGTATTGTGTGTAAATGTTGCCTTTCTTGGTTATTAATCTTATACTTATCCTCATAATAAGAAACTAGTTTCATCATCAGAGCATCTCTCAAAGCTTCCTTTTGCCCGTTATAGATTTCCTGAAACGGGTAACCAGTTAACATATTTTCCCGCGTTTCCTTCATAGAATAATTCAAATTAAAACTTACTGACTTCATTTCTCCGTGAAATTTTACTTGTGGTTGCAGGGTATAAATATTCATGGCCGTGGCGACGTCTGCTTTCGTTGAATGGCGTCGGTTTTGTCTTATATTTGTAGACCGTCATGCCGAGGCCCTGGACGAATGCTTCAAAATCTCTCGAAAGGTTTGCTGACGATAAGTCTGATGTACTTCGATGCTGGAAGAAAAAAATATGTTTAATTTAAATAAGAAATACATTTTTAAATAACTTTTAGCTGCAATCTCACGTCATCTCGTGACGTTCAATGTTTAGATAATAGCTGAATGGCTCATTACTTTCTTTTTTTTTAAATTCAAAGCAATAAGTTTTTTTTTTTTGTTATAGTTAGTATAATAATTATTGATATGATCTATTTAATGTTATTTGACGTATATAAGTGCAGATTTTTAATTTGACTTTTGACTTTCCGCCTGACTTTCTAGTAAAGAGTAGCTTACCACTATCAAGCAGAAAATCTACCGCCATAACTTTACGGTGTTCCGGCAGCACACAGAGCTTGAGAGTCTGAGTATTCCAGGCGTAGCATTTTCATCATCTTCAACCACATCATTGCTTACCACCAGGCGATATAGTGGCCAACTAGCCTAACAATAAAAAATAACCAAACAAATTATTTACAAATAGCATAAAAATAAAAATAATAATACTTACTTGTGCACTAACAACAATCCTAAATATCGCAACTAAAAAAATAATACATGTGCACATGTTCAAGCAAAATCACGTTCATGAAACTGGCGCGTGATAAGCGATCTATCGACTAAATGGAGCATTGTGGTGTGAATCTACTCGAGTCAACGTTTTACACGTTCGGTGAAAACGGTGAGTTTTCATTTTAAAGTCTTGCTATACAATTATCGACATAGCTCAAAGGATTAGCAAGCTCAAGTGGCAATGGGCTGTTCACATTTTTCGTAGAATCGATAACTGTTGGTGTAGACGTTTCCTAGGAAATACGAGATTATTATTTTTTTTATACCTTATTGGCTAGCGTTTGACCACTATCTCACCTGTTGGTAAGTGATGATGCGGTCGAAGATGGTAAGCACGCTAGGCCTAGAATGGGAACTGGCTCTCAAGGATAGCTGCCGGTACACATTAGGTGTGTGGTAGGTACATCAGGTTGATAATGATAATACAACTATTCAAGGAAGTTCGTACCGTTTGTCTAGAAACTGACTCGCTCAAAAGTCATTCGCAAAAGCTAGAGGTTTGTGGATTCGTAATGAATGCGATGCAACATAAAATTTTACAAATTAATAAAAGTAATCAAGCAACTATGACTACGAATTTTGCTGTAGTTCCTTTACGCGAATCATTTAAAGATTATCCATACCACATTAAAACACCTATTATAAATTCGAATGTTACTGTTCTGTTCGTCTGTTGCTTTTTCACGAGTAAACTACACGAATGACATAGCTGAAATTTGTCACTGTGTTAAATAATGTTAATGAATTAATTTTATTAATTTTAAAGTTCTCCGTACTTATATTCGGTGGTGTGTAAGCCCGACTTTGACGCCAGCGGGGACGAGTTCAATCCCTACCGTACACCAATGGATTTTTCTATCGAAAAATGTATGCCGCCTAGCCAGCTACCACCCTCAAGTTCAAATCCTTCAAATGTGTTCCGGCAGCTTTCCTTGAGAGTCAGTTCCCATTTTAGACCCAGCATGCTACTATCTTCGACCCCACCATCACGTACCAACAGGTGAGATAGTGGTCAAACGCTAGCCTTTATGATATAAAAAAAATATATACTATGCTAGAGTTACTTTTCAGAAGATTTACTTTTTAATTAATGAAAAGCTGCAGCGCGCTATTACTTCGAGATAAAACCTAAAGTGACAAGAGTTCTTTCTACTGCTTTCTAGTAGTAAGTAATTTCTAGTGAAATTTCTAGTTGCAGCTAGCGCAAGCAAATACTTGTATAATATCATTTCTACAACAGGCTGACGCCAAGGTCCACACAAATAGTACGAGAAACCAACCTATAATAGAAATACATAGCAACACGCTACCTTACTTTAGTTACTTGTTTTCGATTTATTTTAACCAACCACTGAACAAATACCATTTTCGGAGTTTACTCCTTAATATCGTTTTTCATGTAGGCACCCGGATGGAATTTTATGACGAGTGAAATAAATCGCGCAAAAGCGTTGTTTTCTGTCACAGACGAAAGTATATTTTCTTACTGCATATTTGAAGACAATAAATACATAATATATTTAAAGGCATAATTGATGACCGTACAAAACGAAAAACCGACTTCACATGCCGCGATAGTCAAAGTACTGGCTAGTTATAAGCATGTCATCTAATGATATAAATTTACTTATTTTGTTTATCTCCATATCTCCGGAGATCATTGTCATAGCTCGATAAAATTTGAATGGGACCAAATGGAAGGCAATCAAATCGGTTAAGATTTCACGGAGATCTGAGATAACAAACATAAAAAAAATAAAACCGGCCAAGTCGAGTTGCACTCGCCCGCCGAGGATTCCGTACCAACGTTGGGTGGTACCAATTAAGCTAGTGCCCTAAATTGTATGAGCGCTCATATAACTCGGAGGCCTATCGTAATTGATGTACACTATGTATGTGTGGGGACACCCTTTAATTTTCGACTTTTTTAATTTTTCGGAATGTTTCCTTTATTTGTGCAAGACCTTGCTTCTTGCCAAATTTCTTTATTCTAGGTCAACGGGAAGTACCCTATAGATTTTTGACCCAAAACCTATAGGGTACTTCTGGTTGACCTAGAATTGTCAATTTTGGTTAAAAGCAAGGTTTTATAGCACAAGTAAAGGAAAAATTCTGAAAAATTAAAAAGTTGAAAATTAAGGTATATTTGGTTCTTACAAGTTTTTGCCAAAATCTAAATTTGCCCATAGCTTTTTATCGTGTTGACTCAGGACCTTGATTTTTATACACCTAATAGGGACTATAAACATAAGAATTTGGTATAAATTTCAATTTGCTAGATTCACCCGTTCCTGAGAAAATCGGTGGTGACACACGGACAGACAGACAGACAGACAGACAGACAGACAAACAGATAGACAGACAGGCAGACAGACAGATAGCCGGATAGACGGGCAAAAAGTGATCTTATAAGGGTTCCTTTTTTTACCTTTTAAAGGTAGGGAACCCTAAAAATTATTGAAAAATTCTTTTTTGTTTGAGAGATTATGCCTCCCGTTTGGTCCCATTCAAATTTTATGGTATGACAATTATCTCCGGAAATATGGAGATAAACAATATAAACAAATTTGATACCTTGATGACATGATTATGACTAGTGGATATTTTCACTATCGCGGCATGTGAAGTCGGATTTTTTAGTTTCGTAAACGATCTTAATTATTGATCAATCAATTGGAAAAAAGAAAAATAAGCCTGAAGTTAATAAATGATATTCTATTCTATTCTATTCTATTCTTATCCTAATCTCCTTTTTAAGATTTTTGAAGGGTCATATTTCTGCAATTAGTTGGTCCATAAAAGAAAATGATAGGGGCGTAGCTACACCAGACCTTGATTTTTGTAGTAGTTTTTTCTCTATTAGCATTGTCCAGAGAGGAAACAAGGGAATAAATATGTATGAAAAAGTGCACCCCACGTTCCCTTTTAAGACGCTACTTTTTTGTCTAAATAACTTTTTAATCGGATAAACTTCAAGGGGTCTTCAACTGACCTACATCTAGCTTTACCTATTCAGTACAATGCGTCCATTACCATTATCTATTGTATACACAGACCTCAGATTACACAACGCTTGTAAACTACAATTTTCATACAGTGTCATATATCCCGTGACGGTATGCAACTATAAAATCTGTGCCCAGGGTAAGCCTCGATCTAGACTCCTGAGCGTCCTGAACGGCTAGATTTATTAGTTCAATTACCCAAGTCCTGTTCCCCGCTGCGCTTGCTTGCCCGCAGACGCTAACAACTAAATTTCGCTCAGGTTGCAACATTCTCTTTGTTTTTTGGACCTTTTGCTGAGGTTAATGTGCAAAAATAAATTAGATATGTAGGTAGCTAGCTGTGTTTAAATTGGATGCTATTAGAGCAACGTGCTTAACGCGTTTTGTAATTCTTTTGAACATGCTACTTAAATAATTGGAAGCATTAGGTCGTAGCTTATTTATAGCTATTCCAATTATCGTGTTAAAGATGCGTGTTTATTATGTATTACGTACTCGTATGTACTTGCACTAAATTATTTAAGAACATAGCAGATCTATTATTTTTAAATTTTCTTTTGGAACGATGTTTTTTATGATATTAGGTAAAAAGATAAACACGCCTTAGCTGGCTTAGCGTAGTACTATTAATGATTCTGTACTGATGGTAAGCGATGATGTTTACCTATTATTAACACAGGAGTATATAAAATGTTGAATGGATAGGATATTGCACGTTACTACACTGCGCATGATACCTTGAGACCCTACATTCCCTGTATTTTCACTAAACTTTGCCATCCAAAAATATAATACTATACATATAGCTGTACCCGCGACTTCGTCCGCGTGGAATAGTGTCTTTGGGTAGCATTTTTAAATATATAGGCTAATTATTTTACAAATAAGACACATGCGTATCCCACCTACATCGCACCGTACCACGCCGTGCAAATCCCCCTCCCCTCTCCCTCCCCCTCACCCCTCCCCTCCCCTCTCCCTCTCTCTTCCCTCCACCCCTTTTCCCCTCACTTCCCTCTCCTCCTTCCCTCCCCCTCCTATCTCTTCCCCCACTTCCCCGCCCCCTCTCTTCCCCTCCCCCTCTCTTCCCCCCACTCCCCTTCCCTCACTTCCCTCTCCCTCCCCTCCCCTCATTCCCCCTTCCCCTTATCCCTCCCCCTTCTACCTCCCCCTTCCCCCTCACAAACTTTGAATGACATATTAATTTATATCGAATCAACAGCCTAAACAATAAGTTTCAAGCTGCTAGCTTTAAAAATGACGATACTTCCATACAACTTTTCATCCCCCCTTTTAACCCCTTACAACCCTTTTTTCGCATTAAAAAGTAGCCTATGTCCGTTTTCAGGCTCTAGACCATCTGTGTACCAAATTTCATTTAAATCGGTTCAGTGGTTTTGGCGTGAAAGTGACACAGACAGACAGACAGAGTTACTTTCGCATTTATAATATTAGTTAGGATTTCTCGGCCGAATAATATAATGGTGGTATCGCCCCAAGCGGCGCCAGAAGTCCTAACACATATGTATGATGAACTGAATTTATCAGCATGCGCGAGTTAATAGCGAGATTAGAATCTAGGATTATTGTTTTATATTTTTTACTGTTCATCTAATATTGTACGATGGTGTTTCAAATAAGAACTTACAATAATAGTTATTGATTAAAAATGTCGAAGCAGTCAGTAATCTAAATAATTTTATACAAAGACAGTTTTTTACCTCTCAAACTTAGTAGCATCGTGATATGTTTGTAATGTGAGTTTTATAATGTATCTTTGAACCTTAAGGTATAATACTATGATAATATTAATGTGAGACAAGACAACTTATAATGGACCCAAAACATAAAGAACCACTTTATTTGGATCATAAAAAAACTGGCTGCAAAAATATTAACCGTGTATAGTATCGGTCTAGGGATCGAACGATCGATAGTTTGACAAGTTTGTACGGAAGCCTCGATGCACGAATTCAACGCGTACTTGGCCGGCTTTATTTTTTGTTTCTTACCTCAGAACTCCGTCTTTTCTTAACCGATTTAGAAACTTATTTTTTGTTTGCGAGAGTATACTTTCCGTTTGGTCTCATTGTATTTTATTGAGGTGTAAAAAGTATCTCCAAAGAAATGGAGTTAAACACTGCACCCTAAAAATGACTAGCACGGCATTTGATGTTTTTGTCAGCGTTTTGTTAACGATCTTAAATTAATATACCTATGCGTTTTTCGATATCGGTAAATAAGTATCCGTGGTGTGACCGCATTGGCGGGGGTAGCGACGAGCGGAGCGGGCTACGGGCCGCGGTCCCCTGCGATCTACTTGGCCAACTTTCAAATTTGTGGGTTGGCACTTTCTCTACCTACCCGATGCCTACATACTAATTACAATGTATTGTTACTCTAAGACATTGTATTGGACTTTAAAGCTTATTGCTTTAAAATAATGCAGTTGCGCTAGTGCCTACAATGCACCATTGTATTGTAAATTAAGTATATATAGTAGGACTTATTGTACTGTTAATACTTTCCTGTATACTTTTGTGACACTGAAAGCCTCGTCGTCGTAATGGATAGGTGGGTTGACTTCTAAGCGAGAGGTTACCGGTTCAAATCCTAGCATGAGTCTTCGTTCATAGTTGGTAGGAGCATATCTATTTATAGATCTTCCGCCTGATTTACTACCAAAAAGTAGGTTACGACAATCAAGTAGTAAATCTCCCGCTATAACCTTACGGTATTCCGGCAGCATACAGCCCTTGAGAGTCAGAGTATTTTAGGTCACCATCGCCTAGCACCAGATGAGATAGTAGTCCGACGTTAGCTAGCCTATAAGTGACCTCACTCCCGAGGAAGAGCGACTGACTCGCTCGAAACCTAGGTCGAGAAAATTCGACTAAAGGTACGTGAATTACAGCCGGTATATAACAATAATAAGCCTATAAGTTATATTAAAAAAAACTATCTTCGTTTAGTTTTCGCCCTTTCTAATGAAACCGGCTTGGGGCACATCAGTTTTTAAGGTTTCATCAAAGTCTATAACAGACATAGGTAGAAATAATTGTGTTTTATAAACATACATACATATAGATAGAAGATAAAGAGTGATCACTTAATTTTGTTAATTTGTGCAGCCAGCGGATGGCAACATGTCATGCAAATTAATTATGTCAGGCGTGCGACACAATGGCGCCACTGTAGCGCCGTCGTAGCACTGTTTAGTGAAGTACCTACATTAAACCTATTACTTACTTTATAAGATACTCGCTAAACCTCACGGTTTCACCAGCTTTGATGCTCGATCCCGTGGGAGTAACAAGATAAAATAAAGCGCGTATAATTTGCGTTGCTTTCTGGCGTTGTAAGATTTTTAAATGATTTTAGTAACTGTAGATATTACCTGCACCCTCTCAAGGTTATATATAAATACTCTTTTATTATACTAGGTGTATATAACTACTCTTAAGTGTTAAAGTAAATAAGATCGTTGAAAAAACTTAAATAAAACTGGCCAAGTGCGAGTCAGCATCGCGTCTCTTATTGCACACTTAGGGAGGGTTCCGTACAATACGAAACATAACAGAGTTTCAACCTCATATATTTGATTAATTTTTTTGTATAGTATATTAAAGTATAATTTAATTGAGTACCTATTATATTGATTTATTATATACATTATTATATTTTTAAAACTACCTAACTATAAACAAATAAATATACCTAATAAAAAACCATAAAAACTAAAATTTAGTCTACCAAACCACTACCAGTAGGTAAAGTTCCCAAAATGCTGGCTGTATTCCCCCGTTGAATGGCGATGCTTAGTCTCTGAGCTAAATACATTCCAGCATTTTGGTCCCGTGTCGTTTCAACCAGCCGTGTGGAAAGATCTTTGAAAATGCTGTGTGCACCCGGTCCCCACGGTCCTAGATTCTCAACCCCAAAAGGCACAAATAGATAGCAGCTGTCTAAACCACTATATTTGCGCCTTTTGAGGTTCTCAGCTGCTTCTGCGGCCACACTAGCCTTTTTCTGTGTACCGGGAAGATATGACGGTGCCAAAGTGTCGACGTACGCAAGTAGCGTCCCATACCAAGGGCCGCCCAACTTCCATGGTATTAATGTCATACCGTCAGGTCTTTTACCATCATCACGCATTAAGCCATTTGGTTCCAAAACTGCTGCGCATTTGATGGTGGTAAAAGCCCGACGGATGATGTCATTAAGGCTAGAATGACGAGAAATCCTGCCTGCACTCTTAATGCAGGAGAGATCGTGGTGACCAAGCCGGCTGACGGCACTACCGCACTGGCAGTGGTGTGGAGCACAACACTGTACGCCCAAGCGGAGAGATGTAGATACTCTGAAAGATGAGGAATCGAGCAAAGTACCTGTATTAGGCGATGGAAGAGCTTGTAGCCACAAACCGGATTCCCACTCTGCAACTGCTAAGAGACGGGCACGATCATCGGAGCTAGAGCACGTTTGTATTAGATTTTTCCGTGTTAGCTCGCAGATCAGTCCGTCCCAAAGTCTCTGTGATGATAGAGTTTTGGGAAAATCAGTGTTTGGGCAGGATAACGTCCACGCATTCTTGGCCTCGTCCATGTATGTGAGAGTCTTAGTTGTAGGTAGCGACGCTGCCAGTATTTTTTTTGAAAGCTCAGCAATGCTATGGACGGAAGACAAGAATGCGAGAGTGCTACATTAATTTGATTAATTGATATTACCAAGAATATTTGGTTTGGTCGCGATCTAGAAAGACGGGGCTCGTTTACTAGCGTCATCTATGTCATTTTGCCGAAACTAATTAGATAGATGGCGTTTAAAAACACGTTTTTTGTATGGGGACCCCCTTTAATTTTTAACTTTATTTTGTTTTTAGTATTTGTTGTTCTAGCGGCAACAGAAATACATCATCTGTGAAAATTTCAAATGTCTAACTATCACGGTTAATGAGCTATAGCCTGGTGACAGACGGACAGACAGACAGACAGACGGACAGCGGAGTCTTAGTAATAGGGTCCCGTTTTACCCTTTGGGTACGGAACCCTAAAAACCGGCTTCAAATGCTGCGTTATTAGTTTTCAGTACCAAGTTAGAGGTGTTTATCTCCATATCTCTGGAGATACTTATCGAACCTCGGTGGAATAAACATGGTTTCACACTTGTAATATCTCCTTTCTAACAACAAAATATTATACAAAATCGGTTCATAAACAACGAAGTTAACCGCGAACAAACATAAAATATACATATATACAGTGTGTCTGGTCAAGGACTAGCGATATTTTAGGTACTTATATTTTGTCATTTGTTTTATATCAAATAATAAACTGGTCAAGTGCAAGTCGGACTCGCACTCGTAGGGTTCCGTAATACAGTAGAGTATTCTATAACTTTGATTTTTCTTAACTACAAAAATAACTTTGTTTTTCATAGTGTTTGTATGAAAAACAAAGTTATACTTGCGGTCGCTATATCTCAACCACTGCTGACTGTATCTCGTTCAAGCCAATTTTCGTTGAAAGTTTTTATTGAGATCTACAGAATATATTTTTCCTAGATTTTTCACTCCCTTACTTTAGAAGTTAGAGGGGGGGGGGGGGACACACATTTTACCGCTTTAGACGCGCCTAACTTTGAAATGATTGACTTGTGTGAAGTGCGTCATGACTTTTTTTTTTTACTTGATCAATAGATTTTGTGCTAAGCTACAATAGAATATTAAATTTACGGCTGTATGTCTATTACTTTAAAAATTATTGTCGTTTAAACATAGCGTATGCGCAAGCACAAAAGACGATTTTTGGAATCCTAAACATAAAACCAAACCAAATAAACTGGCCAAGTACAAGTCGGACTCGCACTCGTAGGGTTCCGTAATACAGTAGAGTATTCTATAACTATGATTATTCGCAACTACAAAAATAACCTTGTTTTTCATAGTATTTGTATGAAAAACAAAGTTATACTTGCGATCGCTATATCTCGACAACTTGTGACTGTATCTCGTTCAAATCAATTTTCCTTGAAAGTTTTTATTGAGATCTACAGAATATATTTTTTCTAGATTTTTCACTCCCTTACTTTAGAAGTTAGAGGGGGGGGGGTGACACACATTTTACACTACACGCGCCTATTTTTTAAATGATTGACTTTGAGAAAAAATGATTTTAGGAACCTCAATGTCATTTTTAAAGATCTATCCATAGACACCCCGTATAGGTTTGAAGAATTTTGTTTTTTGTTCCAGTTCATGTATGGGATTTTATCCCTTAAACTTTTATATTTTTTATTTTTGAATAAAATCGGAAAGCGGTTTACAATAATACATCTACCTACCAAGTTTCAATTCTGTAGTTCTAATAGTTTCGGAATAAAATGGCTGTGATATACGGACGGACAGACAGACAGACATGGCGAATCCATAAGGGTTCCTTTTTTTGCCATTTGGCTACGGAACCCTAAAAATGGGGGTTGGAACCGAGTGTATAGTGTTTTTTGATATAAAAATGTCGAAATATAAGTTCCTAAAATATCGCTAGCTCTTGACCATACACACTGTATATATACTAGGGTTTGGGTCCCGGGACGTCTCGTGTCTCGAAGTCCCAGGAATTTTCATAATTTTAGCTGTCTCGAGTCCCGGGACTTTTGAGTCGAGACTCGAGACGAGACAAGACTGTCGAAATTTTTATGTATTTTTTATTTTATTTTCAAATAATTGAAGGAGCCTAGCGTCTTCTGTTAGTGTAATGAATAATTACTTTGTCTACTACGTAACTACTGAGTACAAAACACAATAAATGAGTTTGCCGCGCCGCCATCATGCCACCATATTGGTTGTTCTGTCACGTTTGGATTATGATTGTGTCTGTGTCAGTTGATTCAGTCAGTCAGCCGTCAATTTCATTTATGATGTGAG
Organism: Cabera pusaria; assembly: GCA_954871355.1. Lineage (NCBI taxonomy): Eukaryota > Metazoa > Arthropoda > Insecta > Lepidoptera > Geometridae > Cabera > Cabera pusaria. The sequence goes on from OX940888.1 coordinate 20,699,144, forward strand.
TGTGGTTTGGTGTTTCTTTTGCAACGGTGCTTTTGTATAATCGATGACGCCCATAAATTTAATGTAAGTTTAATAGGTCATAAATGTTTTTTTCAAAGAACACCTTATTCTTTTAATTTGGTCGGGTTAAAACTCGCAAATTGCGTTTTTGTTTTTTTTTTCGTAAAAACTCATTAGAGCCCTCTACTATCGTGTATTATTTAATGTTTTCTTATAATAATATCGTTTAAAAACTAAAAAAGAACCGACTTCAATGCCGCGCTATTCATTTTCAGTACCAATTTTCATCAGACCTCGATAAAATTACCATGGTACCACACTTGGGATATCTCTTTTCGAACAAAAAAAGAATAATCAAAATCGGTTCATAAACGACGAAGTTATCCGCGAACAAACATAAAAAAAATAAAATATATACGGTCGAATTGAGAAACCACCTCCTTTTTTTGAAGTCGGTTAAAAAAAGATAATAAAGTGATACTCACCGAATAAACATATAAAATTTATTTGGATTATTATTATTATTTTTACAGATACAGATACAGTCATAATATAAAAATTTAAAAGTCTCGAAGTACCGGGAATTCCCAGGACTTTGACTGTAGGCTGTCTCGTGTCCCGGGACTTTGAAATTGTCGGGAATTCCCAAACCTTAATATATACGGTCGAATTGAGATACCTCCTCCTATTTTTGAAGTCGGTTAAAAAGACATTTGATTTGTTCAATCGCGCCTAGTTAACTGTCAAACAATCAATTCGTCTCATTCTAAGCTAAGAGTAGATGCTTAAACATTCTTATAAAAGACCTAAGACCGCGTCGTTTCGTAAAATCAGCTAAGAAAGTTACTTAAACGTGTCTGTCTAGTAGATATCTAAATAAAAAAATCTATAAAAATGGACGATCTGTTTTAATTATTTCAATTTTATTTCAATCATAACAATAATATATTTCAGTTAACACGTTTCTAATCACCAAATCACACCTGAATCCACTCTCAAGGCGGTGATCATATATCGCTCATACGAAGTGTTCCTAAACAATTCCAGTCAGCTTCTCGTTAGACCGATACAAGGGAACGGAACGTGAAACAGAATGGTATTGCCAGGTATGAACAAATATTTCTTAAGACACAGAACTTTATCTAGAGGCTTTGCCACTTACACATTTTCTTTTTGAATATTTTGTTTTAAAAATGTTCTTTATTATTATTTTTTAACCGACTTTACATACGTATGTTTTTTTTGTGTATGATGAGTATATTTGACAAGTATGATAATTATTGAATTTCTTATATATTGTATTGTGGTTTCAAAATTTTTATATGAGTCAAAGGTACTTGAAATAAACGTATTTTATTACATTTATTTATTTATTTATTATTAGTTTTGCAATAGTAACTTATTTTTCTTATGTATAAAAATCAATTGCTGTTCGTTACTCCCGCTAAAACTCGAGAACGGCTGGGCCGATTTAGCTGATTTTGGTTTTGAGAAAATATGAAATAATTGCGAGGAACGATTCATTTTCCCATATAAACTTTTCTATACTTTCCTGTCAAACATTTGACGTTCGTCCCTTCGGTACGGTAGCATAGACTGTTCCACTCTCGAATTGAAATTTTAAGCACGTATTAAATTAAGGTTTTGAATCGACACCATAATATATCCATATTACTCGGATTATCGCGTAGGTATTTAAATGTTAATATTTTGAATTTTGATGGTTGTCTCGGGTTGTCATTGTTGGTTCGTTATGAATTTTTTTCATTGTATTGACATATTTTGATGGTTGTCATTATAGCGCTTCCATACATGGATATTCGCTATTTGTGTTTAAAAACCGATAAAAACAAAATAAAATAATAAGGGGGTCCCCATACAAGAAACGTGTTTTTGAGGCTTTTTATGCTCGATCTTACAAACCTTAATAGACAAAGACTTGAAATTTACTTTTATCTTTTCTGTGTCATGGTGTGTATTGCAATGGCTGCAAGATCAAATAATAAAAACTAAATAAAATTAAAAATTAAAGGGGGTCCCCATACAAGAAACGTATTTTTCCGGCAAATATTGTTCAGCCGGAACCCTGCGTGTGTGGGTCTGACTCGAACTTGGACAATTTATTTATAGTCGCGGTACGAAGTTTGTCGGGTCAGCTAGTACCTAATATATTGTGAAAATATGAAATCATCTGTCATTGTTTTTGGAAATGTGAAACAGAGATTCACATCGATAATAATATACGAGTAAGATTGTTTGTATCGATAAAAAAACTCTTGTTTGCATAAATTGATTAAAACTGAAGAGATTTAAAAAGTAGATGATATTAGTAGAACTAATTAACTACAAGAAATCATAAAATGTACGTGTAATAGTATTCTAGATATGCCAATGACTTGATGTGAATATAAGTAAAGCAGCATTTGTTATTTCATGAAACATAGAGATGCGGAAGGCGGTTCGACATGGCAATACCATGTGAGACGGCTCGCAGATACCACCGGCCGTATCTCATGAATATTGTAAAAGCTCGCGCTGTATCTACAGATTCCAGTATCCTTTGTACACATCTATTGTTATAAAATCGTTGCTGGCTCATGTCTGTATGGTATTTAACAAGTTCAATTCTGATTCTGATTCAGGTCAATGCTACCATGTTTTAACAATATAATTGAATTAAGGGGGTACGATTTCCATACAAAAGTATAATGTACAAATATAAGTAAATAGAGCGAAAACTTGCACTGAAATCACATCTATTGGTCTTTAAGAAGTATTTACGTGTCGGGAATTGAATTTACCTACATGATTTGATTGATTAAGATGAAATTATTTTAAATAATAGTAAAATTCAAGTTAAACAAAAAAATATTGATTGAGTAATATGTTTATATTGTTCATATAAATCATATAGATAAATATAATTCCCGACATGTTAAAACTTATACAAGACCAAAAGATGTGATTTCAGTGCATATTTATGCTCCGTTTACTCATATTTGTGCATTATAGTTTTGTATGAAAATCGTACCCCCTTAAGAAGATTCATCAGACCTATGAAAGTCGATCTTATTGCGTTATCAACTAGATAAAAGCTCATAAATAGTCCTCAATCGGCTGAACGGATAAAAATCAATACTGACAGTTATTGCTATTTCAATAACAAAATCTTTAATGCTCTCTATCTGCCAAAAAGTTTATTCAATGCTGACAGTCATCATTGTCATTTCTTGTTTAATGAAGTGCAGGTAGCGAACGACGGTAAGCATTTTAACTAGTGGTTTGAAGTACCAAAGTTTTTAAAAACGGACGCAGTTGGGTGACAGTAAACCTAACCCGCTGGTGACAATGACCACCGTCAACGGTTGGTGAATACTTTTAGTATGCATGAAAAGAAAACACAAGAGGATAATGTTTCCTTGAATATCAGGCTTTCTGATGTCGTTAAAAAATTACCTGCACGCAAACGCAGTCACGGACAAAAGCTGGTAAAACCCTTAGCACTCTGTAATACGCTTCCAAGTCTCCGAACATTTTTTTGTTACGAACAAAAACTTGCGTAAATATGCGAAGCTTTTTATGGCAGTCGAAGATGTTTGTTTTTATCGTTTGTGATACTCTCGTGAATCCTTTATGAGATCTCGGTATGGAACATCTGGTGGAATAGATGATATTTGTCAGAAAAAAATGGCATAATGTCGTTTCCTTTGCAAATTGGTAGTAAAACTGTGTAAGAACTTCCGTGCGCTAAGTTATTTTTTGCTTTTGCAAATTAGACCCAATATTTCAAGTTTCTTTGTGAGCAACTGACAGATCTCTGTGGATGGTAATTGGTATGTGAGGATCACGTTTGACCACTGTCTCACCTGTTGGTAAGTGACGATGTGGTCGAGGATGGTAGCACTGTAGCACGCCTAGAATGGGAACTGGCTTTCAGGGATAGCAGTCTGTACATAATAGATAGGTACCTTCCTAAATAAACAAAAATCATAACTAAGTATTAACAGAGGCCCGACTCAACGACACATGCGATTGACGGTAGTTAACCTAGACTCTCACTGCTAAAAAATAAGTTCGATCCCTCCAAACAATTGAAAATTAAATCAATCTAGAAACAAAGCGCCCATCACGAGTGCGGAGTCAGACCGACAGGAGTTCTTGCGTGTCCGACAACACAGCACAAAGTGGTGCGGCGCGATAATACGTCAAACCGCTACGCTGCGGTCCCAACCAACCGCCCGACTGGGTCCTAAGCTTCTTTACATCACGATCTGATTTAGAGGCCAGCAACTAACGACTTATCTTTACAAATAGTGACTTAATTCCAAATAACATCGTTTTCACTAATGCTTTCCATATTTTTTAATGATTTAAGGTAACAGGACAAACATTATACGCACGCCTGATGGTAAGCGATTACTTTTGTCTACGGCATGCAAAATTCTGAATATCCAGGATTCAGGATCCCGGATTCTGGATATTCAGAATTTTGCATGTCATTGCAATGCGCCTGTTACCTCGAGACATTCACATGCCCTGTAATGTCACTGGATCAAACTATGAAGTATTATTGTGTTTTCTCTGATTAAAACCGAAAACCATTCCTATTTCATGGTTAAAGAATTGGGACGAACGTGGTGGTACCACCCCAGGCGGGACAGCGTTAGTGAAGCATTTTATATACATAATATAATCCCCACATAACTCCGAAAAGGAGAGTATTTATCTATATTCCTAGAAGTGCCCCGCGGCTTCGCCCGCGTTAATAACTTCTTTTGTTTACTTAAAACTATTCTTTTGTAAAAACGATTTTATCATTAAATACATCAAATAAGAATTAGCCAAATCGGTTCACCCGTTTTCATGTTATCGCTTGACTAAGACAATTCGGGATTCATATTTATAAAAACCGAAAACCCAAATTTTCAGACTTTGTTACCTACCCCATTTCAAAAAATCCTACAACACGTACTTTATGTCATCTTATTTTGCCATACAAACTTTGAGTCCGCGTTCCGTATCCGGGAGGAATTTTTAGAAAATCCTTTCTGAGCGGATACCTACGTCATAATAACTATTTGCATTCTACATTTCAGCGCAATTCGAAACAATATTGATTTTTAGACTTCGTTACCCCAGTTTATCCTTTTAGGGTGGCATTTAGAAAAAGTCTGAAACTCGTATTTACTTATTTATTTACAGAAGTACTTGTGTGAAATGTTGAATAAAATGACTATCCAAACTTTGAACCCCCGCTTCATCCCCTTGAAGAGTGAATTTTGAATAATTCTTTCTTAGCGGATACCTAAGTCAAAATAACTATCTGCATGCCAAATTTCAGCGCAATCCGAAACAATATTGATTTCAGACTTTGTTACCCCACTTCACCCTTTTAGGGGTGCGATTTCGAAAGAGCCTGAAACACGTATTTACGTACTTAAGTAATTTTGTTAAAATTCAAATATAAAAGACTATCTCATCTTGTTTCTCCATACAAACTAAGGACCCCCGTTTCATCCCCTTCAGGGGTGAATTTTGGAAAATACTTTCTTAGAGGCTACTAACTGCGTAATAACTATCTGCATGAAAAATTTCAGCGCAATCCGAAACAATATTGATTTTCACACTTTGTTACCCCATTTCACTCTCTTAGGGGTGAATTTTCAAAAAAAAAACAGAAACACGTATTTACTTTTTTTTTTTTTAAATAATTTAACAACATGCATTTACATAATAAATTAAAAATATCTAATCTTTTTCACCATACAAACTTTGAACCCCCATTTCATCACCATTCCCCATGAATTTAGGAAAATCCTTTCTTTAGTGCATTTTTTTTAGTACACCCCTACGTACTAAGACAAATATACCTTCCAAATCTCAAGTCTCTACGACCAGCGGTTTAGGCTGTGCGTTGTCTGTCAGTCAGTCAGTCAGTAAGTCAGTCAGCCAGTATGTCAGGACAAAGATTCTTATAGTATTAGAAGATAATTAAATACGCTTCTTACCTAAAATAAAAGTAATGGTGACTTTCATTACACACATTTTCGGCAAGCCTTTGCAGAAGCATGCCACGAATGTTCACAGATTTACCCTGGGACCACGCGTAGAGTCAAGATTTATAAAAATATCTAAGGCTATACTAAATTTACAACTAGAGTAAACGAGCTTGGAGATATCTTATTAAACACTGTCGTGTCGTCAATACAAAACGACCTTTCAGCGGATGCAGAGCAAAATTTAATAGTCCTGTGTGAGATCCTATCTGGCTTTCCAAAGCACTCTCGTGTCAGCCTCGTAGGTACACACGTAATGGGAAAAGGGAATTTCAGTGTCAAAACTTGACGTTAACCGATTCCGGATATGAATGTCTGATAAAGGATTAACAGCCTTAGGGTCTGCGCCCTGATACCGTGCTTTCCTTTCAAGTAAATAAGTCGTTTAGATTTAAAACGTCTGCAGGTTTTACTTATAGGCGTATAATTAAAAACGGCTCCGTCGAGTTTTAAGTAATTAAGGGTATCCAAATATACCACATTATACACACCCGGTATTATTTAACCTTATCGGTTCAGCCCTTGATCAGAAGAGGTAAGAAACAATGAAATATACAAAAATATTATTTTTATATCTGTGCGTTTGATCACTAGCTCACCTGGTGGTAAACGATAATGTGGTCGAAAATGGCGCTAGGTACGCTAGACCTAGAATAGTCTGACTCTCAAGGGCTGTGCTGCCGGAACACCGTAAGATTACAGCGGCGGATTTTCTCCTTGATGGTGGTAATCTCCTTTGTTGTGGCTGTAACTTTCGCATTTAAAATATTGGTGTTGATTAGTGTTGATAAATGCGGCCCGAATTTTGGAATTTCGATATATTCATTTAATTTTTGGACGTCTCCGTTCGGATCAACTTGCAAAAATGAGCTTTTATTTATCGTAATATTAAATTCCCAATAATACCTTTAAGCAACAACAACAACAAAGACGTAGAACGTAACGTGACATCACGTGCCACATGTCGCGACACTGCGTGTCGGCAGTGTCGGGACATTGTCTCGGTTATTAGCGTTACAATCAATCACAGAGTGTCTGTGACACGCACGTAATTAGGAGCGAGCCTCTGAGACACTGGCAGGTGTATTCCGATACTCCCTGAGATTGAAATCTTTAAATACACGTTTTTGCATTACGAAAGGATATTGATATTCACGAACTCGTGACTATATAAGCCCCGACATTCGTCTGCTCGTTTATAAAAACCAACTTACCGCACTAGTATCATAATAATCACAAATCATAGCATATACTAGTATCATAAATTTGTGATATTGGATGTTCGTGTCCCAAAGTTATCTTGAAAAAAAATCTATTTGATAATATACAAATTTAAGGAAATTATTTGAAAAACATTGGTAATATCCATCTTGGTAAATCAACTTGTACGAACTTTAACTTTTGAAATCTAAGTACGAAGGTACATTTTCTTTACCACGGACTTTAAATTTTGGTACATTGTATTTTCTTCCATGCCTCAAACTTTGGATACTCGGCAGGTATGGTGGACTACGTATTTACGACTCCAAAGTCGCATAGAGCTTATCAAATCGGGAGCCCTGAGTTTCCTCTGAGACAATTGACCCAGTTTCCCTTTTGGAATTTAAAAATGTTCAACACGGTTCGTTCGGTTAACTCGTCAGTCGTCATCACATACCATGCTCCAAACTTTGTTTGAACCGTAGATATCAATTAAAGTTTGATTCATCAGTGTCTGCAATGTCAATTTATGTTTTAATACAACAAGATCCTATTTGATGAAATGGAAATGCAATCTATCAAATTAAAACATTTCATTAATCTTTGCAACATCGCCATTTATATAAATCTATAAAGCATTATTGGAGATAAATAAAAACAATAGTTTTTTACACACACCAACAACCTCATAGCATACACAGCTCCCTTTCGTCAAGGGTCAAACGTTGTCTCAAACTTATATTCGAAAGTTCGAAATTTTCGAAAATTTCGAAGATTTTTTCATCAAAAATATTGCTGTCAAACATTAATCGTGTATTTTGAAGAGATTACCAATGTCCAGCAGTGGACCGTCGATGATTATGATCTATCTTTGGCAGAAGTTCAATATTTTAATTGCAAGCTATAGCGATTACAGAATAGTATCCCCTGAATGTCGAAGGGCGATACGATAGAAACACAGGGTCGCAGAAATGTTGCCTTGTAATCTCGAGCATCAACGACTCTCTTCATGATACGACTAATACATATTCTTAGTATATAAAGGTATGTGCTTATATAGCTAGCTTATGATTAAAATCATTGATGGTGAAAACATGTAGTGAAGATAGGGTTTAATCCTCACTACATGTTTTCACCATAAGACTGTCACCGTAAGACTGTCAATATAAAACAAAAAACTAAAACATGTTCAAAAATATTTCTTAAACTGTCAATGTTTCATAGGTGTCGTAAAGATTTACCTTGGTATTGTACTTATCTCTACTAGTTATACATTTTATTTTTTTTATGCTAAAAAGACAAACGCTTCACCACTGTCTCTCCTGATAATAAGTGACGATGCCATAGATTAAGAGGAAACGCAGGGAGTACTTTTTATACAAATGTATTCCCCCGTTTCCTCCCTGGAAAATGCTTCTGTAGCAAAATTTTTTTCTACAAAAAATCAAGGTCTGCTGTAGCTACGATATCATTTGCTTTTTTTGACCAACCAATTGCAGAAAGAAATATAAGCCTTTTAATTTCCTCTTTAAGATTTTTGAATGGTCATATTTCTATTTGCAATTGGTTGGTCAAAAAAAGAAAATGATAGAGGCGTAGCTATAGCAGGCCTTGGTTTCGTGTACAGGCCTTGATTTCGTATGGAAACATTTTTTTCTCTAGAAGCATTTTCCAGGGAGGAAACGGGGAAATACATTTGTATGGAAAAGTGCACCCCGCGTTCCCTCTTAATAGCGTAGTCTAAAAGAGAAGTATGTGGACGATGCGCTGTAATATGGAATCGCTCCTGCCTGGAAATAGAAGAAGGCAGTAAGACGAGGCGCAGGACAACTGACTTTAGTACAATCCACATAGTGCAACTATCCCAATCCGTCTCGAAACGTTTTTAAGCCAGAATTTTGCATGTCACTGCACTGCGTATGTTACCTCGAAACATAAACATGCCCATTGTCTCACTGAGTAACAGTTTACAACAAAAAGGGTGCGTTCTATTGAACGCACAAGACACACCTTATCACACCGCTTGGTTTATTAACCAAACGGTGTGATAAGGTGTGTCTTTTATCCGTTATAAGCAAGTGTTTGAACACTCACACATCTCACTTGATGATATGATTCCTCTACCACAGCTGAGCGAAGTAGTTGATCGATATTCTGTCATTATGCTTTATGAGAGTTTTTGTAGCAAACTCTCTAAATCTTCTCGCAAAATCGCCTCGCTCACATTCATCACATACTTATTTTGCTCGTGTTTTCCGCACATTTCTCACGATTGTTTTATGTGTTTTTAAAATATTTTTCCCGCAAAACCACAGAACATATGAAGTTTCTTTCTCGCTAAATCCTCTTTCGCTAAAATTCTTTTTAACAAGGCTAGAAAAAAAATGAGTTTTTCTTGATAACCTGCTTTTTTTCGTGCAGCATAGTGGCAACCGTACTAGAATCGTATTTTTGGGTGTAATATTCTCTTTAATTTGCTACGAGAATTGGCTACGGCCCACGACGTAGACTTTGTTCAGGTAATCTCTTTTAAATTAGAAAAACATTTTGCTGAAGTGCTTATTTTAACTCATATTAATGGTTTACTTATAAAAATACTTTATATACGTGTAAGTATAATATTTTTGGAACTAGAATATTTTTTATAATACAGAAAAAAAATCTCAATGACAAAATATTTAAAAATATTTGTTTAAATTAGAAAGTATTACGAAACGCAGCAACTTTTATTATGGTTGAAGGTAGTTTGTATTTTGAAATTCTGTGCAAAAAAATCTGAAACTGGCTAGAAATAATATCTTTAAACATAGTTTTTGAGTAAAGAAAGACATTCACCATGTTTAATGGAAAATTGTCATCAGAAAATTTTAGTCCGTACATCCAACCCGGCCACATCATTAGATCAGCTCGATAGTACCATTAAGTTGCATTGATACCGAACTTACATTAGTACGCCGAATTTCAGCTCAATCGGATAATCTAGCAAGTTTTTGAAAAACCGTTTGAAAATGACTAAAAATGTACACACGATATTTACACTTTAAAAAAAATCTAGTAAAAAATATCCTGAATATCCCGTTTCCAAACCTCATAAACAAAAATAAATTGGCGAGGAAGCCGCTTCGATACAGTTGCTTTGTCTTAATAATTTGCGAAAGTACTGAAGATAATACCGTTGGCAGATCGTGAATCTTCTTAATTACCAACAATGTTGAAATTAAGCTTTTAATGAGTTTTAATTAACAAGTTTCAGAACGCGTGAAAACACCCGATTGTGAGATAATATTCGGGTATAATCCGCCCGCAATTAAATAGAGCAGGGACCTTTTCATAGCAGTAAAAAACAAGTTAGTATTCTAAACAATGTTATTTTTTTAATATTTTTTTACAGCATAAAAATACTTTCAGTGACAGATAACCTCCGGACAGAGAAACCGCCGAATATATAATCCTAGTCTATACGTACTTCTAAACGTCATTCTTTTTGTGATACATTTATGCAAACTACCATAATATTATGTAGTGTGTATTAAATATTAAAGCTTTTCATGTTGTTCAGTTTCTATTGTTATAAACCACATATTACACTAATTTATACAAATAAATATACTAATGCTACAGTAAATCGTTGCTAACATAAAAATAACAGCGTTTTACAATTGGCAAAAGTTTTAAAGTTTCTTTGGTCACTGACACTATAGTACTAATTCTATTTATAGTTTTACAGTTAGTACCTACTGGAAATGCGCTTATTTACCTCTAGACTATAACATAATATGATAAAATTATTTACTTAGTAAAGAAGGTTGTTAATATCTAATCAAAAATATTATTACTAAAAGTCAATACAATAACAAATGAAAGTGTAAAGTGTTTTTGAAAATGAGTAAAATTTTGCCTTTTACCTATAATATAAATAAAATAAATATAATTTTATATATGTACGTAACTCTTGCGATTTCAGCTCATTGTGAAACAGTCCCTGCTTGTTTTCTTTGGGTGCAAATTGTAAACATAAATAAACGAACTCGTAAAATGTGTTGGAAATACTGTGAAGTCCTGATTGGGTACATTTACGAGTTTTGATGATATTTGTGACTTTTGCACTGTATATTCATATGTATATGAATTAGCGCAATAGAACGTGAGCTAAACATTTTTACAACTACTTTGCACTTCTATTTCCTTCTTATTTTTCATTGATCACGGATTGTTTAACCGCTTAGTTCTGGCATGATGTTCAGTAACTAGAAAGACGGGTTGGGATAGTTTTGCTAAGTGAATTGGATTCCCCCGTGGCTTCCCGCCTTGAGGGGAGGGCTCTAATAATGCCCGTAGTTAACCCTAGCCAATGTCAGCCTGAAAGAGCTGGCTGGCTCATAAAATTACCCTGCCATGCCATGCATTATTTGAAAATAGATTCTTAATGAGTAAACTCCAAGAGAAGGTTGAACTAAAGTCATTTGTCCAGCACCTCGTCTCACTACCGTCTTCCATTTCTAGACAAGCACTACTTTATTATAGACCTCAACAAGAATACGATCTGCTATCTAACTGTTTTAGAAGCATTTTTTTTATAATTAAAAAGGCAGCAAGTGTCCCATCTGATAGTAAGTGGTTACCGCCGTCATCTGATACCGGAAATATCAGAGATACTGTGCGTTTCTTCTCTCTTTTCTTGTCTTATTAGTGCTATTTATTAACTGATATTAACCTGAAATTTACATAATGAACTCAATCACATGAACCTGGCACAAATTGCCATCCCAACACACAAAACAAATTAAACAAGCTGATCGCCAATATGTAAAGCACATTGATGACAACTAACCAAACCGTATTTACAATTTATGCCAAAACAGCGCCAACAATACCATCACAGATGTGGGTCAAAGGATTTGGCGCGTGCCAAAATGTAGGCAAAGCCGGGTGCAGGTGCAATATTCTACAATGCTTTAAACTATGAAATGAACTGGATCAACTCGGCTCAAGTTTAAACCTTATTTAAGTTCTAGCGTTTTTGCATATTTTGCACGGGTTAGGTTGGTTTCTTTGTAAGATGGTATGTTTACTTTGAAAATATCACGACCGTAAAGATAAAATTTAAAACAATTATTTTATTTGCACTGCTTTTACTATTATTTTGATAAGTGATAATTTTTTTTATTTTGATTGATTGAAATTAAATTCTTGCAGACGACAACTACACTCTAAAAATGTTTTTAGGACATATGTAATTAGGTAAGTAAAATTTATACCCACACATAAAATAGCCTGATTACAGCAGTAGGTATTGATTAAATTGATAAGACTCGGCAATATTATAAATGTGAAAGTCAGTTTGTTTATTTTGTTGGGACTTCTTCATGGTCGGCTGGACTAATTTAGCTGAAAGTAAAGTAATATGGATTAGGCTATAGGATACTTCTTAACACGAGCAAAGCCGCGTGGCTCAGCTAGTAATTGTATAAAATAGAAATATCTGTTCAGGCATAAACACGTTGAACTTTTTTTTGTTTGATTTTCTTACCTACTAATTGCGCTCCGCTGTGTGCTCTGTTCTTCTTTACCATACTGGCTATATCTGTACAACATTTTAGACAAATCAATCCAGTCGTTTAACTGCGAAAAGGTAACAAGCAAACAAACAGACTTTCGTGAATTTACGGGGGACCGCGGGTAAAATATGGGTGAATCAAGCGGCTAAAGTTAAAAACTCTTTAAAACACGCTTTTTGTAAAGACGTTATCATTTGTAAGGGAAAGTACTACACATAAAAAAATCGACTGTCCTATCATTTGCAATTACAGAGTTCCAATCCCTAGAGCCCTCCATCATCAGGTCGGTCGATGGTAGCATATTAAAATATGCAAGTATAATCCACAGATATATAACGTACAATAGGTAACGCAAGTATCACGATTTGTATTGAAACTAAGCGTGTCAACTTTTCAATCCATTCTGTGACGGCACAGCTGAAATATAGTAACGGAAAAATGCATAGGAAATATGTCCTTGCCTTTGGGGGCTCGAAATTTTTGGGCTATTGCAGTGAATTATCATGCAACGAGGCATTTTTATAGTTTTGCGGCCGTCCGGCTGCAGACACGCGTGGACTATAAGTAGAGGCGGCCAACCTTGACGTTTGGTCGGAGTTCGGACACGGGTCATTCTGTTGTCCAATCAAATGTCAGGAAGTGGATCTAATTTAGCTTTCAAAATTTGACCCACTCAAGAATTTAGAATACATATTCTTAGCGACCAGAAGTGAAGAAGGCTAAAAAAATAAACACCTTCTCAATACCCACAGCTATATAATGCCACAGAACTTCAACATAATAACAATTACATAATGTGTCTAAGCTAACAACATAACCATTACGTCCGAACCGTACGACGGTCACACGAAGACTAAGTCATGATACCCGCTCGCTGTCCGTTTTTATACTATCGAGCCCAGTCGCAGCGTGATACCGGCTTTACACTCGCGCTTCGTCCCTCGCCTCGTGGCTCGCTCGTCCCTCGTGCGAGGCTCGTGCTGATCGATGGTAAATGAGTTGCCTGTTTACACTCGCGTGCCGAGTTCAGTCGTCTTTGTAAACATCCACTCGCGTGCGACGCGAGGTCCTTTGACTCGTGCCCCATAAACCGCTCCGGACGTGAGCGCCGCGAGTGACGAGGCGAGGGACGAGGCGAGCTACGAGCGTCTGTTCACACTCGCACCTCGCCCCTCGCCTCGTCCCTCGCCTCGCGACTCGTACGCGAATGTAAATGTGGTATGAGGGTAGTTGGAAATCTTCTAATACGGCCTCTCCTGACAGCGGGACGTTCTCGACCGCTTCATCAGCCACGTGGTTCCCAGCATCAGCATCTGCATCGATTTGCTCAACCTAGCGTGGCATCACGCGCATAACCGCACAGTGGCGCGATCAGCAACTGCAGGTCAAGCTCGGTGCAACCGACGACAGCATCTTCAACGCTTCAACGCCTCGGACGGCGCGCAGTCGCACTGTGGGGAGCGCGCACCAGCACGCCTCGGACGGCGCGCAGTAGCGCTGCGGGGAGCGCGCACCAGCATGCCTCGGACGGCGCGCAGTCGCGCTGCGGGGAGCGCGCACCAGCACGCCTCGGACGGCGCGCAGTCGCGCTGCAGGGAGCGCGCACCAGCATGCCTCGGACGGCGCGCAGTCGCGCTGCGGGGAGCGCGCGCCATAATGTCGAGGCTGCGAGTACCACAATGTCGAGGCTGCGAGTACCACAATGTCGGGGTACGAGATAACTACTCAAAATAAACACTCAATTATCACAATACAAATTACAAAATAAACACTCAAAATAATCACAATGTCGGGACTACTTAAGTAACAAGTTGCCAGAATGTCGATGCACAGAATAGCCAAAATGTCGGGGCTATTAAAATCACTTACCAATGTTGAATAACGCTTCGCAAGTAATAGAAATAAAATTAAACTAAAATACAGTTTGCATCATAAGTAGTAAGTAACTTTCTTACTGATTCTATCACCTCATCTTTAGCTTGCCGCTGTAAGTCTTATATTTCACCAGATTCAAGTTTCCTACGTTCGGCCCAACCTGACCATCAAAACAACGCCATCATTTTACTGCCAGAACTAAACTGCTCATGTCATGAAGTACTCACAACAATACCGCAAAAACTAACAATATCACAAGATTTCGAAGTAACTTCACTTTTTTTTTTACTTAACTTCATATCGTACACCAAACCTGTACGTTGTCGTCTAGCATGTAGGTATAGACTAAGTCCGTTCATCACGATAACATAATTGTACGGAACACTTTACTTATTTTTTCAACTTTACATATTTCACAATAACCTACTGCGAGTACGTTACAGACACACACGGATGAATGAAATCGCCTTACATTTATTGTAATATGTGTCTAATAAATGTTACTCTAAACTTTTACTAAGTATTTCAGCTGATTATTACTACTACTACTGCACGGTCTAAACTGGGATCGTACCATAATAACTGTACTACGAATTGACAAATAACACTAATAGAATGTAAGTAACAGCCCATGTACAGCGCTCGTTTGTCGGCATGGCGATAGTCTGCCTATAACAATTAACCTGGCGCTTCAAACTTATGAAAATCACTGCAAAGCTTTGAGCTGCAAAGTAATAACAATGTCGCCTTGTGGGTGTAACAGCAAATACAAATGTTAACACGACCTATTATAGGTTGTCGCACAATGATTTGACTACGCTTTTGCGTTTCTAGGTTGACAATTACTCGTATCTAAATCTCTTGGGCTTGCCCAATTATTTAACACAGTCAACCTCTTCGCCTAGTCGATTAACGAAACAAAATTAACATTGTAATCGTACCTGAATCCACACCAACCATACTTGAATAGTCCCTGTCCGCCGCGTTTACTTGCCAACGGGCATTATCAGCTATTGCTCGGAGTAGCACACAAAACAGCTCACAACTACAGAGAAATCAAATTGTTATAAGCAACGGCAATTACACGTGGCGTTTCGTATTCGGACGCAGTGGTAAACACTACCAGATAAGAATCCTGGCAAACTACCCTTTATTGCAAAAAAAATTCGACGAAATTACTTTTTCGAAGTATTTTTTATCTTTAAGAAATATCACATACCCTGAATACCCAGACAAACGTCTAATTTACACTTTAACTGACAAATATTCACGAAAAACCAGATCTCAGTATCACTTTGATTCAAAAACATTGTTGCACCTTAATTTATTCAAAACTGTTACTTTGAATAGATCAAAGCAAATGTCAGAGACGGCTCATACGCGTAAAGTGCACGTGGACCTATCCCACTTCTGATCTTAGCGACCAGAAGTGAAGAAGGCTAAAAAAATAAACACTATCGTCTGTGGTTAACCTCTTGCATCTTTCTGGTGCAGGGAGAGGAGGTCAGGGCTGAGCCCTCTTCCCCTGACTATCTTCTCCACCCATTACGATGGGTGTGTCTATTTTGTTGCTGGAGTCACAGAGGGGTGTCCGCCAGCAGCCACTATGTGCCGGTGCGATCAAGCCCTGCCAGGTTGATCCCCGTTCGGGTAAGCCCAGCGAACCGATCAGCGAACCCGGCATAAACACTATCTCAATACCCACAGCTATATAATGCCACAGAACTTCAACATAATAACAATTACATAATGTGTCTAAGCTAACAACATAACCATTACGTCCGAACCGTACGACGGTCACACGAAGACTGAGTCATGATACCCGCTCGCTGTCCGTTTTTATACTATCGAGCCCAGTCGCAGCGTGAGGGTAGTTGGAAATCTTCTAATAATACATAACACGGCAAGTTAAATAAAATCTTGTTAAAATGAAAAAATAAGTCTAGGGTAGGTAATGACAGCTCATACAAATCCCACAAGCCAAACATTGAATAAAATTGACAGACTCCCCCTTCCCATTTTAGACTAAGTGCATATATTAAAAATTAAAATCACTTAACTTGGTATATACATGATAATAACGAAGCGAGCAGTAATTAACAGTCATCGACTGAAACCGCAAACATCGATGATATGATTCATACGATTGGCTACTGTGGCCGAATACGCTTAAACACTCGTCAGAAATTCACATTCGGTTTAAACGGAATGGGACGCAAATTGCTGCTAATAAGTCCATATTCATCGCTTCATGATAACTGGGGTGTTTTGTATAGTAAGAGAAGTGGTTTCCATCCCATCTATCCGAAAAATACTAATTGGTTCCTCGATAAGTGCGCGCAAAATAGGTCTTTTTCTTCAAGCCTCTTGAGACTGCGGTAAAGTGTTTTTGAACTGTTGGCTTATGAATGTTCTTCTATAGTGCCCTGTCTAAAGAGTTCCAATATTAATATTGTATGGGACATTTTACTATCCTATCGCTCCTGGAACGACATGGAACGGAGCATTCTCGAAGTTAAGCGAACAGACCGAGTTCGAAACACTATAATACGCTCCGTTCCAAAACCGGCATCACAGACGCAGGTTCAAAAAGTGCAAAGCTCAAATGGGACAGGGCAGGGCATGTGGTCCGCATGCATCCAGCAAGGTGGGCCAAAATCGTTACAGATTGGGTCCCCACAGATGGTCGGCGACGACATGTTCGACCACGAAGGAGGTGGCGTGAAGATATATGGGCCACTGCCCACCAGCCTGGCTGGACAGACATTGCGCTGGAGAGAGATTCGTGGAAGGCTATGGGGGGACATTACAGGTTAAGAAAAAAATATCGATTGGTTTTATTTCTATCCCAATCTCACTCACCGTAAGAGCAGTCTGTAATTTCTGTCAAATACTAAACCAACGTGTAAAAGAGCATCCATATTCTCCCGAACTTGCGTAGTGCTGTGTTTTAGGATCAGGATAGTCCATAATAATGAATAATAATACTTTATTCTTTAGCATGAATATATATATTTTTTTTTCATATAGTTATTAGTATTAATAAGTCCATAAATTTGTTAAGGTACGGCCACACCGCGTCGTCCTGCTATCTGCGGGCGCGATCTCAGTACTTTTCAATTGTTTTCTGATCGCATTTGGTGTGAACAAGTCAGTACAAATACTACTGCGCTATCTGATCGCCGCCTAGATAACGCACGCAGGATGCTGCGGTGTGTCCGTACCTTTATTCATTTCGTATTGTCACATTTATATAAGCCACCGCCTTCCATATAATTGTTATCCTTTCCGTGCATGGTTGTCTGGAAGAGATCACTTTAAGCGATAAGACCGCCCATTGAACCTATTAGTTTCAATTGTCTAGTTCCTAATTATTTTCTGTTTTGTAAGTGGTGTTTCAATAAAGTGTTTATCTAGCTATCATCAATAAACTAAACCCTAAGTAATTAGCCGTAAACGTCTTGATCAATTCAAAAAGTAGGTATAAGAATTGCATTAAATGTGACAAAAATGCAACAAAGTATTAAATTAATTGTATAACGAGCTGACTTCCATAATATCCAGTGACATTCAAATGCAGACATAATAATAAAGCAGACTGCAAGCAAAGTTCACAAATGAAAACAGTGACCATAAATCTTGGGACGACATTAAAATAGTTCCGGTTGAAACTTATGCCGTCCGAAGGGACACCCTACTGTGTCTTGGTTATTTCACAGTCGAGATAACATCAGTAGACAATGTTCACATTTATATCTACTATGATTAAAATTCGTTTTAAGTGGTAAATTTAATTCAGGTTCTGTGGTTAAATCTATAAATATCCTTGCAGTTTGTTGTTGCAGATATAGTTCACCACTGGGGTAAATCGAGTTCTTGAGTGAAGACCACGGATTTTCAAGTGTAGCATAATGCTGGGTGCATTTCGGGCCGAACGAATAAACGTTGAGTAGAGAGACAGGGGGAGAGAGAGAGAGGTAGAGACAGAGAGAGAGAGAGATAGGTTGGCTGGCAAGAGCTGAAGAGACCTATGTCCTACTATAGACTAGTACAGGATGATAATGTATGTGTGTACTCGTATATTACATGATCACGCGAAGAAAACACAGCTTCTTGACGTAACCATCATCATATAAAGTCAATTTTTATGAATCGTATACCCTGTGTTCCTTAAACACTGTGGTACGTCTCAAGCAGATTGAATAGCTCCAAGGTTCAACACAAAAGGTCTTATTGTTATTCACCCCTGTGCGTTGCGGTGACTAACTATTTAGACAACACCCTCAAGGCAGTGTTGATTGTTTTTAGAGGGACACCTCATTTAAATATTGAAATACATGGCATGACAATGACGGTTTCAAGATGAACGATGTTGCCTTTTAAGGTTTGTAGGGAGATATTGGGGGCCTGGCTCTGGATTGTCAGACTAACACAAGATTTAAATAACTGGCCAAGTGCGTGTCGTGCCACGCGCAATGTAGGGTTCCGTAGTAGTTATTTAATGCAAGTCTTTACCCATTATAAACAAACAACTAGGTACTTTGTCTTTGTTACTTTAAAGGATTTATTCTAAGGATTTTGTATTTGGTACAAAATTATCCGACACCCAAGTTCAACGACTATTACTGCTATGTTAAACTAATAAAGTTATCTTAACCGCTATAGTTTTCCTTTAAAGGTCATGATGACATGCACAATTATCACGAATTTTTCCAGATTTTTCAAGCCCGCAGTTTAGCTTTTAGATGGGGAGGGGGGGAACGCCCTACAGTTTAAAGTTTAATATTTCGTAAATGGAGCATTCAATCGAACAACCCGTAAGTCATTTAAAAAGACCTATTCAACGATACTCCACACGCTGGGGTAGACAAAAAATTCATCCCCACTTCTCATGTAGGGGCTACCCTTAAAAAAATATTTTTCAAGATTTTATTTCACCATTTTGTCGGCGTAATTTATATACATACCCCTATAAAATTACAGCTTTCTAGTATTAACGGTCTCTTAGCAAAACCTCGGACAGACAGACAGACAGAAAGACGGACATGACGAAACTATAAGGGTTCCTTGTCAGGAATACGGAACCCTAAAAAACCGGCAAAGTCGAATTGGACTCACCCACCGAGGCTTCCGTACCAACGTTGGTAGGTACCAATTAAGCTAGACCTCTAAATTGTATGAGCGCTGATATAAATCAGAGGCCTATCATAATTGGCTGAAACTGGGGTATGGGGACACCCTTTAACTTTCAACTTTTTTTATTTTTTGGAATTTTTCCTTTATTTGTGCTATAAGACCTTGCTTCTTGCCAAATTTTATGATTCTAGGTCAATGGGAAGTACCCTATAGGTTTTCGACCCAAAAACCTTATAGGGTACTTACGGTCGATATAGAATTGTCAATTTTGGTCACAAGCAAGGTCTTACAACACAAGCAAAGGACACATTCCAAAAAATAAAAAAAGTATATTTATAATATAAATATAGGTAGCACTAGTTAGTAGTGTATTAGCAGTTACAACTAAAAATGTAAGAACATTAACATGAAAAATTTCTTAGCTGTGATTTGTTTATATAATTTAACAAAATTCAATGCAAGTACATATTTAAAATGTAGATATCGAAATTCGGGTCGTGTCACAAATAATATTGAAAACGAGCAGTTTTCATAAAAAAAAAATATTGCGACTACACTTGCTAGGTGGCGTTAGGAGGAAAAATTTGAGCGGAACCTACAGAAATTTAGTTTCTTTTTATTGTTTGTGGGAAAATATTTACTATTTATTAAAGCAAAGGTCATTTAAAATTACAAATGTTAAAATTCTATTTTTTTTAGAATAAAAGCGGTTTGATAATCTACTGAATAATTTAAGATCGTTCAAAAAACTAAAAGAACAAACTGCTAAGTTTGAGGTGTTTATCTTTATATCTCTGGAGATACTAAACATATCTCGAACTATAACTGAACATAACTATCAATTTAAATGAGACCACACGTAAAGTGCAAAAATTAAATAAAAAAAGAATTTTCCAAATCGGTTCAGGCGTCTTCGAGTAATCGGTGAACATACATTAAAAAAATACAGTCGAACATAGAACCTCCTCCTTTTTTGAAGTAGATTAAAAAGAAAAACGAGGTTTGTCCAATTTACTTTAAACGCCTATGGTTAATGTGGTGTATACAGTCGATAATACAAAATATCACTACAGACGCGAAATAAATAAATAATAGTTTAAAAAAACTAAAAAAATACGCTTTTATAGAAAATCCAACTAAAAAATAGAAAATAATTTTTAATAAATATGAATTAAAAATAGTGTAAGAAAAAATGATTTTATTGTAAAAAAAAAAGCATGGGGTGCATGGTATCAATAGTTCCAAATATTTTATGAATAGATATGACTAGAAGGGTTATTTTGATAATATCCTGAAAAGCACCCCACGCTTTTTTTTACAATAAAATCATTTTTTCTTACACTATTTTTAATTCAAATTTATTAAAATTTATTTTCTATTTTTTAGTTGATTTTCTATGATTTTCGATGTAGATTTTCTATAAAAACGTATTTTTTTAGTTTTTTTAAACTATTATTTATTTTTCATTTTTTAGTCGATTTTTTTTTTAAATTTTTTTTTAAATTTATTTATTGTCATCGGCCCTTAATAAGTATGCCAAATTTAAAGTTAATCCGACGTTTTGAAGGGGGTTAAAATCATGTTCAAAGATTCCGTTACATACTAACATACAAACATAAATACGTCTGAAGCTAATAAAAGCGTATTAAAAACAAAAGTCACAAGTTATAATCACAATTTATATGTAACTCATAACAATATCTATGACAATAAATATTGTTGGAAGGATAACATGTTTTATAAGAAACATACACAGAGATTTGTAGCCGGAAAATTGTTTCTGTCGCGGCGTCCGTGCGATACTGTGATACTATATCATTGTATGAAATATTAAATTTTCTTTTCGCTGATCAGGACTCTTCACTAAACCAATATGTTATTGTTTTGCTTTCAGATATACTTTTATTTTTTTGTTTTTGTTACTTGCAATATTATTTTGGTAGAGTCCCGCAGATCATAGACTTCGTTTTACCGATAGTTTTGTGAATTACCTACAAGATGCATAGAAGTGTGCATATCCTAACGATTCGGTATTAGTCGATAAAACAGTTTGATGGCATCAACGATTCTTTTAAACCGAACTTAAGGCCAACTGCTTGTTCAGTATGGCGATTCTCCACGCTCGTGCATACGACGACTATTAGTCGGCCGACTCAGCCGCAGCTGTTAGTTCAGTTTGCAGTTTTGTAGAAAAAAAACATTACCTTCGAGATTTACAAATAAATTTGTAATTTTTTTTTGTGCTCGTTCACAGGTGTTTGGCTGGCGAAACCTTCATCAGAGGTAACCCGCTTATTACCACTACGTTTAGACGTAGGTCGGATTTAATAATTTTGATTGCAAAAATCACTACAAATAATAAGAAATTAACACTTCCCAACGTACTATAGGTACATAAAAGGTACCTGTAATATAAATATATAAAGCATTAATCGAGCCACCTAAACATCCAATCCAACAAGAAACTTAATTAGGGAATAGCAAACAACAAACGAAAGAAAAATCAGTGTGAAAAAGAAGTTGTTTGCAGTGTTACTTACTCAAATCCCTAAATAAATTCTTTACAAGATACGACTTTCCTAAATAAATAAATTGTCAAGATAACCGGGTTGTTGTCGAGGAAAATAATGGATTTTAGCGGGGGTGAAACAAATTAGGTACTCAAAGGCTGTGTCAAATAAATAAAAACGAGAAGAGGCTGGATTAAGGTGCTAAAGATAGTTTTTGAAGTGAAAACTTCTTCAGCGGCGTTGTGAACTATTTGGGATGGGTAAAAATGTTAAACTCGCGTCAGGACCTCGCGTCAGGACCTCGCGTCATAACACGTGACCTAATGGAAAATTCGTAAGACAGAGGGAGATTAGACCAAATGCACAACGTTAATGTTCAAGTTTTCACTTTAGCCGTCACTCCGGGAGTCAACCCGTTGTTTTTTTTTATAGGCTAGCGTTTGACCACTATCTGTCTTGGTGGAAAGCTATGATGTGGTCCAGGATGGTGGATACGCTAGGCCTAAAATAGGCCGACCACTTATTTGGCTTTGGAGGGTGGTCTACCTACTGAATATAGACATGTCGCCTGAAGTACGATGCCATACCATACTTGCAGCTATATTGTTTCACGCTAACATAGTTAGCCCATTGCAACTTATCGCCATGTCATCACAATATAGTATCTCCCAGCCGTCGTCCTATTTTTAGCGAGAGACATCTTATTTTACGGACCAGCATATTACAGCTATCAATTCGGGGGTCCCATTGGTAATGTAAAAAATACGGACAACGAATAATTTTTGTGATCTGTTATTTTTTTACTTAAGGTACGGCCACACTGCGGCGTCTTGCGATCTGCGGGCGTGACCTCAGTACTTTTCAATTCTTTTCTGATCACGTTTGGTGTGAACCAGTTGGTACAATTACTACTGCGCTATCTGATCGCCGCCTAAATCGCGCACGCAGGACGCAGCGGTGTGTCCGTACCTTTAGGTTGCTACGACAAAAAATCCGATTTAAATAAGAATACCCTAATTAATATATAATAAGAATACTGCAACATACTTAATATGCTACTGACATACATATGACTGAACACAAAACAATTAATTCAATTGACATGAGTTTTATTCCAAGAGAAAAAGTAGAGTTGATTAAAAGCAATTTGTTTTAAAAGTTAGCAAAGCCTTTTCCAGGCAAAAAAAAGTGAGTAGTAGTTCTAATTTAAACTCTAATCACGCTTGAGTGAGGATTGTAACATAAAACTGAGGGCAAAGATACCCGATCGTGCAAACTCGAGGCGGATCCTTGGACTATATTCAAAGGATCGAAGGAAAAAGCCTAACCTAAATCTAGATACCTAACTAACTGAATAATAATAATTTTCATTTCGTGATACAAGCTTGGTTTTAAAAATCATAGCACACATTTAGATAAAAAGATCTAAATGGTGGATAATTTTTATTTATTTATGAACATGCCCTAGCAAGGACATTTCGTACGAAACGAAGATGTGGTCTGACAAGTATAGAAATTTTGGTGTAGTTTTAATAAAGGTCCACAACCTATAACTACTCTAGAATCTAGAAACACATTGATTTATTTCTAGACGTACCTTAATTAACTTGATATAAATAAACTGTTCATATACCTATAATCGGGGACACGTTTGTAACATCCGAGATTAAATCAAATAAAATATAGAAAATCTAAGGGCGCTAGAGAATGCCGAGTGGAAGATGCGCCCGCCGCCAACTTTGACAGTTTATATGACCCGTGTAATGGCGCCTTAAACTAAATAAAGCCTTGCACTCCGAGATCCCACTGCATGATTCCTTCGTTTATATGTAGGAATGTTACAGTTTGGTACCCAAAGTTAGGGTTATGCTTGAGTTAGATAAACGTCACATAAGAGTTTTTCGTTTATGAATTTAAATACCGAAGTTTACAATACGAGTTTATTAAAGTCATAATGACAATCAGAATGATATTTCATCCCGAGACGTTCGCTTCAACATAATTTGGCTAGATAGATACCAGTAATTGTTAGTAAACAAAAAATATTTAGACGTACGCGTGTAGAAGAGTCGTAAACACAGAAATATGAATATTAAGGTAGGTAGTATTCATATTTCTGTGGACGTAAAGGATTGGGTGATTTTTAACTGCAAAAATCTTGTTAAGATATCTCGAACTATACGAGTACGTCCTAAATCCTTGGATTTAGGACGTGTGTCATGAACGCTACGCCCTCTTGCTGTGTCGCAGTCGGTATTAGAACTTTCCTCGCCCTAGCGGATTCAATGTTCTACTTATTACTTCTGTCAGTAGTTTCTGAAACTTTATTTATTTTCCTTCTGTTTCTTGGTAGCGTTGCCAACTACCAAATGAAAATAAATAATTGGTACCTACTGGGAATTTTGTTTATGTTTAATGAGGTTTCGTGGACTCCTTCATTGTATTACCGTAATATACAGCTATCTGGTTCTGAGACCGGATATTTATGAATTTAACATTAGGTTTTGGGTATTATTTGCTAACCTTAGCTTTTTCTGGTTAAGATCCTTTAGTAAAGATTTAGTTTAAGACTTCTTTCTGAGTTTTTACTTACAATTTATTGGTGGCTTATAAAACTTTAATTAAAAATATATATAACTAATACACTTTGCAAATTGAAATCGGTCCACCTATATTAGCAACAGTCACAATGGTAACGTTACACAGAAACATTCAGTGAAACATTCAATCAAAGAACATTATCCTCTTGTTAGGCCATCGAGTAAAATCTATCCATTGCCCTATTTAACCTTCGCTCTCCCTAATAATCTAACATCATCAAATCCGATCAATCTGTTTAGCTATGCAGAGAGAACATATCAACCGACTTTCGTATTCATAATAATTTGTGACTATCTAAATATGAATAGGCCAGCGACCCACATTACGGAGGCCGCACAATATCAAGCTGATGTAAAATTAAGGGCGGTGGTAAACCGCACAGCACTACGCTGAGTGATGCACCTGTCATCGCCACAGGCAGCTTGGACTAAGGCCAGTCACGAATGTAAATTCATACCAGAAATTGACTAGCACCGCTTTTGGGCATATTAACGGGTAATTTCGTGGGATTAGATTTGGCTCGGGGCAAAACTGGATTAGTGGTCTAATCTGGGCGCTATTGGGTGATATGCTTATGCTTAGGTATGTGTAATGTCTGTATTGGATTATGTAGAATTGTAGATGAACAATTATTGCCTAAGAACAAGCCATTGATTGCTTCTATTAATGTATGCAGTATTTTTTTATATCTCATAGGCTAGCGATTAACCACTATCTCACCTAATGGTAAGTAATGATGTGGTCTAAAATGGTAAGCACGCTAGGCCTAGAATGGGAACTGGCGTTTTTGGCGACAGATAACTTGAGGGTGGTAGCTGCCAGGCGGATACTAGATAGTGTCCTACCACCATACCATTGTTGATTTCTTAACGATGATTTACCGGAGGGCCACTGTGAAAAGCGCACATAATTTTTTCTATAGAAAAATCCATTGGGGCGCGGCGGGGTTTGAACTGGGTACCACTGGCATCAAAGCCGACCGTTCTCCCACTCACACCACCGGGCCCTCAATTCATACGATATTGAAGTTTAATTGGTATTGACTGGCTTGTCGATATCATATTGATTTAAACGTTTTTCTGGCGAAACACGCGAGTAAAAAGATCAATTATAATACATAGACTCTTTACCTCATTCAAGTAGAATTAAGAGTAGAATACGAGTATCGTGGATCAACTTTTTCAGTGTACCGGCACATTGTGCACACTGACAAAATATACGACACTTAACTTAAGCACAAAATAAATAAAATTACTATATACAGCACGCGCCCGTGTCTCTCCTCCAACACCTATCACTCTCTGCAGACAAGCACCTGGCCGTGTGTCTGCAGGGCTCCTTAGTGGCACGACTTCCTCCTTTACCATCTACCTACCTACCAGTTACCGCATGCGGTTTATGAACCGCATACGGTAACTATACATACTACGCATACGAACAGATAACCTTGAGAAGGATGCGCTTCGTGTATAACCATATATAGTAAGTGCCTAGTATAGTAAGAACACAATAAATTACCTACTCTTAGGTACTACTACTTAGGTCCTACTATTAGGTAATTTATTGTGTTCTTACTATACTAAAGTAAGTTGCCATATACCAGTATTATTAAGTTTACTTAAGTGACAGTAAGATCTGAACTGCAATACGAATTTAGTAGTAGAAGATTACTTCCTATACCGAAAACTTTCAGTAGATGCTATTTAGAAAGGGGACAATCTGCCGCCATAAACATACGGTGTTCCGCACAGCCCTAGAGAGTCATACCATCTAAGCCTAGCGTGTTCACCATACTCTCATCGTTTACTACCAGGCGTGGTAATAGTCAAACGCTAGTCTATCAGATATTAAAAGAAAAAATAATTTAAGATCACTTACAAAATGAAATAAACCGACTTCACATGCCGCGATGGTGAAAATATCCACTAGTCATAATCATGTCATCAAGGTATCAAATTTGTTTTCTTTTTATCTCCATATCTCCGGAGATGATTATCAGATCTTGATTAAATTTGAATGTGACCAAACGGGAGGCATAATCTCTCAAACAAACAAACAAACATTTAAAAAAAAATGCTGTCGAATTGAGAACCTCCTCCCTTTTTGTAAAGTTGGTTAAAAAACATACTTACAGTACAGTAGAATCACATAGTGAACTGTCACGCTTGACTGTCATAGTGTCATCATGATCATCATCATAATTAGCCTACGTCATTTACTGTTGGGTATAAGTCTCTATCAATAACAGTCACATAGCCTAATACTTCGGCTCATCTTTTCCAGTGCTTCATTTTACTGTCTTTACTGATTACTCGTCACTCCACCTAGCCACAGGGCGTCACAGCCTACGTTACCATTAATTTCACATATGCAATCTTCACAGCGTGCAATCTTTATAACTTGATCTCGATCAAAACAGTTGAAATGATAATATTGAGTTACAACATATAAAGATATCAAGTATAAGGTACTGTACGTATTTTCGTCGTAAAAGCGTGCATCAATCGTAAAGAGCGAAATGAAACTGCCAGTGTGTGATCTAATAAGGGCTGCCATGTGTTTTTAACCGACTTCAAAAAAAGGAGGAGGTTTCTCAATTCGACCGTATTTTTTTTTTTTTTTTTTTTTTTTATGTTTGGTTGCGGATAACTTCGTCGTTTATGAACCGATTTCGATTATTCTTTTTTTGTTCGAAAGGAGATATCCCAAGTGTAGTACCATGGTAATTTTATCGAGGTATGATAAGTATCTCCAGAGATATTGAGATAAACATCTCAAAATTGGTACTGAAAATGAATAGCGCGGCATTGAAGTCGGTTGTTTTTTAGTTTTTAAACGATATTATTGATAGCCTTTTCTAAAATATACACAAAAAAGTTTAGCACACGGCTAAGAGGCTAGAATAAGATTTAAGTTACTTTTAATTACAAGCGAGGCTGCGAGGCTCAGTTTAATAATAAATTCAATCTCAGATTAAGAAAGTTACTCCTGACGTCTTCTTCTAATTCAAAGCCCTTATTCCCGTAATGTGCATTATTGTCAAATCATTTATTAAATCATATCCAGTATCATGACCTATTTATTACAGAAAACATTATTATACACAATATTATATCATAGAAAAATTATACTGACAAAATATAATAACAAAATAACGTATAAAGAAAGTACTTAACTAAAAGTCATGGAAGCCGCAAGAATCGCTCTGGCACTGTATGCAACCGCATCCAATAAGCAAGATACTGGCCGTCCCACTACAAACACATCCAGGATACTGTTAGTACCTGCACGCAACCGCCTAAGAAATGATGCGCTTCTTTTGGGGATGAAGGCATGGAAGCCATCAATTCTTGTTTCAGCGAACATGCCGGAGGCACCGCAGAAGCGCGGCAACCCAAACCAGCACCCTAAATGCGTTGTTGCATTATTACATGTACAATCCAAAATTTCACCGTCCGGCGAGACTTTAAGCCACGCCTCTTGGGTAACACGTCCTGTCACTTCAACCAGCTACAGACGAATCCTACCGAAATTTTGGATTGTTTATAAAAATGCACAAAAATATAATCTATAGATAACTCTTTAAGAAACATATTAGGAAAATGTAGCAACCCTACATCCAATCATGATGGAACGTCTGGCTACGAAGGTGGGAGAGCATAAATTTCTTCACATTATTCTTTTGCACCCCATAAATATTTACGGGCAGAGAGTTCCGTTCTAGTTTTAGATATATGTACACACAAAAAGGCTCAAAGGTCAAATTTATTGAAAGAATAGTTGCGCCCCGTAGTCTCATTCGTGGTTTTTGGGATACCGTAGAACAAGAAACCCTTATAATTTTTGTGTCTTGTCATTCAACATGTCTGTCTGCCTACCGACTGCCCTTTGTTTTCTGCTTCGTTATTGGGTTCTTCAAAGCTTTCTTATTTTAAATGCATGACATTTTGTGCATTGTAGCTATCAATATTGAATTTCAATATGAAAATATATTTATATTGTACTTTAGGAGTAGCTCCATCACACGCAAAAGGGGTTGCCAGACGGCCTAATTGCGGATAAGAGCCCGTGATCTAAATTGAGTTAACTCCGAAAAATGTAAAAAAATATAATAATATTTTTTGAAGGATGGCAATACTATTGTATTTGTTTTTATAAGTAACTAGCAGCGCCCCGCGGCGTTATAAACTACTTTAATTTATTTTAATTATATCATAAAAGATTGTCCTGACAATTACTTACAAACACAACAAAAAAATTATTATCCAATTTGGTGTAGTCGATCGGAAGTTATGCGCGTACATACATTTCGGTGATTCATTTTTATTTAAATAGATGAAAGATAAAAGATTATACTCCTAAGTCAACTGAAAGAATTAGACCTGCAAATCGGTGTGTCAATAAAAAATCTCATAAAACTTCTTCTAAAATAAATAAAAGGTTCCACGCACCATAGAGGATTGCAAAGTGCATTTATAATTAACTTCGTGTAATACCTTATTAAGAATAGTATTACTTAGTCACGATATTTTTAGCTATTCCAATATTTTCAGTCAAATGCATTTACCATAACATTTTGCCCTAGCCCGTATTATCCTGATGCATTCTCAGACGAGGAAGCAAAACAAAGCTATTTCGGATCTACACCGGAAGCAAGAGCTGGCAAACACAAGATTATGATGTGTAAGAAAACAGGGGTGTTTATATCATGTTTGTATGTATGATACTTTCGGATTTGTTTTGCTACGCAAACATCGTTAATTTATACCTGTTCTTCTCCTAGAAATAACATATTTTAAGCGAAAGTTTGGTTACTGAGTCTTGGGATTTTGCTCTGCTTGTTTCTGCTAATTTGTGGGAAGGCTAAGTACGAATATTTTTACACAATGTTGAGAAATCGACTTTAAACGGCTGTTAAAGTCACCTTCTACGAGTAGCAAATGGTTCAAAACTCGAAAGGCAACATCGAAATACGTAGTATTATTATATGTTCTGTGCCCTATCGATTAGTACATTAAAAACTTTGACGTGACTTTAAATTATTTTAATATCCAGTCGGTTCAATTCCCGGCTTGGATAAGAATATTTCAAATATTCGCAAAAATATAAGCACAAAAAATATTCAAATATTCGGTGGTAGTTATTCCTATTCTCAATAAGAAAAGTATGTTCCCTTTCAGTAACATTAGATATGTTTAATATTTAATGTACTTCTCCTCTGTGCTCCATCACTTTTTCCACGCTGTTTACTAAAAAAATAACCAACCACGTCTTAACAAATAGAATTGCCTACACAGGAGCAAAAAACTGTATTTACCTACTAACTAGGTGCCTAATTTATGTGTTACACTCGTATAACAATGTTTTACAAATTCTAATCTAAATTTCACACGGATGAACAAAGGACGAAGTAATAAAGGTGCCTGTTCACTGCACCGGCGCCCAAGAATAAGTATGGTTCACCACTCGAGGGTAATGTTCCGTGTACGTAGGGGGACACGCGGACATGCGTGCTAATTTAGATGTGAACTTTGCATAGATGTCTCTCTCTTTATATCTCTTTTTACGCGTTTGTTTTCACTGATTTCATTGATATTTGAACCAAGTTTTATTATTGAAATATATTATTTAAGATTAAGATATTGATGTATAATAGGGTCCGGTGGCGTTATTGGGAGAATGGTCGGCTTTGATGCCAGAGGTACCGAGTTCAATCCCCGCTGTGCACCAATGGATTTTTTAAAATGTATGTGCGCTTTTCACAGTGGCCCTCTGGTGAAGGTAAAACATCGTTAAGAAATCAACAACCCCCGCATGGTGGTAGGACACTATCTAGTGTCCGCCTGGCAAGCAATATCTAATGTGTTCCGGCAGCTATCCTTGAGAGCCAGTTCCCATTTTAGGCCTAGCGTGCTTACTATCTTCGACCGCATTATCACTTACCAACAGGTGAGATAGTGGTCAAACGCTAGCCTATAAGATATAAAAAAAAAGTAATTTGAGAGTTGATTGTGTGTTAATAATATTTTATTATTAAGATTAAGATATTTACCAAAGATATTATTTATCGCACTTATTTTTCATGTTTATGTACCTACATTTAATTGTATTAAATAAGCAATGCTAATTAATGAATAGGTTTATAAATAGCGTAAAACTGGAAATTTAAAAAAATTACCAAGAGTCCTATTAAGCATTTACCGCCAACAAACTCTTCAATTCACAAACATCTCAACGTTTTAATTACAAATCAAATCCGTAAACTTTTTGAAAAGCTATAGAAAAACAAAGTTCCCCCGCTAAAGGGCCAGCAAAACGAACTAACGAACTGAAGTGAAGCTTCAACCATTATTTATCCAGATTGGTAGTATTTGGGAGTCCATGAACTGTGTATCCAATCTGCAGACCAATTACCTATACCGTAATCAAGTAGATCCGCGAAAGGGTTCCGTCGAGGCTCAATCAAAGTTTGGCAATCATCACGCCTATCTAATCTCTTGAGCCACAATGTAACCGGGATTGGATCCTCGGAGGACCACATTAACTGCCGCTTTATTTATGCGTAATGATAACAAGTCTAATAGTAGACATATGAATAGTGAGTGACTCTATGGATAGAGTAGATACTCAGTAATAAATTGATCTACAAATTGCCTACAATAAAGTTAAAGTTGACCCACTTAGCGTTTTTACAATTGGACTAGGTACCGTTTTTTTCGGTGTCACTGGGGCAAAGGGTCTTGATGTATAGTTGTCAAGCTATAAATACATAATGTAACTAACATGACATAACAAACGACAGACAGACAGACAACGAACCTCGAAGTACACTAACGCCTCTAGCAGCCAAATTCACACGCGATAGCCTTATATCATTATAGATTGACGCCTTATTTCAAGTTAAATAGCAGACTTACCTCCGTATTCACAAACAACACTATGAGTTTTTGCAGTGCTCACTAAAGCATAGTGTCATTCAAACCAATACATTAATGACGTTACTTGTGTCAAATCCACCGCTATGCGTACGTTAAAATCGATCTTCATGAATACGGTCGTATACATCAAGGTGCTACGTTTCAAGCTACGCAGTGGAGTAGTAGTAATATTTCGTAGAACGCCCCTAAAGATAGCATTCGTAGCCAGTGGAGATAGTGAAAAGAAACAAGAATCACCTGTGGGACAACTTCATGAGGCAAAGTGGAAATATATCTAAATTACTTTTCTTTTGTTTTAAACAAGTTGCTTATAAATGGTCTCTGTTTACAATTTCACTCAATTCGTGCCTATAAAAAAATCGAACAACCAGCAATTAGGGACTTTTAAGATAACATCAACAAAAAGAATCTTGACATAATAGCAATCAATTTAATTTCCTTCTGACTTAAATCTACCACATGTCTACCTATTTGGCTTTTGTTGCTTCTATACTCATGTAATTAACTATTCTAATAGAAGAGGACTTACCCCCATTTGCCGGCCTTTTATTGCGGCTGGATTATTATGCGTAGGGCATGCTTATCGCGCCTATTGATGTACTTGCCTCGACCATTGTTGGTGGATGAAGGTCCGTTATGTCCACAATTAAGTTTTATTGAGCCCACGTTCAATTACCGCCATATTGCGTCCAATTCGTCGTATCGTCATTTTCAGCAGTCCTTTACAGTTTTGAAAATGCCGGTATTTCAATATCAATAACGCATTCATATTAGTAATCTCCTGAGTAAATTGTTAATGATACTCGTATAATAACGCAAACAGTTTTGACCACTATCTCGCCTGGTGGTAAGCGATGATTTTGTCGAAGACGGTGTGTTCACCATGTGTATCCTAATATACTCTAATATAATAGTTTAGGAATATTATGGAATATAGGAATATGGAATTTAGGAATATTATTTATATTAAAAAAAAATTACATGCATCATGATCAATATAATAAGTGCGAATGCCAGATTATTTGTTTTTTCCTAAATGGCTCGATTTGGTGAATAAAGCTTACTTTTAAAATTAGGCAAAGTGGCGAACTCATAGGTAGATAATCTAAAAGTGTATAAACATTCTATCTTTTATATTACTGTTAAAAAAGTTAACTTAAGTAATAATAATAACCTTACAAAACTAATAGGCAACGTTACAGAAAAAGACGGAATATCGCCCATGCAAGGCTTGTAGAAAAAAAAAAACGGTACCTATTTTTCATTTGGCTTTTTATTACATGTTTGCGGACATGAAATATTAGAAATAACTGCACGTACCCCTTTGGGTTTCAGTAAACATTTGGTAGACAGTTTTTTAATTTCCGGCGAGCTCGTAGCCTCCGGATCGAAAAAGTGTTAATTGAATGTATGCGGGGCGGGGAGATACAAACTGTTCTAAATCATCGGTCAACTTGTTGTTAGAAGATATATCGTTGGAATAGTTCAGTCCTCGTATTGGGTTGAGAGTATGAGTATGAGCTAGTACTTTACCTAATTGTAAGTGAATAAGCGAGTAATGACGAAGCAGGAATTATCTAGTCACACACAAGAACCCCCATCCCCCCCCCCCCAAATTTTACCTAACCGAAATAGAAATACAAAATCACTTAAATTTCGGTTATCAGTATTCAGTTATAAAATCAATTGTTGGCGTCCCATAGGGAAAAATCTATCTAGAGAGATATACGATGAGTCTCTATAGGTTTCGGGACCTATTGAGGTTTTTCAGTTTCACTCAATAAAAATGTATAATAAAACATCGGAATTTATGATCTTTCAATAAGTTTGCTCAATGAACCAAATTCATTTCTTTATAAATACATTTAAATATATAAAATTAAAATTAAAGGGTTCAATAAACTCGTGAAATTCCAACAAGAACGAAAGCTTTACTAAAATATATTTTTTTCTCTATTGATATAATTATATCTGTTTAATATTCTTTCAAAATCCACGGGGTAGTACGCGACAAAATTAAAAAGTTATTTAACCGAAAATAATCACCACACAACGCTCGAAGAGTCATCCCGCAATCTCGCGGGATCCCGCAGTTTTTTTAATCTGCTGGATCCCGCACCTTCAAAGCGCGGATCCGCGGATACCGCAAATGAAATATTTGGCGCTAAAACTTCTTTTGTTTTTGATTAAGTTTAGTTCTGTGCTCTTTTAAAAGCAGATTGTGCCGTAAATACCAATATAATATAGTTTTTTGCGTGAGGGTGAATACATAAAGAGACAGGTTGTCTGCACCGGGAACGGTGCAGACAACCGGCACAGACAACCGGCACAGACAACCGGCACAGATCCGTACTGGTAAAATATTTCATTGTTTTATCATTTTCTGCAACCTGTTTCTTTATGTGCGAGCGCATAAAAATAACAATCGAACATTTTACCGGTACGGATCGGTACCGGTTTGTCTGCGCGCTACTTGCCTCTTTATGTCCTCTCTCTGAAACATTATGACTTAAAGTGGTTTTTGTTTGTGTTAATATAATGATTATGGATATGGTTATCGATTATATTAATACATTTTAATGGTGTAAAAATAAAATAAATTAATTTATAGCAATATAATGACGTAATTTTGCGTGAAACATTATGTTCTTTTTTCTTAATAATATTTTTATAACATAATTTCAAAGATGCGGGATCCGCTATCCGCAAAGATCCGCGCGGGATTGAGTAATCCCGCATATCAATCCCGCGAGATTGAATGAGCTTCAGGATTGCAATCGCTATACGCGATCAATCACATAATTCATATTCATTTGAATAATAAATTCAGACTTCGTAAGTGAAAAACACTTTGCACGTCAGTACGATAACATTTTCACTACACAAGGTAAAAAACATTACTCACATATAATATTAACACTCATAAAGGGAAGTGGCAAAAAAACGTACATTTGCATCATGTGAATTTGAAAGTAATGGATACTGTCCAAGTACAGACACTAGAAAGATGACACAAGAGCGCCCCGAGGGCTCCTAAAGAGCCTTCTACTGTGGAAAACACTCTCGGAAAAACTACACATTAATATTCCACTCCTGGCACTGCTAGCTACCTCTTGCCATTAAAAGACATCACCTGAATTGAAAAAAGACGCAGCCAGACGAAGAAATTAACTTTTTAAATTAACCTGCACCCTTGGTCGATTCGTCTGTAGTCGTTATTTAAGAAATGCGACAAGAAAATAGAATTAGCTCTCTTACAAATACTAATCTCGGTCCGAGTGAACCTGACTGAAATAATAGATTTTTATTACCTCTCAGAAATTCTTCAGAATGCTGTTATCGGAGCTTCAACTCGAGGTGTGAACTATTCTATAAATCAGTACGAATTGCTGCCATTTTATTGTAACATCAGAGCCATAACTGAGCAGTTACTTTCTAATAAAAGAAAACATAAAAAGCGCAAAAACCCAAATAATTTCCCCCGAATTGATAGGTACAGCAGTAAAGTGGGAGCGCCAACACCAGATTTATAGGGCGCCGCGGAGTGCGTGCTTTAATAAAAAAATCGCAGAGGTAATTCGCGCGACAAGTTATTGCCGCGCTACAGATATATACGGCTTTCATATTCTCATATGAATAAACGGCCAATTTTTGTCTAGTACGCCAACTTAGCAGCTGATTTATTATAGTCAAAGAATAGTAAATTATAGGGCTATGTTTAAAATTTATCTTTTGGAATTGTTAATGTTTCGTATCGGATTAGACGGAATGGGATTTCACGGGATCTAGATCTAGATTGTGGCTAGCGAGTGGATCGAACGCTAGTAACGGGGACTCTTTATGCGTCGTAGATCGAGCTATAGACTGTATTTCGCTCAGCGTTGACAGGTCAATAGGGCCATTGAGGTCAAAACGTCATTCATGTAAATGGGTAGGTCGGGTGCGGTCGAGAGGCTCGGATACGCCGTCGGTACTGTTACTCAAAACTGTCAGGTTCACGCGCCGGGCCGCCCTCTCAGCCTTGTATCGTAAACCCTCACCAACAAAGGTCTCGCAGCGAAGTTTTTATCGGTCACAAAATTAGCTGGAGCACGGCCACACAACTTTTTCTAACTAAAAGCCCTCAAACCGCACCATTTCAAAGTTATTGTGGTGGGAAAATCTGGGTATTGTGCAAAGGTAAAAGTATTAGCTCTGTGAGAAAACAAATTACTTGCCCTTTTTATTATTTGCACACGCACGGTTTTTACTAAAAGATGACCAAATTAATAAATTAAACAGCTTCGTGGCTCAATCGGGAATGATGGCGGTGACCTTGCAATGGCGAGTTTGAATCTCCTACTGGATAGCCTTTCCTATCCTTATCTACCTAATCCTAATCAAAATTAACGAACTTAAAATATGACGGTATGATTTATGACGAAAACATTTAAACTTTCCTACGTGATCATTGCTTGATCCACGACCAAAAGGTGTTGTGTGCAAATGTTAGTTAAGTCGTTGTAAAATATTCGTCGAACCAACCAGCGCAAACCACAAACGCCAAGGCTACTAAAGTCTAGATATAAGGAAGGTGCTATGCCATATAGCATAGATAAAGCTCTTCCCTGAGCTTTTATGACACAGATTGAGGATCATAAGTTTTAGGATAGATTATAGTGCATGCAACTATTTAAACGAGTCAGATTTTGAGCTCTATGTTATGCAGTTATGGTTGATATTTTGCGTGTTGTTTGTAGCACCTATTTATGCGGCACGTGTGAGACAAAATGAAAGTTTCGTTTTATATTATGAGGAGTTTGAGGCAGCTGTGGAGCGTGACCTCGCTCACACATCTTCATTAGAGAAGCTGTGATTACACTCTGGGGAAATGATAGGTATTACGTCACAAAGTGCCTTTGTTAACTGTTTATACATTGTCTTCGAATTCGATCGATTCTGGATCTTGGTAACAGTGACGAGTATCTTATTAATGATAGAAGTCATTGATAAGGTATTCTGTTCTTATTTTACCTGACTATGGAGAAACTAATAGGAGGGTTATGATTTTGACCGGTTTGTACACATGTTCATCTCCCTCATCTAACTTCCGAACTCCTTATCATAATTTGACAAATAAGGTATCGTTGGAAGCGTCTTAATTGTCCACTGGTTATAGGCTTTCTGATGCAACATTAAATTGAATATGGCAAGCTCTAGAGGGCATAAAATCATGAAATTAAAAAAAATCATAGAATAATAGTTTATGTACAACTAGCATTTGCCATTGACTTTATCTGAGAAATTGTACGCCAAATTTCAGCCAAATCCGTTCTACTGTTTCGGCGTGATTAAAGAACAAACGTGCAAACATCCAAGCATAAAAACTCTAATATTAATAATAAAAATAAGTTATTTAAAAAAAAAAAAAAACCGACTTCATAATCACAAACAGGCACTCAAAAGCGAAAAATAAATTACTTAAAATTATTGTAAGCGCTACCCACTTATCTATTTGAAGTCGGTGCCAGCCAAGTCTAATAGGTAGTAGATAGATAATACCTACATGTATCTACCTACTTACTAACCTACATGTACCTACTTACTACTACTACATACATAGTATCTATCTACTATCCAATAGACTTGGCTGGCACCGACTTCAAATAGATAAGTGGGTAGCGCTTATAATAATTTTAAGTAATTTATTTTTCGCTTTTGAGTGCCTGTTTGTGATTATGAAGTCGGTTTTATTTTTTTTGAAAAATAACTTATTTTACCCTTTTTAGTGCATAACAAGTTTTAATTAAATTACATGCATCAATTACATTTGGTGTCTGGGCCGTTATACACTGACGGATATATACTTTTTGAAAATTTCAAGTATGTACCTATAACGGTTAAGAAGATACAGATCTGTAAAGTGCGCACATATGTATAGACACACGGACGGACGGACGGACGGACGGACGGACGGACAACAAAGTCTCAGAAAGTGTTCATTTGGTACCCTTTGGGTTCGGAACCCTAAAAAAATTGACTTTAAATGCCTTGCTAAAGTGATAATATTCACTAGTAATAATTATGTCATCAAGGTATCAAAGGACAATGTCCAAAATGGCCCTGTGCAATTAAAGCATCTGACACACACGATAATTAATTGTCTATTTTATTACAATAATTCCAAATACTTTTATAACACGGACTAGTTGTATTCCAAAATGAATGTAAAAAAGTATTATTTGCGATTATTAACATTACTTGCCGCCATATGGCCAACAGAGTACTGAATCACTCTACTACGTTATAAGAGGCACTTCCCTATATTGTTGAAACCCGAATTATGAAAGCACTGTGTAGCCAACCTAACAACGGAAAGTATTATTTACGTAGTAACTGTTATATAATCTGTGGTATTATGCTTATAATTTTTTTTTTTGCAGTGTTGGTTGGTACAAAGTACGTTCATAATTCTGAGTTATTTAATAATGTATGCAGTGTCGCGGGACTGAAATGGCCGCCATCTTCGGCAAACGTCATTTCATGTCAAAAAATCTTAGGTATGTTTAAAAAAGTTTGCACCCTAACAAGACTTTGCCCGATAGAACATTCCTGTGAAGACAAATTATTTATATTTATATATAATTATTAATATATAATTATTTATTGACGTAATTGGGAGAACAGTCGGCTTTGATGCCGTGGTACCGAGTTCAAACCGCCGTGCACCAATGAATTTTTCGATCGAAAAATATATGTGCGCTTCTCACAGTTGCCCTCCGGTGAAGGAAAACATCGTTAAGAAACCAACAACCCCCGCATGGTGGTAGGACATATCTAGTGTCCGCCTGGCCAGCTACCACCCTCAAGTTAGAAAATCTGTCGCCAAACATCTTATGTGTTCAGGCAGCTATCCTTGAGAGCCAGTTCCCATTCTAATCCACTTCTCTATCTTCGACCGCATCATCACTTAGCAACAGGTAAGATAGTGGTCAAACGCTAGCCTATAAGATATTAAAAAAAATATATTATTATCCCCACCTTTATTTCTATCTCGCTCACAGTTACCGTAAGAATATCTGTCAAAAACCAAAATCAACGAGAAGAAAGATGTAAAAACATTATTCAAGGTCATATTTTTTAGTCTTCAAAAGTATATCCAATAGCAACCTCTATTGTGTATAATCTTCTTGGGACTCTTCTACTAAAACCAGTACATTCTCCTATGTTTGAGGTATTTATCTCCATATGTCTGGAGATACTAATCAGATCTCGATAAAATTAAAATGGGACCACCTCGGAAACGTATCCTACCTATTAAAAAAATAATCATTTGGATCCGTTCACTATTGACGGAGAAATCGAGTAACATACACAAAAAAAAAAAAAAAAACATACAGACGAATTGAGAACCTCCTCCTTTTTTGTGAAGTCGGTTAATAAGTAGGATTTTAACTATTCTGACCCGTTTTGTCATCTCACAACTGGTTATGCTGTATCTGTAATAGGTAGACGTCATCGCTTTCCATCAGGCAAGCTTCGTGTTTGTCTGTATCATAAAAAAAATTCAAAAACACTGCATTTCCTACAAAACAAATCATACAATTCTTAACAAGCCCAAACGATTCCAGCAAATACTATTATTAAAATTTGTAAGACTGTTCCGAGCATAATGTTTTAAGTCGAGCTAGGCCAGTTGGCAGGGGATCAGATAAAGTCCCATAACAGATTATATCTTGGCACAGAACACGTTTCAAGACGTACAAAAAGATTCTATATGTCTATTGCCTATAATACTGATGAATATAAAAATAATATTCAAATGTAATTCCTACTTTATTTCTTTGGCATTTAAGTACTATGAAATAAGATAAACGTTATAGCCTACTGAAATTAAAAATTATAAACGAAACTTTGAAATAAAATTTGCAAATGTCCACTCAGGGGTCAGCTTACAAATAAAATAAACTAAATATACGGCGACACCAAGGCGTCCTGCGATCTGCGAGCGCGTTCTCAGTACTGTTTGGTGTGAACAAGTCGGTACAAATACTACTGCGCTATCTAATCGCCGCCTAGATCGTGCACGCAGGACGTTGCGGTGTGTCCGTACCGTAAATCGAAATTAGACGTGCACCCCATGTATTTTTTCGTCGAGGGTTAATTAGCCGGGGTGGTTTGGGCGAGAAGAATTTGAATTGGAGCTGTGGTGCCCCGCGGTTAACTAATATCATTGTGTCTTCACCTAAAATAAAAACTTTTTTCATCATTTGATAGCGTAGGTTTACATCCTATAATTACATTTTGTTATTTTTTTTAATATCTTATAGGCTAGCGTTTGACCACTACCTCACCTATTGGTAAGTGATGATGCGGTCGAAGATGGTAAGTACGCTAGGCCTAGAATGGGAACTGGCTCTCAAGGATAGCTGCCGAAACACATTAGATGTTTGGTCACAGATTTTCTAACTTGAGGGTGGTAGCTGGCCAGGCGGACACTAGATAGTGTCCTACCACCATGCGGGGGTTTTTGGTTTCTTAACGATGTTTTCCTTTACCGGAGGGCCACTGTGAGAAGCACACATAATTTTTTCTATAGAAAAATCCACACGGTGCACGGCGGTTTGAACTCGGTACCACGGCATCAAATCCGACCGTTCTCCCGATTACGCCACCGGGCCCTCAAACTCATTTTCTCAGATCATTTATGTTCGTACGTTGTATGGTTTTTACGATTGATAGGATATACAATTCCTTGATCATCTCCAATTCCTTGATGTTAAGTAACGATGCAGTGTAAGACATAATAGTTAATTGTAAAATGCTTTTTTGAAAACGGAAGACTGTAAGATGAGGCTCAGGAAAACTCAGTTTATTCTAATCAACATAGCAAGACAGCAGTGAGACGTAGCGCAGTACAACTGATTTAGTCAATTCTTCATGGGAAGGCGGCAGTGAGACGAGGCGCAGGACAACTGACTTTAATCCAATCTACATAGGAAGACAGCTTTGAAACGAAGCGAGCGTAGGACAACTTGACTTTAGTCCGTTCTTCATACCACAACTATCCCAACCAGCCTTTCAAGATTGCCAGCACCGAACCACAGAAAAGATATTCCTACGGACAGAACATGCACTCTCTGACAGCAAACATGTGAGGTTAAACCTAGTTACAATGTCGATAACGTTCAAAATACGACTATCGTCGGTTGTGTCGTCCACGATACGCGGTAGGAAAAAAACAGCGAGACATCCTGACCGAACATCATGGCGAAACCCGATTGACTTAAACTACAACTACATATCTACAAGGCAAAATGTCGTTATATCGTAACTACACAGTATTTCACTTCTTAAATGTAGAGTTTACTGAATATAACTTAAGTTAATAACATAAGGACCTGTAAAGTACACGCATCCTCACATATTTAGCTGGCACCTGCAAGCCCGGCATTTAATTGGAGTAATAAATCCGTGGGTCTCGGAAATCAGGACGTATTGCCTTCCCACTCCCACAATTAAATCTGCTCGCGATTGTACGTCATACTTAGATTATATAAGGTGGATATTCTAGTCTATGGATCACCCATTTAACATCACCAAGAGAAGAGAACACGAGTAGGTATCAAAAAAAGATCAGTGTAGCTTAATTAAGATTTAAGTTTACGGACGCAGAAAGGCAACAACGAACTTACTGTGGACTTTAAACTTTCGCGATTTGAACACATAGTTATAAATACGAACAAATTGTTCACGAAACATTTTTGTTGTTTTTGTTAATACAATTATGATGGTGTTTTCCTTCTATAACAGGATAATGTCTGTTGTAGATAAATGAATAAGCTTATAAGTATGTTTCGAGAATTATTATTGATTATCAATTTCAAAGGTGTCTATTATAATTATTTTGGGGGACTATTTTTATTCACAGTAAGTTCATAGTTATAAACATGAAAATACGGGACTTATCGCTCCTAAAATATTAATTTTATTTAACTCGACGTTTCGACCAAGTTGCATTGATCGTGGTCACGAGATGACTGACCAGTCGTCTCGTGACCACAAAATCAATGTTTTAGGAGCGATAAGTCCCGTATTTTCGTGTTTATAACTATGAACTTACTGTGAATAAAAATAGTCCCCCAAAATAATTATAATAGACACCTTTGAAATTGATAATCAATAATCATTCTCGAAACATACTTATAAGCTTATTCATTTATCTACAACAGACATTATCCAGTTATAGAAGGAAAACACCATCATAATTGCATTAACAAAAACAACACAAATGTTTCGTGAACAATTTGTTCGTATCTGTTACAATAATTTATAGCTGACCTGTTGTAATTGTAGAATATTTGTCACCATCCATAGCGATAGATGACGAGGTTCTTATATTATTATACATTTCAATAAAAAGTAATCAAATAAAATAAAAAATAAAATAAAAACACTTTTATATCATCGTGCGTCACTAATAGGATATGGATGATGATGGACAGTATTAGAGGAAGTAGTAGACGTAGTAGATCAAGTTTTGAATGATAACAAAACTTCTATACATAAATGCTTTTTTTATTAGAGTAAATAATACTTAAATTCAAAATTTAAAACCACCTCCGACTGATCTACGTGTAATCTGTTCATTGAGATCATTCCAATAAGTCCAAACACGTCTCTGCTGTAAGTTGGTCAGGAGTAGAGTATTCTGCAGATGCCAGGAGATGCCAGCATCAGGTCAACGCTACCATGTTCTTACAATGTCATTGAAGTAAGAGGATACTGAATTTAGAACTGATCAGACCTATAAAAGCATTGATGAAATCACCAGATATGGGACCCCACTCCTCGATGTGGACCACATGAATTAGGTTCGCGAACATAATTCGACCTTAGTCACCATCGAATTGTAGTTAGTGTAGCACGTGCACAGTTTTGTTCCAGATCTCAATTTATAATTAGCAACAATGCCTTCCTACGCATTTAAAAGGTGCACAAATAGCTCTAAAACCAATAACAAGTTCCATGGCATAAGTTTTCACTCGTAAGTATATCAAAATTAATAATTTTCTTTAAAATTCTTCTGATTTTAATTTCGCCATTTGTAGAAAGAAATAGAAATATACATTCGGATGAGTGTGAAGAGACAAACATCGGAGCATGCGGCCTAAGAGTAAAACACATTGGTCGTACAGATACGCCACTGCCTCTAATGACATTTAAAGTGGATCATATTACATGAATCAAACAGTAAACTTAAAATTACTCTACCCCATTCAAAAGTATCACGCAACGGATTTAGATTGAACGAAAAAAAAAGATGTGTAGCATAATATTTCATTTTTGGTTATATAGGTACATATTAAATCACCTGGTAATAATAATGGCTACATTACATAATATATGTCAGTTGGGCACAACGGTATCACGTAAGCTAAAACACACATCATAACAACAGTGTGGGTTTATAAAATAATGAAACGTTTTCTTAACATAATATATGTTATTGGTTTTGTTTATTGAATCAAACGAATCACATAATATCTATAATAATTTACATAAACATTAGGTATATTCCATTTTGCAATGTTACTACATCTGCACATTCAATCTATGACTGTTGTAATGTTCGGTTTACGGAGATAGCCGACCGCCGATCGCCAAGAATACGTATCAGTCAAAATTATTGCTATCTCGTTCGCGCTACAGTCCGTGTATGTCTCTCTATCTCTGTTCTTCATGCACATCAAGCTCGACATTAGAAATATACATAATTATAGATAGTGTTTCATGTAGGTAGTTGTTTTTAGTCCCATTTTGTTTTCGTGGCGTTAGACAGGTCCCA
Organism: Cabera pusaria; assembly: GCA_954871355.1. Lineage (NCBI taxonomy): Eukaryota > Metazoa > Arthropoda > Insecta > Lepidoptera > Geometridae > Cabera > Cabera pusaria. The sequence goes on from OX940888.1 coordinate 20,742,845, forward strand.
TATCTGGTGATTTCATCAATGTATAAAGGAGACATATTTTAACCGACTTCAAAAAAAGGAGGAGGTTTCTCAATTCGACCGTATATATGTTTTTTTTTAATGTTTGTTCGCGGATAACTTCGTCGTCCATGAACCGATTTTGATTATTCTTTTTTTGTTAGAAAGGAGATATCCCAAGTGTGGTGCCATGGTAATTTTATCGAGGTCTGATGAGTATCTCTAGAGATATGGAGATAAACACCTCAAAATTGGTACTGAAAATTAATAGCGCGGCATTGAAGTCGGTTGTTTTTAGTTTTTTAAACGACCTTATATAGATCTGATATTAAGTATTTTTTGAGTATTGTTAAAATTTTAAATATACTCATTTAGTCTTAAAATGGCTGAATAGATTCAATGGATCAACGCTAAGAATACTTTCGATTAAATTCACCTATCATACAAAAAAAATCAAAATCGGATCGCCAGTTTGGGCGCTACGATGCCACAATTGCCACAGACATACACACAGATATACAGATACGTGTGTACGTCAAACTTATAACACCACTTCTTATTGCGTCGGGGGTTAAAAATTAAAAATCCTTACTTCCTTACTAATATTATAAATGCGAAAGTAACTCTGTCTGTCTGTCTGTGTCACTTTCACGCCAAAGCACTGAACCGATTTAAATGAAATTTGGTACACATATAGTCTAGAGCCTGCGAAAAGAGGGTTCTAAGGGGTTGAAAGGAAGTATCGTCATTTTTAAAGCTAGAAGCTTGAAACTTATTATTTAGGCTGTTGATTCGATATAAATAAATATGATTCATAGTTTGTAAAAATTTTACCCTCAAGGGTGTAAAATAACAATAGGGGATGAAAGTTTGTATGGAAATATGTAAGGTTTATGTGAATGTTCTACTGAATCGATTTAAATGAAATTTGGTACACAGATAGTCTAGAGCCTGAGAAAGGATATAGGCTATTTTTAATGCGAAAAGAGGGTTGTAAGGGGTTGAAAGGGGGAATGAAAAGTTGTATGGAAGTATCGTCATTTTTAGAGCTAGAAGCTTGAAACTTATTTTTTAGCCTGTTGATTAGAAATAAATAAATATGACATTCTAAGTTTGTAAAAGTTTTGCCCTCAAGGGTGTAAAATAACAATAGGGGATGAAAGTTTATATGGAAATATGTAAGGTTTATGTGAATGTTCTACTGAACCGATTTGAATGAAATTTGGTACACAGATAGTCTAGAGCCTGAGAAAGGACAAAAGCTACTTTTTAATGCGAAAAGAGGGTTGTAAGTGGTTGAAAGGGGGAATGAAAAGTTGTATGGAACTATCGTCATTTTTAGGAGGGGAGGGGAGGGGAGGGGGAGGGGAGGGGGAGGGGAGGGGGAGGGGAGGGGGAGGGGAGGGGGAGGGGAGGGGGAGGGGAGGGTAAGTGGGAGTGAGGGGAGGGGGAGAGAAGGGGGATTAGCGTGGCGTGTTGCGGTGCGGTGTAGCTGGGGGGATCCCTTTGTTTCGCATAATTTTTTATTCCTATTTTTCTTAGGCATAACCGGTTACGCATAATTTTAAATGGTATAATAGTACTTTTGCATAATTTCTTTTAGCATATTGTATAAACAAGCATAACTTTCAAGTAGGCTATATTGTTTTGGCCTAATTTTGATTCGCATAAAGTTATAGGGCATATTTTTGTTATTGGCCTAATAGTTTTAGACATAATAAATTAAGTCATAATTGAATGTTTACACATAATTTATGCTGAATTATTCTAATTAAAATAAACAAAGTTTAATTAATTACATATTTATTAATTTCCAAAGAAACGACTATTGTATTAAAAAAGTACATAAAAAAAAATTGAACACTTTTTGAAGTGCTCAATTATTTTTTTAATGTACTTTTAATGTACAAAAGTCAGAATAAGGTAAGACTACGTCTCATATTTAGTAGAGAGTTGTTTGGCTCAAAAAAAAGTTCGTGGTTTCAAGTTTTTAAATCAATATTTATTAATATATGAACTTCAAGTCCGTAGCCAAATCAAATGTATTAAATAAAGTAATATAAAGTTATTAATACCAACAAAATTTTGGTACTAGACTGACAGTAGGTTCAAGATCGGCGGGGGTGGCCTTTGGGCCACCCGTACGCCGCGATTATCTTTATTTCAGAACTGAAAGTTATTTGACCTAGCTCAAACATTAAATTAACTTTACTTATCTTTTTTCAAAGTGCATCTATCTCACAGTTTTGGTTCTGTATTTGATTAGATATCAGCTTATGTTTATGTTCGTAATTTGGTGAGGTAGTTATAAGTAAATATTTACACTTATTATGCGCATCTTGACGTGCTTAACACAATCCAACAAATTTTCTATTAATTTGATGGTTTTTTTTTTTGTAAATTTTCACGCTGAGCCTCGTAACTTTGTCTGCGTTAAAAAGTATTATATGTCCTATTCCATTATATTAGGTATACCAGAGCAATATTTTAACAAAATCGGTCTACTAGCTAGATTAGTTGTAAAGAGATACAATTTTAAAAGAGTACTAAGTATTTAATAATTATGCTATACAATTATGACAAGAAAAAATTATGCCTAAACAATTATGCCGAATTATGGTTATGCGTTTGATATTATTCTTTAGAATATTATGCCACAAATGCTTATGCTAACAGTAATTATGTCAAGAAAAATATGCCTAATTACTTTATGCCAAATTAATGTATGCTAAATATACTTAGGAGAAACAACATTATGCTAAAGTATATTATGACAAAAAACGTTATGCGTAACAATAGGGAACCGTAGCTGGGATACGTATGTGTCTTATTAGTTAATGCTACCCAAAGACACTATTCCACGCGGACGAAGTCGCGGGCAAAGATAGTTCCTTAATAAATACTCAAAGACGTCAGACGTTAACCGAGTCTAAAAGGGCCACACTCGACTAAGTTAGTTCGTTAACATTAAGGTTTCACCGCTAGAAATAGAAACTTTGATATAACATCACAAAGCATTAAACATAGTTTATTTTATTGTTAAAAACAAAATTAATCTCAATATTACATTGTAAATAGATTTTTTAAATATCTTATAGCTTAGCGTTTGACCACTATCTCGCCTGGTAGTAAGCGATTTAGTGGTCGAAGATGTTGAACACGGTAGGCCTATATCTGACTCTCAAATGCTGCTGGAACACTGTAAGGTTATGGCGGCAGATGTTCTCCTTGATGGTGGTAAGCTATTTTTCGGTAGCAAGTCAGGCGTAACATCGATATAATATGCTCCTATCAATTGCGGTAAGAGAGAGAGATTTTTTTTTATTTGGCCACAAATACTTGATCACTATTTCACCTGGCTGTATTTCTACCCGATCTCAACTTAACTATAATAGTAACTACAGGTGAGATAGATAGATACTTCTTTAGAAGGTTAAATCTTTCTTGTCTGGAAATGAAAATGAGTAGCGCAGTATTTGAAGTCGTTGTTTTCAACCTAATTGCAAAAAGGAGGAGGTTCTCTATTCGTCTGTATGTTTTTTTTTTGTATGTTTTTAACGTGATTACTCCGTCAATTGTGAACTGATTCGAATGATTCTTTTTTTAACCGACTTCAAAAAAGGAGGAGGTTTCTCAATTCGACCGTATATATAAAATTTTTTTTTTTAAATGTTTGTTCGCGGATAACTTCGTCGTTTATGAACCGATTTTGAATATAATTTTTTGTTGGAAAAGAGATATCCTAAGTGTGGTGCCATGGTAATTTTGTCGAGGTCTAATATGTATCTCCAGAGATATGGAGATAAACACCTCAAAATTGGTACTGAAAATTAATAGCGCGGCATTGAAGTCGATAATTTATAGTTTTTTAAACGATCTTAAATATTGGAAGGGTTCAACTATAAAGTATTTTTTTCATTCCATTATAACTTAATCGAGATCTAATAAGTATCTCCAGAGATCCGCCTCAAACTTAGTACTGAAAATGACTAGCGCGGCAATGGAAGCATTTTTTTTTTCGTTGTTGTTGTACCTTTATCATTTATATTTATTAATCGTTGTAAAAGATCTTTAAATTGTTAGATTTTTAAAACTTTCAAAACGACTTCAAATGCTGCACTAGTCATTTTCAGTACTAAGTTTGAGGTGTTTACTCATCTCCATATCTCTGGAGATACTCATCACATCCTTACGAAATTTGAATGGAATCATAATTTGAAATACTTATACATCTTTCGAACAAATAAATATTTAGCAAATCCATCTATAGGTATATGATGTAATTATACCCGAACATACATATAAATATATCCGAATTGAGAACTTCCCCATTTTTTTTCGGTTAATACAATAATATATGGACGATTATAAAAGGGGATAATAATATGGACAGTCTCCTCAGAACGTTTCACTGTAGCTACAACGCAAGAGGTACCTGCTTTCATATTTTAAAATTTATATATTTATTTATTTATTTATTCATTTATTTATTTATTTATACTTTTGCACATATAAAAATAATTGTACGCGGAGGACTTAATGCTAGAATAGCATTTTCTACCAGTCCTCCTGGAGGTGCAGAAAAAATGGTGGCGGCGCAGTAAATTAGAATAAATAAAAGCAAATTATTCCAAAAATTAATATTTAATATTTAAAAATAATTAATACATGTGTTATAGATATATATACAAACAAATACGAAATAAATGAATATTTATACATATACATATACATATATGGCATATACATATTATACCTGTATAATATACCGGTATTATATGTATATATGCCTAACTGATCCACATTCAGATTAGCCGTATCTATATTAAACCCTTGGTACGTAGTATTATTATATGTTCTGTGTCCTTAGGTCGTCAGGTGTAACCAGGGCGCATGTAATTGCGGCGATAAATCCGCGGCGTCTCAGACGCGACAATTAAATCACGCTGAATCACGGAGCATTTCTAATTACAACCAACAGTGATATTATTACATGGGTAAATTGCTACCTAATTTATGGGTTCATTGGCTGTTGCAGTCAGTTCGTCAATTGAGGTAACAATAAAATTACTAGTTTGAGTCTAATATTTTGTTATTAATAATTTTGAGCAAAGTACATATTAAAAGTATGTTTCAATGTCGTCCTCCTTTTTCAACCGACTTCCGAAAATAAGGAGATTCGTTAAGATCTGATGAGATAAGATCCAGAGATAGGGAGATACAATAGGATTGAACGGGAAGTACCTATACACTTCAGAACAAATAATATTTTCCGAATCAGTTAATAAATGACGGAGATCTGAGGTATTTAGCAAATTTTTTTTTACCGTTGACCTTCTTTTTTGAAGTTGGTTAAAAATAACGTTTCTCTCAATCAACAATTTGTAAAGCATCAGCTTAGATTTGAGACTTACACGTTTTATTAACGACACATGATAGGTATAATGAAATAAAGGTACGGCCACACCTTGGCGTTCTGCGATTTGCGGGCGCAATCTAAGTACTTTTCTTTTGTTTTCTGATCGAGTTTGGTGTGAACCAGTCGGTACAAATACTACTGCGCTACTGATCGCCTCCTAGATTGCGCACGCAGGACGCTGCGGTGTGTCCGTACCTTAAAACACAATAAAAAGGTCCCAGGTGTTCGAGAAAAATTGTGAAAAGCGTATATCGTTACAATTTTATTTTAGTTGAAAAATTAATATAAAAGGTGAATACAGGGTGCACATAAAATGATACGTATGTAATAAACCGAGTTTATTTTCGGCTACTGCTATTAATGTGACAGTAACCCCTTGATGTCAGTCGTAACCTGTTTATAGGGACGCCTTAAATTAGAAAGGTATGCATTAATTACATATCCAAAAACACCCCACAAATACTGAGATTGGATTATGTAATTACTTCTCAGTGAGCTATCTATTCAAACGACTTTCAAAAAGGAGGAGGTTCTCAATTTGTGTTTTTTTTTTGGTTTGTTTGTTTGGTACGCGATTACTCCGCCATTTGTATACCGATTCTAATGATTATTTTTACTTGTCTAGGGTATATTTCCACAATGATCTATTATTATACAATTCATTGAAATCTGATAAGTATCTCCAGAGATATGGAGATATTGAGAAAACCTTGCTTTTCAAATCAAGACTTGAGGTACGGCCACACCGCGGCGTCCTGCGATCTGCGGGTGCGATCTACAGTACTTTTCAATTGTTTTCTGATCGCGTTTGGTGTGAACCGGTCGGTACAAATACTACTGCGCTATCTGTTCGCCGCCTAGATCGCACACGCAGGACGCTGCGGTGTGTCCGTACCTTAAGTGTAATTTACATGGACAGTTGAAGAATGTATACCTAACCTACCACTGGATCTTCACATTCCTTTTTCAACCGTAGCTAGCCATTTTGTCGTTTGGGCTTTTACAGGTGGTAGGTAGATGCTGGGCAGTTTTACCACCTTGTAAGTTACTTAACCATGAAATAGTGGTCATTGTCAGCCACGGGAAGGTCTTTGTAGATCCTATCATATCATATCTTACACATGGTCCATAGGTGGTGGACCACTGGTGGAAAACTTTGGCAGGCTTTGAACCACCCACCGGTCACAGACATGTCGCCAATGGTTTCACTGAGTTCTAGCTTGATGTTCGGTGTCAGACATTACGGGAGACGGGTTTGAAATATTTGCGCTCTGTGTTTTATACTTAAGTCAGTTGTCTTTTAATCTAGACAAGCACTGTCCATCTTAGACCGCATCTCCGGTCAAGTGCTTCTCTACCAGACCAGATCACGACCAGACCAGATTCTATTCTCTACCTCTCTATTCCAGACCCTATTCTCTATCAGAAATAATAAAAAAATGTGTTTACAGAAGGTGTAACCATATTCAGCATAGTTAAAATTATGTAGTTGTATTTATGTACGCGGCAAATTGTGACCATCAATTTTTTATTTGTACCTAAGTCTATTTGTATACCTATACAAACTTGCGCGTTTTTAAGTGTTGATGGTAAGGATTCCTAACTAATCGTCCAATATAATTTTTATGGAGTTATCAGGCGTCATGCTGTGAAACATAGTTCGTCGTCATCTCCAGGTCTATTAGCAATAAAGTCCCGCCGTTAAATAACAAATTACTCGCGACGCGGATTCGAATGCCGCGAAACATTGTCCGGAGCAAATCTCTTATTTTGTTTTTAGTTTTCTTTCCTTGAAAGCGACACTGGTCCCATACCTCCGTCAGTGTCAATTAACATAATTCTATGAGAAAATATAACAAGTATTTTTTAGTTGGAAGCGTAAATATATCTTTGTTTGTATTTCACATCCACGTCCTTGTTTTAGGGTTCTGTACCCAAGAGGGTGCCAATGCTACCCTATCACTAAGACTCCAGTCCGTCCGATCGTGTGTTTGTCACAGGGTTGTATCCTTTGAACCGTATCTAATCGATTTCGAGACTTAATATTCTCACAAAGTGTGTATTACAGTATAGTAGCTACTGTAACAATGAATACCTAAAAACACTATTAAGTTCAAAATTAAAGGAGATACACGAAACGCGTTTTATTCGGCATTTTTGCTCGACCTTTTAAAAAATGTACGGCACGGATTACGTTATTTTATCAAAGAGATGCCGTGGCCACCTTCCAGCTTCATCACCAGTCGTTAAATATCATCTAGGTGTAAAGTTCTCTTCAAGACGATTCAATGGAGCCCAAACACGGTAAAGTTACGTTGATTTATCACAGAGATACCGTAGTCCAGCTTCATCATCAGACCCTGGATATCATCTAGGTGAAAAGTTTTTTTCAAGACGAATCAATCGAGCCCAAACCCGGTAGGGCTATGTTGACTTATCACAGAGATGCCGTGGCCACCTTCCAGCTTCATTGTCAGACCCTGGATATCATCTAGGCGTAAAGTTCTCTTCAAGACAAATCAATCGAGCCCAAACTCGGTGGGGTTATGTTGTTTTATCACAGAGATGCCGTGGCCACCTTCCGTCTCCATCATCAGACCACTTTCATGGTACCATATCATTGTATTGTCACCGAAGATATATAAGTACACCAAATTTGAGTCCAATCGGACATCGGAAAGTGGGTCTAATTTAGCTTCCAGGATTCCACCCGAACATACATAGTGACATACATACATACATAAATACATACATACATACATTGCAAGTTAAATAAAAGCTTGTAAAAACCAGCTAAGTCGAGTTGGACTCGCCCACTGACTAGTCCAGTCTACCCCAACGGTTATCAGTCTTTTTTTTTGACGCAGGAAAGTCCTTTTTGGATACCACTCGCCCGGGGGAGCGAGATGATTACGTGGGACTCGCTGCCTTAAAGGCAGGATACCGCACTAAAAACCTGGGGTGAGCCGTCATCCACCGTAGAGGGGCAAGGTGGGATCGCGCTAACATTCACCACCTTGCCTCGGTGGCAGACCCAAATGGACCTCTGCCGCTGTGGAGGGATAACCTTGCTCACCAAGGTCACCCCTCAACCGTCATGTGGGGTAGTGCAAGCCGTCGAAGAGTCCCCCGACGCTCCAACAGTTACCCCACAATGACAAAGAAGTGTGGCTCGTCTTCTCGTCAAACTTACCACACCCTCTGTCCCTCTGATGACTGGTGTGCGAAGAGCAAGTACCCCTACTCGCACACCGTCCGCTGTTCGACTCGCATGCGATTGACAGTGGCATGCGAGACTCCACCCTACGACCGTCACCGGCCCCGCCACTTGGCCCATTTGGCCCACGACCCAGGTACACATGTGCATCCCTCAATAACAGAAAAATGCGTCACGCGCTCTCCTCAGCAACGCCCTACATCCTCCGTCCCTCTAGTGACAGGTGTGCGAAGGGCAGATATCTACCCTACTCGCACACCGTCCACCGTCCGGCCCGCATGACCAAAGCATGCGAGCAGCCCTCTTGCGGCCGTTACCCGCCCCGCCACTTAGTCCGAGCATTGTGCTCAGACCCACCACCGGGCGGCTCCCACAACCGAGCCCACCCTGCTCCGTCACACTGTGCCCTCTGCTGAATATCAAAGGGACACGCGGAGGAGCCACTCACGTCGGAACTTCGCTATCGGTCGACAACTTAACCCAGTTGACTGGGAAACGTTGTCGGCCGATACCCAGGGTACACCACGAGGAGGTGTTCCGACCCGCACCCCACGGTTATCGGTCCTACGGCAGATATGACCAGCCCACTGCCACTTCAGTTTGCTAATCCGTTGAGCTATGTCGATCACTTTAGTTTTCTGGCGAATTACTTCGTTCCGGATTCGATCCCGCAGAGGAACACCGAGCATAGCTTTCTCCATACCAACGTTGGATAGTACCAATTAAGCTAGACCTCTAAATTGTATGAGCGCTGATATAACTCAGAGGCATATCTTAATTGGCGTAAACTATGTATGTTTGGGGACACCTTTAGTTTTCAACATTTTTTAGTTTTTGGATTTTTTTATTTATTTGTGCTGTAAGACCTTGCTTCTTGCCAAATTTCATGATTTTAGGTCAACGGGAAGTACCCTATGGGTTTTCCACCCAAAACCTATAGGACGTACTTCCGGTTGACCTAGAATTGTCAATTTTGGTTAGAAGCAAGGTTTTACAGCACAAGTAAAGGAAAAATTCCGAATTTCGAAAAATAAATAAAACTGGCCAAGTGCGAGTTAGACTCGCGTTGCACACTAAAGAAGGGTTCCATACTAAAGTACAATTCGAAACATAACTGAGTTTATTTGATTAATTGATTATACCAAGAACATTATGTTAGGTATACAAGTTCACGGAAAATCTCGTCAGCGTGATCTAGAAAGACGGGGCTCGTTTACTAGCGCCATTTATGTTATTTTGCCGAAACTAATTAGAAAGGTTGTTTAACTTAACAAACACGAAGGAGTTGTTAACACCCAGATGACACCTAGACTTTCATAGATGGCGTTACACTTAAAAACACGTTTTTGTATGTACCCCCTTTAATTTTTAACTTTATTTATTTCCCGTTTTACCTTTTGGGTACGGAACCCTAAGAAAGTCGAAAATTAAGGTAAATATTGGTACTTACAAGTTTTCGCAAAAACCTAAATTTGCTCATATCTTTTTATCGTGTTGACTCAGAACCTTGATTTTTATACACCTAATATGGACTATAGACCTCAGTACCTGGTATAAATTTTATGTTGCTAGGTCCACCCGTTCTCAGAGACAATCGGTGGTGACACGCGGACAGACAGACAGACAGACGGACAGACGGACAGACAGACGCCCAGACGGACAAGAAAGTGATCTTATAAGGGTTCCTTTTTTCCTTTTGAGGTACGGAACCCTAAAAAGGATTATGGACTTCATGAAATCATTAAAAAATGTAGTATAAAGGTACTTAATTATAGACATAACAGTTTATAAGTACCTACCTAAATATCATTCGGGGGAAAATTCACTATTCTTTTACCCTTGGGAGCTTTACGCCAAATCAGTCACTACCTACCAAAACGTCTTTGTTTTTTCGAAAAGGAACCAAAAGCAATAGCTAAATTTCCAACTATTTATTCCGTCTGAGCCAGACTTCTTTTTCAATCAACTTTACAACAAGAACCGTTCCTTGAGAAGTCATTCTGCTACTTGCCATTGCTTTTGTAGAGAATTGAATTGAGACGTATAGATAGATTCTCCTGTCTAATAAATCTGTTGGAAAGACCGTCCTTACATCCACGCGCTTTTAAAATAACCAAGGACTATGTCACAATAAACTAGTTACAAAAGTTTTGAGTTGTCTTTTTTGAACAAATTTTATCCATATATGCATGATGATAAATAATTATAAATGATGATTTTCCAAATTGTGATCGATTTGTATTGATTTAAATTCTTCCGTAACTAGTATGTACTTATATATTACAAATGGTATGAACCAATCAATATGATGACTTTCTATTTTATTATTTTGAGGCCATCATTTACGGTCCTCTTTTCTTGATTGCCGTGCCCGATAGGGTCTAAAACCTGTGTTTCTTGAACAATACCGACAACTGTCACGTTGTGGTACAATGCAGTGATATATTATTAACCCCCCACACAAAAAAAGGGGATGTTATAAGTTTGATGAGAGTATGTATGTATCTGTGATCTGTGTCTGTCTGTGCCATCGTAGCTCCCAAACGTTTCAATCGATTTATATTTTTAGAGTTTTTTTTGTTTGATGATTGTCTTAAAAATCCGTTTAACCGTTTTAATAGTATGAGCTATTTTCTAGTTAATACGGTATGAGAGCAATTTCCATATGTCTGATCAATTAAAAATTTGATATCGCGCTACAACCTGGTCTCAATAAGCAGATTATACAATAATCATTCGGAAGTGTTTTTAAATTGAACAAGGAAAAAAGAGCATTAAGATTTGTATCAAGTACTTTCAAAGTTCTGAAGATTAGAAGCTTTATTATATGTCGTAATAAAAGTCATTCCAAAAATATACCAAAGACTTCGCAAATAAAATGTAGATTTTTCCTACAACTAAAATTAGGACACAGGTAAGGCTACCTGAGTCTTAATTTAGTTTAAATATAACTGCAAGATTAATCTTGCTATTTCCTTTTTCGATTTTCGTAGCGTATTTATGATAAAAAGACTATTAAAATTGTTTTCAAAACAATTTGAGTCTGTTCCTACCTGACTTTGACAAGGTTCAAAACCATTCTCATCACGCGCAGATATTATCAATTTAAATAATCTCAAGGTTCTTGATTCATCGCTGATATAAGTTTCAATATCCAATGTTATTTTTACTCGCTTGGTTCGTTTGAGGCTAGTGGATTTTTAAACGAGCTGCAGCTTGCACTCGGCGATTTGCGAGCTTTTTCCGAAAACCTCTGTTATTGAACAATCCTAATTACAAAATTGTGTAACCGAAAATTATTGTTGCAGACAGAACTTTTTTGCATATTTTGCAGCCTTACGTATGCATTCTTGAATGCTCGTCCACAGGTGGATAGCATTATTTCAATATTCCGCCTACCTAGTTTACCACCATTAAAGAGAAAATCTGCTTTAAGTTTTGAGAGTTAGACCTTTCTAGGCCTTACGCGTTCACCATCCTCGAGCATATAATCGCTTACAACCAGGATATCGTATATAAAAAAAACCTCACCCGGATGATTTTACGCGACTTGTTTTCCAAATAGATCCACCTACATACTATGTATACAAATACTATCCCATAGGAAACGTTAGAGCCTTCACATTTTGATATCTTTAATGGTATAAACCTTCATAAATGTTTATTAGATCGTAATGTGAGAAAGTATGCCAGCAGCTCTGAGGTTTTGCAAATAAGTTTAAAGTGGCAGTCTATTTATAATGAAGTGTTGCGTTATCATAGTTTTTATGGCTTTTAACATTTATGTTCCTAAAATTTACACAAGTAAAAATTTATTAACTTGACAAATCTTTTGCTACATAAGAATTCTTCTATGATTATGAATTACCGACTACTGTCCCAGTCCTATGTTTTGAGGACTAGTCGTTACGATCTTGCTTCGTAAACATCCTAAGAAAGTTCATCAGGCATGCACGAAACCTAGGTAAAAACGTAAAAATAGTCGAACAAACATAGTTATGAATAAAAACAACCGGTATTTTAATTTTCCACAGTTGTTAGAAGCATTATTGTATCGATGTTGCGCTTGACTTGCTACCAAAAAGTATTTTACCATCATCAAAAGCTGCCGCCATTACCTCACGGTCTTCCGGCAACACACAGCCCTTGAGAGTCAGACCATTCTAGACCTACCATCTTCGATCAGATCGCTTACCACTTGGCAAGAGAAGTAGTGGTCAAACACTAGCTTATCAGACATTAAAAAAATCAAGATTCAAGCTCACGATACTAAAATTATACATCTAAAAGTCTTCTATGCTTGGCAGGCAAATTTTCGATGACTTTTTGTCGCTGATTTTGCTTTTACAAGGAATTATACTCTACGCTAAACTACCTTGAAACAAAATTGAAAGTTTTGTTTGAAATTTAGAAAGTATACCGTCGAGTCAGTATCACATAGTTAATATCACATAGTTTTCTGAAAAATATCTCCGCAAAGCCGTGTACTCAAAACAAAGAAAGATAAGTGAAGGAAGTCAGGTATACAAGCTAAGAAACTCCAACTTGTTGCCAAAGTTATGTGACTGTTTCTAGTTTCAGATAAACGCGGCGTTATCAAGCGTTTAAATCAGACATCGGTGTGCCAAGTCTAAGTTTATTTTAGGCATAGATATTCATGATTCAATTCGTAGCATTCCCGCTTATTATCCTAGCTAATACATGATATATCAAAAGTCCATTTAAATAGTTTGTTACTTGTTTACGCTTAGATGAAACGGCTGAACCAATCTGTTGGACAATGAAATGCATCATTACTTCGTCTCAGGTGAAATCGAGGTAATGTTATAACCTGAGTCATTAGAATAAATCAAAAATAAGAAATTAGGTAATAATACTTAAATTACAAATTTAAAAGAACCTCTGACTGATCTATGTGTAAGCTGTTCATTGAGACCATTTCAATGAGCCCAAACAACACGACATCTCTGCTGTAAGTTGGTGAGGAGTAGAGTATTCTGCAGGTTCCAGGAGATGTCCCAGCACTAGGTCAATGCTATCATATTCTTACAATGTCGTCAAAGTAAGAGGATACCGAATTTCTAATTGATCTTATGAAAGTTGATTTTATAGCGCCATCAACCAGAAATAAGCTCATAGTCTGAAACGGCAGAACAGATTTTCACGAATCAAAGCTAAGAACATTGTTGATTAAGAAAACTATCAAACAAAATAAAAACCGGCCAAGTCGAGTTGGACTCGCCCACCGAGGCTTCCGTACCAACGTTGGTTATTACCAATTAAGCTAGACCTCTAAATCGTATGAGCGCTCATATAACTCAGAGGTATATCTTAATTGGCCTAAACTGAGTATGATATGTATCATCCCTTCAATTTTTAACTTTTTTTGTTTTTTGGAATTTTTCTTTTATTTGTGCTGTAAGACCTTGCTTCTTGCCAAATTTCATGATTAACCAATAGGAACCCAAAACCTATAAGGTACTTACCCTATAGGTTTTCGTCCCAAAACCTATAGGGTACTTCCGGTTGACCTTGAATTGTCAATTTTGATTAAAAGCAAGGTCTTATAGCACAAGTAAAGGAAAAATTCCAAAAAATAAAAAAATTGGAAAATCAAGGTAAATTTTGGTACTTACAAGTTTTTGCAGAAATTTAAATTTGCCCGTATCTTTTTATCGTGTTGACTCAGGACCTTGATTTTTATACACCTAATAGGAACTATAGATCTCAGTATCTGGTATAAATTTCAACTTACTAGGTCCACCCGTTCCTGGGAAAATCGGTGGTGACACAGTCTTCTTTTAATTTGTATAATATGTGTGTACATATACATATACACAGATACACACGTCAAACTTATTACACCCCTTCTATTTGCGGCGGGGGTTAAAAATATACCGTAGCTGTTCTTTGTAAATAATTATTTTACGAAATCAGCGAAGGTATATTAACACGTTTACTGCTTCTATTTTATTTATTTTACTGAAACACGGCGTAAAATTTAAAAACAGGAAACAAATAAAATAAGAAGAGAGTCGACACTTTAATAATATAATGTGGTTGTTTTCAAGCAAAGAAATAACCATGTAAAATAAAATAAAAAGGTTAAAAAAAACAATTCATATAAGTGTATTCAAAATTAAACACAAGAGAATTAGTTCTCTTGTCGGCTTAGCTTAATAGGGGTTTGAAATAGAGAAGAAAGCGGTACTATTTTGACCGGAGCACCTCGGAACCGGTTAATGTTAAGATAGAAGCTCGAGACAGCGCATCCGGTTTCCGGGCCGGTCCGACGCGGCCGATTCAATTTACCCGACCCGCGGCAAACTCCATTGATTGTTTTTATATTCCGGTCACAAACGGTACGCTCACAGTTTTGCAGTCTTTTATAAACTTCTATAGATGTTTTACTCGTTCTTGGGGTACTAAGGTACAATACAGAAAGGTACTTGTATTAGATGCCCCGGTACCCTACTTCGGCTGGGTTTCTTACCTTGTATTTGTATTGCAGATAAAGTTTTATATGAGTTGCGTACTCGCTATAAATTTCAAAATTGCTACGGATAATATAACTACAAAGGGCTCCATGTTTTAGCGGTTAATTAATGATATTCAAAAGTGTTTGTACAATAATTAAATAAAGAACTGAAACATAATTGAGCGAGCGAGCGGAGCGAGCGACGCATCTCAATTTCGAGATTTTCCAAAAACTGCTTTTGTCCTTCTGTTCTTTCCTACAGATCGCATTTTTCAACCGATTTTGATAAAAATGGGACACCAGTTCCTTGACTTATCTAAAAACTAGCTGCCCCGGCGAACTTCGTACCACCTAACAGACAATGAATGTTGTGTTACCTTTTAGATGAACTTAATTTAGGCTTTTATGAACGTAATACAACAACAATGTATTATAGCAATACATAAATAGAATAAAAATATAATAATCAAGTATTCCAATTCCGCGTGTCAGCAAGACATGATGGAATGAAACAATGTTAGTATTGTTAAAAATAAGTTATTAACTTGACATTAGTGTGATTGAGTTTGATTTTAATTGTAAAATATAATCACCAGTTTTTAATTTTAATTCTGAATAAGTATATATATATACTTACTTCATAAATAACTGTCTAATATTTTTTGCCTTATGGATAAAACTGTATACGGCACTCATAAATTGGCTATCACATTCTTGCATATGTCTGTATTTACCTACATTCTAGCACCCGTGGCCCACAGGGCCCGATGGCGTAATCGGGAGAACGGTTGGCTTTGATGCCAGAGGTACCGAGTTCAAAACGCCGTCCACCAATGAATTTTGCTATCGAAAAAGATACTAATAACCCCCGCATGGTGGTAGGACACTATCTAGTGTCCACCTGGCCAGCTACCACCCTCAAGTTAGAAAATCTGTCGCCAAGCATCTAATGTGTTCCGGCAACTATCCTTGAGAGCCAGTTGCCAGGCCTAGCGTGCTTACCATCTTCGACCGCATCATCACTTACCAACAGGTGAGATAAATACGTACGCCCGCCGTTGAGGATGCAAAAAAACCGATTAATTTAATAACTTAATTTATTTCAAGTAAAAATAAAATATAACTTTTACAATAAAAGGGACGTGACGATTGCTCGATGCGAGAGCATAAAGTGAGTAATTACAATAAGGTATATTGAATGAAGATTTGCGGAAATGCTTATGTTGCTGTTCTCACGGGACTGCTGCCGTGCGGTCCGTTCCGGGTATCGCTCGATGAAATTGCGCAACTGCATATTCTGGTTAAGTGGTGGATCTGCGTCATGGATATCCGTGGTGGTTGTATATGTGACATCTCCCTCCACAAGATCTTCATCTATTAGAAGACTTTAGTTGAAAATAGTGAAGATATAGACTTGGGTTCCGGTCGGATGTCGTTGGCTTTGTTAGAAGTGGCGTCTGAAGAATTTCTTTCGGCTTCATTAGGAGAATAGCATTCTCGTTGTGTTCTGTTGCGACGAAGTGCAGCGATGATAATAATGAGTACGGTTGCACCGAGTAGTAGCACGTATACGGGTATTGTAGTGTGGTATACGGTTTCCAATGAAGAGTTGATAGTTGCTGGTTCTTGTAACGAAATTTTCGAGTTTATGGAGTGTATCTGCTGGAGGTCTATGGTGTTTAATGTTATAATTTTCTTCACAGGAGCTCTATAAGAATCCTGATTTCCAACTGCTATGTTTGATATTTTCAATATCTGTCCTTTGACTCGGTCGTGGTAGTTGCTGGCGGTATATGCTGGCGTTTGAAGAAGACATCCTTTGGGTATCGTGGCGAGGTAGCTTCCTTGCAGCATCCTGTATTGGTCTTCAGAGCAGGTTACACGAACTTTCGTTGAGTTAGGAAAGCTTAGCACGTAGTGTTGATCGTCGAGTTGTTCTATTGCTTCAGAAGACAGTATTACAGATGTAAATGCGCAGGATTTATGTATGCGCTGTTGCGAGATGAGATGTTGGATGCAATCTGACTGGTCCCCGTGGTGGCGGCTCAAATTGTCCTCGCAGAGATGACCATGAGAGTATTTAGGACATTCTGTCGCTACGTACAGCAGATTTTTGTCGTGTATTGCCACGTAAGGATAGGTAGGTAAAAGGACTTTACTATCTCTATTTGGAGCTAAGGATAATCTGTAAAGGATGTAGTTAGTAGGACAGACAATTGGAAATTTGATAACTAGGATTATATCATTACCCTTATAGTAAAATCCTAATCTAATTATATCAAAATATTCCCTAAAGCTAATATCTAAAATTTCTTTTTCGTTATAAAGATTCTTTAACCTACGAAACATATCTTTAAACATTTCATAATTAAGTACAGAATGATGAGCACTTTTGGCTTTAATAAATGCCAACATATTCTGTAATTTCGTAAATTCTATAGACAGACTATCTATGTTGTCTCCGAGTATTAAAAGTAACTGAAACAGATGCATGAATTTAATTAATTTTCTTTCATTTTTTTCATCACTTTCTATGATAGAGTTTATATTTTTTTCTATTTCAATTTGGTTTTGGACTATTCTATCAGTAACATTAGAACTGCGGGAGACCCATTGTTTACTTAAGCTCATTTGGTGATTGATTTCTGCTGCCAAATTATTTTCGTTTTGTTTTAGAACTGTAATGGCATTGTCATACTTTAATGCATCAGTATAATCCAAGTTGCCGGAAATGCTTTTGATGACTGAACCGAGACCGTCTATCAGACCTCTTTTAACACGTCTAACTTCAAATGTTTCTAATTGGTTTGAGATTTCCTCTAATTTCGTTTCTAAGTATTTTACATGTGGTACATAATACGACGACGTTACATTATTTAACAGTGGTATAAGATCTTTTAATTGGCTTTTGATAGATTCTAACTCGGTACGTTCATATTCTAGATTAATAGTTTGAACAAAGGAATGATAATGGGAAATTACTCTGGTATGTCCCAGGTTGAAAGGCAAGATTCCTGGTCCATCTTTTAGGCTTTCAAGTAACACCTCGTCCGCTTGGGCCAGGAGCAGAGCTTGGGCCAGCATCGGAACGAGCAGGATTTTCGGTATCCTGTAACAAACGAGGTACTCGTTTAAGACGAGACTTAGGTACGGGTCCTTTTTTCTTTCTGGTATAGATATGTATAGGCAAGTCTGCTAATACAGTATCGTGAGTATAGCGAGCTGCTAGCTTTTGCCTATTCGCTAAAGGGTTTCTTATATAGACTTGTTGCGCGGGTGTATAATTTCTTTCAGGTTCGCGGTCTTTATTAGCGTTTTCAGTAATTTCAGTTCGTTGATGAAGGGCAGTTTCATTAATAATTTCAAATACTTTAGACATCCGTTTACGGTGATCCTGAATATATTCCTGTAATAAATGTTCTGTAATATTCATATCTAAAGGGTCACGAGGATCGAGGTGACCTGTAATTAAATCGATTGGCCTACACTTTGTGAAGCTGTGAATAGAACTGTTGTATGCAAGAATAGCGTATGTCATTAAATTTATTACAGATTCTTCTCGGCGCTCTAATTTCAGAATACGTAGATGTTCAAGCAGTGTGGAATGTAAGCGTTCCACCATTCCATTTTCATTTGGTGTATTCGGGCATGTTTTATGATGGTGAATTTTATGCAATCTAGTGAATTCCATAAAAAGTTGATTAGCGAATTCCGGTCCGTTGTCAGTGACAAAGGTTAGCGCTACACCGTGATGTGAGAAGAATTTTAACAAGGCTTGAATGACACTTACGGCAGTGGCATCTCTCAAGAAGTAAGCCTGGGCATACTTAGAGAACGCGTCAACTATCGTAAGGTATTTATTAGAGTCTACGCTAAGTAGGTCTAAATGCACAACTTCAAAAGGTTTTGTAGGTGGTGGTACAATTTGGAATCGCGGTCTTATGGGATTACGGTCGTATTTGGCTTGGCCACAAATGTGACATTCATTGATGTACTTTGTAACGTCTTGTTTCATAAGGGGCCAGAAGTACCTATGGGATAGAGCTAGGTAGCTTTCATTAATTCCTCTATGATTTGTTTTGCCCTCATGGTACTTTTTTAAAATATCTTGTTGTTTAAAATAGTCTTTGACGTTTTCTATTTCCGTTTTTGTAAGAACTAGCTTCATTGCTGAACTTTTGAAATTTTTTTGAATAATTGGTACTATGGAATACATTTCTGACCGGGGATTGATTAGAATACAAGTTTTAACTTTTGGATTCACGTACTCTTTTATAGCGTTTACAACATCCAGTTCAAGATTAGATTTGGAAACTTGGATGCAAGTCCTTGTGTGATTTTCAAAAGGCTTGGAGACGCTAGGTCTACTTTTTATATCTCCTACTACAGAAAATATTATTTGCTTCTGGAATTTATTAAGCGGATCATCTGTTATGGGCACATCTATAATAGGACTCTCCGCATCGGTATGTACGCTATCGGTTCTAGAGTCTACACTTTCCGTGCGAGAGCCTACACTTTCAGTTCGAGAGTCAGAGTCTGTTCTTTCTGAGGTATTAACTGCGATGGAACTAGATTCTTCGTTGTGGATTTCAATACGCGAAAGAGCGTCAGCATTGGTGTTAATTTTGCCTGGTTTGTACATGACAGTGTAGTCATATTCGCTAAGGCGTAGTCTCCAGCGTTTTATACGAGAATTGGGTTCCTTAATGTTCATTACCCATTGCAAAGGACGATGGTCGGTAACTATTTTAAATTTTCTGCCAAATAAGTAGGGCCTGAAATATTTGGTTGCCCACACGATAGCCAGCAATTCCTTTTCTATCGTGCTATAATTGATCTCACTTGAATTGAGAGTTCGCGACGCGTAAGCTATAGGCTTGTCGGAACCTATGGGACCTTGTGAAAGAACGGCTCCAATTGCTAATTTAGAGGCATCTGTAGTTAAGACAAATTCCTTTGTAAAATCTGGGTATTGAAGAATTGGGTCATTAATGAGCAATACTTTGCATTTTTCAAAACATTCTATGTAATTACGGTCAAGAGAGATTTTAGAACCTTTCTTTAAACATTGGGTCATTGGCTTGGTTATTTTAGCAAAATCTGGTATGAATTTCCTATAATAACCAAGTAATCCTAGAAATCTTTTAATTTCTGTGGGAGTCTTTGGCAAAGGGTAGTTTTTAATTGCCGATATTTTATCTGGGTTAGGTTTAATGCCATCCTTGCTAATGACATGTCCCAGGTACGCAGTCTCAAGTTTAAGAAATTCCGACTTGTCCATCTGTATTTTGAAGTTGGACTCGCGTAATTTTTCGAAGACTTTGGACAAATTGCTGACGTGTTCCTGAAGGGATGTACTGAATACTATTATGTCATCTAAATAGACAAGGCAAATAGTATTCTGTAGCTCGCGTAGCATGTTGTCCATTACCCTTTGAAAAGTAGATGGACTATTTTTCAAACCCATTGGCATTCTGAGAAACTCAAAATGCCCATGTTCTACGTTGAACGCGGTCTTCGGAATATCTTCTGGCGACATCTCGACTTGGTAAAAACCACTAGCAAGGTCTAGGGTTGTAAAATATTGGCAATTCCCCAATTTGTCTAGGACGTCCGTAATATTTGGAATCGGATATTTGTCATCGACGGTTTTTTCGTTAAGTTTACGGAAGTCTATAACGATTCTCCATTTGGTTTTACCCGATGCATCAGCTTTTTTAGCAACCACCCAAATGGGCGAACTCCAAGCGGAATTAGACGGCCTAATTATACCTTGGTCTAACATTTTGCCTATTTGTTCTTGAACTTCCTGTCTATGTATGTATGGATATCTGTAACTTTTTGTATAAACTGGGATCTCGTCTGTGGTTTTAATTGAGTGCTTAATTTTATTTGTAAAAGTTAAAGGCTCGCCCTCTAAATAGAAGACGTCTGCATATTCTGCACAAAGAGATTTTAAATTCGCGCGCTCTTCAGCGTTTAAGTGATCTGTGCGAAGACGCGAGAGTACTTCTTGTACGCGTTGCGACTGGTTTGGATTACGCTCACATTCAATATTGTGTATCTCAGCGGACACAGCCCGATCCATTGAAAATATGACGTCACTACGAGTTGGATTAGTTACTTCTATTATTCCTCTATTTTTAAAGACTGACGTCAGGCATTCACCTATGACACAGTTTGAAATAGTTTGTTCTTTTACATATACATCTCCGTCATGAACATTTATCGGTATTTTAATTAATTTTGAAGTTCCGGCAGGTATTATCTCTTCATATAAGTTGGCATTACGTGAGTCATATACTCTTATGGGATTGGAGGCTGTTTTGGTCTGAAAGACTTTATTTTTATAATCTATGACAGCTTCCCATTTGTCTAACAAGTCAGTACCTATAAGTCCATCGAAAAAGTCATGGAACTTATACACGTAAAAAGTCAAGTCCGTGGAGTCGTTAAACTCGTTGAAACTAGGCAGCGTGATGGAATAGTCGCTTCTAGTTTTAGCGTGAACATTGCACACTTCAAATGGATCATAATTAAGTGAATAGTTGCCAAAATAAGTTTTTACGACCTCGGGACTTAAAAATGACTGGTTCGCTCCCGTGTCTATAAGTAATTTCATTGGTGGAGATGAAATTTGTATATACGGAAGTTGGCGTTGGGTGTGCAAATTTATTTCTATTTTAAGGTGTCGGATTTCGATGTTTTCTGAAAATCCTGTTCA
The DNA here is from genome assembly GCA_954871355.1 of Cabera pusaria. Classification (NCBI taxonomy): domain Eukaryota; kingdom Metazoa; phylum Arthropoda; class Insecta; order Lepidoptera; family Geometridae; genus Cabera; species Cabera pusaria. Next base: position 20,764,683 of record OX940888.1, read on the forward strand.
GTAGAATTTGGGGCATCGATTTGGTTTTCATTTTGAGTATTTTCGGAGTATTCAGCACAATCCTGAAGGGATGTGTCGTACTCATACGGATATTCTGGATACTCTGTATAGTCAAAATATGGGTCATAGCATATATCGGTGTAATATTCACCGCTATATGCGTGGTCGTTCACACAATCGTTAAAGTTCATTTCGCGCGTTCTAAAATAGTTACTCGGGGGTGGATTACCTGACCTACGCCAGTCATGCCCGGTAAGGCCTTGAGGCGTTGGTGGTAACTCTTTCGTAACATAGTGGCTAACGCCACTCATAGGACGCGGTTGCTGGTTTGGTCGCGAGGCTATTTGAAATTTATTTTGCTGTGGGTTGTAACTAGTAGGCAGCGCTCTAAAAATCTGCTGTGTTCGAGTGGGGCCAAATTGCCGAGGTTGGAAATTATTTGGTCTCCATTGAGGTTGAGAATAAGATGGAAACTGTGGTCGCGATGGGCCTGGCGTTCCATAATTAAATGGTCTAGGAGCAGGCATATTATAAAATGGTTGTGCAGGCATGGAAAATTGTGGAGTGGGCATTTTAAAACCACTGGTAAAATAATTAGGTATTGGCATGGAATTTATTGATTTCTTGTCCGGTAAACGTTGGTTCCGATTTTGAATATACATAGTATTTATTTCCTCATGAACGAATTCAAGAGCATTTTCGATAGTCGCGGGGCGCATGCAACGTATACGCGACCCGAGAGGATCGTTTAATCCACGCAAGTATGCTTGTAGCGTCAATTTCTTATATAATTCACGTTTAGATACTATTGTCGTTCCCTCGTTTTCATGGAGGCTTATATATGTCATTATGGTGCTGAATAAATTTTGACAGCGCTCGTAATACTCTTGAGCGGTGCTAGAACCCTGAGTCAATATAGCAAGGTCATTATATAGAGCGGTCTCGTCTCTACTGTCCGCAAAATTGTTAACTAAAGCATTACGACTGCCATTCCAGTCAGACGGAATTCCGTTGGTGTTTATTAAACGAGCAGCAGGGCCAGTTATTTTATTTAAAATTCCGTTAATAAATGCAACTCTTGTTAAATCACTGCTTTGCTCGGTATAATATACACAGACTAATTGTTCACATATATTAATAAATCTGGTCAACACATTGGGATTTCCATCGAAATCCGGGACAAGCTGTAGGGCTTTAAAAATCCCATCTAAATCTGCCATTATTGAAGACGAAGAGCTTTGTCTAGGTTCTATCACACTACAGCTGGGCTCGTCACTAATATATTCTACACTGTTTATATCTATATTTCTTAGATTATCTAAAAAGGTTTCCCTACTACTGCTACTTAGCCTACGGTCCTTGTATTTTCTTGAAAGAAAAATCTTGGAAAATTATGTTAGTAAGGATCTATGAAACTAGGACGTGGGCAAAACACTAAAAAACCAGTGTACTCACATATGCATTTCTTCGGTCTCTCTGCGCTATCGATGGCTGGATAGGCTACCTCGGAGCAGGGCGACTCGTAGATTCGATGCTCTGTACGCGGCTTAACAGCCACACGGCGATTTCGGCGAAATACGGAAATCTTCGTCGCGAAAACGATAACGGATATCTTCTTTTACGCGAAACCGACCGCGAGCATCCTACCGACTGCGCCAAATACGTACGCCCGCCGTTGAGGATGCAAAAAAAACCGATTAATTTAATAACTTAATTTATTTCAAGTAAAAATAAAATATAACTTTTACAATAAAAGGGACGTGACGATTGCTCGATGCGAGAGCATAAAGTGAGTAATTACAATAAGGTATATTGAATGAAGATTCGCGGAAATGCTTATGTTGCTGTTCTCACGGGACTGCTGCCGTGCGGTCCGTTCCGGGTATCGCTCGATGAAATTGCGCAACTGCATATTCTGGTTAAGTGGTGGATCTGCGTCATGGATATCCGTGGTGGTTGTATATGTGACAAGATAGTGGTCAAACGCTAGCCTATAAGATATTAAAAAATATATATCTGGCTAAATATAAAATTGATAAGGCATTGATTATTATTGTCTTGATTGCTTGTAGGCATACATTTCTAAACGCACGCAATTTGATAATCAATAAATATGTCATACAATAGTCATTACTGACAGTATATAAAATGTATTAACAGTTTTAAAATCTACATGAGTTGAATGCACAAAAACTTGAAGAATTTTTATACTTGACACTGGCTAAATACACTAATCGTGTGGAGCAATGACCCTTATTAATGTGCGGTTTACCGTATCGACGGGATAAACAGCTTTGAAACCCAGGAACATTTTGCCTAAATAATTTTTTTAGGTCAATTATTCATTATTTTTAATACTTATTTTTCTATTCCTGACAGACATTTCGAAAAATACAAAAATCATAAAAACTGGTCCAGCCGTTCTTGAGTTATAAGTGTAGTAACTAACACGACTTTCTTTTATATATATAGATGTATATTAATCGCGTTTTTTTTTATCGGGAGAAAAATATGGGGGAAAGGGGGAGAAATTTGCTGTAGCGGTATTTATCAACGAATTTCAAACGAATAGTGATAAGTCCTTAATTGCAATAAATACATAGATAATAATAATTTACATGTGAGTATAGAAGCGATGCTAAATAAATGACATTTCACAACTACCGATTCTGTAAAACCTAAACAAAACTCCATCTTACAAAAGTAACTCAGGGTTCAGCATTGAGACACATAAGAATTCCGCCCACGATTTGCTTTCATAGGACTCTAAGCTTTTATACAGTAAAAATCTTTTTACTGTTCTTTCAGTGGTTTTGCGTACATAATCTCGTAAGAATTTCGTCGTAATGCAAAGATAGAATGAAGGCGAAAGCGAAGATGTGCCATAATGAAGTTGTTATAACTGCTTATGTGTTTTTATACAGTTACAGAAGAATAAATTATTAAATAAAATATTTTTTAAAAGAAGCTATTATCTGGGACAATGAACTAAAATGTTAAAATTAATTCTAGTAAGTATTTGGCGTGTAGGTACTTACCTATATTCTTAAAAGCTTGAAGCACTATCCGTTTTTCAGGCAAGGTAATTACTATACTTCAGTGCCTCAAGCTTTTAAAAATATAGGTAAGTACCTACACGCCAAATACTTACTAGAATTTATTTTTGACATTTTAGTTCATTGTCCCAGATAAAAGCTTGTTAGGGTTCCGTCCCCAAAGGGTAAAACGGGACCCTATTACTAAGACTCCGCTGTCCGTCTGTCTGTCTGTCTGTCACCAGGCTGTATCTCATGAACCGTGATAGTTAGACAGTTGAAATTTTCACAGATGATGTATTTATGTTGCCGCTATAACAACAAATACTAAAAACTTAAATAAAGTTAAAAATAATAGAGGGTCCCCATACAAGAAACGTGTTTTTTTCGGCGTTTCACGCCATCTATGCACGCTTAGTTAGGTAAACGTCCCATAGATGGCGTTACATTGAAATGTCGATCCCTAACACTTTTGTTAAACGTTAGATGGCGTTATAAGAAATACAATGTTTATTAATTATTATTTTTTGCTGGCGAAAAATGATAGTGGTATTTTTTGCTCGATCTTATAAAATAATGTAGTGTGGTACGGAACCCTACGAGTGCGAGTCCGACTTGCACTAGGCCAGTTTATTTTTAAAAATATTTTTTACTTATATTTTATTTTTAACTTTTTAGTATGTAGGTATAGATACCGACTACCTACCTACTACCTAAGTATTTAAGAGAAGGCATGATGTTTTATAATATTCCACGGATATTTGATGTGATTATGGGTAAATGGCTCTTCAATGAAAATCAATCGACTTTCATTTGAATTATATACTGAAAAGGACAATTTTAATCTATAATATGTGGCCAAGCTAATTAACGTAATTATTTGGATAAGGATTAATACTATATACTTGAAAATAGCCTTGGAAGTTATGTAATATTTTTTAACAAAAAATTAAACATGAAAATGGTTACTGTGAGTCAACCTTAAGAGATAGACATATGCTGTCGCGGACTTTTTTGTAGGTCTTATTAAGTTGTACAACTCTTGCATAGAAAATATTCTTCTATCTATTTTCAATTGAGCAGCGTTCGAAAGAAACGTGTTTTTTCGACCGTTTTTTTTTGTCGACTTAGGTTGCAAATTAGGTCTCCACGGGTGTGCCTTTAATTGAAACGGGATAATATATAGCCTATTTTAATTTCGAAAGTCCATTCTATATATTAGTGAAAGAATTTTTTAAATCGGTCCAGTAGTTTTTGAGCCAAATCATTACAAACATACAAAAATACAAATGTTCTCTCTTTATAATATTAGTATAGTATAGAAGTATAGATATAGATGAGCCAAATTGGCTACAATTATACCTGTGCAGTTATACCATTTCGGGGAAAAACTTTCTTCGTATTTTATAAAGAGATTTAAGTTTTTTTTTCAGTATTATAACATTTAATTATAATAAGAACTGCAAGCGTTTGACCACTATCTCACCAGTTAGTAAGTGACGATGCGGTTGAGGATGGAAGCGCACTAGCCTTGAATAGGAATTAGGTCTCAAAGACAGCTGTCGGACACATTAGATTTCTGGTGACAGATTATAAGTCCAGTATTATTTATTGATTTAAGCCGTTATTATCCCACAGCTGGGCAAAGGCCCGATCGGCAGCTATAGGTTGCCAGTCAGTCAAGGAGTCTAACTCATCCCGCCATCTCATTCTGGCCTTGAGCTTGACGCGACGTCGTCTAACGTTGTGTGGGCTCCACTCAGTAGTGAGCTTAGCCTACAGCTCGTCCGACATGCTAGACGTGTCAGGCCAGTATAATCTTTACATAGTATGAAACAAAGTCGCTCTTGCTGTCTTTACGCATAGATCTTTTAAACTACGCAACGGATTTTAATGCAGTTTTCAGCAATAGATAGAGTGATTCAAGATGAAGGCTTAAAACTAGGATAAAACGCGGGCAAAACCGCAGGCATATCTAGTTATAAATAAAATATAAATTATTGCAACTCTTCCGCACGTACCATACACTCGTACCTCATAGTTCCTACGCACACAAGTCTCACCAATAGCCTATATACCTACGTTACTGATACCATAATATAGGTTATTTTATTTCCGGCGTGAAACAAGTTGTCCCCATATATGCTCGCTTTCCGCCGGCGCCGGAGCGGTACAATGAAAGCCTCCGTGATTTACTTTTATTGTTATGCACCCCTCTATTCACTCAACCAGTCAAGAAGCTATGTTCCCGACGCTAGCTAATTTAGAAAATTTTATGTTATTACGTTTGCAAGATTAAATTTTACATATTCCGTATTTATAGTATTGCTAGCGTTTTAGTGTAATCGCGTTATTTATGTTGTTTGGAACAATTGGGTTTTATTAGTTACCAATAATGTACAGCTTGAGTTGAGTTTGAGCTTTGATTATTCATTTATTTATTTATTTATACTTTTGCACACAAAAACTTGTACACAGAGAATTTAATGCTAGAATAGCATTTTCTACCAGTCATCCTGGAGGTGCAGAGAAAATGGTAGCGGTGCAGTGAAAGAAGAACACAGAGAGGCGATTATTCCATAATGAATAGACCATATAAATCTTCATAATTATTACACTAGGTACTTAGTTTCTAATATATAACATACAAATAAATACCAAGTATCATATGATACAATTACATACAGAAATAAAATTAATATACATATATATACATACATATTAATATATATATATATATATATAGGAAATAATACATATATATATATATATATACACTCACATAACTACATATCATAAAAGTATCGGTAGTATCTATGCATATGTACATATGCGAAAACTTGTAAATGGTGATTAGACGTTATGTATTTAGATTCTTTTACCTGTAAGTTTTCCGAAATACATGATATTACTGAAAAAATAAGTATACCAGAGCCCAGCTGGTCTAGAAGATAGATGGCATGAGTTCTATGCGAGAGGTCACTGGTTTAAATCCTAGTCTACAGGTGGTAAGAGCGATGTTCCGCCCGACTTACTACTAAAAGGAAGCTTACCACCATTAAGGAGAAAATCAGTCGCCATAAGCTAAAGGTGTTCCGGCAGCACACAGTCCTTGAGACTCAGAGTATTCTAGGCCTAGCTTGATCACCTTTGACCACATCATCGCTTAAAACCAGGCGAGATAGTATATTTAAAAAAAAAGTATATTAAAAAACTTACTAAACTTAATCAAAATGAATTATGAATTAGGTTATTTAGTATTGATGTTAAGCTAATGAGACTGATTAACCTCTCCTGTATATGTCAAATGATATTAACGCTGCAGGCAGTTTGCTTAAGTTCTAAGTAACCCGTGATAATTTAATAGATTCACTTCTATTGTTCCATTGTTCAAGGTAATTATAACTTCAGCAGTAAACAATACCTGACGTAGCTTGACATACATTAAGGTGATGTACAGAAGTGGTATTTATAAAGCCGCGTCCGCACCGAGCTGTGACAAGGGATGATAAAGAGGTCAGGGCGCAACCTTCACGTGAGTGGGAGCGGTTTACCTCGTATTGTAATGCCCTCCGCTGACCGGCTGCTTTGAATAGCAATTTCTTGACGCCACCCCGTTATTACGGGCAGTATAAACCCGACTGCCAGTCGCCGTCTCAGCGAGTTAAACGAGAACCCTTAAATTAGAAACTCTCAGCTCTGTAATGCTGTCGTTTCGAGCTATTGTTTTCTGAGCTATCTGATATCCCGTTCCGTCTATCTAAATGCAAATTGTTTTCGGCGATTTAACTTAAACACTTCCGAACTATCGGTATAGGATCGCCGTAAAAATTGTGCGGGGTAAATCATAAAACGATCTGTCCCGGCGATGAATCGACACTGTTAACCCATATCGCGGAACGGCCTCTCCGCCTTGGGACGATCTTTTGCCGGGACGTGACCGAAGCTGCCAATAAAATCTTTGTGGATCGGTCCGGGTGTCATCGAAGGTTGTAAAAATGTTGGCACGTGACGAGGACGCGCTCAGCTCTCCGGAGTATCACGTGGACCCGCAAACTGCAATGCAAAAATAGATTTCTCATTTACATCTCTTTGAAATCTTCAAAATATAAATTTTACCTATATTTGAAAACAGCAATGAAATGTACCATTTCAAATAAGCCTTAGAACATATCTGTTCTTAATAATTTTACAAAGCTTTTTGGAAAACAGAGAGGCCAATTTTGTGTAACCTATTTTTTTCTTTCACCAAAAAGATATGGAGACAAAGGATTTCGTGGTTTCTAATTTGGTCGCAATCAACAAAAATATTTAAGTGCATTGGAGCACTTTCAAATACAACTTTGAATGCATAACACTGCTCTGTTTACAAATAAGAAATACATACAGTTGTTTGGAAAAGTGAATACTCGCTATTTGAGCCAAGTCCCACGGTACCGACATTTCGAAGTCAGATAACAATAAAACTAAGTCATCGGGAAGTTATCTATCTCCGATCCGACGGCTACCGGAAAGTAGCATGTGCCTGACTGTACATGGATAGATAGATGTTTAAATGATGCAGTGCAATGACATCCACTTTTATTTACTTCTACAAATAACCAGATTGAAAAGTTAAGCACCTAACTTACAATCGTCACCTTACGTGTAGTAATAGTTGTTTAGCTATGTTATTAACACCCGTATTCACAGACAATACTTGTTGGGATCAGTGCTCGTACGATCAAACAAAACAATACATTATTGATAATGCCTATTTGATTGAGTTCCACAATAATTGCAGTTTATAAGATTTCAGATTAAGAGCACTTTTAAAGATTAATTAGCTTTAATTAATCTTTAAAAGTGCTCTGTTAACTTTGGATAGCACTAAAAGGCCGCATTCACGATGCGGGTGATAATAGTTCAATTTAGTTTGACTCGTTCAAAATCTTCTTGGTCTCGTTTTTAGGGTTCCATATAACTGAGACTGTCTGATTGTGTTTCCGCACTTTACATGGTTGTATCTCCTTAACCGTAATACTTGAAATGTTCACGAAGTACCTATGTATTATTATTATTATTATTATGAGGGATTGAACAACAAATACTAAATACAAAATAAAATTGAATAATAAAGGGGGTCCCCATACAAAACAAGTGTTTACGGCGTATTCTACCGGTCCCTATACAAGAAACGTGATTTTTCAGGCGTTTTATGCTTGATCTTACAAACCGTAATACTTGAATTGGACTTGGACTTGAAATTTGTTCATAGTATGTTCATTGATGTCAAGCAATCATTGTAATGATTGCTTAGTAATTTGTAACAATTGCTTTTGTAATGATCATTGTAATGATTGCTTGACACCAATTAAAAAACCTAAATTAATTTAAAAATTAGAGAAGGGACCCCTACTATAAAACTTATTTTTCGGGAAAATTTTGTTCAATCGGATCCCTACGTGTGCGAGTCTGACTCGCACTTGTCCAATTTATTACATTGGACAATATTTATCACCTTTATACCGTTTATAAGTTAGATGAATAGAGATTTTTTATTTTTTATTATAATTGGTATTAATTTCTTTTGTTTTATTATTTTAGTTATTACATCTCGAGTTACAATAATTATCATCATCAATAAGGTCAAAATAAATGAATTGAATTGATTGAAATTGAATTTTCACTGACAGTTCAACTTTACAACAACTGCCTGATATTACATTAATTTCGCGAGTGACCGCTGCTCGTGTGGCTTATTGAATAGTTTTCTCACTATACGGGCTTTGATAAATCGAAACCTCTCATTACTAATATGAAGAAAGGCTTCTTGGATACACACATATGAGTTGGAAGAACTGCCTCACGGAAATTAAAGTTCAACGTCCCCTCATAAGTATCGTAATTTGTCGTGGTAGGCCAAGATAAATTTTATGCGATATAAAAAGCTATCTAAAATGTCGCAAATCGCGAGTATGATATTTACAGGGGATGGCATTTCACAAATTACTGATCCCATTAATTTTCCATTAGCGGTAATTGGGGCAGATTTACTTGGGGAACTGTTTAAAAGTCTTTATCTATTCGGTTATCTTTTAACGACGTTTTATTAACTTAGTTGGATTTGGTGATTTTGTAAATCCAAATAAAAAGGTTGCTAGATTTACATAAAACTTAATTGTTTAGTATAACTATTTTATACACTAATTTGGATTGATTCGATAATGCAATTTAAAATAATTTTTATCCATTTCACGGGCCACGTGAAACATTTTCCGTTACTAGTTTCGGGTGTTCCATTTCATATCCCTAAACATATGTTATAAGATCTTCATTAATATATTATGTGTTATCAACAATAAACCATTCTTGCAAAGAAAAAGTATTATCCTAAATTGGCTAAAGTATGCCGAAGTTCTGAGGTACAAGTAACTTAGCCCTGTTACTAACGGACGGACAGACAGACAGACGGATGGATGGACAGCGAAGTCTTAGTAATAGGGTTTCTCTGGTACCCTTTGGGTACGGCACCATTAAAAACCATCTACCCAAATAAGTACCTCAATAACATGATATCTATCGTAACACTTCTAAGTAGGTACATCATACATCATCACAACTGACAAAGTTCTTCCCAAATACAATTCAGCGGCTGTAATAGGAATAGTTTCTCCATCGTCAGGTTTAATTATTACCAGAATTAATAGTTAGCAGATAAGATATTATTTCTTTCATAAATAATGGAGCTGGGTTTCGTCAATTCCTTCGATAAGTTAATTCAATCTAAGGTAGTGATGCAACAGTGTCGGCTGCAGCTTTTTTTTCTTACCGAATCTACTTTCCGCTTCCGGAATTTTTGACCAACTTCTAAAGATTTTTATTTGTGTGTATGGTCTATGATATATGTACGAGTATCGTATGTCTATTTATGTACCATGATACTTTGTTTAATGGGTAGAGTTTTTCTCCAGAATATACAATAGACTTTATTAACTTCTGTTCTAAATCTTCGGAGATATGGAGATACACACCTCAAAATTGCTGCGATGGATAGAACACATAGAGATATTGAAAAATATGAACTAATAGAAACTAAGATACTTTTATCTAATTTAAATGTTTTACCTTATTCAAATAATTGTATTGTTTCATCACAACGTGAAAGTTATGAAGATGGGTACATATAAGATAAAGATATGATAATAAAGATAAAGATATGACTGTTTTAGTTGTGGACTTCTGGTAAGCCTTCAATTCTCGCTTCCGTTAAAATATATCAGAGCTCCGTTTCCGATTCCGTTAAGATACTTTCGTAGCATCCCTAATCTTGGCCCCCTCGTCATCGTTTCATACAATATGCTGGGCGTCGCAAGAATGAAACGTGACTGTTTCTGATCTGCAGACTACGCTGGTGTCTATTTCATTATTTTATTTGTTATGACAATGTTAGTGGAAGTGGTTCGGAAGTAGGCGTATATTTGTAGTATTTAATTTGTTGTAAACACAAGTTTTTTTTTTTTATCTGAAAGACGAACTCTTGACTAATATTCTTGCCTGGTAGTAAGCAACGATGTGTTTAAAGATGGTGAACACACTTGAACGGTCTGACTTTCAAGGGCTGTGCTGCCGTAGCGCCGTAAGGTTAGGGCGGCAGATTTTCACCTTTACGGTGGTAATCTACTTTTGGTAGTAATTTAGACGGTACATTGATGAAATAATGAAAAAAAAAGCACATAGATCCATTTTATTAGTGCTCGACTAGGATTCCGCAACTAGCGACTCCGGGTTATAAGACAAGGTATATCTAACTCCAATCCAGGTCGCTGTTAATCTAACTACAGAGATTTAAACTAACGAAAAATAGATCTGAACTTTCAATCTATGCGTATCGATGACGAACTATGATTACATTTCAATCGATTTTAATAAAACCAGTGAGGCGACTGAAAATCCCATATGTCACAGAGCAGACAAAAATAAAGGAGGGTATTCGAAGCCAATATGAAATATGTAGTTAGCTGGCTGAACCCGAGTTCTTGGCGTTACTCACTTGCCGATTTAACTGTGACTTTTATACTATAACTTTGCTACATTGACACATGGCTAAAAGCGCTTTTTCTTACGATGTTTCAATAATGCCTTGTCTTGATCCGACACTTCGAGCTGGAATTTTGAAACGGAATTCTGAATGTAGGTGACCGCCTTTAGAGAGTAAAGTAAGTATACTTTGAAAGACTGATGCCTGCTGTAGGTTTAGCAAAAATCTGAATTGCAGGTCAGCAGTGCGCTCCCGCGGAATAAATACTGTACTCTAAGTCTAGAATTTTAACAATTCCAGTGAATTCATAATATTATTATGAAGGCAATGAATGACTATACAACTAAAAAAACATACAGACGAATTGAGAACCTCCTCCTTTTTTGTGAAGTCGGTTAATAAAACTTTTAGTATCTAAAAGCTAAAAAAGTGCATTGCGTTATGCCGGTAGGTAGCTATAAGCTGTATATATTGTATGTGTGTTAACAGTGCATTAGTGGTCCATGTAGTGTAGTGAATGTGTCTTAGTGTGTGAAATGCAAATGTTCCGGTAGGTATTTGCATAATTATGTACGAAAGAGTTCTGAATGATGTCAGTACTTTATAAATACGTAATATCAAGGCCGCCATTCTATTATTGAGCATTATTATAAGTACTCATGGAAAATGTTTATAAATTCCAGGCTTCTGTGCCTATATCATAGTACTTAATAACATAAATCCAAACTATACCACTTACATACTTGTAAGAGAAATAAATATGATTATTATTATTTATACCTTAAGCCATTGTGCTACTTTCTTATAATTACTTAACGATAAATAATATGAGTGCTAGTGCTAGTTTCTTTAGATTTATTTAGTCGATCTCGTTAATAAGTAAACGCAGGTTTGTTTGGCAATTATATTAAATGCATACTTTTACTTTAATTCCATATAAATCTGCGTTAACGTTAATAAACCAAGTAGTAAAGTAAGTAAACCAATCTAAGTAAATACTAGGCACATTGTTTCAATCACAGACTTAGGATTTACTAAAACGTAGTGAATCCAAGGTCAGTTGTTTCAATCTACCTTTTTCAGATAAATACTTTATAAACAACATACATATTTTATGGTAAGAAGATAATTTAATGCTACTCAAGCGTCTTTAAGAAAACTGTGTACAAGATTGCTACGAAAATAAGACCTAATAATAATAATAACCATCTAAATATTGTCTGGAAGAGATCGCTTTCAGCGATAAGACCGCCTGTTGTTACACAATTATAATTAGTTGTTAAGTAATACTCTTTTTCTTTTTAATAAGGTGTTCAATAAAGTGTTTCTATCTATCTATCTATCTAATAACTTCTTATAGGCAGCATTTTTAAATTCGCTTACATTTTAAGTGAAATTTAGTGTCAGGTTTATATAGAGTGTTCAATTTATTTTCATCACGGCTATAATAAATCATCGCTAACCGCAATAAAAACTAATATCGCTTACGTTCTACAAAATGCAATTATTCACATTATACGACGACATTCGCGTAACCTACGATCGGTAATATTTGGCAATTAACGTGATGACTCGGGTAAAATCGGAATATTCGTGTCATCGTCATTGTCTCGGGTTTTGATCGACGTAAGGCTAACGATGACCGCGTGGTACGTTGTGACTGACCTCTAGACAGTGTTAGGAGTCTCTACAAGTATATCAATCAACTGTGACTATTATATCATGCGGCGTTTTTTTTTAATATCTAGTGTGGGACGTTTGACCACTATCTCACCGGTTCGTAAGTGACGAAGCGGTCAAGGATGGTAGCACGCCAGGTCTAGAATAGGAACTGACTCTCAAGCACTGCTGCCGGAACAAATTAGATGTTTGGCGACAGATTTTCCAACTTGAGGGTAGTAGCTGGCCAGGTAGATACATGATAGTGTCCTACGATCATGCAGGTGCTATTATTAGTTGATACAACCTTGCCCAACACCTATATCCTAGCAGTTTACTAAGCTGGGGTACAGTATCAGTATCAGTTACTAAATTATACACAAAACCAAACCTTTGAAATCTATACTAATATTGTAAAGAGAGAACATTTGTATTTTTGTATTTTTGTATCTTTGTATTTTTGTATTTTTGTATGTTTGTAATGATTTGGCTCAAAAACTACTGGACCGATTTAAAAAATTCTTTCACTAATATATAGAATGGACTTTCGAAATGAAAATAAGCTATATATTATCCCGTTTAAATCAAAGGTACATTCGTGGAGACCTAATTTGCAACCTAAGTCGACTAAAAAACGGTCGAAAAAACACGTTTCTACGAACGCTGCTCAATTGAAAATAGATAGTAGAATATTTTTATGAAAGAGTTGTACGCGACAGCATATGTCTATCTCTTAAGGTTGACTCACAGTAACCATTTTAATGTTTAATTTTTTGTTAAAATATGTTACATAACTTCCAAGGCTATTTTCAAGTATATAGTATTAATCCTTATCCAAATAATTACGTTATTTAGCTTAGCCACATATTACAGATTAAAATTGTCCTTTACAGTAAATAATTCAAATGAAAACTCTAGAAGATATCACGGATTTCACATACACGCATCGCAAAATTAATAAAATATTTGCAGTGAAACCACAGATTAGGTCATAGTTACTACGAAAATATTATTATAAGCTTAGCGATGCTGTAGATCCCCACCGATCTAAATTAATTTGAAGTCAATATAGTAAAATAATATATTTTTACTGTATAAAATTCTATTGTATAATATAGTTATGATCTATATATAAACCACCCCGACTGATCTATGTATAATCTTTTCAATAAAAGCATTCCAATGACTCTAAACACGACATTTAAAATCTGAGCTGTAAGTTGGTGTGGATTTGAGAATTCTGTAGAGTCCAGGAGATGTCCCAGCATCAGGTCAATGCTTTCATGTTCTTACAATATCGTTGAAGAAGAAAATTTTCGAATTGATCAGACCTATGAAAGTTGATTTCATAGCGCAATTAACTAGAAAAAAGCTCATAGTTTTATAACAATTGAACGAATTTTCATGAATCAAAGCTAGAACACTCTCGATGAAGACATCTATCAAACAAAAAAAATATATCAATTATAAAATCAAAATCGGTTCATCCGGTTGGGTGCTAAGATGCTACAGACAGACACAGATACACACGTTAAACGTACAAATACTCCTTCTTTGATCCCATGATTTGATTGATTTTGATTCAATGATCCCACTACCTCTGTACGAAAACCCATGATTCATGAATACACATAAATCTTTCATTGGTAGGTATATAGCTAGGATTAGAACCAACGACCGTCGGGTCAGAATCAGGGTAACTATCTTTTACGCCATAGGGCCGTCCAATATCACTACGTAAGTATTATAAATCAAAGTCCATCACTGCGTCTGTCTGTCTGTTCGCAATAATCGCAATAGCTACTGAACGGATCATCACGCGGTTTTTACCAATAGCCACAGTGTTTATGAGGAAGGTTTAGGTGCATAATTCGTTAAGGTTTTGTGTAAATTGGTTGAAATATGACGATGATTGTTAAATATGTTAATATTTTATATTTGATGCAACAAACAGATGCCAATTTTGTAGGCATATATGTTCTACCTGTGCGAAGCCGGGGCGGGCTGCTAGTCACTAATAAAAACAAATACATCAACTAACTAACCACGATAAATTCAACCACACGCCACAAATTGAATCAACCAACAAAACAAGTAAATCTGCAATATATCTCGCACTATTCACTGGCAACACCCACTTAACGGAAAACAGGGAGTCGAGATTTTCGAAAATCAAATAGGTGCATTGATAGGTGCCGTCTCGTTCCTTATTCAATTTGAGAGGGCAACACTAGGCCGAAACAAGTCTCGGTGTAATCCTTCAAATCCAAATTAGATTTTCTTTCACTGCCTCTCACTATTGACAGGTTTCCGGCTCGAGCCGAGAAGCTACGGCACCTCTCCTAGTTCAATCTTTATCCCCCACCTAATTGGAAAAAGAACAGACGTAAGACGTATTTGTACGCCTTTTCGGATCGTGTCTCTGGGTATTGCACTCGTTTATTCCGTACTTATGTGATTTGATACCAACATATACATGTAGTGTAGCTTTTAATTGCTAAGGAATGCACATGACACTATGTCATCAGGATGTGTGATGCGCTCTAAAATGGTGTTGTGGTTATCTGAGATGATGGCAAGATGGCGGTAAGACGAGGCACAAAAAGCTGACTTGAGTCAAATCCAATCCACGTAAAGAAATTTTTCTTTATATTATTTTCGTAAAAAGTTTAATATAATTATTACATATCATGAACATGACATAGCGCAACTATCCCAAACGTCTTCCGAAATAGCACCAAACATCATCCTGTAACTTGGCAAACCAATTGGTGACAATATCTTTATTCAGTGAGCTATTTTTTGCGTACGGTAAGAATCCTACTCCTACGATTATCGTATTTAATCGTCGATTCATACAACCGTTAAATAGATGTATTTTTATAGTTGGAAGGGTTCAATAGTCAACAAAATTACAAGGCAATTATCTTAATTTCAGCTTACATTGCCTTTTGAATATATCAAATCACAATAACAGACTTTAATCGTAAATAAACGACTACAAACAACCCACAATTAAAGCTAACGCAAGCCCATTGAACAAATTTTAATAAGCACAGCAAACAAGGTTACCTAACAACGAAACAATAAAATAAAGCGTCACAAATAATGAATAGGCTGTACAAATATTGGGGCAGATTTAACAGGGTGTAAGTCGATAGTGCGACAGGCAAGATCGCGTGTTTAACCGCACTGAGCCTACACGCACACTTATTTAGACATCACTAACAATATTCCAGTACAATATCCCAAACATATATATAGTCATAACGAGCATTCATTTGACTAAGGTCGTAATAGGCAAATGGATTCTTCATTAAATTATTACATTATTATTTACGCATTATGCGAGTAATCCGGGTATCGTAGGTTTGATTTATGATGTAGACCTTAGCTACGTCGTAGTGCTGTAGTTATTGCTACGACATTTTATAACAGAGACATTTCAAAAATTTGGGTTAGCTAACCCTGGAATAACGTCAATATCTATCGACGTAGCTTCCGATTTTATTGCTTACAATCTTTATTGATTAATAAATTAGAATAGATATTAATACGCCTATTAAATAATGAAGCTTATGATATATTTTTTTATAAGAAAGTACTTATATAGTCCGACTAATTATTGTCAGGCAAGAGTAGATTAACTGATAAAACACAAGCTTTTTGTAAAGATGTTTTATGGTGTAATGAAAACTACTAATGATAAAATACATACTAGCCCAAATTCCACTGTCCTAATATTTACTATTACGTAGTTCCAATCCTTACAACCCGACTCCATCTTCAAGTTAGCTTGATTATTGCATTGTCATCGAAGATACGCAAGTATATAAAATTTGAGTCGATTCAAACTTCAGGAAGTGGTTTTAATTCAGCTTTAAACATTTGATCCACACAAATATACATACATACTGACACGGCAAGTTAAATAAAAGCTTGTATGAAATAAGACACACGGATCACGGATGATAAGAGTACATCATTACGTAGTTTATTGAGCTATTATCTGTTTTTATTATTGTTTTTTTTATGATCCACTTGCGTCTTCTGATATATAGGTCGGAGACGATAGAGATCTGTAATGTATTTGACCAGCGTTGTAAAAAATCTTTTATTAATACCGATTTCTAAAGATACGAAATTATGTCTCATACTATACTCAACGCTCATACTTAAATAATGATTGGTCGTCCAGTGGTCGTTGCGATCTTGCTGCCTATACTCCCGAGGAAGTGAATCAGACATGCACGAAACCTAGGTCGAAACAGTCGACAACAAACAGTATTGAGTATAATAATTGGTACTTTTGTAATCATGATTCGTTCTCACTTTGACCACAAATCTAAAATAAAACACTTAGAGATATTTTTTTTCTAATACGCAGATCTGAATCAACACTAAACAACCCATGAAACGCAAAACATCAGTTATTCCAATATCATAAAACGATTTTCGGATAAAGGGCACGTAAAGAGTTCATTTCCACAAGGTCGTTTGACGTGCATTCCTCAAAGAATTAAATTGAATAAAAGGAAATTACATAGGCCCGTATCGACGGCACTCCGATCGAATATCCCTTTCAAAACAATGCCGAAACGGAAATTAAGCCGACGTATGAAAATATAAAGTGGATCTTTGAAATAACGCCGATTTATAGGTTTGTTTTAGATGTTACCGGCCGTGTGTGAATTATAGGCAGCGTATTAAATACATTTTGCGGCTCTAATTTTTCACAATATTGTATAGTAGGTACTAAACAAAGTCTTTTGATATGCACGTTATAAATCAATACAGCGGCAACCATTTGTTAATACTATTGTATAGTTTGAATTTGGTATTGGTATCAACTAATTGTTTAATGACTATATATACTTATGACCGTATTTTGGTCACAACTGGGATAAATTGAGTGTTTTCCTGACCGTATCTTACTACTGGAATAATTATGAAATCGAAGCCAGACATCAGCTAGAACATTTGTCTGTATACAAATTAAAGCTCCAAAATATTGCAATTACTAATTAATTACTAAACAAAAGTTACAAATACACGCAAACTATACGCTCTCGCTTCGTGGCAATTAAAGTGATCATGTCTGCTTATAACAGTAACTGTGGCACCCAAAAATCATAATTGTCAGCATTTTGCGCATGAGTGCAAAGTACTCTTCGTCACGTTGCCTTGAAAAATGTAAATTCTTAATTTCTCACGCTACATTACTACAAAAATTTAGTGTTATAAATCTACTCTTACTTTTGTACATTATTACATACAATCCAAAATTGTGGTAGGAGTCTTTTTATTTTTAGAATTTTTCGTTTTTCTTCGGGAAAACGTCAATAGAATAACAGATGTAAAGATGAATCTTCACATCTGTTATTACCATATCTTAATAATTAATCTAGATTTACACGTAATCAATTCATGGATTTCAAGTAGGTCCGTGCCGAATTTCTAAATTAATTTTTATTTATAACCCTATCTACATACATCGAGGTTCTGCCGAAGAGCACAGCTGTGGTAGATGGCATGTGATGAATAAATCAATATATTACGACGCTAAAACATGCTGAAACACAGGTTTATGACGTGTTTACACTGGATCAAGTCGAGAGCGAACTAAGTGATTGTAAGTGAGGCGACTGGCGCCTCGCCGGAAGTCGTTCCCGGGTGACGGACGCCGGAAGTGACGCGGATCGCTTTCCTTCGTTATGTCGTCCCGCCATACTCTCGTAGCCTTTTATCCCACGTCTCAGCTAGATTTTACTACAGCGCTGCCAATCGTAAAACTATTTACGAGTACTTGTTTTATGCATTTACTCATGTAGTATTTATGTACACACTTAAATTATATTGCATAACAGTAATTAAGTAGCATGCCACCTTACAGGCTTTAGTACTGTACTCAAGGCACGTAAAACTTCTGCGTTATGAGTTTTGCGGGTGTTGTATCTCAATACTCGATATACTGCTGTAATAAAACATTTGTCAAGATTAAAGGCATTTCACACGGTGTGGTATTTACAATAGGTATAATGCAGGGCATGTATAATAGCTAAATTAGCTGGCTATTTTTAAAATAAATAAGAGAGCTAAGAATTGTTGAGAATAATGCTGTTAATCATCACAAAGGTTCATGCGTACATGCGTTGATCAGTTAAAATATAAATGAGCGTGCTGTGTAAGATGACATAATTTAAGATACATTTTAAAAACGAAATATCCCAACTTCAAATGCCGTGCTAATCATTTTCAGTAATAAGTTTCAGGTGTTATGTCCATATCTCTGAAGGTACTCGTCAGATCTCGATGTATTTACTATCTCAGAACTACATACTTCTGAGATGGTAAATACATCATTAATTCTTAGCCTCTATGAAATATTCCTTAAAGGCTTAGATTTCTAAAAACAATTAATTCTGTCCATTATTGACAGAAAAACGGTGAACATACAAACAAAAAAAAACCTACCTACATAGAGACGAACTGAGAACCTCCTCCATTTTGAAGTCGATAAAAATCAGGACACCTGAATTATAATGATAAGTAATTCTTATGCACACAAACCAACACTGGCTTTACATCGTCAGCATAAAATGGTCCATAACTCGAAATAATTTACAAACTTGCCTATTCCCATGTCCTTCCCCGACACTAATCTAAATAAGCATAAAAGGAAACGATACTAATACATATGCCTTTATAACCTAAACATAACCATAACCATTGGGTCTCAATGAAGAAGTTGGCAGTAGCGCTGACAAACCGTTGAATAATACGGGTCGGAGTGCCGTTGTTTTTGTAATGCGTTTTCTTATGACTGGCCCTAACGATTATTTCCTCTATTGTGATCTGGGTATAGACGTAGATGACGATTTGTTCCAGTACGAGAGTTCGACACTTGATGCATAGCTTGCAAGAGACCGCTATTCAAATATTGCATATACGGTTTATAAGATCGAGCAAAAAACGCATTAAAAACAAGTTTATTGTATGGGTATGTCCCTTAAATTTTTAACTTTATTCTGTATTTACTATTTGTTGTTATAGCGCCTATAATACATATTTTGTGAAGATTTCAAGTCTATATACATTAAGTTTCATAAGAACAAGCGAAAAACGCTGAAAAAAACACGTTATTTCCTGTGTGAGGACCTCCTGTTATATTTAATATTACTTTATTATTATTATTTCTTGCTGTAGTGCCCATAGTAATACAAACTTTGTGAAAATTTCCAATATCTACCTATTATTGTATTAGGAGATACAGCCCTGTGAAAGGCGGACAGACGGACGGACTCAGTAACAGGGTTCCGTTGCCACCCTTTGGGTTCGGATCCCTAAAAAAGTCAACCAAAAGTCAAAGTCAACATAAAATTAAATTACCAAATAAAACGCAAGATAAGAATAATTACTAAAGAATATCTGCGTCATGTTGAATTTCAGACTGATTATTTTTGCAGCCATACATTGGGACGACCAAGCTAAGCTAAAGCAAAGCTATCCGTTAAAAGGAACAAAATAACAATTTTAATGTAATCAATTGAGGTCTTTATGCGTATCTCTATTTGCCTGTATCTTGAGCTCTGTTTTCTTGAGTGTAGCAGTAGGGTGCCTGCCAAGACCCGCAGAGAAAGAGCTAAACTTACAAAAGTTTCCGACTTGTTCAAATGGCCGGCCTTTGTTAAAGAGCGACTTATTGTTTGGGACAGATTGCCGGGAGATCAGCGCCGCCGCCACAAATTTTCACTCGAGTAGGTATATATTATTTAGACGTATGAATAGACTTTAGGTAAGGTTTTTTTATCCTTTCAAAGACAATTGGCTTGAGTTAAGGGTTATTGCGTATTTACTAAAGTACAGAAATGTTCTTGAATTCAGATAATTTACATGGTGTGTAATTAAGACAAACGTATGCATAGAAAAAATTAATACAAAAATACATAAAACTTTTTACCCGACTAAGACAAAGCCAAAAGTAAATGTTATATGTTTCTAGTTGTCTATAAATGTACATTTCATCACATTATGAGATAAGATTGGCTTTTAAAATTATTTTTTACGACATAAATAAATTATAATATTCTCTGCTCAACAGACTACAGCATAATTAGCTCAATTAAGTGGTGATGGTGGTAAAGGCATGGTATTTTACTGTCCAAATTGTCCTTTAAAGCAAAAAATAAAGTAATTCACGTTAAAGCATTGACAGAGAATGAAACAATAGGACAAAAACTATCTAAAAAGCATAAGAAAAAAAACATACATTCTGTCCACCGTATCAAATGTACTTTTTTTTCAAATGCAAGCAACGTGATTGTAGGATTTTATTACAAATTGTTGGATATAATTTTTGAGGGGCTCAGTGGTGTAGTGGAAGATTGGTCGGATTTGACGTCAGAGGTAACGAGTTCAATCCCCGCTGTGCACCAAAGGATTTTTGTATCGAAAAAATTATGTGCGCTTTTCACAGTGACCCTACAAAAAGGTGAAGGAAAAACACATCGTCAAAAAACCTCCACCCTCACATGGCGGTAGAACACCAGTGTCCACCTGGCCAACTACCACCCTCATGTTAGAAAATCTGTCACCAAACATCTAATGTGTTCCGGCAGCTATCCTTGAGAGCCAGTTCCCATTCTAGGCTTAGCGTGCGTATCCTCGACCGCCATACATACTTACTCGTACCAACAGGTGATATAGTGGCCAAACGCTAGCTTATATATTATTAAATAAAAGAAAGACAAACTCACATCAGCGATGTTAAGGTTTTTCTCATACAATACCGGTGCCGGGCGTCGCGACGTCGCGTCACGAACTGGCGAACACAGCGTGACGCGAAAACTTAACAACTGAACAACCTATGATTAAGTTTGCCACTTAAACTTACAATACTGTTGTTAGAATATTGCACTGCCTTTTTGATCGCCTCCACAAAAGGAGGAGATCTATACGTAATTCGTGGAAATACTGATTTTTACCTCCTGCGGTGAAGCCAAAAAGAGGGGTTATGTTTTTAGCAGTCCCAAAATTATTTTTTTTGTTTCAGTTCCATGTATGGGATGCCCCCCCATAAACTTTTAAATGTTTGATTTTTGTATTAAAATCGGAAAGCGGTTTTTAGAATGCATCTACTTACAAAGTTTCAATTCCGTAGTCCTAACAGTTTCGGAATAAAATGGCTGTGACATACGGACGGACAAACAGACAGACAGACATGACGAATCTATAAGGGTTCCGTTTTTTGCCATTCGGCTACGGAACCCTAAAAAAAAGAAGTCTATGTATGTATGTTTGTATTTACGTATGTTTCACCGTAGCGCCAAAACTACAGATCTGAGTTTGATGAATGAGATTTCAATTGATTCCTTATTATGGTTCGGAGGACATTTAGTGAAGCAAATATTTTCTGTTGTCGGTTCTGTTTTAGTGACGTCATGTGTAATCTTGTATTATGTACTCATATCTTAGAAGTCTGACACTCATTGACTGATTTCGATAAATAATTATTTATTTTATTGTAAAAGGTGTAGCTTTCGTCAAATTTTATTTGACTGATTACTTGAATAGGTAAACATAGCAATAAAGTCCTATATCCATCAGTGTATAGATGTTCAATTAAAGAAGTTACTGTTAAAAGAATTTTCATCATAAATACGCGGCCGTTTTAAAAAATTATGCTAATTAAGGCTAACTGTAAAAACCATAATAACCATTAAAATATATATTGTAGCTCATTCATTTTATTTTTGTCAATTTTATTTAAAACATAAAAGAAACTGTGTGACAAAGCTTATTTAACTTTGATGTGTGATCATAATAGAGATGTGACATTCTATATTCACGCGTAACAGCATCGTTTTATCCATGTTAAAAATAACAATTTAAAAATTCACACTTCGACAGTCCCACATAAGCGCAGCGATGCGCTCACAAACCCATTTATTTTTGCTTATAAAGAAACTGTATTATCTCATATAACTCCGAAACGTGTAGCAATATATTCAGTAATAACGAAATAATATGTTTTGTGAGATAGAATTCATATTTCATAAGCACTCATACGCATAAGATATTGCAGAAGAAAGTGGTGCTTTTTCCTTTTATTCGTAGTAAAGATAAAGGGGACCAGATACAGGGGAGCGACTCACTGGCTCGCTGTTGGCTTGTTACAGGGGACTACTATTGTTACAAAGGTAAAATCGTATAAACAATATAATTAAATGTTACAATCTTAGTTGCAAAGGTGAAATATAAAGTAGCTAGATCCATTTAGCTTCCTTATATTTCTTATCCAGAAGAAGATCGAAGAAAGTGTTGATGGAATATGTAGTGCAAGATATGATTGCAAAAAAAAGGATAGAGCTAAATAGAAGGAAAGTACAGTTTCACCGCGGCCACGTAGGTTGAATCAATCAATCAATAATCATTTATTTCTCTCTCACAATAAGAAATTGGTACAGTTTGGACTTATGATATTGTACATGTAAAAATATAGACACGTAAGTTTGGGCTATGTTTGAAAGTAAGATTATAATATTTTGTGTAAGGCTGGTGCGTGCTGTAGGTTTTGCAGAAAAACCTGTAATGCAGGTCACCAGGCGTATTATTATTTAAGGAATACTTGAATAAGGCAAGGAAGACGAGGAGAAGGTAAAATGCAATTTTAAATTTGCGCTGTCTTTGGCTCATTTAATGGTCTGTTGGCGAGCTTCAGTAACAGTTAATATAAGTTTATTTGAAATATATACATGCTAGCAGTAGATTAAGATAACCCTTTTTGCCTATTGCATATAAAAAGACAATATTGTACTCAAGTCGTGCGTCGGAGCTGACAATCGACGATTCACCGTGATACTTACTTACGGTAATAGTAGGGGTCCTGTACAACTGCCTTACAGATTCATTTCCCCGTATTTGCGTCACATAATATTTCAAGGCGGGTGCGACTGAATTTTATATGCATGGAGACAACAGGATTTCATTCGGACATATGGGAAGCAGTTTATTTTATTCGTGCAGATATTGCTACGATATTTCGCACGGGAACAATAAGCAATGATTTTAGACGGTTTAGTAGTCATTTGAGTGGTAGTTTACGTGCAATTTAAAGTTAACTACCCGGTTGATGGGCGTACAAGCGCTTTTGGGATACTTGAAATATTTAATGATAGCGAAAAGTTTAGAGCCGCCATCCGAACAGCCGTAAAGCGACCGTATTACACACTTTAAGTAATTCAATAGTTCGTTCATCTGTAAGTGTTATGTTCCCTATAAAACTCTCATTTGCGCCGGGTTTATGTCACCATCCCACCGACGCGCCCGTAAACAATAGCTGCATCATTATAAAAGCTAAAATTAAATGCAATATTTTACCTTAATGTCATAATTTGCTGCAGGCGCCTAATAACAAAAACATTCTTCTAAATCTGGCGGATTGTATTAACATAACCGCTTTGTAAATGGAGTCGGGATAATTTGTGGACGAACTTCGGCCTGTAATACCTCGCAAATTGCCGGATAAGACTGTGTGAGACAACTGTTAGTTTTAATTAAACTGCTGGTTGCTCGCGGGAGTCCTCGGAATGAGAAAATTATTCTAATCTTATAAGCTTGTCGGTGGGCCAGACTCGCTCGGAATTAATATCGTGTGGGGCGGCCGGCACCAAGCAGCCGGCAGCGGCCTCTCGATGTCACCTCTAGGCGGTACACCGCAACACTTAAACAAGTTAATGCTACTGAAAGCCTCCTAGCTTTTTTTTTAAACACTGAACATTCGCTTCTGATAATTTACTCTGTTACACTTAAGACGGACTCTTATGAAGTAAACCCTAAAAACATAATAAGAAGCCTGTTACGTGTTACGTGGGATAAATCGGTGACTTCCTGTAGGCTTATAAATTTAAAGATAGACTAACTTAATAATTCAGAATAAGTTAATAAAGAATAATTAAAAGAAACATGGGATATATTGAGATCTCTGCATTATTTGATCATTTCTTAGAGTTAACTTCGTCAGATAAAGTTAGTACATACATGTAAGAGAACTTTACATTGCTTATTTAGTATTTTATGTTTAGTTTCAGGCACTATTATCTCACTGTAAATGGGAATAAGATAAAGTTTAATTTCAATCTGACCTCGAGAGAAGCACTATATTAGACAGTAAGTAGGTTCTGCTGAATTCTCATTGAAAACCAAACAAAAAACTTATTTTATTAAACTATTTTCGTTACTTTATATTATATAGCCTACACATACGCTGCTGTTGTCTCTACTAAACATAATAAACCCATAAAATAAACCGCGAAAATGTATCGCGCTTGTAACGATTTATCTTTTGTTAAAATACGACAAATTGTTCAGGCATTATGAGACATATATACAATACATAACACATAAGGCGGAAATAGCCCAATGGATAGGGTGTCGGACTGGCGATCGAGAGGTCGTGAGTTCGATCCCCACCCTACCCATTGCACTATTGACGTGAACCCACTCCAGACACAAGCATATTTAGCTTAGTTGGAGGAGTTAACAAGAATACTAGTAATGTGCAACCCACATTGCGAGTAATCTTTTTAAAAAAAAAAAAATAATAAAAAAAAAAAAAATAACAATCATCACCCTGATTTAATTCGCTGTAGTTGAGGAAAAAAATACGGTGCCTAGAAAGTCACGCCTTAGGAGTGAAACTTAGAAGTACATTCAATTTATTTCTCAACATCACTATTTTGTACAACTACTTCTGTTGAAATTAACGGGACGAATGCCCGAATGATAGCGAATACGTCTTTGTAGTTGCGCCGTTCTACAATAGAGGGCGTTTATTAATATAAAATATAACGTGACGCTTACGTCACTTCCGCTGCCTTCAGACAGTGACGCTACGTCACTTCTATCAAATTTTACCCCATTGCGCCTAAAGACGATACACTTCAAAAAATCCTCATCTAAATCCTAGCCTACATGAATTACTTGAAAATTGTCATAGAAAATTACATTTTGCAAAAACATCGGCACATAACTACAACGGTTAGCTGTTAGCGGAAGCATTAAATGCGAAAAGCCACAGATTAAGCGAGTAAGGCGATTTGTCTCGCCAGTCGTTCGATTTAATGAAAAGTAGAGGCAGTACAAATTCGCCGAGATAATCTGCAGTATCAATTTGCGGAGCGTACAGGCTGTCTTGGGAGATGTATTTTATTAGACGAACCTATAAGGATGAAGGCACCTGGATATGGGAACGGATTTTATTGTAGGTAGCAATAACAATAGCATAATTGTTTTTTATTAATTATAGGTACAATCACCATCTTCTACTTCCTGCAAATCTATCTATTTAAAAGTCTGGGAAAGATCACCGGCCATTGAATTACCTTAGTGATAGTTAAGTATAGGAATATACGAATTAAATTTTTAAATAGTTAGTCAATTTAACTATACGGATTGACAAAGCTTTTAGGACTAGTTCGTGAAAAGGTCATCCCAGTCCCACTATTTCAGCTTTAACCTAAACGGCTGTAAGTGGTTATTGTCTTTTCGACTATGCAGAATTATTGCCGGCGTAGTTCGGCGAGTCGGACCGCTTGTCAAACTTTGGTAATTTAACTTCAAAACAGGTTCCGGCGGTGCCAAGGCCGTACATTTGTTACAGAACTAGGTAGCATGACAATAACATCATAAGCACTTTGCAATTGAAATGTTCAACGTTCGACGTTTCGCAGATAACGTCTTTCCGTTTTATTCTGATATTTTGCAGCAAGATATTCTTCAAAGACAACGTATTTAGAGCAGAGCGCATTGAGGATTTTCAAGAAACGTCAACGAGTGGGGCGCGGGCGGGCTCTTAGTTTGTTTATATTTTTATATAGAAAAAGTGCATTGTCAGATTAGGTATATCATTAACATTATCATCATCATCATTATTAGCCCCATCAGTCCACTGCTGTGCAATTTTAGATAAGGTTAACGTCAGATGAGATAACGTTCACGTGCTTGTCCGTCAGAAATAAAAATGCCAAATCCACTAAAAACTAAGTCAATACAGCAAAACGATACAAAAATAAACATTGGAGTGACTTTTCATACTTCTCACTCATTCACTCGGCAACTTTTTGAAGTTAGTAATATAGAAAAGGGCTTTGTGCGGAGGACGCGAGACGAGAACCGAATACATGGACGGTCCTTTTGTTGTAAGCCACCGACTGTGAATTGATAATGCTCGTTTGTTTTGTCCTGCGCTAACTACCGAACTGAAGCCTGTTTGTTTACCGGTGACGCGTGACGATTTTGTTTGTGCTTTTTGGGTTACACGCTTGACAAAAAATCGAGCATTGTATTTTAGAAAAGAAAGGATACAAGCTATTTACTTGCATATCGACGACGTTTTTGCCAGGATAGAATATACTAGAACTTATATTTTACAAGATTTTATTTAACTTGTTAGTATGTTTGTGTGGGTGAAATCTTGGAAGCTAAACCAGAACAACTTCCTAATGTTCGATTGCACTCAAATTTGGTATACTTGCGTATGTTTGGTGAAAATACAATAATAAGGTAAGTACAATCGAGCAGACCTGATGATGGAACCGGGTTGTAGGGACTCGAACTCCGCAATTGTAAATTAGAACAGTGTAATTTGAGCTATTTTGTTTTGTTATCGTTAGTATAGTACTATTCATTATTCATGATAATGTCCTTACCAAAAGTTTGTGTTGTTATCAGATAAAAAGTATTGGTTTGAATGACCCTATGCTTTCACGAGCACAGTGAGACATCAGTATTGTTTATGAATACGAATGGTTTACTCGACAACTTACACGAGCACTGTGAGACCTCAGATAGTGCGTAGTGTGAGTATTTTTAGATTTATTTACTCACTCGATCGCGTTAGAGTAAACGCAGATTTGTATGGAAATTACAATGTTACATCTTATGCACACTAGATCGCGCTTTTTGATTCCATACAAATCTGCGTTTACCGTAAACGCGATCGAGTAAGTAAAGTAATCTGTAAAACTCACACTAGGCACCCTGGGTATTATTATCTTTTCTATGCCCTGGGTGCCTGTTTTGAACCTGGAAACAACAATATTGTTTATGAATACGAATGGTTCATTCGTAAAGGAAAAACATCGTCTCTCATATTGGAACACAAATTTTATACTGCACAAAGCTAATTTCCATTTACCTCCTCTAAATCATACGTGTAGAACAATTTGTACCAACAAAGACGTGGTCGCATAAATCCGTTTAACGCAAGTCTGCGCCGAGCTACTCGACTAATTACAACATAAATCTAACTTAATACAAATCCTTCCTTTTTACAACCCGATATATAGTCCGAGATACCGTTGTGAGATTTCTTTTTTTAGTATGGTGCTATAATAAAAACGTAATTTTGAACTCAAAAATATTCAAATTTTTCTTCATATTCTAGACTTCAAAAGCTTTTATTGCAGCTACCATATCTGAAGATTAACATTGGAACTTAATAAGTTAAAGGAGCACATTTTTAAACAATAACATGTTTTTGCTCAATGTTTTTGCTTACAAACGTGCAGTTATAGCGTATTTTGTTGTAGCTGTAATATACGGCAGACCATACATGCAACTGCAAGTGTAAGTTTGATTTGATGTAATATTTTTCTTGTTGTATGGTGCTGTACTGTGCTGTGCTGTGCTGTGCTGTGCTATGCTGTACTGCGCTGTGCTGCGCTGCGCTGCACTGCACTGCACTGCACTGCAGTGTACTGCATTGTGTTGTATTGTATTTTATGTGCATTTAAAACTAGAAATATTGAATAACGAAATAACTACGTTAGATCTTGGTCTAGTACAACGCCTTTTCTTTTTTAATACAATCTCTGAAAAGTTCAACTGATTCTAATGCTTTCAAAACTTTTTTATTATAAATCGTAAAAAGTTTGAAACGTGAGATATATTAGATCATCTCGACTGAAAGTTTAACTGTTAAAAGTTACTGTATAAGAGGTATACAAGTCTATTTAAAAATAAGTTATTTTTCAAAAAAAATAAAACCGACTTCATAACCACAAACAGGCACACAAAAGCGAAAAATAAATTACTTAAAATTATTATAAGCGCTACCCACTTATCTATTTGAAGTCGGTGCCAGCCAAGTCTAATAGGTAAATAAAAAATAAAATAAATAAAAATGTTCTTTATTCAGATTTACAATGGATATGGTACTGTTCTATATCTATTCTAGCGTTTAGCATTTCATCACTGTCTTTGTATAGCACCATCAATGTATCCTTGCACCCACACTAGGTCTCTTATGAGCCTGTATTGTGGATTACAATGACCTTCTCCGGCCTATCCCACACTTGTAAGCAGGTTGGCTATAGCTTAGTATGAACTTTGACCTATTCCTACTTATACTATACTAATTAGTTGATACATTACATATACTCTTACTTCTATTTTAAAATTTATACAATATACTATTTACATTTAGAAACTATTTACATTTTTTTACAAAACTATTGACTGTTTTATATAGATATTATTTTATTAAGACTATATTATCTATATTTATTTTTTACATGCTAAATAATACAAACATTAATATTAGTGTTATAAGTTTAAAACCATTATGTACTGATCAATTATTCTGATGAGTCAGTATATATACTACCTTAGTTGTAAGCTGTTTACATCTACACTATTTACATTATAGACTATTTAGTTGAGTTGTAAGAACTAACATGAAATTGGTAAAAAAACAAATGCCAATATACTTATTTGTGATGTTTTAGTATTAATTAAGTGTGTGTAAGGTGTGTGATGTGTGGTGTATGGTGTTACTCGAGTGCTGCCAAGAGTGTTTCAGTATTTGTGTAGCTTGTGTGAGGAGAAAATCATTAGTCAGTTTATTACATTGGTATCGTGATAAAGTAATTAGCTCAATATGCTTAGTTACCCGATTGTAAAGCAATGGTCCTAGGGAAGATAAGGTTTTAGTGCCAAATTTAGTACGCATATTAGGTATTTTGAAAACCAAGTCCCTCCTTCTTTTAGGCATAATTGTTTCTATAAGTTCTTTCGTTACAAATGAGTGCTGTTTGTTTACAATGGTTTTGATAAATAACTGTCTCACAGATAATACTCCACATTCAGTG
Source organism: Cabera pusaria (assembly GCA_954871355.1). Lineage (NCBI taxonomy): Eukaryota > Metazoa > Arthropoda > Insecta > Lepidoptera > Geometridae > Cabera > Cabera pusaria. The sequence continues at coordinate 20,794,547 of OX940888.1, forward strand.
TAGAGTTGACAGGTAGGATGTCTAGGTTTAAAAGTCATCACTTTCAATAGTGCTCGTTGCGCCCTCTCTACTTGAATGATTTAGGATTGGGCAGCTGAGCCCCCACGGTCAAGCAATACGTTAGTATTGATTGAGCTAGAGCATAGTACACTTTAATTAAATCTTTAAGACTCATTACAAAACGAAGATGTTTAAAAATACACATTAGCTTTCTTACCCTTCCGGATAATGTTTTAATATGATTTGCCCATGTTAAGTGTTGATCAACTGTAATACCGAGGTATTTTATCACATTCGTATTAACTAATTTATCACATTGGCACGTTGTAGTTCCGTTGCAAGTTGCTTTATGTATTCTAAGCTCAAGATCGTACTTGGGCTGGGTGAAATTGTTAATAGTGAAGGTAACGTATTTAGTTTTTGATATGTTTACTGATAGTAAATTAAGCCTTAGCCAATTAGACACAGTAAGTAGACCTTGATTTGCGGTTTGTTCAACTTCTTTCCACGTTTTACCTTCAAATAAAAGTACAGTGTCATCAGCGTATGTTGTTACACTCCCGTTTGACAGGTCCATGTCGCATAACTGGTTAATATATATCAAGAATAGCGTGGGACCCAGTATGCTCCCTTGAGAAACGCCGAAATTGATATCATATTCATTGCTGTAGTCATTATGTATTCGGACTTTTTGGGTTCTATCATTAAGATAGCTCACAAACCATTTTAGGCATGAACCCCTTACTCCAATAGCTTCCAGCATTGCAAAGAGTATAGGAATGGAAACGGTGTCAAAAGCCTTAGCGAAATCAAGGAATATCCCTACTACCTTCTTACCTTCATCTAAGCTTTTTTTTGTGTTTTCCGTAACATTAAGTACTGCATCTTCTGTACATCTCCTAGGTCGGAACCCATATTGATTATTTAACAGTATTTTTTTTGTTTCCAGATACTTTGTAAGTCTATTGTTCATTAGTTTTTCTAAAACTTTTGATAATGTGGGTAGTAGGGATATTGGCCTATAATTTGAGACACCGTCTTCACTACCTCCTTTGTGAATTGGACATATTAGGGACTTTTTCAATGCATTTGGGAATTTGCCTGTCTCAAAACTGGTTTGACAGATTAGCGTTATTGGCTCTAATAGATATGGCAAGAGCTGTTTGTATAACCACGCATTAGCTTTATCCCATCCTGGAGCCGAGTAATTTTTTAGATTTTTTAGTATGCCTAGTACTTCTGTTTGATCAATTGGTAAGAGAGGTAGTCGATATATAATACCTACATGTATCTACTTACTTACTAACCTACATGTACCTACTTACTACTACTACATACATAGTATCTATCTACTATCCAATAGACTAGGCTGGCACCGACTTCAAATAGATAAGTGGGTAGCGCTTATAATAATTTTAAGTAATTTATTTTTCGCTTTTGAGTGCCTGTTTGTGGTTATGAAGTCGGTTTTATTTTTTTTGAAAAATAACTTATTTTACCCTTTTTAGTGCAAAACAAGTTTTAATTAAATTACATGCATCTATTAAATTTCGTGTCTGGGCCGTTATACACTGACGGATATATACTTTTTGAAAATGTCAAGTATGTACCTATAACGGTTAAGAAGATACAGATCTGTAAAGTGCGCACACATGTAGACATAGACACACGGACGGATGGACGGACGGACGGACGAACTGACAACAAAGTCTCAGAAAGTGTTCATTTGGTACCCTTTGGGTTCGGAACCCTAAAAAGATTGACTTTAAATGCCGCGCTATAGTGAAATTCACTAGTAATAATGATGTCATCAAGGTATCAAAGGACAATGTCCAAAATGGCCCTATGGAATTAAAGCATCTGACACACACGATAATTAATTGTCTATTTTATTACAATAATTCCAAATACTTTTATAACACGGACTAGTTGTATTCCAAAATGGATATTAAAAAGTATTATTTGCGATTATTAACATTAATTGCCGCCATATGGCCAACAGAGTACTGAATCACTCTACTACGTTATAAGAGGCACTTCCCTATATTGTTGAAACCCGAATTATGAAAGCACTGTGTAGCCAACCTAACAACGGAAAGTATTATTTACGCAGTAACTATTAAATAATCTGTGGTATTATACTTATAATTTTTTTTTGCAGTGTTGATTGGTACAAAGTACGTTCATAATTCTGAGTTATTTCATAATGTATGCAGTGTCGCGGGACTGAAATGGCCGCCATCTTCGCCAAGCGTCATGTCATGTCAAATAATCTTAGGTATGTTTAAAAAAGTTTGCACCCTAACTAGACTTTGCCCGGTAGAACATTCCTGTGAAGACAAATTATTTATATTTATATATAATTTTTTATTATAATTATTTATTATAATTATTAATATATAATTATTTATTGAGGGCCCGGTGGCGTAATTGGGAGAACAGTCGGCTTTGATGCCGTGGTACCGAGTTCAAACCGCCGTGCACCAATGAATTTTTCTATCGAAAAATATATGTGCGCTTCTCACAGTTGCCCTCCGGTGAAAGAAAACATCACAAACAACAACAACCCCCGCATGGTGGTAGGACATATCTAGTGTCCGCCTGGCCAGCTACCACCCTCAAGTTAGAAAATCTGTCGCCAAACATCTTATGTGTTCAGGCAGCTATCCTTGAGAGCCAGTTCCCATTCTAGTCCACTTCTCTATCTTCGACCGCATCATCACTTAGCAACAGGTGAGATAGTGGTCAAACGCTAGCCTATAAGATATAAAAAAATTAAAAAATATTAATTATCCCCACCTTTATTTCTATCTCGCTCACAGTTACCGTAAGAATATCTGTCAAAAACCAAAATCAACGAGAAGAAAGATGTAAAAACATTATTCAAGGTCATATTTTTTAGTCTTCAAAAGTATATGCAATAGCAACCTCCATTGTGTATAATCTTCTTGGGACTCTTCTACTAAAACCAGTACATTCTCCTATGTTTGAGGTGTTTATCTCCATATCTCTGGAGATACTTATCAGATCTCGCTAAAATTAAAATGGGACCACCTCGGAAACGTATCCTACCTATTAAAAAAATAATCATTTGAATCCGTTCACAATTGACGGAGAAATCGCGTAACATACACACAAAAAAAAAACATACAGACGAATTGAGAACCTCCTCCTTTTTGTGAAATCGGTTAAAAAGAAAAGCAGTAAGTAAAGTATTTGAGACTACAATTTTCACTTTTCTTGAAATTTTAAAAACATTATTTTATTTATTCTGTTATGTACCTTCATTAAATCTACATTTGCAATGCATTACTGTAAATGGCCAAAAGTTGTATGGAAAAGATAACACTTAGCGAATTCAATGCCATTTGTGGTAATTTATATTATTTATTCTTTCTTCTAGCCACATGACTGGAAGAAAGAAAAAATGTTATATACAGGTATGAAACCAATAGAAACAAAACCATTATAATTATATAAGTTAAAATAATAAATAAATCGGCGTTATTATCGCTCAAAACGCGATCTCTTCTATGCAACATTAGGATGGATAGGAGTAATAAGGTGGAATGTGGTGATGAGTCCAAATAAGTATGTAATGGGGTACATGGTTACTATGATCAAACTCCAAAAGCTAATCTTATAAAATTACATATAAAACCCACAGCATAAAATCCAGCATAAACTAGTTTCGTTCTATCACATTACTGTAAAATATTTTGTAAATATATCACGACAGGTAAGGTTACACGACCCAATGACAAACTTTATTTCGCTGAGTTACTTTTAGCCTAATTTTATTTTCAGATAGCATGTAATATTATGTAAGCGCTGAGGATTCAAAATAGCTGCCACATCGAAAATATACTATGTTGCGCCCTCGTAATACGATTACTCTTAGATATAGTTTTGTCCCGCTGCTTTACTCACAAATAGTGTTTAACTTCTCTGAAAAATGGGAGATAATTTTCCATTTGTGCGATTAGCTTTTATGTTCTACACGGTAGGTGTGATTTTTTTTAAACCGAACTGGGTAGAACTGATCACTATTTCACTTGATGCAAAGTAATGATGCGATCGATGATGGAGCGTGCTTACAACATTATTAAAATGTTTCAAGTAAAAAATGATCTATCCTAATCTGTCGTTTTACCTGCGATGACCAGCCCCGGATTAGGGCAGAAACTTGATAGTGGCGCCCCTCTCTCCAGCGCTTGAGATAAATTACTAAAATAACTCCTAAATGTGTAATGGTATTTTTTGTGAATGCGACAGTAAGAATCCGTTAATAAGTTCACTTAAGTTGTTGGCCTGTGTGACGACTGTTTCTTACAAGTCGACGGTGGGCCAATCGGGCTTCCATATGCTAGGTGCTTTATGAAGCAAGTTCTTTATTTATCAATACTATCTTATGATTTTGGCGCCCCCTGAAACTGCCGCCCTAGAGAAGGCACATCTATTTGCTTCTCTGTTTGCGGAATCTTCACTTAGATTCTTCTTCACTAGATACTGCCGGTGAGACACCTCCTAGTCTACCTGGATGTGTGACAAATATGTCAGAAATACGCATCCGTCAGACTGAGGTTCGAAAAACGCTGCAAAATCTAGACGTGAACAAAGCCAGCGGTCCTGATGGGATTCCAGCTATAGTTCTTGAAACCTGTGCGCCTGAACTCGCTCCTAGTTTTTGTGTCTGGATTTCGGATTTTCTAAGGGACCGGTCGATAAGAGATGTCATTGATGGCTGCTCTTCTGACCAATTGGCAATAAATGCCAGAGTCCCTCAGGGATTGGTGCTCTCTGCAACCCTATTTCTGTCATGTCTATCAACGATCTGCTAAAGCCCGGTATCTTTGGGTATGCAGACGACAGCACTGTTGTAGAGAGCTATACATCCAGTGCACGGACCAGTGCAGCTGAAATCCAATGTCTTAGGGAGGCGATGGTCGAGAGCATGAACTTGTCCCAAAAGGCTGTGTCTGATCGGGGTGATGCCAATCTGGTAAAGTTCAATAGACCCAGGCGTGTCTATTCTCCGCCAAAAGGAGTCCATTTCAATTGACACCTACTTTTCGAAATGTGTCCGTACCGATAACTGACCACCTTGAGCTTCTTGGCGTCTCTTTAACACCCACACTCAACTTTGGATCCTACATCGAGTCCAAGGCCTAGTTGTCTTCAAAAAAGCTTGGTATTCTGGCTAAGGTGAGACAGTACACCGCGACAGCTGCTCAACTTATATCAAGCATAAGTCCGTTCATGTATGGAGTACTGTTCTCACCTCTGGGATGGGTCAGCCAAGTATCAGCTGGAGGCGCTGGAAGTTATTGAGAGGAGAGCTAAGAGACTTATAAATGACGACGAACTTGTAGGGAAAAGGCTCCAGAGCCTAGAGCATCGCCGCAAAGTCGCTAGTTTATCGGTTTTCTATCGGATACATTTCGGAGAGTGTGCCATCCAATTGCACGAGTTAGTACAGCCATCCCCTTTCTTCTATCGGACAACCAGACGTACCGATGTGCGCCACCGCTTCATGGTGGACGTTCCATCTACACGCACGAAGCGTTTTGCTTCGTCCTATATCATACCATCCGCCAAAGAATGGAATTCCTTGCCGGTGTCTGTGTTTCCCGATAGAAACAACCCGGGGGTCTTTAAAATCGCGAGTGAACAGGTATTTATCATCGACCGCATCGTCACTTAACATCAGGTGAGATGGTGGTCAAACGCCTATACAGCATAAAAAATATTTAAAAAAATATCCGGGGCTTGCGACGACGGAACGATGAATGTAAGGCGTTTAGCGTTAGATGAGAGATTATTTGTGCAAAACAACATTTATTCAATTTGTAAATTAATAGATGGGTGATCCGAATAGCCATCCACCAGCCAGCAGATCCGGGTAGCCATCCATGCAAGATATCTGACACTCTCTACCATAGTTGTACACTTCAATATTTATTTTTATCAGGAAGGCATTTAGGTCATACTAGACGTGAACACATTTTTCGCAAACGTGTATAGTAATAATATCGCACCTGCAGACATTTAACGCACTTTTATATGAAGACCATTAATAATATTTATACCCTTCGTTACAAAATTCAAAATGGTATTACACTAAAAGAGTAAATCTGCTTAAGACGCCTACGACGATCGACTTGTCCAAACGAAATATAAAAATCTTTCAAATTGGAACGTTTTTCCTTATTCGGACTATGGCAGTATATTCTAGGTTCTTACATTTTTCCTAAAATATTGGAAATGAAAATAACAGCAAAAATTATTGCACGCATTTTCCAGCGTACTTCATTTTTTCTTAATTCTTAATCAATTTAATAAATTCTAGTACAAAGGCATAGATTATATTATCATGTAAAAATCGATCAACCAAATGTATATCGAAAATATATAATGGTAATTTTAGTTATAACATTCGACTCCCTTGCCGTACCAGAGTGACGGTCCCTGGAACCTTTAGTATATGTGGTCTAACCCAAGTTTTCGTTAGATTTAACTATCTTTCAATCACAATTACTTACCTACAAAAAACGTGAAAGCAGAAAGGGACCTGTACGATATTTTACGGCACAAAAACTTATATTGAAGTTTTAATGTATTTGAAAAAGGTTGCTGACTAATAACGAGGCCAGAGGAAAATGATTTGCGTATGATTTGGTTTAGATTAATTTAAAAATAGATTTAGCCTAACATAAAATTTGTAAAATTTGTTGTACATACATACATACACACAATCACGCCTTTTTTCCCGTTGGGGTAGGCAGAGACTACTTCTTTCTACATGCTACGATCCTGACATACCTCTTTCGCTTCTTCCACTTTCATGAGCGCCTTCATACATGCTCGCCGGTACTTATAACCGGCAACTTTTGACTTGGCCTTTCTTTAAAACGTCTCCGAATCTGGTCGTGATACGTTCGCCTAGGTCGGCCTCTACCGGCTGCCCCATTCACACTCGTCTCATAAATCTGTTTCGTCAGTCTTTCTTCATCCGTCCTCTCTAGATGTCCAAACCATCTAAGGATCCCTCTATGACACCACATCTTCTACCACACCACAACATTCCCTTATCATGCTGTTCTCCACCTTATCCATCAGAGTCACTCCAATCATACTTCTCAAACTTCTCATTTCTACATTAATATTACTTTCATGCTTCTTCTGCCATACCCAGCATTCACTACCATACATAAGTGTGGGAATCAACACTCCCTTATGTACAGCCAGTCGTGCTTTTTTAGACACGTTTTGGCTTCTCATAAAGTTATGCAGTGCCCCACTCACTTGGTTTCCAGCCTAAACTCTTCGCTCAATATCACTTTCATACTTACCATCTCTCGTAAACTTAGAACCCAGGTACACAAACTCTTTCACTTGTTTTACACTCTTGTTGTATATGTTTTATTTAATATATTTAGAAATTATCTTTACTAATACAAATATACAATATACACTCAATTATCATAATAATTAAGTTCTATTTATAAAACATTTTAAGAGCTCTATGTCATTTTCTATTTAAATCATCATCATCAGCCTGTATCAGTCCACTGCTGGACGTGGCCCTCTACCAAGATACTCCACTGAGCCTGATCTTTGGCTCTTTTTTTCAGTCACTGCCCACTGCTTTGCGTATGTCGTCGTATGTATTTATATTTAAATGAAGAGTTTTGTATCAAAACAATGACAACAAAAAAATAAATGTAGACGTTCAGCCTTACTTCACTGAAAATTACAAATTAAAATCGTACATAAGAAAATTTCCCGTTCTGTGGGTGAGCTGGAAGGCTACTAAAAGCTACAAATAAGAATTCAAACATGTTTTATAGCTAAAGAACACGACACAAGAGAAAAAAAGGTCGTTGAGCTACGAGTACGCGAACTTACCCACTTGACAAAGAAGAGTCCGCGAACTAGCAGTTCCTACGAATACTATTTTTTATTCGTAGACCAGAAGCCCAACAACTATCTTTCTTATTAAATTATTGTTAAAAATGCACATACATAAACCCATTTTCAAACAAAAAAAAACAAGCAAGTTTTAAACACACTTCCCGCCAGCGTCACGTATCATCACAAAAGGTCACGTTATTTGTCAATATGCAAAGTGAATATTTTATTTTAATGTGATGAATACTTAATATTCTATTCGCATTCGCGTTATTGCAGCGGGGTGGGATTTACGACTCGGTACGTTTTAAAAATAAAGCTATTTCTTCTAAAATATTGTCATATCTGCTTTAAATATTTCACTTTATGCGTCCCGCAGGCGACATTACACAATTCCAACTGGATCATAATCGGAATAATGTTCAATGAATTCCTGATTTATTATACGCTCAAGTATCAAATTTGGGATATTATGTGTCATGTTTTCTTTTAGAACTCTTTAACAATTTTTTCATATTTATTAGACACGAGCAATTCATTATCGTCATCATCAAGCCTTTATCTTTCCACTGCTGCGTATGGGACACTTTTTTATCGCATCGTTTTAAATCACGTATCTTATTTGGGATATATTGTCTTCAAGTTTTTGGATATTTTATTTAAGTTGAACATTTGCAAAATTCTCTTATTAATTACCACATTCCTAAGATTTCACTACTTTATAAGTGAAATCCTAGGTCTGTGTTAATTACACACAAGGCACTTTATGTGTCCGCTGCTAGATATAGGCATCTTCTTTATCACAGCATTTCTACATTTCCTAGGACAAGGCAAGCACTTAACTACCCTCAATTGCCTTCAGTGCTGTCACCTAAATGGATAAAAATGGCTTTTTGCCTTTAGAGTACATTTAATTACTTGGTAGTAGTAGTATTCATATCCGATACATTTATACAATATCAGATGCACCAAAATACAATTAAAATTTGAGATAATCTAAAAACTAGTTACAGGATTCATAAAAACATTTTCTCGTCCACAAAAAGCCTAAAGAAAATATTGTGTTACAAAAACAAGCGATGGTTTCTATCTTAGATAGGTACTGATCTATAAATAGAGTTTAAAATTGTGTCTTGCTACCATACGATGAATTTGCTCCTACCTTAGGAACCTAATTATGGATATGGTTTGCTAATTCGTGCGATAGAAATTAATGAAAAGTAAAAAAGTTAGAGAGATAGGTATCTTGTAAAACACGTTGGGTTCTACTAACTATTATTTATTCTGTGACATAGAGCTGCCACGTATTGATTGAATAACAAACTAATTAGGGCCAGTATCTATCAAAACGGAGATGTTAGGAGAAACACTGTCTTAATGAGAATTCACCTAACTTAAAAAAAGTTGTCCATAGACGGCGGTGACCACTTTCCATCAAGTTGGCTGTTTGGTTGTTAGTTTTTGTGATAGAAAATAGAAAAGCTGAGCTGAACGGAGAATGCGATGATGTGCATTAAAACCTAGTAAAATTTGGACACTGCAAATGCTGTTAAATCATACAGCAAGAAAAAATCCATTAGGATGTTAAAACACATCTCCACTTGGCTTCGGTCACACTGTCAAATCATACCTGCCTTAAATCTGTCTTACTCATACAAATTCATAGTGCTATTTTGTACTCATTATTGACTCATCTTCTTTCGCTATATATACGAGTATGTGAAATCATTGACTGCAAAACACACATTTACTTACTCACACCTCAGAATCCTTAGATAGACAGTTAGTTGAAAGTCTTTCTATTGTCTCTAAAGACAGGTGGAGTTGTTCTCACACAGCAATTAAAGGAAGGGTTACCTAAAGGTGCCAAACAAAAACAGTTACGTAGACAGTCGTTATTTTGTTACTTCTAATATTCTTGTACAAACACAGTTTACGACTTAGGCCCTTGTGGGGAAGCTAGAAATACCAACTTCGCATAGATAAAATAGAACATTGACCTTTTGTACAGGTAAGTAAATAAGCCGCAAAATTAGGTAGTACTAAACAAATTAAGTTGGATGTAGGTTGTGGTCTGATATGTTGTAATGGTGGCGACGACCTCTTCTGCTGACAAGGACTTACGTATGTACTATGCCTTGCAGAAATCCATTAATTACTCTTGTAGATTCAAATTAATATTATGTTTTGATGCAGATTATTTATTGAGTTTTACCATTTTCTCAGGACCCTTGATCTTGCATATAAAACCAGAGCTGCAAGGAGACGACTTTCACCAAAGCGCTCGTGTAGTCCAATATCTTCTGACTCAGAAAATCTTTAAAACCTTTCTTTTGGTCTTTGGGTCTTTGACATGACAGTTTTCCCTCATTTCGTTATGTATGAGACATATTCCGCTGTAGACAGACATTTAAGTGACATAATAAATTATTTTTCGTCGTTGATGGTCGGAAACCTGAATTATTGAGTAATTTAAAAGTTACACAAACAGTGCATATAGAATTAACGTTGCATGTCAGGAATATCTCCAGAAGCTCATAGCCACGAGCTTGCAGTCGCGCTGGGCCATAACTTTACACGCAACATTAACTTGGGACGCAGTCGCGATGCTACGCGGATGTACTCGTAACTATATAACATTACTGGAAGAGACAATACTGAATATAGTTCTTTAAAATTTTGAGAAAGAACCAAATTCAAATGTTGCCTCCATAACTGAAGATCTAGTTTTAACCTTAACTTGAAAGAATGAATTAATGGCTGTACATGCATAAAACAAACATACGAACATAATCCTAACGCTCGACAAACATCTGAGTTCGAGCAACGGAGTGCACTGAAAACCAGCCGATTGTCAACACTATATCTTGTGATTGGAAATGAAATATGTATGATGTTCTCTGTTTTTTCTGACAATAAACTAATTTTTATTTTAACATAAAAAGAAGACCTGATATTCTATTAGGAACCTATCCGCCAGTTATAATACGACACTTAAGGCCAATTTCACCGGTTTAAGATAAAGTGACAAATAGCTGTTATCTGACATTTATGACGAAATGTAAAAGTCTGTCAGATAAGTTCCTAATAGGGCTATCAGGAATTGGTGAAACTGGCCCTCAAATATCATTACATGTCATATAACTATCTGACACTTTGTCAGGAACCGGTAGAAACTTTCACTAAGTAACTTATTTTCTGGGTAGAGTTAACGACTATTAAACACGCCGGGGAAATGTGAGCAAAGCAGCAAACATTTCTAAGTGTGTAAGAAGGCACCTGCCCACAAAGAAAAGTTTCGCGATAAAATAGGCACAAAAAGAACATTAAACACCTATGGAAAGTACGAGTAGGCACTTATTATTTTTATTAGGTAATTCCCAAAGTTACTCGAGAGCTAGTTATCTCTTCGATACGAATTTCCCAAAACTTTTTACCCCTCGCGTATTTTGTGGTCACGAATATCTGAGGTCGAATTCTATATGTTCAAAGGCAAAGTTATAAAATATTTTGTGGTATTCAAATACAAATTTACGTCTGCCCCAAAATGGCTTGTAATTGAGGAACTTTTTAGGTAAATCGCGGCGGAATATACAAAGAGGAGCCGATGGTCCGTGGAAAATTGACTAGAGTACCTAAAGCGGTTTTAATTTTTAACTGACTTCGCAAAAGTAGGTGGTTCTCAGTTTTACTGTATTTTTTACCTCACCTGTTTGTTACCTCATAACTCTTTCGTTGATTAACAGATTTGGATTTTTTTTTATTATTCTTAATTTTTAGGGTTCCGTACCTCAAAAGGTAAAAATAGGAACCCCTATAAGATCACTTTCTTCTCCGTCTGTCTGTCTGTCTGCCTGTCCGTGTGTCACCACCGATTTTATCAGGAACGGGTGGACCAAGCAATTTGAAATTTATACCGGATACTGAGGTCTATAGTCCCTACTGAGAGTATAAAAATTTTGGTCCTGAGTCAAAATGATAAAAAGATATGGGCAAATTTAGATTTTCGCGAAAACTTGTAAGTACCAAAATTTACCTTAATTTTAAACTTTTTTTATTTTGCGGAATTTTTCCTTTACTTATGCTCTAAGACCTTGCTTTTAACTAAAATTGACAATTCTAGGTCAACTGGAAGTACCTTATAGGTTTTGGGTCGAAAACCTATAGGATAGGTACTTTCCGTTAACCTAGAATCATGAAGTTTGGTAAGAAGCAAGGTCTTACAGCACAAATAAAAAGAAAATTCCAAAAAATAAAAAAGGTTGAAAATTAAAGGGTGTCCCCATACATACACGGCTGCCAACTAACATAGGCCTCTGAGTTATATGAGCGTTCATACAATTTAGAGGTCTTGCTGAATCGGTACTAACCAACGTTGGTACGGAACGGAAGCCTCGGTGGGCGAGTCCAACTCGACTTGGCCGGTTTTATTTTTTTGTATATGTTTTTATATTTATTTTCAATCGACTTCAAACAAAGGAGGAGGTTCTTAATTTGACTGTAATTTTCTATGTGTATTATCCTCATAACTATTTCGTTTCTATACAGAGTTCGCGTTCGTCCACAGCTGGAGCATATAATATACCTACCACAATCAAGGAGAAGATCTGAGAGAAAATCCGCAACCTTACGGTGTTCAGGCAGCACAGAGCCCCTGTGAGTCAGACCAGCAAGATAGTGGTTAAAACGTTAGCTCTATCGGATATAAAAAAAATTAAAAAATCACAAGTTCAGGTTCAGGACTTCCAGATATTTATCATCAATGTAGAGTTCTTGCATTGCATGTAGAGACAATAGTATACAAGCATTAAATTGCTCAAATTTTATCCCCCACCTCATAACCCACAAGTTTCTATTATACACGAAATGGCTACCCGTAACTTTTTCCGAGCGTTGGAACCAAAATCAGGGGCATTGTTCTTCCGCTGCCGTAAATAGACAGGAAATTAGATGAATGTTTTTTGAGGTCGTATTTAATTAAAGTTTGCTGAAACAAAAACCCAGACCTAGATATCATAGGTATTCTAATATAAATAAAGATAATATTAGAGTTCGATATTCGAAGTTTTAATTTTGTTTTTTTTGTATTACTTAATTCATGAGATATTTCGTCGTAGAAACCTTTTTGACTAAAATTACTTATTATGCCATGTTTTAAGCCATTTTCTTGTCTGTCCGTCGTTCCGGATAGAATCTTACAACTCAAATTTTGTGAATTTCCTGGTTAGCTATCCGGCTGAAACTTTCAGGGTAGCTCATAAACCAATGACGGACAATGCATTGGAAATACATTTATTAGCATGCTATGCCGCCCTAACCTCAAGAAGCCTATAAAAATTGCTACTTATATCTCGTAAAGAAAGCGCGATAGAATAAAATAAACTCTTAAAACGAGGTTTTTAGATTATTTTTTAATCTACATTACTATTTTGTTTTGAAATAAAATATCAAAAGCTTCTTAGGTAAAAGTGAAAGAAGAGGCAGTTTTCAAATCCGAATACTTTTAGAATGATTGTGAGCCGTGCAGGGCAGGGCTCATTGTCACATTTGTCACCCGCGGTAGGGTCATTGCTACCTTCCTACATCTGTAGGCTTAGATCTTAATAAACCCTAGATATTTTCCCTGATTGGTGCTAAATGATGGTTACCCCATGGGCGTGGCTCAAACCGTCCACCGAACAAAGAATGTCGCGATCGGGGCGCAGAGTTTCGGCATGATGTCGGTGTTAGCCAGCTTGGAAGACTGGTTAGAATATATTAATGCTTTTTAGAGTTCCGTACCTCAGAAGGAAAAAAGGAACCCTTATAGGATCACTTTGTTGTCCGTCTTTTTGTCTGCCCGTCTGTCTGTCCGTCTGTCCCGTCTGTCAAGACCCTTTTTCTCAGGAACGCGTAGAGATATCAAGTTGAAACTTATATCAAATACTCGGATCTATTGTATCTTTCAATTGAAACAATCAAAAATATGTAAGTCAACGCGATCGAAAGATATCGCATAGACCGTTTATGTCGCATATTTTCGCATATTTTGCGATTTCGTAAGGGAATCAAAACCTAATTCCCATTGTCCTAGAATCATGAAATTTGGCAAGAAGCAAGGTATTAAAGCACTTATATAGGAATAAATCTGAAAACCGTAAATATATAATTTAAAAAAAAAAAAACTATTTTTTGCGTTTGGTGCATTAAACGTATCATCAGCCTAGGGATCGAACTGCAAATTTAAGTTTGTGCATTAACCTAGTTTGACATGTTTGTACAGAACCCTCGGTGCGCGAATCCAACTCGCACTTGACCGGTTTTTTATACTTAGAATAATTATTGATATGATCTATTTAGTGTTATTGGACGTGTGTAAGTGCAGATTTTTTATCTGCCGATATACTGAATAAATACTTTGAGTTTTGAATAGTTACGAAGATTGGACTAATTATATGTCAGTTATAACAATGTCAGTTACCCTGCGCCTTGCCTCACTGACATCTTCCATATGCAGATAAGCGCGAATCCATCTTAGACCGCATCATCACTTAACATCAGGTAAGATAAGTACGTGTAACGTACGTGCGTCCTAAGCTTTGTAGAATGTATAAAACATAGTTGTAGTAGTTGAGTTGATACAGAGCCGGGCATGTTTCCCGGAAGGTGGGAGTTCGAGTCCCGTCGGAACAGTGAAATTTTGGATTGCATATAACAATGTAAAACATAGTTGCCATCCATTGTTAATCTTTGATTACACATTATTTTTATTTATACTCGTACATGAAAAGAAAATTAATAGTATAGCTGTAAAGCATAATCAGTATACATTTTCTTTGTAATTAGGTACACATTTTTTTCATCTGTTACTTATTTTATTAAACTGTAATTGAAAGCAACATCTACTTAAGTTGGTTAGTTAGCTATGAGCGCGATAGCGTCTTTGCTAATGTTGTCTTAATTTATTCCAAGCCGGAATGGAATTCCGACCTTAACAAGGTACATTACGAGAATTAACGCTCGACTCACTTTTCTCTTTTGACAAGAATTTCCTTGATTGGCCTGCTTACGTCACGGGAATCGAGTTATCGTGTATGTTCTGAACGAAACGAATTTTATTAATGAAGAGGAAAACACAAAACACCAACGCTTAGTCGCTGGCTACGTTGGCGCAACGCGTCTTGCGACCAGCGACCAGCGATCACAGCAATTCATTTTCTTTCTGTTCGCGGTCGCTGAAGCGCGGGCCCACATAGCGCCTCGCGCTCGTCTTGCCTTTGTTTTTCCCGCTCTCTGCAGAAAAAGACAAAAAGCGCCAACGTGGCCAATTTGTCAATTAATTCAGTCGTAAAATAGGAATGATTTTCAGTTGAATGGCAAAATTCAGCCAATGTCCAGTGACATTACAGGGCATGTGAGACTTAACATCTTTTGTCTCAAGACAAGAAGTGCGGTGATATGTGCCAATTGGTATTTAAAAATGTAATGCTAGATACCTGTGGTAGATACATTCATGTAGGTACCTACTACGACATCAATGGGTAGATAATATATATAATACATTGTGTCTCTAAACCTCTTCATTTGACTCACTCTACATTTGCAGATTTTGTAATATCTATGATAGATATAAATGTTATGGTTATGGTTTGAATTTTGAAATCGGGCATTTAACGTGACTTACGCGATGAGCGATAAGTGACTGACATATTTTTAAACAAAATAATCCTACACTAATATTATAAAGAAAACACATTTTAAAACTAGTTCAAATTTTAAGATATTTAATGACGGAGCAAGTGCATCAGGTTCCAACATCGCGGAAAATATTGTTTGCGCGATGCAGGATCCGATACATTTACGCAATATTTACAAGGAGAGCTATTCAACCTACTCTAACGCCATCTAGTTGCTTTTATCTGAACTAATGTTGTAATGAGGAAATATGTGACTTTTCGGATTCGATTTAACTAAATAAATAAAAACTGGCCAAGTGCAAGTCGGACTCGCACTCGTAGGGTTCCGTAACACAGTAGAGTATTCTATAACTTTGATTTTTCCTAACTAAGAAAATATCTTTGTTTTTCATAGTGTTTGTATGAAAAACAAAGTTATACTTGCGGTCGCTATATCTCAACAACTGCTGACTGTATCTCGTTCAAACCAATTTTCGTTGAAAGTTTTTATTGATATCTACAGAATATATTTTTTCTAGATTTTTCACTCCCTTACTTTAGAAGTTAGAGGGGGGGGACACACATTTTACCACTTTAGCCGCGCCTAACTTTTAAATGATTGACTTTGAGAAAAAATGATCTTAGGAACCTCAATGTTATTTTTAATGACCTATCCATAGACACCCCACACGTATAGGTTTGAAGAAATTGTTTATTTTTGTTTCAGTATTCCCCCCTTCAGTAGCCCCCCCTTAAACTTTTATATTTTTGTATAAAAATCGGATAGCGGTTTACAGAATACATCTACCTACCACGTTTTAATTCTGTAGTCCTAATAGTTTCGGAATAAAATGGCTGTGACATACGGACGGACAGACAGACAGACATGGCGAATCTATAAGGGTTCCGTTTTTTGCCATTCGGCTACGGAACCCTAAAAACCACTTAACCGATTTTAAAAATGTTTGCATTAATGAAAAGCTACATCATCAGCGAGTAATATAAGCTATATTTTATCCCCGTATTCTCACGGGAACGGGAACTACGCGGGTGAAACCGCGACGACCTGCTAGTATTACATATCATTGTAATTATGAAAACGGAAACATCTATTAGGTCCCATTTTTAGGGTTCCGTACCTTAAAAGGAAAATAGGAACCCTCATATTTTTTTATGCTATATTAAAGACGCAGACAGCCCACCTGGTTGATGGGAAGAACAGTTGTTATACCATGGAGTTAAACGTGCAACATTCAGGTTTGCACTTGCAACTCATGCGTTCCCGAGAAACGGAAATTGCGTTCGGAAAAGACATTTTTATATTATAACTTGTAGTATTCTACTACACCCCATTCCATGCATAAAAGATTTTCATTCACACACAGACATTCCTCGAAAATATGATTTAAAAAAAAACACCGAAGTCATTTGAAAATCGAATTTTGCACAGGCTGCTTTATGTGTTTGGTCACAGCATATATAATAGTTACCGTTTGGTGTTTAAAATTCGAACGTTAAGTTAGAAGATTAGTGAGTGCGAAACGTATAGAATCCCCATGTGCCATCGTTTAAACAAAGTGCCTATAATTCGTAAGTTTGCCTTGCAGTCTGTGGGGAATCGCGCTCCGCCGCTCCGAAATATATCTCACACACACATACACACACGATTTATAGTAAGTTATCACATGCAGTTTGCAATACTCTGGCACGCTCGTAAAGAATGTAGCTACTTATTATAACATCTATAATAATATGTATAACAAGACTTTTTTGTGGTAGGTAAGAATATTTCGTAAGCTAAAGCTTACGAAATATTCTGCCTAGAACGGTGACTTTAAAAATTTCTAATCGTTTATTTCATGTAGGTACATCGTACACTTATGAATGTCATACATTACATACATTATGTAGTTCTATTTAGCATGTTATTATACGTTACATATTATGAACACCAATGATTGTAGCTATTATTGATGTAATTTGAAGTAAAGAAATCTTCAGAGGTAGGAGCATATTATATCGATGTTCCGCCTGACTTGCAACCAAACAGTAGCTTAACACCATCAAGGAGAAAATCTTCCGCAATAACCTTACGGTATTCCGGCAGCACACAGCCCTTGAGAGTCAGACCATTCTAGGCCTAGCGTGTTTACCATATTCGACCACATCATCGCTCACTACCACGTGAGATAGTGGTCAAACGCTAGCCTATCAGATATATTAAAAAAAACTCATCAGATCTCGATACATTTTATAAAAGGACCACCGCAGAGATATACTCTACTTATGAAAATAAAAATCGATGGAGACATTGAGGAGGAAAAAACCTCCTTTTAGAAAGTCCGTCAAAAGTATTCTATCCGATTGTAGGATACGTCTGCTTTCATTTTATGGAGTCTACATTTTCATACGAATTGGAGATCAATGGTCAGACATCGCTGCACTTTACGCAGATATATAGGCATCGGGTCAGCACGCAGGTAATGACTAGGGTAGGGTCCGGTTTTGAAAACAGGGTTGTCATGAAATGTCAGGAAAAATTTTTTCTTTTTCATAAAGCTTTTTTTATAGAAAATATGTTTTAACTGGCTTCAATAAAGTGAGGATTTTCTGAATTAGTCGGCTATCATGGACAGATCTTGAAGCACATTATATTATGATCTTATTTATTGAAATAAGATTATATTTAATAACATTCTAAATGAATTAAAATTCTGTGAATATTATTTTGTAGTTACACCAAGCATGTTACCATAACTCAGATAGATTGGTGTTATACAACTCGTATGTCTAAAATCTACTGGACGCAACAGTTCTAAATGTGCTATATTTATTAACTATTGCGCTATGATATAAGAACATTTAGTAACAACAATAAGAACATTCTGGATGTTTCAAGGTACCAGGGCAGTACAGTAAAGCGCAAGATTCTGAAAATCCAGATTATCACAAAAATTAAAAATATTATTAAAAAATCTAGTGCCAAATTCTAAACGATGTTGTAGACACCCCTAAAAGGTGGCGACCAGTCGGCCGGTTTTATTGGCGTCACTAATGAGTTGCTAATTCAATTTCACGGACGCAGCCCCGGCGGCGGGCGGGAGTAACTACGTCACGCGTATCCGCAACTCCGCTATACAACATTAGGATAACTGGGCGGTAGCTCTCGCACTATATGATAATAATTCCTACTGTATGCTTACTAAAATAGATTTGATTTGAGAAAAAAATCTACCGACAGTTATAAACCTGTAACGAAAAATTACGGCAAAAATTGAGTCCCTTATAATGCATGCAGTTTAAAATAAACAAATATGAATTAATTACTTATCTCTCCTCCTCCTTCTGTAAAATTGATCCATAATTCTTTAATTTCCTACAAAATTCAAAAATGTGATGTGCTTATAATCTCGTCTTATATTATAGAAGACAATGGGTAACTTTGTGACATAAAAGCTAACAGCTATTATTATAACGTTATATAGAAGTTATTTGTCTACCTATATATACGTATCCATGACTAATAGAGCTTAGTCAAACCTGTGGCACATCTGATCGCATCCATTAACTTAATGTAACTCATAAAACCTTTGTGCTATTCCTTTATGACGGTCCATCGGCCGTCTGAAGAAAACACGAAAACGAAGGAAATTCTGATTCCCCCGCCCAATCTTTGCCGAAATAAATAACCTCTTTGTCTAATAGGTAATATGAGGAGGAATTGCTAAGGTATGTTGCGGGTAAGTAATAAAAATAAGACATTCGGGTCATTTGTTCCATTTATTATTGCTACGCTGTACGCTTTGCGTTTGGTGCTACAAAGTCAGGACTGCTACGAATCGCTACGAAATACAGAAATATAGACTCTAATATAGAAATATAGATCACTTATTGGTTTTTTTTTGTCAAGATTATTTATTTTCAACCGACTTCCAAAAAGGAGGTTCTCGTTCTTCGTCTGTATGTTTATTTATTTTATTTTTTGTGTGAGTACGTTACGCGATTAATCCGTCAATTGTGAACCGATTTGAATGATTCTTTTTGTAATCGGTAATTTCATCGAGATTTAATAAGTATCTCCAAAGATATGATGATAAACGTCTCAAACTTGCTACTGATATTGACTCACGGGGCATGGAAGTCGGTTGTTTTAATTTTAAACTATCTTAATTATAAAGTTTCTAAAGTAAAAAATACACAGCACTGACACTTAATCGACCGCAATTTTTTTTTCAGTTTAGTGCATCCGTTCCGAATTTTCATTACTAGGTAAAAAATAGAAAAGTCTTACAAAATAAGTAGGTATATTGTATGAATTTTCTATTTTGCTTCTTCAATAAAAATATCTCTATTTATTATTCCGTCTAGTTAAAACTGCGTGAAAAGGTACGTATTATCTTGATGCTAAACTTATATGATAGGCATATTCTTTCGGGTATATTATATTAGTCAAACTACTTTAAAAAGTTTCAATTTTAAAACTTGGTACCAATCTACTTAAACTTTGTTTAACAATGTCACAGAAAGACAGAAACGGCACGTAGTGAACTATACATATAACTGTCAATACCGTTCAACAACAAAGTTACGCGTGAAAGAAATAACACACTTTAAACTTAGTGAATTCTATCGAGACTGGGACTTTACACATTTGTTTTCTTTTTCCAAGAGTTGCGCTTAGAGGAATTTGTAGAGATACAGCCGAATAAGATAGTTCTATGTTGCAGAAAACTTATATGTGTATTGACTTGTTACTGCAGAATGTCATTATAAGGGCGCGGTGGAGCGAATAGGAATTCGTTTGTTTTTTTATTTGTTTATTTTGATTGCGCACATACCTACATATAATAGGCACTTCATATGATACTAACTTATGAAATGAATTTACTGTTGAAAACTCAGAAATCTGCCTTGCAAAAACATATTTTTTGAATCTAAAAAATATGTTCGAAAAATGTGGACATTTCATTTATTTTTGAGAGCTTTGAGATTCTAATTATTGAAGAAATCTGAAAAAATGTAATCATCTTTATTAGGACAAACACTGTTTTTTAGAGTTCCGTACCCAAAAGATTCCAACGGCACCCTAAAACTGAAACTTCACTGTTAGTTCGTCCTTCCAGTAGTCCGTCTGTCAGAGAGCCCTCTGTGTCTTCTAATCCGTACTAGATAGATACTTGAAATTTTCACATTGTATGTATCACTATGGCCATTATAACAACAAAATACTATAAACAATATAAAATTATGAATTAAATGAACATACAGGAAACGTGCTTTTTTCGGCGTTTTTTTACTAGAGTTCGGAAACCTTACGTGTGCGAGTTTGAGTCGCACTTCGCCGGTTTATTTCTACAATATTGCGGGTCGCTGCTCTTTCACAAGAAAATAAGTCTCACATGTGATTTCCATGCGTATGAACGCAATTAAACTTCAATTACATAGTGCAAATTGGTATATTATATTTTCTTGAATAATAAGAAATTCACAGATAGTATACATGTACACTTGGAAGTATTATTATATACTATCAAGAAGAATCAAAGAATCAAAGCATTTATTCAGCATGTAGGCAGTATAAATATACGCTCATATACACGTCAAAATCATAAATCATAAAATAAATCATAACCAATTATCAAGTAAACATAGCAAAAGCAGAATTTAACGCATTGAATTAGAAAAAAAAAAGTAATGAACCATTCAGCTGTCATCCAATCGTTAACGTCAGAATATTTAAAAAAAATTAAAGTAGGTTAAAACCAACCATACATGTAACTGTGTGTTTCAGTACTTCAGACAATTTTTATATAAAAAAAATAAAAAAAGTGAAATAGTGAAACACAACAAAGAGAAACGCATA
This sequence comes from Cabera pusaria, assembly GCA_954871355.1. NCBI lineage: Eukaryota > Metazoa > Arthropoda > Insecta > Lepidoptera > Geometridae > Cabera > Cabera pusaria. The sequence continues at coordinate 20,815,976 of OX940888.1, forward strand.
CCGATCACAGTACATATCATGATCCAAATGGAACTGATAGTCCGTCTGTCAGCTGCATAATATTGTTTAAATAAAAATAAAAATGGCAAGCCTAGAAAGAAAATCTGCGGACAAAAGGGGAAAACTGAATGGCTGTTGAATCTACCGGTGTTTCGGAAATACTCCCATCAGAGAAGAAACACCAAGAAACTCTATGGGGCTTGTCTTGTCATTTTATCTTTTTTTTTAAAATTAATTGTACATGTCAGCTTTAAAATTGTAACAATATATTAATAATTATAATACAATTTATATTTGTTCTTGGAACTTGGGGCATTCAGGCCATGCATTTTTTTCATCCATATAGTCACCTATTGATTTTAAATTTGCTCATAGGCAATTGATCAATATCTTTAGGTAGCTTATTGTAAAAGCGTACACAGTTCTCCATGAATGAACCACTAACTTTCTGCAGTCTGAAATTAGGTATAATTAATCTATTTTTATGTCTTGTATTAAAATCATGTACACTATAGTATAATATACTATTATCATGCATAATTCACTTACTTAACCCACTACTCTAAAAGTGTTGAAGAAGCCACAAAACCCATTTCCCAAATCATAAAAACATCGCATCGCGAAACCTTCTATGTGACAATTCCAAATAACTCGAACGCCAAACGAACAATTGTTTGAGCCCGTTCGGTGCCAAGAAATAATCTCTTACGCTGCATTAACATACATCATGTGCTGAAGATGTGCCAGAAGTCTGGTGCCGCACTACTTACCAACTAAAACAATATTACTTAGGGACGGGATCTGGGTGTTGGCGAAACTTTCTGATCCTTTATTGTATGTGTGGATATTGACTGCTTTGTGGGAATTTTAGTGCTGGGACTTAATAATTTTATGAATAACTTGTGTAGTTATAACAAACAGTTTTATGTGATATTATGTGTAAATCCAGATTTAATATAATATTATAAAAACGTTTGTAACCCTGTTACACTGTCTGTTTGTTACCTAACTACGCCTAAACGGACGATCCGATCTTACTGACATTTAACAAGGTGATTACTTTATAGCATAAGGATCAACATAGGCTACTTTTTGTGAAAATAAAATCATGATGTTTACATATAAATCAATTAACTCAGATCATACAAATGTTGATTAGCGAAGCTTTACAGTGATAAAACTTGGTGTCCGTGAACGAAATCGCGGGTATCAGGTAGTAATATCACATATTTACAACTGTATACTCCGCGCGAGTATATTTCAGAAGCAAGTTTTTGGTGTTTATCTCTAATCTCTGAATTGAGGTATATTATATAAATTCTATCTCTATTTTATTGTTTCAATGTCACTTAAAATACGCCCTTCTCATGAAAAAATATCTGTACTTATTTCCAGAACTATTTATTCGTATCAATAAGATACATAGCGAAGCACTTAATAAAAATTGTTAAACCTAAAATGGCTACGCCTGTCCTGCCCTGTCGAATGAAACAACGGACATTTGCAGTGAATTTGCATTTTAGACACAATGTAAGCTGCTACTGATGGAACCTGTGAATGAAGCTTTGGCAGACAGCGAGATGCAGCGATACAGCCGTATAGCGCCATCTCGCTCTCTCCACCAAAGTAAGCTTAATTTTAAAATGTTTTAGTGCTCGTGGTAACATGAACCTTTATTGCCGTATTTCCAACTGACAGGCCACTTGCTCACACTAATAGAGGCTATAAGAGGAGACGTTGGTCAGCAGCAGGACAGACATGACTAAAAACAGCAAAGACATACAAATAAGCGATCGTATATGGTTCAATGTACAAGCTTTTTTTGCTTGCAATGTCCGTAAATGTGGTTGAAAAATGGATTGCAAATTTTTCCAGATTTGCTGAAATCCGATTGAACGAAAATTTCGTAAGATTGCTATGCTAGCAATACCATAATATTGCATTGACACCAATTTTTCGACACCATAGTACGATAGAGCAGATCTGATAATGGAGCTGTATTGTCAGGACTGGAATGGCTGATGGAGAATGGTAGTACAGTTGAGTTAGAGCTAGTTTGTTTTGTCATCATGAGTTCTTTCCATTACACATGATGACGAGGATCTTCGGGTCTTCAAACATAGCTCGTTCTATAAGATGTTATTTTGGATTCCGTAACTCAAAAAGCTTAATTGAACACTTATAGGATTACTTTGTAGTCTGTCTGTCTGTCCGTCTGTCAAGACCCCGTTGACCTAGAATTATGAAATTTGGCAAGAAGCTAGGCCTTTAAGCACTTATAAAGGAAAACTGTAAATATTTAGTTTAATAATGAATAATGTAATTTAGAATAATAATGTACACGCTAGGCCTAGAATGGCCTGACTCTCAAGGAATGTGCTGCCAGAACACCGTAACTACCGTAAGGTTTTGGCGACAGATTTTCTCCTTGATGTTGGTAAGCTACTTATTAGTAGCAAATTAGGAGGAGCATTGAAATATAATGCTCCTACCACCTTTTGGGTATTTTATTCTTTTTAACCGACTTCACAAAAAAGGAGGAGGTTCTCAAATTGTCAGAACTTTTTTTTTAATGTATAGTCACCGCTTACTCGAAGATGCCTGAACCCATTTGGAAAAATCTTTTTTTGTTTCAAAGGGTACCCTTTCCAGGTGGTCCTATTTAAATTTTAACGAAGTCAGCTGAGCCGTTTTTAATATATCAACATTTGTATTACGACGCATTTACTTATCTTGACGACTTACTACTTTTTTAAACGATCTTAAATTATTGAGTTACAGAACCCTAAAATCCTCACCAAAATGGAAACATTAATATACAAAGAGGTATACTGAATATAAGAAGATCAGAAGATCAGTTGTTTACGTGACCCATAGGAATGCTAATTAAAGAGCTTCGGCCCATCAACCGTGCGGGACTGTATTGTAATTCAGGATCAACGTCGAATTTCAGATATCGACGCTAGGGACTGGGGTAAGTAGACGAAAGTAATGGGCCCTTTAAATAGATTTACTTGGAAATTGCGATATAAAAATATTCGTCTAGGAGCCGAGCTGGAAAGTATTGAAGGCCCTTCAACAAGGGCCTTTTTCGTTAAAAAGATTTCTTATGATAAATTCAAAATATTGAGGTTTTAAAGGGCCTTTCGTCCCATCAAAGTGAATCAATATTACCGTACCTACTTACGTTTGATTTTATAGTCAAACGATGTCGCAATCGAGTCGCCGAGTTTGGGCATAATGTTTGGTGCTGGCTCTGCTTGGAAGATCGGCTAGGATAGTGATATTATCATCAAGTCATATTATCAGCCGCCACAGACAAAAATTCAATGTCTGTTAGCGTTCACGCCAAACGCAACTTCCAAATGTATAGGATTTTTATCGTGGAGAAATAAAATGTTATTTAAGTTGCGTTCGGCGTGAATGCAAGCAGAAATTGGATTATGTCTGGGATGACTGATGATACGACTTGATGTTGGTCAACTGTCTACAGTCCAATACACATAGCTATCTGGACATATATTCCAATTTTTTGGGCAATTGAACTGATTGGCGACATGTCTTCATTCAGTGGGTAGTTCAAGCAACGATCTTGGGTGTCATATTACACAATAACATACAACACACGCGAAAGAACACAAGTTTTAAGGATAAATACAATATAAAGACCACACCCACATTTTTACATTCACGCAAAAAAATCTTATTACTCTTTTCTATCTACTCTAACTGTAACTATTATGTAGGTACATCACTATCTATACCCAAATACGGTACACTAACCCATTTAGGTAACATCGGAAATCCGTGGTATCAAGGATTAATCCCGCAAATCTCTGTTTTAGTGCTGCGATCTGTACTCGCCAGGGCGGCCAATTAGAGCTTACCACGGTTAATCAGAATATCGACGTCGGCGCTGTTGTGTCGATAATGTTCACTGGCCGCGATGTTATATCGATAATCCTGCTAGTGATGTGCTAGTATTAGAATCTGTTACTTAATGGTTAATGGCTTTAGGGTATGTGGAAAAACGGATATTGTCCTTTATACCAAGCCAGAGATTGCCAACATATTTCGGTGGTGTTCTAGTAAATTGAAACTCTGTTCATCGTGTAAAGATTCGCTGTCTTTACTAGATCATCATCGCTAGAAGAAAAAAGGTTTTCTTTTTAACGCGTTTACGCAAGAATGTATTTACATATATCAATTTCATTGTTACGCCCAATATGTTACGGCTTAAAGACACGTCCATTCAAAAACTCGCACTTACATTACAAAGACTGCCTCCTAAAAACACCTTTCGGTCGTAGTATGCCGAGATTGGATAAAAATTCTTTAACTTAACAAAACATTCGCTCATGGATATCTATAGTTATATATCAATGGAATAAAAAGCCTAAATAGAATAAGAAAACATCACTAATAGACAAGTTAACACTGCCCTACAAAAAGTGCCTACTTACGCCCCATCGGCTACCTCACCAATATAGATGAGCACAAAACCAAAAGAAAAATAAGGTGCTGCCTTATTTACCAACTAAATAGGGAACGTAATTATCCTTCAGATCCCAGCCAATTCCAGTGTTTAAGAAAGATAAACGATCGGGGAGGAAAACCAGCGAAGAAGTTGTAACTCCGACTTATCACAATAGTACTGTAATTAGGTAGTAAGGTTTGGGAAGTTTGGAGCTCGGTGCATCTCGACTTAGCCGAAGACGTTAGTAGAATGCAGGTTTTTAGTTCATAAACAGGCATAAGATTTATGCTGTTACTATAGCTTGTGTAAGAATATTTAAGAATTAAGATAAACAGGCTGTGAAAATCATATTATCGAGTTTAGGGACATCATATCAAACAATTTTTTTCTACGACTTATAAAAAATAGCAAAAAGTCATGATAATAATACTGACCTCCACCTTGCCTTAACCGGCTAGCCGGGAGTGGGATTAGCAAGAGCTAAGACCTAAGCCTAGGGTAAACATTTTAAAGGCAAAAAGCGCCAATATAACGGCTCGTCTGTATGGGGAGGTCCCATTTAGTGGATGGTATGTCACCACTTGTCTAAATATTTTAAAATGAGGCAATATTGGGTCCCGGACCTCATCCCATAGACCAGACTACGAGACTTTAAAAATCAACAAAAACAAAAATTCCCTCTAATGCATATTACGTATCATAGCTTACGCTAGCTAGCATACGCACATCACAGAGGGGAGGTGATACCCATGTTATGTACGTGCGTAGCTTGTAATGCTACGAGCTACGTATATATATTGCATAAAACCATCACTAGCTAGACTCGTGCTTAATTGCTAACCCAACCCAATATATTTAAGAAGGTACTTCGGCTCTTCCTTCCCAGTCATTGCCCGCAGCAATACATGCTACCAGGACCAGGACGTTCTACGCTAAATTTAGAGATTCGTTATCGGTCCATACGCCAGATATGACCAGCCCATTACTACTTCAGCTTACTAATCCATTGAGCTATGTAAGCCAATCATTTTGGTTCTCTGGCAAATCACTACGTTCCGAATGCGATCCCCCAGAGAAACACTCTAAGCTAGCATCATATAATAATAATAACACAACATAGCCTCTCCATAGCTCGCCGTGGGACTATAAATTAGTAGACTAATCTTACTTTGACCTTCACCTCTTGACCCCGTAAATTTTGTATTCGTATGTTCTTTTTTGTAACATTTTTTTTATGTTTTAATTTAAAAAAAGATAAGTCAGTTGATATTAAAATGAATGTGATGGTTTTCAATAAAAAAGTGAGACATAGGTCTTCTGTCTGCCCTTGCTAAATTAATCTCAATACAATAGCTGGGATTGAAACACTTGTAAAGTATCTTTACGCTACTTTAGGGACATATTTTAAAACTTAAAATAACACGAGAAATAATAAAAATATAATTTACAAATACTGCGATATCCTAAGATACTGACTATATTATAATATTACCTAACGCTATATCACAGAAAATATATTACATCATTTTTGTAGTACCCAGTGTATAAATCGTGCTCAAACAAAAAAGATATTTCGCCATTCAGTTCGGTCTTTGATGTTGTGTTTGATGTCGGTTGGAAAACGGATTGAAATAGTTTTACATCCAAACAAGCACGATAATATATTAGACCAAACTAAATTATTTATCATCATGCGAATGATGAGAAATTATTATGTGGTCTATTAATGAATCAAAATAGCCAGGTCATTCTTAGAGCAGATACATAATATCAACTTAATCTGTGGATAACGGCAACGACGTTATGCAAGCTGGGTCGAAAATGAAGATTGAAGAAGTACTGGTTAGACATTTTTTAAATATCTTATAGGCTAGCGTTTTGACTACAATCTGACAGGTGGTGAGCGACGATGTGGACAAAGATTGACATGCTACAAAAGAGGCCTACAATCCAATAAATACGGATTCAGTTTTGAAGACTTCAACCATGTGAATATCTTTGTGAATATATTAAACGTATATAGATATCTATTCATAAATAATACAAAACCATTTACCGCATCAACATTTCTAACATCTGCCTTGCTAGGGCCCCTACGAACAAGCCTAGTAAAACAAAGCTATTATTTTTTTCATGCACGTAACGACCGGGGCAGAAATGTCATCGCGGAAAACAAGCGCCTTGGAAGGCACAGTGAGCCACTTTATACCAGTATATTTGTACGTGATTACTCTCTAAATATTCCACTTTATTGTGCAATCCTCTCCTTGTCACGTGAAGAGTGGAGGGCAGAAGGCGGCCGTGAATAATTTAGTCAGTAGTCGGCGGATGTACCATTTATCCAAATTGTCGTCTCCACGGCGAATGGTGTTGCCAGGTGGAATTTACATTTAGAAAAATTTCAGTATGCAACGTGTCATACAGATTAGGATTTTTGATTGAAGAATTTTGTATTACAGAGTTTTGCATTACAGTTCGATCTTAATAAAAGTGATGATGTGGTCTAGATTAGAATCTAATTGCTATATATAATGGAGTGGGTATTCCGTTTAGAAAATGATGCACTAGATTTACACTGACGTATGTCCGATTCACGCAGCGCTATATTTCCGACCGGTTCCTAATAAACTGTGTCTGGTGGTCGGTGTTTGGAGCCTTTAACCCCAAGTTGGAAAAAATATCGACAAAACGGTGCGTTTCAACAGCTGCTGTCCTTGTCTATTCTAGGCCTAGGACGTTACTATCCTGGACTATGGTCCAGGATAGTAACGTCCATCACTTACCAAACGTTGAGATAGTGGTTAAACGCTAGCCTATAAGCAATAAAAATATAATGATGATGTTGTTTTGCATCATGTAATATAATAAAAAGCTTATTAAAAAGTTTCAAAAACTAGTGTATTCATTCACACCTTTCATAATGTCTGTGCAAAAAGTTTTTAATTTACTGTTTTCGTTGCATTGATAACACTTTAAATAATATAAATAATAAGAATATAACCAAACATCTATAATGTGTTCCGGCAGATATCCTTGAGAGCCAGTTCCCATTCTAGGCTTGCGTGCTTACCATCTTCGACCACATCATCACTTACCAACAGGTGAGATAGTGCTCAAACGCTAGCATATAAGATATAAAAATGTGCTGTCATTACTAAGTACAACTGAACATTTTTAATAATTGGCCTACCAACATAATAACCAAGCACACGATAATAAATACTCAAATACTCATTTATTGGTAAAGATATAAATTTACAAGTCATATTAACTTATAATATGTAGGTACATAAGTACAATATTATATTTAAACATTAATAATTGTAAAACAAAAAACAATAGTAATATAATAATAATATAGTATAGTTTAATCAAATTAAATATGTCATCTAATTAAAAATTAAAGTCAATTACATTATTTTATTTTCATTTTTAAAAACTCAGCAAAGTCATAGAACTTTTGCTCAATTAGCCAGCGTTTCAGTCTGATCTTATAGCAAGCCAAGCTCGGGGCCTCAATTATACAACTCGGCAGTTTGTTATACATTGTGGGACCCAACACGTGCGTCAGCTTATTAGATTTGGCCAGAGAGTGACCAACACCAACAAGTTTATTCTTGTTGCGTGTATTGTAGGTGTGCATGTCGCTCCATTTATCGTATAGGTCAGGGTTAGTCCTCACAAAGACCCCCACCTGATAGATAACGATGCTGGTCAATGTAAGGATGCCCAGCTCTTTGAAGTATGGTCTCGCAGAGGTGTCTTGCGAGACTCGTACTATTGCCCTGACGGCGCGTTTTTGCATACGGAAGGCGCGTTCCCACTCGGCGCAGCGTCCCCACAGCTCCGCACCGTACTGCAGCAACGAGTGTACTGTAGCGAAATAGCACGAGCGCGCCACCGTAATAAAAAGAGTAGGTACCTATACCTACTCTATTTATTATCGTTTGCTACTAGGTAGGTACTCGTATGTACCTTCCTTCCTTACCTTTGAATGTTAGTTTATTGTAACGCCACGAGGTTCTCTTTTTGTACAGACTCCTAGTATAGCTTATCTTAGATTTCCAAAGCCGTCTTCAGGGAAAAGCTCGAGCTGACAACACTGACGGTGGAGGCGAGTTAAAAATGGACGAGCTGTCAGTTATGCGAGGCGCGTACACCGATTCAGTTTTATATTTACGTTAGTAGATGTCGAGCCGATTTGTATGTGCCATGTAAACTATAATAAGACATTTTTAAGAATATTTTCACAAATCAAATAATTTACAAACTTTTGCGATTTACACACATAATTATACTGTAATACGGGACTTTTCTGATTTAACTCCGATCAAGATCAAATGAGGGTAGTTTCAAACTACTTGGTCAAAACGTCGACATAAAAAAGATAATAATACTACGTCGAGGTAAATAAAATTGTGTTATTAGCGCGATAAGTCCCATATTACAATATAATTAAATAAAATAAAGACCATACATAATAGGTGTTTGTGATAATAAACATACGTTTATTTATACGTTTACCTAACTTAGCGTTCATAGATGGCGTGAAATGCCGAAGAAAACACGTTCCTTGTATGGGGACCCTCTATTATTTTTAACTTTATTCTGTTTTTAGTATTTGTTGTTATAGCGGCAACAGAAATACATCATCTGTGAAAATTTCAACTGTCTAACTATCACGTTTCATGAGATACAGCCTGGTGACAGACGGACAGACAGACAGACAGACAGACATACAGACAGACAGACAGACGGACAGCGGAGTCTTAGTAATAGGGTCCCGTTTTACCCTTTGGGTACGGAACCCTAAAAATAAGAAAAGCAACTACACATGCCGCACGAGTCAGTTTCAGTAGCAAGATTAAGATTTTTATCGCCATATCTTGGGAGATTACATTAGACATTGATAAAAAATACTTAAAGATCTCACCTACTCAAGAATAATTAAAATCAGTTCATTTTCAATGATATGTTTGAAGTGTTTATCTTCATATCTCTGGAGATACTCACCAAATCTCAATGAACTTTATGACGGGACCAACGTCGAGACATACCCAATCCATGAAAAAAACATCATTCGTCCGCTTCACTATTAGCAGAGTAATCTGCGTAACAAATAACAACAAAATACATACACATGAATTGAGAACCTCCTCCTTTTTGGAATTCGGTTATTTTTCTTAAGGAGGATAGAGGTTGAAAGTAAAGCGTACCTATCATCACCTTAGTGAAACATGTTTTATAAGTTTCTAGTTCTAGGTAGGTAAACAAAACTCGAATCTCTGTTATTCTTCAGGGATGAGTTAAGAATAGCACGATCTTTAGTGCTGTATTTACACCCGTTTGCTCTCAACTTAAGAATCACCGAAGATTCTCAAATATCTCAGTAAAAGCATGTGGTAAGAACACCGTAAGCAAGTGTCAAATTTTATTTTGCAGATTTGCTAAGGACTACATTTTGAGATTATGACAGATACCTCTGATTTTGTTTTCTACCGACTTCCAAAAAGAAGGAGGTTTTCAATTCGTCTGTATGTTTTTTTTCCCTTTTTTTTTGTATGTATGTTGCGCGATTACTCCGTCAATTCTTTTTTTGATCGCTAGGTTACACTTTCGAGGTGGTCCAATTGTAATTTCATCGAGATCTAATAAGTATCTCCAGAGATATGACGATAAACGTCTCAAACTTGCTACTGAAACTGACTCGCGGGGCGTGGAAGTCGGTTGTTTTAGTTTTTAAACTATCCTAATTATGTTTTAGATATTTTAAAATCTCATAATGATTCTTATACATTTAGTACAAGTAAACGAGATTTCGTTTCGTATTCGCAACATCAGAATTGATACTAATAATAGGTATGTTACACAAAATTTACTTATTTACTTATATCTTGCCTGTACCGTACCTATTAATAACAATAATATTTTTATATCGTGTACGTTTGACCACTATCACATTAGTTGGTAAGTGATGATGCGGTCCAGGATGGTAGCACGCTAGGCCTAGAATGGGAACTGGCTGTGCGTATTTAACTGTAACCTATTGATGTGTTTGGTAGCCAGGCGGACACTAGACAGAAGCGGTGTCCTACCACTATGCATCTTATATGTTACACAAACCTTACCACACACGTGTAAAATGTGGAATATGCTTGCAGCAGAGGGGGTTGCCGCTGAGATACAATATGGGGTTCTTCAAGAGACTCTTGAAGGGTAAGCAACGCATCAGCAACGCCGCTGGTGCTGCCAGTGTATATAGGCGTCGGAGACCTCCTACCATCAAAAGCCCGGCAGCTTGTTTGCTGCCCTATATTAATCAAAGCATCAAAGTTCAGTATTACTTTCGAATATATAATGGTCCTTTGTATTAAACAAACATACAGTTAAGGTAAGTACTACGCTTTTATGAAATCAACGTACCAAACTATAGGTTTCAATTTAAATTTGTATAAAAAGTTTGAATACTTGGTTAAAATGTTTAGTTGAAATGCGTCTTGAACATTGATGCAGTTTTATTTGTACTATTCATTATTCTGTGGCAGTTTATAAGTCCGTCAGTGTCTACTTTTAAAGACCGTGTCAAGGCCCACTATCTCTCCTAAACTGCTACTGTTTTCTATCTAAGCTCTCTTATATATTTTATTATATTTATATATGTATAATATGTATATGTATATGTATAAATGGTTATGCATAGTTTTGTATACCTATACATATTGTATTGTATACTTTTATTGAGTGTATGGTATTGTTATGTATGTGTATTGTAATGTATAAAATATGTACGTACTATTGTTATAATGTACTTATTACCTATTCTGATTTATTTATTTATTATTTTAATAATTTTTAACACCGATATACCGCCATATATGTTAAGTTTTTCTTTCTCCACCCTAAGGTTGTCTGGAAGAGATCGCTTTAAGCGATAAGACCGCCTGTTGTTACATCTTTTGTGAAATGTTTATTTTTTAAGTCTTATTTGTTTGGTGTTCAATAAAGAGTTTCTATCTATCTATCTATCTAATTGGTAATCCAAACTTTTAAATTTATACTTAGCACCTTGAGTGGCCTTGTAAGCACTAAACAAGCAGATATTTAGGGTAAACCAATTAGAGGAATGTTTATTTTCCCAAAAGTTATTAAGCCCGATAAGTTAACCAAATTAACCGTTTTCTTGAAAAGCCCGGCCGCTACGCGAACTTTATTAGCTGAGGTGGAAAAGAAATGGCCCATAATTATAGCAATATTTGAATTGCTATTTCCATAAACCACAATCGCATGTTCAGAAACTATTTGTGGCGCGCAGTCGAATTGTTTTTGTTGGTTATCTATTTATACATACTTACTTGCTACGCTCACATTAAAAGTATTAAGATAGATAGATAGATAAACAAACACTTTATTGATCACCACGTGCTGAAGGCTTCGAGCATTTACCAATGGAGATGTTAACGTTGTAATCCGCAAACATTTTTTTCTGCTGATACTTACGGGGGACGAGGTAAACACGCATTGTACACACACAAATCACTCACTTTAACGATCCCGCACTCTAGCTTGAAACACGCACACAGTATTAAAAATACAGCGTAGTTACGCACGCTCACATGGCCAAAAATTGCTATATGGCCAGCAGAGGGGTACGCCTTGCGTTAACATCTCCATTGGTAAATGCTCGAAGGCTGAAGGATATTAACTTAAGACTTAACAAATTATTTTTAATTTAATAAGATTTTATCAATCAATTATAATGCATGAATTATTTATTTAAATTAAATTACATTAACACACATTTCTACTTACCTAAATTAAAACTATATAATGGATAGTGTGGTAAAGAAAACAAAATTATTTGGTATTTAGATGTTAACATCTAAAGTTAACATCTAAAGTTAACATCTAAAGTTAACATCTAAAGTTAACACATTATTATGTACATAATTCTCGGATTTTTATATTAATAATCGTACGTACGTACGTATAAGTAAAATGCGCTGTACGTATAAGTAATCCTGCGCTCACCGTTGTAAACAGAGTGATAGCACAGCACGTGAACCGCAAATACAGGCCTAACCTAGTTTGGGGCTCGTAGCAATGAAGGACCAACCAATTATTATGTACCTACCTATAATAATTTATATTTTTCACGTCCAATCTGTAATGTACGATTTTGCATGTGTAAATAAAGAAATAAAATAAATAAATAAAATAAAAATATTTCTAATGATAGTGTCAGTGAGCGCTCTTATCGCTTATAGCGATCTCTTCCAAACAACAATGTTATATAGTTAAAAGTTAAAACTTTATTAAACACAATCTTCTTGTAAGGAAGTTATGTCTGCTAAATGATAACAATATTAACAATACATTTTTTTTAAAGCTTACTAGCAAAGTGTGTTGCTAGTAGTCTTGTTAAACCCCTCCAACTAAGCTAAATATGCTTGTGTCTGGAGTGGGTTCACGTCAATAGTGCAATAGGTGGGGATCGATCTAACGATCTCTCGATCTCAAGGCCGAACACCTTAGCCACCTGGGCTCCTGCCACTTAATAACACATACAAGCCCAACTTTAACTGTTCTAATTTACCAATATGGAGTGTCCCTTGATAAGTGTCGAGTTCAACCCCCGCCGTGCACCAATGGATTTTTCTATCAAAAAAATTATGTGCGCTTTTTACAGTGGCGCTCCGGTGAAGGAAAAACATCGTTAAAAAACAATTCCCGCATGGTGGTAGGACACTATCTAGTGTCCGCCTGGCCAGCTTACACCTTCAAGTTAGATCTTAATCTTTAATCTTTCGCCAAAACATCTAATGTGTTCCGGCAGCTATGCTTGAAAGCCAGTTCCCATTCTAGGCCTAGAGCGCTTACCATCTTCGACCGCATCATCGCTTACAAACAGGTGCGATAGTGGTCAAACGCAAGCCCATAAGATTTTAAAAAAAACTTTGCATATTGTTCACGACAATAATCGCCCGAAATCATAGCTATTAATGTAGACTTGCACCCCAGATAAAGTGGTTGTATCTCACCAGGCAGACTAGCAAAAGACCTAACCTACCACTAAAATAATAGCGTCAAGTAAAGTAATTGTCTATTTATAATATTATAAATTAGTCTTTAAACTAATACTACGTATAGAGATAGGTAGGTAGCTAATATACAACCAAATAACGCTATAGCACGGACATAAAATCGAAAGAGGTAAATCAAATAATAAAGGAACAATTTTATTCTATTACCGACCCGTTCAGATACCCGTACAATTGTGAAAAAGAATTTCTTTTTGGCTGTAACAAAGTTTATAACCCTCCACCCGAGTATATTTGTACATTTTATATTGTATGGCAGATCTAAAATTTTTAAGGTGCTAGGTTTTATTATATAATCCCGGGACATTACGTAGGACTATTACTCGTATCTTTTCTGTGACATTACTGCGTAAGTAAAATAGGCGGTAGGCACAGAAAAGATAATAGTCCTACGAGGTAGGTTACTTATGAATCCACCGAAATATATCTGTATATCGTGTATGTAAGTTATGTTTGTGTATGTTAGTGTACCTTAGTACGTCAAAGAAGATAAATATAAAAAAAATTGAGTAATAATTTAAGATAGTTTAAAACTAAAACAACCGACTTCCATGGCTCGCGAGTCAATTTCAGTAGCAAGTTTGAGACGTTTATCGTCATATCTCTGGAGATACTTAGCAAATCTCGATGAAATTACAATAGAACCACCTCGGAAATATACCCTACCGATTACAAAAAGTATCATTCGGATCGGTTCACAATTGACGGAGTAATCGCGTAACATACACAAAAAAACATACAGACGAATTGAGAACCTTCTTCTTTTGGAAGTCGGTTGAAAAATTAGGCTTTAATAGTTCAGGAGAAAATAAAAATTATCGCAACATTTTGGGCACTAACTACAAAACAAATTAACTTAGTTTTCTTGAAAACTATACATTATCGCGGAACATAGATGGAGGTTATTTGGGTAGTCCTTAGCCCGCTGCTACGTAGTACCATTATTTGTTCTGTGCCACTGCAACGATGGGTTTCATTTTGTCCATGATACTCGTATGAATCTCGATACCTGCATATGGATTGTAAAACTGTGATATAACTTGATAGGTATATTAACTTATGAATAGAAATGTGTCATCATCATCATCATCATTATCAGCCCACTGCTGGACCTACGTCCAGGCCTACGCCTCATCCAAGATAAGCCACTGAGCCCGATCTTCGGCTTATTGGGAGGGATTTGCTCTAATCGCCACGCTGGGCAGGTGGGTTCGCGATCGCAGGATGTTGCAGCTCCTCGCACCGATGACGCTGCTGCCCGTGACCAGCCTGTAGTATTTAGCTGCGCCATTATTTTGAAATGGTTACACCGCCATTTGACGGTCGCCAGAGCCTCGTTTATTGGTCAGCAGGATGCACCACGGGTAGGTGAGGTTGGCTGGGAGTACTGAGGTGTTATTTAAGACAAAGTAAAGACTTCAAATTTCCAAAAACGAAAATTCTACTTTACAATTCATTAGTCCGCAGCCATTTAGAGTACTGCAGTGTTGCCTGGAATCCTTTTTATAATGTTTACAGAAGCAGAATTGAGAGCGTGCAAAAACGTTTTATGTGGCATCTCACCTTCTCTTGTAACTTGGCAAAAACCATAAAATCTTACTCAGATCGACTCATTCATTTTAAAATGAGTTCTTTATCCGATCGAAGACATATTTTTGACCTCTTGTTTCTTTACAAGCTGGTAAAGGGTATACTTGACGCTCCCTGTCTCCTTTCTACACTCAACTTCTCTGTGCCTTTCAGGTTACCTCGAACATCTAGGTTTATTAATGTAATTTCAGAGTCTCAAAATTACACAAATCTTGGTAGGAATGCGCCGCTCAACCGAATTATTCGCGAACTTGGAGAAACGACAAAACAATCAAATGTTGATCTATTTACAGGAAACATCCGGGAATTCAGGAAAGCGATTGAATTTATTACATATAATGTTAGCGATGAAAATTAATATAGTTTATACCATTTTTTTTAAATGTAATTATAACATGAATTCTCAATTTTTAATTTTAAACAATTCTATTTTTTTTTTTAATTAATTTTGTATTTGTATCTTTACATTTTTATTATCGCATAGCTTTTACTTGTTTGTTCGACTACGCATGCAGTCTGCATCTATAATTGCGATGGCATTGACCACTGATCCATACTGCGTTTATATTAATTTACTCTTTCTGATGTACATTGTGTTGATGCTCAATAAATAAATAAATAAATTTGTGCTCCCTTACATCCCTTGAAATCCGTCAAATCCGAAAACCTATGCAACACCTATGGGGGAAATATATCAACTAGCTGTGCCCGCGACTTCGTCCGCGTGGAATAGTGTCTTTGGGTAGCATTTTTAATTATTTAGGCTAATTATTTTACAAATAAGACACATGCGTATACCACCTACACCGTACCGTACCACGCCGCGCTAATCCTCCCCCCCCCCCCTCTTGCTTGCTTGAAAATTAAAGGGTGTCCCCCATACATAGTTTACGCCAATTAAGATAGGCCTCTGATTTATATGAGCGCTGATACAATTTAGAGGTCTAGCTTAATTGGCACCTACCTTAAAAATGTAAATTAATAAAATTGTGCTATTGTGTGATTTATTTATGTTTCCTTTACTTGTGCTGTAAGACCTGGCTTTGAACCAAAATTGACAAATTGGGTCGAACACCTCTGGGGTACTTCCCGTTGACCTAGAATCATGAAATTTGACAAGGAGCAAGGTCTTACTTACATACATACATACATACAACCACGCCTTTTTCCCGTTGGGGTGGGCAGAGACTACTTCTTTGAAGCAATTAAATAAAAATAAATCTGAAAACCGTAAATATGTAAATTAATAACAAATAAACTGGCCAAGTGCAAGTCGGACTCGCACTCGTAGGGTTCCGTAATACAGTAAAGTATTCTATAACTAAGATTTTTCGCAACTAAAAAATTAGCTTTGTTTTTCATAGTGTTTGTATGAAAAACAAAGTTATCTTTGCGGTCGCCATATGTCAAAAACTGCTGACTGTATCTCGTTCGAACCAATTTTCGTTATTAGTTTTTATTGAGATCTACAGCATATATTTTTTTTAGATTTTTCACTCCCATACTTTAAAAGTTAGAGGGGGGGACACACACATTTTACCACTTTAGACGCGCCTATCTTTCAAATGATTGACTTTGAGAAAAAATGATTTCAGGAACCTCAATGTTATTTTTGAAGACCTATCCATAGACACACACGTATAGGTTTGAAGAAATTGTTTTTTTTTTGTTTCAGTATGCCCCCCCTTAAACTAACATAAAACCTTAAAATAAAATAATATAAACCTTAAAATAAAAGTTTTAAGTAAATAAAAGAATTCTTTAACGCGGGCGAAGCCGCGGAGCACTTCTAGTAACAAATAAAACCGGCCAAGTCGAGTTGGACTCGCCCACTGAGGCTTCCGTACCAACTTCTCACTTACTTTACTTTGCGATCCAGAGAAAATGTATTGCACCAACTACAAATCATAAGTTTGTAGTAAATTAACCTTTTTTAGGGTTCCGTAGCCGAATGGCAAAAAACGGAACCATTATAGATTCGTCATGTCTGTCTGTCTGTCTGTCCGTCCGTATGTCACAGCCATTTTATTTCGACACTGTTAGGACTACAGAATTGAAACTTGGTTAGTAGATGTATTCTGTAAATCGCTTTCCGATTTTTATACAAAAATATAACCAACCACGGTCACCAAGATTGACTGAGCACATCAGGAGCATTAAGAACGTGGACATCAATAGGTCTGCATTAGCGGAACATGCACAACTCTCGGATACCAACCATTACATCCGGTTCGACAAGGCCTCCGTACTAGCAAGAGAAAAGTTCTTCATACCTCGTAAAGTACGTGAGGCCATCGAGATCACCCGTTATCCGAATTTTAATAGAGACCGTGGTTGGTGCTTACCTACGTCACGGATACCAATTCTTAATGCTTCCTCGAAGAAGAAAGTGCTCACCAGTCTAGAACGTGACACAGTCAGCTGGATATGTAACAATACTGTCGGCGATAGTGACGATGAAGACCTGTCCAGCATCGGACCAGCTCATTCTCCCGCTATCATCGAGCCGCGCCGCTCGCCGAGCCCCCCTCCCCCGACGAGCCGCGCGCGGCGAGCGGCGGCCTGCAGTGCTCGTCGCGATCTCGCAGCGTAAACTCCCGAGGAAGTGCATCGGACATGCACGAAACCTAGGTCGAGACATTCGACATCAAATCTTAGTGAGTATAGTAGTCGGTATTTTATAATCATAAAAATTATAAGTTACATCCTGGGGGGAATTTTTATAAAATCCTTTCTAAGCGGTCAAAATAACTATCTGCATGCCAAATTTCAGCGCAATCCGAAACAATATTGATTTCAAACTTTAGTAACTCCACTTCACTCTTTTAGGGGTGGCATTTCGGAAAAGCCTGAAACACGTATTTACTTATTTATTTACTGAAGTACTTGTGCGAAGTTTCGAATAGAAAAGACTATCTTATCTTGTTTCTCCATACAAACTTTCAACCCCCGTTTCATCCCCTTCAGGGGTGAATTTTGGAAAATCCTTTCTCAGAGGGAACTAACGTCGTAATAACTATCTGCATGCCAAATTTCAGCGCAATCCGAAACAATATTAATTTTCTGACTTTGTTACCCCAATCCACCCCTAAGGGTGGAATTTCAAAAAAGCCTGAAACACGTACTTACTTATTTTTTTACTGAAGCACTTGTGTGAAGATTTGAATAGAAAATACTATCTAAACTTGTTTCTCCATACAAACTTTGAACCCCCATTTCATCCCCTAAAGAGGTGAATTTTGGAAAATCCTTTCTTAGTTCTTCTTTCTCTTTTACGTACTAAGACAAATATACCCTCCAAATTTCAAGTCTCTACGACCAGTGGTTGAGGCTATGCGTTGTTAGTCAGTCAGTCAGTCAGTCAGTATGTCAGGACAAAGATTCTTATAGTATTAGATTTTCGGTTGTACTCGTGTGGGAATGAGCCTTCAACTAGTTATTCATAGTGGTTCAACTACAACACGCAGTTGAACTATTGGGGAAAAACGTTTCCTCTAGTTCAATGGTTGAATATTGGTTGAACTATTTAGTGCAGCTCTAAAATCGACGCTATTATTAAAATATACATTACTGGCAGCCCGACCCGGCTTCGCACGGGTAGAACATATATGCCTACAAAATTTGCATCAGTTTTTTGCATCGAATTTAAAATATTAACATATTTAACAATCATCGTCATATTTCAACCAATTTACACAAAACCTTAACGAATTATGCACCTAAGACCTAAACCTTCCTCGTAAACACTCTGGCTATTGGTGAAAACCGCATGATAATCCGTTCAGAAGCTATTGAGATTATTGCGAACAGACGGACAGACGCAGTGATGGACATTGTTTTATAATACTTACGTAGTGATATTGGACGGCCCTTTGGCGTAAAGGATAGTTACCCTGATTCTGACCCGACGGTCGTTGGTTCTAATCCTAGCTATATACCTACCAATGAACGTTTTATAAGCATTCATGAATCATGGGTTCTCGTGGGATCATTAAATCTACCAATAATTAAGATAGTTTAAAAACTAAAACAACTGACTTCAATGCCCTGCGAGTCAATTTTAGTAGCAAGTTTGAGACGTTTATATCTCTGAAGATACTTATCACATCTCAATGAAATTACAGTGGGACCGTAGTATTTATATTCTCTTTGAGTGGGACCACCTAGGAAACGTACCCTACCGATTACAAAAATAATCATTCGAATCAGTTCACAATTGACGGAGTAATCGCGTAACATACACACACAAAAAAAGAAAGAAAAAAGAAACATACAGACGAATTGAGATCTTCCTTCTTTTTGGAAGTCGGTTGAAAAGTAGCCTACCACCAAGGAGAACATCTGCCGCCGTAACCTTACGGCGTTCCCCGACGCAAAAAGTAGTGGTATTATACGTTTAACGTGTGTATCTTTGTGTCTGTCTGTAGCATCTTAGCACCCAACCGGGTGAACCGATTTTGATTTTATTCTTGATAGTTTTTTTTTTTTGATAGATGTCTTCATTGAGAGTTATCTTAGGGTCGGCGCACACGGGCCACCTGCCACAAGCCGCCACCGGCATATTTTCTATGGTTTTCATACATTTTATATGGACTCGCCGCACACGGTGACGCCGGTGGCCGCCACACGCTACATGATAAAATGTATGAAAACTATAGGAAATATGCCGGTGGCGGCGTTTTGTGGTTGAGGCCCGTGGCCCGTGTGCGGGGACCCTTAGCTTTGATTCATGAAAATTCGTTCAATCGTTATAAAACTATGAGCTCAACTTTCATAGGTCTGATCAATTCGAAAATCTTCTTCAACGATATTGTAAGAACATGGAAGCATTGACCTGATGCTGGGACATCTCCTGGACTCTACAGAATACTCAAATCCTCACCAACTTACAGCTCAGATTTTAAATATCGTGTTTAGAGTCATTGGAATGCTTTTAATGAAAAGATTATACATAGATCAATCGGGGTGGTTATTTTATATTATATATATATATATAGATCATTATTATTTTATACAATAGATCATATTATTATACTATATTGACTTCAAATATACGATATTAAGTTGTACAACTCTTCCATAGAAAATATTCTTCCATCTGTTTTAAATTGAGCAGCGTTCGTAAGAAACGTGTTTTTTCGATCGTTTTTTTGTCGACTTATGTTGCAAATTAGGTCTTCACGAATGTACCTTTGATTAAAACGGGATAATATATAGCCTATTTTCATTTCGAAAGTCCATTCTATATATTAGTGAAAGAATTTTTTAAATCGGTCCAGTAGTTTTTGAGCCAAATCATTACAAACATACAAAAATACAAATGTTCACTCTTTATAATATTAGTATAGATATCGTATATAGACTAACTATAGCTATAATATTTGGGCGATAAGTGGTTAGTCAAAAAACAATTAAATGTGTTTATTGTTTATTTAATTAAATAGTATATGTTAATACATCCATTTAAGGCATCGGCGGACCGTAGAAATAAAGCTGTATTCTAGCATTACTAGAGAAATATGACCGAACAAACCAAACAATACTTCATATTCTAATAAAATGCTTTTTAGAAAACTTACGATAAATAAACTTTAAACTGTATTACATTGTGGATACAGACTAAATTAAAATGCGTGTGAAAACTAAACTAATCTTTAATCAGCTTTAATTAAAAGCAAGACTTATTTTAATACACTGGACTGTTTACGCAGAAGTTAGTTGGATTAAGCATTTTAAGTGCATTTTAGGGTTAAAAAGGATAATAAACGAACTAAGTAAAGCATCTGGCATTATAGACCAACCCCAATAGTTATACCAATTTGCGGTGACTAATATTTTTTAGTAGTCATTTATCGTCTTAACTGCCAACAAAAATCAATAATACACTAAAACCATACATATACAAATGTATACTGGTATCCACTATATGAACTCTCAAAGAGTCAGTCAAATATTGAGTATGGTTTAGCCAAATAACTACAAACAAATTTACCTAATACAATTACTTTATTTGTTTATTAAATCCTTTAGAACCCGTATGATACTAAGCGTAGATATAAAATACAACTATAAGGAAAGAAATCTAGAAAGAATTCGATTCGGAACAGTTGCATAAAAGCGGGCACTGATTTACTTTTCGAATTAAAGCGCACGATGTTTAGGTGTTTCGAGCTTGAATCAATTTTCCAAAAGAAAAATGTAACGTCCAGGTCGATGAAAAAAACTTTATTTGACCAAATTCTGGCTGGACGATCAACATTGACTTAGCCCAGATTTTCATGCAATTTAATCAAACATTCGTTAGCAATTAAAATGTGCAGTGAATACTTGGCTTGACTGGTTTGAACAATAATATGACATATCATTTTATAACAATCAATCCAACTACAACAATTAGGCTTAATTTCAACGGTTCCTGATAATCTTTCAGATAGTGATCCAACATAATAATGCCATATAACAGTTGTCAAAAATCAGACAACTAAGTTCTTGATAGAATTTCGGAGACTATATCAGTAACGGGTGGAACTGACCTTAGATGGTGTTATTTGTCAGATATCTAACTGAAACTTTAAGCACCGGTGAAACTGTCCTAAAGCGCATTTCAGACTACGCTATAGTATAATAGCATATAGTTTATAGCACAACTATATAGCTCGCCATACATTTATTTAGAACAACTCGTTCACACTTAGCTATACTAAGAGAATATAGGTAATATTGTATTGCAGTGGTAGGACTTCTGCTAGTCCGCCTGGGGTTCCCACCACTTTGCCAATTAATTTTCAGCCGTGAAATAGGAATGTTTTTCAGTTGAAATGGCAAGGTGTGTGTTTTATAAATTACAGGGCATGTGAGACTCAACATCTTTATGTCTCAAGGTAACAAGCGCAGTGCAGTGGCATGCAAGATTCTAGCTGTTCAGAATTTTGCATGCCGCTGTATCTGTTATAGGTTGACGTCATCGCTTACCATTAGGCGAGCGTCGTGCTTGTCCTGTTACCTTTTACTATAAAAAAAAACTATATATTTGACGGTTTGCTTGTAATGCTGAGATATACATCAAAATAGTATAGCGTAATCTGAAATTAGCCTAAGTCCTAAAGCGCTTTAATAGAACATGAATCAGCGACCACCTAACTAGGCTTATATATCTTAGCAGGGGCGACGGTCGGGCCCGCGACGGCGCGGCGCAGACTTCAAGATGTTGTCTACACGTAGAATCATCTCGGCCGCTTCAGAGGCCGAGAGGAGAACTTGTCGCTTCACTACGTAGGACTCCGTGATGCCGAGGGTCTTCATGTCACCAACGCGCCCGTTTTGCATATCTGTGGATAAATTGGGAGGTCAGTATTGCCGTATATAAAAGAACATAACATATACATACCATATGATAACGCGTCAGAATAGAAAGTCAGAATAAATAATTGTTTATGCATGAATTTGTTTATTATGTGGGTAGAACAGTCCGAGACCTATCCACACTTTCCGATCAATGAAATCCGAGGATATTTGAGATAAACAAGACATTAGCCCACCAGATGGCGGTGACCAACGCTTATAAACATTTGCAACAATTAATAAAAATGTTGGTTCATATAACAGAAATGTTAGTTCATCAAATAAAAACGTTGGTGCAATTAATAAAAATGTTGCATCATGTAATAAATTACATAGTGAGAAGACTAAAAAAGGGTTTCAAGTTATATTTTACTATGTGAGCTTAACTGTAGTGACAGTGAACGCTATTTAAAAGAACACAATAACAAAGTGTCTTCCTCTTAATAGAGACATTAGTAAAAGTGCTAATGGACACATTCTTAGTAATATTTTAATAGTAAATTAAGTTGAAATCAAATTACTTATTAGCCTAGTTATAAGGCTAGATTGTAATAACAGTGAGATATCTACTCTACGTAGATAAATCACTACAAAAAAAATATATAATAATAATAATTACCAAGTCCCATAGTATTCTCTCCCTGCGCGTGTCTCGCCCTCAGCCTGGCGATGAGATCGGCGCTGTCGTAGCCAGCGTTGTCGGCCACGGCTGACGGCAGACGGCGGAGAGCGATGGCGAACGCTTCAGTGGCCGCGGCTTCCTTGCCGGCCGTGCGGGCCGCCACGCGCGACACCGCTTCCGCCATCAGCATCTCACTTGCACCTGAAGGAGAACATATTAGATTATATTACAGACCAGCTGCACCCCACGGCTACGCCAGCGGTAATAATAACTCGAACGCGGGGTGCTCTTTTCCATACTAATGTATTCCCCGGTTTTTTTCCTGGAAAATGCTTCCAGAGCAAAATTTGTTTCTACAAAATTTCAAGTTCTGCTATAGCTACGCCCCTATCATTTGCTTTTTTTGACCAAGCATGCAAGCAAAGAGACCAAGTGAGCATCTAGAAAATAGTCCTAGTCTTAAAGCGGGTGAACGGATTTATATATTTATTTAGAATAATAATAAACATTTATTACCAAACAAAAACATTGTTACATGTTAAATATAAATAATCCACAATGACAAGTATTAACAGTATCACCATTACTATCATCATCATTGCTATCTGCCTTAGCACTGCCAGCAACATCGGGCACACAAACTCATCCACAGCTTTCATCATCATCGTCATTTTCACCATCTATAATAACAAGCTCACCGCTGGAAGCGTTATGCCAGCGACCCAAAGCCATGCTACGTTTCATTAAGGAGCTGGGGTGGCTTGGGTGATCGCTGACAGGGGAAAATGCACAATACACCCCAAGCGGGACATCAGTGCAGGTCTTATCGCCCCCATCACCAATTACAATTAAATGTTATATGAGCTGAGTTTCACACAAACGTGTTGTGGGACACAGTATTTCAAGGTTGGTTAAAGAATCGAGAAAAAATAGAAAATATTGAAAACAGCAATACTGGCTAGCATACGATGGTAATCTGCTTCCTATTTTATGCTGACTTTGTCAAATGTATTTAGATAATTTAAGATCGTTTAAAAAACTAAAAGAACCGACTTCGATACGAGGACGAGAAAATAGGCTACATCCCTACGATTATATGGCCTTTATAATTTATTCATAGCTACATCCCTAAGCTTCACAATGGCTCACCTCCTCCATAGACGACTTTAGGCTCCTTGACAGTGGCAGCGAGGACACAGAGCGCGTCGTGCAGCGAGCGCTCCGCCTCGTCGATGACCTGCTGCGTCGCGCCGCGAATCACCACAGTGCACGCCGACCCTAACTCCACGCCAGAGAAACGGATGAGACACTCGTCGCCGATTAGTACCTGCAAATAACATTATTATATTAGTTGTGTTGTCTATTGTTTTAGATTAAATCATCATGGTGTGTAAAATTCTGGTCGATTCTCACTCCTGAACACCGACCATATTCTAATTTTACCGACACTCTCCACATGCTTCATGAAACTAGCATGAATGGACCACATATAGTAATCTGTGGAACGGACATTGGCAAAATTGTGACAATAAGCCACAGAAGCCATAATCTAAGAAACTAACTAACTAACATTGTTACACATTAGCACTCTAGCGACTCACCCCAGCTTCGTTCGGGTAGAGCATACATGCCTACAGTTTTTGCATCAGCTTGTTGCGTATGAATTAACATTAAAATATCATCATACATCATAATGCACAAGATGCTATCGGCGTGTTCTGTGACTTATCTAAAGTGTTTGATTGCGTCTGTCATAAAACACTCATTTGCAAATTAAAACACTACGGCGTTAACGGAAAGGCACTTGATCTGGTCTCATCCTACCTCTGTAATAGAATACAGATGGTTGAGACAGAAAAGCAATTGTCCACTATCTCATCTGATGTTAAGTGAGGCTGCGGTCTATATACAGAGACTGATTTGTAAAGATTTTGTTTGTAATGTATCATTCAAGGCAAGGTAAGTAACGAAACGAGATACACAAGATACGGCGAACGGTCGCTTCGAGCGCTTGAATACTTGAATGACAACTGAAACGCGTTTCAAAGGAATTCACGAAAAATCTGACAGATGCGGGGAGGATCCGGCGCTCTAGTATCAAACGGCTCCGCTCGAGTGTAACGCGCTACAAAAACTCGATACATTACAAACCAAGGTTGCAAGTCAGTCTTCGCCTTATAATAGAATCGTGCTTTTCTGGAAATGGAAGACGCGTTGATACCAAAGACATTCTACTATAAACAAGACTGTGCACAGCAGATTTTTGACAAATTCAATTTAATCCGTATGCTCTGAACATGAAGTTGTAATTGCTATGATACTAGCATAGCAGCTACGATCCTTGTCTAACAACAACAACCTGCTGGTACAAAATATGGAATATTATTTACAGTAAGTATATGTATTTTTTCTTTTGTAACAAAAGAAAGGGATAAACACTGCAATGCAAGTGTCGGTTTCGATCAATCGGGATTTTGCGCCTAGTGCACAGTCATTTTTAAAGTAAATGTCTTGGTTGATATACACCATTAGTGAAGGATTGAATCCATAGAGTTAAGCCTGAGGTCACAAGGCGCGCTGCGCTCTATACCCATATGCTTGCGTCAATAATAATATTAATAATAATTCTTTATTTGCCAAAAAAAGTAGGTAATATGCGGTAATAGTGATGGCACATGTCCATAAAGCCCATAAGTGCGACAGAGAGCACAGCAACCCTGTTTCCGCATTTAATTGCCTCGCAGGCAGCAAATATTTGACATCATTAATATATATTCAGCCAGTGATCGTTCGATTTTCGCTAAGATCGGTTGTGAATCGCGCCCGCGCGTGACCTACTGTGTAGTGCTAATGTATCATAAAATGCTACCGCTGCATCAAGACGCGACCGTTCCGCGACGATGACCTAGTTATCGCTGTGCAAGGTCGACAGTGAGTAAATTATTAAGGCGAGGTTATACTGACCGCCCTAATCATGGATCCAAATTCGCCAAATAGTGAGCCCATAGAATTAACAACTAGGCTTGAACATATGCTCTACGAGCGTTTTGTTGAAGAACGACAAGAGCGTAAAAGAATGGCAAGCCTTATTGATGACCTAAATAGTCAAATCGAAATTCTGCAAAAACAGTTGAAATGCCTCGCAGAAACTAATACTACCAAGCCTGCACTTCCAACCAACGAGTATTCTGAAGCCAATGTTGAATATAACACGGACGAGGAAGAGCTCGCACAAGAAACAGAGTGGATTCGTAACAAAACACGAAAAAAAAGAAAATTGAACACCTCTCCCACTCAAGAGAAAGATGACGAAAAAAACATCAAAGAAAGTGTATCCAGGGAAAAAGTCCGAAAAATTCCCCTGCCACCACCAATTATCGTCGACGGTATAAACAATTACCAAAAGTTTTATGACTTCTTGTCTGATAAGCAGCCAGCTGATACATTTAGCGTTAAAATGATGAGCGGTAATACTGTTAAGGTAAACACTGCAAGTGACGAGTCATATCGAGCAATAACAAATGCTCTCAATGTCAATAACTGTGTGTTTCATTCTTATGAAAACAAACAAGTAAGGCCAATACGAGTTATGGCAAAGAAATTACACGCCACCTGCGAACCAGAACGGATAATAGACGACTTGAAAAATAAAGGCTTCAAAATTATCGAAGCAGTAAACAAACTTAGTTGGAAAACTAAAGAACCTCTCAACATGTTCATGCTGACGTTCGACAATAACGAAGAGATCAACAAAATCTTTGGAATTAAAATTATTATGGGATGTAAAGTAGAGATACAAGCGATAAAATCGACAAAACTCGTCCCTCAGTGCAAAAGGTGTCAAGCTTATGGGCACACTCAGAGATATTGTTTTAAGGAACCAAGGTGCGTCAAATGCACAGGTAAGCACTTAACAAAGGAATGCCAGAAACCAAAAGATGCTAAGCCAAAATGTGTCCACTGTGGAGCGCCTCATCCAGCTAACTACCGAGGATGCTCTATAGCAAAAGAGATACAATTACTTAAAAACAAAATTACAAAAAAATCTGCTCCAACACAACAATATAGACAAGAGAGACATGCTCAAACAAGAGACAGTAATATTCTGTCAAAGCCAGTTACAACAAACAAAGAAGTGAATAAGAATATGTCTTACGCACAAGTGGCTTCAACAGTCGTACCTAAAGTACTTCATGCTCCTCCTTCAGCAATTAGTACTGACAAAAAGTTGGATAACATAATGAATCTTATGTTATCATTTGATGAGAGACTGAAAATAATTGAAAATAGCACCAAAAGAGCAAAATCTAGAGCTACATAATGAACAAACAACTGAGAATTATGGCCTGGAACTGCAATGGATTACTAAAACATCAAAATGAATTGCAAGTAATCCTAGATATGGAAAAAATTGACGTATGTTTGGTTTCAGAAACCCACTTTACAAAACAATGTTTCATTAAGTTTAAGGGCTACAAAATGTATCACGCACTTCATCCTGATAATACAGCAAGAGGTGGTAGTGCCGTTATAATAAGAGACAATATTGATCATCATAAAAATGTAACTTACGAAGAAAAAGATATCCAAGCTGTAGCTATCTGTCTTAAAACAAAGAAATATCCTGTAACGGTATCATCTATCTACTGCCCGCCGCGGTATATGATAAAAAAAGAACAGTATGTGAGCTTTTTGACAAGTTTGGGTAACAGATTTGTACTTGGAGGTGACTTCAACGCTAAGCACACTTATTGGGGCTCAAGACTGTCAAATACTAAAGGTAGGGAACTATTCAGCGCAATCAAAGACATGAAATGCGATTCAATTTCAACTGGAACGCCTACCTACTGGCCCACAGATCCGAAAAAGATACCTGACCTCTTAGACTTTTTTATTGTAAAAAATTTGTCTTTGAATTATATGAGAACTCGCCAGAGCTACGACTTAAACTCTGATCACTCTGCTATATATCTCGAAATATGTGAGAGTATTAAACATAGAGAAAAAGTACCATCTTTATGTAACCGGCACACGAATTGGGAAAATTTTAAGCAAGATCTGGATAGTTCTGTAGATCTTAAGGTATCATTAAAAAGACCAGATCAATTAAATTTGGAGTTACAAAGATTTATAGAACATATTCAACAAGCAGCATGGAAAAACACACCTGATTTTAATAGAACAGCTAAATGCAATATATACCCGGTAAGAATTAAGCATCTTATAGAAGAAAAGAGAAAACAGAGAAAAAAATGGCATAGCTCTAGATGCCCAGAAGACAAAAGAAAGCTGAATAATCTCACCGCTAACCTAAGCAGACAGATAAAGAGTTATAACGACGACAATACAAACATATACCTCGAGAAACTAACCAGTGATAAAAGCACAGACTACTCTTTGTGGAAAGCAACTAAAAACGCAAAAAAGCCAACCGTACAAATTCCGCCTATTAAAGAAGAAAATGGAACGTGGGCTATTAATAACGAGCAGAAAGCAAAAAGATTTGCTGAGCATCTAGAAAGTATATTCAGACCAAACAATTCTGAGATTACTTGCGAATCCTTAACCTTAGAAGTAAACTCTACCAACATAGACGAACCGAAATACATCAAATTAGTGACGCCAAGAGAAGTTCTACGAGAAATTAAATATAGTATAAGCCCAAGAAAAGCCCCTGGATATGACCTGATATCGGAGGAAATACTGCAAAACTTGCCGAGAAAGAGCTTGGTAAAATTAACAACAATCATAAATGCCTCATTTAGATTGAAATATGTACCGGATTTGTGGAAAGTTGCAGAAGTAATAATGATAGGAAAGCCAGGCAAGCCACCACATTTAACATCATCCTATAGACCAATATCTCTTTTGCCGATAATGTCCAAACTATTTGAAAAGCTGTTACTCAAAAGGCTAAAACCAATAATAGAAAGCTCTAACCTCATCCCTGAGTACCAGTTTGGATTTAGAGAAAAACATTCGACAATTGATCAAGTCCACCGAATAACTAACATAATAGAAAAAACTCTCGAAGAAAAGAAGGTATGCTCAACTGTATTTCTTGACGTGGCACAAGCTTTTGACAAAGTCTGGCACGAAGGCCTTGTTCATAAGCTTAAAAAGTTCTTACCGAAGCCGTACTCAGATATCCTAGAATCTTATATTTCAGACAGAATGTTTAGGATAAGACAAGAAGAGGCTCATTCAGAATTAAAACAAATCAAAGCCGGAGTTCCGCAAGGAAGTGTACTTGGTCCGGTCCTGTACCTTCTGTACACCTGCGATATTCCCAAATTAGAAGACAATACAATAGCGACCTTCGCAGATGACACAGCAATCATGGCCGTAGGCAGCAGTCACGAAGAAGCGGCTGCTAAAGTCCAAAAAGCTATTAATAAGGTTTATAACTGGACAACAAAATGGAGGATCAAGCTTAATGAATCTAAATCCATCCACATCAACTTTACCAACAAAAATGAAAAGTATTGTGAAGTCTTTCTCAATGGTAATAAAGTACCATATGAGAATACAGCCAAATATCTAGGCATGACGCTTGATACGAAATTACGATGGAAAGCCCATGTCAAAAAAAAAAGAGATGAATTAGACCTCCGCTATAAGAACATGTATTGGTTGCTTGGAAAACAATCCAAACTATCAATACAAAACAAGATTCTTATATACAAACAAGTCCTTATGCCCGTCTGGACTTATGGTGCGCAGCTTTGGGGCTGCACCAAACAAAGCAACATTGCCATCATACAGAGATTCCAAAATAAAGTACTGAGAGGAATAGTTGGAGCACCCTGGTATATACGCAATGATGACCTCCATCGGGACCTTCACATAGAGGTTGTCGCCAGCACCATCAAAAAATGCGCCGAAGCTCACGAACGAAGGCTTCACCATCACGTGAACGTCGAGGCAATACAACTCCTCGACCTCACAGATATAGAGAGAAGACTCAAAAGAACTAAACCGTTCGAATTAGTGTAGTGATAGTGTATAGTGAACCTTAGTGGAATATAGTGTAAGTGCTATGCATAAAGAACACGACAACAATGTGTCTTCACCTTAACAATAGAGACTATAAGAAAAGTGCTGATGAGCACATTCTTTATTTATGTCAATTTATAAGTTTATGATAGATTTAAATTACTTATTAGCCTACCTAGGCTAGATTGTAGTATGATTAGGCGATACAATACTTGTATTGTGTAACCTAATATTAAAAAAAAAAAAAAAAAAAAAATTAATATATAAACGAGTAATGTTACCTGTTCAATAAGTTTGCAGTGTCCCAACTTGACTTTGTCTGGTGAGTCGAAGGTGGATACAATTTCTCCACCGGTAACTAAGGCCAATCGCTCGATGCCGTCAAAGTCCGCATGCTCGATAGCCATTACTCCCGCATCCGCAAACAATTGCTCGGGGTAGTTGTAGATAAGTTGTCTGTGAATATAGGAAAGGAGCTATGACGAGCGAGGATCTATACAATAATTTAAAAATGTTCTTTCACTTCTGGCGTGCTAACATCCTCGACCGCATTGTCACTTACCAACAGGTGAGATAGTGGTCAGAAGCTAGCCTATATGATGTAAAAAAAAAACCAGAATATCCAGAGAGAAAGAAACGGCTAGGATTTTAACGCACAAACTCCCAGTTCAAAGGCAAGCTATCTTTTCCTTACTTACACCAAAGGGCTGTCTAATTGGGCCTCGAGATATCTAAAGATCATTTTGGTCCTCAGGTTTACATGCTTTTTGTTGATTATTGCAGTTAAAAATCAAGACAATTAATGTAAAAAAAAAAACTAGTTAAGCAACTCTACCTGTTAATGAACACATTGCACTTGTGACCGAGAATCTTGTTAACTTTGTCCTTCATCTTTTCCTTCTCAGCAACTTCCAGTTCAGCAATCTTGGCCATTGAGTCGACTTTGATGGTGGATCCGAATATCTTGATTTTATCCGTGTCCATAGGTGTGTTGGCGATTAGGATGTTGGCGTTCTCCAGGCGTTTGGGTTGATGAACTCCCACCTGAAACAACAAGGCATATTACTTAAGAAATAATGTAGTTGTATTATTTATTTTTTTTTTATTTATTATTTATTTATTTATTTTATTTATGTATATGGTAATAATAGTATAGTTGTAAATGTAACCTATAATTATTAAATAATTACTATTTAAAAAACTAAAAACCAACTTCACGTGCTGCGCTAGTCATTTTGAGCAGCATGTTTAAGGTGTTTATCTTCATATCTCTGGAGATACTCATCAGATCTCAATGAATTGCAAAATGCAGGAATTATACCCCCTTCTCTAGCAAAAAAGGAAGTTTCCAAATCGGTTAATAAATAGCAGTTCTGTTCCGTAACAAACATCAAAATATTACATTTGAATTGATCCTCCTCTTTTTTAGGTTGGTAAAAAATTGGAAATCATATAGGATTAATTGTAGTGCTAGAACTTTTGCCAGTCTAGGGAGACTGCGGTATCACCACCTTGTCATCCGTAAATAGATGTTTTTCAGTTTGAAAGATGGTGTACAGTGACAAGGCGGGCATATGAGAATTAAAATATTAGTGTCTCAAGGTATCAGGTACAGTGTAGTGATGGACAAAATTCAGGCAATCCTGGGTTTTCCCAATTATAATCAGGACATAATTTTCCTTGTAATGTTACCTTCTTCAAAAATAAATCACTTGCATACTTTGAAGTCAAGTCTTGTGATATTAGGTGAACAGGGCAAGCATGATCGTTATGTTTTTTGCTTGAAGGGCATGCCCAGTCAAAATAAAAATGCATAATTGAGATGCCATATCTAGACGTCTCAAGTAATTAGTGCAGAGAAGCAAATTCTGGTAATCAAAGCTTATGTATGCTATTTTTTGCTATACACAGAAATCATTACCTAACATTAGTTAAACATTTTACGTGTTCTATATTCATAAAGACCTTACCTTCTTGTTGAGAAGAAATCCTTCATCCAAGAACGACTCTTCCAGAAGTCCTCCAGAGATCTTGATGATCTGAATGGCTTTCAAGTTCCCAGAGCCTTTGAGACGAAGCACTGCATCCACAGCTAATTTTGTGAAGTGTCTGAAAGATGCAATGTAAAGAATTTAATTAATTACAGGACTCATTTTGACGGGCTGGCTATATCAGCTGAAGAACCAATAACTGCAGAGGTAAACAAATTCTTGTGGAAACCGCGAATCGGTGATCGTAGCATAGACTAGGTGGAATGATGATATTCGCTAGGACAAAACTTCTTTATATAAGACAGTTAATTAATTACTTACTCCTTGTGGTTTGAAAGGATCTTAGAGCTGAGCGTGGTCCGAGCTATGTTCTCTAAGTCTGCTCTAAGAGCAGCTTCATTAAAGTTCTTCTCGTGGTCAAAGCTAGCCTCTGCCAAAGCCTGTTTAGCAGCATCGGCAGCGATGCGCCATCCAGCAATGATGGTCTGTGGATGCAGCTTTTGTTCCACCAACTTCTCCGCTTCTCTGAGCAGTTCCGCAGCTAGAAAGGAAATGTGAGGAATCCAGGTTTAGTTGATGATTTTATTTCCCTTTAGAATATGATTTGTGCACAAAGTACCTATACCTAATACATATTCCATATCTATACTATAGAATAGATATGAAATGTGTACTGGTACAGGTACTTAAGTCGCGGGCATCATTGCATCGGGCCCATCATGAACAAACCTAAAAATTATATGTTTGTAATAAATAGTAAATTTACTTTTTTTGTTATTAACTCTTTTCAGTTTTTTTTTTCGTTTATAAGTGGTTTGAGTCTTTGCTTTTTACCAAATTTCATGATTCTAGGTCAACGGTCAATGGTAGCCTATTGGTTTGATTCCCTTGTGATATTGCAAAATATGTGAAAACATGTGATATACGAGGTGCATTCAATAAGTACCTAGCCTCATCGCCAGAGGGCGCTGTCATTAGTTTCAAAAGAGTTTTACCACAGTGTAGCACATTCTTTTTTAATTCATTTTTCAAATTTTCATTCCAATCCCTTCATTTGTTTAACTTGACAACTTATGGAAGCGAACGTATCGATCGGTTTTACAAAAATGGAAAAAGAGCAATATTGTTCGGTGATTCGATTCCTATTTTTGGAAGGGAAAACGCGCATCGAAATCAAAGAGCGCTTGGATGCTGTGTACGGTGACTCTTCTCCATCGATGGCCACCGTCAAGAATTGGTTCAACGAGTTTGCACGTGGCCGTACGTCGGTTTTGGATGAACCACGTCCAGGTGTAACGAGGTATTTCGACTCGTTACATATTTTTCGTTTGGAAGCACATTTCAGCTAAGACTGACAAAATTACCTTTTGGTTTTAAATAATTTGGAGCATTTTCGTATTTAGCCATTTTTAGTCGATTTTAAATAATCGAGTTATTACTTGGTCTGTGGATCATTCAATATCCTATAGACAATCTTTCAAAAAAAAAATGACTTTGACATCTGTCAATTCTCGATCGGAGACGTCACTTTTTCTTGTCCCTGGGGCCTACAAAGAGCTAAACTTTTTGTATTTTTTCTTAATCAGATTTTACAAGATTAATCCATCTTGTTAATTAAATTTGCGATGATACTCGGCGTGCTTATGGCGTAGTGCCATATGATAACGTCGTGATTTTGCGGTGAGTCAATTTTTGATAACCTAAAATGTTTCGCGTCATCCTTCATGGCGACAAATATATTTACAATCGGATTTTTGGTTACAGCCTTTGGCGCTGTTTGTTTGGACGACTGTCGTCTACTGTTTGGACGACTATGGGTGTCGCCAACTGTTGGTTCGACGCTGGAAGACGTCGTTAGTTTGAGGTGTTCGTGCGACGCACACCGTTTCGATGTCGTCGTAGTTTTGAGCTGTTGGTGCGACGATGAATGACGTCTGTTTAGAGTGGTGTGCTCAGACGCCCCCTGACGCTGCAGCTAAGCCAATTTCATTATAACTCTTTTTATTACCCTTAAAACTTTAATTTCATATTTGCAAGATGCAAGAAAGACAATAACCAAATTTCAGTAGTAAAATGTAAAATAAATTAACCTAAAAAGTAACGAAAACCGAATGGTATTTATAGTCAAATGTTTAGACATAGTATTCCGGCTTTAACTAAATAATGTGTATCTCATTCTGGAGGTAAGGGACGTTTCGAAGTATTAAAATTTGTCATACAATCCCAAAACCGTGTTATCATTTGCCAGTCCCCCGGTCCGAGATTAAAAGTCTCAATGACACCGCTGATTTATCCTGGTACGTTTTAGATCTTGGTAGAACAAGGGCGCTCGATATTCATAAATACTGTCTACCTAACATTAGTTTTTAGCTTTTTATACTCTATAACCTTCATGTTACAACCAGTAACGTTTATATTTTATTAACATAATTTTTTTATTACAATTAGCGCGAGAACAGGGACCGAAGTTACCTCCACATATATAATCTTTCTTGCATCTTATTTTTGTTTTTCTTGTCACAATTTAGTGCAATTTTTTGTTATTTTTTTAGCATTTTTACAGTTTTTGTACTTTGAAAACAGAATTGTAACTTTGTTTACAACTTTTTTTTGTATTTTAACAAAACTAATTAACATACAATGTTCTTTATATGTCTTATATACTGGATAGACTAATCTAAGTGTGTACTTACTATATAATAACATTTGAGATATGCGTTGTTTACATTTTGTAAGGAACTGACCTTGACCACATTGAAAGTGCTAAGTTTTTGTTTGAATTGATATGACTTTGTCTTATATAAAGTTATAACGTTTGTTTACTGTTGAGAAGCATTAAGCTACATTCATATTAGAAAATACTAGCTTATTAACATAATTATTAACTAGTTTATTGATTTTACTTTTCACAAATAGATATAACCTTAGCCGTTGTTAATAATCTTGAAAATTAAGATAAATTGTGAATCTTTTTTGCATCTTACATACTTCACAATTTGAATGTTTCTTTGTACATTCAAATTTCTTTAAATACTTTTGAACATTATTAAATATTAACATAAACTTTAAAACATAATAACTTAAACCGGTTTTTAACAAAAAAATCTTATAAACTTTGATGAGTTTTAACTATTCTTTGAATTTTTAGTTGGTTTTTTGTCTTTGTTTCTTTAATATTTTTGATTATTCATCATGACTGACAAACAGGTTCAATTTCCACCCTTGTTGGAAGAGAATTTACCTGGTACTTCTAGGGATGTTATTTCTAATCCGGCGTTGGATAATTTAGTTATGCAGAATGCAACAGAGGTAGAGGTTGTTGACCCTTTCTTACCTAACCTTGGTCATAGTAGCTTGCATAATTTTACACCTTTACCTTCGTTTAACTCGATGAATGTTCAACTCAATGAACAATTGAAAAAGCATTTGCCTTCAACAAATAAACTTCCTGATTTGAAGCGTAGTAAGATATCTTTTGATGGGAAAACTTGTGTTAGAGACTTTATCACTTCGGTTGAGGAATATTTTTTGTATAAAAACTTTGATGAAAACTTTTTAGTCGGTTCTTTTTCTGATCTGCTCACTGGAACAGCAACGAAATGGTTCCGTAGTATTCGAATTAGGGTTTCTTCGTGGACAACACTTAAAACTGAATTGTTGAACAGATTCGACAAACCTGAATTTGATTATCATTTGGAGTATGAAATGAGAACTCGCAAACAACGGAGTAATGAGTCACTTCCTGATTTCATTACTGAGATTTTAGATATGTCTAGCAGATTAGCTAATCCAACTTTTGAGAATGTTTTGATAACTATAATTAAACACAACATGTTACCTATTTACACACCGTTTTTATTTGGAAAATCAATAGACACTATTGAACAGTTTATCCGAATTAGTAAGGAATTAGAGATTTTAGTTAACCGAAAACCTGTAAAGGAAATTAAACAAAACTTTCATGCGGTTGAAACCAAACTTTCTTGTTTGAAGTGTAAGTCGACTGACCACACTTATAAAGAGTGTACAGAGATTCTTGGACCTGTGTGCTTTAAATGTCATAAACGAGGCGTTTTGACAAAGAACTGTGATACTTGTCATTCTGACAATATTAAAAATAATAATAATTCAAAAAACTTGTAAGGCATCGGGCCCAAGTTTTTAAAAAAACTTCAGGTGCTCCGATACCCAATTATAAACCTGATGATGATACGTGTAAGAGAGAATTTTCAGAATGGCTTGACTATTTAAAAACATTTTTTTCTGTTCATAAAGCAGCTCCTATACTTTTTACTAAACAAAATGATACTAGACCATTTTTAAAATTTACCATTTATAATGAAACTTTTTCTGGATTGCTAGATAGTGGTTCAAATAGCTGTGTTTTAGGTAATAACCAACACTTGCATTTTTCTAAACTAGGATTTCAAATTAAACCTATTGATGCCTCCGCTTGTACTGCTGACGGTTCATCAAGAAAAGTTATCGGTTCTATGCGATTACCGGTTACCGTTGACAATGTTTGTAAACTTGTAAAATTTTTAATAATACCCTCTTTTGATCCACCTATTATATTGGGATTTGATTTTTGGTTGAAATTTAACTTAGCTAAAGACTTGTGGAAAAATATTGAATATGTTCACAATAATAAAATTCAAGTGAACGCTGTTACTTCTACAGTTCATTTAACTCCTTCTGAGAAACAACAATTAGATGAAACCATTGCTTTGTTTGAAGATATTTCTTATGAGAAAAAAGGTTTAGGCCTTACCACCCTTGTGGAACATAAAATTAACGTTACTGGAGACCCTTTTAAAAGTAGATATTGGCCGTTGAGTCCTGCTAAACAAAAAGAACTTTATGATGAAGTGGAAGTTTTATTAAAGGAAGGAATTATAGAACCTTCAAAATCTCCTTGGTGTTCCCCTGTATTAGCCGTCGATAAAAAAGATGGTGGAACCAGATTATGTTTAGATTCGAGACGATTAAATTCAATAACTGTTAAAGATTCTTATCCTTTGCCGTACCCTTCTAGGATATTAGACAGCCTTCGTGGGGCTAAATTCATATCTACCATAGATCTTTCTAAAGCATTTCTGCAAATTAAACTTGAAGAGTCCTCTCGTGAAAAGACTGCTTTTGTAGTTCCTGGAAAAAACTTGTACCATTTTGTTCGGATGCCTTTTGGAATCACCAACGCACCGGCAGAGTTACAACGCTTGGTTGATAAACTCTTTGGACCTGAATTTGACAATGTCCTGTTTAAATATTTAGATGATTTGATTTTAGTAAATGATAATTTTCAAAATCATATAGAGTACCTTAAAAAAGTCCATGAAATACTTAAAAACTCAGGCTTAACAGTAAATCTTAAAAAATGTGAATTTTGCAAAGAAAGACTCCGTTATCTCGGTTATATTGTAGACAGTCAAGGCCTACATACTGATCCGTCTAAATTAGAAATTATAGAAAACTTTCCACGACCAGAGTCCGTAAAACAACTTAGAAGCTTTTTAGGATTATGTTCATATTATCGACGTTTCATTTGTAAATTCGCTGATATTGCCTCCCCTTTAACTAAATTAACTTCCGGAAGTAAAAAGATAAAACGTACTTTTGTTTGGAATGAAGAAGCTGAAGAAGCCTTCATTAATTTAAAAAATGCCTTAATAACTACACCTGTTTTACAGTGTCCTGATTTTGAAAAACCTTTCTTTTTACATTGCGATGCTAGTTCTGTAGGAATTGGTAGTGTTCTGAGTCAAGAAGACGAAAATAATGAACAACATCCAATTGCTTATTATTCAAGATCTTTAAATAAATGTGAAAGAAATTATAGTACCACTGAACGTGAACTTTTGGCAGTTTTAGATTCAATTGAACATTTTAGACCTTATGTCGAAGGAATGAAATTCACAGTTGTGACAGATCATGCTAGTCTTAAGTGGCTTTTAAAACTTAATAACCCTAGTGGACGCTTAGCTCGATGGGCTGCACGTATTTCTCAATTTACTTTTGATATTGTTCATAAAAAAGGATCTTTACATCAAGTTCCTGACGCTTTATCTAGAATCAATATAACTTCAATATTAGTTCCCGCTATAAATATTGTCTCACCAGATGAAGATATAGAAGACCCTTGGTATAGAAAAGTCTTTATAAATTGTCAAAAATATCCTTCTAGAATGAAAAACCTTCGAGTAGAAGATAATACTTTATATCGTTACTGTAAAAATAAATTTGACCCTAATAGTCGTTTAAATTGGAAAATTGTAATACCTAAAGAACATGTTTTAGATACTATTCGTTCTAATCATGATGATATTAATTCTGGACACTTTGGAATACATAAAACTCTTAATAAAATAAAACAACATTATTATTGGAAAGGAATGTTCGGAGACGTTCAAAGATATATTTCTTCTTGCGACATTTGTAAAGCTTATAAACAATCAACTTCTGCTCCTGCTGGTAAGATGGTTAACCCTAAGAAAGTTGATCAACCTATGGTAATGTTATCCGTTGATATTATTGGGATTTTACCTAAATCTTATTCTGGACATAGATTCATTCTTTCAATTGTAGATGTTTTTACTAAATATTGTTGGATATTTCCAATGATAAATGCTACTTCTAAAGTAATTTGTAAAATCTTTGAAAAAGAAATATTTCTTAAATTTGGTGTACCTAAAATTTTAGTGGCCGACAACGGACCCCAATTTATATCTAAATATTTTGTAGATTTCTTAAAAAATTTCAACATCACTAAAATATTTTATAATGCACTATACACTCCACAGAATAATCCAGTAGAAAGATATAATAAGACAATAGAAACATGTATTTCTTGTTTTGTTAAAAATGATCATCGAACTTGGTCAAGGTTTTTGCCTCATGTCCAATTAGCTTTAAATAGTAGTGTAAATCTTGCTACAGAGTACACTCCTAACTTTTTGATGTTCGGTAGAGAACTTATTTTTGATGCATCTTTGCACCGTTTTAGTAACTCTTTTGATAACTTAGATCAACTTGAGCTTGGTACTAGAGATACTTATGCTCACTCTTTAAATTCACTTAGTGAAGTTTTTGTTAAAGTTCAAGCTTATCTTTTGAAAGCTTATAAGCGTAATGCTCTTTATTATAATAGGGGAAGAAAAGTCATTTCTTTTGATGTTGGTGATGTAGTTTGGCGTAGAAGTTTTGTACAGTCAAATGCACCTGCATATTTTTCGGCTAAATTAGCACCTAAGTTTATTAAATGTGAAATTGTAGAGAGAATTTCTCCTAACGTTTATGTACTAAAGGAATTTAATAAAACAAGTACTGGACGTTATCATGTTAAAGATATAATTAAATATTAAAATTTTCATTTTTGGATTTAACATTTTATTTAGATTTGTTTTGATACTCTGCTTGGGAGGAACCATGTTTGTGGAAGAATGAGATTTGATGCATGAAAGAGATGGTTCATAGTGAAAGATGATTGCCTGCAAGGAAA
Organism: Cabera pusaria; assembly: GCA_954871355.1. NCBI lineage: Eukaryota > Metazoa > Arthropoda > Insecta > Lepidoptera > Geometridae > Cabera > Cabera pusaria. Next base: position 20,855,589 of record OX940888.1, read on the forward strand.
ACCAACACTTTATTAAAATACAACTTTAAATATACTAAACCTAACTTAGGTCTATTTTTGGTAATTTTATTCTATTTTTGGTACTTTTATCCTAATTTTGAACTTTTACCCAACTTTAAAAACTACATCTAACGATTATATTTTCTTTTAGAAATTTTCTTGGCATCAAAAGATCTTATGTATATTTTTGTATATTTTATTATTTTGGTTACTTTGAAAAGCTTTTCACTTTTCAAGTACTCAACTTTCTTTTAGATACTTTGAGAAGTTTTCCACTTTTCTAGTATAAATATTGTTTTAGATTGCTATGAAAAGCTTTCCACTTTTCAAATAGCCTGCACATAGTGTAAATACATTTTTAATATAAATGTGTTTCAGTCTTTGTGAAGCATGTTATATATTATTTAGATTATTTAGTTTGTGTTTGTTGTAGACCTAAGCCTCGGATTTGACACTTAGAGCTCTATATAATTTTTACCCGGATTTGCCTCTCGGATTTGACTCTTTTGAGCTTTTGTCTCAGTTAACCTTTTTGGGTAAGTTTTTTACTCTTTATTTTTTCCTCGCTTTGACATTTTTGGTTCAAGCGTTGGAAACTTTAGATATTGTGAACGGAAAGTCGGTGGTGTTGAGCCGGTCACAATACAACTTTGTTGTTTTCCCAACAAACTTTTGTTAACTTGTTTTTGTGCACGGAATGTCGGTGGTGTTGAGCCGGTCACAATATACAATTTTTGGTCTTTTTGACAAACCCTTTTATTAATTTGTTAGTGTTCGGAAAGTCGGTAGAGTTGAGCCGGTCACTACTTATTATTTTTGGTTCTCTATTTTTATGAGAATAATTTGAACTTTTGTTGTTCAACTTTTTCATTGAAAACTTGTTCACTGAATCTTTTGCAGTGAATAATTATCTATAGTCGGCAGCTAATGCTTAACCGTACTACAATATGGATAACCTTTGTTATTACCTTTTAATTTAGTTAGAATCGTTCTGAGATTATAAAAGATAGAGGCGATGGTGCTTATCTACACTTTTGTTAAATATTTCAGAAATATTTATTTGGTTTGTAATACAGATAAGTAGATGGAGGCTATGGTGCTTATCCACTCTTGAGTATAATTAATTTGTGATGGATTTTAGGATTGAGTCATATTGATGGATTAGTTTTGGTAAACCTTAACATTGTTTTTCACTTAGTTAGAAAGTTTTTATAACTTGTTTTTCTAGAGCAACTTAGTCAGTGGCTAGAAGCTTAACTGATTTAATGTTATGCTTTATTAGTGTCTTCTTTTAGTTTGAATAAATTTCATATTTTGGTGGCGGAATATTTTCTGTTTATTAATTTTTTTGAATAAGTTTTTATTAGGAATTTTTTGGGAGTTCTTCTCAAAAATAAAAGAAGTTTCATTCTTTTATTTTTTTTTGGGAAGGTATGTACTGTAACGAGGTATTTCGACTCGTTACATATTTTTCGTTTGGAAGCACATTTCAGCTTCTAAGACTGACAAAATTACCTTTTGGTTTTAAATAATTTGGAGCATTTTCGTATTTAGCCATTTTTAGTCGATTTTAAATAATCGAGTTATTACTTGGTCTGTGGATCATTCAATATCCTATAGACAATCTTTCAAAAAAAAAATGACTTTGACATCTGTCAATTCTCGATCGGAGACGTCACTTTTTCTTGTCCCTGGGGCCTACAAAGAGCTAAACTTTTTGTATTTTTTCTTAATCAGATTTTACAAGATTAATCCATCTTGTTAATTAAATTTGCGATGATACTCGGCGTGCTTATGGCGTAGTGCCATATGATAACGTCGTGATTTTGCGGTGAGTCAATTTTTGATAACCTAAAATGTTTCGCGTCATCCTTCATGGCGACAAATATATTTACAATCGGATTTTTGGTTACAGCCTTTGGCGCTGTTTGTTTGGACGACTGTCGTCTACTGTTTGGACGACTATGGGTGTCGCCAACTGTTGGTTCGACGCTGGAAGACGTCGTTAGTTTGAGGTGTTCGTGCGACGCACACCGTTTCGATGTCGTCGTAGTTTTGAGCTGTTGGTGCGACGATGAATGACGTCTGTTTAGAGTGGTGTGCTCAGACGCCCCCTGACGCTGCAGCTAAGCCAATTTCATTATAACTCTTTTTATTACCCTTAAAACTTTAATTTCATATTTGCAAGATGCAAGAAAGACAATAACCAAATTTCAGTAGTAAAATGTAAAATAAATTAACCTAAAAAGTAACGAAAACCGAATGGTATTTATAGTCAAATGTTTAGACATAGTATTCCGGCTTTAACTAAATAATGTGTATCTCATTCTGGAGGTAAGGGACGTTTCGAAGTATTAAAATTTGTCATACAATCCCAAAACCGTGTTATCATTTGCCAGTCCCCCGGTCCGAGATTAAAAGTCTCAATGACACCGCTGATTTATCCTGGTACGTTTTAGATCTTGGTAGAACAAGGGCGCTCGATATTCATAAATACTGTCTACCTAACATTAGTTTTTAGCTTTTTATACTCTATAACCTTCATGTTACAACCAGTAACGTTTATATATTTTTATAAACAAATTTTTTTATTACACAGGTGCACCGAAAACAGCTGCTACGGAGGAAAAAATTAAAAAAATCCATGATCTCGTATTGGCAGATCGCCGATTGAAGGTTCGGGAGCTAGCTGAAACTGTAGGCATTTCAGAAGGAACAGTGCATCATATTCTTCACGAGGAACTCGGCATGAGAAAGCTGTCGGCGCGATGGGTGCCGCGTTTACTCACACCGGAAAACAAGTGCAACCGTGAGACCACATCGGAGACGTGTTTGGCGCTGTTTAAGCGGAATCCAGCGGAGTTTTTGCGTCGTTTTGTGACTGTCGATGAAACCTGGATCCACTGGTACACACCAGAGACCAAGGACCAATCAAAACAATGGATCCAGACCGGGGAACGTGCTCCAAAGAAGGCGAAAACTGTAAAATCGGCCGGAAAAGTTATGGCCACCGTTTTCTGGGATTCACAAGGTGTGATCTACATCGATTACCTCGAGAAGGGTAAAACAATTACAGGGCTTTACTATGCCGATTTATTGGGCCGATTCGACGCCGAATTAAAGAAAAAACAACCCCATCTGGCTAAGAAAAAAGTGCTGTTTCACCACGACAACGCACCGGTTCACACGTCTGCCGTTGCCATGGCCAAATTGGTCGAATTACGCTACGAATTGCTGCCCCATCCACCGTATTCTCCAGATTTGGCCCCTTGTGACTTCTTTCTGTTTCCTAATCTGAAAAAATCTCTCGCCGGGAATAGATATGGATCAAATGAGGAGGTCATCGCCGCCGCGGAGGCCTATTTTGCAGAGTTTGACAAAAACTATTTTTCGGACGGGTTAAAAAAGTTGGAGCATCGCTGGGCTAAGTGTATCGAACTAAAAGGAGACTATGTTGAAAAATAAATTGCCACTTTTCCAAAATTTTCGTTTACTTTTTGTAGGCTTAGTATTTATTGAATGACCCTCGTAAATGGTCATATCTTTTGATCGCTTTGACTTACAAGTTTTTTTTTTTAACCGACTTCAAAAAAAGGAGGAGGTTTCTCAATTCGACCATGTTTTTTTTTTTTTTTTATGTTTGTTCGCGGATATCTTCGTCGTTTATGAACTGATTTTGATTATTTTTTTTCGTTGGAAAGGATATATCCCAAGTGTGGTACCATGGTAATTTTATCGAGGTCTGATAAGTATCTCCAGAGATATGGAGACAAACACCTCAAAATTGGTACTGAAAATTAATAGCGCGGCATTGAAGTCGGTTCTTTTTTTAGTTTTTTAAAAGATCTTTTTACAGCTGAATGATACTATAGACTGAGTATTTGATATAAGTTTCAACTTGATACCTCTACACATTCCTAAAAAAAGGGTCTTGACAGACAGACAGACGGACAGACAACCAAAGAGATCCAATAAGGGTTCCTTTTTTCCAGGGATCACACATAGAATTAAGAACTAAGCCTGTAGAAACAGGTGGTAATTGTGACCCTTCCATAAAATAATGATTATTTTCAGGATAACCATTCCATACATTCAATTACAGTTGAGAATGATGGTGCAGGGGCCATATAATCAGGTAACGATAGTCATTATTGTACATCTTATTAACCGACTTGAAAAAAGGATGTTACTCAATTCAACCATATATATAAATATTTTTTTTTTAAGTGTTCGCGGATAACTCTTTTGTTTATAAACCTATTTTGATGATCATTTTTTTGTTGGAAAGAAGATATCCCAAGGGTAACCATAGTAAGTTCATCGAGATCTTATTAGTATCTCCAAAGATATGTCGACTAACAGCAGCATTGAATTTGGTTGTTTTTAGTTTTTAAACTAACTTATTACAAATACAAAATAAATTAATGCACAAACCAGAAATGTCATAACTTTACTTACCCAACACTGTAACTGATGTGGTTCCATCACCAACCTCATCGTCTTGTACTTTAGACATATCAACCAAGATCTTAGCCGCGGGATTGTCGACACCGATTGATTTGAGAATGGTAGCACCGTCATTTGTTACTTCCACCTAAAATTATATACCAGAATATTTCATTTAGACAGTAATTTTGATATATTCTTATTTAAGCTGTTTAAGAATTTGTAATGTGTCCAATGGAATTTGGCAGATTTATGGCCAGTTTCATGGGTTCCTGACAGAGCTAATATGAAGAAATCTCACAGATTTTTGACAGCTTTTATATGGCGTCATGTTTCAGATAACTATCTAACGCATTATCAGGAACCGGTGAAATTGGCCCTAGTTTACAAATTTAGTAATTACAATGAATAAGTTAATTACAGATATTCTGCCTCACAACGAACTGGTTATGTGCTCAATGTTGAGCTTTGAATAACTAAGTGTCAGATTATTATAAATGTGAAAGTAAATTTGTATATTTATTTGTTTGGAACCTATTCATAGTCAAATGTTTCAACCGATTTAGCTGAAACTTTGTAATAGATAGATAGATGGTGGTATAGTGAATTAAGACGTAGGATAGTATTTAAAGCGGGCGAAATCACAGGGTACAGCCATTACTTAAATACCTAAGGATAAGTTTATGACAGACTTTGTGTGTAGAAGTGGCTACTCAATCCGAATGTATGTTGCTTTTTTTAACCAACTGCTAAGAAGGAGAAAGCATGTCTTTGTTTTATAAGTGTATGTTTAATCATATATTCCACCAATTATCATAAAATTATATTGGAACTCTCATTACTAGGAACAAATAATATCCCAAATCTACTTATATTAATTCCAACATATCAAACACTCTTCAGTGCAAGTTAATTAGTTTTATAAGTATTTCTTTGTCTATATCGACAATTCTATAGAGGTTAGTTTACATTTTCTACCACCAGAATAAAATTATACAGATGCCATAGACAGTGCATGTCTCAGGAACAAGTCACGGTCGATTACTCACCTGCCCTGCATTCCTGCCCATTGATACTAAGATTTTATCCATGCCTTTGGGTCCCAAGGTACTTTTCACCAAATCGCCGATAGCAATAGCGCCAATAAAACTCGACATACGAGCCACCTCTGCTTTCTCTTCCTCAGCATCATTTTTGAGAATCCGAATGGGATTTAGTGACACCTGAAGGTAAAATAGATAAATCCATCAACACACGTGCCTCAAGCCCATCCATCCAACACCGGTTCGAATTCCATGGCATATCTTGAGAAATCAACGACTTCACTAATGTTTTAATACGTTTAGTGCAAGATCTCAGTGTAAATAACGAAGTTTTTCTTACCATTTTGAAACAAGTCTTTTGATTATAGAGAAATCACAGTTTTTCGGAGAAATTTCGCAAAATTTACTCCAACCAAAATCACAATTGTCACAAACGAAGAAACGAGAAAAGAAACGAAAGAAACGAACGAAACCACAGATTACTATATGTGACAGTGACTGAAGAGTGCACTCATCAGCCTTATTACAAATATACAATTATACAATATATAGTCTGAGTGACACAGACTACAGAGGGGGTGAACTGTGAACCGTCCGTAGGCGAAATACTACATAGACATGACATTAGCGCACACATAAAAACGCAAATGCAGAGAAGGATAAACAATTGTTTTCCATCTCGCTCTCTCATACTAGTTAATGTATAGTTTTATCCTTCTCATATTACTAGTGTTATTTTAATGCCAGGTCTATTGTAATATACTCTGTCTACGGAAGTGCACGAAACGAAGAAGCGAAACCACAGGTAGGGCCTATAGCCTATGTCGAAGTTTGATAAGGATTGAAATGAACGAAATGACAGAGATAGAGCTATATATATATTTTTATATTATATATATTTTTTGCCGTGTGGTTCCCGGCTTATAATAGGGCCACCCCTTCTCTTCCCGCGGGTGTCGATGTCGGGACAGCCTATCTAAGACTGTAATTTCACTTCAAACTCTTGGTGGTAGACCATCACTTGGTCGCTTGGTATAATACCACCCTCCCGTATAAGTCTGTCGTCGAATGTCATTGCTCCGGCACTGGCGTGCTCCGACATCATCGCGGAAGTACCAGCTCCTTTCCTTTCCCTCCCACCTAGTGACGTATCCTGTTTAGTATCCCGGCGACCGTGAATGATGTAGAGGACAGACCCTGGTTGTCCCGACGTGACTGGTTGGCATGGGGGCCAGGGAGACCCAGTGAAACGGTTATCCGCTGGCCGCCCGCGAGTCAGTAAGGGACCCGAACCTAGAGATCACTTCTAATTTCCGCTCTAGGAGGCTGTCCCGCCAACCCGCGCATAATCCTGGAAGGTTGTTACCTTGCCGGAGTAGGAGACCGGAGCGGACCCGGTAATTGCCTCCAGGGGGGACCGGGGGCCCTTCCGTCCCCCATGCCAGCTACTCAATAGTCTGCTCAACCGGTTTTTCGTCTTATGCAATTCAATATTGTCGCTTAGATGCAATCAGTGTCTCGTCGCTTTTCCCCCCAAACCCTTACAATTACAATTTCATGGCTAGGAAAAATAATAAGAAAAGTTCTACAGCGGCTCTCGCCACACTCAAAGTGGACTTCTGTAATATTAGGGGTCTTCACACCAGCATCGATTCCGTTCACTTTAACCTGAAACGGCTAAACCGGCGTTGCTCTTTTTGACGGAGACCCAGTTATCCTGCCCTGCTGATACCTCTTATCTGGTGTACCCCGGCTATACCCTCGAACACATGTTCTTGAGACGGGGTGGGGTATGTGTGTACGTGCGGGAGGATATCTGCTGTCGTCGCCTTAACGGTCTAGAGATTAAAGACCTGTCGCTTCTCTCGGTGCGCGTGGACTACGGTGGTCAAACACGAGTCTATGCTTGCCTATACAGGTCTCACAGCGGTGACCTGGAGACAAATCGTCTCATTAAGCACGTCTCTTATGGCGCCAATAAAGTGCTGGAACAGTACGCTTCTGTGGAATTAATAATGCTCGGATATTTCAACGCTCATAACAAAGAGTGTTTAGGCTCTAATTCCACCGACAATGCGGGGCTTACTGTTTACAATCTGGCTTTGACATACGGACTCTCTCAACTGGTCACAGAACCAACTAGAATACCAAATGTAGAGAACCACAACCCCTCCTTGCTCGATCTCCTGCTGACCTCAAATCTAGACAATTGTCAGGTATCTGTCGGTCCACCCTTAGGTTCCTCAGATCACTGCCTGGTAAGTTCAGTTGTGCCAACTCTAAATCGTGCTAGACCTTCTCCAGCTGGGAAACGCACAGTTTGGCACTATGAGACAGCAGACTGGGATGGCCTTCGCGAGTTCTATGCGTCATATCCCTGGGGGCAACTCTGTTTTTCTACGGAGGATGTTGATATGTGTGCTGATGCCTTCACTGACGTCGTGCTTCAGGGTATGGAATGTTACATTAAAAACTCGGTTATTTGTGTCGGAAGGTGGCGTCACCCATGGTTCAATAAGTCCAGTGCGGTTGCATCAAAGTCCAAACTTGATGCATTTAAGGCTTGGACCACAGGGCATTAAACGATCCAAACACCGCTCTTCTAAAAAAGAAATTAAACGCTGCCTCCAGGTCGAGCAAGAAGGTGGCTGCCAAGGCCAGAGATCATAGAACATACTGCTAAAGAAAAAGCCGATCTTCTTGGTAATACTTTTGCATCTAACTCGACCCTCGACCGCCTCGACGATGGGGATTTAACACCGCCGATTATCCCGAGATGTAAGAGTTCCATGCCAGAAGTACGCATCTCCCAGAGAGCAGTACGGAAGGAACTCTTTTCCCTTGATGTGCGAAAATTGAGTGGGCCAGACTGCATTCCGGCGATCGTCTTAAAGAGATGTGCTCCCGAGTTGACTCCAGTGTTAACGCGCTTGTTTCTGCTCTCCTATACCTCAGGATACGTGCCCCGTTCCTGGATAGTTGCCATAGTCCACCCAATACCCAAAAAAGGTGATCGCACTGACCCGTCTAACTATAGGCCTATAGCAATTACCTCTCTACTCTGCAAAGTTATGGAGCGTGTTATCAACACGCAGCTTCTGCGATACCTCGAAGAGCACCAACTGATAAGTGATCGTCAATACGGTTTTCGTCATGGTCGCTCAGCTGGTGATCTTCTGGTGTATCTCATACACCGATGGTCTGAAGCTGTAGAGAGTAGAGGGGAGGCTCTTGCTGTAAGCTTAGACATTGCCAAAGCCTTTGACCGGGTCTGGCACAAGGCGCTTCTTTCCAAGCTTCCATCTTACGGCCTACCAGATGGGCTTTGCACATGGGTCGCCAGCTTCCTTGATCACCGTAGTATATCGGTAGTTGTTGATGGTTTCAAGTCTAACCTTTAGTCTAACCAAATTCCCATCAACGCTGGTGTCCCACAGGGTTCTGTGCTGTCGCCTACTCTATTTATTCTGCATATCAATGATATGTTGCAAATTGCCGACATACATTTCTATGAAGACGATAGCACGGGTGACGCACACTATACCGGTCGTGTTAACGCCTCTCCTTTAGAGTTGTAGGAATGCAGAGACAAACTTGTGTCTCAAATAGAAAACTCTCTTGAGAAAGTCTCCAAATATAATTTGGTCCGATTTAACCCTACTAACACACAAGTTTGCGGTTTTACTGCTAAGAAGACTCCTTTTTCCGTAGCTCCCCGACTTCAGGGCGTTCCTCTTACAATATCCAACAGTCTTGGGATCCTATAGTAGGGGAGCCCACGAGGCTAAATGGGGATTTACTTGAGCGTCGTAGAGACCTATTGGGATGCAAAGCTTAGATTATAAGAAGAAAAAAATGTTATATGATATATACCTTTACATCGGTGGGGGAAGCGGCTATAGATTTTTAAATATGTAAAAAAAAACTGTTGCATGGACATCCTCGAGCGCGTCAGATATTGATAGCATCAATGCCCTACGTATTTTTAATAATGTACGTATGTTAATATGATCGTTTGCATGATGCGGGTGGTTGTATTTAAGGGTTGAAAATGAAAAAAAAAATTTTATCGAGCGCGTCAGATTTTCTAAGGGAGTGTTAAGTGCACCAAAAAAAAGCTCTCATTCACTATCTGACGATTTCGATGGGACGCAAACTCGCGGCCATTTTCATAATGTGCAAAAAAAATTCGCCATTTTGAAATACTCAAGCGCGTCAGATTAAGATATATATGGTTCATCTTTATGTTCTAAACGTACTGTCTCATAATCTGACGATTATCTAGAGGGATTCGCCTGATCTGACAAAAAAAAATTAGAAAAACGGTTCACCTCAAAGGCCATCCCTGCAACTTCCCGCTAATTCCATTCCTGGGCGCTTAAAATTGTACTTATGACATTTTTGAGCTCAAAATATAATTTGTGTGATATTTTGAGCTCGCTGAGTTCAAAGAAATAATATTTCTATGCATTTGAGCTCTCCCAGCTCGAAAGTCTGATAGAAGTTTCATAGAACACTATTTTTGGAATTTGCGTCATGGCAACAGAAACCAGAGTGGGGACAGAGTGAGAGAGTAATAGATAGAGAAAGAGTGAGAGAGGAATAGAAAAGCGGAGAAGGAAATGTAGGCATCACGCAGCTGCACGCATTTAACTTTATCGATGAATTTTTGTTATTTCGGCTTGCGGAAATCGTCAGATTATATATTTTTCATTATTCTTGAATTATTTCCTTCAAAATAAAAAAAAATTTAGCTACGCTCGAGAATGTCGAGACGACGTTTTTTTTTACAACTTTGTTGCCCTCCCCTTTTTTTACGTCACTCTCAAATTGTCAGATTAGTGGAATATACACTTTTTAGGATGTAATTAACTCACCCTACCTTAATCTGACGCGCTCGAGAATTTCTGATGGTCAATTTTTTTTTACTAATCTGATCCTGTATCCTTCACGGGTGGCCTTATATATGGGCCTCATGTTTTGTGGAGGTACTTAACCGGGTACAAGGTATCCCCCTGTATATTAATCTGCCGCGCTTTAGTAAATCCCGAAATCCCCGCTTGGGCTCCCCTACTACTAGGCAGCTACATTTCTAGTGAGGTCAAATTTAAGAGTCAATTAAAGCCAAAGCAAAACTTGCATCCAGGAAGCTAGGTGTGCTTAACAGAGCGAAGCGATATTTTACACCACGTCAACGGCTTGTGCTTTACAAAGCACAAATTCGACCACACATGGAATATTGCTCGCACCTCTATAACGGCGCTCCGAGCTACCAGCTTCAGCCTCTTGACTCCTTACAGCGAAGAGCCACTAGAATTGTCGACGATCCCGAGCTCTGTGAAAAACTGTAGCCACTCAGCCTCCGTAGAGACGTCGGAGCGCTATCCATCTTTTACCGTCTCTATAATGGGGAATGATCTGAAGAGCTTTTTGCCTGATTCCACCATCGCCATTCTTTTATCGTACTGCTCGGCACCGTAAAAAAGCTCACCCTCACATCTTACAGACCTGGACATCTCGAACTACCCGTTTTAACCGAGGATTTTTACCGCGTACCTGTAAAATGTGGAATGATCTACCCGCCGCGATCTTTCCATCTAGCTATAAGATGGAGTCTTTTAAAAAGGGTATCCACAAACTCCTCAAAGGTCGGCAACGCATCAACAGCACTCATGGTGTCGCAGTTGTCCTGTCTGCTTTCTGCCTGGGCTGTCTGCTTGTTTGCCAACCATAACATAAATATATATATATATATATATATATATATATATATACAGCCTTCGTAGCTACGTCCCCGTCGTTTAGTTCATTTCGTACATTCAATGAAAATTTTTCTTAATTTGAAAAATTCTGTCAAATTTCGTGATAGGCCAGCAGAACGAAACGAACGAAACTGAAGGGATGCTTGATGAACATATTGTAATGTACTTCGATGGTTATAAGTTAAAACAACGATGTTTAAAATAACTTTACTTTATCTAAAACATCGAATATAGATGTCATGACCATCAAATCATCGATGTGATGCATATCACATAATCATCGATGGATATTATTGGGATCTATGACAATTTTCACAATTCACGAGAAAGCAAAGCAACATACGACAGTATTCAATTATGTTCTGACGAACGCATTGCGGTAGATTTGATAGAAGTTATGTCTTGGTTATGTCAATAATGTATTGGTTTGAATGACTATGCGTTCATGGGCACTGTAAGACCTCACAATGCTGTTTGTGAATACGGGGGTTAATCACGAATTCAATATAAACATAATTATGTTATTATATATATATATATATATATATATATATATATATATATATATATATATATATATATATATATATATATGCATTAAGTAGTATTGATTGTAAGTTCTAATTCAAAGCAAGAACTTATACATATTCCGTTCACAATATCATTGATCATTAAAACTTAGTGAACTTCAATTTGTAATAAATAAATACTTGATGCTTGCTTGTTACGTAGTAATTGTATTCTCTTTGCTTGCTTGCTTTGTGCACAAGCACAAAACATGCGTCTTTTTACTCGTCTGCGCGACGCTAGACCACAGAATACTATTTACTCAGGGAGCGCTAGACATGCGTAGCGTCTCTATTTAGTATGTGCTAGAGACAGCAATGTTTCTTTGCAGCCCTCTCAAAACGAAACGCATTCAGTGCCATTTTTGACGAATCCTATATCAATCAATTTGAATTAATTAATCTTACGAGTCTCATTAAAGACTTAACAGTAATCAATATTCAATATGGCGACTTACAGATGACGAACAATGCTAACTAAGAAGGGTTTAATTGAATAGGTATATAAAAATCATCTTTAGGTTCTACGAACTACGGCGAAGCAAAAGGAAGGGTTATGTTTTTTACCCAACTGCGGCGAAGTAAAAGGGAGGGTTATGTTTTTGACCGGTTTGTGGGTATGTAAGTAAAGTATGTATGTATGTAACTATGTATGTATGTATGTCCATCTGTTCTCTTATAACTTCTCAACTGCTTATCATAATATGACAAATGAGGTGTCGTTGGAAGCGACTTGTTAGTTTGCTGGTTATAGGCTATATGACTTCACTTTAAATTGAATGTGGCGCCCTCTAGGGGGCACGAAAATAAGAATAGAATAATATCGTTTAATAACTAAAAAAGAACCGACTTCAATGCCGCGCTATTCATTTTCAGTACCAATTTTGAGATGTTTATCTCAATATCTCTGGAGATACTTATCAGACCTCAATAAAATTACCATGGTACCACACTTGGGATTTCTCCTTTCGAACAAAAAAATAATAATCAAAATCGGTGCATAAATGACGAAGTTATCCCCGAACAAACATAAAAAAAAATAAAAAATATACGGTCGAATTGAGAAACCTCCTCCTTTTTTTGAAGTCGGTTAAAAATCACCTTCCTCATCATGAGTGGTATCGTTGAATAGGGATTTTAAAATGAAGGTAGGGTTAAATACATCATATTTTTGTCATTTTTACCCGACTACGGCGTCGCAAGGAAGCAAAAGGGCGGTTTATGTGTTTGTTGATTAGTTTGTATCTATGTATATATATAACTAGCAGCCCGCCCCGGCTTCGCACGGGTAGAACATATATGCCTACAAAATTTGCATCAGTTGCATCGAATATAAAATATTTACATATTTAACAATCATCGTCATATTTCAACCAATTTGCACAAAACCTTAACGAATTATGCACCTAAACCTTCCTCATAAACACTCTGGCTATTGGTGAAAACCGCATGATAATCCGTTCAGTAGCTATTGAGATTATTGCGAACAGACAGACAGACGCAGTGAGTGATGGAATTTGCATTATGATACTTACTTATCTTCTAATACTATAAGAATCTTTGTCCTGACATACTGACTGACTGACTGACTCACTGACAGACAACGCACAGCCTAAACCGCTGGTCGTAGAGACTTGAAATTTGGAGGGTATATATGTCTTAGTACGTAGGGGTGTAATAGGTGAAGTGAAAAAAGGATTTTTCAAAATTCACCCCTTAAGGGGATGAAATGGGGGTTCAAAGTTTGTATGGAGAAACAAGATTAGATAGTCTTTTCTATCCGAAACTTCACACAAGTGCTTCAGTACAAAAATAAGTGATTTTTTCTTTCTTTTCTGTTATATTAGTTTACAATTTTTTTTTTTTTTTTATTTGTTTATTTACGTACTTAATAATTACATACATTTTTATGTTGTGCCAATAAACCATAAGTTTGTGCTGGCACTCACATTCAGGATCGCGCGACTTAAGTATTATTTATACAGCTATTTTACAAAATAACACTTGACTTAACTAACTTACTAATAAATTGTATCAAAACTTATTACAAGTTGTTTATATTATTATTGTAATTTTAGTATTTATGTAGGTATGTAGGATGTAGATGTGTGATAAAAATGTTAGGAAGGGTAGATTACACGGATGCGATCGAGCACGGGCGACCGCTGACGTACTCGTACTTGCGACGCGGACGATGCGTATCGCTGTCGGCAAACTGGTTCTGCGACTTACACCTTATACAGGCTGTTATTTTAAGTTGGGGTGCCGTAATATTGTGTTATTATAAGTCCATCGGTGTTGTGTTATTGTGGTACGTGTTGTAAAAGTAGTTTTTAAGTATACGTTTATAATTGACTTTAGTTAGTTTTTCTTGTAGTTTTTGGGGGATTTCGTTAAGGATAGTGGGTATTAAAAATTCAATCGTTCGTCTGCCATAATAATTAGTAGTTTTAGGTACTTTTAGTTTATTTAGAGTTATTTGTCTAGTTTGTATTTTGTGGCAAACTGGAATTTGAATGCTTTTATTATCATATTGTTCAATTGCGAGAACCATGAGCAGTTTTATTTGTATTGGTATTACGTTACAATATTGAAATAAATCTACGATATTTTCTCTGAACTGTTGTTTTATATTTTTTGGTACTATTAGTTTTAGAAGTCTTGTTTGTAGGTTTGAGATTTTGTCTAAGTATGTTTTGAAAGTTCGCCCATAGCTCGTTAATCCGTATGCTATAATTGACTCCGCCAGAGCTACGTATACGCTACGTACGAGCTACGTAGTAAATACGTATTTCAGGTTTTTTTGAAATTCCACCCCTAAGAGGGTGGGGGTAACAAAGTGTGAAAATCAATATTTTTAACCGACTTCAAGAAAAGAAGGAGGTTTCTCAATTCGACCGTACATTTTTTTTTTTTTTTTTTTAATGTTTGTTCGGGGATAACTTCGTCATTTATGCACCGATTTTGATTATTCTTTTTTTGTTCGAAAGGAGATATCCCAAGTGTGGTACCATGGTAATTTTATCGAGGTCTGATAAGTATCTCCAGAGATATTGAGATAAACATCCAATACTGAAAATGAACATTGAAGTCGGTTCTTTTTTAGTTTTTAAACGATATTATTTCGGATTGCGCTAAAACTTGGCATGCAGATAATTATTACAACGTTAGTTACCTTTGAAAATGGATTTTTCAAATTTCACCCCTGAAGGGGATGAAACGGGGGTTCAAATTTTCTATGGAGAAACATTATTAGATAGTCTTTTCTATTCGAAACTTCCCACAAGTGCTTCAGGACATAAATAAGTAAACACGTGTTTTAGGTTTTTTCGAAATTCCCCTTAGAGGGTGAAATGGGGTAACAAAGTCTGAAAATCAATATTGTTTTGGATTGCGTTGAAAATTTGGCATACAGGTGGTTATTATGACGTTAGTATCAGCTAAGAAAGGATTTTCTAAAATTCACCCCTTAAAGGGATAAAACGGGGGTTCAAAATTTCTATGGAGAAACAACATTAGATAGTCTTTTCTATTCGAAACTTCACACAAGTGCTTGAGTACATAAATAAGTAAATACGTGTTTTAGGCTTTTTCGAAATTCCACCCCTAAGAGGCTGAAATGGGGTAACAAAGTGTGAAATTCAATATTGTTTCGGATTGTGCTGAAATTTGGCATACAGGTGGTTATTATGACGTAAGTATCAGCTAAGAAAGGATTTTCTAAAATTCACCCCTTAAAGGGATGAAACGGGGGTTCAAAGTTTCTATGGAGAAACAACATTAGATAGTCTTTTCTATTCGAAACTTCACACAAGTGCTTCAGGACATAAATAAGTAAATACGTGTTTTAGGCTTTTTCGAAATACCACCCCTAAGAGGCTGAAATGGGGTAACAAAGTCTGAAAATCAATATTGTTTCGGATTGCGCTGAAATTTGGCATACAGGTGGTTATTATGACGTAAGTATCAGCTAAGAAAGGATTTTCTAAAATTCACCCCTTAAAGGGATGAAACGGGGGTTCAAAGTTTCTATGGAGAAACAACATTAGATAGTCTTTTCTATTCGAAACTTCACACAAGTGCTTCAGGACATAAATAAGTAAATACGTGTTTTAGGCTTTTTCGAAATACCACCCCTAAGAGGGTGAAATGGGGTAACAAAGTCTAAAAATTAATATTGTTTCGGATTGCGCTGAAATTTGGCATACAGGTGGTTATGACGTTGGTATCCGCTAAGAAATGATTTTTTTAATGTGAACTCCTTAAGGGTGTGAAACGGGGGTTCAAAGTTTGATAAACGACATTAAATTGTCTTTTTTATTCGAAACTATACATAAGTATTTCTGAAAATAAATATTTACACCTTCAGGATTTTTCAAAATTTCACCCCTAATTCCCTTACTCACGCGATAACTTGAAAATGGGTGGACCACAATGGCTAATACCTTTTGATTTTGGTTGAAAAAAAAACTAAGTAAACGAAATGACGCGGGCGATGCCGTGGGACACTTCTGTCTGTGACTTATAGACAACGCACAGCCTAAACCTCTGGTCGTTGAGACTTGAAATTTAGAGGGTATATTTGTCTTAGTACCAGGAGTGTACTAAGAACGGATTTTTGGAAATTCTACCGCGAAGAGGGTTAAATGAAGTAAAAACATTTGTATGAAAGTTCATTGTTTTTGATAATAAAGCGATAAGAATTGGTGTTTAAGTAGGTCATCTAATACTATAAGAATCTTTGTCCTGACATACTGACTGACTGACTGACTGACTAACAGACAACGCACAGCCTAAACCGCTGGTCGTAGAGACTTGAAATTTAGAGGGTATATTTGTCTTAGTACGTAAGGGTGTACTAAGAAAGGATTTTGCAAAATTCATCCCTTAAGAGGCTGAAATGGGGTTCAAAGTTTGTATGGAGAAACAAGATTAGATAGTCTTTTTTTTTCAGAAACTTCACAAAAGTGCTTCAGTAAATAAAATAAGTAAATACGTGTTTCAGGTTTTTTTGAAATTCCACCCCTAAGAGGGTGAAATGGTGTAACAAAGTGTGAAAATGAGTATTGTTTCGGATTGCGCTGAAATTTGGCATGCAGATAGTTATTGCGACGTTGGTTACCTCTGAGAAAGAATGTTTCAAAATTCATCCCTGAAGGGGATGAGACCGGGGTTCAAAGTTTGTATGGAGATAAAAGATTAGATAGTATTTTATATTCGAAACTTAACACAAGTACCTAAGTTAGTAAATACGTGTTTCAGGCTCTTTCGAAATTCCACCCCTAAAAGGGTGAAGTGGGGTAACAAAGTCTGAAATCAATATTGTTTCGGATTGCGCTGAAATTTGGCATGCAGTTAGTTATTTTGACTAAGGTGTCCGCTAAGAAAGAATTTTTCAAAGTTCTCTCTTTAAGGGGATGAAGCGGGGGTTCAATGAATGGATAGTCATTTTATTCGACATTCCGCACAACTACTTCTGTAAATAAATAAGTAAATACGAGTTTCAGACTTTTTCAAAATGTCATTCTAAGAGGATAAACTGGGGTAAGAAAGTAAAAAAATCTATATTGTTTCGGATTGCGCTGAAATTTAGAATGCATATAGTTATTATGACGTAGGTATCCGCTCAGAAAGGATTTTCTGAAAATTCCTCCCGGATACGGAACGGGGATTCAAAGTTGCTTTGGCGAACCAACATGAGATAAAGTACGAGTAAGTGTCGTAGGATTTTTCGTAATGGGGTAGGTAACAAAGTCTGTAAATTTGGGTTTTTCAGGTTTTATAAATATGAATCCCAAATTGCCTTAGTTACGCGATAACATGAATACGGGTGAACCGATTTGGCAAATTCTTATTTGATGTCTTTAATGATAGAATCGTTTTTACAAAAGAAAAGTTTTAAGTAAATACAAGAAGTTTTTAACGCGGGCGAAGCCGCGGGACGGGTTGGGTGCTAAGATGCTACAGACAGACACAGATACACACGTTAAATGTATAATACCCCTTCTTTGATCCCATGATTTGATTGATTTTGATTCCATGATCCCACTACCTCTGTACGAAAACCCATGATTCATGAATACACATAAAACTTTCATTGGTAGGTATATAGCTAGGATTAGAATCACTGCGTCTGTCTGTCTGTTCGCAATAATCTCAATAGCTACTGAACGGATTATAATGCGGTTTTCACCAATAGCCAGAGTGTTTATGAGGAAGGTTTACGTAGGTGCATAATTCGTTAAGGTTTTGTGTAAATTGGTTGAAATATGACGATGATTAAATATGTTAGTATTTTATATCTGATGCAACAAACTTTTTTTTTATTTTTTATTTTTATTATAGAGCATATTACTTGTTAGTAATACGTCCCTATTGTAACTACAATCTAGTTACGTCTGCCGACTCTACAGATAACACGCGTCAGCGTTCTATATTCTGAGTAACGTAATCAGACACCAGACGCTGAATGGACAAACAACAGATAAGAGCATCCGTCCCACGGTGGTCTGATATCGAAGCTCTAGATTTAATTTATATTTAAGTTAGTCTTAGACGAGCTCTTGTAGAGAATAAACGTCTTGAATTAATAAAGTTTTATTTTTTAAAAGCTCCTTCGGCTCGCTCAGCTCTTGACTGGCGCAGCCGGTAGGATTTCCGCGTCGCGAATAACTTCACTTTAGTAACGCGCTACGTACGTTTTCACGCGTTTTACGGAAATCCACGAACCAAATAAATACGTCGAGAGCACCGTTGGTGCTATTGCTGCGTTCCGGAGGACAACGTTTAAGGCTCAACGAGGGACATGGACAGTCTGTAAGTAGACCCAAATCGCTATTTCCAGTCTTATTCCAATCCTATTCACTGTTTTAGTTATATGTGTCTAGAAATCAGAACGTTATTTCCAAACATTGAAGTGTGTTTTGTGATTTCTTTTAAATGTGTTTAGTGTTTTAAAATAAATAAACTGTTAAAATATAATAATAATTATAAATAAATAAATTAATAAGTATATTAATTAAAAATAATTAATTAATTAAATTAGTTAATATAAAAAAATTAAAGATGGAAAATATAGTGCAAGTACCCCGCGACTTTGCTAACGTCATCCCCAAATTCGACGGTGACGAAAAATTACTTAGTTTATTTATTAGGAAATGCGAGTACTTGATTAGCTGCTGTAGAATAGAGGGAAATCCACAGCAGGACCTGTACGTTTACCATCTCATAACATCCAGACTTACTGGTAGAGCAGCCTCTCTCATAAGCGAACGACAAGATTTAGATACCTGGCCTGATTTAAAACGGGCATTTGAACAGCATTTTGGTGATCCCCGTTCGGAAGAATGCATTTCAATAGAGTTAGAAACTTTAAAAATGAACAATGGCGAGTCATATCTGGATTTTTGCAACAGAATTCAACACGTTAAAAGCACACTGATTGCCAAAGTCAATTTAATTGAGGACGTAAATCTACGTCGTAGTAAGATAACGATATATGACAACATGTCAATGAATGTGTTTTTATATAACCTGCCGGAAGAATTGCTTCGCATTGTGCGTCTTAAGGGTTCCGTTTCACTAGAAAATGCCTTAAGCATAGTGCTCGAAGAAGTAAACTTTATGTATCAATATAATGCGAAAAATAAAATGCTTAGATCACAGAATCAATTACAGCCTAAGGCTCAAACTACATATCAAAATCCTTTTATGGATAAATTTGGAATGAAGCCTTTCTTCACTTCAAATCAACAACCTCAGCAAAACTTTAAATTTGGAATTCCCCAAAACAATGCTGGTACTTCAAGTCCTCACACACCACAAACAAACTTTAAATTTGGTGTACCACACGCTAAACAAATATCTCACTTACCTTTTTCACAACCCCAACAAGCTGGATATAGACCACAGCTTCCCCAACAATTGGGCTATCGACCACAGTTCAACCAAGGACAACAGCAGTTTGGTTATAAGCCTTCATTTAACCAAAGTCCACCCCAATTTGGCTACCGACCTCAACTCAACCAAAATCCACCCCAATTTGGCTATCGACCTCAATTTAACCAAGGACCACAGCAGTTTGGCTATCGTCCACCTTTTGCCCAAGGCCAACAACAATTCGGTTACCGCCCCCTACAAAGATTAGCGCCTCAGCTATCTACTGATGTGAGCATGCGTACAGCTCACCCACTGAAACCTCAAGGTTTTAGAATGAACGAACTGTACAGCCTAAATGAACCTGAAAGTGATGACCTTACTTTTATGCCTGAAAATCCTGAAACTGACTGTTACATTGACTACAATGATAACTCCCCGACTGACAACGTCGACACTTACGAGACTAACGCTGGACAAGATGACCAAGCCTCAGCTGTTCACAGCATTGAAAATTTTCACATCAATGCCTCCAACAAGCCCCTGAAATAATACAACTTCATTATAATACATTGAAATTACCACACGTAATAATACCCGAAATCAATTCTAAATTTATGATTGATACCGGAAGTTCGAGATCATTCATTTCACCAAAAATGGCTAGTGAATATTTTAACGATTTCAAACACTACGAGCCGTTTGAAGTTATAAGCACCCACGCATCTAGCCAACATAACGAAGTTGTAGTAATTCCGTTATTCCCAACATTTAACAGCACTGAAACGCATAAGTTTTATATTTATGATGTTGATGGCTGTTACGATGGACTCATTGGCAGTGACCTTCTGAAACAATTGAACGCAAAAATTGACATGCAAAACCAAATTCTCTATACCCAATCATCGGCTATTCCTATTATATACAATCCTAATAATGAAATAAGAATAAGCCCACGTTGCGAACAAAGAGTGAAATTACCGACAGACCTACAAAACGGCGATGCTATATTAAACTACAAACTATTTTGTGAAGGTGTTAGAATGCCTACCGCTTTAGTTGAGTGCGAAGACGGG
Source organism: Cabera pusaria (assembly GCA_954871355.1). Taxonomy (NCBI): domain Eukaryota; kingdom Metazoa; phylum Arthropoda; class Insecta; order Lepidoptera; family Geometridae; genus Cabera; species Cabera pusaria. The sequence goes on from OX940888.1 coordinate 20,876,357, forward strand.
TATGCAACAACGATCATACAAAATACTTTGGATACTGAAATGACTCTAACAGTTACACGACCTTTTGAAGTAACTAAACATGACGGCGAAAAATGCAATTTTCACAAATTAGATGACCGAAATAACATAGAGATTGATCAGATATTGACAGAAAATGTTAGCAACTTGCGTTTAGACCATATGAATTCAGAAGAAAGAGACTCAATTAAAAAGCTTTGCCTTGAATACAAAGACATCTTTTATACCGAAAAATTACCGTTGACATTTACTATCGAAGTTAAACACCATATCCGCACGCGAAACGAAGACCCAATATACATCAGACCCTATAGGCAACCTCAAGTAATAAATGATGAAATAAATAAACAAGTTACTAAAATGTTGGAAAATAATATTGTAAAAGAGTCGTATTCTCCCTGGAGTGCCCCTGTGCACCTAGTGCCAAAGAAGTTAGACGCGAGTAACGAAAAGAAATATAGACTTGTTATTGACTACCGAAAACTAAACGAAATTACAATAGACGACAAATACCCCCTACCAAATATTACAGAACTATTTGACAAACTAGGACGAAGCTGTTACTTTACTACCCTTGACCTAGCCAGTGGCTATCACCAGATAGAAGTCGCTGAAGAAGACAGACAGAAAACCGCATTTAGTATAAACGCAGGACATTATGAATTTTCCCGTATGCCGTTTGGATTAAAAACGGCACCGGCAACTTTTCAAAGAACGATTGACAATGTGCTACGTGGCTTGCAAGGAATACACTGTCTTGTGTACTTGGACGACATAATTATTTATTCGTCCAGCTTGCAAGAACACATAGTAAAACTACGGACCGTTTTTGACAGATTACGACAAACCAATTTAAAAATTCAGCTAGATAAGTCCGAATTTCTTAGAAAGGAGGTCTTATACTTAGGTCACACAATAACTAGTGACGGCTTAAAACCTAACAATGACAAAATTAAAGCCATCCTAGAATATCCCTTACCCCGAAGTACAACCGAAATTAAAAGTTTCTTAGGACTTATTGGGTACTACCGTAAGTTCATTAAGGACTTCGCTAAAATCACCCAACCAATGACAGCACGACTAAAACAAAAGCGCTCAATGCCTATCGATGATGACAAATACATAGCAGCCTTTGAAAAATGCAAAGAACTTCTTGTAAATGCCCCAATTTTACAATACCCTGATCCTAACAGGCCTTACATACTGACAACGGATGCTTCAGAATTCGCTCTTGGAGCAGTCCTTTCACAAGGTCCTATCGGTCAGGATAAGCCCGTAGCGTATGCCAGCCGAACACTAAACGATGCGGAAACGCGTTATAGTGTTACGGAGAAAGAACTGCTCGCAATAGTCTGGGCAGTAAAACACTTTCGCCCTTACCTCTACGGTAAGAAATTCACCATAGTAACAGATCATAAGCCGCTAGCCTGGCTTAACTCTCTAAAAGACACAAATAGTAGATTGACACGCTGGCGATTACGATTGTCTGAATACGACTTTGAAATAGTTCATAAAAAGGGCACACTTAACGGTAATGCCGACGCATTATCGCGTATTCGAATTAGGTAACGATGACAATATATCCACACAAGTGAATATTGACTCAGACGAAAATAAAAACCGAGAAATAAGACGACTGACAAAAGAAATAGAAGCATTAGGAAAATTACGAAAGAAAACCTTAGCACAACCAGATAACATAATATCTCTAATATCTGACGACGAAAATGAATCGGCTATATCAGATTCAGAAGAAACGGTTAGATGCCGTTCCCCCTACTCGATACAATGCCCTTCGAGTTCAACTTTGACAGCTTCTGAAAATTCTTCTAGTACTGAAACCGCTCATTCAGGACAAGATACCGAATCTAAAGGTATCCCAATCCTGCAGGAAGCTATAGACACTAAGCCCAACCAAATTTTGGTTCATTCTTGGTCTATTGATAAATTAGCAGTTAAAAGTATATCCCGCGAAAAACAGAAAATTCTTGAAGTACACTTACCTTTGAACCGAACTGACCTTGTCAAACAATTTCTAAAGGAGTATATAAGAAACAATACCAAATACTTCATTTACTTTGAGGAAGAACAGCATAGACAACAATTCGCACAAATGGTAATATATTTGTTTAAAAGAGAATCTGTACAATTTTTCGAGTGTACCAAAAGAGTAGTATTTGTAGAGGATGAATTAGAACAGAAAGAAATTGTTGCCAAATACCATACTGGTAAAACATGCCACCGTGGTATTAAAGAGACCTTACTGCACATTAAGCGCACCTACTTTTGGCATAATATGGAACAAACCATTTCAAGTTTTATAAACTCATGCGAAACATGCAAACGCATGAAATACGACCGGAAACCGATTAAGCCTAAGTTACAACTAACACACACCCAGTCAAAACCTTTAGAGGAAATTTTCATTGACCTATTTACAATTGAAGGACGCTATTATTTGACTGTAGTTGATGCCTTTTCTAAAATCGGTCAAGCTCTCGAAATACCTAATAGATCAACACCGGAGGTTGTAAGAGCCCTCATTAAATATTTCTCCTTGTATGGCGTACCCCACAAAATCAGTTCAGATGCTGGTTCTGAATTTAATAATGCTCTCTTGAAAGAACTTTTAGCTCTTTACAAGGTAGATCTCCACATAGGAACCCCTAACAACCCGAATTCTATGGGCGTCATAGAAAGATTTCATTCTACTATCATTGAAATCTACAGGTTGGCTAAGTACGAGCATAAGTACACCGATGCCGCTACCGTAATGACATACTCTATCATGGCGTATAACCACTCTATACACTCAACCACTGGTTTTACCCCATTCGAAGTTTTATTAGGACACACTGATTCTAGAAATGTATTTAATTTAAATTTCGAGAAACAGTACATGCAACAACTGATCAAAGAACATGCTAAAAGAACTAAGTTTCTATATGATCATTTATCAGAACAAGCCATTAAACAAAAGGAGAAAATAATAGAGAAAAGAGGAGGAGAAACAGTAGTCGAAATAAAACCCGGTGATGTAGTATTCACTAAAGAAGTTAATAAAAGGAGTAGCAAAGACAAACCACGTTTCCAAAAGGCTATTGTTGCTGATGAGATTAGTAGAAACGTAGTTCCGATTCAAGTTAAAAATCGAAACACTAAAGTTCCATTAAAGAATGTTAAACGCCCTTCACAGGCACCTCCGCATCCTCCTGGTCGTAGCCATGGTGACGCAACTGCAGGCCCTTCAACTTCAGGCACTAGATAGAAACCCTGGAATCCTGTTTACGAAAACTGGCGTTGCAGTAATTAGTAGTGACAAGTGGACTATCGCAAAAGTATTAGACATTAAACCCCTTGAAGAAGATTTAAGGTTTAACGTTCAACTACTTTCTGAGTTAGATAAGTTAATTAAGATTTATTTTAATAAGAACTTTACGGATAATTTTGTAGATGTTAGAAGTCAAGTAGCATACATTAAAAATATAACTCTAAACAAATTTACCCAAATCTTTCCGAACATTCGAATCAAACGAGGTCTAATTAACCCACTAGGTTCACTTATAAAAATGATAACCGGAAATCTAGATAATGACGATGCCATTCAATACGATAAATTAATTAATGAAATGAAAACGCAACAAAATCAAAATAACAGAAAACTAACGGTGATTACCGAAATGGTGCAACTTTTGACAAATTCCACTATTATATTAAATAATAATCTTGCTCAAATAAATAATAAAATTGAAATGATAGCGCAAAATCTAATGGAGTCAGAATATTTAGGAATACAGTTCATTAATACATATAATCTATTAATCCATAATTTTCAAGTTATTTACACCTATTTGGATGAAATAGAAACTAGTTTATCGTTCAGTAGGTTAGGAGTTTTACATCAGTCTATAATAGAATCAAATAAGTTGTTACAGCTACTTGAAAATATTAATAATAAAGAAAAATTAGTTTTTACGCCTAGCTTAGAAAACTTAGTTAAGATAGAGCAAGTTATAACACTTAAAGCCTATTTGAAGGAAAATCAAATTACTTACCTTTTGGAAATACCGCTGATTGAAAAAGATACATATATCTATTATAAATTGATTCCTTTACCTGTATTATCCTTTAACTCCACCGTCGTCATAATACCCAAGTATCCTTACCTCTTGGCGAAAGGGTTGAAGACCAGACTGTTCACTCATCCATGCCAAGAAGTCGACGAGTTCAGATTCCTCTGCACTGATGACGGAATGCTTCAATATATTCAAGACCCATGCATCACCGACCTGATGACGTATGCTGAAAACGTAACGTCATGCATCCAAATTCCCATAACCATTGAGAAGATCAGAAACCAGTTCCTGCAAACAAATAGATGGATCCTGTACAGTAGAGATGAAGAGCTGCTTACAAAGACATGCGATGGTGAACTGCTTCATCATAAGATCAAAGGCACCTATATAATGACCTTAGATGATCCCTGCGAGGTGAAAATTCAAGACATCATATTGAAAAAGCGGCAAATGTACATTGAAAATATAACATATTATCCAGAGCTACCGATCCTGAACTTACCTACACTCTTCTTACCTGACGAAAGGAAACCCGCTCCACCTGTAAACCTGGAAGGCTTGGACCTGATGGACCTGAAACTATTGTCGTTAGCTTTAAAGAAAAGTGATACTGAAAATAGTGAAAGTGTAAAGGCAATTATTGAAGTGCGTAGTATAAGCGTTTGGACTCTCGGACTCTATATTTTAATTTGTATAATGCTTTGTTACCTGGTCTATAAATATCATCCAAAATTATTGTTAAAAACATGTTCTCGAAGTTCTCCCAAAAAAGATAACTTCGAACTTAAGGAGGGAGGAGTTACGTCTGCCGACTCTACAGATAACACGCGTCAGCGTTCTATATTCTGAGTAACGTAATCAGACACCAGACGCTGAATGGACAAACAACAGATAAGAGCATCCGTCCCACGGTGGTCTGATATCGAAGCTCTAGATTTAATTTATATTTAAGTTAGTCTTAGACGAGCTCTTGTAGAGAATAAACGTCTTGAATTAATAAAGTTTTATTTTTTAAAAGCTCCTTCGGCTCGCTCAGCTCTTGACTATCTAGCCTTTTCGGCTAATAAACAATTTTACTTTAGCCTAAACTGTATACATAAACTACACTAAGAATGTGTCCACTGACACTTTTCTTATTGTATCTAATAAAGATGAATACACATTGTTCAAGTGTTCATACGTATAGCACTACTAGAAGTCCCCCGCGGCTTCGCCCGCGTTAAAACTCCTTTTATTTACTTAAAACTGTTCTTTTGTAAAAACGATTCTATCATTAAAAACATCAAATAAGAATTAGCCAAAACGGTTCACCTGTTTTCATGTTATCGCGTGACTAAAACTAATCAAGATTCATATTTATATATAAAACCCGAAAAATCCAAAAAAGCGCAATCCGAAACAATATTGATTTTCAGACTTATTAACCCCAGTTCACTCTCTTAGGGTGGCATTTTGAAAAAGTCTGAAACTCGTATTTACTTATTTATTTACAGAAGTACTTGTGTGAAATGTCGAATAAAATGACTATCCAAACTTTGAACCCCCGCTTCATCCCTTGAAGAGTGAATTTTGAAAAATCTTTTCTTAGCGGATACCAACGTCAAAATTACTATCTGCATGCCAAATTTCAGCGCAATCCGAAACAATATTGATTTCAGACTTTGTTATCCCCTTCATCCTTTTAGGAATAGAATTTCAAATAGCCTGAAACACGTATTTACTTATTTATTTACTAAACTACTTGTGTGAAGTTTCGAATATAAAAGACAATCTATTCTTGTTTCTCTATACAAACTTTGAACCCTCGTTTCATCCTCTTCAGGGATGAATTTTGGAAAACCTTTCTCAGAGGGAACTAACGTCGTAATTAATAACTATCTGCATGCCAAATTTCAGCGCAATCCGAAACAATATTGATTTTCACACTTTATTACCCCATTTCACCCTCTTAGGGTTGGAATTTAAAAAAAACCTGAAACACGTATTTACTAATTTTTTTACTGAAGCACTTGTGTGAAGCTTGGATAGAAAAGACTATCTAATCTTGTTTCTCCATACAAACTTTGAACCCCCGTTTCATCCCCTTCGAGGGTTAATTTTGGAAAATCCTTTCTCAGAGGGAACTAACGTCGTAATAAATATCTGCATGCCAAATTTCAGCGCAAAACGAAACAATATTGATTTTCACACTTTATTACCCCATTTCACCCTCTTAGGGGTGGAATTTCAAAAAAACCTGAAAACGTATTTACTAATTTTTGTACTGAAGCACTTGTGTGAAGTTTCGGATAGAAAAGACTATCTAATCTTGTTTCCCCATACAAACTTTGAACCCCCGTTTCATCCCCTTCGAGGGTTAATTTTAAAATCCTTTCTCAGAGGGAACTAACGTCGTAATAACCACCTGCATGCCAAATTTCAGCGCGATCCGAAACAATATTGGTTTTCACACTTTGTTACCCCATTTCACCCTCTTAGGGTTAGAATTTCAAAAAAACCTGAAACACGTATTTACTTATTTTTTTACTGAAGCACTTGTGTGAAGTTTCGGATAGAAAAGACGATCTAATCTTGTTTCCCCATACAAACTTTGAACCCCCGTTTCATCCCCTTCGAGGGTTAATTTTAAAATCCTTTCTAAGAGGGAACTAACGTCGTAATAACTACCTGCATGCCAAATTTCAGCGCGATCCGAAACAATATTGACTTTCACACTTTATTACCCCATTTCACCCTCTTAGGGAAGGAATTTCAAAAAAACCTGAATCACGTATTTACTTATTTTTTTACTGAAGCGTTTGTGTGAAGTTTCGGATAGAAAAGACGATCTAATCTTGTTTCCCCATACAAACTTTGAACCCCCGTTTCATCCCCTTCGAGGGTTAATTTTGGAAAATCCTTTCTCAGAGGGAACTAACGTCGTAATAACTACCTGCATGCCAAATTTCAGCGCGATCCGAAACAATATTGGTTTTCACACTTTATTACCCCATTTCACCCTCTTAGGGGTGGAATTTCAAAAAAACCTGAAACGTATTTACTTATTTTTTTACTGAAGCACTTGTGTGAAGTTTCGGATAGAAAAGACTATCTAATCTTGTTTCCCCATACAAACTTTGAACCCCCGTTTCATCCCCTTCGAGGGTTAATTTTAGAAAATCCTTTCTCAGAGGAAACTAACGTCGTAATAACTATCTGCATGCCAAATTTCAGCGTGATCCGAAACAATACTGATTTTCACACTTTATAACCCCATATGGTGATATGGGGTTATAGAGGGTGCTCTTAGGGGTGGAATTTCAAATAAACCTGAAACACGTATTTACTTATTTTTTTACTGAAGCACTTGTGTGAAGTTTCGGATTGAAAAGACTATCTAATCTTGTTTCTCCATACAAACTTTGAACCCCCATTTCATCCCCTTAAGGGGTGAATTTTGGAAAATCCTTTCTTAGTACACACTTACATACTAAGACAAATATACCCTCCAAATTTCAAGTCTCTACGACCAGTGGTTTAGGCTGTGCGTTGTCTGTCAGTGAGTCAGTCAGTCAGTATGTCAGGACAAAGATTCTTATAGTATTAGATTAGCACTTTATCACTAAACTTTATTTTTATACACTAGTTCGAACGGTTTTGTCCGCTTAAGTCTTCTTACTATGTTTGTATGGTCAAGGAGCTGGATTGCCTCGACATTCACATGATGGTGAAGTCTTTTCGTGAGCTTCTGCATACTTTTGGACAATTTTGACGACGGTCTCAATTTTCAGGTCCCGATGTAGATCGTCATTTCTGATGTACCAAGGAACCATTGCGATTTCTCTCAATACTTTATTCTGGAACCGCTGTATAATTGATATATTGCTGTTTTTGGTACAGCCCCATAACTGTATATCATAGGTCCATACTGGCATTAGGACTTGCTTGTATAATAATAATTTGTTTTGTATTGACAACTTAGACTGTTTGCCAAGTAGCCAATACATTCTTTTGTACCGTAGCTCTAATTCTTCCCTTTTCTTCTTGACGTGTGCTTTCCAGCGCAGCTTGACGTCAAGGGTCATGCCAAGGTATTTGGCCGTATTATGGTAGGGGATTTGGTTCCCGTTGATAATAACTGGGCAATAATTATGTTTTTTGTTACTAAAATCTATATGTATTGATTTAGATTCGTTCAGTTTGATTTTCCAGTGTCTTGTCCAATCGTAGATTTGATCAACAGCTTTCTGGACTTTTTCTGATGCTTCTGCGTGGGTACTTCCTACAGCCATTATCGCAGTATCATCAGCAAACGTCGCTATGGTGTTATTTTCTAGCTCTGGAATATCCCAAGTGTAGAGAAGGTACAGGACCGGACCAAGAACACTTCCTTGCGGTACTCCAGCTTTTATTTCCTTGACGTCAGAGTATGAATCTTCATGCCTTATTCTGAATACTCTATTAGAGATGTAGGATTCAAGAATATCTGCAAAGAATCTTGGTAGAATCTTTCGTAGCTTATATATAAGGCCCTCGTGCCAAACTTTATCGAAAGCTTGTGCCACATCTAAGAATATAGTTGAGCAGACCTTTTTGTCTTCCAGTGTCTTTTCAATAATATCTGTGATTCTGTGTACTTGGTCAATTGTGGAATGTTTTTCTCGGAAACCAAATTGGTGTTCTGGAATAAGTTTAGCTTCTTCTAATATCGGCTTCAATCTTTTTAAGAGTAACTTTTCAAAAAGCTTCGACATTACGGGGAGCACAGATATTGGTCTGTATGACGTAGTTTCATTGGGTGGTTTTCCTGGTTTTACTATCATTATAACTTCAGCTACTTTCCATAAATTAGGCACATATTTCAATCTAAGGGAAGCATTGATTAAGGTGGTTAATTTAACTACCGCTTTTTTTGGAAGGTTGTGTAGTATTTGTCCTGATATAAGGTCATAACCAGGAGCTTTACGAGGACTTATAGTATATTTTATTTGTCTAATAATTTCTTTAGGTGTCGCTAGTTTAAAGCTAGTTTCTTCTTCTTGGAGACTTTCATCATCCTGTAGAAGTGAGCTATGTTCTCCTTCATTTGGTTGAAAAATAGTTTCAAGGTGGGTAGCAAATCTTGCTGCTTTTTGCTCGTTACTAACTGCCCATCTGCTATTTATATCCTTTAGAGGTGGAACTTGTGCAACTGGCCGGCTTAAATTCTTTGTAGCTTTCCATAGAGAATAATCCGTGGTACGCTCACTAGTTAAATTTTGTAAATAGTTATTTGTGTAGTCATCATTGTGTTCTTGAATCATCATTGTTATTCTTTTCGTGAGATAATTAAGTTTTCTCTTATCTTCTGGACATCTTGAGTGGTGCCAGATTTTTCTTTGCTTCCGTTTTTCCGTTATAAGGTTCAATATAGATGTTGGATATGTGTTACCTTTAGATTTCTTACTAATGTCTGGTGTATTTTGCCACGCTGTTTGTTGTATGTCATGAATAAATTGTTCTAGTTCAGCATCAAGTTGTTCTGTGGTCTTAAGGGGCACCTTAAGATTTATTCGACGGTCTAAAATGATTTTAAAGCTTTCCCAATCAGTGTATTTGTTGATTATAGTTGGTGCTGTTTCTTTGGTGACAACGCTCTCACTAATTTCTAAGTATATAGGAGAGTGATCTGAGTTCATATCGTAGCTTTGATACGTTCTGGTGTAAGCTGATGAAATGTTCTTTATAATAAAGAAATCTATAAGATCTGGAATTTTATTAGGGTCTGTTGGCCAGTATGTAGGTAAGCCAGATGATTCTACTTGTCTTATGTCTTATGATGTCTTTAATGATAGAATCGTTTTTACAAAAGAAAAGTTTTAAGTAAATACAAGAAGTTTTTAACGCGGGCGAAGCCGCGGGACGGGTTGGGTGCTAAGATGCTACAGACAGACACAGATACACACGTTAAACGTATAATACCCCTTCTTTGATCCCATGATTTGATTGATTTTGATTCCATGATCCCACTACCTCTGTACGAAAACCCATGATTCATGAATGCACACAAAACTTTCATTGGTAGGTATATAGCTAGGATTAGAACCAACGACTGTCGGGTCAGAATCAGGGTAACTATCCTTTACGCCAAAGGGCCATCCAATATCACTATGTAAGTATTATAAAACAAAGTCCATCACTGCGTCTGTCTGTCTGTTCGCAATAATCTCAATAGCTACTGAACGGATTATCATGCGGTTTTCACCAATAGCCAGAGTGTTTATGAGGAAGGTTTACGTAGGTGCATAATTCGTTAAGGTTTTGTGTAAATTGGTTGAAATATGACGATGATTAAATATGTTAGTATTTTATATTTGATGCAACAAACTGATGCAAATTTTGTAGGCATATATGTTCTACACGTGCGAAGCCGGGGCAGGCTGCTAGTATTATATATATTGTAGTGATATTGGACCGCCCTTTGGCGTGAAGGATAGTTACCCTGATTCTGACCCGACGGTCGTTGGTTCTAATCCTAGCTATATACCCACCAATGAAAGTTTTATGTGCATTCATGAATCATGGGTTTTCGTACAGAGGTAGTAGGATCATTAAATCTACCAATAATTAAGATAGTTTAAAAACTAAAACAACCGACTTCAATGCCTCGCGAGTCAATTTCAGTAGCAAGTTTGAGACGTTTATCGTCATATCTCTAGAGATACTTATCAAATCTCGATGAAATTACAATGGGACCACCACGGAAATGTACCCTACCGATTAAAAAAATTAACATTCGAATCGGCTCACAATTGACGGAGTAATCGCGTAACATCTACACAAAACAAAAAGGAAAAAAACGACATGAGAACCTCCTTCTTTTTGGAAGTCGGTTGAAAAGTAGCTTAACACCAAGGAGAACATCTGCCGCCGTAACCTTACGGCGTTCCCCGACGCAAAAAGTAGGGGTATTATACGTTTAACGTGTGTATCTGTGTGTCTGCATAGCATCTTAGCACCCAGCCGGATGAACCAATTTTGATTTTATTATTGATAGTTTTATTTTTTGTTTGATAGATGTCTTCATCCAGTGTTCTTAGCTTTGATTCATGAAAATTCGTTCTATTGTTATAAAGCTATAAGCTTTTTTCTAGTTAATTGCGCTATAAAATCAACTTTCATATGTCTGATCAATTCTAAAATCTTCTTCTTCAACGATATTGTAAGAATATGGAAGCATTGACTCTACAGAATACTCAAATCCTCACCAACTTATAGCTCATATTTTAAATGTCGTATTTAGAGTCATTGGAATGCTTTTAATGAAAAGATTAATACATAGATCAGTCGGGTCGGGGTGGTTTAAATATTATATTATTATACTTATAGATCATTATTATTTTACACAATAGATCATATTATTACACTATATTGACTTCAAATTGATTGTGATCGGTGGGGATCTACAGAATAGCTAAGCCTATAATAATATTTTCGTAGTAACTATGACCTAATCTATGGTTTCACTGCAAATATTTTATTAATTTTGTGATGCGTGTATGTGAAATCTATGATATCTTCTAGAGTTTTCATTTGAATTATATACTGTAAAGGTCAATTTTAATCTATAATATTTGGCCAAGCGTTTACTTGAAAATAGCCTTGGAAGTTGTGTAATATTTTTTAACAAAAAATTAAAGATTAAAGTTATTACTGTGAGTCAACCTTAAGAGATAGACATATGCTGTCGCGGACCTTTTTGTAGATCTTATTAAGTTGTACAACTCTTTCATAGAAAATATTCTTCCCTCTATTTTCAATTGAGCAGCGTTCGAAAGAAACGTGTTTTTTCGACCGTTTTTTTGTCGACTTAGGTTGCAAATTAGGTCTCCACGGATGTACCTTTGATTTAAACGGGATAATATATAGCCTATTTTCATTTCGAAAGTTCATTCTATATATTAGTGAAATAATTTTTAAATCGGTCCAGTAGTTTTTGAGCCAAATCATTACAAACATACAAAAATACAAAAATACAAATGTTCTCTCTTTATAATATTATTAGTATAGATTGTATGCATGTATACATTTATGCAAAAACCTCAAAATACTTTAAATAAAAAATAGTTAAGTTCAAAAACTAAGATCCGACTAGGTACTGAAAAATCACGCTTTGAAAATTATTCATCAAGAATATATTCTCATCTGAGAGTGTTATGTATAAACATTTCAATGTGTATCGTGTATTAAATAAACAACTTACTTGTAATAAATATTTTATTGTATTTCATACATATTCTTAGTGCTGCTCAGAGGATAGCCGTGGTCGTATGCCACCTACCGTAACAAAACAATACTTTCTGCAAAGTAGCAGTCAGATGAGAATATTTTCTTGTTTCACAATTTTTATTTTTCGGTACCTAACTAGTCGGGTTTTAGTTTTTGAACTTATTTTTAGCATTCCGAACCCAAAGGGTACCAACGGAACCCTATTACTGAGACTCCGCTGTCCGTCTGTCTATCTATCTGTCTGTCTGTCTGTCAATCTGTCTCCAGGCTGTATCTCATGAACCGTTATAGTTAGTCGGTTGAAATTTTCATAGAGGATGTGATTTAAAAATGAAAGAGGGTCCCCATACAAAAACGTGTTTTTTTTCTATAGCGCCATCTATGAACGATTGTTTACATCAGTGTTTTTCAACTTTTTTCATGACGCGACCCCCTTAGTATGAAAAAAAAATTCGCAACCCCCTACTTGCACTGTTTATGTCTGTTATATTGCTTGCTTCTGCCCGCGGCTTCATTCTTGTGGCCTACAGGAAACAATTTACATATTCACACATGTATTTTTCTTTTGAAACAATTATTATAAGCACTCTCAATCACAACAACTACAAATGCTCTTTAATTAATATTTTCTTTAAAAGTATATTTTCAAACCTTGATTTTTTTCTTTTACTGAGGCTTCACGACCCCCCGCGACCACGTTATAGAGGCTTCGTGAGTCCCCAAGGGGTTGCATCCCACACATTTGAAAAACACTGGTTTACCTTATTTTACCTACCCTAACATCTTTGTGTTAACGTTCACTTAGTTCGTGTTAGAAGCTCGTTAGATATTCGTTAGATGGCGTTGTAGTAAATAAGTATGTTTAGTATTGATACGGTATTTATATATATCGATGTTAAAAGTGTTAAAACTATGTAAGCTTATTTATTACTGGTTTGTATGTGTAATATTTATGTTCATCTGTTCCCTCATAACTTCTTAACTACTGACCATTTTAATAATTATTATAAATTTGACAAATGAGGTGTGGTTGGAATCGTCTTGTTTTTCCGCTGGTACTTATAATATAGCTGCGATTAAGTTCTTATAAAATCGTATAAGAGATCTTGCCTTTTGAGATAAATAGTATATTGTCAGCATAACTATACCTGCAGTCAGGTTTATTGTTTTAAATAATGTCTTGTGCTTGTTTATCGAGCACTAAGAAATTCGCCTTCGCTTTAAGTTCCATTTGCTTGTTTACAAAGTGCTAAGAATTTTTCTTTACCTTAACTTTCTTTTCAGCTTACTTATAAAAAAAATCTTACAAAACTATATAATGTATAATTTTTTTTTTGTTTTCCCCCTTCCCTTCCCCGTTTATTGGCTCTACTTAGCCAAAGAGAATATAACCACTACTTTAATACTTGGCTATCGGGGATTGGATATATAAGATTGGCTATCAGGGACTATCAGGAAGCAGTAAAACTCAGGACTTGGGCTAATATAATATTATCAGAACCTCAACTATATCTATACCAGGCAGTAAGGTTCATAAATAATAATTTTATTTATTCTTAAAATAATCTCTGTTTAGTGACATATTTAAAAAGAAAACGTTTTAAAAAACATATTGTGAATTAATGTGTCATCAGTTTCAGATAAGATAAATATTTGAATGTAGGTGTTCTTATTGGTTCACGACGCCACTGCGATTATCGCAGCGATAACACTGATTACAGAACATTGCAGATGTAGGGTAAAAGATACAAAATTATTATATCAACATTCAATATACATAGAGCTATTGTGTCAATTTATAATATTGGTGATTTTGATATCCATATTATTCAATATAAACAATATGGAGAGCTCAACATCCAAATCAAACAATAAGCTAGCGCAGACTCAAGCCAAAGTTGATGAAGTTGTTGTTATCATGAGAGATAACGTTGAAAAAATTCTGGAGAGAGACCAAAGATTGGCAGAACTTGACAACCGTGCAGATGCCTTGCAGGTTGGAGCGTCACAATTTGAGCAACAGGCTGGAAAACTAAAAAGTAAACAGGTGTGGGAAAATATGAAAATGATGGTCATTATTGGTATTATTGCAGCTGTTGTGCTCATTATAATTATTGTGTGGGCAACATCCGGTTAAAAACTTGGCGTACCTAGAAAGTGAAAAATCAGTGAAGTTAAAGTTTTAGGCCTTCTTGGTGCCGTTCACATTACTTGTTTGGTCTGTGTATGCGCGTGCGTTAAGTATTTATATCATACTGCAGTTCTGTTCGGCATCAGAACTTGTGTTCTATGATCAACTATGTTGTGTTCACTCATGAATCAACTGTATTCTATCATGCAATAGTGATCTGAGATCTCATCATTCTCGTCTCAGCCTCAGACTCAGCAATGGCATGGCACCGCACCACTCATAATGTTCATTCTAATAGCTTAGTGAATGGTTCTTTATTATCTATGTAGCTGCACCTCGTAAAAACATGGAGACTAGAAATATGAATGAATATGTTCTCCAATAAAATGTACGTTTTAATCACATGATGCTTCTTGATTGGGTAATGTTTATTATTCAAAATCCTGATTGGTGACGCCTTTTACTTCAAATATATGCGTCACACACTCGGATCTGTGAATCCGTTCATTTCATTCAATTTGACTCAACTATACTATACATACATACGTACGAAAGTTTCCGATCCGACGGAAACGTATAATATTGCAAATCGCCATCGCCATATTTTATACGTGACAGTTTTTGTTTTTTGTCAAGTTCTCCGCTAATAGTGTACAATATATCTAACTATTTTGATAATTATTGGTGTAATCAATTAATAACCGCCACATAATGGAAGAAGGAAGTTCAGCCCCTCGAGTAAGCGATAAGCGCTTGGCTCAAACTCAAGCTAAGGTCGATGAAGTAGTCGGCATTATGCGCGTAAATGTTGAGAAAGTTTTGGAGAGGGACCAGAAATTGTCAGAGCTTGATAATCGTGCAGATGCACTGCAACATGGGGCCGCTCAATTCGAGCAACAGGCTGGCAAACTGAAGCGGAAATATTGGTGGCAGAATTTGAAAATGATGTTGATAATTGGTGCTATTGGGGCTGTCCTGCTTATCATAATTATTGTTTGGGCTTCGTCCGGTTCTAGTCCAGCTCCGACCCAAGCGCCCGCTGTTATGTCTACTGTTGCGCCCGCTGCAGCTCCCGCTGCTGATACTGGGCGATAGTCGTCGTAAATGTTACAAAGTACTATTTATCGACATTAATTTACTAACGATGATTACTCTGTATTCAAGGACGAGTTTAACTATAAAACATGTGACTGAACCTGTATAAATACTATATTTTATTACAAACATTTAATTAAACGCACATATTCGGATTATAAGAAATTTTGATATAATGTCTACAAATTTTCTAGAACAATGAAACGGTTTACTATTGATACCTTTATTCTATATTGATGTAATATTTGTATTTTTATAGTATGTACTGAAGCCTGCAACTGAAAGGTGAAACTATTAATCAAATCTAAAAGATCTTGTCTGAAGTATTAAAGAACATTTATCGTAGTATTTTGGAAAGGCGAAGCAGAACTGATATTTACAAATTATTCTATTGTTGCATATGTTAATGTTGAACCAAAGGCGATATATTTGATGTTGGAAGTCTATAAGATTATATTAATGTGGCATTCGATGTAAGCACTATTACTTGTATACTACAGTACCCTTAGTATGAGTTTTCATCGTAAACGCTTCTCACATAGTTTTCGACTTATTCTGGCTCACTGATTGGTGTAATTTTAGATAGATAGATAGATAGATAAACTCTTTATTTGCACACCAAAAGAACAGAAACAATTTAAACAAAATATACTCTTTTAGTTTTTCAGTTTTTTAGTCACATTTAGTGAAGTGTTAAAAACACTAGAGGCGCTGTACTGTTTTTCATACAAAATTTGTTCGATATACGATATCGAGTTTGGTATGAAAACTCATACTAAGGGTACAGAACTTTTGTCACATATTAGATGTGCCTATTTCATTTGAACATTTCAAAATGTTATTTATGTTCCAATTCTTTCAAGTGATCCTGATAATTCTTGGACCTCTATAGTTTGTTTTAAAATTAATATTAATGGAAAACTATGCACCAAATTTTAACTCTTTTGTATGTATAATTAACTTTTAATTTTAAGGGCCAGTTTCACCGGTTCCTGATAATGTGTTAAATAGTTATCTGACACATGACACCATATAAAAGCTGCTACTTATGCTTCATAATAGTGCTATCAGGAACCGGTGAAACTGGCCCTAATCCTCTTATTAGTTGGTGTAAGGATATGTTAGTAACCATATTTTTCTTATATTAGATTATGTTAGGAATACATGTACTTTGTCATTGATTTTTCTTGCATTTCTGATGAATATCAAACATTGTTTGGGACCAATACCTACACTTGTCCAGTCATAAATTGAAATTTCTTTGTTATAATTTGTCTACGCGTATAATTTCTGCACATTCTTATTTTTGTATCTTTAAGAAATAAAGTACCTATCTATTACTCTATTGTGTTGTTGATATACCTTATCAGTGTATAGATAATTGAATATGTTAATCTTTGATAGAAAAATAGCTTGGAATTGGAAACAATGATTGAAAGTTGAGTCATAGTCATAGTGCTTGAAGAAAAATTACTAAGGAAACCTCTAGGTCATCTTTAGTGTTCATTTACTGTTATGGTAATATGTATTCATAAACTTGTGGTCATCGATGTATATAGTAGTAGTAGCATCGGTGTACTTTACATGTACCTCGATGCTTGTGGTTTATTTTTTCTGTGGGCAAACATGCACTTGATCACTATTACATCTGATGTTAGTGTTCATATGGAATGATGCTTGTCTGGAAGCAGAAAAATGTAATGAGTTGAAGTGCCGGATTTATTTGTCTAATTTACTCAGCGCAACTGCCTAAGCCGTTTTATCATCGACTATGTTATGAAGTTGATGCGTTTTATGAACCGGCCAGAATTAAACATGCCTGACTGGCAATTTGGTTGATTTTTTCACTGAACTTCAAAAAGGAGGATGTTCGCAATTAGTTTGTATCTTTTTGGTGGCAGCATGTGAAGTTGATTTTTAGATAGTTATGTATTTTATCACATCTCAGGTTTACCTGTATGGTTTTCGCATAGAGTAACATATATAGGTAGTTGGGGTCTGGTAGGTGGCGCTGTGGTAGAGATCTAGATTTTTTAAAATCTGGCTGAAGCACAGAAATAGGAATAATTTATTATTCCTATTTCTATGGGCTGAAGACATAATAACGTCATACAAGAAGCGAAAGACGTTTGTCAGGATCGTAGCATTTGAAAAGAATTAGTCTCTGCCTATCCTAACGGGGCGTGATTGTATGTACCTATGTATGTAAATCTGGCTGGGGACAAATTTTTTGAATAATAGGTATGTGTTATTCACAGAATTTCAGACTCAGCCAGTTCATGTCAATAGGTAATTAGGTATATTAAAAGCGACGTCAATTGCTATATCGGGTGCACTTTTAGGTTACAGTTATCATCACAAGGAAACCTATATAACTAGTAAATTTATTAGTAGGTAGGAACTTTAATCAATCAGATTGCATCGGTAGTTGGACCCCCAGTATAAAAAGTGACTATGGTTAGACCGATGCAAATAAAGAATGTGGGTATTACCACAGAATAATAAATAGTATATTACTCAAAATCGAAAATGTAATCTATACTAATATTATAAAGAGAGAACATTTGTATTTTTGTATGTTTGTAATGATTTGGCTCAAAAACTACTGAACCTATTTAAAAAATTATTTCACTAATATATAGAATGGACTTTCGAAATGAAAATAGGCTATATATTATCCCGTTAAAATCAAAGGTACATTCGTGGAGACCTAATTTGCAACCTAAGTCGACAAAAAAACGGTCGAAAAAACACGTTTCTTACGAACGCTGCTTAATTGAAAACAGATGGAAGAATATATTCTATGGAACAGTTGTACAACTTAATAAGACCTAAAAAAAGTCCGCGACAGCATATGTCTATCTCTTAAGGTTGACTCACAGTAACCATTTTAATCTTTAATTGTTTGTTAAAAAATATTACATAACTTCCAAGGCTATTTTCAAGTATATAGTATTAATCCTTATCCAAATAATTAATGATTAGCTTGCGTTAATTAGCTTGGCCACATATTATAGATTAAAATTGTCCTTTACAGTGTATAATTCTAATGAAAACTCTAGAAGATATCACGGATTTCACATACACGCAACGCAAAATTAATAAAATATTTGCAGTCAAACCACAGAATAGGTCATAGTTACTACGAAAATATTATGATAAGCTTAGCTTTTCTGTAGATCCCCACCGATCGCAATCAATTTGAAGTCAATATAGTATAATAATATGATCTATTGTATAAAATAATAATGATCTATATATATAATATAATATTTTAAACCACCCCGACTGATCTATGTATAATCTTTTCATTAAAAGCATTCCAATGACTCTAAACACGACATTTAAAATCTGAGCTGTAAGTTGGTGAGGATTTGAGTATTCTGTAGAGTTCAGGAGATGTCCCAGCATCAGGTCAATGCTTCCATGTTCTTACAATATCGTTGAAGAAGATTTTCGAATTGATCAGACCTATTAAAGTTGATTAAAGCTCATAGTTTTATAACGATTGAACGAATTTTCATGAATCAAAGCTAAGAACACTCTCGATGAAGACATCTATCAAAAAATAAACTGGCAAAGTGCAAGTCGGACTCGCACTCGTAGGGTTCCGTAACACAGTGTAAGTGTTCCATAACTATGATTTTTCGCAACTATAAAATTAACTTTGTTTTTCATAGTGCTTGTATGAAAAACAAAGTTATCTTTGCGGTCGCCATATCTTAAAAACTGCTGACTGTATCTCGTTCAAACCAATTTTCGTTGTTAGTTTTTATTAAGATCTACAGCATATATTTTTTTAGATTTTTCACTCCCATACTTTAAAAGTTAGAGGGGGGGGGACACACATTTTACCACTTTAGACGCGCCTATCTTTCAAATGATTGACTTTGAGGAAACTTGATTGGTGATTTTAGGAGCCTCAATGTTATTTTTGAAGACCTATCCATAGACACCCCACACGTATAGGTTTGAAGAAAATTTTTTTTTTGTTTTAGTTCCATGTATG
Source organism: Cabera pusaria (assembly GCA_954871355.1). Classification (NCBI taxonomy): domain Eukaryota; kingdom Metazoa; phylum Arthropoda; class Insecta; order Lepidoptera; family Geometridae; genus Cabera; species Cabera pusaria. The sequence goes on from OX940888.1 coordinate 20,895,933, forward strand.
GGATGTTCCCTTAAACTTTTATATTTTTTATTTTTGTATAAAAATCGGAAAGCGGTTCACAGAATACATCTACCTACCAAGTTTCAATTCTGTAGTCCTAACAGTTTCGGAATAAAATGGCTGTGACATACGGACGGACAGACAGACAGACAGACATGACGAATCTATAAGGGTTCCGTTTTTTGCCATTCGGCTACGGAACCCTAAAAAACCATCAATAATAAAATCAAAATCGGTTCATCTGGTTGGGTGCTAAGATGCTACAGACAGACACACATATACACACGTTAAACGTATATTACCCCTACCTTAATTATTGGTAGATTTATTGATCCCACGAAAACCCATGATTCATGAATGCACATAAAACTTTCATTGGTAGGTATATAGCTAGGATTAGAACCAACGACCCTCGGGTCAGAATCAGGGTAACTATCCTTCACGTCAAAGGGCCGTTCAATATCACTACGTAAGTATTATAAAACAATGTCCATCACTGCGTCTGTCTGTCTGTTCGCAATAATCTCAATAGCATCTGATCGCATTATCATGCGGTTTTCACCAATAGCCAGAGTGTTTATGAGGAAGGAACGAATTATGCACAAATATGACGATGATTGTTAAATATGTTAATATATTATATTCGATGCAACAAACTGATGCAAATTTTGTAGGCATATATGTTCTATCGGGCTGCTAGTAATTACTATAAGGATAATCCACCATATCCATTTGTACACTGTGCTTGAATGTTGTTTCAAGTAGGGAAGTATCAATTTATATTGAATGAATAAAAACAGGTTATACTGCAATGATCTAACCAAAGTATGGACTGGACAACGTAGGCGTCATGAAAATAACTAGGTACTACGTAGGCGCTTATTAAAATTGCAACACCTACCTACACTAGATATTATCAAGTTAACCTTTTAAAGGCATAGCTGTGGTATAGCCGAGTATCTGAATCAGATATTGGTATTTTTACCGACTTCAAAAAAGGAGGAAGTTATATGTTCGACTTTGTATTATTAGGGTTCCGTACCTCAAAAGGTAAAAAACGGAACCCTTATAAGATCACCTTCTTATCCGTGTGTCACCACCAATTTTCTCAGGAACTGGTGGACCTAGCGAGTTGAAATTTATACCAGATACTGATGTCTATAGTCCATCTATTAGGTATCTATTAGGTTATAAAAATCAAGGTCCTGAGTCAACACGATAAAAAGATATGGGCAAATTTTGTTTTTCGCGAAAACTTGTAAAAATTTACCTTAATTTTCAACTTTTTTTACTTTTCGGAATTTTTCCTTTACTTGTGCTGTAAGACCTTTGTTTTAACCAAAATTGACAATCTAGGTCAACCGGAAGTAACCTATAAATTTTGGATCGAAAACCTATTATATATAGGGTACTTACCGTTGACCTAGGGTACTTACCTATAGGGTACTTACCGTTGACCTAGAATCATGAAATTTGGCAAGAAGCAAGGTCTTCTTCAGCAAAATTCCAATGAGATCGTTTAAAAAACTAAAAGAACCGACTTCAAACATCGCGCTAGTCAAAGTAGCCTTCAGTTAGTAGCATGTCGTCGAGGTATATAAATGCATCGTAATACAACTGTTGATATATTAAAATCGGCTCGACCGATTTCGTTGAAATTTAAATGGTACCACCTGGGAAGGGTTCCCACCCTTTGAAACAAAAACAGAATTATCCAAATCGGTTCAGGCAATCATCTGGTTCGAGTAATCGATTCCGACGAATTGAAAACCTCCTTTTTGTGTTTTTCCTTTTGTTACAAATGTTCTGTTTTGACGCACCATCTATGTATGTTACCTACATAGGGTAGGTACTAAATACAAATTCCAGAGCTGTTTCTTTCAGTAGCTACAATGTAAACATCATCAGTGTGAATGCTGACTCATATTCAGCGGCTCGCAGTTCAATTGACCGCCGCGTTTGGATATTTTTAGAAATTAACATCACCGTTTGCTGTAAACAAATCGACTTAATAAAATATGCTTTCGGCTGTACGAACAGATAATAATATTACTTAACGAAGGTAAAATAAGGGCCAGTTTCACCGTTTCCTGATAGCGCTAATATGAAGAAATCTGACAGATTTTTGATAGCTTTAAACGATCTTAAATTATATACTTACTATCTGTGCACGCGACTTCGTCCGCGTGGAATAGTGTCTTTGGGTAGCATTCACAAATAAGACACATGCTTACGTATACCAACTACACCGCGTCGTACCACGCCCCGCTAATCCCCCCTTTTCTCCTCCCCTTTCAATTAATTCAGGTATACCTATGTAGTACCTAAATTTAACTTAAAATAATATTCATAGATATTTCATATATTTAAAATTATCCATAGGCACTCTGTTACTACCATAGCTTGTACTAACTTATAAGATAAAAAATTACGAATTTTCCGTGTTTACAGAAATTATACGTCACACATCAGTCATGTAACCTTGGCTCGATGAAGACCAAAAATGTAGGTCGCCATGTAAAGCCAGTTGATATCGTGCCTCCATAAAAGTCGAAGATTACAATGTTGGTAAAGTTAAACGTTACGTCATCGCTGCGTAGTCAATATAACCATAGACAAATGTAGTAACAGCTAGGTAGCTAGAGGTATTTTTATCGTATTAGTTGTACTATTTATTCTGTGTTAGCAAGCTGAAGTAGCAGTGGACGTCGTTGAGCACTATTCATTATTCTGTGGTAGAACTGATAAACCTTGGGGTAGATGAGTTCTAGAGACGAGACCACGGCTCGGTACCTAAACGTAGTGTAGTAGGTAACATACTGTAGTATGTGGATGCCATCCAGCTAGGAGCTAGGTGGACCGGTGATATACGCAAGCTGGCTGGCAGCATAGCTGGCAGCGGTTGGATTGGAAACGAATAGCTGAAGATCGAGCTCAGTGGCGTGCCATAATAGAGACTTATTGTCCAGCAGTGGACGGAAATTGGGTGCCAAGGTACTGATACTGGACTAAGACTTTAGACGCGCCTATCTTTCAAATGATTGACTTTGATAAAAAATCATTTTAGGAACCTCGATGTCATTTTTAAAGACCTATCCATAGACGCATAGGTTTGAAGAAAAACATTTTTTTTTGTTTCAGTTCCATGTATGGGATGCCCCCCCTTAAACTTTTATATTTTTTATTTTTGTATAAAAATCCGAAAGCAGTTCGCAGAACACATCTACCTACCTAGTTTCAATTCTGTAGTCCTAATACTTTCGGAATAAAATGGCTGTGACATACGGACGGACAAACAGACAGACATACAGATAGTATAGACATGACGAATCTATAACGGTTCCGTTTTTACCATTCGGCTACGGAACCCTAAAAACCATAGAAAAAAGATACTCTATTTTCTGTGATCTCACTTAACGTACTGTGTTAATAATTATGGATGGATCCGTCGGCACCGTCACGGTAATATAGTGGCACCGTCTACCTCCATTTGAAGTCGATCAAAACCGTAGCGTCATCGCTGCGTAGTAACTATGTATGTAGCATATTTATACAGTGTAGCTTGCGGAGATGTGAGATCATGCGTGTGGGCATATCAAATAACATCGAAACTTTAGCAGGCATGGGAGGAAAAATGCGGATGAGATGAAGTCTCTCGGTTCCGCTTTCCGCTCTGCTTGGCACCTGTCTGTGACAAACACAGTTCAACCTTGAACGTAAGTAACTACTACCTAGGTTTTGTATAGTAGTATGTACCTAAACACAATCCTTTTTATAATGGTAGTAGGTATTTGAGCTAGTTTATTTGGGGGCTTTGTCTGTTTTCTTTCGTGAAATTAAATGTTTTAGGACATGTACTGAGACTGTAATTTCTGTCACAGAAAATATAACAATACTACGTATTTCTGCCTAGACGAAATGCGGTGACGGAGAAGATAATGTCAATTTAGAGTTTTACGTGTCCCAGTATCCTCAGTTCTGGTTTTGGCCTCAGTAGAATAGGTACATTTATTTTTAGTCTGACAATTAAAATTAAGTGTGAACGGATTATTTTTGTCGCACTTTTCCTCAAAGCACTTTCCGGGTATTCTTAAGAAAATTGCAAAAAAAAAAACAATTCATAGGTTTAGACGTTATTCGCGGAAGGGAAAAAGACCAAAACAATTCCTAAGAAAATTAGATTCCTATAATAAACTTTCATATTTAGTTTCTGTTTTACTCACAATTACTTGTATTACTTATTTAAGTACATGGATTATTTTATTTTCTTTGTACATTTTTGAATGCAAATAAACTAAATTATTATTATAAATATACGTGGCGCCCCCTACTCTTTTCTTACAAACTGTGACATCAGTTACAATTCCTTTTTAACCGACTAGGAGAATGGTCAGCCACAGCTGACCATTCTCCTACTACTACTCCACTACCTCCGGCGTCACAACGCCGGAGGTAGTGAGTTCAATGGCCCTTCGGTAAAGGAAAAACATCGTTAAGAAACCCTCAACCCCTGCATGGTGGTAGGACACTACCTAGTGTCCACCTGGCCAGCTACAACCCTCAAGTTGGAAAATCTGTCGCCAAAACATCTAATGTGTTCCGGCAGCTATCGAGAGCCAGTTCCCATTCTGGGCTTAGCGTGCTTAATTGCTACTATCCTCGACCGCATCATCACTTACTTAGGTGAGATAGTGGTCAGACGCTACCCTATCTGAAATAAATATAATTAAGATCTATATATAAGGTATATAAGTTTACTAAAACTGGCCAAGTCAGACTTTTGTCTCGCACACGGAGGGTTCCGACCAGCAGTATAATAATATATAAGTATAATAATTATATTATATTACTGTGTCAATACTAAACATGCTTATTAACTACAACGCCATCTAACGAATATCTAACGAACTTCTAACACCAACTAAGTGAACGTTAACACAAAGGTAGGTAATTAATTTTATTTATTAATAAGTTAAACAATCTTTCATAGATAGCGCTATAGTAAATACACGTGTTTTGTATGGGGAACCCTTTAATCTTTAACTTTGTTCTGTTTTTAGTATTTGTTAGTATAGCGGCAACAGAAATACATCATTTGTAAAAATTTCAACCGTCTATCACGGTTCATGAGATACAGCCTGGTGACAGACGGACAGACAGACAGACAGAATGACAGACAGACGGACAGCGGAGTCTCAGTAATAGGGTTCCGTTGATACCCTTTGGGTTTGCGAGTCAATTTCAGTAGCAAGTTTGAGACGTTTATCGTCATATCTTTGGAGATACTTATCAGATCTCTAAGAAATTACGATGGGACTACTTCGGAAACGTACCCTATAGATTACAAAAAGAATCATTCGAATCGGTTCACAATTGACGGGGTAATCGCGTAACATACAAACAAAAACAAGAAAAAAAACAACATACATACGAATTGAGAACCTCCTTCTCTATGAAGTCGGATGAAAAAAACTTACTATAGGTAAAGTATCTACATAATGACAACTATTAATTATTCTGTGATATAGATATCTCTAGCTATTCATTCCGATTCCATATCGTAAAAGATGGTGACGTCACGACGACGCTAATCCAAAGCGGTCGTGTCATTCACCCGTTTCCTATTAGTATTTTACCGACGTCGCTCCTTCCGAATGCCTGAATTTGATTACGATAACACACAGTATCATAATATCTAGTAGGTTAAGGGCCAGTTTAACGGGTTCCTGATAGCGCTAATATTAAGAAATCTGACAGATTTTTGACAGCTTTTATATGGCGTCATGTGTCAGATAGCTATTTAACGCATTATCAGGAACCGGTGAAGCTAGCTCTCGGTCATCGAATTATAACCTAGGTAATAATTATAAGCTAGGTAATAATTATAAATAACCTAGGTAATAATTATAACCTAGGTAATAATTATAACCTAAAAATCATAACTATAAATTATAACCTAGGTAATAATTATAACCTAGTTAACAATTATAACCTAGGTAATAATTATAAATAACCTAGGTAATAATTATAACCTAGGTAATAATTCGATGCCCTCAGTATAGAATTGTGTAAGTAGTTATCTAGCTGGTACAGTACAACTATCACATATTTTATAACCTAGGTAATAATTATATATAACCTAGGTAATAATTATAACCTAGGAATTAATTATAAATAACCTAGGTAATAATTCGATGCCCTCAGTATAGAACTGTGTAAGTAGGTATCTAGCTGGTACAGTACAACTATCACATATATTATAAACTAGGTAATAATTATAAATAACCTAGGTAATAATTATAACCTAGGTAATAATTCGATGCCCTCAGTATAGAACTGTGTAATTAGGTATCTAGCTGGTACAGTATAACTATCACATATATTTTGATCGACTTCACAAAAGGAGATTTTCAACCGACTTCCAATAAGATCGTTTAAAAAAACTAAAATAACCGACTCAAAATGCCTCGCTTTTAATTTTCAGTACCAACTTTGAAGTGTTTATCTTCATCATATCTCTGGAGATACTAATCCGATCTCGATGAAATTACTATGATACCACTCTTGGGATCGTCCTTCCACAAAAAAAGAATTATTAAAATCTGTTCATAAACGACGAAGTTATCCGCGAACAAACACGAAAAAAAATACATATACGGTTGAATTGAGTATCCTCCTTTTTTGGAAGTCGGTTAAAAAGAAGGAGGCTCTCAATTCAATTATATGCTTTTTATATGTTTGTTACGCAATTAATCTGACCATTGTATTCCGATTCGAATGATTCTTCTTTCATTGGTAGGGTACATCTTCACGGTGGTCCACTTTTATAATTCACTAGAAGTGCCGCGGCTTCGCCCGCGTTCAAAGATTATTTTTTTTAGCTTTTCTTTTGTAAAAACGATTCTATTTTTAAAGACATCAAATAGGAATTAGCCAATTCACCCTTTTTCGCCGGGATTCATATTTATAAAACCCGAAAAACCCAAATTTTCAGACTTTGTTACCCACCCCATTTCGAAAAATCTTACAACACTTACTTTATCTCATCTTGTTTTGAACGCAATAAAATAGTGTCTTCGCCTTAATAGAGACAATAAGAAAAGTGCCATTGGACACATTCTCAGTTTAACAATAGTTAGCAGTTTAGGTCAAATTTAAATTACTTATTAGTCTTAAGACTAGATTGTAATTTTAATGATATACCATAATATTAGTATATCATGTGTAAAAAAAAAAAGTCTTGTTTTGCCATACCTACAAACTTTGAATCCCCGTTCCGTATCCAGGAGGATTTTTTAGAAAATCCTTTCTGATAGTTATGACGTACGTAGGTATCCACCTACGTACGTCATAATAACTATCTGCATGCCAAATTTCAGCTCAATCCGAAACAATATTGATTTCAGACATTGTTACCCTACTTCACCCTTTTCGGGGTGGAATTTCGAAAGAGCCTAAAACACGTATTTATTTACTTATACTTGTGCTAAACTAATCTTGTTTCTCCATAAAACTTTGAATCCCCGTTTCATCCCCTTCAGGGATGAATTTTGGAAAATCCTTTCTCAGAGGGAACTAACGTCGTAATAACTATCTGCATGCCAAATTTCAGCGCAATCCGAAACAATATTGATTTTTAACACTTTATTACCCCATTTCACCCTCTTAAGGGTGGAATTAAAAAAAAACCTGAAACACGTACCTATTTACTTATTTTTTTACTGAAGCACATGTGTGAAGTTTCGGATAGAAAAGACTAACTAATCTTGTTTCTACTTACAAAATTTGAACCCCCATTTCTTCCCCTATAGAGGTGAATTTTGGAAAATCCTTTCTTAGTACACCCTAAAGTATTAAGACAAATATACTCTCCAAATTTTTTTTAGTAGTAGAAAATTTTTAGAAAAGATTTTATAGTAGTAGATTGATATGGTGAGTATCTCCAAAGATAAACACCTCAACTTGTCACTGAAAATGAATTGATTTTATTATTTTTGAGTATGTATGGTCCTTTAGTAAATGTTATCAAGATCTGATAAATATCTCCAGAGATATGACATGACAAACTGACACGTATGGCATGTGAAACCGGTTTTCTTATCTTCATTTTATTACAAAGTTTCTGACAGACAAGATAGAATAGAATAGAATAGTAGAATAGAATAGAACAGAATAGAACAGAGCAGAGCAGAGCAGAGCGGAGCAGAGCGGAGCAGAGCGGAGCAGAGCGGAGCAGAGCGGAGCGGAGCGGAGCGGAGCGGAGCGGAGCGGAGCGGAGCGGAGCGGAGCAGAGCGGAGCCGAGCGGAGCCGAGCGGAGCAGAGCGGAGCAGAGCGGAGCAGAGCGGAGCGGAGCGGAGCAGAGCGGAACGGAACGGAGCAGAGCGGAACGGAACGGAACGGAACGGAACGGAACGGAACGGAACGGAACGGAACGGAACGGAACGGAACGGAACGGAACGGAACAGAACGGAACAGAACGGAACAGAACGGAACAGAACGGAACAGAACGGAACAGAACGGAACAGAACGGAACAGAACGGAACAGAACGGAACAGAACGGAACAGAACGGAACAGAACGGAACAGAACGGAACAGAACGGAACAGAACGGAACAGAACGGAATACAATGGAATGGAATGGAATGGAATGGAATGGAATGGAATGGAATGGAATGGAATGGAATGGAATGGAATGGAATGGAATGGAATGGAATGGAATGGAATGGAATGGAATGGAATGGAATGGAATGGAATGGAATGGAATGGAATGGAATGGAATGGAATGGAATGGAATGGAATGGAATGGAATGGAATGGAATGGAATGGAATGGAATGGAATGGAATGGAATGGAATGGAATGGAATGGAATGGAATGGAATGGAATGGAATGGAATGGAATGGAATGGAATGGAATGGAATGGAATGGAATGGAATGGAATGGAATGGAATGGAATGGAATGGAATGGAATGGAATGGAATGGAATGGAATGGAATGGAATGGAATGGAATGGAATGGAATGGAATGGAATGGAATGGAATGGAATGGAATGGAATGGAATGGAATGGAATGGAATGGAATGGAATGGAATGGAATGGAATGGAATGGAATGGAATGGAATGGAATGGAATGGAATGGAATGGAATGGAATGGAATGGAATGGAATGGAATGGAATGGAATGGAATGGAATGGAATGGAATGGAATGGAATGGAATGGAATGGAATGGAATGGAATGGAATGGAATGGAATGGAATGGAATGGAATGGAATGGAATGGAATGGAATGGAATAGAATAGAATAGAAAACCATTTATTCAGGCAAAAACACTGTACACAACAACAATACGCATATAAAGAGTAACTACCTAATTCAATTACTCATAAATATATCTACTACTTATACTAGACACTAAAAAGTAGGTACACATATTATTTAATGACGTGTATTGCTGTTGCTGTAGTGTACAGTACTGCCGGAATAGGTCTGAGCTCAGCTAAATGCTGCAGTCAGGACTACAGCGCTGATTTTCAGCACAGACCTCGGGTGACAAAACGGATAACATACTTGATGCGATAAAAATAATATGTTGCGTTAAAATCCATAAATATTATAAGTATATAATATAAATATGTAATACTTATTGTAAAAATATATAAATAAAAATATGAAGAAATAGTTAAACAATACAATAACTAAAAGAGTCCATACTAAACAAGATAAAAATTAAAAAAAAAAAAATTAAATAAGTATAGTCTGACTATATGACAGCTAGAACTAGACTACCCAGATAACAGAATATTTAGTGAAGTAAAATTGTTACCAGATAATAAGATATGCCTAATCCTTATTATCCATGCATTAGTTGCGGACACCACTTCTACAGGTCATGTTATATTTTATCATCCGTAGATATACATTAAGATTTAAAGAACACTACAAAAGATGTACATATATAATAAAACATGCAATTCATAAATATAATGTGTTCTAATGAAATAAATTATATATTTGAATATTTGTGAAATATATTAGAGATAATTAAAATAATTATGACTTTTGTTGCATTAAAAGGAGGCGTTTAAATTTCAGTTTGAAGCTAAATTTGGTATTTAGCTCGCGTATTGGCGAGGGGAAGTGAATTCCAGCACTTCGTGGCACTGAATCGAAAGCTACCACGAAATGCTGCTGATCCGTGTCGTGGTGTTCGCAATGAAAAGGAGCAAGCACGCGTCTTTTGTTTGCTAGACCATCGTAACTTTGAAAATAAATACTGTGGCTTTTGTGTTTTTAAAACCCCAAACATGAGAGTTGCCAGATGGAGTTCTCTTCGGTGTAACATACTTAGAATATTGTGACTATTTAAAAACGGCGTAACGTGACTACGGGGGGGGTATGTTGAAGCAAAACCGCGCGCAAGCATTTTGAACTCTCTGAATGAGGCGGGCAGTTTTGGAATAAATGCAAGGACCGTACACTGTATCTAAGTAATTAAACTTGGATAGTACAAGTGAATCTACTAGCAATACTCGAAGTTCTGTTCTAACGTAATTTCTAATTTTGTAGAGAATCTTAAGCCTGTAAAAACAATTCCTTACAATATCGCTTATGTGACGCGCAAATTTTAATTGAGGATCAAGTACGAGCCCAAGGTTACGAGCTTCCATTACTCGTTCGATTGTTTCGCCCCCAATCACTAGTCGGGTTTCTGAAACGCTACTTGATCGACTTTATGCTTTGAGCCAAGGATCATGTACTTAGTTTTACTGGCGTTTAGCACCAGAGAGTTGGATTCAGCCCAAGCCTGAACCGTATCTAGATCGTGGTTAATTTTGGATGATGCAGTATGTAGCTCAGATGGTTTAAAAGAAAGATAAAGCTGTATATCATCGGCGTATATATGATATACACAGTGTTCAATTTTATTAATTATATCAGCACTGTACAAAATAAACAGCAAAGGACCCGAAATTGAGCCCTGCGGCACACCTCTTGTCAATGATATCTATCCGAGTCCAAAGAATCACCGTTGTCTTTACTTATTCGCACGAATTGTGTTCTATCACTCAAATAGGAGTTAAACCACTGTATCTCCTGAGAATCGAAACCATAGTACCTTAGTTTGGTTAAAAGAAGAGCTATGTTGATCGAATCAAAAGCACGTGAAAAATCTAGGAGCACTAAGATAGTGGCCATGCCCTTATCTTGCGCGGCGAGAATGTTATCGGTGACGTCCAATAACGCAGTATTCGTTCCTCTAGCTTTACGAAATCCCGATTGCAATTCGGGCAAAATGTTGTATTTCTCCAAAAATTCCGTTAGTTGCCCACACACAACTTTTTCCAACACTTTAGATAAACAAGGCAATATGCTGATTGGCCGTAAATCCTTAATAATCGTTGGTGATGAAACTTTAGGAATAGGTTTAACGATAGCTGTTTTCCAAAGAGCTGGAAAAACTGCAGAGTTCAATGATGTGTTAACAATTGCAGTGATGTGTTAACAATTGCAAAGATAACCAATACATGCTGAGTACCATGGCTAATTCTTCTGTATCTATCGGTCTTCAGGACTTGGATAAAACCAAGATCATGTTCAACGAGCATGTTATTTCAGAACCGATTGCCCTCAACGTAGTTCGAAGTTGTTCACAAATACCTCTACCTTGGGCAATCTTACAATTTGGTACCTAGTAACAAATTCGAGACGGAACCTTGCAGAAGGATACAGCTAGGATGGACAGTATTTGTAAAATTCTTTCGAGCCCCATAACACAGATTATACTTCTATGTTACATCCTCGAGATTTAAATTAACCATGTAGTCCGTCTTTCGTTGTTTTGCATCGTCACACTGTTTAAAGCACATAAAATAAAAATAAAAACATTATTTACTCGTTCAATTCTCACACACCAGCCAACATCTCGACTGTGTACCTTCATTTGTTTTAGAGTAGTAGATCAGTCTGCATTCTGCAACACTAGGGCATTAAGTTGTATATTGACAACAATTTGACAACAGGATATCCAACGGGGTGGGTGGGAGTTTAAATCTCTTCGGATGTAACATCTCGTATAATACGAGAGGACGTATATATGGGACGTAGTAACTATTATATAATATATAGTTGAAAGAACTTACCTAAGTGAATTTCAACTCGTATTATACGAGATGTTACATCCGAAGAGATTTAAATTAACCATGTAGTCCGTCTTTCGTTGTTTTGCATCGTCACACTGTTTAAAGCACATAAAATAAAAATAAAAACATTATTTACTCGTTCAATACTCACACACCAGCCAACATCTCGACTGTGTACCTTCATTCGTGTTTCGTGTGTAGCATCGTCCAGATGTCAGTCTGATACTAATTTTATGATATTAAATTTTAAAAGTATTTTCATAAGTTTTGTGCAGCGTTTGTACACCCATACCTAAATATGGGTAAACGAAAGCCGCAAAGTACTAATTACGACGTTATCAGACGAGAATTTCACCGGATTTTTAGGATGCGCAGAAAAATATTCCGCTCCTAACAACATCTACCCACATTTTAAGAAGAAAAAATGTGTTGAAGCTTAACGTGGTAATACGTGATATTATCCCGACAATAAACAAAAATAATTCCCTAAAGTGATGCTACGAGATATAATCCAGGAATTAATTTTATACTTTCTTAATGTAGTGGTACGCGATACTACTCAGAAAGTAACTACCGCCTGTGTGGCATTTATCTACAGGGGACTTATTGGATTCTACAGATCTTAACCACAGATCAGATACTCGCTCCACCTTAGTGTTCGAGCATGAAGATACGCAATAATAATTGCCAAACATTTTGCTAGCGTATATCATACCGGGATTATAGGTGAGTAAGTAAGTTTATCAACCAGTATAGACCAGTTGTCATAAACCTCTTAACAGATATATGGTTTGCAACCGACCCCATTTTTTAATCTAGTTCCTGACTATCTAAAGATTGTCTGGCAGAGATTGCTCTAAGCGATAAGACATGCCCATTGTTGTATAAATCTAGGTATATTTTTTCTAAGATAAAAGTTTAGTCTAGTATGCAATAAAGTGCTCATCTGTTTTTAAACTTTCTTAATGTGGTAGTACTTGATGCTACCCCAGAAAGTACTTTCTGTGTCGTATGTACATGGGAAAGCCATTATGTAAAAGAAAGGCTACAACATAAGGTACAACATAATTCCACCAGATATGTCTAGATACTGTATAGTACCTATATCACCGTGTATGTGATACGATTTCGGTAAAGACCTCGACTATGGCTCTAACCCCGTTAGACTCTTGGTCGAGGATTCAGCGCTCGAGTCACCTAACTTCTTCAGCCGTGCCAAATGAGATCTTGCAATGAATTATTAAACTTTATTTTAACAACTTAAAAATAATTACCTAATGACAATATCAAGATTATATAAACTACAATAATAATTATATATTTAAAGCGGCCAAGAAATTTGCTCATTAGTAGGTTGTAAATACCTACAGTGATCTCTGAACGTTGGGGCAAGATTTAACTAGATTGTACTACGAAATACACACATACTGGTGAGAAACATAATCCTCCCTTTTGCTTCGCCTCAGTCGGGTGAGAATAGAATGCATCATCTTATTGATATTTTTTCCTTTGCTATTGCCACAAAGGGCCACCACAAACTCAGGTAAATCCTGGCATCACTGACCTAGTTGACTTATACACAGACTTACACTCAAAAGTCTTGATACAGCCTATTTTTATCAAACTTAACATCCTTAAGAGGAATATGTAGCATATTATAAACATTCGATTGCGACGAACCTTTCAACGTCGTCTACAATGTCAGACGAAAACAACATGCAATTGACCTATCGCCAATGAACAATCTGAAGCAGCTGCCGTCAAAGACAGCGAGGAAGAACTACAAGCCGCCTGCGAATAAGCAGCGCGACATATATTCGAGGTACTCACGCGTGAGTAGTATACGTCGGTAATTAAAGCCGATAACTTTTGATCCAGTAACATTGATTTGTATTACCCGTATTAGACCGGCATACAACGTCTTATCCATACAAACGTAATTAAAAAATCGTATGAAATAGCAGCATATTTATGGACTTAGACAGTATCAATCTGGGTCCTGGTATTAAAATCGATAGAAATCTTATTAATGTTATATACCGGCTGTAATTCACGTACCTTTGTCGAATTTTCTCGACCTAGGTTTCGAGCGAATCCGTCGCTCTCGTCGTCTATGGAAATCGTTATAGATTTTGTTCAAGGTCACAATTTTTTGTGATAAATAATAGATTAATATAACTATGCATTATAATACCTACATGCATCAAAAATACATGGCAACACTATTACATTTTAATTCCAGTTGAACGTAAAAGGGCTCTTCAGTTAACCTCAAAATCAATTACCTTATTTTGCGCTACAAGATTAGTTTGTGTAAAACGTTATAAATTATTTATCACACAAAAGCAATGGAGCTTATATAAGCATAGAGTTTTGTGTCGCGCCCTATTGGAACATAAAATATATGTTTATCTTTGCAGTATAATTATTAATTACATTTTAGTAATTTTACATGGCCACAATTGACATCAAGATGGCCTATTTATGTTGCCAGATTTAATTGTGGCAATACATACCCTTATACATTAACATTCTAAAAAATGTACTACGTCAGATATGTTTCCAAAAAGGCATTTATTACAATGAAAATATCTTAATACAATATGTAACAATAAAATAATAGTATGATGTGGATAAATAGCTTGTACGGCCTCAAGCGCTCTACCACTAACTACCCTGACTTTGCTGAGGTAATGAAGTCAGTAATTATTCCGATTATGAGAAAAGGGTATTGTTACCTACGCTATTGTTACCCCTTTTAAAATTTTGTGCGTAGACTCAAAGTACAAATCTTGCAAAAAGCAGTAAGTAAACATGTTTGTGTATTCAAGGGTTTGATGATATGATAAGAATAATTTGAAATGGAAATGTAAATATGTACCTATTACCACCACAAATTTTTAAGACTTGAGATGAATACCCAATGCGTAATAATTACATAAACACAAACTCAACGTTAGTAACTGTGTTTAAATTCAGATCCGAGTTACCAAACAACCTTTGTCCTGACGTAGGAATATTAAAATATATTCCTTAAACTGCGCATAGATAATAATTATGATGTGTGAATGAAGATAAATAATAATAATACTAACAACATTTATTTATCTTCTAACTAATGCCTAATATGAGGTTTATTTTGAAGTTAAATTTAGTAACTATCTACGCGATAGTTGTAAAAATGTAATGCGATCAATAGATAAGCTAGCGCCTGAAGTACGTACTGTATCACAGGGCACCACATCAACTATGTTTTCCTAATTGAAATTCTCCTGCATGCTGATTGATGATTGTACTTCTCTATTTAGAAATATCGATAATCGAGTTCCGTAAAGTCTTTAAGTAATTATAATATAATATGGCACATTCTATATTCCATATTGTATCACTAGACAAGCCTGGGCCAGATACGTATTCACAACCACGTTTTTTTTTACATTAATTCACAAATCCACAGTAGCATAACCTTATTCTGGCTTGCACTATATAAATAACTCGGTAACTGCTTATCGTTATAAAATATGTATGTATCTACGGTATCTACCAAGACATTAATGACGATAATTATTTACAGTCTACTAGTAATAACAATGGATTGTATTTTTTGACCTTTGCTATATTAGATTATTCTAATATAGTAAGAATATTTAAAAATTTATGTTGGTAAATCAGAGTCAAATAAAATTTGTTAAAATAGATTTGTTTTGATATAAAAACAGTTATTGGTAAAAAGAAATCATAATTATATGATTTTCTACTAATTATTAAACTGGCTGTGTAAATCAATTGTAAATTAGGAGTTATATTTCAGTTTCCAAATATCAAGCACTTGCGAATTAAATAATTATTCTTCGATCATTGATCAATACTCTATGTGTATTTTTTGTTGATTGTTATATAAAACTATTTATTACCTTGACAAAATAAATTGAAGAACATGCTTGCCATGTCAACATATCAAATCGAACATTAAATTTGCCAGAATACTATTTTAAACTAAAAAGATCATAGAATAGACTAAATTGAAGTATTCAGCCTGCATGCAGGCGTGACAATATTACATTTGATGTATTACAGCATTTCAAATTTATTGATGCTTTAAAAAAGTTAGAGTATGCAGATGTTATCTGCGATATTTCTTATTTTAGCGCAAATATTTATCTTGAAATATCTACATAATACTGAATTTATGTTACAGCCTTGCAGCAGAATGTGAAAGTTTTTATTTTCACCGTACATAGTACTATTATTTATCCTGTGATAGTACGCCTCATGGTTCTACTTCTACTACCAATTTATTGTTTTTTGACGTCATCAAAAGAATAACTGTCATTGTAATTTTCTTTACAAAATGTGTGGGTAACGTATAACGGCCGATTTTACATCCCGAAAGTCAGCTATTGCTGAATATTTTGATTTTCTTCTTATGTCTTTCTTTTCCTAATGATTCATTTATGTCCTTACTAATATAGGAAAATAAAACTATTTGACTATTTGTACATACATACATGCATCGAGTAATCATCAAAATTTGATTTTGACCAATCACTGAGTCAATAAACATTATGTAAGGTGCTTTCATTCTGCAACAGGCGCTAAACATCTACATGGTTAATTTAAATCTCGAGGATGTAACATAGAAGTATAATATATAGTTGAAAGAACTTACCTAAGTAAATTTCAACTCGTATTATACGAGATGTTACATCCGAAGAGATTTAAACTCCCACCCACCCCGTTGGATATCCTGTTGTCAAATTGTTGTCAATATACAACTTAATGCCCTAGTGTTGCAGAATGCAGACTGATCTACTACTCTAAAACAAATGAAGGTACACAGTCGAGATGTTGGCTGGTGTGTGAGAATTGAACGAGTAAATAATGTTTTTATTTTTATTTTATGTGCTTTAAACAGTGTGGCGATGCGAAACAACGAAAGACGGACTACATGGTTAATTTGAATCTCTTCGGATGTAACATCTCGTATAATACGAGTTGAAATTCACTTAGGTAAGTTCTTTCAACTATATATTATATAATAGTTACTACGTCCCATAGGTACCCTAAAGCCTGAAGACGAAAGTCGACAAAAGACGAAAGTTAAACACTTGTTAAAGACCCATAAACGAGTGTGTCAGTGGTTAGGATTCAATTTTTTCGTGCATAACTTTACACGAATGTGGGTAGGTAGGTAAGAAAGAAAGAAAGAAATAAGAAAGAAAATATATTTATTCAACACTGTACACAGAACAGAGGAATCTCAAAAACCGAAACAAAAATTGAATGGGTATTACTATACCCATTCAATTTTTGTTATCATCCTATTTAAAACCTTTTTTTATAAGTCGATCGAAAATGTACTACTTCTCAATTCCCATGACGGTGTTATGTGAATAAGTCTTCTCTCGCTCATCAGTATGTCGTAGACTCAGTCTACTTTAAATGGCAGTATTCAGCATCTTATTGATTTAAGTTGGACGCTCGGCTGCTCATGGAGCTAAGTGCATCGTAAAATCAATAGCAACAGCGGTAAGGAATGGATTACTTACTAGGAGCTATTTACTTTTTGCATGAGTTGATAATTGCTTCTCATTGTTTTGGATGGCGTCGACTTGAATGACAAATTCGTGAGAATAGAATACATAGGTACATATTTAAATTTTTAGTGTAGTAATTGTCTTACGTTACGTTAACACGGTTGATGATGGTAACTCGCAAACCTAGAACGGGAACTGGCTCTCAAGGACAGCTGCTGTAACACATTAGATGTTTGGCGAGAGATATTTCAACATGAGTGTGGAAGCTGGCCAGGTTGTAACACACCACTAGAGAGTATTCTACTACCACCATGGAGGGCCCAGCTTACTAATCTTTTAAGGGGGTATTTTAACGATGTTTTTCTTCACGAAAGGGCCAATGTGAAAATGCGTATTGGGATTTGACTTCACTACCCCTTCGTCAAAGCCGACTAATCTCCCATGTGCCACCGAGCCTCTCATCCAAATACATCACGATCAGCCTATATTCTTTACTAGTCCTCTGCTGCAAATAGACCACTCCGGAACACGCTACTTTTCACGATCGCATCGTCAGTATCCACGTCTCAGCTCTGTATCTATTGTAGGTAGGACTAGGACGCACTCGAGACATGGTAGGCACATATTTGCTGTATAACTGTCTCGACTCTCGAGTTTTACAAAAACCGTCTCTAAAACTCTTATAATTAGGTAACTAATACATATAATTAAGATAGTTTTAAAACTTAAACAACCGACTTCCATGCCCCGCGAGTCAGTTTCAGTAGCAAATTTGAGAAGTTTATCGTCATATCTCTGGAGATATTTAACAGATCTCGATGAAATTACGATGGGACCACTTTGGGAGTATACTTCTTTCGAACTAAAACAGATTTTTTAAATCTGTTCACAATTGGAGAAAATAGCGATGCACATACATAAAAAAATACATACACACGAACATAGAACCTCCTCCTTTATTGAAGTTGGTTCAAAACACCCTGAGGTTCTTATTGTAGCGTGTAACAGTAGTTACACGCTACAATAAGAACCTCAGGGTCAGTATAGTACTAATAACTAGTTTTGTTTTTAGTTTTTAGTTTTTAGTAAACAAGACTAACTAGCTGAGCCCCGCGGCTTCACTCGCGTTAAAAAGTACCCAGTACCTTAATCCATAGTACTGGCTATTCCGGTGCAAAATATCAGCTAAATCGGTCCAGCCGTTTGACCGCGAAGAAGTTCCTAACTAACTAATATACTTACCTACAAACTGACTTGCGCATTGTATGTCTGGAAGAGTAAAGAAAGAAGCATATTTTTCACTCCAAATAGTTTCCAACTCAAATTTCTAGCATGCGATGGCATGGCACCACCAGTCGCGTAATGGAATCAGATTCCAAGAAGTTTGGATGGGCAATTAAAACTGTCTGTCTGGCTATGGACTTGTTTGTACGGTCACAGGAGGTGTGCCTTAACTGTACTTTAAATATATTTGTCAAAACGCGAGTTTTATTATACTTGATTATTCAAATTTGAGGCTGTCGTATAAAAAACCTAACAGTATTATAGTTTTTGGTCAGGCAAAAATTGTCTACGTCAATTATGGGCCGATGTTCAAATTTTCAATCGTATACTCCTGAGGTGGTACCATTGTAAATTTATCGAGATCTGATGATTAATCTCCAGAGATATAAAAATAAACACCTCAAACTTGCTACTGAATTTTTGACCGACTGCTTTTGTATTTGTTTGTTACCTCAGAACATACCTCAGAACAGTAATTTATTAACCGATTTAAAAAAAAAACTTGATTAGCTCTAGTTATGGAGATAAACGCCTTAAACTTATGCCAAGCGCGGCATTTGAAGTCGGTTTTTTCATTTTGTAAACGATCTTAAATTTCAGTGACGAAACCATAAACCTTACAGTATCTACACATAAACCGGCTGTACTACTGTTTGACTACTAAATCGCCTGGCCTGGTAGTAAGCAATGATGCGGTCGAAAATGATGAACACGCTAGGCCTAGAATGGTCTGACTCTCGAGGGCTGTGCTGCCAGAACACCGGTGGGTAAGGCCGTAGATTTTGCCACTTTTTGTAAAAAAAAAATGGCCTAAAATTTGTCTGCCTATAAGAAACAAAGTACTTCATTAATTATATATAGGATTATAATTGTCCGAAATAAAGATATTTGTATTGTATTGTATTAATTGTAATGAAAGATTTTTTTTATTAAATTATGGAATTCAAGTGTTTTTAAAATGCATGTAAGTCGTTACCCCGGTATTGGCGGTAGATTTTCTCCTTGATGGTGGTAAGCTACTAGTTATAATAGCTTCCGGTACAACAACAGGTCCTAGAGAAATGATGGCTCCTTATCTCTGACCAAGCTTATGGAATTATGCCATTGTTATATCTGGTGTTACATAACTTTAGGTCAGACTTCTTCTCTTCTTTCTTAGGTCAACTTCAGATCCTTCTTTGTAAATTGTATTACTGCGCATTTCCTTTGACTAAAAATTCAAAAATATTGACGAAGTTCTGAAAAATATATGGCAGCTTAAGTTACCGAAAAATATTAGGCAATTTAAGGTATATAACATCGTAGATACCGAAATGGTCATATAGTGGTAGAACCGACACTGTCTAATGTCTAACAGCTTCCACCCTTAAGCACAGAAAAGATAATAGTCCTCTTAGGTTAGAATATTTGTCGCAAAAACATCTAATGTGTTCTTGAGAGCCAGTTCCCATTCTAAGCCTAGCGTGCCATCTTCGACCGCATCTTCACTTACCAATAAGTGAGATAGTGGTCAAACGCTAGCCTATATGAAATAAATAAAATCATGAACTTCTTTATTTATTGTGACTTGTGTGTACCCACACAGATATTGTGTGGGTCAATAGTGTAGCTTTTTGCTTTCTCTTGACCCATTACATTGATGTTGTAAAAGCAAACCTGTCAACGTAATAAATGAACGAGCGCGGGTGTAAACGAGTAAAAAGCTTTTTGCTGGCAACCATTGAATGTTTGTACCTACCTACGTATAACTGGAAGTTGTACTATTATTTATTCTGTGCTGGAGGAAACACACAGCCGTACTGAAATTTGAATATTAATATTTGCATAGATTTACCAAAATCACATATAATAACAAGTACGTAATCAAAGATGTACCTAATCATAGATCTGAGTAAATTCATATACAAGAATATTTAATTGGAAATTGTAGAATTTCAGCCGTATGTGAACCTTGACTTCTTGAGTTTCACTTAACACTATGCCCTGAAAAAAAGAAAATATTGACGGTGCCGGCAGGAAAATTCGATTGGCAATACTAATAAAAAACCTACAGGAAAGGAATAGAAGTATTTAGCGTTACGTAACTTCTGTGACAATTTTACCCAACGTTAAGAAAGGAAAGTATCTAGGTATCTTCTAGGCAAGCGATTGATGTCTTGGACCACATCGTCTCTTAACATAACGTTATGTATATACAATGTAGTACAATATAGTGGTCAATCAGCATAAAATGCCTATCTCAAACGAGATTCGAATCATAGTATTGTTTCGGCATATCTCTCCATCTACGTCCAGGCGCAGAATAAATAATAGTGCAAGGTCCAGGCCAACAAAAACATTTAAAAATATCTTATTTTCAAATCATTTATGTGCGCATTCATAGTTGCCCTCCCGTGAAGGAAACATTGTGAGGTAACCCGCAGTGTTGTAAATGTTGTAATCTGACAGAAAACAAGCGTTGGACGAGCTTGTTGTATGAATCTAATACGCTAGCTACGCTTGCATGGTGGCAGGGCATTGTCTAGTGTCCGCCTTGGTGGACACTGTTCTTAAGTTAAAAATTAGTGCCGCCATCCCCTTTCTTAAATTCTATCGGACAACCAGACGTACCGATGTGCGCTATCGCTTCATGGTGGATGTTCAATCTACCTGCACGAAGCGTTTTGCCTCGTCATATCATACGTTCCGCCAAGGAATGGAATTCCTTGCCGGTGTCGGTGTTTCCCGATAGCTACAACCTGGTGGGTCTTCAAATCGGTTTATTCCTGTTTCGCGAGTGAACAAGTATCTGCTAGGCTATTCTGTAAGCTATCTCGACAGCGGAATCCGCGGCGAGATTTGAATTTCGTACTACGAATTCCAATCGTATCACGTTCGTAATACGGTTGAATTTCGTAATACGAAATTCAAATTTCACCGCGGATTCCGCTGTCGGGATAGCTTACAGCATAGCCTAGCTGCTAGGTAAGCGTACTACATCGTCGACCACATTGTCACTTAACTATCAGGTGAGATATTGATCAAACGCTTGCATATCTGCCTTTGAGTATTCAGCCACTCTCTGCTATAAAAAAAAATCACATCGGTATGTGGGCTGTCAAAAATGTAACGGTGTGTTCCGACAGCTGTCCTTGACAGCAACTGTCCATATTAGGGCTTGCGTCACATGAGTAAAGAAACGAAATAGCGTGCTACCATCAACCGACTATGTCGTCAATTACCAATGGATGAGAAATAATGGATGTATGGTTAGAATAGTAAAATTATCCATTCACCGGCATAATAACATTGAAATAAATAATACAGAAGCCCAAGAATATAGGTCCAATTAATTTTATAGAAACTTCCAGTAACAACCTGAAAAAATTTTGTAGATGTTATAAGTGCTGCAATTATTTTTAATATCAAATACTACATGGCCTTAACATTATTGTTTCATTGATTAGAGAACTACAATACGATGAGATAGATACTTACATTTGATTTTATCTACATAAGATAATCAAAGGAAGATACCATGTGGTAGTCATCTTACCTATGCTTATACTTATACTAGAGAGTAAAGACACGGTAATGTTAATCATGGTTGAGATGCAATGACATACAAGTGCGTGTGGGAGTTGTTACGCATAGCAAATAAGATAATGAATGAGTAATGCTTTGTCTCTACTAACTATGCCTTATTATGGATACTCCTTGGTTGGTGCTCATTGATATTGATCACTAGTACACAGTATACATATTGATTTGGGTTTCATTTCCTATTACAGGTATCTTGATACTATACATTTTAAATGCTGTTCTCACCCACGATGGAACGGAGAAAAGTACCTAAGTTTAAGTTGAGAAGTGGTTTGCACAAATCAAATTTTCCGATTAATTTCCAAAACGGTATTACGAATACGGCAAGACGCAATTTTCTATAGGGGTTTGTAATGAAACGGCGGGTATCATTGGTATTATCAATATAATTCTCATAAAAAATAAGTTCAAAAACTAAAACCCGACTACTGAAAAATCACTCTAAAAAGTATGAAACAAGAAAATATTCTCATCTGAGATCGCTTTGTACAAACTATTCAATATGTATCGTGTATTATATAAACAACTTACTTGTAATCAATATTTTATTGTATTTCATAAATATTCTTAGTGGTGTTCAGTGGATACCCATGGTCGTATGCTACTTTGCAGAGCGTTTTGTTTTGTTACGGTAGGTGACATACGACCACGGCTATCCACGATAGTTTGAATAGTTTGTACAAAGCGATCTCAGATGAGAATATTTTCTTGTTTCATACTTTTTAGAGTGATTTTTCAGTAGTCGGGTTTTAGTTTTTGAAATTATTTTTTATTTAAAGCATTTTGGGTTTTTTGCATAAGTGTATACATGTATATATGTTAACATACTTACATACATACACAGCGATCAACAAACCCATAACCCTCCCAACTGCTTTTTTGTGACGCCGTGGGGTAAAAATTAGTTTTCTAGACTTCGGCATAGATGATGTTGTCTTTATTCTATGACTTCAGCGGGATATATCTCGCTAGCACTACGCCTGACAAAAATATGATGAAAAATATGATGATGAAACCTTATCTTCATTTTAAAATCCCTATTTAACGATACCATACACGATGGGGTGGGATGATTTTTTTTTTTTAGTTCTTGACTTCAGGCCCTGTAGGGCGCCACATTCAATTTATTGTGACGCCATATAGCCTAGTAGCTATAACCAGCAGACAAATAAGACGCGTTCAAGGACACCTCATTTGTTAAATTATGATAAGTAGTTTAGAAGTTATGAGGGAACAGATGAACATACATACAAACATACATACATACATACATACATACATACCCACATACCGGTCAAAAACATAACCCTCCTTTTTGCTTCACCGTAGTCGGGTAAAAAGACGCGTTGGCGAGCGCCTTGCATTCGAGATGCTTTTGACATGGATGGCTTTTGGACAAAGCCGAAACAATTATTGATCGTTTTATCGACATCATGTACCTAATTCACCTTATTTAATTAATACGATAATACACACGGCGTAATCAAAATTCTTACCAATTTTTAACCTATTTACACAGTACCTAGTAGTTACATTATGTACTATTTCTGAGTTAGACTTCTAGATTTCCCGGATTGTACTTATCAGGAAAAACAGAATATTTGCTCGTCTTGATAATGCTGATGACAGACCGTATACCATGCTGTGCTGCCATTCCTCTTTTTCATCTTCTATTAGACGTAGGCACTGATAGCACACCATTGATATGTTGGATATTCTATCTTCTAGCCTGGAAGACATACTCTCCAAAATGCTGATTTGAATTGAAATGATTTGAATTTGATTAAAAAAAAAGAATAAACTAGCGACTTTGCAGCGATGTTCACTGGATACTACTTATATCTAAAATTCTTTCCATTTACATGGTAACCTACCTAAGACATACATAATGTTTCGGCTGGTCCAATATTCTTTATTCTAGGATTTTTTTATTCCATTCGTGGCTACCTGAGACTAGATGAGTAAGAACAAAATTGGATAATATCTTGCACATGACAAAGTAGTGAGTCATTGCTAAGTGCCCAACAAGGTCAGCCTAGTTTTAAAACAATTGTAACCTTTTACGTGAACTTTTATCAGAATTTAGATAATTCATGTTTAAGACGCGTCAAATCATAATACTGGTTGCACCTAGAGGTTTTCGAGAAAAAGGTAGTTCATTAAAGGTATAAGCTAACTCAAATAAGTTTAGCTATTTAAGCGTAAAGCGAGCAACCAACTTAGTACCTATACTAACTGCAAAGTTTTACTTTTGTAAGGTCATGGTAAAGTATAGATTGGATAAACATTAAATTACTAAATACCATAAATCTTATTTAGTATAGTATGTGTGTAAAATAAACTGAGGATTTTATTAAAAATAATACAAGTTCAATGTCAGTCAATTTTGCCAGTGACGAAGAATGCATACTATTCACTAATTTTGACAAACTGTTTTTCAAATTTCAAAAATCGTATGTAAGTACAATTTTCTAATTACAAATAAATAAATCTGATTAATAAATTCAAATCAGACAAATATAAGATTAATTTATGGGGAAAATAACAATCTCAACCTCAGGTTGTTATTGTTTATACAATCTTCAAGCCAATTCCAGAATTCCCAATGACAAAAAACAGGAAAAAGCCAACGAATTTGGAAAACTCAATGTAATTGATAACGTCATCAAGCCAAAGTGATCTTGGTAAAGTAAAAGTAACTGACAAAATCATTGGATTTGTAATCGAAAGGTTAGCAATTCTTATCTCTGTATAAATTCGGCTTTCCAATGTCATGCATGCCAGCATGCAAGACAATTGTAAGTAGGTAAGATAAACGTCTTACTCAAAATGGTCCAAGCAATGACATGAGTTTCAAAACAAAAATATCCCAATGCATAAGCTCCTATTTGAATTTGATTGCCTTACACAGAGAAGACGAATCGAGATGAAATGATTCACGGATACGTATATGACCGGCATCTCATCGCGGCGATTTGCATCACCAAGCTGAGGGTGTTCTCTCTCGGCTATGCAGAGTATTGCAGAGGTGGAATGAGCGAGAAACAAAGTGTGGGCCGAGTGACGCCGAACGTCTACGTCGTCGTTCGAACATGAGGCTATTTAAAACTGTGCGCAGGCCCCTTGACGCCGAGTCGACGTCTAGTGATCAGTACTGCTTCGTCTGCCGTACAGTGCACACTCACACCGTGTTTACACGAGAACGTTTCAGTGTTTGTTTAGTTTTAACCACATCGTGAAAATGGCTGACAGTGGTCTGAAGAGGAATATCCCCATCAAGCTCGGTGACTTCTCTGTCATTGACACAGAATTCTCCAGCATCAGGGAGCGCTTCGACGCCGAAATGCGGAAGATGGAGGAAGAAATGAGCAAATTCAGATCGGAACTCATGAACAGAGAAAGCAACAACTTTTTCAAGAGCACTTCAAGGTATTTATTAAAATTTTGTTACTTTTAATTCAATACTTACTGAAATTATCAGAAGTCAATAATCATTCCGAAAAGTGACTGCATTGCTGATATAATTTAATAAGATTTTATAATGAGATAAATAACTTTTATTTGAGATAATCAACAATCGATAAATTGCTAAGATACTAGAGGGATAGTCGGGCACACCGGCATTTCGTATAATCTCATTATTATTCCGTGCGTAAGTTTCGTTACCGGCCTTTTCCATAAAGGGAATCTTGAATTAAAAAGTTTTGTTTCGCAAGCGCGGCGTTGCTCGATCTCGCTGCTACAAGAAAGTAGGTAGATACAAGTATACAAAAGGCATTATTCGGGACCAGAGTCCGGAACGGCATGGCTTCGTTGCAGACATCTCAGTCGGTTCCATTTAAAGCGTGCAGCGTATACGTAAGCCCGACGCGGGTGATGTCATAAATAGAAATAGCGGCCGCACAGCCGGTGAGGAATCGGATAATTTTGTTGCTAAAAAGAAAGGAATGTTTAAAATTCTGGTAAACATTAATCATTAGAATCGCAGATGCTAACATTCGCGAGTCTTTCATGCGAGACATGAATGTTATGACATCGGAGACAGGATTTAGATGTAAAAGTCATTAATCAAAAGTCGCGTTGGGGTTTACTGTTGCCAGGCGAGATGGGGCTGCCCGCGGTCTCATAAATTATGCAAATATGTTATCTTAAGATTGCAAAAAATAAAAGAAAAAAAGTACCGTAAACAAGCGTGACTTCATAAGATAATAATCGCACTTCACATTTTTCTGGAAGGTACAGATCATTACAGATATCTAATATAGAGCAATATCTGAAAAAATATAACAGGCAGTTTGAGCAAATGTGTCAAGAGACATAAGATCCGTGCATCTACGAAATTATCGTCGGCTAAAACTTGGACGCATTCGCGAAACAGGTTTACATTTTATCAACATCGGTAGCAGGTTGGCAGTAATCGACGCGAATGCACTGAAGTTGTGTTTGAATACATGACCCAGTTGGAGTGAAGTGGTGCCGTTTCAGGCGGCCCTGATGATGCAATGTCAGCCTTCACACCTAGCTGGTACTCGACTTTGAATAACTGCGTAGGTAGAACACCGAGTGTTGAGAACGTCGACTAATGTTCTGTTGAAACGGGTAGTTACACCTTCCACCTACATCTTGAGGTGAACCACTAACGTAAACATTGCGATATGATTTCAATAATGAAGTCATAAATATTTTTGGATCTTTCACAAGAGCTAAGTGTGGGTTTCGGGCTAACTGGTCCGCCCATATTGTTGAGTTGAATTTGACTAGCTATGTGGGAGGCGAGAAGTGATTGGGCATATTTGGTCGTGGTAGATCAGCAAAAACAAGGCGGTAGGTGTATGCACAGAGAGCATTGACTCGTTTTAACTTTGTTGGCGACAAGGTGGCGCGGTCGTCTATAATGAATTATGACGTCGGCAAGCAATGTTTACTTTAAACACCTGTACAATACCTATTTCATTTTATACGCTTTATATTATCAAGTTATATTTCCTTTGTAAATATAAAGAAGCTAAGGACACGTATCTTGATAAATTATTTATGATTTTATAGTTTGCTTGATATGAGTTAATCTTTAGTTATGATTATCTATTAATACTTAGGTATTTTATACATTGATTAATCACATGTCATTTTTAGACTCCAATCTCCAATCAATATTTTACTCTAGTACTTATTGGTGACCGGTCACTCAATATTGATAGGTATTAAGGCTTCTAGTTCATCCAATTAAATTAGTTTACCTATGGCTTAAAATAAATTTATAGAATTAATAGGATAATTGGATTTGGAATGTAGCGTACTGCTTTGTAGTTCTCGAGCTAGTACTCGGAGTACTATTTACAACTTAAATGTAAAAAAAAATGTTTACACAACTCAAACTACTATTGATGAAAATAATTGAATACAAGAGTGTCCATACGAAATTTGATAAGATTTGTGAAATTGATCCCAACCCTATATCCCCTAAATCCAATATGGAGTATTTAGTATTAACACAGAATAAATAATAGTACTACGTATTGATCGACAAAACTAGGCAGGTTCAAAGCATTGACGATTAATGACATGACACACAGAATACAAAAGAGTTGCTTCGTACTTTTATAAATGAGGGTAGAATCAGTGAAAACATTACGCTGTATTTTTCTGTAGTAGAACGGCATTATAAACCAAGTACATACCTACATCAATAAATAAATCACGAATCGTGAATTTGTTTTAAAATTATATTGTTTTGGCATATAATATTGGATTATCCGAGCAGGGAGTAGTTACGCGTAACAATAGTTATTTTATTATAGGGTCGCAACTTCCCGTTGACCTATAATCATGAAATTTGGCAAGAAGCAAGGTCTTGAAGCACTCATAAAGGAATAAATAACTGTAAAACTGTAAATATGTAGTTTAATAACAACAAAAGGTAAATTTACTATTACAAAGTTATTATTTGTAGTTGGTGCAATATATTTTCTATGGATCGAACTACAAAGTTAAGTTTGTCGGTGTACCGAAGCCTCGGTGGGCGAGTCCAACGCGACTGCACCGGTTTTTATTATAATTTATGCCTTAATTTGTTACCTCGCAATTTTTGTAATGTTATGTTATATCATATGTTCGGGTCAAAACTTGCCAGCCTAATTTGACCCACTTCTCTCCCAGTGTTAAAATTGAGTTGAAATTTTGCACCAGTGTGAAAATCGGATGACAATATGATATGCCCGTCGTGTTTGGGCTCGTTGAATTTGATGAGTCGTCCTAGATTACGTTAAAGTTTCTTTTTAAAAATGATTTTTAATAAGTAACTTATTTTGTAATATAACTAAAAAGCAATGTCATAGAAATGATAAAGCAGAAATATTTTATTTGTTTTTCGTTTATCCAATTTGGTCCAATAAAGTGCAATTTCCAGTAAAATAACATGGCATGTGAGATTTGACATTACATCTAAAGGTTCGACCGGAAGTACCCTATAGGTTTTCGACCCAAAACCTATAGGGTACTTCCGGTTGAATTGACCTAGAATCATGAAATTTGGCAAGAAGCAAGGTCTTCCAGCACAAATAAAAGGAAAATTCCAAATAAAAGGGCGCAGTATATTGACGCGTAAAATTCTAGTACCTATATCCAAAATTTTGATATCTTGGAATCTACAGACAAGCAAACGAGTAACTTCAACCAAACATAGCGCTTGTCCTGTCCCTATCAAAATCACATTATAATCAAAAATATAGTTTAAGTTTCGTCGATCAATCAACCTTATACTGAATTGGCATTAAAATTAGCTTAATAACTAACAAATAATATTGCTTTTTGCATGTCTTACAATTTCGAATCTGTTTCCTCTGGAGGAGTTACCAAGTCATCAGAGAGGTAAAAAGAAATATTTAACAATGTATTATCAGTATTTGTATACGTATTCATATTTATATTAATATTATGCATGCATTTGTAGTTGTAGTGCTTGATTGAAATATTATTCTAATCCAAATTGTCCACCATTTTAATTAGATGCTTGGAATTAAATTTGTAGGCGGTATAAGGTATGCAATATTATTATACTAATCATATTCTGTAGCAATTTATTATTTGTATGACTCACAGATAAGGCTGACTAATTAAATAATTATAACATTACACTATCCATCATTTTCAATTATAAAAAAAAAACTACAAGTAACGAAGATTCGTCATCTCAAGGCACAAAAAATCAAATGAATTATGGGAGAGCGTTAATACGGCATGTGCGGAAAAAATATCGTGTGACTTTTTCTAATTAAAAATTCTATCTGATAGAGATATGTAATTTTAATTTAATGAGGTAGGCAGTTTAGGTACCTACCCGCACGTAGTTTCAGTTATTTTGTAATCAATATTTAGTCGTTCTGATGTATTAATATTTTTATTTAAATTCTTACGTAGTATTTATATTCTCTTTGATTGCAATGTGACTTTTCCGTTTCAAATATTTGCAAACCTTTTAGCATACTTAGTAAGATAATCCACAGTATTCCAATTTCAAATTAAGACAAGTCAAAGGTAGTGTCGAGCTGATCTGATAATGGAGCCGGGATGTAGGGAATGGAACTCCCTTGTGGGGAACTCCCTCCCTAAATGATTGGACAGTTAATTAGGGACCAGTTAGTATATTTGCTTTTTGTTATCATAGATACTTTTTACTACTCATGATGGCAAAGGTCCTTGCACTCAAAAAATGTCTTATTATTGAATCTTTATCGAAATATCTGGCTTTTTAAACATCTTTCACACAATAAAAACTCTGTTTGACAGGTCCGTGGATCAGAGTTGCTCTATGATCTTTTACGAACCTACCAGTTCTGTTATGCTCACAGAACAGAAGAAGTGGAAGTGGTAGTTAAACTTAGTTCTACTATTATTCTATATATTCTGGGGTTATACCGTTGTGTGTCACAAATTTGTGGTGTGATTGATAGTGCCTTTATTGTTGTCCTTTTATTTATTATCTTTTATTTCATCTCCATCTTCGACCACATCGTCGTTTATGACCAGGCGAGATAGTGAGAAAAAAACCTAAATAGATTTGATTAACCTGCGATATATTTTTTTCTTTCCAATTTGTTTGATTTTTTATGAGTTACGATTAGGATAATTGATATTTCTCGTTCCACTTTAACCAAGCGTGTAAGCACTGCTAATTACTTGACAGAATCTATAATGTTTTCTGAAATGTATATCCAAAGCCAATACTTAACATATACGATAACGTATTTTTTAACATTACTTTCAGTAGTACCCTATGCTGCTAAACAAAAAATAGTTAACTAAGTAATTTACCCATGTTCTTCAAATCAAACCTAGCCTATTTACACGTGCTTGATTTCTGTATTTATGATCAAACATTAAGTTGTATATTCAAGTGTACCTAGGTACGACGCCGCTCAATTATCTAACAATTTATATTGTTACTTGTTTGAACATCACGAGAACGGTAAAGAAATCGTTTCGCTTGTCACGTTAACCGAGACGAATCGTGACTCCCTAATCGGCATTGTACGGACTTAATGCTAGTTAAAGTGTAGTTTAAGAAGTATAAGCTCAATGCGACGAACAAATTATTGTCAGAACGGCGAAGCTGTATTGTGGTGAATGTAGCTTCAATGTTACAATGGCTTTTGGTTGCTTTTGATGTAGATCTTATCCCACCAAAACATAAATGTGAAAGAAAGTCTAGTTCGTAACAAGGAACTTGCAGGATAAGTGCTGAGATAACAGGATCCCCAGTAAAACATCTGATATCAAACTGTATACCAAGTCCTTTCAAAGTTCCTAAAATCATAACGCCTGTAATTTACTTCAGTTTAAATTTAAATGTTCTTCAGTTTATTTAAAATAAAATTTGTTATATTCTACGCTAATAGTGCAACTACTGGAATGCTAGAATTGGTCATCTTACAACAAAAATAACATAGATTCAGTACGACCTTGGATCATGAATACAGGAAAAAGACATCATAAAAACGCCAACAGCGAAACTAAAGTATTGTAAACCCATATTCCCATAACGTGACGTATGCAATGATCACATAGGAACGACAGTACAATGAAGTACACAAAGGCCTATATTTGGTAGCAATGGTAGCGCATTGAGGAATTTATTGACCATATTGGCCTACGCTAATATCGATGAGATCATTACTGTTGACACTGACCTTGTGCATTCATGACACGGACATGACATCAGCCGTGATAAAATCAACTACAAAAGCCGAAAAAATATTTATGCATCGACTGGTATAACAGACTGTAAATATTTGAGAGTTACTAATGACGCAGCGCCACATTTGGTGATTGTCACAGCATAAAAATCGGCCGATGATGATTGAGACATCAACAAAGTACATAAAACAAAAAAGAAACATACAGACGAATTGAGAACCTCCTCCTTTTTTGTGATGTTGGTTAAAAAATAAATAGAAGCGTTTGAAGTGAGATACCAAAATTTAATTCTATCTAGTCCAGTCTTACAGGGACTATTTGGTCAATCAAGTAGTAAAACTAAATGTAACGTAAAAAGAGCATTGAGAAAATTGCAATATTTGCACACTTACTCCATTGCAAGAAGAGAAAAAAATAAAACCTCATTGATAAAGATAGAAATATATTACCTGAAACATAAAAATCATTTATCTTTTTCTTTCTGAATAACACGACAATTTAGCGTAACGCCGGTGTTCATGAACAAGACAAAATGTAGGACGATACGAAAATTTGTCAGACTTGGCACAGACTTGTGCAATTAATTATAAAACAACTATGATGCAAGTTCAGGTATTCAAGTAGGTAGTACTGAATCATCTTTTGAGATACTTGTGTTTCCGCTGTATTTCATAGAAGCTGCAACTACTTTGTAAACATATCCCACGTAAGCTTTTTACTTTCAAAGTCATCGAGCTGAGACAAAGAATTGAATGCCAGAATCTATTATACAATGTACGTGGAATTTTTGACAATACAACTTTCTGATTTTGGTTGGACACTCAGAGACACACTAATGATAAAAAGTTGATATGAAAAGAAAGAATAGAATGAATAGAATTTTAATATTTTTCTGAAAAGGGGCGAGAATAAACCATAAAGCAAACGAAAAGGAAAATTTTAATCTAAACAGTCACATAAGATTGATTATTGTAAAGAGAGAAATTAACCAAACTTTTGAATATATTTTTAAAACATCACTAAATACGTATCTCTTCAACCATTTCAAAGGGTTTATTTTAGTATAGTCTCCAGATGCGTCATTGACTGCGTATAAAGTGCGAGCTTAAATAAGTCAATAGATAGAACAGGTAACAGGCAAACAGACAGTGTCTGGAAAAAGAAAAAAACTCGAGTAAACATAGGTGGAACGTAATGTAGGTGAGAATGTGACACATTCAACCCAATTCAATTAATTCCATTCAATTAGCAGGTTAACTGATTCGAACGAAATGATATAACCGTCATCAAATTGTTGTTTTAAATGCTTTGCTAAATGGATTAAGAATTCAAAGCTAGCGTGATAGAATTCTGCATGTTATAACTCATTGGTTGTTTTTCAATTCGCTCAAAAGGTAGTTTAGAATTAATTTTATTTTTAGAATGCATGTTTTTATTGACTGCATATTTAATGAGTATTTCCCCAAGCATGCCACCGTTAGGGAATGCAGCCGTTGCATTCTATGTCACGGAATCGAATACAGTTACTTTTAGCTCTTTAGTATAGAGCTTAAAAACATGACATTAGAATAAAACTAGAAGGATATTTTGTATTATAAAGTCCCTTAAAGCTTACATCATTATGTATTAATGATTCTTTAAACAAAATTCAGTTAACACGGAAGGGTTTACCCATAAGGGTAAATTTGAAAAAATAATATTTACATGTATCACTATTTGTTTTAGGATTTATTTGTACCGAGCTCCAAGTAAATCGACAATGTATTAATAAAAAATATAAGTCATGCAAATGGTATTTAAATTATTAAAATTAACTGTAATAAGTACGTGTCGATTAGTCTGACATTGGTTTATCGACAATCACTAGTTCAATAACACCTAGTTATTGAATGTTATCTGAGAATGTTTAACAATAAGTATGGCAAATTATAGAAAGTGGTAATATGTATGTATGTATGTAATGTACTACTACTAACCTAGCACAGTGGAACACGCACACATACATATCGGGTCGTCTGATGCAAATTTTACTGTAGCCAATAGGGAAGATGCACAGATATATATATATACATGCAATATGTTTATGTTTACTTCCAGTTTAAAGAATTACATGTATAAGTGAAAGTGAACACATGTCTATTAAATAAATTATAACATTAATTTAATGCAAAAAATATTTTTAGGTTTTATATAATGGCGCGAAAACGGACGAACTTTAACTGCCGTTTCTATTTATATCATCGCAATTTTCCGAAGTTTATTAATCTATGGCTAAAGTTACGTATCGTTAACGACAAGCCGTCAAGCAAAAAAACTAAATCAATAGCAAGAAAGAAAATTTGGCGGGAATATTGTCTACTTTAAAAAGAGTATCTATAATATTTACAAACAGTTCATACGTCACTAGCTGTTTTTTTTTTAATTCAAATGTTATTTAGGGGCTTTTGGCTAAATATAGCTATGGCAGCGTATTAGCTTACAAAGTAAATAATTGTTACGACGAACGCTCTTCAGCCACCCTGTGTACACATAGATAGAGCATTCTAGCCGCGTCTGACGATGTATCAGAGTTTGGTGTATGAAAATAATGTTCCATTTCACATAAATTCGAACTATTTTTTTTTGTACAAAACCTTTATTATTTAAATAGCTGCATCAGATAGTCGCAGATCCATTGCCGCACCATTAGACAACTTATGTAACGTGTCTAATCAATTCCATTTTAAACTCTATTCCGTTGCCTTACGTTTCATTTTATGATGTCCACAGCACAACCACATCTTCACAACACAGTGACAACAGACAGTTGGCCGAGCCCAGCCACTGGGACAGCTTAAACTCACCTTTGATCCAGGATGAGGGAGACGGCAAATCTCTGAAGCTCCGCTTCGATGTCAGCCAGTACACCCCTGAGGAAATCGTCGTGAAGACCGTAGACAACAAATTATTGGTAAGTACAGCAGCTGTATTTGCTTAGGCCCACTTGCACAGACCAGAGTTAACACATATTTTTATAACCCAGGGTTAAGCAATACACAAGAATGCCACAAATCAACATAGAGCGACAAAATAAGATATTTCTATATAAATATTAATAAAAAGGATTGACTTATCTACAATATTGTCACGAGAAATAGAGAAAAACATTGCAATTTCTCACACAAAATTCGATTGTAGATATTGCATAACCCTGGGTTATAAAAATATGTGTTAACTCTGGTCTGTGCAAGTGGGCCTTAGAATAACTATTTGTAGACGATTCAAATAAAGAACTCAGCGATAGGTAATTTACTAAGACATTTTTGGGTGTAGTTATTTCTGCTTTTTTTTAAATCATTGGTTATATGGTCTTTTACATATCATTACATATGGTCTTGTACTTTTACAGTCCGATAATTAATGTTAATTTCTTAAGGTCTGGTACCTTGCACCGTACCAGTCATCTGTATTGGTTTGGTATTAGTGCACAAATGCAATGTAAAATAAGATCAACTAATAAATCTGATTGCATTACTATTCAATATTTCCATAATCAACTTATCTATAGTTTGGATTATGATTGTTTCATAGTAATAAATATACCTAACGCTTTAGATTTGAAGTAATAATAAATAAAAAAAATTAACTCAGGTATCTAGTATAGCAACCCGACAAGGTTTCT
The DNA here is from genome assembly GCA_954871355.1 of Cabera pusaria. Classification (NCBI taxonomy): domain Eukaryota; kingdom Metazoa; phylum Arthropoda; class Insecta; order Lepidoptera; family Geometridae; genus Cabera; species Cabera pusaria. Next base: position 20,931,326 of record OX940888.1, read on the forward strand.
ATATTAACTCTAGTTTCCAAAAGTAGATCTCATACCAATTGATGTTTAGCCTGCATAATAAATAGGTACCTAAAACCTGCATATCCTTCAAGCTTGAATAGAATACGGCATTCTACATTTAACATTTATATTCGCTTACGTCATACAAGGCTATAAAACGTATAATGCCAGATAGCAACAGTACCTAACATTGGCAGGTCTTTCAGATCTTTCATTAATTTCGTAAACTGCCGATAAGTGACAAGAATTTTCATCGACGCGCGTCGCGATGGCTAAACAATTTTAAAATGAAATGTTTTTATTTACGTAAAATCGTTGGCTCAGGATTTGGCTCAGGAGAATCACAGGCAATATGCCAAAGTAAAACTACTGCTTGTTTATCGGGGTTAACGGAGACAAAGCGTGCGGTCGACTCACGGACAACTAATATAAACAGAGTCTGGGTAACTAAGGCTAATTCTTTGGTCACACGTTACCATCGGACTGTCATGGGTAGGTATATAAGTTGGGCGCTAGGCTAACTTATACCTCACTGGGATTTTCAATTTTCATAGGAATGTGGTGGTCCTCATTTTCTCCTCGGCTGACTCGGAGACTATTAGTATCAACCATTGACATCATTTTACTTTTGTTATAGTTGAGAAGAAACTAAGCAAACGAGATCTGGCTTATGTGATTATCACAGAATACATACAAGGAGTCGCAATAAAAGCCAGAAATAACAAGACAGTTATAGGATCTAACTTTGTAACAATAAAATTCCTAGTGTGTTGTTTTAGTTTAGAAGAATCTTTGGATCGGTACACAAATGATTGCCTATCAGATTAGCAGAATGTCGAAACATTCGATTCTATTCTTGATTGTTCGAGGAATCCAATTTAGAAAGCTTGAATAAATACGGGGAAATCGATGCAAGCCCTATTAAATAACCTATCCTTGATTTCCAGGTCCACGCTAAACACGAGGAGAAGTCCGACACAAAGTCCGTCTACAGAGAATACAACAGAGAGTTCCTGCTGCCCAAAGGCACCAACCCCGAGGCCATCAAGTCATCTTTGTCCCGTGACGGAGTCTTGACAGTAGAAGCCCCTCTGCCCCAACTCGCCATCACCGACCGAAACATCCCCATTCAAAAACACTGAGCGAATCTCCCTGTCGCACCCGACAGCTATTCCATACTGTTAATAATTTATTTTAATTTACGTCTTAAGATAAATTGGCGATATTTATTTAGAATCTTTTAGGGAATCTCCAAATTATTAACACATTAATCATTGGTTCGGTCAATTAGTTCACGGTTGTTCCGGACGTTCCGGTTCAATCACGGTTTCAATGTTCGCATTTGCTTTGGAAGATTTGAGTTTGGAAGGTATTGGGCCAATGTTGGGAACAGAATATGGTATTATCAGCTCATGTCAAATGTTGGACAAACATCACCAATATTCAAGTTCCAAATTATTGTATTTTGGCTCGATTGGATTAAAATGATTTGATGACTCGATGTGTAAGAATTTTGAACATTTTGGAATGATATTGAAAGGAGCTTACACGTGTTCATATTAAACGTACTTGTACATTCTGTACATTTGTAAAGCAAAGGCTATGACAACTACGATTGAAAAGTGTCTTAATATTTATATGCATAGAGTCCATTTTGCTTAACACTGCAGTCAGCAGCTATAACAAGCATTGTATAAAATAAAATAAAACACCAAGTTAACAGCTTCACTTGATACACATTTATATTTTAGTACAAACAGTTGTTACGAATGTTTTAGATGTCAATAAAAATATAAAAACATCCGCTGATTTTTTATTTCTTTCCGGTAGGTAGTATAGATTCATTTTGATGAGAACACTACATGAAGCCCGTTACATACATAGCTATAATAAAATATATTTTTGTAATATAGGTACCTAATAAAGAAGCAAGTGGACCTGATGGGAAAGTGGTTACCCTCGCCTATCCATTAATACCAGGTCTATGATAATAAGTAAAAACCACGCCTTATAAAAAATTAAAGTAGGTGTGTATTATGTATTTTTTAAAAGTTGGAAGGCACTTACTCCTACAAGACCTATTTACCTACCTACTAGATAAAATGCTTTATTAGATAAAATAAAAATTGTGCATGTACGTTTATAGGACTTACAAATACAACTCTTACAAGTATACTTTAGTATTGACATAAACAAGACTTGCACAGAAAAGAAATCAAACTTATTATTATTGGAAACCTATCAACATATGAGGATGATTGGGCTATGTAGATAGCCCTAAATACGTATCGAAATTATCGATCGTAATTATTCATGGGCGGTGGGCAGTGACTGGAAGCAAAGAGCCGAAGACCGGGCTCAGTGGCGTGTCTTGGGGAGGCCTATGTCCAGCATTGGACTGATACCGACTGATAATGATGATGATGATGATGAATTATTCATATTAAGTTTATTCTGTATTCTGAAACTACCAATTTTATAAACGAGAAAACCAGTTTGTCCGTTTTTAGGTTTCCGTACCTCAGAAGGAAAAACAAAGTGATGAGCGTTCCTTATAGGATCACTTTGTTGCTCGTCTGTCTGTCATACCCTTTTTGTCAGGAATGCGTAGAATTATCAATTTATATCAAATACACGGGTCGACGGTCTGTTTCAGCTGTGAAAAATTGAAACTTGTATGTCAAGGCGATCATAAGATGTTTATGTCGCATATTTTGCGATTTCCCGAGGGAATTAAAACCTAGGATACTCTCTGTTCACTAGGGATCGAACGGTGAAGTTAAGATTGTCCTTTAAACTAGTTTGTATTTTAAATATAGCAATAATGTCTACAAGTTTTTACGGAATGGAACCCTCGGTGAGCAAATACAGTTCGCACTTGTAGGGTTTTTACCGACTACAAAAATGAGGAGGTTGTCAGTTCGTCTGTTTATATTTATAAAGGTGTGTGTTATAAAGGTGTATGTACACCGATTTCGCTGTCAATTGTGGACCAATTAGTATATGCAGAGATATACAGGAGATAAACACCTCAAATTTTCTGCTGAAAATGAAAAGGGCGGCAATCAAATTCGGTTTTTTCGTTTTTTAAATCGCTCTTAAATTATTTTTTGTTAGTTACTAAGAGAAAACACCACCGAAATAACTGCAACTCAAAGTTTACGAATAAGTAATAAATACCTAGTACCTACAAGTACTTAAGTGTCTATAAGGTAGGATAGTCCTAGCTTCGTTATACCATAATATACTACTGACATTAGAGTACCTATATACGAGTATGTCAGAGGTAATTTTATGTTAGTACTCGTAGGTACTTATATCTACTTAGCACAAGACATGGGAACTTTCAAATCGCGGACGGAGCAGAGGTACGTAGAAGTACGAACAAGCAGTTTTACAAACCATAAAAACTGTGGTATAAGTATGTAGGTATTAAGTAACTAGGTAAGTGTGTACCTATAGGTACTTGTACTATTCATTATTCTGTGCTATAGGTATAGTAGTATTACAGAAGGGTCAACTGGCAGAGCTAATTACGTAACCCCATGGCGTTGCACGGCATATGATGCAATGTGGAACAAAGGAAGGAAATGGATATCGTTCGCAGAATACATAGCAGTATGTATGTATGTACATTACACACAGTACAGTAAGTATGTATATTAAGATAGGTAGCGAGTTAAATCAACATTGGGTATTTAACTTTTTTTTAATAAAAGTGGTAACCATAACCATGACATACATACAATACAACCGAATAGGTATATTTGGCAACAAAACCGAATAATTTGGCCGAATACAAATAATGGAAAAGATGCCGAATACGCTGAATACCAAACGAATATTCAGCGCATCTCTAGTTAGCACAAAGGGTAGGGTAAACTAGTGTTTTTTAACGTGTGGGTCGCAACACTCGCGACCCCCTGTGGGGTCGCGAAGCCTCTATAAGGGGGTCGCGGGGGGTCACGAAGCCTCAGTAAAAGAAAAAACAAAGTTTGAAAACATACTTTTACAGAAAATATTATTTAAAGAGCATTTGTGGGTGTTTTGACTGAGAGTGCTTATAATATTTGTTTCAAAAGAAAAATAATTTATTTGTTTCCTGTAGGCCACACGAACGAAGCCGCGGGTAGAAGCTAGAAATATAACAAAATACAGATTAAAAACAGTGCAAGTAGGTCGATTTTTAGGGTTCCGAACCCAAAGGGTACCAACGGAACCCTATTGCTGAGACTCCGCTGTTCGTCTGTCTGTCTGTCTGTCTGTTTGTCCATCTGTCACCAGGCTGTATCTCATGAACCGTGATAGTTAGACAGTTGAAATTTTCACACATGATGTATTTCTGTTGCCGCTATAACAACAAATACTAAAAACAGAATAAAGTAAAAAATTAAAGGGGTCCCCATACAAGAAACGTGTTTTTTCGGCATTTTACTATAACGCCATCTATGAACGTTTGACTGTATTAATTATATTAATTACCTATGTGTTTAGTTAGACAGTTAAAATTTTCACAGATGATGTATTTCTGTTGCCGCTATAAAAACAAATACTAAAAACAGAATAAAGTAAAAAATAAAAGGGGGTCCCCATACAAGAAACGTGTTTTTTCGGCATTTTACTATGAACGTTTGACTGTTTTAATTATATTAATTACCTGTGTTAACTTTCACTTAGTTGACGTCAGGCGTTTGTAAGATGGCGTTGTACTAAATAAGCACGCGGATCCTATCGTAATAAATGTTTGGAATTGAGATAGATCTATTTATCAATTTATTACAAGCAACGTGATTTCTTTCAGCATTTTTGCTCGATTTTATAAAATATTGTAGTGTGGTACGGAATCGGAACCCTACGAGTGCAAGTCCGACTTGCACTTGGCCAGTTTAATTTTCATACTAAGGCGGTCGCGTCGCTTCATGAAAAAGGTTGAAAAACACCGGTAAACAATCGTTCATAGATGGCGCTATGGTAAAAACACGTTTTTTGTATGGGGACCCCCTTTAATTCTTAACTTTGTTCTGTTTTTAATATTTGTTGTTATAGCGGCAACAGAAATACATCATCTGTGAACATTTTACCGTCTAATTATCACGGTTCATGAGATACAGCCTGATGATAGACGGACAGACAGACAGACAGACAGACAGACAGACAGACAGACAGACAGACGGACAGACAGACAGACGGAGAGCTGAGTCTCAGTAATAGGGTTCCGTTGGTACTCTTTGGGTTCGGAACTAGGTACATACTGTGGAACCAGAGAAGTCTTAATAAGAAGGCACCTTATTATTAAGTGCCTTATTAGTTAGACTTCTGTGTGATGATCGTAAGACTCTGGATTGTCAGCCGCTTACGTAGTAACTATTTTATAATCTGTGGCCGCACTGCGTGTGTTAAGTACACACCCTGATATTTTACTGGAAACTTGTCAAACAAAGTAATAAGTAAGGTACACATTTCAATTTATTTTCAGAGATAAAACTGACATAGCGATGTTACAGCTTTAGGTAAACTAGCAGGCAGAAGTCATGTTAAGTCGCCTGAAGAAAACCTTGGCGGGAACGCGAAAAAGTGTGTGTGTTCTCCACAGGTGCTCTCATTGTATTTTTAGGGTTCCGTAGCCGAATGGCAAAAAACGGAACCCTTATAGATTCGTCATGTCTGTCTGTCTGTCTGTCTGTCTGTCCGTCCGTATGTCACAGCCATTTTATTCCGAAACTGTTAGGACTACAGAATTGAATCTTGGTAGGTAGATGTATTCTGTGAACCGCTTTCCTATTTTTATACAAAAATAAAAAATATAAAAGTTTAAGGGGCATCCCATACATGGAACTGAAACAAAAAAAAAATTTTTTCTTCAAACCTATACGTGTGGGGTGTCTATGGATAGGTCTTCAAAAATGACGTTGAGGTTTCTAAAATCATTTTTTCTCAAAGCCAATCATTTGAAAGATAGGCGCGTCTAAAGTGGTAAAATGTGTGTCCCCCCCCTCTAACTTTTAAAGTATGGGAGTGAAAAATCTAAAAAAAATATATGCTGTAGATCTCAATAAAAACTAACAACGAAAATTGGTTTGAACGAGATACAGTCAGCAGTTTTTGAGATATGGCGACCGCAAAGATAACTTTGTTTTTCATACAAACACTATGAAAAACAAAGTTAATTTTGTAGTTGCGAAAAATCATAGTTATGGAATACTTACCTGTGTTACGGAACCCTACGAGTGCGAGTCCGACTTGCACTTGGCCAGTTATTATTTCCTAGAACTTGTGTTCTTCTGCGTGTCAATAAATATGTAATAAATGTGGATTATTAACCATTAGGTGCCGGTGATTGTGTACGAGTGTAGTGCAGGAAAACAGTACAACGTTAAGCAACATGCTCTTTTGCGTTCTTACCTAAACTCCACTGCCCCTATATAATATTTCTCTATGCTCCACTGACTGACTAAAATTCCCCTAAGGGAATATGGCTTTGACTTCAACTTGACTTGACTTTAACAGGACTATTATCTTTTCTGTGCTTTAACGGCCGTATTCATGATGATTTTGACAAACACAGTGGTGGATTCACAGCAATATGAACAAAATATTTCTGTGGGTGGATTTGACACAAGTAATGTCAAAATGTATTAGTATTATATGAATGACACTGCGTCCGCGAGCACTGTGAGACCTCATAGTCTTGTTTGTGAATACGGAGGTTAGACTTGTATCTACTTATAATACTTAAAAACTGGAAACTAAATCATCGTATGAGGCCATAAAGAACCATATTTTAAAAAAATTGGTTGTCTGTAAAGTTGGTTTACGGACGATAGTTTAACGTGACAACGTCATAACAAAACATTGATAAAATCGGCGCATGCGTAGGTACAATAAGCGTAACCACAGTTTTACATGGCGTAACGGGACATTTTTTCGGGCATGAGGCCGGCGGGCACGATTTATTAGACGTTGTCACGTCAAAAAATTGGTTGTCTGTAATGTTGGTTTACGGATGATAGTTTAGCGTGACAAAGTCATAATAAATCATTGATGAAATCGGCGCATGCCTAAAATGAGCGTAACGGGACACTTTTTCGTGCATGCAGCCGGCGTTCATCGATTTATTAGACGTTGGCACGTCAAAAAACATTTGACTAACACCACAGCTTTGCTTTACGAGGTTTCACGCGTCTGGTTACAAAACTGTTAAAATATTTAAACTGGCACGATGAGTCATCCCTCGGCAGCATTCTGCCAGCAACAACCAACTATTGTTTCAATGACTGGAGTGAATAAATAGATGAAATTACTAAACAGAGTCATCTTGGTTTATGAGGACAACTGAAATAACAATACGATTCTGAGAGTTTATTCTTGGATACCCATTCATTAACTTGTGCGCCAGACAAAGACAGCAATGTTTTGATTGAAGAATATATGGGACACGCGATATATTGTTGAGATTGACGCCCATTTGGCGATGAAAACCTGGTTATATTTAGGCAAGCGTGCTGTATCTTACATCAACGTCACGGTGAGTTTCTAATCAAACGCTTGCCTGCATTGTAGAATTTTTGCAGTTATAATAAAACCGACAAATGCGTGTGTGTCGCGCTACGTGCAGTGTTGAGTTCCGTAGTTTCTCGTCAGAATATGCTGCGCATCTACATCGTAAAAATGTTGGTTGCTTGTAAAGCCTATCTACTGTCGTAATTCATATTTCACACATAAAATCAGACATTAGCTTCACTGCAGGAGAGGAGAGGAAACACTTGACTCTTAAATAAATAGCACTTTAAAGTTTAATATTTCGATAACGGATCTCATAATCAAAAAATAGTTTGCGAATACTCGCAATAATTTTAACCACCTATCAAATGACACCCCACATACCTAATATGGTGTACAAAAAATCACCCCAACTTTTCGGGTAGTGGAAGTAGGTACCCAAAAAAATTATATTTTTATGATTTTATTTTACCACTTTGTCGGCAGGAGTACCACTACCAATAGTCACTGAGCCAAGAACAGACACACACGCCAAAACTAAATGAGTGCCTAGTTGAGTATCTACTCAAGTTTACGCAACCCTGGAAGTCTTCCTCTTCAGAGTTCTACCAAATCTAGGCATAGGTAATAACTAGTATCACAGTACCATAGCTACTGTGATACTAATAATGGGTTCGTATTTATCTACTAATAATCAGAATAATGCTTTGGTATTATGTCAACAATAGTACAGTATTTTTTTGTACCTACTTTGACAATAATGTAAACAACCACCTATATCTACTAGATTAGCATTTCCTCTACAAAAATCGAATAGTGCCTTTTAAAGTAAGTCTCCTATTCTAAGAACGGCGCTTAGTCAACGTTCTGCTATTAAATAGGCCTAAATATTTTACTTAGTCAATTAAATATGCTCCACGATGAATGACTAATAGATAATAATAGGAAATGATGACAAAAGAACAAATTCGCACGACTGTCTGGCACGAGTTATGAAGGATGTAGGTACACTTATTATAATACTTACTCATAAAACGTTGAGTACTAAATTAGTCTAACAATTCATAGCACATTTTTATAACCTCTGCTATAAGTTGATTAAGAGTTGTTCCTTGTATCTTGCAGATTGTACTCGTAGGAGATGCCCCAGCATCGGGCCAAGGTTACCGATCTATCATAAGTACAAATGAAATAAATGTACCTCAGATAAATATGTACCTACCTAATACAAAATTTCACAAGAGCTCATATGTTACAGGCACGGTAAAAAATATTACGAACGATTGAGAACCTCTTTTATAGGGTTCCGAAACCAAAGGGTACCAACGGAACCCTATTACTGAGACTCCGCTGTCCGTCTGTCTGTCTATCCGTCTGTCACCAGGCTGTATCTCATGAACCGTGATAGTTAGATGGTTGAAATTTTCACAGATGATGTATTGTTGTTTGCCGCTATAACAACAAATATTAAAAAACTGGCCAAGTGCGAGTCAGCATCGCGTCTCTTATCGCACACTTAGGGAGGGTTCCGTACAATACGAAACATAACAGAGTTTCGACCTCATATATTTGATTAATTGATATTACCAAGAATATTTGGTTTGGTCGCGATCTAGAAAGACGGGGCTCGTTTACTAGCGCCATCTATGTCATTTTGCCGAAACTAATTAGATAGATGGCGTTTAAAAACACGTTTTTTGTATGGGGACCCCCTTTAATTTTTAACTTTATTTTGTTTTTAGTATTTGTTGTTCTAGCGGCAACAGAAATACACCATCTGTGCAAATTTCAACTGTCTAGCTATCACGGTTAATGAGCTATAGCCTGGTGACAGACGGACAGACAGACAGACAGACAGACAGACTGACGGACAGCGGAGTCTTAGTAATAGGGTCCCGTTTTACCCTTTAGGTACGGAACCCTAAAAACAGAACATAGTTAAAAATTAAAAGGAACCCCATACAAAAAACGTGTTTTTACAATAGCGCTATCTATGAACGATTGTTTAACTTATTAATAAATAATATTAACAACCTACCTTTCTGTTAAAGTTCACTTAGTTGGTGTTAGAAGTTCGTTAGATATTCGTTAGATGGCGTTGTAGTTAATAAGCATGTTTGGTATTGACACGGTTATATAATATAATATTATACTTACATATTATTATACTGCGGTTCGGACCCTCCGTGTGCGAGACAAAAGTCTGACTCGCACTTGATCAGTTTGACCACTATATCGCCGGGTGGTAAGCCATGATATGGTCGAAGATGGTGAACACGCTAAGCCTAGAATACTCTGAGTTTAAAGATTGAGCTGTGCGCTGTCGGAACGAATGGCGGCATAATTATTTTCTCGTTGATGGTGCTAAGTTACTTTTTAGGTAGAGATACGTTGTACTATTTATTAATTATTCAGTGGTAGCGAGTCAGATCGAAAGTAAAGAACATGGAATCAAAAGACAACAAACTAGGAGAAAAGATCTACAGAATAATTTTGTACCTACGATTAGAGTTGTAAGTCATTTTGCAAGAGCCCAGGCTATTAGATTGTGTAATAAATTGCCAACTGATTTAAAACTAATAAATAGTACATATGTGTTCAAAAATAAACTGAAAGCTTATTTGTTGGAAAAATGTTACTACTCAATAACTGAATACTTGAATGACCGCAAAGGATCTTAACAAACTTATAATTATGAAATTGATATTATTCTTGTAATCTATCTTTGACATTGTATTAATGAAACATACCGATATGAAATTGACATACTATATTTTTTTATTCATTATATATTTTGTATAATTTGACATTATGTTTTATATATACTCGTATGTTTTCATTCTTATCTTGTATTTATATGTAATTATGATGTGTTGTGTGTGTACTTAAAGATGTAATTAATTTCCCATACAATTTGTTATTGTTCAGGAATAAATTAATTGAATTTGCTTTACGCAATCGAGCCTCATATAATTTTTGAATTACCGTAGAACCGTACAACATTGCCCGAATTTCTTGCCTTTTTTTGTTCAATGCTATTTTTTTTTTTTAATTATCTTTGATATCAATTCGTGTTTCAGGTAGATCATTGTTAAATGTATTGCTCCTTGCACGGAATATATGATAATATCAAGAAAATGCAAATTTATACCTCAAAAAAAATTTAGAGAATGGGCCAAATTTTGAGAAATTTTACAAATTTGCCCATTTTGCAAAAAAAATCATGCTTCCGCTGTTTTCAACCTTATGATTATGACAATCAGGGTATATTTTAAATAAATATTCTAGTAGTATTGGGTACCATCATTAAAACTTTTATATTACCTACTAAACTTGAATGGGCAAAGTCACAATTTTTTTTGCGCCTTTTCATAGAAATAAAACGATGGGCTAGGGTTGTCACTTTTTATTGTTAACATGTAATAAAAAATAAAAATAACTGACGGAAATTACGCACACACATTATAAAACATTATTAATAATAACTCAAAAAAGGTTTTATAGAAAACAATATGTACTTAATATTTAAATAATCAATACGAGATCAAGCAAACCTTATAAATTATATCAAATAATATCGTTTAAAAACTAAAAAAGAACCGACTTCAATGCCGCGCTATTCATTTTCAAAACCAATTTTGAAATGTTTATCTCAATATCTCTGGAGATACTTATCAGACCTCGATAAAATTTTCATGGTACCACACTTGGGATATCTCCTTTCGAACAAAAAAAATAATAATCAAAATCGGTTCATAAACGACGAAGTTATCCGCGAACAAACATAAAAAAAAAATATATACGGTCGAATTGAGAAACCTCCTCCTTTTTTTGAAGTCGGTTAAAAAGAAGCAATTCAAGAAGTGTTTGAATACTTCTACCCAGCAGTAGAAATACTGTGAATGATGATGCTGATATTATAATGTAATAAATTGAATAGTTAATACACCCAAAGTTAAAGGTTTTAATACCCTCTTTCTTTATCAGTCAGGTAAAAACACATTAATAGAGGTGAAAACCCTGATGGCAATATTTCGGTGGGCAAAGTCGTAAGCAGTGCAATAGGAAAAGTAATTTTACATTGCCCACCTTACGATTTCAAATCTAGTTGAGTTTTTGCGTATTATCATCGATGTATATCTTTTATTAACCGACTTCAAAAAAAGGAGGAGGTTTCTCAATTGGACCGTATATATATATATATTTTTTTTTTTTTTTTTTTATGTTTGTTCGCGGATAACTTCGTCGTTTATGAACCGATTTCGATTATTCTTTTTTTGTTCGAAAGGAGATATCCCAAGTGTGGTACCATGGTAATTTTATCGAGGTATGATAAGTATCACCAGAGATATTGAGATAAACATCTCAAAATTGGTACTGAAAATGAATAGCGCGGCATTGAAGTCGGTTGTTTTTTAGTTTTTAAACGATATTATTTGATACAAATTAACAATGATTCACAAATTTCTTGCCTGCTGTAACCTATAATGGAGTTCTGGAAAAAGTTTTTGGCACTGATTTTGACCCGCGAATCACACCTCCAGCTTTGACAAGTTCTGTCCTTCATCTGGAGTTACGTTGCCGACTGATGTTTACGCAGTGCTGCCAGCAATATGTGAAATGTTCTACTATAGGCAAAAAAATAATGCTACTAGGATAAGTTGAAATTTTTTATCAATATTTGTGAAAAATACTCAACCGGGCAAATTTAGATCGGTTGGGCAATCTTGTAGGTTCTACGGTAGGTTAAAATCCAAACAAAATCTGTTCTTCTGGTGGAAAGCTGAGAAGAAAATAATTTGTTGGAGCCTCTCCGGTCATTTGTTTCGTAAGCCAGGCTGTCAGACATCTTTTTGAATGCTATTTATAATTTATGTTATAGGCATCTACTACATGCCATCAGGTAAGCGTTGTGCTTGTCCTATTATATTATACATCATAAAAAATAAGTAAGTATATATTCCTGATTAACTACCTACCAACATAATTTTAAACATGATGCCGTAATAGACATAATATTTGCAGATGTTGCTCATAAAATGAGTTCTTATATAAATTTGTCTAAAGGATAAGTATGTACCTGATGCTGGTCACCATGATGATGTCATCAACTCAGATAAATAGATATGTATTTACATGCATGTTATTCTACAGTAAGAAACAACATGGCCTTATATGCTACCCAGTCCAGTTACTTGTTATTGATTTGTTTACATAATAAGATACATTTCGTAGGCATTAGATATATAAGTTATGGAAATAATTAATATTTATATCGTGAAATAATTGTTTTCAACTTTATAAAATCGTATAACTTAAGAATTATGGAATAAATCTTTATTAGGTATGCCTTCTACTTCCTGCGCAATTTTCCGTCCATATAACTAAATGTTGTCTGGAATAGAAAGCTTTCAGTAATAAGACCGCCTGTTGCTATACTTACCTAATATTTATGTATTATAAGTTAAGTTATATGTATAATTAATGGTAGGTATACAATAAATAGTTCTGTACTTATTGTATTGTATGTTTACGAAAAAAAATATTGTATAACGTATTTACACAAACTTTATAATATATAAATAGAAATTAAACTACTTATGTTACTAAAGGTAGCGCAATTGGCGGTTTTATCGCTAACAGCGTACCTACTACCTACAGACTTACTATATGGTATAAGTAAGTAGTTGACGGTGGTACAATATATATGCGTACGAGTAACATGGTATTACTATAGGTACCATGTTACGCATTTTACCACCACATTAAATAAAATCCTACACCTAAATAAAATCAAACAATCAAACAACATACTTTTAGTTATCTTTCTGTTAATAGGTATAATAAGAAGGTATTCGTAATGGATCATTAAAATTGGTTTAAACCAATCAAACCAATCAAAATCAATCAAAAACCAACCAACGAGGCGCGAGGAACTTCTTAAGAAGTTCCTCGCGCCTCGCATCTAAATTGATCGATTCAAATTAAAATAAATGGGTCAAGAAAAACTTAATTATGACCTATTGCCGCTCACTGATTAGCACCACATCAATACTTACCTCGCTGTGAAATAAATGATGCTGATTAGTTTTTTTTTTTAAATCTATTTGATACAGATATCTCACTACCATTACAATCTAGCCTTATAACAACTAAGGCTAATGAGTAATTTGATTTTGACTTAATTTGCTATTAGAATATTACTAAGAATGTGTCCATTAACACTTTTCTTAATGTCTCTATTAAGGGGAAGACACTTTGTTCTTTTTATAGCGTTCACTATCACTACACTTTGTTCACTTAATAAAGTATCACTAAAGTAACTCGAAGGGTTTGACCCTTTTTAGTCTTCTCACTATTTCCGTGTTGTCGAGGAGCTGGATAGCCTCGACATTCACATGATGGTGAAGTCTGCGCTTGTGAGCTTCAGCAAACTGTTTGATTGTTTTAGCGATGTGCTCCACTTTTAGGTCCCGGTGAAGATCGTCATTTCTGATGTACCACGGTGCACGTACAATACTCCTGAGTACTTTATTTTGGAATCTTTGTATTATCTGTATGTTGGGTTGTTTGGTGCAGCCCCATAGCTGGATACCATAAGTCCATACCTATTGGTGATCAGTGATTTAGAAATGTACCTTAATTAGTATGTTACTTACTCAGAAGTTGCATATAGACAGACAAGTACTTACCTCTCAAGTACAGTTTTAGGTACTTACTATCACGCGAGCGTCTTGCTTGACCTGCTACCTTTAACTTAAAAGCTTGCATGACGCTGATGAGTGTAGCAGTCAAAGCAAAAGCTGTAGTGGCAGTAGAAGTAATAAACCATCCAATCATGAAGGCAGATCACACACAACATGCGTAACCAAATAGGCATGCAAATAGTCACACATGTCCTGTCCATATATCGCTGGCTTAAAAGACGGGCGTAAGTAATGGTAATGACATCCATCCATTATGTACCACCCTAATTAACTCACAGCAACATCTCAGCCAAAATAGAAAATGTAGCCGAGGTTGGTTTGGTTCCAAGAGTGCACGCGACGGCAATAATTTTCTATGTTGCAAACTTCCTGCATGATTGATGTACCAACCCACCTAATATACCTATATATATAGGTGTTGCTGAGTTAATTATTATGAATACTTGTTGCGCCCCGCTGCTACATCCGCGTAAAATTAAAGCTAAGGCTCGGCGTAAACGAGCTACCGACCACAGCCACCGACAAACAGTTTACACGCTTTTTCATACATTTTGTAGGGACTCGCCGCAAACGTGTGACCTGTGGCGGCCTCACGTTACAGCAGTGTCCGTCACTCTACTTGAGGCCGCTACAAGCCACACAAGACGCTCATACTCACCACTGACGCGCCGCTCTGCCCGGCCCCCCTCTCACCATCCCTCAATCAACTGCTAGGCATCCTACGCATCGCTCGTGTGCAGCATAAAATGTGAGAGCTACCGAACACCGGTGGCTGTCACGCGCTACCTGTGCGTTGCTGTGGTTGGTTGCCCGTTTGCGCCGAGCCTTGTCATTCAAGCTGTTTAACCGTAAAAAAGGTGACAGAGGGGCATACTTAGTTACTTTTTGTTGTCGAACAGACTAGCACTTGACTGCTATCAAAGAAAAATGAGAGTATTTTTTATGCGCTATTTCCAAAGCATAAACACCGGGTAATGAAATGCGGCCGTCAGTTATCTGGGTCGTCTTAGTAATTTCAGTTTGTTAACATAGGTTCAGGAATAGACGACCGTAAATTGGATGATGGATGTAGCGAGTTAGATGTGACGACATTCGCAATAGCAAATGTTTAGTCGACGGTCGTTTGTTAATGAAAGCACTATTATTGTCGACAGTGGGCAGATTAGAGTTTAGAATAATATGTTTCAAGTTCGACTTCTGACGCCTCGTTCTTGGATATTCGAGTGCAATAATGCTAGTAGGGACTACCTAGTACTAGTAGGGACTTAATACATTTTGTGGCAGACCTCTGGCATTTGCTCACGGTTGCAGTTTGAGAGGACGATACGAATTACCGGTTTCAAATATTGAAACCGGTAATTCGTATCGTAAGACACCCTATGACTGCTGATGATTATTAGGCGCAGGACAACTGACTTTAGTCCAATTCCAACTTTGATTCTGTCCCAATCCATCAATTACGATAAAGATTTAACTATGTATTTAGGGTAAAGCCGTATGTATGAACCAAAATATTATTGCCTTAGTACAAATAACAGAATACAATGGGTTTAATATTTTTCATATATATATTTATGATATAAGGTAACAGGACAAGCACGACACTCGCCTGATGGTAAGCGATGACGTCTACCTATTACAGAGCGGCATACAAAATTCTGGACCGCCAGAATTTTGCATGTCACTGCACTGCGCCTGTTCACTCCCACCTTGCCATTTCAACCGAAAAACATTCCTATTTCACGGCTGAAAATTAATTGGCAAAGTGATGGTACCACCCCAGGCGGACTAGCAGAAGTCCTACCGCTACAAAAATGTTCACACTACAATGTTTCCATTTCAATCGATTTTAGCATTGCGTTTGAACTTTGTATGGACAAGTCATTGTACGGCAGCCTCTAACTAAAAGTTCAAATCATGCCCAATGGTTTAAAGAAAACTCAAAATAACAATCAAAGATAAGTAGTCTTTATTTAGTCAACAAGTTAAGGTAGTTTTTCGCTTGGTAAGCTAGGAACCCTAGAGAGCACACCACGATCGCTTCAGTCAGATAACTCTTGAAGATGTCTTGATACGACTTCTCTTTTATCAGATTGGCTGGTCGAGGATTGTTTCTACTTAACTGGAACAAAATAAAATAATTGAGGATCGTATACAAAACGAAAAAAAAACCGACTTCAAATGCCGCGCTAGTAAATTTTAGGGTTCCGAACCCAAAGGGTACCAACGGAACCCTATTACTGATACTCCGCTGTCCGTCTGTCTGTCTGTCTGTCTGTCTGTGTCTGTCCGTCTGTCACCAGGCTGTATCTCATGAACCGTGATAGTTAGACGGTTGAAATTTTCACAGATGTATTTCTGTTGCCGCTATAACAACAAATACTAAAAACAGAACAAAGTTAAAAATTAAAGAAAAGTTTAAAAAAGGATTTTTACGAAAGCGCAGCGCCACCTATCTAGCATCAAAGATGGCGCGCTATCGTCTTTACCTTAATCTGAATATCGGAAGCGGCTTCAACGATTAAATAAAATTTAGTATACCTACAGGGGATTTCGGGGGCGATAAATCGATCTAGCTAGGAGTCATTTTCAGAAAATGTTGTTTTATTCTTGTTTTCAATAATAAACTTTATTGAAAATTAACTTAAAATATGACTCTTCCCGACATCTATTGGCGAGTAGAAGTACTGTTTCAGTAAAGCAGTTAGTTGCTCTCAATTAAAAAAAATAGTATTATTATTCGTCAATAGATGTCGGAAAGTCATATTTGTCTGTTTAAGTGGCAAAAAATACCGAGCAAAGCTCGGTCCACCAGATATTTAATAATATTAATTACTACAATTACTATTTAAAAGTGTAATTGGTATGGCGCCAACAGTCTTCAATAAAATTCCTAAATCTTTAAAGGACATGGACAATATTATGTTTAAAAATAGGCTAAAACAATTTTAAATTCAGAAATATTATTATGGTATTGACGAATTTTTAAGTGACAAATTATAATCATTATTATTATTTTCATGACATTGTGCTGTATCCTTTTAATTTTATAATTCAATTTAGTTTATAAGAATGACCAGTGTAATATGTATTTAAATTTGGATTATATGTAGTGAGTAAAGCAGCATCTGCAAAGTTTGCACGCCTGTTAAGGCAAAACATGACGATCGTTTGAATATTTTGTCACAACTTTTTGTTATACGCATGTTTTACGCAAATAAAATATCTTTATCTTTATCTTATCTTTATTACTACTATTACTATTACTACTATATAATACTATTCTACCTTTGTGTTAACGTTTACTTAGTTGGTGTTAGAAGTTCGTTAGAAATTCGATAGATGGCGTTCGGAACCCTCCGTGCGCGGGACAAAAGTCTGACTCGCACTTGGCCAGTTTTTTATTTGCATCTAGTTTGATGTGTTTAACGCCATATCTCCGGAGATACTTATCAGCCCCCTGATTCTCACTCATTCGAAAACCTGTTCGGATTCGGATTCAGAAGCTTCATTTTTAGAGTTCCGTACCTTAAACGGAGATAGGAACACTTATAGGATCACTTTGGTGTCCGTCTGTCTGTCTGTGTATCTGTAAAGACCCTTTTTTATCTCCGGAATGCATAGAGGTATCAAATTGAAACTTGTAGTAAATACTTGGTTCTACGGCATCTCTCAAACCTGTAAGTCAACGCGATCAAAAGATACGAGTATATAACCGTTTATGTCGCATATTTTCGCATATATTGCAATTTCATAAGGGAATCAAAACCTATAGGGTACTTCCCGTTGACCTAGAATCATGAAATTTAGCAAGAAGCAAGGTCTTGAACCACTTATATAGGAATAAATCTGAAAACAGTAAATATGTAGTTTCATAACATACAAAAGTGAATTTACTATTACAAACTTATTATTTCCGGCTGGTTCAGTACACTTTCTATGGATCAAACTGCAAAGTTAAGTTTGTCCTTTAACCTAGTTTGAGAAGTTGGTACGGAAGCCTCGGTGGGCGAGTCCAACTCGACTTGGCCGGTTTCATTAATCTTGAATATTGATAATACCGTGAGCATTTTTTTTGTCGCAGAAACCTTTCCAATTAGAATCACTAATTTTTCGAATTGAAATATCAAAAGTAACCGATCGGAGCATTGTGAATTGCAAAGATCCAAGTCGAAGTAACGGCAGTTTCCGAATCAGAATTAAAAAAAAAACAAATAATCATTCGAATCGGAGTCGGTTATTAATTGGTGATCACAATGATCGCGTAACAAACATAAAAAAAAACATACAGACGAATTGAGAAACTGCTTCTATTATGAAGTCGGTTGAAAAATTTTTTTTTCTACACAAATTATCACTCTCATCAATTTACCTTAGTAAGTTTCAACGCCATTTTCTTGAGCTGCTTCTTATTCTTCGCAATAACCGCGTGCATCTTACCAGCTGTCTCTAACGTGACATCTGGCGGTTTGTTCTCCATTTCATGTTTGTTATACCTTTCGTACTCCCTTAGAGCCACTTGTATGGTCGCTTCTAATATCACCAGTTGTTGAAGATGGGAGCCTAAGGACGTAAGACCATCTACCACTCTGGAAAAAGGAAAGTATAATTAAGATCGCTTGAAAACTAAAACTACTCGAATTCACATGCCACGCGAGTCAGTTTCAGTAGCAAGTTTGAGACGTTTATCGTCATATATCTGGATATACTTATCAGATCTTGACAAAATTTAAATGCCTTGGAGATAAATCCTATTCATAAAAAAAAGAATAATTCAATTTGATTCACAATTGGCAGAGTAACAAACATAACAAAAAAAAATCGGCTAAGTCGAGTTGGACTCGCCCACCGAGGCTTCCGTACCAACGTTGGTTATTACTAATTAAGCTAGACCTCTAAATTGTATGAGCGCTCAAATAACTCAGAGGTCTACCTAAATTGGCCTAAACTATATATGTATGGGGGCACCCTTTAATATTCAACTTTTTTTATTTTTTTGGAATTTTTCCTTTATTTGTTCTGTAAGACTTTGCTTCTTGCTAAATTTCATGATTCTAGGTCAACGGGAAGTGCCCTATAGGTTTTCGACCCAAAACCTATAGGGTACTTCCGGCTAGAATTGTCAATTTTAGTTAAAAGCAAGGTCTTATAGCACAAGTAAAGGAAAAATTCCGAATAATAAAAAAAAATGGAAAATTAAGGTAAATTTTGGTACTTACAAGTTTTTGCGTAAATCTAAATTTGCCCATATCTTTTTATCGTGTAGACTCAGGACCTTGATTTTTATACACCTTATAGGGACTATAGATCTCAGTATCTGGTATAAATTTCAACTTGCTAGATCCACCCGTTTCTGAGATAATCGGTGGTGACACACGGACTGGGACAGACGGACAGACAGACAGACAGACAGACAGACAGACAGACAGACAGACAGACAGACAGACAGACAGACGGACGGACGGACAGACAGACAGACAGACAGACAGACAGACAGACAGACAGACAGACAGACAGACAGACAGACAGACAGACAGAAAGACAGACAGACAGACAGACAGACAGACAGACAGACAGACAGACAGACAGACAGACAGACTGACAGACAGACAGACGGACAGACGTACAAGAAAGTGATCTTATATGGGTTCCTTTTTTTACCTTTTGAGGTACTAGTTAACTAGTATACCAGAAAGCGGAAATGTATCTCAAAATTTGCCTGAATAAATTTTTACTATATTGTTGTACAGAACAAAAGCCGCGTCGAATAGTCTATGTCTAGTCTTTCTATGATGAAAAAATGTAATGATACACCATTGATTTGTTTCTAGGTTGTCTACTGTTCACTCAAAAATTGTTTTTTCGAATTTGCAGATGCGACATTTGCGCTTTCTGCCATCGATATACTTCACTAGCGACACAGGCTTTGAACCGGCGGGCCTGAGTACTACTCTGCGACAGATTTTCAGAACTTTATAGACAAGCTTTGTTAGAAAGATCGCTCTCCTTCTACCTAGAGTCCATTCACCATGACAAGGACGATACCATCTAATACCACATTGCCACAGGTAACATATTGGTCAAGTATTATCTCTTTACTATTAGGGTCAGGACCAAATTCTTTGCATCGTTGCACAACGGAAATCACAACTGAAAGTGTTTCAATTTTCCGTTGTGACACGTAGCACAATTGAGTGTCATTCGTAGCTCACTGGAACAAAAAACCGCGAAAGCGAAACTAATAATGTTTGCAGTTCGTGAATTTAACTGGTAAACAAAAGCACACTAGTATATTCCAATATTAAATTACAAACACATGCTCGTGGTTTTTTTATAAAGAAGATAATATGTTCTTTTCGAGCTGAAGTAGGGACATTTTTAACCCGTCAATTAATGCAAAGAACTTGGTCCCGACCCATTAACCACTCACAACAATAACGCCAAGCACAATTCGCGAATATTTGCAAAGAGTGCATAAGACGAACAGCTAAAATTGATTTGGTCAGTGTTGCTAGGTCTATTTTTCAGTTACCCTAGGCACCGTCCACTTTTACTCCAGATTTGCATTTTCTTTTAGTTTCTTTGAAAAAATACCCTAAACTCTCATGAATGTTTTAAAATGACATAAAAACGCGCTCTATGGGTGCGTTCACGAAATTGTGCCATATGCTTAAAGCAGGACATTCACAAGTCCCGCCGTAACTTGGGTGTAATATATTCTAAAATATGTTTCTATTATTTTTATGGCAGAAAATGATCTTAAGTAGTGTTAAGCACAATGAATTAGGGTTTAGTTTTGAAATTATAAAAATACCCCAAATAATTTCATACCCTAAAAAATTCCCTGAGAGTTTAGTTTTACCGTAAATCTAGTGAAAAATACCGTAAGGTGGTAAACATCACTGTTCGGCAAGGCTGTCTATTCGGCTCACCAAAATGGCGCGACTATTGTACCGTGGCCTCTCGGCGGGATGGTTGCAGTTTCAGAAATAAAAATAATCTTGATTATTTTAAGGGCTTCAGGGCATTATTTATCAGCTTAAAAATAAACGAGTTTTCAATACAGACAAGTAACAAAATTAAAATTTTGAATAAACACCCACGACAATGTCCTTTAGAAAATGAACGTCATAACATCTATCTAAGAACAACCACTGATTAATTACGAACCGTTTTAAGACAAAATCAAACTAGTTTTAGAGAAAAATGGCAACATCTTTTTGCACAAACAAATGTTTACTGCAGCGCCCCCAGATGAGTTGACACCGTAACACCTATTTAAGAACATGCACCAATCAAACACAAATCCATAACTGAAAACTGCATCAAAATCGGACTAGTAGTTTTGGAGAAAAATGGCAACAAGGATTTGCACACAAACAAACAAACAAGCAAACATCCTCTCACCCCAAACGCATATACAGTCTTTGTTCCGTCGTGGGTAAAAAATCAACTTACGAGAAGTTATTGGTCTTAGCAGCGGTCAAGCCAGCTACAGCCTTCAGTTTCCAGGCGCGGCTGTGAAAGTTATGCAGCCCCGACAACAGCCTCTGTCTCTGAAAAGGCAGCTCTATGCCAAGCTTGACCATATCCTTCTCTTCAAGCAGCAGGAACGTTCTAAGATCAATACCACTTTGTTGTATGATACTGCCCAGTTTTTCGCAACTCATGCCGTATAGAAGATGTGGTATTTCGCTTATGTAGGCTGGTCTGAAATGGTGGTTTGTTGATTAGTGATTTAGGAAATTTACTGCAGATTTCTATTGCTAGTCTTGGGGTAGTACCTATACCTACATGCCAGTTTTTAACCGACTTTCAAAAGGAGGAGGTTATCAAATTGTCTGTATGTTTTTTAAAGTGAAACTTGTTGAGGCGCACAAGGGTAAAATTTAACTTAGCGTTACGGTCCGAATGCAACGGAAGTTTCATTTTTAACGCGTAGCTTTCTACGCACTTCCGGTTTTTTTGTATGTTTGTTAACCGATTACACCGCCAATTGTGAACCTCTTTGAACGATTCTTTTTTCAT
The DNA here is from genome assembly GCA_954871355.1 of Cabera pusaria. Taxonomy (NCBI): domain Eukaryota; kingdom Metazoa; phylum Arthropoda; class Insecta; order Lepidoptera; family Geometridae; genus Cabera; species Cabera pusaria. Next base: position 20,953,561 of record OX940888.1, read on the forward strand.
AGGTAGGGTATTTTATCTCCAAAGGTGGTCCCATTTAAATTTTATCATGATCTGATAAGTATCTCCGGAGATATGACGATAAACGTCTCAGACCTGCTGCTGAAAAGAACTCGCGCGACATGGAAACCGGTTTTTGGAATTTTTAAACTATCTTAAGTATTGAAAAACCTTGGTCTTTCTCAATGGTCATCAAAGGCAAAATCTAGTTTGCAATTAGAATGCTGTGATATATGCAGCATATTTTGAAGTATATCCACAGGTGGTAGGAGCATTATATCGATATTCCGCCAGACTTGCCACCAAAAGGTAGCTTACCACACCATCAAGGAGAAAATCTGCCGCCGTAACCTTACGGTGTTCCGGCAGCACACAACCTTTAAGAGTCAGACCATTCTAGGCGTGTTCACCATCTTCGACCGTATCATCGCTTACCACTAGGCGAGATAGTGGGCAAACGATAGCCTATCTTTAAATAGTTTAAAACATATATAGATAGTGGGCAAACGATAGCCTATCTTTAAATAGTTTAAAACATATATAGATAGTGGGCAAACTATAGCCTATCTTTAAATAGTTAAAAACATATATAGATAGTGGGCAAACGATAGCCTATCTTTAAATAATAAATTTATTTGCAAAACTTAGCTCATCAGAAACAGAGTTTATAAATAGCTTATGGTAAAACATAGCATCATATGAGCTCTGAGTCTCACACTAGGGAATCCCTGTGTCGTGAGATTCAGTCTCTTCCAGTTTTGGATTAGGTTAATAACTAGGTGCATACTTAATACTATTTTAAACAAGGTTTTACATAACTTAGTTATGTTATACATATCAACAAAAGCAAAACACAAAGAAAACAATCCCTTGAATTGTAAGATACAGCAGGATAAGTTAATTTTATTCACAGAATTATAGTAATTAATTAGTAATTTGTCATGTCGTGCATATAGAATGCGGAATATAGTGAATTCCGAGTTTTACTAAATTTAATTAAGTTTATTATAGGTTATGCATTTAAGTAAAGTTGTGGATACGTAAGTGTATACTAAAAAATAAGTGTAAGTGCAACGATAGTTGTGAGTCGTCGAATGTGTAACGCGGGATATAGAGATTGAGGTGTCAGAAAGAAGAGAATTATATACAAATGAGAAGAGTGTTCAGTGTTTTAGTAGATGTGACATGACATGATAAGTAAAAGTGTAATATAATACATTATTGTTGTAAAGAAGTAAGCATTCTATACAAAATAGAGAAGACAACTGTTAAATAAAATAGCAATTACATTTTAAAGTAAAAAAAAAATAAAGTTCAGTATTAGTTATGCACTTTTCAATTAAGAACATTTTTTTGAAGATTTTTTTTATTTGTATTTATATTTAGGGGCCTGTACCCGTCGCACGGCAACTTAATTAATAGTAGCCAATATTAGGTACCTGCAAATAGTTTAAAACATATATAGATAGTGGGCAAACGATAGCCTATCTTTAAATAGTTTAAAACATATATAGATAGTGGGCAAACGATAGCTTATCTTTAAATAGTTTAAAACATATATAGATAGTGGGCAAACGATAGCTTATCTTTAAATAGTTTAAAACATATATAGATAGTGGGCAAACGATAGCTTATCTTTAAATAGTTTAAAACAAAGTCACTCCCGCTGTCTGTACGCTTAGATCTTTTAAACTACGCAACGGATTTTAATGCAGTTTTCAGCAAAAGATAGAGTGATTCAAGAGGAAGGTCTATAGCCAGGATTAAATGCAGGCAAAGCCGCGAGTTGCAGCTAGTAATATATATATAAACATAAATACATACATACAATCACGCCTTTTTCTTCCCGTTAGGGTAGGCAGAGACTTCTTCTTTCCACATGCTACGATCCTGACATACCTCTTTCGCTTCTTCCACTTTCATGAGGCCTTCATACATGCTTGCCGGTTATAGGTACTTTTGACTTGGCCTTTCTTTAAAACGTCTCCGATCTGGTCGTGTACGGTCTCCGGTACGTTTGCCTAGGTCAGCCTCTACCGGCTGGCCCATTCACAATCTCTTCATCCATCCTCTCTAGTTGTCCAAACCATCTAAGCCTTCCATTATATATAAACATAATTAAGATATAATTAATTAAAAACTAAAACAACCGACTTCAATGCCCCGCGAGTCAATTTCAGTAGCAAGTTTGAGACGTTTATCGTCATATCTCTGGAGATACTTATCAGATCTCAATGAAATTACAATGGGACCACTCCGAAAACGTACCCTACCGATTACAAAAAGAATCATTCGAATCGGTTCACAATTGACGTAGTAATCGCGTAAAAAAAACAAAAAAAATTGAAAAAAAAAACAGTCGAATTGAGAACCTCTTTCTTTTTGGAAGTCGTTTGAAAACAGTTATAATACTCACTTTCCTTTTTTAGCAACATCGGGATAAAAATCATGCCATGAACTCATTGAGTAGTCAAAATATGTATCTACATCGTCATTCTCTTCTATGTAAGTCTTCAATATATCTGTAATGTTCTCATAGTTATGAGAATGGGCAATTTCCATGACCTTCCGATTGCTATTGTCAACTTCCAACAGCCTCGCTCCTTTTGAAATGAGCATCTTTAGGATATCCGGTTGGTTGTGATGGGCAGCCCAGAATACTGCCTGAAACATATTTATGATGTCTCCTAAATAAAGTTTTTTTTTATTGCACTCAACGATTATCATAATACATTGTTACACACAATACATTGTTACTGACGGGTCTCACCAACTAAGCCACGGTGCGATACTATCGATACTACGAAATCAATGGATTGCATTTTTTAACTAATTTTGTTATCTATGATAAGTTTTTCGATTTTTTTTTAATTGGTCAGAGCACCTGGGCATTTTCCCAAGGAGGTGCAGGTTCGAATCCCGTCGGTACGATGACATTTTGGATTGTATGTAACAATGTACAAAAACATAGTCACTTCATGAAACATAATATTTGATTATCATAAAATGTTATCATAGGTGGAATTGTACAGTTCTTTTTTTTATAAGCAGCACTGTAGACAAGCTTTTGACACTGTTATAGTAGGTATCGTGGTATTATGCAATCGAGGAAGTTAGATGTGAGGCGTATTTACTAGAAAGGATCCGAAGAATAGGTATTTTACGAGACTAGGTGGCACCTATTCCTACTTTTGACAAACATTATTCCACATAGTATTCGACCTCGGACTACTAACTAAGACGCGATGCGATGTTTCACTCGAATCTATGCCGTATTTTCACTGGCATAGTACCGCCGTACGCCGTAGACGCGGTTAATACTATGTGGGACAGATATTTGGATCACGTATTTCTAAGGACTAGAAATAGGTGCACCTAGTCCCAAATTTACCTAGTATAACCTATCTTTAGTGGAAGTTGATAGACCAGCACTTGACAACTATCTCATCCGATGTTAAGTGAAGATGCCATCTAAGATGGAATTTTGCTTGTCTGGAAATAGAAGGCGGCAGAAAGATGAGGCGCAGGGCAACTGACTGCAGTTCAATCCACGTAGCGTAACTATACCAAACGATCTTCCATGCGATCGCCCGCCAATGCGAACGCCGAGCATCATGTCACAACTCGGAAAATTGATTGGTGGATGGTGCGAATATTAATATATTATTTATTATTAATTATGTAACAGGACAAACAGAACACTCGTCTAATGGTAACCATCCGATATTTTTTTTTATCAGGGCGAGCGAAGCGAGCCCTAACACTATCCCACAACCTGAGCACTTTTGTGGTGCACTTTACTGAAACACTATCACGCCTATTTATTTGTGCTTTAACATAGTAATTTAAATTCACATGTAGATGTGTTTATCAATAAAAAAAAATAATTTTATTACCATTAAAAGTAAACTGGCCAAGTGCGAGTCGGACGCGTGAACCCTAAGTGTGCGAGTCCGACGCACATATATATCGCATATACTATAATATATACTCGCATATACTATAGGTTTTGGGTCGAAAACCTATAGGGTACTTCCCGTTGATCTAGAATCATGAAATTTGGCAAGAAGCAAGGGTCTTACAGCACAAATAAAGGAAAAATTCCAAAAAATAAAAAAAATTAAAGGGTGTGCCCATACATACATAGTTTCGCCAGTTAAGATAGGCCTCTGACTGAGTTATATGAGCGCTCATACAATTAAGAGGTCTCAGTGGGCGAGTCCAACTCGACTTAGCCGGTTTTTTTTTAATGGTGCCCATTTCCTTTGATTTTTTACTTTGTTCTGTTTTTAGTATTTGTTATAGCGGCAACAGAAATACATCATCTGTGAAAATTTCAACCGTCTAACTATTACGGTTCATAAGATACAGCCTGGAGATAGACGGACGGACAGACAGACAGACGGACCGACAGACAGACAGCGGAGTCTCAGTAATAGGGTTCCGTTTGTACCCTTTGGGTTCGTAACCCTAAAAATGAAGATTAACAATTTTATTTCTAGGATAGAATATTATTGTACTACTAACGCCATCCGTTAGAAGAACGAAGAATTAACTTCGCTGCGAACATAATGTTTGGTTACTAAAGCCATCTGTTGGGAATCTAAAGAATTTACATCTGTCATCCAAATGACGTCTGGTATCAGTGTGCCATATGTGGCAGATTTCAGCCATTTAGGCAGATTTGGGACCTTCATTTTAACTCTGTGATTCCATAATTAAGATAGTTTAAAAACTAAAACAACTGACTTCAATGCCCCGCGAGTCAATTTCAGTAGCATGTTTGAGACGTTTATCGTCATATCTCAGGAGATACTTATCAGATCTCGATGAAATTACAATGGGACTACCTTGGAAACGTACTCTACCGATTACAAAAGAATCATACAAATCGGTTCACAATTGACGGAGTAATCGCGTAATAATATACACACACAAAAAAAAAAGAAAAAAAAACATACAGACGAATTGAGAACCTCCTTCTTTTTGGAAGTCGGTTGAAAAAGTGGCAGATTTTAAGGATCTTTATAAAATTTCTAATATAAATAGAATTTTGACAATTTTCTGTTTCTATTTAAGTATAACATAACATTTTTATTATGCATTTATTTGGTTGGAAATTTGTAATAGTTTGAATGAGAAAGTAAACTTTATTTTTATGCCATAATTCAATGATTTGATGGCAAATTTTAAGCGTTTATTGGAGTGGTTGGTGGTTTGGCAGATTTTTTGCCATGTCGGGCAGATTCGCCATTTAATATTTTAAAAAAACTTAGCCTTAAAAAAAACGTGTGTGTACTTATGTACACGCGTTAGAAGTTATACTACTGTGGCGTATGGAAAAAAAAACTAAAATGCAGTAGTGATTAACGATAAATATTAAAATTAATCAAAGAGATTTTTTTTAAATAAAAAAGGTTTTATTAACGTAAAATATGACGTTCTTACGAGATGACATATACAACTTGAACATAGTCATGCCACCTAGAACTAACCTCACGGTGTAGAATTTAGATGGCGGTGTGCGCGCGCATCGTACCACATAGAACTAACTTCACGATGTTAAATTTAGGTGTCGGTGTGCGCGCGCATCGTATAAATTCACTCGCATAATTTTTCTCTATAGCGCCAAAAGAAGTATAACTTCAAAAATTATTACCAGGCAGAAAAACTACGCGAGCCCACACAAAGCTCGGCTTTTAGCTAGTATATAATAAGCAAGCGTTTGACTATCTCGCCCGGTGATAAGCAATCATGTGGTCAAAGATGGTGTACACGCTTGGCCTAGAATGCTCTGAGTCTCCATCAAAATTATATCGTATATAAACTATATAAAATGTATAAATTATATCCTCGACCGCATCATCACTTAACAACAGGTGAGATAGTGGTCAAATGCTAGCGTTTATGATATAATAAAAAAATGTACCAAGCCAAGGGTTATCAGAAATTTTATGACACTGTTCAGCATTTGTTTATCATTATCAGTCACTGCTGGATGTAGGCCTCTTCAACAGTATACCGCTGAGCAAGACTCTCAGCTATTGTCATCCAGCGCTCGCCAGCTACCGTTGGAACCGTTATGCCAGCAACATAAAGCCATACTCCACATTATCAAGGACCTTAAAGAAAGGCCAAGTCAAAAGCACCAATAAGCGGCGAGCATGTCTGAAAGCACTTATTAAAGTGGAGGAAGCGAAAGAGGTCCGTACTGTAAAAATATTATGCGTGAATTACGCATATCGCAGCGTGCAGTACGGAAGGAGCTGTTATCTCTTGATGTGCGAAAATCGAGTGGGCCTGATGGCATCCCAGCAATCGTGCTTAAAGTTTGTGCCCCTGAATTGACACCTATACTCACGCGTCTTTTCTCATTATCATATGAAAAAAGCATCGTACCGTCATGCTGGAAGGTAGCCCACGTCCATCCAGTCCCCAAGAAGGGAGACCGAACTGACCCATCAAACTACAGACCTATTGCGATAACCTCACTTCTTTCCAAGGTTATGGAACGGGTCATAAACTCACAGCTCTTAGGATACTTAGAGGAACACCAGCTGATTAGTGACCATCAGTACGGATTCCGTCATGGACGATCAGCTGGTGATCTTCTAGCCTTCCTCACACATCGCTGGGGAGAGACCGTTGAAAGCAGAGGTGAAACTCTCGCTGTCAGCTTGGATATCGCTAAAGCGTTTGATCGGGTATGGCATAAGGCCCTTCTTGCTAAGCTACCTTCTTACGGAGTGTCGAGGGAGTGTCGAGGGAGGTGGCGCGCTCGTGCTACTTCGCCACAGTACACTCGCTACTGCAGTACGGTGCGGAGTTGTGGGGGCGCTGCGCCGAGTGGGAGCGCGCCTTCCGGATGCAGAAGCGCGCCGTCAGGGCGATAGTACGAGTCTCGCAGGACACCTCCGCAAGACCCTATTTCAAGGAGCTCGGTATACTGACACTGACCGCCATTGTTATATATCAGGTAGGGGTCTTTGTGAGGACTAACCCCGAACTATATGAAAAACGGAGCGACATGCACGCCTTTAATACACGTAACAAAGACAAACTTGTCGGTGTTACGCACTCCCTCGTCAAATCCAGTAAGTTGACGCACGTGATGGGGCCCACCGTCTACAACAAACTTCCTAGGAGTATTGTGGAGGCTCTTACCCTGGGTTGCTTTAAGATCAAGCTCAAGCGCTGGCTGATTAAGCAAACGTTTTATGATTTTAACGAGTTCTTAAAAATGAAATAATGTAATTATGTATACTAAATATAATTTTTGACTTTTATTATGTAATATTTTTATTTTAATTTAATATTTATAATTGACTGTACCATTAATTATTAATTTTATTTTCTACACTGTATTGTTTTATTATGATCATTGAATGTCTACTTATGTACATAAGTTGTAGTATTATTTATTGAATTTGAGTTACTTCCGTAACAAAAAACCAGAAATGACTTGTAAATCAGCTTTATCAATAAATGAGTATTTGAGTATTTGAGTATTTGACTTCCTGAGAGGCTTTGTATGTGGATTGGCAATTTTCTGTATGGTCGAAGCATAAAAGCCGTCGTTGATGGTGCTTGTTCTGAGACCATGCCGATTAACGCCGGAGTTCCACAGGGATCTGTGCTATCCCCAACGCTGTTCATCTTGCATATCAATGACCTATTGCAAATCAGTAATATTCATTGCTATGCGGATGACAGCACGGGTGATGCTCATTACACAGGTCAAGCAAATGCCTCCAAGGCGGACATCGATGCTAGGAGATCAGAGCTAGTGTCTAAGGTGGAGCGTTCCCTAGAAAATGTTTCGGCCTGGGGTTTACGAAACATAGTACAATTTAACCCTACTAAAACACAGGCTATCGTTTTCTCGGCCAAAAAGTCACAATTTCCTGTTGCCCCGCTTTTTCAGAACATTCCCCTTACCTTGTCGAAGTCAATTAGCATATTGGGTGTCGACATATCTAACGAGGTCCAGTTTGGGAGTCACTTGGAATGCAAAGCAAAACTTACTGCTAAAAAACTCGGTGTACTAAATAGAGCCAAACAGTACTTCACCCCGAGCCAACGTCTGTTGTTATATAAGGCGCAAGTTCGGCCACACATTGAGTACTGTTCTCATCTATGGAGTGGTGCACCGAAATATCAACTGCAACCACTTGACTCCCTTCAGAGAAGAGCTATTAGACTTGTCGACGACCCCAAGCTAACTGATAAATTGGAACCTTTGAGTCTTCGTCGCGACGTTGGCTCTCTTAGCCTTTTCTATAGGTACTATCACGGGGAATGTTCTGAAGAGCTTTTTAACATCATTCCTCCGTCCCGTTTCTACCATCGGAACTCCCGACACCGTCAAAAAGCACATCCGCACATTATAGATACGTGGGCATCACATACTACTCGTTTCACACGACTGTTCTTCCCACGTACCTGTAAGATGTGGAATGATCTCCCACCTGAAACTTTCCCTGAAACCTTCAACCTTGGTAGCTTCAAACGAAGAGTAATGAGAGTGCTCACTAATAAGGGTAGGCAACACACCGGCAATACCTCTGGTTTTGCAGATGTCAATAGGCGGCGGTGACCACTTACCATCAGGTGGGCCGCTTGCCTGTTTGCCGATCTATATTATATAAAAAAAAAAAAAAAAAAAAAAAAGGTATGTCAGGATCGTAGCAAGTGGAAATATGTAGTCTCTGCCCACCACAACGGGAAAAAGGCGTGATTTTATGTATAAAGAAGCTGGGATGGCTTAGATAGACATTGGCAGGGAAATTAACAATACACCGTTAGTAGAACGTTAGTGTAGGTTTTATTGCCCCCACCACCAATTAGAATAGGGAATATGCATGATTTTTTTTATCATTAGGGTTCCGTACCCAAAGGGTAAAACGGGACCCTATTACTAAGACTCCGCTGTCCGTCTGTCTGTCTGTCTGTCTGTCTGTCCGTCTGTCACCAGGCTGTATCTCATGAACCGTGATAGTTAGACAGTTGAAATTTTTACAGAAAATTTATTTCTGTTGCCGCTATAACAACAAATACTAAAAACAGAATAAAGTTAAAAATAATAGAGGGTCCCCATACAAGAAACGTGTTTTCTTCGGCATTTCACGCCATCTATGAACGCTTAGTTAGGTAAACTTTCCATAGATGGCGTTATATTGTTTATTAATTATTTTTTTTTGCTGGCGAAAAATGATAGTGGTATTTTTTGTTCGATCTTATAAAATACTGTAGTGTGGTACGGAACCCTACTAGTGCGAGTCCAACTTGTACTTTGCCACTTTATTTTTTTTATTTCACTCATTCCATCCATTTAACATAGTAAAAAAAATCATATCATCATAAAAATCAATCAAATAATACTCAAAGTGTTCAAATTAAGCTACAAAAAATAGTTCTAGCATTGAAAAAATATGAGGTGTCTAAAACGCCACCAAATTTTTGCGCGCCTTTATGACGTTACATTACAGCATACCAAACTGTCCCCACAGATTAAATCTTTGTAATAGAAAAAGTACGTATTCGTACATAGCAGTGCATACTATTTCTATGAGAAAGATTAAGTCTGTGGTGACAGCAGTGTATGTTGTGACCTACGAAGGCTACGAAAAAATTATGCAACTTTTTAACTGACAAGTGGTGATGTGTTGCAAATTATAATTTCCTACGCTTGGTTTGCATTTTTCATGTAATATTTTAACCAATTTTAGAGTATTTTATTGATCATTTTTTTTTTACATACAATACCAGAACAATCATGATTCGAAAATAAATGATTTCAAGTAAATTTATACTACATGCATATTGCCAGCCGCCTAGCAAATATAATCGCTCCTCCTAGTCTGAGGGTGTTCTGCCCTACATTTATAACATCATGTAAAATAAAGCTTTTTACTCACCGTCCACCCTTGTTTGTCCCTCATCTCTATATTAACGTTACAGTCCAGCAACTTCTGCACCAACGGCACACGGCCGCTACTGATGGCCCTCATGAGTGGTGTCTGACCATACTTGTCTCCGAGATTCAACAGGCAGTCTTTTTCTATGAGAAAGTTGACTATGTTGTCAATGTTGTCATCATTAGCACTGTTATTCGAACATACTACCATTATTGGCGACACCTGGTCTGAAATACATAGAAATTACATTTTATTACATTATAATAGTAGTATCATCATCATCATCATCATCATTAACAGCCAGTATTCGTCCACTGCTGGACATAGGCCTCTTCTATGGCACGCCACTGAGCTCGATCTTCAGCTCCTTGTTTCCAACCTCTGCCAGACAGCTTGCATATATCATCGCTCCACCTAGCTGGAGGGCGTCCTACGCGTCGTTTACCGAGCCGTGGTCTCCACTCTAGAACTCGTTTACCCCAACGGTTATCGGTTCTGCGACAGATGTGACCAGCCCACTGCCACTTCAGCTTGCTAATCCTTTGAGCTATGTCGATAACTTTGGTTCTCTGTCAGATGACTTCATTTCGAATTCAATCTTTCAGAGATACTCCGAGCTTAGCCCTTTCCATTGCTCGCTGAGCGACTTTGAATTGGTGGATCAGTCGCACCGTCAGTGTCCACGTCTCGGCTCCGTATGTCATTACAGGTAGGACACACTCATTAAAGACTTCAGGCTTTGTGGTATCGGCGATGAAAAGATTCGACGCAGTTTTCTAAATGCTGCCCATCCCAGCTGTATTCATCTGCGGGCTTCCTTCTCGAAATTGTTTCTACCCAATTGCAACGTTTGCCCAAGGTAGACATATTCTTGAGTAATAGTAAAAATGTATTTATTTCTCAAAATATACAGTGGTGCCAAAACAATTGTTACTTAACTAAAATTAGACTGATGCCTGTGGTAGGTTTTGCAGAACCTGTATTACAGGACACCAGGACTCCCCGCTTAGGTTACAATTAGTGTTTGGCATATTTAAACGTTTACATTAAATTATTAATGTAATTATTACATTAATTTATTAATCATAGAACCTTAGGGCCACTTTCACAAGTTACTGATAAGGTTTAAAGATAGTTATCTGGCATACATATGGCACGATATAAAATCTGTCAGATACTTGCCCTCAGAAGCCTTAGGGCCAGTTTCACCGGTTCCTGATAACCTTCCTATTAGGAACTTATATGACACATTTTTGACAACTTTTCTATGGCGCCATCTGAAACTTTATCAGGAACCGGTAAACTTGGCCTTCAGTCTAACAAATTGAAATGGCAATATTAGCTGAAGTATCGATATAGCCATTAGATTCTACTCATTTTAGTGAAACATATTTCCATCTTGGATGCATTATCATTTGTCATCTTTCCAATTCCATTAATTCACTGAAATAATGTGAAAGTATGATGAATGTGGAAGTATAGCGCAACAAGATGGAATTTTATTTATTATATCCACTAGCTGTGCCCGCGACTTCGTCCACGTGGAATAGTGTCTTTGGGTAGCTTTTTTTGTAATCCCTCCTCCCCCTTCTCCCTACCCCTCACCTCACTCTCCCTTCCCCCACTCCCCTTCCCTTCCCCTCACTTCCTTCTCCTCTCTCCCTTCCCCCCAATCCCCTCCCCCTCCTGTTCCCCTCACTTTCCTCTCCTCCTCCCCTTTCCCCCCACTCCCCTTCCCTACCTTTTCCCCCCACTCCCCTTCCCTACCTTTTCCCCTCACTTCCATCTCTCCTCCCATTTTCCCCCACATCCCCTCCCCTCCCGTTTCCTTCCCCCACATCCCCTCCCCTCCCGTTTCCTTCCCCTCACCTCCCCCTTACTTCCACCTTCTCTCACCTCCCTCCCCCTTCCCCTTTCCCCTCACAAACTTTAAATGTCATATTTATTTATATCTAAACAATAAATTTCAAGCTTCTAGCTTTAACAATGACGACACTTCTTTTCATCCCCTTACAACCCTCTTTTCGCATTAAAAAGTAACCTGTCCTTTCTCAGGCTCTAGATTATATGTGTACCAAATTTCATTTAAATCTGTTTAGTAGAACATTCACATAAACCTTACATATTTCCATACAAACTTTCATCCCCTATTCCCTATTGTTATTTTACACCCTTGAGGGTCAAACTTTTACAAACTTTGAATGTCATATATATTTATATCAAATCAACAGCCTAAAAAATTTTCAAGCTTCTAGCTCTAAAAATGACGATACTTCCATACAACATTTCATCCCCCCATTCAACCCTTTTTTCGCATTAAAAAGTAGCATACGTGCTTTTTCAGGCTCTAGACTATCTGTGTACCAAATTTCATATAAATCCGTTTAGTAGAACATTCACATAAACCTTACATATTTCCATACAAACTTTCATCGTCTATTGTTATTTTACACCCTTTACGTTAAAACCTTTATAAACATTGAATGTCATATTTATATTGAATCAACAGCGTAAAAAATTAGTTTCAAGCTTCTAGCTCTTAAAATGACAATACTTCCATACAACTTTTCATCCCCCCTTTCAACCTCTTACAACTCTTTTTTCGCATTAAAAAGTAGCCTATGTTCTTTCTCAGGCTCTAAACTATCTGTGTACCAAATTTCATATAAATCCGTTTAGTAGAACATTCACATAAACCTTACATATTTCCATACAAACTTTCATCCCCTATTGTTATTTTACACCCTTTAGGTTAAAACCTTTATAAACATTGAATGTCATATTTATATTGAATCAACAGCGTAAAAAATTAGTTTCAAGCTTCTAGCTCTTAAAATGACAATACTTCCATACAACTTTTCATCCCCCCTTTCAACCTCTTACAACTCTTTTTTCGCATTAAAAAGTAGCCTATGTTCTTTCTCAGGCTCTAGACTATCTGTGTACCAAATTTCATATAAATCCGTTTAGTAGAACATTCACATAAACCTTACATATTTCCATACAAACTTTCATCCCCTATTGTTATTTTACACCCTTTAGGTTAAAACCTTTATAAACATTGAATGTCATATTTATATTGAATCAACAGCGTAAAAAATTAGTTTCAAGCTTCTAGCTCTTAAAATGACAATACTTCCATACAACTTTTCATCCCCCCTTTCAACCTCTTACAACCCTTTTTTCGCATTAAAAAGTAGCCTATGTTCTTTCTCAGGCTCTAGACTATCTGTCTACCAAATTTCATTTAAAACGGTTCAGTGGTTTTGGCGTGAAAGTGAGACAGACAGACAGACAGACAGAGTTACTTTCGCATTTATAATATTAGTTAGGATTAGGATATGTAACGTTATACAACATAAAAAATTTAAAAAAGAAACTGGCCATGTGAGTTTTGGACTTGTACAAACTTGTGAAACTAGGTAAGGTATTAATTTTGCATATTTTTGTTATAAACATACATATTACTACATATTTACGGTTTTTATATTTTTTCTTTAACATATTCTGTAAGAGCTTGCCTCTTACCAAATTTCATAATTCTAAGCCAATGGGAAGTTTTCTATAGGTTTGAATCCTTATTAGATTGTAAAATATGCAATATAATTAGTCATATCTTTTAACTTAAAAGTTTTATTTTATCATAGCAGAAAGAGACAGTAGACCTGAGTATTTAATGTAAATATCAATGTGATACCTTTACAGTTTACATGTTCCTGTTAAAAACGTTTTTGACAGACAGAGAACAAAGTGATCCTATAGGGGTTCCTTTTTAGGGTTCCGTACCCAAAGGGTAAAACGGAACCCTATTACTAAGACTCCGCTGTCCGTCTGTCTGTCTGTCCATCTGTCACCAGGCTGATATCTCATGAACCGTGATAGTTAGACAGTTGAAATTTTCACAGATGATGTATTTCTGTTGCCGCTATGACAACAAATACTAAAAACAGAATAAAGTTAAAAAAAATAGTGTCCCCATACAAGAATCGTGTTTTTTTCGGCATTTCACGCCATCTATGAACGCTTAGTTAGGTAAACGTCCCATAGATGGCGTTATATTGAAATGTCGATCCCTAACTCCTTTGTTAGACGCTAGATGGCGTTATAAGAAATAAAATGTTTATTCCGTTCCGTTCCGTTTATTATTTTTTGCTGGCGAAAAATGATAGTGGAATTTTTTGCTCGATCTTATAAAATACTGTAGTGTGGTACGGAACCCTACTAGTGCGAGTCCGACTTGCACTTGGCCAGTTTATTAAGTACAGAAAACTAAAATTAAATCATTTATGATTGTACAAAACGCAAAAACAGACTTCACATGCCGCAATAATCAAAATGGCCAATAGCCATAATCATGTCTTCAAGGTACACAAATTTGTTTATATTGTTTATCTCCATATCTCTGGTGACGATTATCAGATCTCGATAAAATTTGAATGGAATCAAACGAAAGGCATAATCTCTCAAACAAAAAAAATAATTTTTCATATCAGTTAAGATTTGACGGAGTTCTGAGGTACCAAACATTTTTTTTTAAATAGTGAATTGTGGACCTCCTCTTTTTTATGAAGTCAGTTAAAAATATGAAAATGTACTGACCTGAATTCATATTAGGATCTGCTCCTTTATCAAGCAGTAGCTTTACAATATCTTCTTGTGCATGGAAACAGGCATGCATGAGCGGTGACCAACCGCTATCCAGCTGTACGTTGACATTACCCTTTAAATCTGAAATCAATCAAATATTTCATTGATTCTCAGTTACTCTGCGGTGATATTTTCTATCAGATAACCAACTGATATGCCATTACACACCATTACAAGGTGGACATTCTATCAATACACATGGAGCAATTTGCTTCTACATTCATCATACACACTGCAAAGAAACAAAATTACTTACCTGAGTCTGTATTTCCAAAAATTACCATATGGGACTTCAAGTTACGAGTTGTATGTATATCCTAGGTAAACAGCTACGTCTTGTACAACATTGTCACTTTACTTCAGGTGAGATAGGAATCAGTTGCTTGACTATTCAGCATTAAAAAAAACATAGTACAGTACAGGGTGCTACTAGTATTTCTACGTTACTTTAACTTTCACATTTATATCATTGTCAGGGAATGTGCATACCATTAGTTACAATGTATTCCACTTCTTGAACATTATAATTGATAATAGCATCTTGAAGCCTGTTCTCTATCTTCTTTTTTTCATTTTGAGGGGGAGGATAGTACTGCCTTCTCTGAAACATAATCATGTTACATGAATAAGTATTATGATATATAGAATAAGTTTAATATCTAAACCTGCTTCATCTAAGGATAGTCCATTAACCTTTTGAGTGCCAAAGTCACATATATGTGTCGAGCACTTGCAGGCCCTGTACGCCAGCATTATATAAAGACAAAATCTGTACAAAACCATACCATTTGGTGTACAGGGCACAGGAGTGCTTTTGCAGTGTGGAGCTCAAAAGATTAATATTATTTTAATCTATGTTGCCATTATTGTACAGTTTAAAGAGATTGCTAAATGAGCAATAAGAGTACCCAATCTTAGCACATTAAATTTATGTTTTTCTCATAAGTATCTTTTTTTTAATAATGTTTCCAGGGTATATTAGTCTTATTAAAAAAAAGTCTTTGATTCTAGACAAAATGTACCCTATACTTTTGTTCAGTTGGAAGTACATAGTACACATAATTAAATCTAAGATAGACTTTTTCGTTATCAACAGACTTCAAAAAGGAAGAGGTTTCAATTCGACAGTATGATTATGAATGATGTAAAATGTTGATTTGACGTTAAGCTTGAAGATTTTTTTCGTTTTATAAACAACATTAGATTATTTTGGAATATAATATTATGTCTCGCTACTACTATCCAACTCAAAATCATTACATAACTGATTCATTGAAAAAGTATTACTTAAGTCTTGAAATAAATAAGAACATTAATGAAAGCACTGACTGAATGATGAAATTGATGAACCAGTGGAGTGCCAGTGCCAGTTTTCAAGTGTTAATTCTTTGAAAATAGATATTTGTGTGTATCACATGTACACTGTATGAACCAGTCTCCACCCCAGTACGAGATTTTGGGAGTCCGTGTCTACACAGGACAACGGTGATTGGGGGTTAGAGCCGTACTAATTCTACCCCCACTATGGAAGCGCAATGAGCTATTGAGGAATATACGCTATTGTTGAACCTACGTAGCGGCTAAATGCTGCAAAGTGAACAGTTGAACAGTTGAACCTATAATTTTGGAAGCGTCTATTGATGACAAGAAACAGATTTTTGTCTTGTACATTTGAGTTGGACACTGGTACCAGATCTAAATATGTAATATCATTGAAATCCATATACAGAATATATTACCGGTTGATCGTAATAATCATCATCGCTTCCCGACTCGTCGTCAGATAATCCTGCAGGTCTAAAGTTAGACATTCTAGAACCCTATTTTCAGCACTACATAAATCTGGAATTAGTATTTGATACTCTTGCTTTTTCAAATAAGTATGTGCCTATTCTACATCGCTTCACAGAAAAAACAAAATAGATATAGAAAATTTTGATTTTGTTTTGATTTGAATATATTTTGACATTCATTCCAAATTCTACACAACTGACAATGACATTTACTTAAGATTTGATAGTCACTTTTTTTTTTGCAGCTTTATAATGGCTCAACACGGTTAGTGTATGTAGCCAGTGTCAAGTATTACAATTTGTCACGTTTTGAAGAAATAAAGTCGTAAAGATGGGTCAAAGTCACATTTCAGGCGAAGTTGAAGTCAAGGTCTAGTCCAAGTCGTACCACCAGTAAAAATGTGGACTTAACTGAAGATTTTCAGTGGAATTTTGGTGAGTACGCAAATAGCATGTTTTTCATAATTTTGCTGTTTCTCTACACTCACACACATTCACCGGAACTTAATGGTTAATAATCCACATTAACTCGTGGAAGAACACAAGTTTAAAGAAAAAACACAATGAGAGAACACACACTTTTCCACGTTCCCGACAAAACTCCTGACAGTCACGTTTACTTTTTTTTGTAAGTTTTTTTTAATATCATATAGGCTACCATTTCACCACTATCTCACCTGTTGAGGATGGTAGCACATTAGGTGATCTTCAGGCTCAAGCGGGAGCATTGTTATAACATATTATAACAATGCTCCCGCTCAATATGGATGGGAATTAAATTAATCATACTCCACCTGTGGTCGGACCTGTGTCTACTATTCTATCCTCCCATCTACGTATCCTCCGTGCTTATAAAGTAAGAGTCGTAACGAGAAGTGTGCCTCAGTTCAGTTCAGATCTGCCCCCTATAGAGCCTTATTCACGATCCATCCCGGCTGTACGTCAGCTCAAGGCCGCGGCGCTGGATGTAGTATACTGACTGTCGTGCGCGCATCAAGCGAGCAGAGTAAATAGAACGAAAAATGTTTTAAATTATAAATGTATATTATACGTATATGTTAAATCTGCTGTACAACAAGTCTATACACCATCAAGCCGCACGATGCTCGACTGCTCTGACGTACGTCCGCGTTATTCACTGTCCATCTGCACGATGCTCGCGGTGGTGGGGGTGCTCGCTGGATGCAAAATCGGTCGTGCAAGTCCAGCAAACAATTAATAATAATTATCGACGTACGCAAGCCTATTCACGGTACTTTTGCATCGTGCATGGCGCATGTCCTTGAGCTGACGTACAGCCGGGAATGCCGCGATAGATCGTGAATAAGGCCTTTTAGACGAAGTTTGATAGGGATTGAAATGAACGAACATGACAGAGATGGAGCTATACAGCTTTCATTCATTTCGTTCATTCAGCCTAATTTCGTGATAGGCCTGCAGATTAACACCAACTGAGGCACAGAATATATAATAGCACTGAGACAGAAATGTCGAAGCCCAGCCACAGAATACTTAATAGTAAGTACTACGGCTACCCCCTAATTCTCAATCATTCGAAATCATATTCGGATTCGGATCCTTCATTTTTAATTTTTAATTGCTATTGATAAATCCGTGAGCTATTTTGTCGCTTAAACCTATCCAATTAGAATCACTGATTTTTTTAAATGGCATCGTAAAACCAAACAAGTTAAAAGTAACCGATCGGAGCATTGTGAATTGCAAAGATTCGAGTTTTAGGAGAGACAGATTTCGAACCAGAATTTGGTTTCGAATGATTGAGAATAACCCTGCAGGATATCGATATTCTCTGAGATTTTGAGAGAAGTGTACTGAAACCAAGGTGCGACAATTATTGTCCTTAAATTCTTACACTTTAAATGCAACGAAAATAATTAACAGTGTGCGAGCGAAGCGAGCGCAAAAGCGGCAAAATTATTTCATAGTTCAGCTAGTAAATTGACAAACGTCACTTTACTCTCACACTCAAGTAGAAATTTTCGACGCTCTAGGAATCTTGTAATATAATGTTTAAATTAGCCCAAAATCTGTGTACTATGCCCGTTAGTAAGCCTTCGGGTATAAGCTAGCCGCTTCTCTACGCCAATGGTACGTAGTATTATTATATTTTCTATGCCAATGGGCAAGCTTGAACTTTTAATGTTTACCCAATATAATATATAAAAATGCTAGATGCTTGTAGAAATTGCATTGACTACCAACTCGTTCACGACGCGCTGTCTGGCCTTCGAAAGACACCGACCTTTACAATTAAGTTGAAACAAAGTCGAGTGGTGGTGACAAGAACTCGAAATTAAATAAATTACTCAGTACCATTTGTTTTTATTGTACTTAGATACGCAAGCGTTTGACCACTATCTCACCTGATGCTTGTATATTCATTATTCTGTGCCTGATGTTAAGATGCAATTAAATTAAATTAGTGCTTTTACAAACAAACTATACAAAATAATAATATAGCTAGCCCACTGTCTTGTAAGAATTCGAATAAAAACGTCTGAAGAGGTCTCTCGAAAGTTATTCTTCCGTCGAAAGGTAAGCATAATAGGCAACAGTTCCAATTAGGCGACGAGGGCGTTTGTTAACATTTAATTAACGTCAAGGAACCATTGTGTCGGCATCGTCAGAGCCGGCAAACTCCGCAGTTCCCGAGTTTCAGGCTGCGCTGCGTCTTGATGAGTCGCGTCACACTCACGGACTTTCCAATTACACAGACAATAAGAGGAACCCCAACGGCGGTCAGCGTACATTGCTGCTATTGTTTTCGTGCCGCGATGCGAGCGTTTACTTAACCAGCGTTATACGGGGAGCGTGAAATTGCCTGCCTTTAAGTGTAGGTTGCAGGTGTCGCTCGCTAATGATACCATATCTCACCGCTTCAGGCAATACTTGCAAATGAGACCTTTGTAATTGGAGGAGAACTTGCCTTACATGCTCTTGTTATTAGGGCTATGTTACAAGAGCTCAAGACATCTATCTAATTAGGTAGTCCTGTGGACAGCCTTTACACTTACGAAGTAATGTTTAAAACAAGTTAACTTGGCTTATGGGATTTATCATGTAAACTTGTAAGCATAACGACATT
The DNA here is from genome assembly GCA_954871355.1 of Cabera pusaria. Taxonomy (NCBI): domain Eukaryota; kingdom Metazoa; phylum Arthropoda; class Insecta; order Lepidoptera; family Geometridae; genus Cabera; species Cabera pusaria. The sequence continues at coordinate 20,973,021 of OX940888.1, forward strand.
TTTGGGTAAGTAAAATAAGTATACCTAGTATAGGCTAACATAACCAACCACTCGGAATTCTAAATTAAAAACCAGGAAGGTTTTCCAGGCATTGAAAAGAAAATGTTTGCGAATGTAATAAGGATTTTTCTTGGCTGTTGAAGGTAAGTAAAAGATTTGATTTATCGCCGTCGCGCGAGCTGACCGCGCCCGGTCGCCGGCCGTCGCTCGCCTCCACCCGACGTCCAGCGCGGCTCCCGGACGCGTTATTAAACTTTTCCCCATATTAAACATTCCGGAGACGAATACATTTTATTGTTGCCTCGGACCGACGTCAGAGGCCCCTACAAAGCGAAACTCAAAGACGGCAATTGCGAAATAAATTGAAAGCAATTTGATATTGCGTTGTAAGTAATAGCCGTCAGAAGCCGCTACTATGCTGGGGACATTTTGTATGCAATTTAGAAAACTTTCCTCGGACCATTTCATATTGGCCTTTTGGCTGAATGTTTGGGAATTTGGATTCGTTGCTTATTGGATAAATGATTTGCAATTGTGCCCGAAAACCTTTATAAAAATAACTTTTTGATTTCAGCGACCATTTTTTGGAGTTCTTAATATGAGGGTACCTAGTGCGAAAGAGCCCTTAAAGCGTGTCGCGGTAATTTTACCGTTGTTAAAGATAGGAAGATAGGTAGCCTTCCAATTAGACGCTTGCTTTGTTAACTTTTAATTAACGAAGTTCTGTATAGAATATTGTCAGCGGCTATGGAATAGGTGCTTGGAAGTTGGAGTTCCTACGTAACAGCTGAGATAATTTAGATAACATCATTTTAATTAAGCATTGGATCGTTAATACTTTACGTAAAGTGTGGTGCGATACGATTTTATCGCAATAATTAAATTCTTACGTAAATTAATAAAGAGGTTTATTACGAAAGTAATCAGAGATTGTCTGAAAATGGAAGTATCATTCTGTAAGCTGCTTTGAATCTTAAATTGGAATATTAATCCCCCTCGTGAAAGTCGGTTTACTGGCAGATGCAACTGTATTAATAAAAAAAAAATCTTAATTGTTTTTCGTTCTATCCGTCTACTTGAGGCGTCTTCATCAAGCGACGAAGTCTAATCCGAAATCTCATTTCCGACGAATAATTGTAGGAGATAGAGAGAGCTTTTTTAGCGCTCAAGCGAAAAGATCTGTCAATGTTGCCTAAACATTTTGGTGATGGATTTTATGTAGACCTTAGTAATAGAATATTATATAGGTAGCCTAGATCGCAAGAGCTGGTAGAGGGGTTTCATTTTATGTAAATTAGTAAACATATTTTTGATTTACCCTAGAATTTAAAAAGTTGGTTAATAATATGATATGATTTAATGCGAAGAAAATACAATTACTTATTAGTAGAATACCATACAAATGATCTACTTATATGATCGACAGATTTGTATTATATTTAAATATATATCAATACCTAATGCAGTCTGCATTGCTGCATGCTACCAAAAACCTATCTTACTAATGTACCATCATCGCTCAACACCAGGCGAGATAGTGGTCAAACGCTAGCCCATCAGGTATAGGTACTCAAATAAAAATTATATAAATAATAGCAACTCTGAATTAATAACATCGTAACCTTTTATAATAATAATTAAGATAGTTTAAAAACTTCAACAACCGACTTTATGCCCCGCGAGTTATTTTCAGTAGCAAGTTTGAAACGTTTATCGTCAATTACAATGGGACCACCTCAGAAACGTACCCTACCGATTAAAGAATTATTCGAATCGGTTCGCAATTGACGGAGTAACCGCGTAACAAACACGCAAAAAAACATACAGACGAATTGAGAACCTCCTTCACAACTTTCAACACATGTAAAGCCATCTGGCGTACTTACCTACTTTCTTTTATCGTAGAACAAACTACATACACTTTTAACAAGCTTGCTCAGTAATTTACTACCTTATTATACACATCAGAAGCGGAATGTTATTAGCGTTTAATAAAAACAATATCCTTAAGTGAAAGTAGGTATTCCCAAGATATACGCCATGTACTCCGTTAAAGTAGGCTGGAGCTAAGAGATTGGATCAGTCCATTATGCTGTATCTCCGAATATCTACGATGTCCAACTCTTTTGATTCACTCAACTGGATGGGAGTGCGTCGTTTCTATGATATCTGGTGGAAAATATAAATAGCTAGTCTGTATACAGTAGGTATGTATATCAGCCTCTCACTTTTAGGGATCCGTAGTAAACAATGAACCCTTACGTCATGTATGTCTCTCCATTGTCTGTCTGTCTTTCCGCGAGTTATAGAGAGACTATTATAGATCGGAGACGTTTTAAAGAAAGGCCAAGTCAAAAGTACTTATAACCGGCGAGCATGTATGAAGGCGCTCATGAAAGTGGAAGAAGCGAAAAGTATGTCAGGATCGTAGCATGTGGAAAGAGGTGGTCTCTGCCTACCCCAACGGGAAAAAGGCGTGATTGTATGTATGTATAGAGAGACTATACAGAGACTTCGAGTCTCTACGACCAGCGGCATAGAAAAGATAATAACCCCGCTGGGTTATAGGCTGTGCGTTATCTCTAAGTTAGTCATTCAGTCGGACAATGTCAGGACAAAGATTCCTATAGTATTAGATTCTTAGTACTAGAAAGTTGTAATTTGGTATACGCGTACGTTATAATAACGGCGAAAGGTACCTAGTAAAATAATAATATAAGATCATAGGCTACCTCCACTTCAGGGCGAGAAAAATATCATCCTTTCTATAGAAAAAATGATTTTTGTCTATTTCAAATGTGTGGTATCGTTGAATAGATCGATGAAAAATATTGTGGGTGTGTGAAAACGGTTTTAATGGTTTTAGCCCGCTTATTGTGACTGGCAACTACGGAACCCTACACCGAGTGTGACTCAACACGCACTTGGCCGGCTTTTAATTTTGGTTCTAAATGCTTAATGCTTTTTATATCTGGTAAGCTATCGCTTGGCCACTATCTTGCCTGGTGGAAAGCGCTGATGTTGTCGAAGATGGTGAACACACTAGACCGTGTCTATGTGGTCTGACTCTTAAGGTTTTTGTGCTGCAGGAACACCGAAAGGTTTTCTCCTTGATGGTGGTACACCACTTTTTTGGTAGTAAGTCAGCCGGAACACATTTAATGTTTCTACCACCTGTGACGGCTGTGCTGTGACTGATCTTTTAAAGTTGTTATTATATTGCAGACAGTCCAACTGGAATTGCAAGTCAATTGCTGAGTGAAAATGAAGGGTTTTGTTTTGAACTGACGCCGCAAAACGGAGGAGGTTTTCAATTCGCCTGTTTTTCTTTTTTTTATTATCTCAGGACTCCGTCATTTCTAAACCGATTTGGAAAAATATTTATTGTTTGAGAGAGTATAGTAATAGTATCCCAAGATAGCTTCCCATTCAGTCTCATTGTAATTATATCGAGATCTGAGAAGGATCGCTAGAGATATGGAGATAAAAACCTTAAACTTAGTACTGAAAATGAATAGCGCCGTATTTGAAGTCGGTACTTTTCGTGTTGTAATAATTCACAGACGAGCTCTCTACCACAATATCACATAATGTGATATGACGATGTGTTATATAATTTAAGATCGTTTAAAAAACTAAAAGAACCGACTTCAAACATCGTGCTATACAAAGTAGCCAGTAGACGTAGTAACTATTACATAAAGTGCCAGCCAAGTAGTAAGTCGTCGAGATAAGTAAATGCGTCGTAATACAAATGTTGATATATTAAAAATGGCTCGGCCGATTTCGTTAAAATTTAAATGGGACCACATGGGAAGGGTACCCTTTGAAACAAAAAAAAGATTTTTTTCAAATCCGTTCAGGCATCTTCGAGTAATCGGTGAACATACAAAAAAAAAGATTCCGACGACTTGAGAACCTCCTCCTTTTTTGTGAAGTCGGTTAAAAATGGAATCACCCACGTTTGGAAATGGAACACGTCAGTGAGTCGAGGCGTTGAGCATAAAAAATATTTAAAAAAAACAATTTAACGTTGGCGTTGGAACATACTTAAGTCTCAGAACAGATAATAATACTACGATCTTTAGTTCAATCCACACAAAGTAACTATCTCAGCTCGTCTTCTAAATTTACTAGTATGAACTAGAACCAGTTAGGTTGTTTGACTTGAGCCGGAATACAAGTCAGTACCTATGTAACTATGCATTATTTGTTGGTTTGGTACCTACCAAATATTAAATGAAATAGCTCTGGAATCTGATTACATAAAAGCTTCCAATAAATAAACTATTTTATGTTTCTTTCCCAATTTCAGTTTTCCTAAATCAATAGCACTATCTAAATGAGCGCAGCACTTACTAGTTCATCGTTAATTTATGTGCATACATATTTATACGATATAAGTAGGTAGAAATATTGTAAGAAGCGAGAGAGTTACGATGTAGACTTATGGCTTCAATTCACCAGAGGCAGAGTAAAAATCAAACATCAGTAAGTGATCTTGACTTTATCTTACATAGAAATTATAGATAGATTAATACTTTATTGCACATTAGAATACAGAGGTATTTACAAATACTTTCACAGTAGCGCTCCGGTGAAGGAAAAACATCGTTAAGAAACTCCCAACCCCCACATGGTGGTAGCACACTATCTAATGTCCGCCTGGCCAACTACCGCCGCCCTCAAAACTAAATGTACAATCGGCGGCCTTATTGCTAAACAGCGATCTCTTCTAGGCAACCGGGAGACGATTGGAGATACATTATTATTGCCTCATGACCAAATCTTTTGCCAAACATCTAATGTGTTCTGGCAGCTATCCTTGAGAGCCAATTCCTATTCTAAGCCTAGCGTGCTACCAAACCATCCTCAACCGAATCTGAGAGGAGAGAGTGTGATGGCGGCGAGGTGAGATATTGGTCGCACGCTAACCTCATTATTATCATCAGCCTATACTAGTCCACTGCTGGACATAGGCGTCTCCAACTGCACGCCACTGAGCACGATTCTCAGGTACTCTCATCCAGTTCTTGCCATCCACCTTGCGAACAGCATCGATCTACCTAGTCTGAGGGCATCCTACGCTATGTTTACCGATTCACGGTCTCCACTCAAGAACTCGTTTACTCCAGCGGTTTTCGGTTCTACGGCTAATGTGGCCGGCCCATTGACACTTCAGCTTACTAATTCTCACATTTTTACACACGTTAACCTTTATGCTATAAAAATGCTTTATGGGACAGTGAGAGAATAGAATTGATGGTCAAAAAACTTACGTCTCTCCATTAATTGAACAGCTTGTGCCAAGATGCTCTACTGCTCCAGCTTTGTACTAAAGGAGAGATAATGCTTGCAGGCAATCACATAAGTGGATCAAATAGCTGTAGTCCATTTGGGTAATGAACTGGCGACTGTGTAGCTCCATCGGATTCTTTTATTGTGCGCCGCTGATAAAACTAATATCCATTTAAATCAAGGCATTTGCTAAATTAAAACTGAAGGTAATTGATTGGATCTTTGGTCGGTGTTTATTGAATTGACTTGTGATTTTATTGGTAGACCTAATAGAGTAGATAAGTGAGTAAGTAAGTAACTATTAAGCTTTATTGAAACCGATCTAAGTACATAGTTGCATTTTATTGTTTTTTGGGATGCGTAGGTTTGCCAAAGTCACAGAATAAATAATAGTACAAGCTATAATAAGTCTAGATTTGACAAGAAGAGTTTTTCTGACAATGCAGGCACGTATTTGAGAAATGTTCTGCTTGTCTTTAGTTTTGTCTCCAGGGCCGGTAGTTACTACATGCATATATAGCGATGAATTTATGTAGAGACTTCCACCCCTGGGGTTGATAGCGATGCGTCCTGTCATCGCTAACGTCTAGATGAAGGAGATGCAGCTAGAGAGTTATTATCTGCATCTCTTTACTTATCGACGATTATCGGTCGAAATTCATCGCTATTCATGTAGAGACTACGGGCCGCTACCAACGTAGAGACTTCCACCCAGTATTATTATAGTAGTATAGTATTAGGTATCGAGGATCATGCTAAGCTGCGTGCAATTGCAATTTTGAATAAAACAAGTTGAGGTGTAATTCCACAATATCAATAAGAATGATATCTTTTCTGTACTCTTGGAGCATAAAGTTCACTCTTATTTTGGGTATTTTCTGAAAATGTTAGGATGTCTTCAATAATATTTCCAATAGGACTACAAATGTTTTTTTATATATCTAAACGGCTAGCGTTTGACCACTATCTCATCTGTTGGTAAGCTATGATGTGATCTCAGATACAGTGATCACGCTTGGCCTAGAATACTCTGTAAAATACTCTGTAACTCTGAAATTACAGAGCAGGTCCTAAAAATCATTTTGATTTCTTAAGAAAGCTAAATTTAGTGGTGGGACCACGACTATCTACTGCTAATCCACTGAAAGGGCAACGCATCCACTGAAATTACAATGCGTTTGAGTACAAGGTGCATTTGAAAATTGCAAGTGAAATTCAAAATTGTGACCATCCAAAATATTGTGATTTTGTCTCTATTAAACCAGATCATAATCATCGCTTACAGGCGAGCTTAGTAATCGCCTTACTGCCCTATATGATAGAATTAAGATAGAATTAAGAAACTACAACCGACTTCCATGCCCCGCGGGTCAATTTCAGTTGCAAGTTTGAGACGTTTGTCGTCATATCTCTGGAGATATTTATCAGATCTCGATAAAATTACAATGGGACCACCTCAAAAATTTACCTTACCGATTAAAAAAAGAATAATTCGAATCGGTTCACAATTGACGGAGTAATCGTATAAAATACATACAAAAAAATAAATAAAAAAACATACATACGAATTGAAAGCCTCCTTCTTTTTGAAAGTCGGTTGTAAATGAATATTATTAAGAAAATGTATTAAGTATGAAAGAAAAACAAAGTAGGTATTCAAGTATTGCGTTTAACTCAATATCTGTCAAAAACCAGTGGCACTGGCCGGTCACTTATATAGAGTAGTAATTCCTACCCAATCTCACCTCCCTTAATGGTCCATCGCGGCCGTGTAGCCAAAGTGGTATCTGATCATTCCATTACCGTCCACAGTTTGTATTACAGTTACTACGGCCTGTCGGTTGTTTGGCGTAGTAACTAGTACACTAGCTGTGACTAGGCCGGAAACTTAGCGACACACATTTTCCATTTCCCCCTACGTACGGCCCAGTTTCACGTCTTCCGTAATTCAATCCAGATAGAATCCATTGTGATACACTCGATAATGTCAAGCTGTTGTTTTGGAGTTTCGCTTTTGGAGAAATTTTAGCTGTTTGAAAACATTGTTATTTAATAAGTATTAATTTTTTTTTAGGTATTTGGATGAAATCACGGGTCAAGGTTAATGTTTGAAGAGTTCCTTCTTTTATTGTGATGAGTATTAAAAGAGATTGGACATAATTTAATATTCGGTATGAGGTCTAATCTACGTATTCTTTTTTTATACGAATGTGTTACCTACAGTAAGAAAAAGAAAATATAATGTTTTTGTAGCTGAATAGTACCTACGAGTATTGCCACACACAATTAGGAACTGGCTACCATATGTAGTATATCTAAATCTACATTTATATCAGTAGATACTAATATAATAAATAATAGTATAACCACAAAAAAAAAATACTATAGGTAATACTATACATACTAACTTTTTTTTTAACCAAGTTAAAAATAATTACCTAATGAAAATATCAAAATTATATAAACTACAATATAAAATAATAAATAAACATTAAAATATATTACTTTACTTTAGAGGGCCACTTACTGAGGTCTGAGTCAGAACTGTGGGTATATTCCTGACTAAGTATATTTATTTATTTACACGTGCACTCTCGGTCCGAATACTGCAATATCCTGCAAGTAATTCGCATAAACCTATCTCCAAACTATTATGTAAATGCTAAGTGTAGTTTCAGATTCTCTATTTTAAGATGACTACCTATCGGACGCGCTACATCGATATGCACTTTGCTTTGACCGTCTGTCTGTGCTCTCTTGACAATACCCATTAGGATATCGTAAGTTACGAGAGTAAATACATCTATCTATTCATATCAGTGGGTAAATTATGTGGCATTATGTGTTACTAATTTCTAATTTGGTTAGCGTAGAACACGGGTTTTTAATTGATATTGCTCAGGACTCAGGACTAACAACGGGTTTTTTTATACCTTATAGGCTAGCGTTTGACCAATATCTCGCCTGGTGGTAAGCGATGATGTGTTCGAAGATGGTGAACATATTGGGCCTAGAATATTCTGACTCTAAAGGGATGTGTGCTGCCGGTACACCGTAAGGTTATGGCGGCAGATTTTCTCCTTGATAGTGGTAAGCTACTTTCTGGTAGCAAGTCAGGTGAAACATCGATATAATATGTTCCTACCAGAAAAGCTAGAATAACTTACACCCATATTCAAACATTTAGACAAAGGCATGATGGTAGACCTCATTTTTATATCAATAATGTATTGGTTTAAATAACCATATGCGCTCACGAGCCCTATCATAATACTCTTGTGAATACAGGTGTAAAACTTACATGTTCTGTCCGACTTGATTATTGATATCGCTATCACAATGCCCCTTCACATCATTCACTGCGAACCCTTAGTAAATCTCTCCTCGCGCACAAAATTTAATAACGTTCAATTATGTCAAAGGCATCCAAAGAACGTTCCAGGTTTCCAATAAACTGATCCTAACTAACCCGGCGAGTTCAAATAAATTTTATGATGCATGCGCAAGCTATTTCACGGCAACTTACCCCCAGTCCACAGAGTACATTGAATATATACCCCAGTCAGCCGCGGCGAGCTAACAGTGCACAGGCTTCCTTGATCCAGTCTATTTCGGCGAGATCCATTACTAGGAGAGTGGCAAGAAGCAATCTCATTGAATGACCTGTCTCCCTCCCTCCAGAGAGCCCACACCCCATCTGATCCACGCCAATCGGTAAATATGCGTGTTAAATATGTATGCGGTGTAAGAAGCTCGTAAGTGTATTAGATTTTGCTTGCTTTTTCATTCTGTCAAGTGGATACGACGGTATATTAGTCTGCGTGGACATAAAGAGGTCTAACCGATTTGCTTACGCACGCAGCTCACGCTAGGATTTATCTTCGGACGAGCTCGTCGATATATCGGCTGCTATTATGCTGCTATTCGGCAGAGTAAAAGCAATTTTTGGAACGACATTTTTTATCAAATATGTATGAGATTTATCATTGAAATTGCTTATTTTAAATCTAATTTTGTTATTTCAATATTAGAATACTTTAGTTGGCCATCACGGTACATTTATCTGAGTACTAGTATTATTTTCACGCAGAGAGGGAGAGTACTTATGCTATGTCACTTAAAAGCATTACGTATCTGAACCGATAAGTTGTTGTCTGCATAGGGCTTAAGTAATAACTTCTATCTGGCAGTAGCGAAAACTTGGAATGCACTTCGGAGTGACTAGACTTTTCCATTAGGGGCAATTATCAGGCACAACAGAGGATCCTCAGTCGTGATATACTAACAGTAGGGGCACAGTACAACAATATACTGTTGTAGGGGCGACGGAGATCGAACAAAGAGTCTGTTCGATGAGGGTATCGCTGCTATTACTCAAACAATTATCTCGTTTATGGGATTGTACTTCTTAATAGTGTATGTAATGTATGTAATAGTGTATGCACTATCTGTTAATAGTAACTATGCAGAGAAAGTAAAGTTAATTATTTTTAGTGGCAGGTATATCTAGGTGACCTCTATGTGAAATCATCTCATACTCAATACCGAGAACACCAATTTTACCTATAAAAGATAAAATTCAAATTTCAGCTAATATTTCTGTTTGTTTAGTTTATATATTTGTTTGTTTATTACCTCTTCACGGTCCGCTGAGTACTGGCGGGTAGTCGACGGTACTGTGCGAGATAATATGTCACAGATTTACCCAAGTACTGAATTCAAGTCAGCTGGACTTAGAGATCCACAGAAATATCAGCAAGTAGAGTCCCCATACTGTAACAAAGTCGTGATCCGTGGCTCAGAGCTGAGTACTGGGGGGTAGTCGACGGAACCTGTTAGAGATAACGTCATAAAGTCGCCCAAGCGCAGTGCTGGAGTCAGCCGGACTAACGTCTTTGCTTGGTGCCCTTACCTTGCATAATACATAATATATAGACAACAATTTTAGGGGTGGCTCTTGGATGTGTTCGTTCACTTGATCGTATTGTCTACGTTATAATTATATCTTATAATGGGAATGGGAAGGTATTTGGTAGACACGTGGAAGATATTTTTATTATGCAGTAGAAACATAGTTAGCTTTTGATAAAGCAGTGGCAATCATATTATAATCAAGGCTAAGAAGATATTTTACTTCTGTAGATGTGGCTAGATATAGTAAAATCATATATTAACCTACCTACGCACTGTAATAATAAAGTTTCTTTTTTGTTTTATTCTTCTCGATTGCCAGTCCGACACCCTATCCATTGGACTATTGCTGCCTAGTTATAATAATGATATAACAATTATTTTAGATTAAACTGTACTTGTAGTGGTAGGTTCTGCTAGTCCACCTGGGGCGGTAACACCACTTTGCCAATTAATTTTCAGCCGTGAAATAGGAATGTTTTTCGGTTGAAATGGCAAGGTGTTCAGTGAAATTACAGGGCATATGAGACTCGACATCTTTATGTCTCAAGGTAACAGGCGCAGTGCAGTGACATGCAAAATTCTGGTATTCCAGAATTTTGCATACCGATGTATCTGTAATAGGTAGACGTCATCGCTTACCATCAGGCGAGCGTCATGGATCCTGTTACTTTATATCATAAAAAAAGCAAATTTAGTTGGCTAAAATTTCTAATTGACTTCTAATTCTAAGGGATACCTAATTAATTATTTCAATAACTCGTAAAACAAAAAAGCATCATATTTCTTCTAAGTGAAATCATATTTGACAATTCATCTGCGCAGCGATAAAAATACGCCATTCATCACAAAGGAGCTGGAGTAACAAAGTGTCTATTGTGGTAACCCTGAGTGCGGCACTCAGCCGCGAGTTGACAAAATTTAAAACCACTAAGGGGAGGATAGGTTTGGTTTGCATAGGCTTTGTTCGCACTTAGCAGTCTGTACCTCACTGTCGGCTCTGACTGTCAGTTGCAAATCGGGTGTTTATATTTCTAATATAATTCAAAAGTAGGGAGTATAATAGCGTTTGATCACTATATCTAAAACTGTTAATAAAACATTAAATTAAAAAATCAAAAAACCCGACTGCGCAAAAAGTGAAGTGTTAAAAAACGAACTGAAAAGAAAAAAACAAGTAAGTCTAGTAGTTTAGACTTCTGTTTAGGGATATCAAAAAACTATACCATTTAAATATTTTCTCGGTCGATACACTCATAATATAAATTATACATTGTTATATGGAATACAGAGACTTTAACAGTCGGGACACATTAATCCCCATTCGTTAAGCCATTAATGTGTCCCGACTGTTAAAGTCTCTACATTCCATATAACAAAGTATATTTTATTTTTCATTGCAACATTTTCAATGCAAGGGTATATCTGACAAGAGGCCCAGCAAATTGAGAGTCTTAAATTACCTACCTTATTATATCAATCAGAAAGTTTTTTTATTAAGTATTTATATATAACTAGAAGTCCCCCGCGGCTTCGCCCGCGTTAAAAACTCCTTTTATTTACTTAAAACTTTTCTTTTGTAAAAACGATTCTATCATTAAATACATCAAATAAGAATTAGCCAAATCGGTTCACCTGTTTTCATGTTATCGCGTGACTAAGACAAATTAGGATTCATATTTATAAAACCCGAAAAACCCAAAAAAGCGCAATCCGAAACAATATTGATTTTCAGACTTTTTTACTCGAGTTAGGGTCAGGAGAGTTAGTAGTTAGTAGAGTTAGGGTTAGGTCAGTTACACTCTCTTAGGGTGGAATTTTGAAAAAGTCTGAAACTCGTATTTACTTATTTATTTACAGAAGTACTTGTGTGAAATGTCGAATAAAATGACTATCCGAAACTTTGAACCCCCGCTTCATCCCTTGAAGAGTGAATTTTGAAAAAATCCTTTCTTAGCGGATACCTACGTCAAAATTACTATCTGGATGCCAAATATCAGCGCAATCCGAAACAATATTAATTTCAGACTTTGCTACCCCACTTTACCCTTATAGGAATAGAATTTCAAAAAGCCTGAAACACGTATTTACTTATTTATTTACTAAACTACTTGTGTGAAGTTTCGAATATAAAAGACAATCTATTCTTGTTTCTCCATACAAACTTTGAACCCTCGTTTCATCCTCTTCAGGGATGAATTTTGGAAAACCTTTCTCAGAGGGAACTAACGTCGTAATTAATAACTATATGCATGCCAAATTTCAGCGCAATCCGAAACAATATTGATTTTCACACTTTATTACCCCATTTTACCCTCTTAGGAGTGAAATTTCAAAAAACCTGAAACACGTATTTACTTATTTTTTTACTGAAGCATTTGTGTGAAGTTTCAAATATAAAAGACAATCTATTCTTGTTTCTCCATAAAAACTTTGAACCCTCGTTTCATCCTCTTCAGGGATGAATTTTGGAAAACCTTTCTCAGAGGGAACTAACGTCGTAATTAATAACTATCTGCATGCCAAATTTCAGCGCAATCCGAAACAATATTGATTTGACACTTTATTACCCCATTTCACCCTCTTAGGGGTGGAATTTCAAAAAAACCTGAAACACGTATTTACTTATTTTATTACTGGAGCACTTGTGTGAAGTTTCGGATAGAAAAGACTATCTAATCTTGTTTCTCCATACAAACTTTGAACCCCCGTTTCATCCCCTTCGAAGGTTAATTTTGGAAAATCCTTTCTCAGAGGGAACTAACGTCGTAATAACTATCTGCATGCAAAATTTCAGCGCAATCCGAAACAATATTGATTTTCACACTTTATTACTCCATTTCACCCTCTTAGGGGTGGAATTTCAAAAAAACCTGAAACACGTGTTTACTTATTTTTTTACTGAAGCACTTGTGTGAAGTTTCGGATAGAAAAGACTATCTAATCTTGTTTCTCCATACAAACTTTGAGCCCCCGTTTCATCCCCTTCGAGGGTTAATTTTGGAAAATCCTTTCTCAGATCCTTTCTCAGAGGGAACTAACGTCGTAATAACTATCTGCATGCCAAATTTCACCGCAATCCGAAACAATATTGATTTTCATACTTTATTACCCCATTTCACCCTCTTAGGGGTGAAATTTCAAAAAACCTGAAACACGTGTTTACTTATTTTTTTACTGAAGCACTTGTGTGAAGTTTGGGATAGAAAAAACTATCTAATCTTGTTTCTCCATACAAACTTTGAACCCCCGTTTCATCCCCTTCGAGGGTTAATTTTGGAAAATCCTTTCTCAGAGGGAACTAACGTCGTAATAACTATCTGCATGCAAAATTTCAGCGCAATCCGAAACAATATTGATTTTCACACTTTATTACCCCATTTCACCCTCATAGGGGTGGAATTTCAAAAAAACCTGAAACACGTATTTACATATTTTTTTACTGAAGCACTTATGTGAAGTTTCGGATGGAACTATCTAATCTTGTTTCTCCATATAAACTTTGAACCCCCATTTAATCCCCTTAAGGGGTGAATTTTGGAAAATCCTTTCTTAGTACACCCTTACGTACTAAGACAAATATACCCTCCAAATTTCAAGTCTCTACGACCAGCGGTTTAGGCTGTGCGTTGTCTGTCAGTGAGTCAGTCAGTCAGTATGTCAGGACAAAGATTTTTATAGTATTAGATATATACCGGTCACTACTCGTTAGTATGTGATAAATATATCGGCGACCGACTGATTCTGCGAGAGTTTAGGGGATTAAAGTGTGTACCTAAATAAATTAAATGCTCACAGACAAGTGCTGACATTAAGCCTAATCTGAACATAGCTTAAATCGGAACACGTCTTCTATTACATTGTTACTGCGGTTCCTTAATATTTGTTTGATTTGCACTTAGGCCCCGTTAAAGATACTTTAATTTGGATTTCTTTATGATTTAACATAGAATCATGGAGAAACAATGGAAATAATTATACTACTTTTCAGTAAATAAATGTAGTGTCCTCGTATTCGCTGCTTTGTAGGATAATTTAGTACAATCGCGTTTAGAAATTAATAACCTACTTACCCTCCAAAGTGTGTAGTTCCCATAGTTGGTAAGACCATAGATTATTTAATCGAAGTTTCGCCTAACTTGCTTCCAAAAAGTAGCTTCCACCACGTAGTGGTTATATTCTCTTTGGCTTCCACCATCAAGTACAAAATCTACCCCGATAGCCTTACGGTGTTCCGGCACAGCCCTTGAGAGTCAAATCATTCTAGGCCTAACGTATTCACTATCTTTGACCACCACATCATCGCTTACCACCAGGCGAGATGTGGTCAATCGGTAACCAATCAGATATAAAAAAAATGGTATAAAAAGAAAAAAATATTATACTCAAGCAAGACTGTTCCCCTTCTAACCAGGCTACATCATATTGAATTGTTACATCAGATCAAATGCCTGCATATCTATATAAATATATATAATAAACGGGCCAAGTGCAAGTCGGACTCGCACTTGCAGGGTTCCGCACCAAACTACAGTATTTTTTAAGATCGAGCAAAAAATGCCACTATAATTTTTCGCCAGCAAAAAAAAAACAAATTAATAAACATTTTATCAAAACAGAGTTGTAAGCCGCGTGCTATTTCTTATAACGCCATCTAACGTCTAACGCTATAATATCTAAGTGATAGTTAGCACAAAGGTGTTAGGGATCGGCATTTCAATATAACGCCATCTATGGACGTTTACTTAAGCGTTCATGGATGGCGTTATATTGAAATGCCAAAAAAAAACACGTTTCTTACAAGAAATTATAGGGTATATAATATATATATATATAATGTTTAACTAATATAAAATGCTGTCTCTTGAGTCAAGTCGTATATATCTAGAAACTATAAACTTATACAAAATTGTAAATAACTACTGTATAAATCTTGTTAGAAGTCTGTGTTATGTTGTGCCAAGAGATTCTCAGAGGCGTGAAGCACGCTCATATCGCCCTATTCGCCGAATGGTAGAATCTTACAATGACAATTTTATTGATATAGACATGTTCTCGTGTAATTTAAGTCAATTCAAAGTAGCAGTTTTTCAAAGATTGTTGCAATAATAGCCTGTTATTTTGTCATTTGGTTAAATATTGTGTTCTTTTTATTTATTCATATGCATTATGTATGTTATACAGAAATTAATTAAACATAGTTCAAATTTAATGTTATTTTATTCGTTAATTGTAATAAATTATCATGTGATTGAGTAAGGGTTACCTTAACCGATCCACTTTTTGGGTTCCGTAGCCGAATGGCAAAAAACGGAACCCTTATAGATTCGCCATGTCTGTCTGTCTGTCTGTCTGTTTGTCCGTCCGTATGTCACAGCCATTATTCCGAAACTATTAGGATTACAGAATTGAAACTTGGTAGGTAGATGTATTCTGTGAACCGCTTTCCGATTTTTATACAAAAATAAAAAATATAAACGTTTAAGGAGGGGCATCCCATACATGAAACAAAAAAAAAAAATTCTTCAAACCTATACGTGTAGGGTGTCTATGGATAGGTCTTTAAAAACGACATTAAGGTTCTTAATATAATTTTTTCTCAAAGTCAATCATTTAAAAGATTGGCGCGTCTAAAGTGGTAAAATGTGTGTCCCCCTCTAACTTCTAAAGTAAGGGAGTGAAAAATCTAGAAAAAATATATTCTGTAGATCTCACTAAAAACTTTCAACGAAAATTGGTATGAACGAGATACAGTCAGCAGTTTTTGAGATAGAGCGACCGCAAACATAACTTTGTTTTTTATACAAACACTATGAAAAACAAAGTTAATTTTGTAATTGCGAAAACTCATAGTTATAAAATACTCTACTGTGTTACGGAACCCTACGAGTGCGAGTCCGACTTGCACTTGGCCAGTTTATTTAACTTTGTATGTAAGCTGTGAATAGAATTGTGGGCTGCATTATTACTAAAATTGTATAAATTGTACCATATTGTTTAATATTTATAATGTAGCTGTTTGCTTTTCCTAATAAAGAAAATAAAAATAAAATAAAACTTTATTCTGTTTTTTAGTATTTGTTGTTATAACGGCAACAAAAATACATCATCTGTGAAAATTTCAACTGTCTAACTATCACGGTTCATGAGATACAGCCTGGTGACAGATGGACAGACACACAGACAGACAGATGGACAGCGGAGTCTTAGTTATAGGGTCCCGTTTTACCCTTTGGTTACGGAACCCTAAAAATTAACCCCTATTACTCAAAAACCCCTATTACTTGAAAACGGGTAGACCGATTTCGCTAATTTTTTTTTGTAGTGTCTGTTATTGTCACGGGAAGGATTTTATAGAATAAAACTTAAAAGTATTTAAAGGAATGAAACGCGGGTGGAGCCGCCGCGGGGCTCAGCTAGTTGAGCTAGTTATAAATAATAATAACCATATTCCCAATTGCAAAATTTCCAAATTTTTGAGAGACAGATCCCATAAAATAAAGTGCACAGTTAAATATAAAAGGAGCTAATGAACTAACAGAGTATCAACCCCCTTTCGTACCAACTGTAATAATAATCTGTGATCCTTACTACTCCCGGCCTAATGGAGCGGTGATGGTCCGTCACTCTACATTTGACTAGCAGGCTTTCACATCGACTCGCCACTTACCTAATGCCTGGTCGTGCACATACTGGGAGACTATTTGGGTATTTTTTGGATAGGACGTTTTGGTTGAAGGGATTTTGAAGCTATTGCGTATTATGGCTAAAGTAAAGCTTAAAGAAAATAAATACTTGATAATTTCAACAAAAATCTTAATGACCAAAAATGTTTTTTTATATTTCAGCTTTCAGATTCAGAGGCTAGCGTTTGACCACTATCTCACCTGTTGGTAAGTGATGATGCGGTCGAGAATGCTAGCACGCTAGTCCTAGAATGGGAACTGGCTCTCAAGGATAGCTGCCGGAACACATTACATGTTTTTGGCGACAGATTTTCTAACTTGAGGGACACTGTGTGACTTGAGCTACCAAGCTGGCCAGGCGGAGACTAGACAGTGTCCTACCACCATGCGGATCTTGGGGGTTTCTTAACGATGTTTTTCCTTCACCGGAGGGCCACTGTGATAAGCGCACATACATTTTTCGATCGAAAAATCCCGCACGGCGTGCATTGAACTTAGTAGGTACCACTGGCGTCAAAGCCGACAATTCTCCCACGACACCACTGGGCCCATGTTCGTTACATTTCATTTTGCGGACTCTTTCTGTATCCCATTAATGGAAGTCTTGCTCTATTAATTACAAGGTTTTATTTCACTTGCCAAGTTGCAGTTATCCTCAATCCAATTGACCTGGGCATACTTATGTAAGTTTTGTACAATGCAGTAGGATTGGTACCTTCAAGCTGACTTGATGATGGAGCCGGCATATAGGACTGGAACTACGAAATGGCAAATGGCAGGGCAGTCGAACTTGGTATGTACTGCTAGGCTATTCTATAAGCTATCTCGACAACGGAATCCGCGGTGAGATTTGAATTTTGTACTACGAAATTCAACCGTATTGCGAACGTGATGCGATTGAATTTCAAAGTACGAAATTCGAATCTCACCGCGGATTCCGCTGTCGAGATATCTTACAGCATAGCCTAGCTGTTATCATTAGTACTTTACATTGTACACGAGGACATCTTTACATAATAAAAATCGTTAAAAACTATTTTTACTTTTAATTTATTTTATAACTGGCTGTCGTCTCGATTAATAAATACTGGATATGGATAGGATATACCAATCGGAATGTATTATAATGTATTTTTTTTTGTTTTCGAATATTGTCATTATATTATAATATTATACCTACCCAGTACATTAAATAACTCATACCTTAACACAAACTCTTCAAGATAATTCATAATAAAGTACAAGAAAAGTAAAGATACAAAAACAAGTTTAAAAAAATAAAGTGCCCCGTAAAAAGCAACCTGCCACATATCTCCGCGTCCTAATGCGTAAATGGAATCTCAAATAGTAAAAATCTTTTTAGGCTTATGTTCGGTGTTGAGTGGGTCCACAAATGTCGCTAAAAGGCTGAACGTCATTGTTTATCCGGGCAACATTAGGCGGGTAACCGGACACGCGCGGCCTGAGTGCGCTACAAGTATCCGCTTTCAACTCATTATGGGACGGACGTGGTGCGTGGGCAGCAAGCCCCCACTTTCCCCCTCCCCACGTCTTTGTCCTTCAATCCCTCTTACAATCTTCGATCCAATTTCGAATACCCATACATCCGGCTAATGTTGGATTCCGCCTTCGATTACATGACGACGGAGTGAGCTGTTGTGCTGAACTAATATTCTATACTCACTCTTACAGTGATACTCTTACAATGTTACTCGTATGGTCTTCTGGTATCTAGTTGAGTTGAGTATGTCAGTTTTATTTATCTGAAGTTTACGAGCCCGATGCAAGTGCGTTATACGATTTGTACACTCACGAGTTTTAATGTTCAAAATTGCTCCGACCAGTTTCGGACATATTATTTGACGTCTTTCTTCTGGAAGCCACGTACACCGCAAGCTTCTCGCTTAGCGAGCTTCGGCACGTAACTGAACCCGTAGTTGTATGTAACTAAGTTGATATGCTCATATCTAATTGATTTGAGAACTTAGAACATAGATGAGTGGCTTGAAAAAGAGGCTTATCTTTGTACTGCCGTAGTATGGGGAAAATGAACTGAAAATTATGTACTGAAAGTTTTTACTAATCATGGAAGTAGGTTTTCATTAAATTGGTTTGCCCTCGGATTATGCAAAGGTTGTAAGGTCATTATCATCATCATCATCAGCCTATGTTAGTTCACTGCTAGACATAGGCCTCACCAACTGCACGCCATTGAGTACGATCCTCGGTAACTCTCATCCAACTCTTGCCAGCCACCTTGCGAAGATCATCGCTCCACCTAGTCTGAGGGCATCCTACGCTCCGCTTGCCGATACGCGGTCTCCACTCAAGAAGTCGTTTACCTCAACGGTTGTCGATTCTTCGGCTGATATGTCCGGCCCACTGCCACTTCAGTTTGCTTATACGGTGAGCTATGTCGATGGCTTTGGTTCTGTGTCGGATCACCTCGTTCCGGATTCGAGATTCGATTCCGATCCTTCAGAGAAACTCCGAGCATAGCCCTTTCCATAGCTCTGCGAGCTGCTCTGCTGAGCGACCTTGAATTTGTAGATCAGCCCCACCGTGAGTGTCCATATCTCGGCACCGTATGTCATAACGGTTGTAAGGTCCCTACTATAAAACGTAAACAAATAAATAGCTATAATCTTTGTAGCTGTTAAATACCTAGATACTAATTCTAAATTAGTATGACATGACACTGATGGTAAGTGGACACTGTAGTTGCGTAGACTGTATTGCAATTACAATGTACTCGACTTGTTGTCGACATTACCCACCTGTTCCCATTCGTCATCGTTCCATTACTAGAATTAGTAGTGAAGACAAATATTATTTAATATTATGTTTTCTTTGAAGTGTTACACACTTAATATTTTTGTAAATTGTTAAACACAATCCAAAATTTCATCGTACCAACGGGACTTGAACCCGCAACCTCCGGAATAACATGTTCCGGTGCTTTGCCAATTAAGCCATGGTGCGAAGTAACGTTACGACGAAATTAGTGGATTGCATTTGTTAACCCAATTATGCATTGGTGGCGCCATCTATGACTACTTATTACGTAAGTTAATCATTCGGAAGAAATCATTACAGTTTTCAAATCCGACGAGAGATGTTGCACTGCGTAAATCAAATATTATGTTTTCTTTGAAGTGTTACACACTTAATATTTTTGTAAATTGTTAAACACAATCCAAAATTTCATCGTACCAACGGGACTTGAACCCGCAACCTCCGGAATAACATGTTCCGGTGCTTTGCCAATTAAGCCATGGTGCGAAGTAACGTTACGACGAAATTAGTGGATTGCATTTGTTAACCCAATTATGCATTGGTGGCGCCATCTATGACTACTTATTACGTAAGTTAATCATTCGGAAGAAATCATTACAGTTTTCAAATCCGACGAGAGATGTTGCACTGCGTAAATCAAATATTATGTTTTCTTTGAAGTGTTACACACTTAATATTTTTGTAAATTGTTAAACACAATCCAAAATTTCATCGTACCAACGGGACTTGAACCCGCAACCTCCGGAATAACATGTTCCGGTGCTTTGCCAATTAAGCCATGGTGCGAAGTAACGTTACGACGAAATTAGTGGATTGCATTTGTTAACCCAATTATGCATTGGTGGCGCCATCTATGACTACTTATTACGTAAGTTAATCATTCGGAAGAAATCATTACAGTTTTCAAATCCGACGAGAGATGTTGCACTGCGTAAATCAAATATTATGTTTTCTTTGAAGTGTTACACACTTAATATTTTTGTAAATTGTTAAACACAATCCAAAATTTCATCGTACCAACGGGACTTGAACCCGCAACCTCCGGAATAACATGTTCCGGTGCTTTGCCAATTAAGCCATGGTGCGAAGTAACGTTACGACGAAATTAGTGGATTGCATTTGTTAACCCAATTATGCATTGGTGGCGCCATCTATGACTACTTATTACGTAAGTTAATCATTCGGAAGAAATCATTACAGTTTTCAAATCCGACGAGAGATGTTGCACTGCGTAAATCAAATATTATGTTTTCTTTGAAGTGTTACACACTTAATATTTTTGTAAATTGTTAAACACAATCCAAAATTTCATCGTACCAACGGGACTTGAACCCGCAACCTCCGGAATAACATGTTCCGGTGCTTTGCCAATTAAGCCATGGTGCGAAGTAACGTTACGACGAAATTAGTGGATTGCATTTGTTAACCCAATTATGCATTGGTGGCGCCATCTATGACTACTTATTACGTAAGTTAATCATTCGGAAGAAATCATTACAGTTTTCAAATCCGACGAGAGATGTTGCACTGCGTAAATCAAATATTATGTTTTCTTTGAAGTGTTACACACTTAATATTTTTGTAAATTGTTAAACACAATCCAAAATTTCATCGTACCAACGGGACTTGAACCCGCAACCTCCGGAATAACATGTTCCGGTGCTTTGCCAATTAAGCCATGGTGCGAAGTAACGTTACGACGAAATTAGTGGATTGCATTTGTTAACCCAATTATGCATTGGTGGCGCCATCTATGACTACTTATTACGTAAGTTAATCATTCGGAAGAAATCATTACAGTTTTCGAATCCGACGAGAGATGTTGCACTGCGTAAATCAAATATTATGTTTTCTTTGAAGTGTTACACACTTAATATTTTTGTAAATTGTTAAACACAATCCAAAATTTCATCGTACCAACGGGACTTGAACCCGCAACCTCCGGAATAACATGTTCCGGTGCTTTGCCAATTAAGCCATGGTGCGAAGTAACGTTACGACGAAATTAGTGGATTGCATTTGTTAACCCAATTATGCATTGGTGGCGCCATCTATGACTACTTATTACGTAAGTTAATCATTCGGAAGAAATCATTACAGTTTTCAAATCCGACGAGAGATGTTGCACTGCGTAAATCAAATATTATGTTTTCTTTGAAGTGTTACACACTTAATATTTTTGTAAATTGTTAAACACAATCCAAAATTTCATCGTACCAACGGGACTTGAACCCGCAACCTCCGGAATAACATGTTCCGGTGCTTTGCCAATTAAGCCATGGTGCGAAGTAACGTTACGACGAAATTAGTGGATTGCATTTGTTAACCCAATTATGCATTGGTGGCGCCATCTATGACTACTTATTACGTAAGTTAATCATTCGGAAGAAATCATTACAGTTTTCAAATCCGACGAGAGATGTTGCACTGCGTAAATCAAATATTATGTTTTCTTTGAAGTGTTACACACTTAATATTTTTGTAAATTGTTAAACACAATCCAAAATTTCATCGTACCAACGGGACTTGAACCCGCAACCTCCGGAATAACATGTTCCGGTGCTTTGCCAATTAAGCCATGGTGCGAAGTAACGTTACGACGAAATTAGTGGATTGCATTT
Source organism: Cabera pusaria (assembly GCA_954871355.1). NCBI lineage: Eukaryota > Metazoa > Arthropoda > Insecta > Lepidoptera > Geometridae > Cabera > Cabera pusaria. Next base: position 20,995,333 of record OX940888.1, read on the forward strand.
GTTAACCCAATTATGCATTGGTGGCGCCATCTATGACTACTTATTACGTAAGTTAATCATTCGGAAGAAATCATTACAGTTTTCAAATCCGACGAGAGATGTTGCACTGCGTAAATCAAATATTATGTTTTCTTTGAAGTGTTACACACTTAATATTTTTGTAAATTGTTAAACACAATCCAAAATTTCATCGTACCAACGGGACTTGAACCCGCAACCTCCGGAATAACATGTTCCGGTGCTTTGCCAATTAAGCCATGGTGCGAAGTAACGTTACGACGAAATTAGTGGATTGCATTTGTTAACCCAATTATGCATTGGTGGCGCCATCTATGACTACTTATTACGTAAGTTAATCATTCGGAAGAAATCATTACAGTTTTCAAATCCGACGAGAGATGTTGCACTGCGTAAATCAAATATTATGTTTTCTTTGAAGTGTTACACACTTAATATTTTTGTAAATTGTTAAACACAATCCAAAATTTCATCGTACCAACGGGACTTGAACCCGCAACCTCCGGAATAACATGTTCCGGTGCTTTGCCAATTAAGCCATGGTGCGAAGTAACGTTACGACGCAGTGCAACATCTCTCGTCGGATTTGAAAACTGTAATGATTTCTTCCGAATGATTAACTTACGTAATAAGTAGTCATAGATGGCGCCACCAATGCATAATTGGGTTAACAAATGCAATCCACTAATTTCGTCGTAACGTTACTTCGCACCATGGCTTAATTGGCAAAGCACCGGAACATGTTATTCCGGAGGTTGCGGGTTCAAGTCCCGTTGGTACGATGAAATTTTGGATTGTGTTTAACAATTTACAAAAATATTATTTATTTTATTTAACCCCCGACAAAAAAGGGGTGTTTAACTCTGACGCGTGTATCTGTGTGTGTGTGTGTGTGTGTGTGTGTGTGTGTGTGTGTGTGTGTGTGTGTGTGTGTGTGTGTGTGTGTGTGTGTGTGTGTGTGTGTGTGTGTGTGTGTGTGTGTGTCTGTCTGTGGCATCGTAGCGCCAAAACGGAAAAAACGATTTTGATTTAAGCTAGAAGCGATTTAAGCGATTTTGATTTAGGCCACACCGCGGCGTCCTGCGATTTGCGGGCGCGATCTCAGTACTTTTCAATTGTTTTCTGATCGCGTTTGGTGTGAACCAGTCGGTACAAATACTACTGCGCTATCTGATCGCCGCCTATATCGCGCACGCAGGACGCTGCGGTGTGTCCGTACGTTTAGTTTTTTTATTTGATAGCTACACAAAAATAAACTGAGAACAGAGATAAAACTAGTATACCATGCCTTACAACAACTGTTTTCGTCAATAACTAAACCAAGCCTCATCAGCTTTCATCCAGTGAAGATGGAAAAACTAAACCCAATCCTCAACTGTCCTTCTCAAATTTTATAATAAAAACTCACGTTCATTTTAAACTTATAGATTTAAAAACGGGAATTTAACGTGACTTACACGATGTCGGTATAGCGATCGACATATGTTTCGGCCTCATCTCCTTCTCAAATCCTTCAATAATATATAATATATCTGAATGGTATGCTGACTCTAACAGAACTAAAAAACTAAAAAGTGAATGAAAAACATAATCAATTACTCTAAAGTTAAAGTCCGTTATTTAAACGCCCCGCACGGGCAATAAAGAAGACAGCTAATATAGCGTCCCGATGTCACATGTAATTGCAAAATAAAGCGAGACAAGTATCTTAATCAAGTGTCCATTCCAAGAAGTTAGAGCCGGGAGGCTTCGTTATGGGCGATTCTGTATGAGCTGCCCTGGCCTGTATGTCCCGTGCAATAACAGTTTCGACAAATTGACTCCGCTGACATTGGATCTAAACGGCACCGTAACTGAACATTCTACAACTTACCTGACAGAATTAATCGCACACTCTGACTGACTATAGAACGACAACATCGGGAAATGCAAATCCAAACCTGTAGATGAGATAACAACGTTTCACAATCGTTTAACAACATGCTTTGTGTGGGCACTTCTGACACTAAATTAATGTTACAGAATCGTTAATTAAAATGGCCTTATCAAGCTGAAACTTATTTAATAAAAGCTCTATGAAAACAGAATTACACAGAATTAATAAAATGGCCCATGAAGGCAATTTTATGAGGAAAATCATGTTGGGAGTCGCGCGATCGCGGGCGAGCTTACGGACCGCAATAACATAACCGTTTGGACAAATTGTGGCTCGCCCGGGCCCGGATTAGCGGCTTTATGGAACAATTCGTACAGAATACAGCTCGTCCCTTCAGCTAGCTTCCTGATAATTGATATCAATGTCCACAGCCGCTACCAAATTAACTGGACGACCCTGGAGCGCTTTTTACGTTTTTACGCTAATGCTGGAGCTGAACCTAACGAACGAGGCTTGCGTTCACTAATCGCTCGCCGAATTGATTCGAAGAATTTCGCCTCTTTGTATTGTATGAATGAAACTGCGTCCATTAGCGACGGCGCGCCGATTTAAGTCACTCGCGCGCATTGCTCGACAGGCGAATTTCTTCGCCGAAGCGTTTTGATTTTTAGGGTTCCGTACCCAAGGGTAAAACGGGACCCTATTACTAAGACTCCGCTGTCCGTCTGTCTGTCTATCTGTCTGTCTGTCTGTCTGTCTGTCTGTCTGTCTGTCTGTCACCAGGCTGTATCTCATGAAATGTGATAGTTAGACACTTGAAATTTTCACAGATGATGTATTTCTGTTGCCGCTGTAACAACAAATACTAAACAGAATGAAGTTAAAAATAATTGAGGGTCCCCATACAAGAAACGTGTTTTTTTCGGCATTTCACGCCATCTATGAACGCTTAGTTAGGTAAACGTCCCATAGATGGCGTTATATTGAAATGTCGATCCATAACACCTTTGTTAGACGTTAGATGGAGTTATAAGAAATAAAATGTTTATTAATTATTATTTTTGCTGGCGAAAAATGATAGTGGTATTTTTTGCTCGATCTTATAAAATACTGTAATATGGTACGGAACCCTACTAGTGCGAGTCCAACTTGCACTTGGCCAGTTTATTGATTCGACTCGGCGCGTCTCAGTCCATAGATGCAAGTAATAAACGGGTATCAGTCGACGCAAGGAAGCGAATGCGCGTCGACGTCTTTTAAATATTTTGTTTATGTATGTATAGTAAATATTTTTATCAAATATTTTTTTCTTAGGATACAAAAATAATGAAAAAAGTTGACAGGGTCCTCTTTCAGAGTTCAAGTCTGGAAATAGATAGTGAAATTCGCCGTATATATTTATAATCATATTAATGTCGTGTATCAAGTATTTTGAAGTACGTCATTTTTTTTTACTCCTATTCTTCTTCATCAAAAAGTATTTGATATTAAAAAAAAAAGCGGAACTGTGTAGAAAAAAGCTACGCGTTAGAAGTGAAACTTCCTTCACATAGAAATATTGACAATTTAGCGTAGACAGGATAGGACTAGGACGATGTGTGATCCATCTTACTAGGGATAGGAGTTCTACGCAATTCAGACTTCCGGTGCATTCGGACTTAAATTTTACCCCAATGCGCCTAATTAAATTTAACTTCAAATTCTTTATGCGAGCTGTCCATCATGGAGAAACAACCTTCGTTGACGAGTTGTAATGGATGAACGATTCGATTCAATTCGTCTGAAATGCACAAGGATGCACAAGGTATAAATGCGACTCGACTCGACTCACTTCGATGCAACATGTTTCACGCTGTAGTCGGCGCATGGCTTTAGCGTTCTTTTCCGGAATGCCATCAAATTAAAAGTTCCATGGAATTGTACCTTCTACTAGAGGGATATGTAAGTACTTATCAACTAAATGTAACAATTTTTACTGGCCCATATTCGACTTACCTACTATTTGCCATTACGGAGTTCCAGCACATGAGTACAGAAAAGGTTCCAGTCCCTATAGCCCGGATGATCCATGATCAGATCAGGTCGATCGTATGGTCATGACCATATTATTGCGTTGCCACTGAAGATACGTAAGTGCGCTGAGTCAAAGCAAACATCAGGAAGTGGTTCTAATTTCGTTTCAAATATTTGATCCTCACTACTCAGATAAATATTCTTGGCTGTATACTCAAAGTCACGCTATCATTGTAAGAAGTTATACATGTAACCTCCTTAGCATTTCAATGCTTGCGATGACAAAACGCGGCGGGAACATGCATTGTTGAGTAGCTCCGTCTACGTTGAGTAGAGTAGACTACCGGGGCAGTAAGTATTACTTTGTACTTTGCAACACTAAAGATATAAAATTACCCAATTTCATTTTTAAAACCAGATAAGAGTTGACAAAAAAACGGCAATCGTAAATTAGTTTTTTAAAACACAAGCCTTTCTGAATAGTAAATAAAATGAATGGGCCACCCTAAGCAAAGTTTAATCCGTTTTTATTACGAAGAAAAGAAGTAATTACTCTACCCTTAGCGCTATAGAGGGTCGGGAGCTCGAGGTAAAATTTCCATAGATTTATCATAAGCAAATTAAGTTTATAATTAAAAACAGGACTTTTGTATAGACTTAATTTGAATATGTAAATAGTACCTATTATTTCGCTTATTGTAAATGTTTTTCCTAAAAATAGTCTGCGAACGAAATAATTTGCTGCCAAATATCATTAATACAACCTTATATTGCGGTATCGTTCTATCTATTATTTGGAGATATTATCTAAAAGAAATTAAGAAAGTCCGTGTGTGGGTAAGTCGGGGTCCGTAATGGTGTAGCGGGGAGGCGAACGCCGCCTCCTCAATTATCTTTCTCTCAGCGACGTAATTATTCCATTAGCTGCGCAAATAATGATAAACTCCCAGATTAATCAATCTATCCTCACAGTAGATGGCAAAACAAATATAATTTGCCTATCTCTCGGCGGATGTATAGCGTACCTACATATTCGGTTAGAGCTAAAAATATGTTTAGGTACCTAACGAGCGTAAGCTTGTCGGTACATTTTTCAAGCGTCTCCACATTGGCGGAGGTTTCAATTAAATTTCTGAAGACTTCAAGGCTCCCAGGGCTACCCCTTCTCGCACACATTTCAGAATAAATGTCGATTTTGCAGTATTCCGAAATTGGTCCTCAGTTTACGATTCACGTGCAAATATCGCAGCTGATGCGGCAGCTCAAGTTTATTCGGCTCGGATGTCGCGTGTTCTATCCACAACGGTCAATATGCTTTCGAGTGACGGTTTTATCACTTCATCAAGATACCAGTGAAATCAATTTAGAGCCCGTAAGGCCGGGCGGACTCACCTAAGAGTCCCTAAAAGTCCCGAAGGCGGGCGTCCCTGCCGCCCGTCTCGTTCGCTCGTGCCCGTTTATAAACGGTTTTATTGCTTTCGGAGCAACCGAACATTATTAAACTTTTCCAATTTCGATTTATCACGTAGCTGTCGGAATTTAATACCGCCCTACCTTCGGCGGAGGCGATCGCCCGCCGCGTGATTACAATACACGTCGTTAATAATACGAGAGAAGTGCGGTTCCGATGCCGGCGAGGAGCCTCCTGGCTGCCAATTATGAGGAATAAGCGAGCTCGCCGCTCGGCCGAGGCCCGCTCGCGAGCGCGGCCCAGTCCGTTCAGGGGACCACAAATGAAAAATGACTCAATCACACGTCCCCGTCCGACTGTACCACGCCAACTTTACGCCCTCGAATAGTGAATTTCATAACAAAATGAAGTCTAATATTAGCCCGGGTTAAAATTATGAAGCTAAAACTGTAGGTTATTGAAAACGTGACTTACATTTACATGGGTTACAGCTACGAGATTTCGTATGGAGATTTACGGAATGTGTTGCATATAAAATGATATTACAGTTTATAAGGATTTATTAAATCTGTAGCAGGTTTGCGAGAGTTACTTTTGGAGAAAATTGGTTTGGAAAAATGATGGGCTTCGGGAAGATGGTACGTATTAGTGATAGGTTAGGCTAGGAACAGGGTATGACGGATCGCGATTGCCGAGACGCGCGACGCGACCGAGCGGTGCAATCTACTCGCATTCATATGGCCAATCAAGCACCGACCCGCCGCCATCCGCGCCCCTTATCTCCACCCCGTACAGGGCCAAACTAGGACGCACGTCAATATTAGTTATCATGTTATGTTGCGTCTGTCATTTTTAATAGTTATGTTGTTGCCGTTGATATAATATGTACTATATATAAAAGACGTGACTCGTTTCGCCTGTGGTGTAATTTACTTTGTAAAAAGTATCCATTCTGTTAATCCAAGTAATAAACTATCGATAACCAAGCAGTACCAACACTATTAGAGGCAAATTAATTATCGACCCAATTAATAATAATTGGGTCGATAATTAATTTTGTTGTTCAATGACAGGAGTAGGAATGAGGATAACCTCATTCCTACTCCTGTCATTGAACAATCTACTGATAAAAGTAATTAGTAAATTCTTATAAATCAGATTCGTCCTATCATTATAATATCCATAAATGGTGGACCTAAATATCCATAAAAGGTGAGTATAATACATATTGGCTTATCTTGGCCCCAAATTCTGTAAGCTAGCAAACCGCTATTTTGCAAGCTAATCGCATTTCACGGTCAATTTTGATTTTACTGTTTTTTCAAAATCTGTAATTTTATTTTTCATTATGCATTCAAGTTCTCGATTGCTATCTGACCTGATGTAAGTGAACATGCGGTCTAAGATGGAATGGTGCTTGTTTGGAATTTGTAGACAGCATTGAGATGAGGCGTTGGACAACTGACTTTAGTCAAACAGTTGCAACATGAATATCACTTACGGGGACTGGCGGAATAATTGGCGATTTATCTCCCTTTGTAGTAGGTGGTTCGAGCCACGGCCGAGGCCTAGAATCAGTGTTCACCCATTGAGCACGATCGGTCTAAGGCTACGGACGCAGGCAGGTAACAATGACCCTCCCGTGGGTGACAATGAAGTGAAAATCAGCGTCCAGATTTTCCAGGGTGTATGATCCAGGAAATCGCGACTTTTGTGCTGAGACTGGCCTGTTTCAGCACCTCATAATAGGTCACTTTTTCTACAATTTTAAGATGTTGGTGTGAATATGCTGAATAAATGATGTAGCTTTCTTTCTTTCTTTCAATGACTCCCAAACAGTACTTCCTATGTACAATAAACAATCAACAATAAATCCTGAACATTATCAGGTAAGTAAACAATCCTAAGTGCAGTCCTGTACATCGAGCTCACGTACGACCGCTCGTAAGTTCAATGGAGGTGTTGATTAAAAATATTTCCCATGTGCGGGCGGATAAGGCCCAATTGAGCCGGCAATCAGCCCCCCGCCCGCGATCGCTGCCGCTCGTTCCCGGTCTCTACCGCCACCGCTAATCATGCTAGTTGCCAGTTGCGGGTATATTGAACAGTCTTTTTGTATGTTTTGTTCGAGTGTGGGTAGGTAACACTGTAAGAGTTATTTTAAGATGAATTAATTGAGCTGAGCTTATGGGTGGTTAAAGCTCAAGTTTTACGCAGACGTAAGCCTCGCCTATGGCACGCCATGATTTCTATGATTATCTCTCTTTTTCTCATATTTTATGAGATTCCCTCCAGGTCTAAAATATTCTTATTGGAGTGTTACTTACTTCGCCGAAGAGAGCAAGATGCTACAATAATACGGCCTGTGATACGGCTATGTCGCACAATCTAAGTATATCTGGCATAGTTAGACTAATAAAAATATGTATTAGACCTATGTCTAACACTGTAACTGGAACTGAGCTGGAGCCAATGCTCCAACTCAGTTTTCCGCGCTTATTTGATTCATTTCATTTATATTCTTATTTGAGTGTTATTTAACCGAAGAGAGCGAGATGGTACAATACGACGGCCTGTGATTCGGCTATGTCGCACAATCTATATTCGGCGTAGTTAGACTAATAAAAAAATGTTTCACACCTATGTCTAACACTGTAAATGGAAAACTGAGCTGGAGCCTATGCTCCAGCTCAGTTTTCCGCGCTCGCTGCCGCTCGTTTACAGTTTCTACCGCCACCGCTCTCTTGCTACAAGTTGCTACGTCGCTACAAAAAATACACAATCTGACAAAACCTTCAAACTCAACATCAATTCCATATCAATTCTGTTCTTTTACATAACATACATCTACCTATTATCACAGAATAATGAATAGTAGGTACAAGTACTATTATGACAAAACTTCTCAGATGCCGCAAAAATGTAATTTTCTAAGATGAAAAATATTCCGTATCCGTAAAAGAATGAAAGAGAAGATCCGTTAAAAGAACGAAGCATGTGTAAGTAATGCTTGCTGATCACAGACGTAGTCTCATTAGGGTGGCTACACGTCTGCTATATCCGAGTACGGTAACCATGCACGGCGGAGATTTACTTACTAGCAAAGATTTAAGCAATTTAAGAAAGTTTTGTTTTGATAAAAAGTTTAGATAGGACCCAAATCGACGACTAAATTTAAATGATAATTATCTTATTTAAGCATAGTTAAGGAGTTTCAAACCTAAACATCATTAAATGTCGGGAGTTTGGGCAAGTGAGTTCTATCATTATCATTACACATATTCATAATTATTATTCATAAAAGTATAAAAAAATTGTCTGAAACAAACAAATCATTTGTTATTTTCAACATTCCTTTAACTCCACCACAGAATAATGAATAGTACAAACTCCACTCTTTTCTAGTGTCATTCGTCAGCGCATGGTAGTGCGTGCGCGTGAAGGACAAGGCTTATATTTCTCAAGAGCATTATACTTTCGTACTTAAATAATATTAATGTACAATTACGTGACGGATTACTTCAATGCAAAATGTAACCGCTATTAGTAAGAGAACACCCATCTAAGATTATAAGGTTACAATTATTGTAATTATAGGTTAAATACGTAGTTCACATACATAATAATTGCCTATTTTATGTTTATGTACCTCTGGAACGAACCCCCTCACTTCATTACCCACAAACGAATATTAATCTGAAATCAAATTGGGGCATATCTCAGCAAAAAAGTCTACAAACTTTTGCATATATTCATTGATTAATATACAAATTAATGCCAACAATGTATCTAAACGTTCACAAGTTCACAAAAACAAAACAACAAAACCAGCCAATTACCCTATTCCATTTATATTCAAAGCCGCGTAAAAACAGTCCCAGAAAGGCGAAGCGGACCAAAGATTTCTAATTAAAACTGACGGTAAAGAATTACGCGTCTTCTGTCCAGCATGCAGCGACAAAACCTGATCGCATATCTGCGCTGGCGCACCGAACATGGAAATGGCGGTAAAAACGCCCATCAGCAATAAGTGGGTGCTTCAATAAAATAAACGGTCCCTAATCGTACTGGGATGGATCTGTTGAGTGAACCTGGTAGCTAACAAGCTATTGCGGTGTACACGGCCAAGCTTTTGTAAAATAATAAATGTGTAGTGTACCTACCTAGCTTGTACAAATATATAGCTATACATTCTTACTGCGTATATCATTGATGATTCTGCGACAAGAAAACTCTTTAAAATTAAAAATTACACACTTCGATTTTTATCCAAGATGTTGATGGTGGCAATCGCTTAAAATATAAGTTTATTAATTAGCGCCTTGAAAACTACAGACTGAAAAAAAAACGATAAATACAGATTAAAAGAATTTCTATGATCTTCTTATTGAATATAATCGCTTAACACACTGGTATGTCTTGTCTCTATATTTCGCTAAGAAAGCTGTATTCAATGCCACTAACATGAGCCATTAAAGTGAACGAAAAAAACAAAACAACTTAGATTTATAAAGTTTTTTGATGAACACAACCATAAACAATAATACAAAGATTGACGAGGATTCCGCAGCACAAAGCAAAAGCTTGCACTGTTAGATGTTCTGTGACAAAGTTGCAGAGCACGAAGTAGTTTTGTGCGTCTTATTTCATTCTCTGAAGCAATCAAATCCTTCGTTCAAAGACTATCCACTAAGTTGGACGTTAGACAGTGTGGCGCGCAAAAAAGCTTGGTATGTCAGCACCGCGCGACATTCGACGCAAGAGCATACCTCAGTGGCATGAACGTGCAAGCCCTCTGATGAATTTAGATCAATGAAAGAAACTCATCCTGGTCGGAAACCGATAAAATCATCGACAAAAAGCAAGACATCTCGAAATGGCATGTTAGTAACGATGTAGGTACTCGTACGTACGTTAGTGGATATAATTTAAAACGTTTTTATATATCATACTCTATTCCTACTACGATCAGAAAGTGGGTTGTCCAGGTTGTTCTATAATATACAGATGTGAGGACATCACTAACAACTCGGGCAGTTTTTCTGCGTAGAACTTTTACTCATTTATATTGCTTTAACATTTATTATATTATATTATATTATACATTTGGTAAAAACTTAACGAAGAATATTTAAAGCTTTGACACTAAATTAATTAAGGAAAATTATTGCGAGCAATCTCATGTTAGAAAAGTTAAACACAGTCGGTTTCATACAAAAAGCAAAGATACCAAAATGAATTAAGTTATTGAAGATACATACGATCCAAAAGTGTTCATCTCTTATTTCAAGTAAGACTTGGTGAATACTCAAAGAGTTAGTCAGAAAAACTCTTGACACTTATTTCGATCCTGAAGGTAAATGTTGTCAAGTAGTTTGATTGGACTTTTTTACGATGTAAAAAAATTGGATCGTTACAAATAATCCAGTCAAATTGACTAAATTATGTTTCCAGTTTGCATCAATTCCCAACAAGCTGGATTTTTGTGCAGGCCTTGGATGCGTCATTACAAATGACATGTCAAAAGTCCCCATGGATCCCGCTTGTGCGTTGTTTTTTATTCGAGGTCAAAGGTCACAAATTTGCGTTTTTCGCGATTATCAGAAAAACTGTAAGTTTTATCATAAAAGTACCATACACAAAATTTCCTACGAGCCACCGTTTCTGTGATATAAGGGGGGGGGGGGGCGGAGGGGGGACGGGGAAGGGGGGCGGAGGGGGGACACACTTTATACCACTTTAGACGCGCCTATCTTTTAAATGATTGACTTTGAAAAAAAATAATTTTAGGAACCTCAATGTCATTTTTAAAGACCTGTCCATAGACACCCCACGTATAGGTTTGAACAATTTTTTTTGTTTTAGTTCCATGTATGGAATGCCCCCCCCCCCCCCCTTATATCTCAGAAACGGTGGCTCGTAGGAAAAAAAAGATTAATACAATTTTTATAGATAATTTAATGGTCTACAATTTTGTGTATAGTACTTTTATGATAAAACTTACCGTTTTTCTGAAAATCGCGAAAAACGCAAATTTGTGACCTTTGACCTCGAATAAAAAACAACGCACAAGCGGGATCGATGGGGACTTTTGACATATCATTTGTAATGACGTATTCTAGGCCTGCACAAAATTCCAGATTGTTGGGAATTAATGCAAACGGTAATGTATATTTTGACTGGACTAAAAGTAGAGCGTCAACTTCAACTATTGAATTTTGCCTATTGCACCATTAATTATATTGTGCTATTGCACATCCGTTTTGACTTGGTATTTTAAACTGTATAGAATCTTACTACAAGTAACAAAATTAAAATTTTGAAGAAACACCCACGACAATGTCCTTTATGCGTCCAATGCGTTTCTTTACGTTGTATTTCACCATTTCACTTTTTTTATTTTTTTATATAAAAATTGTCTGAAGTACTGAAACATAGTTATATGTATGGTTGTTTTTAACCTACTTTAATTTTTTTTTGTAATATTCTGTCGTAAACAATTGGATGACAGCTGAATGGTTCATTACTTTTGTTTTTTTTTTCTAATTCAAAGCGTTAAAATTCTGCCTTTGCTATGTTTACTTGATAATTGGTTATGGTTTATTTTATGATTTATGATTTTTACGTGCGTATATTAATACTGCCTACATACTGAATATATGCTTTGATTCTTGATTCTTTAGAAAATTAACGTCATAACATCTATCTAAGAACCACCACTGATTAATTACGAACAGTTTAAAGACAAAATCGAACTAGTTTTGGAGAAAAATGGCAACATGGATTTACACAAACAAATGTTTACCCCCTAGTGGGGGTGCTGCAGTACCTATTTAAGAACATGCACTAATCAAACACGAACCCATAACTGAAAACTGCATCAAAATCGGACTAGTGGTTTTGAAGAAAAATGGCAACATCAATTTGCACCAACAAATTATCACTGCAGCGCCCCCTGGTGAGTTGTCACCGTAACACCTATCTAAAAACATGCACCAATCACACCCAAACCCATGACTGAAAACTGCATCAAAATTGGACTAGTGGTTTTGGAGAAAAATGGCAACATCTTTCTCTCTCACCCCAAATGCATATACAGTCTCCGTTCCGTCGTGGGCAAAAATACAATAAATAAATAGCTTGGAAAGCTACTCGTAGCTTGTATTATAGAACATTCATCTACGCACCGGGAGTTTCATCGATCACTTAGTATTATGCAGATATTTTCTTAAGAAGGCTGTAATTTTAATTGTATTCTTCAATAGACAAATCTTTATACCTACTCAACACCTTAGATGATATTTAAAACATATAGGTAAAAGTAAGTAGTGAAACTGTAAGGTTTTATATCAGGGCATCATCAAACGCACTTGGCCGAGGTTCCAATTAAACGCAATACCAGAATGGAGTGGTTGTTTTTGTCAGTCTCGCCTTCGCTTTGTGTTTGCCGAATGTTCTCAGCGATTGCAAACATTCGAATGCTTTTAGCATTAGCCGTATATTTGCAACTTTTTGTCTAACATCTGAGCTTTAACGTGGGACAGAGCCAATTTGAAGTAATGAAGCAGTACGCAGAACTCATAATTATACGAGTACGTTTAATTTTAGTAAGTATGTGGAGTTATTTTGAGACGATTAAATTGAGGGAGTATTTCAAACAAAAAATGATGCGTTACGCACAATTGTAGTATTACATAGTAGGTATTGTTATTGTCTAAAAACAGTGTTATGTAATACCGCAGAATAATTACAAGTACTATATCACAACTGTATTTCTCTTAGCAGAGTATAGCAAAATAAGGCATTAGTAGCATTAGACTTAGAATAGTAGCTTCAGATCGACATATCTCCAGAGATATGACGATACACACTCAAACTTGCTACTGAAACTGACTTGCGCGGCATGGAAGTCGGTTGTTTTAGTTTTTTAACTTAATTGTCAGTACTAAGTATGAATTTGATTATTAAAGTTATCGTGAAAGTTGCACATATTAAAGTTTGTAACGGCTATTATCACGTAAAATATTTTATATGTAAATTATTTTTATTTTCCGGTAAATAAAAATATTTTACGTGATAATAGCCGTTACAAACTTTAATAAGTATGAATTGTTTATCTCCATATCTCTGGAGATAGTTATCAGATTTGATGAAATTACAACGGTATCGCCTACTAATTAACAAAAGACGGAGTAATCGTGTGACAAAAATATTACAAAAAAACATACAGACGAATTAAGAACCTCCTTCTTTTTGGAAGTTGGTTAAAAACAGAAAATATTACGTTGAAATTGAATCGTTGATAAAAAAATAAGTGTGCTAAATGAAGAAAATATAATATCTGTCAACCGGTTGGCACGAGTAAACTGATTTCGCCTATCACTTGTAACTCCGGTAATCAGAAAATGAGTCCAACCACGTCATTAAAAATACATATAGGTACAGTAAGGATTTTTACGACTAATAAATTGAAGTATAAAGTAAAAATATATGAGGACATATTCCGGTTTCGTTCTTGCGATTTTATTTTAATGATAACATATGCACTTCTGGCTCAATAACGCGACTGATTTAATTAACTATAAAATCACAATAATAGTTTGTTTTATGTTCGACGAGAAGGTAACAAAATATTTTATTGTTGCATTGCATTAACGATTTTGTTATAGTGAGAAGCAATAAATTGGAGATTTCCTTTTCTGATGTATTTTTTATTGACTGCCAAATAAGTAAGTCGCAGAATAAATAATACTACGAGCTGAGTGAGTAATTATGGTTTTTGTGATTTTACATTGTAAATTTTCTTATGCAGTGTGTCGAATTCATTTTTGATTAAATTCCACTGTACACAAAGCACGTCGTCAATAATTTTGTCGAGTTCCGGTATAATATTTGATGTGGACAATACAAATATTAAACGGATATGAATATTTAAATCTATCGACTCGTCTCACATGATGGAGAGTTGTGAAGCGGTCAAAGATGAAGCTTACTGGCCTAAAAGCATTGAGACCATGCGCTGGAAAAGATACTTATGAAATACTACTACCTAATACTTTTTTCACGGTGTACAACAGCTTTTAAACAATTTGCTATGAGACGGATCGAATAGTTGTTTATGAAACTGTTACATAATGACGAGTATTATAAAATAGTATATATTGGGTTTAAAAACCGAGCAGTAGGCGATGTTAATGTTGAGGTATGTTTGGAATCAAAATAACCAAATTTATCAATTTATAAGGTATTGGTCGTAAAGCGATGAGGCAAATTTTTGGTCATGGGCTCTCAGACTTGGTGCTGTGTATTATTGTTTTTTTTTTTAAGTGTGCTTAGTTCTCATTTTCATTACATTGAAGATATTTTTAGCCACGGCTTTTAGCTAATTATTAGTCTTTAGCTAGAGCAGGGGCTTCTAAAACTGCTCACTTCTACTGTTGTTGGTAGCCACCTTGAGAAGATCATCACTCCATCTTGTTATGCGATCTATACAGTACGTTTGTCAAATTCTACTCTTTTTTTATGATATAAGGTTACAGGACAAGCACGACGCTCGCCAGATGGTAAGCGATGACGTCTACCTATTACAGATACAGCAGCATGCAACATTCTGGACTACCAGAATCTTGCATGTCACTGCACTGCGCCTGTTACCTTTAGACACAAAGATATTAAGTCTCACATGCCTTGTTATTTCACTGGACACCTTGCCATTTCATCCGAAAAAACAGTCCTATTTATCACGACTGAAAATAAATTGGCAAAGTTTGGTACCGCCCCAGGCGGACTAGCAGAAGTCCTACCTCTACAAAAACTCTTCAGAACTCTAAGCAAAATTGCTTAGCGATTTTATTTTGTGGACCTTAGTCGCTAGTCTCTATATGAATAGCGATGAATTTTGACCGATAATCGTCGATAAGAAAAGAGATGCAGATAACAACTGTCTAGCTGCATCTCCTTCTTCTACATGTTTGCCAAAGATTGCGATGACAAGACGCATTGCTATCAATGTAGAGACTTCTACCCCAGCCCAGCTGTTAGTTCTCGGCTCAGTTATTATGTCTGTTATGACGCACTTATTACTGGCTTGGGCCTTATAACTCCAGTATATTTATATTAGGATAAAGCGTAAGGTATTGTCATCGAATTATAACCTATCGTTTAAATAATTTAGTTTTTAGTTGATTTCATTACAGGGGACACGCAGGGGGGACATTACGAGGGGAGGTATATACCTAGTTGAAATCAATGCCAGCACTGGGCCCCGGTCAACCCGTCTCAGCTCCTTTATAGCCTCACTCTCTTACGGAAGTGCTCTAGCACGTTATCATTGTATGGATATGCCGCGGGTATAAAAATATGGTTTTTCGCGGGGTAATCAATTTTTTTATAGCAGAAGATAACAGAACTAGTGAAATGATCCCCTGATGGTTAGTGATGACGACTGCCTATAATAAATACTGTAGCACCCAAAACTCTGGAGCAATCAGAGTATAAAAAAATATAAATAATTGCGCGAAACTGCACTGCACCTATTTTCTTGAGTGAGTGGATTCTTCAACCCTGGTGGAACAACTTCTGGTGGATTACAATCGTACTCCCTACCCTTATGCATTTAAGAGTATTTAATAAAAATTAGTTTACCACAAACTTGGTTAAAAATTGATGTCTATATCTACATATCAATTCTAATCAAGCTTGTGATGTACTATTTTTTGAACAAAATAATATTAATTATTATAACCTTAACGTATACCGATATGATGGGTGCATTAAAAAACGACGATAATCGCAATCGTTTTTCGAGATAGGCGACGTGTTTTAGTCACCGCGACGTGGCGTCGCATCAAGGTCACATAGATTATTGTGAAGTTATAGATATTAAAGATACATCAATTTTTTAACTAACCTGTATGATCGCACTGCAGGGCAAAGGTTAGTGTTTGGCCAGATTGTCAAAAACATCAATCAACAAATCGACTCTCTACTATCTATTGAACCTCCCACTACCTACGTCGACGTATTTTTAACTAACTTCAAAAATAGAAGAGATTCTCAATTCGGTTGATTTGTTTAAATCTTTGGTATCTCAGAACTCCGTAATTTATTAACAGATTTGGAAAATTCTCTTTTTTGTTTAAGAGGGTAACTTTTCCTGTTTAGTTAATCGAGATTGATATGGAAATAAACACCTCAAACTTGCTACTGAAAATGACTAGCGGGGCATGTGAAGTTATATCATTACTATATACTTTGTAACATTCATTCATTTGCCTATTGTAAGTAGTTATGAGCTGATGTCATAGAAACCTTAAAAGGCGTAGTTAAATTGTTTAGTCCCAAACATCACGTCGTATCCACACTATGTTAGTTGTATCACAGCAATACTTTTAATGGATCTTGTGAGTTTTTGCCTTTATTTATATGTTACGATGTGCGCATAATGGATCAGTAGACGAACACTTTAAGTAAGTATATTACTTATACTTCTACATATTATCCTTTTAGGCCTTGATACTAACAATAATTGACTTATTAATAATCATGCACACCAATTTAATAAGGTAGTAAGTCATTTAATATTTGCACCATCTACACGTACTACTCGCAACTGTAAAAAATGAATTTCCTACTAGCTTACTAAAAGTCTTCTCTGAAAAAAAGAAAACTAAAAAAAGAAGAAAACCTTACGGTGTTCCGGTAGCATACAATATAGCCCTTGAGTATTCTATGCCTAGCGTTTGAATCTTCGACCACAACATCGCTTACCACCAGGCAAGATAGTGGTTAAACTTTAGCCTCATTTATGAATTATAATTTTTTTAAATTTTTTTTTCTAAGCTGTTGCTTGCAGCCTTGATTGCATCAATTGCATTCACCCGATAATTGGGCATAATTTCAAAATTAGATTCGTTTTCAGAAGTTGGGTTTTAGTTTTAAAACTTACTTTTTGTACTTACTTGTTCATTAACATTTTTATTTCATCAGTTATTTTCCCAGCAACCTTAAAAAGTAAATAAAACGCCTACATGGAAAATAGCGTCCATACATTGCACAGTTGTTTTGTTCCAGGCAATAAAATGACGTCACGCGCTACGGCACAGTTATTTGATGTAAAGAGAACTTGTCGTGTATAAAAACAATTAAACTTGCAATGAGAACTCATAGCCGCAGATTACAAGATAGTTTCTGTTGAAACATTTTACCTTTACACTGAAATAATAGTACATTGTTACACACAATGTACGTAGTACATTCATATCGATGCACACAGTCCAAAATTTCATCGTACCGACGGGTTTTGAACTCGCACCTCCTAGGAAACATGCCTAGGAGGCCAACTCCGAAATGACATATCCGAAAGTTCGGGCCCGACCGAAATACGACCGAATTTACCGATGACCTACTACAAAAAAGCTCGGCTATTTTTGACATAAAATGACAATAAAACTCATGTCAATTTCTCGGTCGGGATTTTTTCATTTCGTAGGGTTTTAAGGATACATCAAAATTTCAAATGAATTTCGGTCGCGCTCAATGATAAATTGAACCGACCGACCGAACCGAATGTGATTCGTAGTAGAAAACGCCCGATAATTTCGGCCGATACTTCGGATTACCACTTCGGAGTTGGCCTCCAGGCGCTGTAGCCAACTAAGCCACAGTACGATCCTATCAATATGACGAATCTAATGGATTGCTTATAATATAATATAATTTACCTGTGATCACACGACAAAATATTAAATAACCACAGTCACAGAATAATGAATAGTACAAGTACCACAGTATGAAAGCCAAAAACAGCAAGCAGTAATTCGCAGTTGGTAATGAAATAACAAGCAAACTCATATAATGGCTAGCGGTAGCATCGTGTTGATACAGCGGCACAGATTAGCCACCAGTTACTATAACAGCGGCTACGTTTACGTAGTTACTAGCGCACTAATCTGTGACCACAGCCCGAGTGAGTTAATTAACCGGGAGCGTGTAAGGCGACGCTCACGGCCGCTCTAATTGCGCGATTATTCCTCCACGACGCCTAACTGCTGGATGAAATTTAATTAAAGTTTGTTGTTCAAATAGATTTAATTAAAGTAATGTTATAGCGAGCGAACGCCGACGCCGCGAGCCTCAATCCGCGTGAGTGCTGCGCAACTTTTCTAATTCATTACTCTTGAAAGCGTTCCCGTGACGTCGAGCACTCTTAATAATTTGTATTGTTATAGAAAAATAGATCTATCTGATATATTTATACAAGCGAAATAGCACTTCAAACGCCATATCAAATACAAATCAGTAACTACTGATTTTCGAAACTTCGCACTATCCTTATACGTAAACACCTTTGTGTGATACAACTACATAATTCTCGTAGGTACGTAATGTTAGGTATTCACATTAACACTACTAGGTATTAACAATAACTAGCAGTTATATATACTTTAAGAGGAGACAGACACGCACTTCACCCATTATATTACAAGACCAAAAATGAAGATGTGATCTATCATAAAGGAATATGCATTATAGTTAAAAAAGCGGACCAGTCTCTACCGTCATACCTTTGTAGATTTTTTATTTTATTTTAATAAATTATGTTCTTTTAGGTATTTAGTTCTTTAGGCCCTGTTGGTGTAAAGGATAAAATAATATAAAGATGGTTTAATTTTTAAGCGAGAGGTCACCGGTTCAGATCCAAGCACGGCTGGCCACAGGATATATTACATCGATTTTCCGCCTGACTTGATTTTACTACCAAAAAGTAGCTTCCACCATCAAGGAGAAAATGTGCCACCATAACCTTACGGTTTGCCGGCAGCACACATCCCTCGAAAGTCAGAGTATTCTAGGCCTAGCGTGTTCATCAGCATCGACCACATCATCGCTTACCACCAGGCGAGATAGTAGTCAAACTCTAGCCAATAAGATATGTAAAAAAAACTGATTGACGTATTTTGTCCAGTTGGTAGTCTGTGCCATTAGCGTTTAATAATAGTTACTTTGTATATTGGATCCCCAAATTTTATTTCTGTTTTACTCTATCGGACAACTAATTAAACTAATGGACTCGACATCACAAAATCCATCCGACAACTTACAAAAGCGACATTTTTAAGCGCCCACTGAATTATTCATAATATTAATATTAAACAACTAGCAGAATATTTATCCATTAGCCCAACAACGTTGGGAATTACATCGAAATTTTCTCTCGAATACAAATGCACCGTTAAAAGGCACATTAAGATAAAAGCCGTGCGCTATAATTCTTATTATATATTAATAGGATTGTCAATTAGCTGGGAAGATCTGAAAATAGGAAATGTTTATCTACGATTGTGCGATTTGCCGGCGTAAGCGACGAACGCTGTTCCCGTCAATTATGGCTAATGGAAAACTTAAATTATGATAAAAGCTAAAGCTCGCGGATGGTCATTGCTGCTAATGACTGGGAATCGCCGTCTCTTTGGCTACAAAGTGTTCGGCTCTGGTTACGCCTGGGTCTACACATCGCGATACTCTACGAAATGTTTCTTTAAACCCCGTATTCATTGTAAACATTTATTGCGCAACTTTTGCTCAACACCAAAGTTTGTCAACATCAAAAATATTTTCGCTCCCCGAGCGGCAACTCTTCAGCATGAAGTGATCAACTCCGCAACACAAATGTTGACCGCAACATGTTGACAGCAATTCAGCATCATGTTTATGCAACCATGTTTATACACATATGTTTACAATGAATCATTATCATCATCAGCCGGTGTCAGTCCACTGCTGGACGTAGGCCTCTCCCAAGATGCGCCACTGAGCCCGATCTTTGGCTCTTCTTTTCCAGTCAATGCCCACCGCGTAGCTCCACCTGGTCACAGGATGTCCTACGCTTACGTCCTATAATACGTCCTATAATACATTTGCCGATTCAAGGTCTCCACTCTTCTTACAATGAATACGGTGCTTAAGTATAACTCCCGGCAACGATCTAAACTTCTGACATTTCAATTCGCATAAGTTGTATTATTACATCCCTACTTATCGATGATTTTAGGTCTGTTAGTGACGACAGCTGCGATGATTAGAGCTGTACCACGGTGTGTAATATCAGTTTGAAAGGCTTAAAAAGAGTATTTTTTCCTTTCGAAATAACAATAACATAAAAGGGCGGGAGAAGGGTTGTAATTGTTACCTATGAGAGGGTTATTGTTACCTTGCTGCGTCTGTTGGCTCATTTCATCCTTCACGTGATCCCTGAGTAGTGCTAAGCGGGTGACTTGGTTGTGGCTCGAACCACCCATTGAACAAAAGTATGTCGCCAATAAGTTACCCGAGTTCCAGCATGATATTCAGCGCTAGACAATTCCAGACGATATCATCTTAGACCGCATGTCAATTAACACCAAGAGTGACAGTAATCCGGTACTTGACATTTCGGTACGTGATATTTTCTACTTAGTGACTTAACCAACGCTTTCTGTTGTTCTAGAAGGGAGAGCTAGATTTCTGCATCACAATCTTCGGCATAATTACGAAGTTAGACAGTGATTAATATGAACGAAATGACAGAGACGGGGCTATAGAGTTTGTACATCCAATGATCATTTATTAAAATTCGTGATAAGGGGACTGTACCACAGATGATATAATAGTTACTACGTAAACTGTACAACGAACATCGGTCGCAATCCTTTGCTATCAATGAGTACCTATTTAGGGAGACAGGCATTGTGCATTATTAGAAAGGCGCCACGAGGGCAACAGTTGTTCCTGCAAAGCTCAACTAGCGCTAGAAAACTTTGAATTAGATAAACCTAATATAGCATTTTATTACGAATTGTCACGTCACGACCTCACGTAGCATTAACTCTCCTACTGTAACTCGTAGTTAATTAAAGTAAAATAACGGAGCTATTCTGAGTTCGAGCGGCGACGGGCCGTAGTCGAGCCGTAGCGGTCCCGTCCCACGAAGCTCAATCGGGCAGCTTTCAGCCGATTACGCGCGACGCGAGCCTAATTTGATTGCCCGCCTTTACCTCCCCACCGCAGCTTTTTATTTACCTCGTTTTCCAGAATAAGCCCCCGGTCTTTTCGATTATTTATCAAACACCAGGATTTATTAGGATTGTTCCGAACAACTTTATTTCTCTCGTAGATTGTTTGCTCTTCTGATTTGCTGTTGTCGTTTTCGAATAGTGGAAATATAATTCGCTGCCATTCGATCGTCGTCTAGTAATGTCGTAAACGAATTTATTTTTATAGATATTAGAAAAAGTTTTTAACGGAAAGCTCTGCAGATATTTCGTAACTGAAAAAGGCTTTTTCAATCAACAAACAGTGATTGCTTTAAACGGTTCGTATGAAATATTCAGTAAAACAATTTCAATGCGGAGACGTGATTGTCACTCGGTCGGGAACACGCAAAGCAAGCGTTGTACGGACGTGATGGAAATAAAGAGTGGATTGCGTTGTCTGCCACTCCATTTCCTTGATGAGCTCACAATTACGGAAATTGGAAGTTGTGAGTTGCCACCGCGCGGGCCACCCGCGTCGCCGCCCCAGACTAAGTTACCTCCATTACTTTTGGGACCTTTTTACACCTATCATAAACGATTTATACTGTACCTTCATTCTGTGGAATGCACTGCAAATAAAAAATATTATATGAGTATCATTATTATATTCAAAATAATTATATGAGTGCTCATCGCTACACCCTAGCAATAGAAAAACGCGACCGATAAACGTAGAGTCAAATGAAATGAGAATATAATAATAATAATAGTTTAAAAAACGAATAACACATGCTTGAACTAAAAATTAGAAAAAATCTCTGATGAGTTTCATTATCCTCATCCTGGCTCCATCATCAGACCCACAAGATCAAGTGCAATAAATTTATTGAACTCATCAAAACGAATCATAAGGCCCCAAACTCGAGGAGTTTTACTGGTAGCTACTAAAGAGTTTCACTATCTTCCTCACTAACTTCCCGATTCCTTCATCAGATCAACTCCAAGATACCAAATGTTTATAATATCTAGACTAGCGTTTGACTACTATTCCATCTGGTGGAAGCGATGATGTGGTCGGAGATGGTGACCATGCAAGGCCTAGAATGGTCTGATTCTTATGTGCTGTGTACTGCTGGAACACTGTAATATTATGGCGGCAGATTTTCTCCTTGATGATAGCAAGCTAACTTTTGGTATCAAGTTATGCGGAACATCGATAATTATAATGCTCCTACCACCTGTGTAAAATTATAGTACCTATTGTTATCTTAACTACATATAAATACAAAGCTTCATTTAATATTATGGCGTGCTATAGGAGTAGCTTATGTCCAGTAATGGACGGAAATTGCCTAAAACGATGATGATGATATGATATTAATTAGACTTAGGTTAAAATTGTAACATCCAAGATATTATTACTTTGTTTGCCTGTAATTTTCTACAAGTAAAGCCAGTAGAAGAGCTTCAAACATACTTTATCTCTAGTTAAACGTTTGACGTTTATAAGCATGGTCTCTAGAAGTAACCAGTAACATTTGTTATTCCAACGTAATTGTTTAATTCCCTGCGTGTCCAAAAATTTAACGATCTTCGTGACTCCACTTTAAAAGAAAAAAATACACAACGCACGCCATACCAAAAATATAATTAAATTTTACAACGCTCCGTCGCATCGATGTCAATTAAACTCTTATGACAAGTATCCCGTTTCAAAAGCTAATGAGAAACATATGGACACATTGAAAACAGCAATTTTATTCGTTTTCTACACCATCTTGAGCAACTTTAAAAGCAAGTGATGTCAGTACCTAATTATAAGAATAAAACTGGCTAAGTGCGAGTCAGACTTTTGTCCCGCACACGGAGAGTTCCGAACGCTATCTAACGAATATCTCACAAACTTCTATCACCAACTAAGTGAACGTTAACACAAAGATGTTTGTAATTAATATTATTGATAAGGTAAACAATCATTCATAGTTGGCGCTATAGTAAAAAACACGTTATTTGTATGGGGAACCCCTTTAATTTTTAACTTTTTTTCTGTACTTAGTATTTGTGTTTATAGCGGCAACAGAAATACATCATCTATGAACAATTTAAACCGTCTAACTATCACGGTTCATGAGATACAGCCTGGCGACAGACGGACAGACAGACAGACAGACAGACAGATGGACAGCGGAGTCTCAGTAATAGGGTTCCGTTGGTACCCTTTGGGTTCGGAACCCTAAAAACCAGCTGCTTAGATCGTCATTAAAAGGTTTGTTCACAAAATTTACTGAATAAATGAATACACAGGTTTATGATTTCTTTCAAACTCCCTTCTTAAATGTGAATAAATATTTTTGATTTAGATTTGCATTCTAGATTTTCCCCGTTGATCAATAATCTTTAGAGACAGTACAATTTTTAGGATTCCATACCTCAAAAGAAAAAAAACGAATCCTTATAAGGTCACTTTGTTGTCCGTTTGCGATTTTACAAGGGAATCAAAATCTATTGAGATTTATAGGGTACTTCCCGTTGACCTAGAATCATGAAATTTGGCAAGAAGCAAGGTCTTGAAGCACTTATAAATTCGAAAACCGTAAAAGTGTAGTTTTAAGACAAAACAAAACTAATTTACGATTACAAACTTATTATTTGCGGTTGGTGCACGAACAGTGTCTAGGAATCGGTCTAGGGCTTGAACTGCAGAGTGAAGTTTGTCATTTAACCTAGTTTGAGAAGTTGGTACGAAAGCTTCGGTAGGCGAGTCCAACTCGACTTGGCTGGTTTAATTTTTTTATTTTTTGTTTTCTATACTACGTGATTGTATTTTGTGTTCAAATGGGCAAGTTATCGCTAAGTGCTTGTACACGGAATCCTTTGCGACTATTAGTCCAGTCAAATTATACATTACAGTTCGCATTAATTCCCAACAATCTGGATTTTTGTGCAGGCCTTGAATACGTCATTACAAATGATATGTCAAAAGTCCCCATCGATCCCGCTTGTGCGTTGTTTTTTATTCGAGGTCAAAGGTCACAAATTTGCGTTTTTCGCGATTTTCAGAAAAACGGTAAGTTTTATCATAAAAGTACTATACACAAAATTGTAGACCATTAAATTATCTATAAAAATTGTATGCATATTTTTTTTCCTACGAGCCACCGTTTCTGAGAATTAACGATTCAAAAAGTTATAAAAGTTGTTATCGTCATAATATGCATGAGTACGCCTTGCATATTATGACGATAACAACTTTTTGACCTTGAATAAAAAACAACGCACAAGCGGGATCGATGGGGACTTTTGACATGTCATTTGTAATGACGCATCCAAGGCTTGCACAAAAATCCAGCTTGTTTGGAATCATAATTTAGTCTATTTTGACTGGATTACATGCTTCCTGTACAACAAAGAAGGAGGTGGTACATTAAACACATTATTTTATGCGTGCGTGCTTTTATTTTACTTTTAATTATTATTTATTGTGCTATTACTAATTTTTTTAGGCAAAAGTCAACTAATTTTAAATATATAACTAGTTAGTAACTTATATTTACACGGTGTACATAAAAGTGTCATCAATCAACCACTATGTCATCTGGCTCCATACTCGATCCTGCCTACAATTTTTTGTTCCTTTTCATAGTCTATAGACACTTATAGTTGAGTAGCAAGGGAGCGTATCCTTATTGAAATCTTTACTGGGCTCATTGTTCCATTCCCAATTTGGGCGTCCTTGCAAGTTTACGCATCTCTTTCACGAGTAAATTGCTCTGCTCCGTCGGAGGAGTCATAAAGAAAATTGCTATACAGTTGATAAATAATTTATCTGAAAGCTCGCCCCAGTCACCGAAACGCGAGCTCGAGTAGCAATCCTACTTCTACCTTATATTACTTCTCTTTTGTACAATTTTGCAACAGGGCCGTTCGCACGTTCCCTTGCTTTTATGGGCAATAAGTGGAACGCAATTATATTTATGGAGGAAGAATGGTTAGGAAACTAATTTAGCCAAGTATCATATTCATGGAAGTATGTTGGTGCTTTGCCTAATGAGTTGTGCGGCGGTAGTGCTACTGTGTAGTTAAGTACTAATAGCTATACAATATACATAGTTACTTTATATACCTGCTTTACATAGTTTTCACGCAAATACATACTACAAAAAAGTTGCCCGTACAACAGCTACAGATGTCATCTCTCTATCATGTACTACAGTTGTATCTCATGTCACGTTTGGGAGAAATACTCTTTTAACAGTTTCATATCAAATACTAATTACTTAAACTATTTACCTACATTTTCGTATTTAGTAAGTACTCATGGTAGCCAAAGCTTACCAATACAAATTCGACACGATTAGAGTTTCGGTGTCTTCATCCATCGATCTGCTCTTTGGCACCATAATAATGGATTGTCAGCGAGTGGTGAATTGAAATTGGAAAAATACGTTTTTTTTAAATTATAGGCTAGCATTTGACTACGGTCATAGAAAAGATAATAATGCTACGGTAGTATACCATAATGTGGTTGAAGACTGTGAACACGCTAGGCCTAGGATACTCTGACTCTCATAAATAAAATAGTGGTTCTATGAGCTGTAGACCTCTAAAACTTGCTACTGAAACTGACTCGCGTGGCGTGTGGAGTCGGTTTTTAGTTTCTAAACTATCATAATTATTGTTAAGTGATGATACGGCTTAAGATGGAATCATGTTAGTCTGGAGAACGGCACCTAGATTGCTGACTTTTGTCCAATCTAAATAGTGCAACTACCCCAACTCGTTTTCCAAATGAAATTCCAGCTTTATCTGGAATCTTACCCTAGCATCTTCAGTGAGGAGCGGAAAAATTTTGGATTACCTTATGAAATCACATTCCTTTTTACAAGCTTTTAATCTCACAATGTTCGTATTCTATAAGTATGTTGTCCGTTTCAATACTTGTAAAAACTTGTTCGGTTACTATTAATAAGGTGCCATCGAGCTTATCTCATGATGGAGCCAGATTAGAGACTGCCACTCCCTTAGCAAATGAGAGGACAATATAATTTTTGCTGCAATGTAATGTTATCATAAGGACTTTTCATTACGCATGATTACGAGTGTATTTCCTGCACAAAGCTTATTGAAATAAACTTTTAATTAATTTGTAGATTTCCTATGTGCTAGACGAGGCGCAGGACTGATTTTGATCTAATCCGCTTAGCGGACTACTATGTCACTACTACTATTTCAAACCGTCTTTCATACTGGCTGGCACCGAACAGTATGCCAGTTCTTGGAGAACATATTGGTGGCATGTCTTTGTTCGATGGGTGGTTTGAGACTCGGCCAAACTTAGTATATTAGTATATTATCTGTTCTGTGGGCAGAATGTCTCCACTCAGGGATGGTAAGATTAAGAGTTAATAAAAATATGACCCTTCAAAAATTTCAAAGAGAAGATTACAAGTCTTATATTTCTTTTTGTAATTGGTTGATCAAAAAAAGCAAATTATAGGGGCACAGCTACAGCAGACCTTGATTTTTTGTAGAAACAAATTTTGCTCTAAAAGTATTTTCCAGGGAGGAAACGGGGAAATATACTTGTATGGAAAACTGCATCCCGCGTTCGCTCTTAAGGTTTAAACCTACGGACATAGAAAGGCAACAATGACCATACTGTGGGTAACAATGAACTCACAGCTTACGATCAGGCAAGTGGTTTGTGTATCCTGTTACGATAAGTTACGGAAATATACGTAGTTCGCTAGTTAAATTTATGCCATTAAGGGCCAATTTCACCGGTTCCTGATAGCCCTATTGGGAACTTATGTGACAGATATTTGACAGCTTTTATATGGCGTCATCTGCCAGATAACTATCTAAAACTTTATGACGAACCGTCGAAACTGGCCCTATGTCTTTAATGAATAATCTGAGAGAAAAGCGACGCCTCATTGAGATTTGCCTCGTAATTGGAGTCAGTGATGACGTTGTTAATTGGGAAAGTTAGGTATTCTGAGGCGGAGTCTAATTAGAGCTCGCCTCTCATTACCTCTCGCTTTAATTACCCGCACGTACAAACATACTGTGGTATTTAGGATGTCGCTGGTGGTATTTGATTGCGGTGGTTGGCATCAAAAAGTTCGTTAGAATTATGGTGTATTTTATGTAATTTAGCAGATAATAATAATTTAAGATCGTTTACAAAACGAAAAAAACCGACTTCACATGCCACGGTAGTAATTTTTAGTACTAAGTTTGAGATGTTTATCTCCATATCTCCGGAGATAATTTTCAGATCTCGATAAAATTTGTAAGTGTGCGCTCGAGTAAGTGTGTTTCTTTCTCTCTCTCTCTCTCTCTCTCTCTCTCTCTATGCTTGTGTGTCTATTGTATGTGAGTGTGTGTGAAAGTGTGACTGAGTGTGTTGTGTATTTAAAACGGTATAAAATGCGCAAAAGCTTCTAGGTAAAAACTGATCACAACGATTTGAAAATTCTAATTTGCTAGCCGTCGTATAAAACGTTGGTGGTTATTGGCAACTTTATACGATGATGTTTCCCCCCAATATATATTAATTCTTATTGAGAATAATCGCTTTATCTCGTGACGGGCGAGTCTTACTAATTAGGGCACGTTTCACTGTAATCCAGGGTTGTTAATTAATATAGCTGAATAAACAACTTGCT
This sequence comes from Cabera pusaria, assembly GCA_954871355.1. Taxonomy (NCBI): domain Eukaryota; kingdom Metazoa; phylum Arthropoda; class Insecta; order Lepidoptera; family Geometridae; genus Cabera; species Cabera pusaria. Next base: position 21,023,335 of record OX940888.1, read on the forward strand.
ATACTGAGATTAATAATTCAGTGTACTACCTACTACCTTAATATACAGACTCGTGTTATTCAGGTGAATAGTTAATGTTCTTGTCCTATTAAAGGTTTTGCCATAGATGTGTTGAAGGCGTGCACTTCTGACAATCTGTGACGATTTTTTGTTTGTTTTTAAAATCACTAAGAGGAAACGCGTGTTGCGAGGAATTTAAAAATAGGTATTTTAAAGATACTATTGCCGTCGCGCAGTGCCCGAACAACCAATAAGAGTGCGATAGGGACAACAACAACTCAGACCCATTTTACCTACAAAATTTGGACTAAAATAAGGTTTCGTATTCCCTTGTTTTCTCCTCAAAAACTGATTCGATCAAATTATTTTTTAGCACATCATTTCTGCAGATGAATGCATCCGTGCTCCTATAATTTTTTTGTCTTAAACCCCTTTCAAAATTGTTTGGTAGCCGCTTAGATCAGGGCAGTAAAGGTTTGCCTCTCGTAAGTTTACATACTGTATACATACAAACACTCAAAATTTCTCTCTCATCAAACTCATTTCCTCCTTTGGACAATCAGCTGACAACTAAATCAAATTCAAGTATTGTAAACCAAAGTATTGCCTGGGGCCTTATTCAGTATGACGAATAAGGTAACGCGTTCCTTAACGCGCCATGTCACGTTATGGAAAAATTGTATTCTGTATGCCACACGATAGGTAAATTATACAAAACGCGCGCGTTACATGTCCTCATATGTCACGATATTTTGACAGCTTAAAACGCGCTCATAACCTTACCTATCGCGTTTTAATTGGCATAGAGAATACCATAACGCGGAGATAACGTAATACGTCACGGTAAGACATTAAAATGGTCATACTGAATAAGGCCCTTGAGGGTTTGAAATTTTGTTTAGAAAACAAGCACATCATTCTCATCGACAATTAGGTACTTAACAAAAAGCCTATACTTTAATCTTCTTTCAACAGTTCCAGAATTAGAACTTAGATATCGTTGGCTAAATACGAACCATTTTATTGTTAGCAAAGGTTAGGCCAAGCTCTACTAACATTTCAAAGGTTAAAGGGTCTCTATTCATTAGCTTAATAGAGTGCATCGTGCTTGTTGGCGACGGATTAGAATAAGTTCATGACTAGTATTTAATTGTTTGAAGTTTGTTCGTAATAGGTTGGTGTTACTCTACGATACTCAATATGCACCGATTTAATATTAGTACAGAGTTAAGCATGTTCTCATATCGCCAATCCCACAGAATCTAAAGACAAAAACGTCTTCAATTCATTTTTGAGGGCCCAGTGGTGTAGTGGGTATAATGGTCGGCTTTGACGCCAGAGGTACCGAGTTCAATCAGAAGAGAATTCAAAGAGATTGAACTCGGATGGATTTTTCTATCGAAAAATGTATGTGCGCTTTTTACAGTCACCCTCCGGTGAAGGAAAACTTCCTTAAGAAACCGTCAACCACCGTATAGGGGTAGGACACTAATAGTGTCCGCCTAGCCAGCTACCACCCTACAAGACAAAACCTACCTACTACAAGATACAAAATCTGTCGCCAAACATCTAATGTGTTCCGGCAGCTTTCCTTGAGAGCCAGTTCCCATTCTAGGCCTAGTGTAATCCTCGATCGCATCGTCACTTACAAACAGGTGAGATAGTGGTCCAGCGCTAGCCTATATCATATTAATAATCAGTGCGTCTTCCCCGTCATGACGTACGGAGCCGAAATGTTGGGCTGGTTCACAAATTTTATCTCGCTCAGCATGCTATGAAAAGAGCTATGCTCGGAGTTTCTTTGAAGAATCAAATTCGTAGCGAGGTTATTCGACAGAGAACCGGTCACCGATATAGTCCACCGAATTAGCAAGCTGATGTGGCAATGGGCCGGCCACATTAGCCGAAAAACTGACGACCGCTGGAACGAGCCGAGGATCGTGCTTAGTGGCGTACAATTGGAGAGGGCTATGTTCAAATGGGGACTCGTATAGGCTGATGATGATGATCATGACGGAATGAATTTGTTTGTTTAAAAATACGACCAACTACCAGTTGTAATCGCGCACCGAGGGTACCGTACAAAGTTGACAAACTACTTAGCTTTGCCGATCCATAGACAGGGTTATTGCACCAACCGCAAATAATGAGTTTGTAAAAGTAATTTCACTTTTTGATTATTAAATTACATATTTATAGGTTTTAGACTTTTTCCTTTATGTGCTGTAAGACGGAAAGTACCTACTAATGTACCTACCTACTCTATTAGTTTTTTAATCCCTTGTGAAATATCAAAATATGCGTAAATATGCGACATAATCGATCATATCTTTTGATCACGTTAATTTACAAGATTGATTTTTGATTTTTTCATAGCTGAAACTTAACATTTGATATACATTTCCATTCAAATACATACCTCTTAAGAAAAAGGGTCTTGACAGACAGAAGGGCAGAAGGACAACAAAATGATCCTATAAGGGTTTATTTTCTCCTTTTGAGGTTAGGATTCCAAAAAACAGACTCATTTACTTTGCATTAATAATAATAAGTGTCATCACCACAATCTTTCAAGTCAATTTAGAAATTTATTCGACATGCAATAAATGTATCTAATTAAAGACAGGTCAATATATCAACTGGTGGCAATCTGTAGCGGATGTTCGGATGAATTACAGCATTAACAACGCTACATGCAGTCTCCGGTGCTGTCAGAATAAGAGAATAACATCATGAGAGACAATGTCTTAAATGTTTGTATACATTGCCGATCTACATTAATTCATCAGAGCAGCACGGTTATTCACAATCATTCGAAAGCAAATTCTGATTTGGAAACTGCCTCTCCTTCGACTTGGATCTTTGCAATTCACAATGCTCCGATCGGCTACTTTTGATATTTCAATTCGAAAAAATCAGTGATTCTTATAGGACAGGTTTCCGCGACAAAATAGCTCACGGATTTATCAATATTCAAAATCCAAAATTAAGCTTCCGAATTCGTATGTATCCGAGTGAAAATAGAATAGCTATAGTACAGGTTTTGTAAAACGGAGAAGCCACTAATAAAAAACTAGTTCTAATAAATATCGGATTCGGAAATATAATCGCCATCGTCGCGTCGTTGAGGGCCCTGTGATGTGTGTGGTCGAATATTTACTTTGTGTCGAAGTGAAAACTACTTTAGGCGCGCTTAGCACTTTATTTTGATGAGACTGAGCCTTCAAGTTTGGCTATGTAACGCTTGTTCGGGTAAAGTCAGCTCGAGTCGCCTATTTTTATAATATAAACCTCGCCATGATCACAGAAAAGAATATACATAGTATACCTTGATGAAGTTTTCACTTCTTTCGTGTGGTCTTTTAAAGCACACACTGTTTTTTTTTATTCCGGACACTTTACGTTGAGCAATCGCCGCCAAAAGGATTAGTATTTATAGTAAGTAATTATTTTTAACTATGTACCCTGTAAATGTCAGTGGTCGACAGTTAGCACACCAGCAAAATCAATTAGGTTCGTTTGCGAACTGCTCCAATAAATACTACTATCGTTAATTAGAATCAATCGTGGGATTGCGCGCCCGACTCTATTCTGAAATAACAGTGGGCGGACGAGACTTCGTTGACAGCAATTGGCTTATTAAGAAGCTAACAAAACGCAATAGTGTCTAGTTCGCCCAGATTAATTCATTTCACCCTATCTCAGTGTACGGTGATTGATCTGTTTGTTTTGCGAAACATTTTGGCGTGGACGTTTAATTATTTCGCAATGCCACTAAACGTCTCGTGACTGAAATAAAACAGGATTTATGTTTGATTGAGTGTATAGCACTAATTGCGTTATTTATGTTATTGCAGAGGTATTTAAATCGTTTCAGTGTTTTGTTTTTATTGGCGGTCCGCGGTCTTTCCTATTTTGTAGCCGCCGGGAGTGAAGTGAAAAATGCACGAGCAAACAAATATCGCGTAATTACAATCTTGCCGATGGTGCAGCCCTGTCGGTGCAAACATCGATTAATCTTTCGATTTGCATCGATTTGAATACTGATTGGAATATACCAGTGCAATCGGCCGGTCACGCCCGAGGCTTGCTCACACCGAACCACGACCGGCCACGCTCGTAACCGGGCCCGCTTACATCGACCGTTCATACATATTCTAATAATTAAAACTCCACGCTTATTAAATACACTTATTTATTACTACATTACACCAAAAAGATTTATTCACTCCCAATAAATCTGACAGAAAGCTCTCCGATGCCTGTTAACAGATAAATTAATTACTAACTCGTAAAAGCGATTAGCTTATTTTAAAATAGAGTTATGGCTTTTATAGTATAGTGTGATATTATAAAAGCTATTTTGTGTTCGGAGTTGTTAACGTAATCGGAATCGGCCATTACAATGGTCGTTTTGAATGTCAATTAAGATATTTTTGTAATATTTTTTAGTAGCGGTTGTTATAAATAGTTAGTGGCGTTGTTTACACGCGAACACACACGAGGCAGTAAATGAGATGAGAGGAGACGGGCGAGCCGTGTTATCTGTAATTAGGATCGAGAGCGGAAGAGCTGTGAGACACTGAAAATATCCGGTGCGGCCGCAATGTGTACGATACCCTAATTAGTCGCCAGTGGCCGGATAAAATACGCGAGCTGGTAATTAAGACTTCGTTAAAGGTTACATGACATTCAAGATAAGCAGTGTAAATAATTTTCTGAGCAGTTTTTACATGCGGTCTACATAAGGCTTTATGACGGCCGTCGAGTCCCGTTGGGCCCTAAGCCTGAAGCAAGAACGTACCGCAATGATTTGTGTGCACAAATCCGTGACAGATGTCCGCGAGCATGTCATCATTAAGAGCGAGTGGTCGATGGACGGACTTAATCCGGTCTTGATCGACAACTTTGTAAATTAAATTGGCTCTTCACTACGCCCTAGTCCGCGGAACAGCGCTTCTTATGGCCCCGGTAATCACCGGTCCCGTATAAATGCTCCATTAAAACTGGCGTCAATTACATTAATGCCTTATAAGTCTCAACTCAAACATAATGTTAGCGGCTGTAGCAGCGTTCTCTAATTAAATGTCATGTGCATAACATTTCCCGTATAAACAATCTTGTAGAATTTCCAACGGTGTAGAAACCAGAGATGGGGTTCGTTAGAAAACTACCACAAAAACCTTCAATGGCGTCGAACATGGTAATGGGTGATAATGACGGGTTGTATGACTTGTTCGACGCGCCTATTGACGTGAACAGTGAACACGAAGGCGTATTGTGTGCGAGCAAGAACCGCCTTCGATGGAAAGGGATCTTTAACTTCATTAGCTGTCTAAGTGATTGCTTCTCGCTAAATGCTATTAAATTATCGAGTTCATTGTTCTCCGCTTTTCGCATCACTTGTTACTATAATTAGCGAATAAACAGATGCCTCGAGCAAGGCGAATATTAGAAATGCAGTTTGACAGTAGAAGTTCATTAAGAAAAACATGAATCTTGATGAAAATTACTTACTGGTAAGTTGTAAGATTGGCGCCGGCGGCGAACGCGTCTCCTGAGGCAGGGTTGGAGTGGCGGAACGTGACCGGTAATATGGCGCAACCTATTCATTAGTGTTTTGAGAAAAGTTATTAGAGCCAGCGAGTCATGCGAGGTGGTGGCTTGCGCATGCGTTTGCATTTTGGCGCGTGAATTACTGGGTCAAAAACATGATTATTCAACGGTGGTTAAATTAACAAAGAAAGATGAAAGACTCAGCGTTATCGTATGTACGGACATGGCCCTGGCGTCTCCGGAACGACTTCAAAAATATCAACCATGTTAGTCGAAATGAATGTGTCTGTTAAATTATACTTCCAGTTAATGGAGAAATAAAACGGTCGTATAAAAACAAGCAAATGAGCAGTTATAAGACGGCTTGACCGTTAATTGACAACATGGCGAGTTAATAAGCGAGAGAGATGGCCGCCGCTATAACGAGAGTTTTATGGTAGGGATGCTACACTAGCGTCCGCTCGGAGAAGACTCATAGCGCAATTTGCGCGCGTTCTGAGCGCGCTACTAATTAATTAATATCCTCATACCGACCGACTACATACAAATTAATTGGCCATTATTTTGCTTTTCCAGACTAATTGAAATGGAAACTTCGAATGTACTGTCCGTATTTTCCTAATAAAGTATTGTAGGCAATGAAATACTGAGTTAATGGTGAATAATATGGTAGTTATTTATCACCGGGTTACGTAAGTGCGGTGCTAATGAAGGTATTCATAATGGTTTTAATTAGCAAGCCAACAATCAGCCGCACCTGTAGCTCGGAGTCGAGCGTCGGCCTCAGATTAGTCGCACCTCACGTGATGCCGGTTAAGGTGCTGTCACATTCACTACATTGACGGTTGCTTGATCGATGTCAGAGGATTAACTGACAATCGATATGTAGTTATTTTTTCATGGCGTTATTGATTGCATTTGAAGTTTGGATTTTTGTTCTAATTTTCTTTCTTTGTCTTAGTTTTAGTGTAGGTAAGTTACTATTTTTCTTGCTATAAATATGATTAAGTTTAATCACTAAATCAATTCTTATTGTATAATTTGTAATGAAACCGTGGTAAAGGTTAAAAAAACATAACGATATATTTGGGCGGAGCCTTAACTGTATCTTGCAGGATTCAAAGCAAAAAAACAGCAAGAGTTTCTAATAGGGAATTATCGAATATAGCTCACTAGTCTACCATCGAATCTTCCAATCGATCCGTGGAGCTCCCTCACCACTCTATTGACGTAGTGGACGAGAATGATCGGCGTCACCCGATCCTATTATTCGGCTAACGAAGCATCCCCTGATTATTAAAACGAAGTGTACCTCCCGGGGCGGGCGGCGGGTGTTAATTGGGCCCCCGTAGACAATACTAATAAGGCCCGTCCGTGCCTCTATCTGACTAATTAAACGCGAAACTTGAGAGCAGCCCTCGCGACGAGGGCCTGTTTGCCGAGCGCAGAGCCTCCTGAATACACTGTAATAATACCGGCTAAGCGTGTTTGAGTGGCTCTTTTTCGGATCTCTGTAAACCCCCATTTAATTAGCAGTATTATGCGTCTGAGTGTCGACTCTGGCTTGTTTAATTAAGCTAAGTCAGTAACAACAATCCATTCTTGTTATAGACGTATTGTTTGCCCTGAGCGTCGATGGTTTATTGAGTTTTGTGCGTATTGTTTTATTTACTGTTCCGAGTTATGTGAGGTTTCCTGGATTGGATTATTAAGTATGAGGATAATTGATTCTGTGTGTACACAAAGAGAGAATTCATTAGTTTTATAATCTAATCTATAGATTATCTATATAATCTAATCTAATAAAAGCGGCAATAGCCCAATGGATAAGGTGTCGGACTGGCGATCGAGAGGTCGTGAGTTCGATCCCCACCCTTTGCACTATTGACGTGAACACACTCCAGACACAAGCATATTTAGTTTAGTTGGAGGGGTTAACAAGAATACTAGTGATGTGCAACCCACATTGCTAGTAAGCTTTATACAATTTAAAAAAAGTTTTGGTATCAATTCATTTATGAGGTTCATTATTGTTATATGGGCACAAGATTTACTGTCACGCTGCACAATTCATCTAAGAATCTAGCAAAATGTTTCGTTATTAATCGTACTGTAGAGCAGTGTAATTGAATATTGTAAACAATTCGCACAAATGCGGCAAGAGAACAGCGAAAGTAGGCGTGAAACTAGTGAGTTAATAACACAAGTTGCCACTTGGCAGCCGCTCCGTATAAATTCCGAGGGTTTGAAGGCTGAGTTCACATGGACTTTTAGGAGAAGAGAGATTCAGTAAAAGCAAAATACTTAAACGTTAGGAGAGCGGAAAAACATGAAGTTAGCGGCGAAATTTAGGCGTGTGATTTTTACAGGTAAACCTAGCTGAAAAAGTTTTTTTCTTCAATCTGTAGTGTCCCCATGCAGGGCAAAGGTCTCTCGTAGAAACTGCCGAGGTTTAACTCGTGCACTCGTAATTATCGGTGATGCGATGATTTAGATTCGTTTTTGCATGCAAGAAAAACGTTAAAATTTTATTTTGCATATTGGCTAATGTTTTAAGCGTTTGACCACTATGTCACATATTGGTAAATATTTTACGAGTACATGAGTTATAAGGTTTTCGCCCTCTTTCTCTCGCTTACATTCTACTTTCTCGTCTGATGAGTATTCAGCCTTACAACAGCTCCTGTAATTACACCAAATACCGCCTTAATGTTAAAGCCTTTAATAACGGAAGTTTGCAAATAAATTACATTTTAAATAAAACATTTGAAAGGCAATACGTTTACGGTTATTACCTATAAGTGTGCTGTCATAATTTGAATTAGCTGGATAAGTAATGGTTCATGTTATGACCGCGTCAATTCTGATTGCTTTTGCAGATTATAATTTCGTATGTGGAGGTGGATATTAAAGATTTTGAACTTCTCCGATGTCGTTTTTATTTTTTGTTTACTGTAAAACTATAAGCACTTGACTGCCGACTCAGGGATGTAAAGTGATGATGCGGTCTAAGTTAAAAGTGTGCTTGTGCAAATGAAAAACGGCAGTGAGGCAAAGCGATGGACTGACTTTATGTAATATATTTATCAACCGACTTCAGAAAGGAGGAGATTCTGAATTCGTCTCTATTTCTCAATATTAGTTGTCCGCATAAACCGCAGCGTCCTGCATGCGCGATATAGGCGGCGATCACATAGCTCAGTAGTATTTGTACCGACTGGTTCACACTAAACGCGATTAGAAAACAATTGAAAAGTACTGAAATTACGCCCGCAGATCGCAGGACGCCGCGGTGTGGCCTTACCTTTACCTCAGAATTCCGTTCTTTATTAACCGATTTGGACAGTCTGCACATATCTTTATTTGGTAGGTAGTTCGAATAAGGTTTACCCATTTAACACCATCGAAGGTTTACTTGATTAAATGTTGTAATCCACAGGTCGTAGGAGCAATTATATAGATGATCCACCTGACTTGCTACCTACCTAAAAGTAGCTTACCACCATCAAGAAGAAAATATGCCGCCATAACCTGAGATGGTGTTCCGGTAGCACAGTCCTTGAGAGACAGGTCATACTAGGGCCAGGCCTCCCTCACTCGCCCATAGCTACTGCGATTTATACCTAAACTTTCGTCACCTGCGCCGGTACTATCTGCCAGTCGTTTGTCACTGCTCACGCGCGCGCAACGTATATTATTATTCAAATGACGCGATAACTGCGCATTCGTATGTTTTGCGGGTTTGACAAAAAACAAGCACAATATGTTTCATTTTTTATGCTACCGATACTAAAGTGACAAGACGGCGTAAAATTCACTTTTCCGACATAAAATTCGACTCTTAGTTAGGAACTTTGATGTAATTTTGTGAGGTAAATAAAAATAATTCGTAATCTTTTTTTTTATTTATTGCGTCAACCCTTTGCTGTATCGGGGCGCGCCGGTACATCGCGCGCTGAACGAAGTAATAACAACGCTAGGTCGAGCGCCTTAGACACATTTTTGCTTGTATTGTCTGAAATAAACGTTGGTATTGTGTTTTTGTAGGGGAGTGAAGTATCTGTTACGTAGTAACTATTATTATATTATTATTATTATTATACTTTTTTTTTCTTCGCGGGTAGTGCATTAAAAACATCACATTTTTAGTCTCTAATTTAAATTATATTTTAAAAATATCAAATTAACATAAAAGTGCCTAATTATTATGATAAATTAGAGTACTGAATACAATACCTGCCATCAAGTGTTTTCCTCTCTATTGAACAAGTGTAACAATCTAGAATCACATTCACTTTATTTCTAAACACTCTCACCACAAGTTACTCAAAATGGATGCCATTCAGGAATCTATAACTCAGCTCCAGAAAATGTTCACCCAGCGCATGGATGTGTATCAAAGTGAACTTCAGGCTGCAGCCCCATCAGCAAGTATTGGAAACATAAGTTCTGACTTCGCTGCATTTAGGAACCTTATGATGACAGCACTACAGAATTTGCAAGACCAGGTGGCCCTGCTGGCACAGCAAATGGACAACATGGAGATGCGCAGCCGGCGAAAAATACTACTACTTCATGGCATTCCTGAGTCGAAGAATGAAGATATTACAGCCGTAGTGGTAAAAGTAGTCACTAATAATTTAAATCTGTCTGAGTTCACTGCTAAGGATGTGTCTCGCTGTCATCGTATGGGCCGCATTTCTGTTCCTGATAAGCCACGGCCGATCTTGTTAAAGATACGGGAATCAGAGTTAAAGAACAAAGTATGGCACGCCAAGTCTAATCTGAAAGGCTCCGGTGTCGCTGTGTCAGAGTTTCTGACGAAATCTCGACATGATGCATTCATGGCGGCTCGCCAAAGGTTTGGAGTCACCAAATGCTGGACTCGAGACGGCTTTGTCTTTGTGTTGGGCACTGACGGTGAGCTTCATCGTATCAGCTCTGTTGTCGAAGTTGACAAGATTGACGGGCCAGAGCTGGTGTCTGAGTAGCCAAAAGCTGCATCAGCAGCCAAGGTGGCCCCGGCAGTATCCAGGAGCCGGTGCGGGGCCGGGGGCAAGAAATAATTGTGAATAGGATAATTCGTTCAATCATTCGTGCCTTATCCATATTTCTCTCGTGTATGATTGTGTTGCGTCTTTCGCAATTCAATACCCACATTTCCGCAACTTATATCATTTTATCTACACCGTAATTCAACTTATTTATTACTCCCCTCTTTCTTTCTTTAATTAAACTAAAATACGAATTGCTTGTAGGGTTAAATAAAAATAATATTGTCATTGACATTTGACTGACATTTGACACTTGTCAGTTAACTTCGCTATTTTTCTTAGTTTAACTTTGGCTCCACACGCTTAGTGTATTTAGCCAAGGCTATACGAGATTGAAACTTGTCTCGTTTTAATTTTTATTTTTTCTTAGAATGTGATTGTTATTCGTTTTTGTTGTCTTCGTTTTTATTTTTTTGTTACGATGTGTTGTAATAGTAGAAAATTTATGATTTATTGTATGCACTTAAGTGGCAGGTGAACTTATATATGTATAACTTCTGCCGTAAGTAAATAAATAATTATTTTGTTGGCATTGGTTATATTAAGATAGGTACTCATAGTACATTATTAATAGGTACTTACAACTGAAACTTACATAAGCCTATACTTGTATACTAATATGTTTTTAATCAATAATATGCCTAATTCCGAAAACAGTGATACTGATTCATTATTATCTTGCTCTTCTTCTTCTTCTAGCAGTGATAGTAACTTAAGCTTTCAAAGTATTCCTACCCTTGATGACCATCTTTATTCCCAGTTCTCTGATGTACCTAAAAACTTCAATGCGATTCATATAAATTCTCAAAGTATTCCGGCCCATTACTCTGATATGCAGGCGTCCTTTTCCAATACAAATCTTCATGCTATATTAGTCTCCGAGTCATGGCTAAAACCTTGTATGTCTACCGTTTCCTACTCCCTTCCTGGATTTAATCTCATCCGTAACGATCGTATCGGACGCGGCGGTGGTGGGGTCGCTATTTACCTCCGTGCTCACATTCCTTACTCTGTAATTAGTACCTCACCTCAACCGCCCGCCTCCAACGCTGGCGAACATCTCCTAATTGAAGTGCAGCTATCGCATACAAAGATCCTGCTCGGAGTCTATTATAGCCCTTCTTTACACATAAATTACTTTAATTCTCTCGAAATTCTTTTAGAAAATATTCTTCCTCTGTATAATCACTCCATTATTATGGGTGATTTTAACACTTGTCTTCTCAAAAATGATCAACGTTCCTTCTCTTTGCAGTCTGTCGTTAAATCTTGTAATATGCATATGCTTCCCTTAAACGCCACTCATCACCTACCTAACTGTACTCCATCTCTTCTTGACTTATTAATTGTTTCTTCTCCTTCTCACGTTGCTAAGCACGGTCAGTGCCCAGCTGACGCTTTCTCTTATCATGATCTGATCTTCCTCTCTTATAAAATCCGTCCTCCCAAAAACAAGCCAAAGACAATCCTTCAGCGCAATTTTAGTGGAATGGATAAGGATGCTTTTCATGCTGATGCTTTAGCAATTGACTGGTCTCCTGTACGAGAAGCTGAAACTGTAGATGATCAAATGTCTTTGTTCAACTCAATTATTTTGCAGCTTTATGATAAACATGCTCCATTACGTACCATTAAATTAAAGCACTTGCCTGCACCCTGGATAACTGATGAAATACGACAGTTAATGCATAAAAAAGTAACCGCTAAACATAAATATAAATGCCGTCCAACCGAATTAAATAAGTCAAAATATCTGAAATCACGTAATCGCTGCAATACAGTGTGTAGGGATGCTTTTCGCCGTCATGTTCACGAATCAGTAAATAATGAGGATTCTTCTAAAGTTTGGAAGTTCCTCAGATCCCTTGGAATTGGTAAGCCTCGTCAAAATTCTGTCCCTCTTAGTTTAGACATAGATTCACTTAATCTTCATTTTTCTTGTTCATCTGATATTTCTGACTCGGATAAAATCAAAACTTTAGATCATTTATCAAATTTACCAATTCCCGACTATCCTTCTTTTGTTTTTGATCGATTATCCACTTGTGATGTTAAGAAGAGCGTACTGTCCATTACTTCTAATGCTGTAGGTGGTGATTGCTTAAGTCGCAACATGCTAGTACCAATCCTTGATACCATTCTTCCTGTACTATGTTTTATTTTCAATAACTCCTTTAACAATGGTGTGTTTCCCTCTATCTGGAAAGATGCCCAGATCATTCCTTTACCCAAAAAAGCGAACCCTAAATTACTCTCCGAATACCGTCCTATATCCATTCTTCCTTTCTTATCCAAGGTCCTTGAGCGTCTTGTCCATAATCAAATTAGTAAATTCCTTTCCTTTAACAATCTCCTTAATCCTTTTCAATCCGGTTTCCGCCCAGGCCATAGCACAGTTAGCACGTTAGTTAAAATTACAGATGATATCCGCCTGGGTATGGAAAACCGGCACCTTACGGTACTAGCACTGTTGGACTTTAGCAATGCTTTCAACACTGTCGACTTTGATATCCTACTAGCAATACTACGTTCTATTAACATATCTCCAATGGTGGTCGACTGGTTTCACAGTTATCTGTTCGGGCGCCGGCAGCGTGTTCGCCTTGATGAAACATGTTCATTGTGGTGTGACACATCAGCTGGCGTTCCTCAAGGCGGCGTGCTTTCTCCTCTTCTCTTCGTCAATCCAACAAAAACGCAGGTCATGGTTACCGGAAGTTCTAGACTTATTGTCAAAGTTGATTGGCAAATGCTTCCAAAAGTTAGTTTCGGTGGAATAGATATTCCTTTTAGCAGGTCTGTGAAAAATCTTGGTCTCATAATAGATCAATGCTTGACATGGGATTTACAAATACAAAACACCAGTCGCAAGCTCTATGCAGCTGTGGCGTCACTAAAAAGGCTACGCAACTTTCTTCCTACAACCACTAAAATTGCACTCGCTCAATCTCTCCTACTTCCTATTCTTGACTATTCTGACGTCTGCTATCTAGATCTTAGGGAAGATCAGCTAGATAAACTTAAGCGGCTACAAAATTTATGTATTAGATTCATATTTGGTTTGCGTAAATATGATCACGTATCTCAGTTTCGCACAAAGCTCAAGTGGCTCCCTATTCGCCTTCGCCGGAATACTCATATTCTTTCTCTTCTCTATAACATTCTATTCAATCCTTCTACTCCGCGATATCTTAAAGGACGCTTTAACTTCCTCCACAATTCTAACTCTCTTTCTCTAAGGTCATCAGAAAACTTAACCCTGAACTTTCCCGCACATGGTTCCAGTTTTTATGATAAGGCATTTACTGTCCAGGCTGTTAGGCTCTGGAACTCTCTTCCCGAACCTGTGAAATCTTCACAATCCCTTCATATTTTCAAGAGCCGTTTAAAAGCTTATCTTTCATTATAAATAGTGTTAAGCTGCTTCTGTCTGTTCTGTCAATCTGTTTAAAATTTATAGAATGCGTGTTTAGGAATGTATGTAAGTAATCTGTGTTTATTGTTGTAGGTAAGTAGGTATGGTTATGTTAGTTTAGGTATAATATATTATTGTTATTCTTTTCATTTTAATTTAAATTAGGCGCACCCTGCATTAGGCTACTATTTCGATCCTATCCATACAAAGGTTTGTCTGGAAGAGATCGCTGTTAGCGATAAGACCGCCCATTGTTACACGTTAAATTTAAGCTGTAAAAGTTATATGTGTCTGTATCTTTGGTGTCGCAATAAAGAGTTCATCTATCTATCTATCTATCTATTATATAATCTGTGCTAGGGCTAGCGTGCTTACAATCCACGACCACATCATCGCTTACCACCAGGCGAGATAGAGGTTAAACGCTAGCCTATATGAAATAAAAAAATCTCTTTATGTTTTACCGATCTAACAGCCAGTGCGAAAATGGGCTGAAATTTTAATGTCATAATAGCAAGTAATGGCATTTTTACAAGAAACCATGTTTGGATCCCAGAAAGGTCGTTTTGAAGTTTACGAGATGGCTAATGGACGAAGGGAGGTTTTGTACTATTAGTGAATCTATGGCGAGATCATTATTTTTAATGTTTTAAAGCACCTTTAGGTAAGTACCTTAACCTATATTTTAAGTAAAGCCGGTAAGCCTATGATTCCTGTTAAGGGTTTAAAATTAATTGCAAAATAACATACTAATTGACAAATGTTATCAAGATCTGATTGATGGATATCGGAGATGTGGAGAGAAAAGCAACTTGCTTTGGTAGTAAGGAGCGAACGCGGTGTGCTTTTATCCATAAAAATGTATTTCCCCGTTTCCTCCCTGGAAAATGCTTCTAGAGCAAAATTTGTTTCTACAAAAAATCAAGGTCTACTGTAGCTATGCTCTTATCATTTACTTTTTTTGATCAACCAATTGTAAATAGAAATATGAATCGTCATAAATCTGAAAGAGCAGATAAAATGGATTATATTTCTTTTCGCTTTTTGGTTCGCTTTTGGTCAAAAAAAGCAAATGATAGCTACTACAGTAGACCTTGATATTTGGTAGAAACAAATGGTGCTCTAGAAGCATTTTCTAGGGAGGAAACGGGGGAATACATTTTTATGGAAAAGTGCACCCCGCGTTCGCTCTTAAGGTTTAGTAAAATATTTAAAGATTTTTAATCGGTACATATATGTTTAACATATCAGTAGGTACCATAACATTTAATTCGATAAACAATCGCTCTAAACTATTAAGGCTGAGTTGCACCATCTTACTTTAACTATAACAAACGTCAAAAATCTGTCAAGCACCATATATAAACAACGGTTAATAGTTATAGTTACGGTTAAAGTAAGATGGTGCAACTCAGCCTAAGAGTGTTAAACAAAGTAAATATAGTATAAAGTTACATTTTTGACAGAAACATAGGGATGGAAAATTAATGAAGGTCTATAGGTATTTGTTTCTAGAACCTTACAAAACAAGTGTTTTATAAATTATGAAAATAAAAATTAATCACAGGATTAAATCTATTTTTGTAGAGACTTAAAAGGCTAGTCTCACAAAATCAACTAGCGAACTTGTGTAGGTATATTCGTAAATAAACAACGTTTTAAAATAACCAATCAGGTTGTTTTTCTATTGGCGTCGGACCGCGCTCTAAGTGGATTAGTAGCAATCACGTGATTGTTTACCTTCCTTTCTACTCTCTATTATTCTGTGGTTTTAATGTGGCATTAAACTTGTTAAGGAACGATGATGTACCTGCCGAGGTATAAAGAGTAATTTAATGTTATGATTGTGACGAATATTTAACGAACTTTTAACACCAACTAAGTGAACGTTACACAAAGTTGTTAGTAATTAATATTATTAAAAAGGTAAACAATCGTTCCTAGATTTGTTTATTAATTTTACATTTTTATTTTTTTATAGTAAAAAAAACACGTTCATCTACCCCCTTTCATTTTTAACTTTGTTCTGTTCTTAGTATTTGTTGTTATAGCGGCAACAGAAATACTACATCTGTGAAAATTTCAACCGTTTAACTATCACGGTTCATGAGATTCAGCCTGGCGACAGACGGACAGACAGAGAGACAGACAGACAGACAGACGAACAGCGGAGTCTCAGTCAATAGGGTTCCGTTGGTACCCTTTAGGTCCGGAACCCTAAAAAAGTACCCCACCTGTTAATCTAGGCTATTATTAATCTTAACAACAATTTTAAATTTATTTTTGTATTGATAGGCTAGCGTTTGACCACTATAGTGGCTGGTGGGAAACGATGATGTGGTTAGAGATGGTAAACACGCTAGGCTAAGTTAGAATTATCACTCTCAAGGGCTGTATACTGCCGGAACCGGTTGTGTGTTATAGCGACAGATGGCGGTAAGTTTCTTTTTGGCAGGAATTCAGGAACATCGGTATAATGCCCCAACCACCTGTGGAAGAACACCCATGCTAGGATTTGATCCGGCGACCTCCCGCTTAGAAGTCAAGCCATCTAGTCTATCCAAAACATAATTAAGATAGTTTAAAAACTAAAACAACCGACTTCAATGCCCCGCGAGTCAATTCCAGTAGCAAGTTTGAGACGTTTATCGTCATGTCTCTGGCTGGAGATACTTATCAGATCTCGATGAAATTACAATGGGACTGCACCTCGGAAACATACCCTACCGATTACAAAGAATCATTCGAATCGGTTCAGAATTGACGGAGTAATCGCGGAACATACACACACAAAAAAAGACATACAAATGAATTGAGAACATTTTTGTGATGTCGGTTAAAAATGTCATCCAAATTCGTTAAGTAAACAATTTTTGCGTGGCTGATAAGGTTGTAAGTGCTTTGGGCAAAACGGCCCAATTGAGAGACAACCGGGTGGGAGTGTGTCCTTGTCTAACAACCTGCTAGCCCTATATATGTTCTATACTATATGTATGGTATATATATATATATATGTGTGGTATATATATATATATATAGCTGCTATTTATTTTGCCTGTGCTTTTTATCCTGCTATTTTATAAACGTTACATCAACACGATCTTGTGTGATGTCGATAAAATTATTAATTACTGTTTCAGCTTCAAGATTCTGGCCATCTTTAGGATCTTAAGTAAGGTGCTCAAATAAAGCTGAACTTGGCTCCACAGAAAATACAAGACTTGTTTTTTACTGTGCTTGGCTTTATGGATCTTAATCTACATCTCAGTACATGATATAGGTAGGTACTTTTAGATACGTCAATCGTCATAACATAACTCATAATAAAAATTATTCTCTAGTTTTCCAGTTATGGTATATATTATAGTTACAGCGTGTCTAGTAGCTAAATCATTTACCTATAATGAAGCTAAAAGCTGGTTTCGATAAAACATGTATGTTTAAAATCAATCTTATAACGATACTCGCAAATATATTTATGGCTCTGTACAAAAACGACAGATGTCCTTAAGAGCCAGTGCCTATTCTTGGCCTAGCGTGCTACCATCCTCGACAGCATCACCACTAACCACATACAGCGGTTTTAAAGTGATCAAACGCTAGCCTATATGCTACAAAAAGAACTTCAAATAGACGTTGCTTAGACCAAGACCCAGTAAGAAATCGTATCGTATATACTGTCCTTGTATAAAGCAGGCTTTAGATGCATATATTTCGGTCAAGCCATCATAACAGGGGGAGGGGTGGGTATAGTGGCGGAAATGGAAAGGCATTAGCGGATGTGTCACAGACGCATCAGGAGTGAGTGCTCGCTCAATGTTGGGTAAATACACCCCCACTTATAGACGTCATGTACCTACGGTCTGTGGGTAATACACTGATGTATTTTCCTTGTTTTTATTGTCTGTGGCCAGAATTAATCTATTTTTACGCGCTATGACAATGTCACAGAATAGTTTGGAGTAGCTTTTAACAGATGCCTTACTAACTGGGTTGGATATCGTGGATCTGCAAACTAGACAAGAAACATTTAAGATGAACCTAGGTGAAGTTACTAACGTTCTAATATTGAGGGTAGTTGACAAAGTGAAAGTGAGTAGCTGAAAATTATGCTGTGACTCGGTCGTGACTCGGCGCATCTCTTTTTAAGATTAAAT
Organism: Cabera pusaria; assembly: GCA_954871355.1. NCBI lineage: Eukaryota > Metazoa > Arthropoda > Insecta > Lepidoptera > Geometridae > Cabera > Cabera pusaria. Next base: position 21,041,517 of record OX940888.1, read on the forward strand.
GAACAAGCTTTACATAAGCAGAGAGCTGCTTATGTAGAGCTTTCAAGTGCCCGGTGGCGTAATCGAGAGAACAGTCGGCTTTGATGCCAGAGGTACCGAGTTCAATCCCTGCCGAGCACCAATTGATGTTTGTAACAAAAAAAAAATGTGCGCTTTTCACAGTGGCTCTTCGGTGAAAGAAGAAACCAACAACCCCCGCATGGTGGTAGGACACTATCTAGTGTCCGCCTGGCCAGATACCACCTTCAAGTTAGAAAATCTGTCGCCAAAATATCTAATGTGTTCCGGCAGCTTTCGTTGCGAGCCAATTCCCATTCTAGGCCTAGCGTGCTTACCATCTTTGACTGCTTCATCACTTACCAACAGGTGAGATAGTGGTCAAACGCTAGCCTTTAAGATATAAAAAAAAGCTTGTTCATTTAATCTTATGTTAACTGTACCAGATATGTTGTCTAAGATCGTATTCGTCTAAAATTTGAAATAGCAGACGAGACGCTAAACAACTGATTATAGTACAATCCACAGAGCGAAATATCACCCGGCCCCTATTCAAAGATTACAATTTATTAAAAGAAATAGTAAGCTAGAACAAGGTCATAATTTACAAGAGTACTTACTAAACATAGGCTCTAACACACCACTGTAATCTTTAAGGAAACCGCAGCATTATAATTTTAAATATCACCTCCCTACCCTCTGTCGGCATTCAATGCAGGTACCGAGCGATAATTACCAAAACGGAGGGTAGTTCCAAGCGATGCAATCAAAACTGTAATTCGCAAAAACGGCCACGAAAATGTCGGGAAAAGGGGACCCCTCCCCCAAGTGAAAGAGACAAGGGGCTCTGGTCAATTTTATTACTCAACTATTTTTATTTAAAAGCTACATCGTCTCTGTTTGATAAAAATATACGTATAAGTAATCAATTTTATGTAACTTCATATAGTTTTGTTCCTAAAGTTAGCAAGGTTCGATTTTTTTCAGAAATATTATAGGCTGTCGTAGGTTCATAAACAATCGTTATGTAAGTCTAGTAATACTGAAAGTTATTTAAATCTATTATCTACTGAGTAATTACTCAGTAGATAATAGATTTTTGGGCAATAGCCCAAAGAACGAATTAACTAATTGTAACATAATACACATTTAAACTACATTAAATAATATAATTAAGATAAAAACGAAGAAAACCGACTTCCGTGCAAGTCAGTTTCAGTAGCAAGTTTGAGACTTTTATCGTCATATCTCTGGAGATACTTGTCAGATCTCAATGAAATTATAATGAGAGCATCTCGAAAATTTACCTTACCGATTAAAAAAAGAATTATTCAAATCGGTTCATAATTGACGGAGTAATCGCGTAACATACATACAAAAAAAACATACAGACGAATTGAGAACCTCCTTTTTGGAAGTCGGTTGAATATAGAAATAAAAACAGAACAAAGGGCTGATATATTTGATAAGTTTGTTTATTTATATATTTATAATTATGTTTGGATAAGTAATAAATTGGAGCACTAGCTCGTAGTCTAAGTTGCATAGCCCTCTAGTGGTTGCCCGCTGCCCTTTTGATTGCGCATTATTCGCATGTTTATACAGTTAGATCGCTTTCTAGATTGTTGCTATTGTGATACCGTTTTTTGTCCGAAGGGGGCTTTTAATTAAAAATGGCTGTAAAGGAATGGGTTCTTTGATTTGTTGTTTTTGATAAAACTTGTGTTCGTGATAAATGAAGACTTAGAAACTCTGAGTGAAAAATTAAAGTAGATGGCAGAACATGGTTATCATAAATTGTTTAACTTGTATACTTATGTATGTATCTAGTTAGCGAAATGTAGATAAACTATTTTTATTAAAGAAACTATTATTACTTATTATCTAAGTAGGTAGGTTAAGCAACTACATATTTAGTGAGCAATAACAAAAATAAACAATGCCCCAACTAGCAATGTCCATTTCAAATGCCTATTTACTTTAATACGGCAACTTGGTAAAAATTAAACAACTGCATAAACTGACAGAAAAACTAACTGAAAACGATTCAAATACTTACAGGTCACTGATTGAATACGAAATTGGCATCGTAATTGAAAAACTTGCCGGAGCTTGTTTTGTCATTATAAAATAAGGAGTTTTAAAAGTTAGGAAATTGTAATGTCTTGTTGAGAATTATTGTATCAAAGTTGCTTAATCCAAAAATTGAGGAGGCGCGGGCTATCTCGACGGCCGCGGCGCGGGGCGACCCATTCATCTCCCCGGCGCATTTATACATTACTCACGGCTCAAGTATCCGATTATATAACACGCAAAATTTCAATTACAACTTGTAATTAGTTTTTCGAGAGTTTTTCTTTCAGGAAGGGAGAGGGAGGTGTGAGCGAGACGAATAGAGACCTACGACTTCTTTGTCCGACGCGTTGCATTCCGCCATTGATGTACTTACCCGCGCTCATTTTTAAGGTTCTGTACCCAAAGGGTACCGAAGGAATCCCATTACTGACACTTCACTGTCTATCCGTCTGTCTGTCAGAGGGCTGTATCTCCTAAACAGTAATAGATAGACACTTGACATTTTCATATAGTACGAGTATGTATTACTATAGCCGCTATTACAACAAATACTAAAAACAGAATAAAGTAAAAAATCATACAAGAAATGTGTTTACATGGGCTTTTGTTGCTTGATCTTATGAACCGTAATAGATAGACACTTAAAATTAGCTCGAAGTGTGTACTACAATACAACGGTTGCTATAACATCAAATAATAAACATTAAATAAAATTAAAAAGTTGAAGGCGATCCCATACAAGAGACGTGTTTTTTCGGCTAATTTTGTTCAAACTTATTTATTGTACTATGGTACGAAATCCTACGATGTACGAATCTGACTCGCACTTGGCCAGTTTATTTTGCTCATGCCACGTATTTGATTATTTTTATGCAATCTGTGCGACAAAACGAAGGATTTATTTGCAGTACCGTTGTTAATTAATTTTTTACGTAGTCTGAACGTTTTGTATGGACTTCATTATCGATTTTGAGGTTCAATCTCGCCGCGCATTAGGATTGCATAATTGAAACACTGTAATTGAATTTTAATTATAGCTACATAACTAATTACTGTTTTGTTCGTTCAGTTAATTTGTTGGAGCAAGCTACATTATGCATGCCGGTAGTGTAATTCAATGCAATTGAAAATTACAATATTTATTACGAAGATTAAATCGATTACAAATTATAATTTTATTACTGAATCACTAATTAGTTTGTTACTTTTAATATCTGTGGAGTGTCGAGGTATTTTTCATCTTTCATTAACTAGAAGCCTAATGATAGTGATGCTAGGACAAAATATGTTTAGTAATTGAGATACGTTTAACATCAAAGTTCTCAGAGTATCATTAAGAGGTAACAGATTCCTCTTTCAAAAGAGCAGGCAACGCACCAGTATTTTTAATAATATATTTTTTTAATAATTTATTTATTTATTTCATAAGGTACGAGTATGTTACCTAATACATTTTCCTTTATTCTAACTTAATATTTTATGAATAATGCTGTAACTAATGTTAGGGATGTTTCTAGTAATTTACATTTTAGGTAGGCGCTTAAACATTATTTTGTTATTCTCATTGAGGCAATAGTAAACATAAAATGTTATTAATACATTGAGGTAACATTTCAAAGACTTGTTAAAACCAAACTAGGTAAAAACCTGTGTTATGGTATTAAAAAGTATTGCCCCTGGTATTGCAGGTGGTGATAGGCGACGGTAACCACTTGCCCTCAGGGTGGTCCGCATGCTTGTTTGCTTTTCTATATATATAAAAAAAGCCCTTACGCCTAGTTGGTGTGGTGAGCTAGAGGAAATAAAAGCCGGGAAAATATTCAAGGGAAAAAAATACATGCGACGCATTATTTTTAAGATATTTAAGCGGAAACTCTAAAATTAAAACCTTTTCCCCTCCTTAGCCTCTCTGTCTCACCATCTAGACATTACATGACAGTACTTTTGGTATGTTCACACTGTAAGCAACTTCAACGAGTTTCTGAAGGAATCGCTAACGTACCGCCCGCGCATTCTAGACCTCCTTGTATCATTCTTTGACTAAACTACTACCGAGACCCTGGAAAAACCCTAACCTAAAAAAAATCTTATTGCGCAACTAGCCAAAGTGAAGCACTCTCCCTTTAAATGTGTAGGTATGTTAATTTTTATAAGATTGATCTGCTATGACAGCTTAGGGTCAGTTCACACCACGACGCGACGCGACGTGACGATGTTTTGGTTTCGCGCGGCGCAGCGAGACGCCGCGCGGTGCAGCCTGAAGCCGCCGAACTAACTCAAAGCAATGTGTATCTTTTTGTATAGTAAATAAAGTTTTTTTTTGTATGACTCCCTTAATAAGTAATAACTTATAGTTGAAATAAAAACTACGGCAGAAAATAAAAACTATTAACTATTCTTAAAAACGATTTCAGACTTAACAGTATATCTCCAAGTCAACCTTATAACATCTAATAGTGCGTCCCCGTTCAACTACAGCAACATACATTAATATGTTCATCCCCTATTTATTTCTCATTCAGAAACCGGAAGAATAAGTCGAGCACTCGAACCAGTATAATGAACAAAATAGGCACGAGCAAAGTGTTGTATTGTACGCATCCGCGTCCAGACTGGCAGTTGCCCCTAATGCACGAGGCACCGAATTAATGGCAAGAATAATGGCGATCCCATTATGGATTGCCGCCAACATACTTTAGCCATGAAAAGAACCGAAAGTTACATTTGCGATACTCTGAATACTGAACGCTCTTGGACGTCACCGCCCCGCTCTCCCCTCGGGACCGGGGAGTTGTGGAGTCGATGTTTTTTTAAATAGTGATACAAATATGAATACCATCTATTTAAATATACCATAGATGGTAGGAGAGTTATATGGATGTCCCGCCTGATTTGGTTGTTACCCAAAAGTAGCTTACCACCATCAAGGAGAAAATCTGCCGCCATAACTATACAGACCATTCTAGGCCAAGCGTGTTTACCGTCACACCACATCATAGCTTACCACCAAGCGAGATGGTGGTCAAACACTAACATATGAGATTTATTAAAAAATTCTACTTTTAGAGTAAGTGCGTAAATTACCAGTCCGTCAATTTTGTCAGTTACTGAACCGTGAAATGAAATGTTTTCAATTTAAGGACTTTTCAATTAGGTATATTTATTTGTTTATAGTTAGGTAGTTTTAAAAATATAATAATGTATATAATGTTATTTCTTTCTGATAGTAATAAAAGTTTAAATTATATCATTAAAAAAAAGGACAGAGTATTCAGTTAAATTTACAAGGTATAAGAGATTCTATTTAAAAGTAAAATCAAAAGCTCAAAAAGCTCGTGTTATAGCATGTTCGTTCTAGTCAGTACGGAAGGCTTATTATTAAGTAGTCCGGAAGGGATGGTTGCGATATGTCATTGTTAACCTTCTAGTGGATAGACGAAGTTATGGGAAAATTTAGATTTTCACGAAAACTTGTAAGTACCAACATTTACCGTAATTTTCAATTTTGTTTTATTTTTCGGAATTTTCCCTTACTTGTGCTGTCAGACCTTGCTTTTAACTAAAATTGATAATTGTAGATCAAACGGAAGTACCCTATAGGTTTTGGGTTAAAAACCTATAGGGTACTTCCCGTTGACATAGAATCATGAAATTAGGCAAGAAGCAAGGTCTTATAGCACAAATAAAGGAAACATTCCAAAAATAAAAAAAAATGAAAATAAAAGGGTGTCCCCATACATACATAGTTAACGCTAATTAAGATAGGCCTCTGAGCGCTCATACAATTTAAAGGTCTAGCTGAATTGGTACAACCAACGTTGGTGCGGAAGTCTCGGTGGGCGAGTCCAACTCGACTTGGTCGGTTTTTATTTCTAGAGGATCCATAAATTATAGTTATTGATGTAGCTCTAATATTGTGATTTCTTAGTGGCGATTTATTAGTTATTTAAATTACCTTAATAGGCAATCGTTTATCCGGTTGTTTTAAATACATTTAATTTTACCTATAGCGGAAATATCGAATATTTCCGCAATATTTCACAAAATAAATTAGCACAATAATCTCTGCAGATTTCCTGTTCCTTTGTCATCGCCTTTCATGTGAAAGTTTTAGAACGGAAAAGTCTTTTAAAACTGCTTTCAAGAAAATTAAGGCATTAATGGTCGCTGTGTTAAAAGCGATCTCAGTGGAGTGCAATATTGTTAGCGTCCTGATGACGTCAGCGTACAGTATATAATCATCACTGACGTCAGTATGACTGTGCTACTAAAAGGTCGTACGACATTGACGCTATTTATTACTGGGTGTGAGATAACAGTGCATTATGTGTACATATAGGTAAATAATTGACTTCCAATAATTAAGATTAAAGTTTAAAACAACCGACTTCCATACCGCGCGAGTCAGTTTCAGTAGCAAGGTTGAGACGTTTATCGTCATATCTCTGGAGATACTTATCAGATCTCGATGAAATTACAATGGGACCACCTCGAAAACGTACCCTACCGATAACAAAAAAAAATCATTCAAATCGGTTCAGAATTGACGGAGTAATCGTGTAACATACACACAAAAAAAAGAAAAAATAACATACAGACGAATTGAGAACCTCCTTCTTTTTGAAAGTCGGTTGAAAAGGAGGTGATAGTCGAAGGTCTGGTTAAATCTGAAAATTGGGCTCAGTGGCGTATCTTGGCAGAGGCCTCCGTTCAGCTGTGGACTGACACCGGCTGATGATGATGATAATGATTATGAAAAAGGAGGTTATCAATTCTGCATATTATTTTTTGTATATGAAACTCGATTCTTCACTAAATTGTGAACTCATTTGAGTTATTTTTTTCACGAATAGGGTATATATAAAGGAACCACCCCTGTGTGTTAAAAGTGCTACGAGCCGTCACAGTGAAATGCAATGTTGTTAGCGTTCTGACGACGTCAATGAACAGTGTTGGTATATCAAATACTGATGCCAGTGTAACTATAGCTAACTATAGCCAGTGTACTAAGAGGTTGTGTAACAGTAGTACATTTTATTACTGCGTAAATCGTTTAAAATAGAAATCTTATATCCATCAGCTACTTGCTATCATGTTGACTTAAATCATCATAGCAAAATATACAGTCAGGATTGGAACCTGGCACATACATTGAGTAACAACAGAAGACAGGCTCGTATAACTTGGCTGTAGAGCCGCCAAAGACTTCTCAAACCCTTTGGAGGTCATTGTGACCGACGGGAGGACCATCGTTATCCACCTGCTTCCGTAGACTGAGTATTTCTAATCCTTACACGAGATCATATCGCTGATAATGATCTGCCTGCTTGTTTTAAAGATTTAATATTGAGTTGAGACAGTTCCGCAATATGGATTGGACAAATGACAGACTAGTCCAGCGCTTGTCACTGCCGTAGACCGTATCAGAAATAATGATCAAATGCTTGTCTGTCCGACAAAAAATAACTAACAACTACTCAACTAAGTCTAAATGCATTTTTAGAAGCAAACTTCTTTCTCATCACAAATAAAACGTTTACTACGATCAGGACTCGAACCCTTACTTACTTTGAGTAACTATAGAAGACAAGCTCTTATCTAACTCGACCAGAAAGCCAAAGACTTCTTAAATCTAAGGTATAAGAAATCTTGTTTCCCTTTCCGGAAGGTCCCGTGCCGTCACGTCGTCGCCCGTCTAGAGGCACCACTAATTGGCAATTTGTTCGAACCTTAGATCCGACATAATGATGTGAGTTCGTTTATTTAAATGATTCGACGGAAAGTTACGCCTCGTGTACTGTCAGCGGCATGTTTGAAAGGGAACTTTGTCGCTCTAAAACATTCTAGCTGTTGTACATTTTTAGGAACCTTCCGGTCCGACCACATAATGCGGTAGGGCAGACGCTCAAATAGCAAAGCAATGCGCAGAGCATTTTAATCAGAAATCTATTTTTAGCTAGGAGATTATCGTGTGAAATCAATTTAAGATTTTATTTCAAGGTAAGAGCAGTTGGTCATAAATACCGCAAAACAGATAAAACCGTTGGAGTACATTGATGTTGGAGTGGATACCGCGAATCAGCAAAATAAGCGTAGGACACCCTATGCCCAGGTGGAGCGACTACGAAATACGGAGAGCGGTGGGCAGTGCCTGAAAAAAATGAGCTGAAGATCGAGCTTAGTGGTGACTATGTCCAGCAGTGGCCTGATACAGACTTATAATGATGTTTATTATAATTGTAATGTTACACAAGTTATACCTTATCAATGTGCTTGGTATTTATTGTTCCTACCCATTTTATTTTAAATTAAGATTCTCATTTAATATTTGAAGACATTTCATTTAGATTACCAATGTCCTTGGATTGTATCAAAAAATAAACAACAAAATTGCATTGTGTCTTAGGTTGAGGATATAAAGAGGCAGGTTTCCGGCGCAGACAAACCGGTACCGACCCGTTTCGGTAAAATATTCCAATTTTATCATATGCGCTCGCACATAAAGAAACAAGTTGCAGAAAATGATAAAACAATGAAATATATTACCAGTACGGATACCGGTTGTCAGCGCCGGGAACCTATCTCTTTATGTCCTCACACTTATGTGAAAAATTCACAACAAAAATCAAGAATAAAGCTTTATTTGGGTAAAAACTACCTAAAAGCACCTATAGTACCAACTACTTTATCTTACCATATTGTAAATCAAGGGTAATAGCCCATTCAAAAGGCTGGTCCGAAGGCTGTAACTTTGTTTGTGTCCAGCTTAATTACATGTTTGTGTATATAATTGCTTGCTTGTTTTTGATATTATAAAAGTTGTTTCAATTTCAAGTAGGTATTTAAATAAAGGTCGTGGCCATAATTAAAACAATTTTTGAAAAATTACTCATAATTGGTAGTATTCACTTCGCCGTTGAAGTTTAAATAACTCTAAATGTTGACATAAACAGCATGGTACGTACGTAAACCTACGCCGATTATGACATTTAAATGTTAAATATAACATACTATGCTACTTTTTAGTAGCAAGTCAGGTGAAAGATTTTTTGAATCTCATATAGGCTAGCGTTTGCCCACTATCTCACCTGTTTGTAAGTGATAATGCGGTCGAAAATGGTAAGCACGTTAGGCCTAGAATGGGAACTGGCCCTCAAGGATAGCTTCCGGAACACATTAGATGTTTGGCGACAGATTTTCTAACTAGTGGGTAGTAGCTGGCTAGGCGGACACTAGATAGTGTCCTACCAACATGCGGGAGTTGGAGGTTTCTTTAACGATGTTTTTCCTTCACCGGAGGACCACTGTAAAAAGCGCACATAAATTTTCGATAGAAAAATCCATTGGTGCACGGCGGGGATTGAACTCGGTACATCTGGCATCAAAGCAGACTTTTCTCCTACTGCACCACAGGACCCTCAAACTCATCATACATCAATATAATACTCCTAACACTGGTGGACGAACACCCATGAATGCACGTAGAAAATCCATTGGTGCACTGCTAGGATTTGATTTGAATCGGTAACTCCCGGATCTAATGCAATTAAGCCACTTTATTTATTTATTTTTTTAATAAAGCTTAATAGCAATGTGGGTTGCACATTTCTAGTATTCTTGTTAACCCCTCCAACTAAGCTATATATGCTTGTATCTGGAGAGGGTTCACGTGGAATAGTGCAATGGGTGGGGATCTAACTCACGACCTCTCCGATCTCACGATCGCCATTCCGACACCTTATCCATTGGGCTATTGCCGCTTCAAGACGTTACGTCTTTATATAGGTACTGTGTTTAGTTAAGAATGTCGATTTATCTTTATTATATCTTATAGGCCTGCGTTTGACCACTTAAGGCACGCACACACCGCGGCGTCCTGCGTCCTGCGTGCGCGATCTCAGTACATTTCAATTGTTTTCTGATCGCGAAATCAATTGAAATGTTGTACTGAGATCGCACACGCAGGACGCAGGACGCCGCGGTATGTCCGTACATTTATCTCGCCTAGTGGTACGCTATGATGTTATCATACACATAACAACATACTAAAATTGTAGTTCTCAACACTTATCCCATCTTAAATTAATTGAACCTACCTTGATAAGCCTAGATACACAATATTATAGATAAAACGAGGTAATTGAGCATCTGTAAGCATAATGTATATAAGTACGTGGATGCAAAAAGTTAACAGCTCTCAGTACTGTTTGCGAATTTCTACTTCACTTAAGTTTTTACGATATAAACAGCAAAAACATTAAGTGCATGCCACAAAGCGATATTACCGAGGAAGTAGCATTAAGTGGCAGAGAATCTTAGTTTAAGCTCGCTTTACACGGGGTTAGTATTGTTATATAACATACAGATTCACCTCTATCAATCCAACAATAATGACATGTTTCATGTTTTTGGCAATTTTTACACTATTAAGCCAAAAATGTAACAGGTTACAATGTGTACGAGCACGCTCGACATAAATGTTGACGGCGCGGAAACCTTCGCGATACATTCCTTTATTATAATTAGCTTTCTTTGTAGCAATAAGTCAATTAAGTAATGTGCAACGCATATTGCTAGTAAGTATTCGAAGCACAATAGTAAGGTCCTATTAGTAGAACCACACGATTAATGAATTTAGCCAGTGTTAGGGCCAGTTTTACGGGTTACTAATAGCGCTAATATGAAGAAATCTGACAGATTTTTGAATTTGAAAAATTTTGGAACCGGTGAAACTAGCACTTAAAGTATTAAAATGTTTAAAGATTTTCTATATTCAAGTTGTTAAGTTGAGTCAACGTGCAAGTCAATAGTCCATTTCAAGTAATTTTTAGGAAATAATCCTATTTTTATATTAATACTAATTTAATAAATAACACTTATAATAACAATAATTTTTTTTTACGTTCCCGCCAAAAATCCTTCCACATTTTTGTTAGCCTGTTAGTTGTAAAGTTAATCATTACATTATTTTATCTGCACACTGTTTTCTTTCCAATGGTACCTATTGCCGGATAGTAAATAACCCTTTACCGTATGTTCCCATCTGTCGGGTATCGGATCCGATTTTTAATCGGGTTGTCATAAAATCGGGCCGACAAGTCTGAATAGCTCAAGCTTCATATAAGATGTTCTGCCACTGAAACATCCCATTAAAATCCGGACCCGACACCCGACAAGTGGGAACGGGCAGTTACTGTATCAACTAAGCAAGTGAAAACTAGTCTTACACCAAATGTGTTTGATCACAACATTGCTGTCTTTGTTTGCGTTTAATTAACGAAAACGCCACAGACGCCTATTAAGAAAGCCGATGGATTCAGCCTGTTCAATGGACTCCAACGGGCTCATTAAAGGTTATTAGTCATTCAGATACCAGAAGAGGTTTTAATGGACCTTTAAATGGAAAGTGGATGTTCCTAATCGGAAAGGTGGGCTTTATCGGGACCGGATAACTTAAAAACGTAATTGAGGAGTTAGCAAAATTAAAATTAAGGGTCTACACGTCCAAAATATTTTATTTTAATGTTATTACGGTGGTAGAAGTGGTGGTAGGGCCAGACTAGCGTCCGCCTGGCCAGCTATTACACTCAAGTTAGAAAATCTGTCGTTAAACATATGTGTTCGAGCAGCTGACCTTGAGAGCCAATTCCCCCTTTAGTCGTAGCGTGCTACCATCCTCAACCGTGTCGTCACTTTCTAAAAGGTGCAATAGTGGTCTAAGGCCTTCATGCTATTGAAGAAAAAATTAAGGAACAGTTGCTGTTGGCCTCTACCATTAACCGGAAGTTTTCCAATACGCAATAAAAGAACATTTTCTAAAGTTTTAGTTAGATAAATAATATGGATGATTTACACTTTGTAGTAGGCCACCAGTACTCTTAAATAAAATTGGGGCTGACTCCTTGACTGTGTCAGTAAATGCTGCGGTTGCCAAAACGTCTGCCAAACGCGGTGATTAGAGTTCAACCCCTTTTTAATAAGAAGCCCCGTGCTCTGCAGTATGCAATATTTAACGGATAATTTTGAACAGGCTAAGATTATTATATACATACGAGTAGCATGTGGACATTTTGTTTAAAAATTATCGTGAATTTCTAATACTGATTACAGTACCGCCGAATATAAGGCGATTATAACGCTCTGCTGTAATACAATGGAGGGTTGATAGAGCTGGCTAAATGGTGAATACACGATGCTGGATTACGTCATCAACAGCTGTTTTATTAATTAATGGATTGCATTTTAACCAATTTATTTGGCATTGGTGGCTGGGCATGTTTCCCAGTAGGTGCGAGTTCGAATCCCGTAGGTACGATTACATTTTGGATTGTTTGTAACCATGTGCAAAAATATAAAGTGAACACTTAAAGAAACATAATCTTTGATTTTATTTTCTCTTATAGTACACCTTTAATACGGTCTTTTGACTCTATGATTTGTATTTTCCATTTAAGTACACTTCAAACTTCCAAATCCCAAAATGTTTAGGTTGTTGCGGAGGCTGTTGTGGCTGCGGCTGCCCTTGTCATAACCATTCATGTACTGTACATGTGCTAAATAAATACTAACTCCAGGCATGTCCATAGTTTTACGTCATAATTCATAGCGTGCCGTTATGCAATAAACTTGCAATTTATAATACAGGCAAGCAAAGGCAAGATTATTAGATTAAGATTAGTCGACAGTTCAATGAAAAGCACTCGGGCACCAATAACCAAATTAGCTCGTCGATGAACGCACTTGACATAAAACGTGAAAGTAGAAAAGTTTTCTGCGGGAGCACATCCATTACCTTTCGAGAAGTTTGCGGATGCAGCACTCCGTGAAAGTCGATTACGTTGGTCATTAGTCTTCAGCCCTGGACTAATTAATACAGCGTTTTGAATAAAGCCGTGGATAAGATCCAACCACGGAGCGAACGAAAAATCTGAAATTTAATTAAAAAAGTTTAAGTGAGTTTTCACGGGTCGTACTCTCGCCTCCCTATAACTCACGCAAATTCTATTCTTTCTTAACCAAATTTAAATCGACCATAAACATTAATTAGCTGCTTTTTTTTATGTTTTCTGAGAAACTTTTATTTTCCATCTAATAGATTCTTCATCTTAAGGAATATATTGTGATACCTACAATATAAGTTATATATAGGTACATTATATTGCAGATATCCCATCAATATTTTCAGTGTATTGTCACAGGGTTAAAATAATAAAATTGTTCAAGTTTTTGTAGATTAAAAATCGTAACTAAAAGTAGATTAAAAGTCGAGTCAAAGTCATATTTCAGGTCAAGTTGAAGTCATTCATAGTCCAGTCCAAGTAATAATACCCTCAGTAAAGATCTGAATTTAACTGAAGGAAAAGATACTTTTACACCTGATAAATAAATAATAATAATCCTGATAAACCTATTACCTACTTACAATTTCTTTTACAATACATAATATAATAATATCATCACTTACCAACAGTTGAGATAGTGGTTGAACGCTAGCCTATGTGATGTAAAATATATATTTAGATAAAGTGTATCGACAAAAATCTTCCTTACTTGAATAGGATCCAAGAAGTAAAAAATCGTAATAGTAGGTTCATTTTTAATGATTACCGTGATGCGTACCTATAATTATATCGGTGGACCGCTTCTCAAGGATTTTCCCTACAAGGACTGCCTTATACAAGACCTTGCTTTATTTAACGTCCATTCTGGTGAGTGGGAGAAGCTTACGGAGTGCAGAACGAAATTAAGGAGCTGGCTAAGGGAGGGATTAAAGTGGCATGACGAGGCCTAGTTTGTAACCTTGCACACACACAAGCGATCAGGATGCAATCAATCACAACCACAGAACACAGATATAGTTATTCTTTATATCTGTTCTGTGATCACAACGCACGTATGTCCAAGATTTGGAAGTATCAGTAGCTCTCGCATTGGCCTCTATAACCATCATTAAAATTGTTTATACCAAAATACTACTGCAGACACTGTTTAAAATCGTCTATAATAAACGTACTGGAGTACTGTTATTAAGTATTTATTATCCGCAGCAAAATGTATGTACCTACTCATTTATTAAAAAAATAGGTACTTACTTATAAGCTTACCAAACTTCATTAACAACCAGCCTCATTAATAACCAGCTTGCGATATAGCCCCTGATGTTGACTATTCGAAACTTTTTTATGGCGTTATGTTTGTGTCAGATTTTTGGTTGTTCTAGCATATGCTAGTATTTGACCACTATCTCACCTATTGGTGGACCGCATGACGGTGCGCCAAATGGCGCAAATGTCGCCCCTTGGCCTAAAATGGAAACTGGCAACCAGGCAAGGACAGCTGTCGAGCATACCCAATGATAACTACGAGTATCTGAAACCATTGAAACTGGCCTTTCATATTTTACAACCCAATCACAAAGCTTGTCTTTACGATGGCTGCGCATGCGTCGCCACCTCGTAGTTACTCGGAAAAGCGCACATTTTTGAGAGCTCATTAAAATTACATTACAGCTCTTATTTAAACAGCAAACAACTAAACGACGCTCGTTAATGCTCCACCGTTGGGAATTTTATGGACACCCCTCGGCCCGCATCGTGAAAGAGTTTGTAACAAAAGTGTAAAAAAAAAAACTAAAAGCAAAAGTCGTAAAGAGCCACTTTAATTGTACGCGTATCTGGATGGAGTTCCCCTGTACTTAAAATTGTTCTGTTCTCAAACTCAAAGGAGGCTGTAACCAGTATTTTTGGTATATGCATGAACATGCTTTGTGTAGCTTCTACACGTCTAGGAATGGTCTCAATTTCTAGACTGGTATTGCTGGTTTTACTTATTACGTATTTGTATAGGTAAAATTATATTATGTTGTTTGGTCTTTTTTAATTTTTTTAACACGCTTGATGGTACTCAAGTCATAGTGATGAAGTATTACCGTGTATTTTGCCTTAGTTAGCTCTATGTGTGCATGCGAACATTTAATGTAGATACATATTTTTAGTTATAGTTTATCAGTTGTATATTTGGGTATTTTTTAGTAAATTAAAGACTTTTATGTCTTAAATAGGGATAATTATAAACAGGGTTTATCAGGGTTGGGTTATATTTTAGTAGTGGTAGGACTTCTGCTAGTCCGCCTGGGGCGGTACCACTTTGCCAATTAATTTTCACCCGTGAAATCACACACAATCACATCATCCCTGTTCTAAGAACAGGGATGAGTATATAGTAAGAGAAGTGAAATGACCTGCGAATAATGATAATAATGACTACTTCTTACAGGTACAGACATTCTAACCTAACTCGATGAATTACTCTCTACACCATTCGTCCACAAAAAGCATGAACCATATAATGTTCAATCAATCTTTTGTAGTCGTAGGACTCCTGCTAGTCCGCCTGGGGCGGTACCACCACTTTGCCAATTAATTTTTAGCCGTGAAATAGGAATGTTTTTCGGTTGAAATGGCAAGGTGTCCAGTGGAATTACAGGGCATGTGAGACTCAACATCTTTATGTCTCAAGGTAACAAACGCTAACGTTACATCGCTTACAATCAGGCGAGCGTCGTGCTTGTCTTGTTGCCTTTTACCATAAAAAAAAATCATATTTCAAGCGTTGACAACGGACGAGTGTATCCATACTAAAATTAATACTCCCACGGCGTGTCCACATGTTTCTCTACGCAATCACTTAAACACTTTTTTGTTTGACATCTTAATGTATTCTTAAGCGATTTTAAAAAGATTCTTGTGTTCGTGTTCTTTCGTTTTACTTGCCAATTAGCGTTCTGTAACGCTGTTATCGGTTTGTTTGATGTTTTATTAACGTCAGAAAAGAAGATAATGTTTAATTTATATAACTTACATAGTTTATTTATGAAATTTTGTTTTTGTCTCTTTGCATGAAAATTTGTTTAATTTTCAAACTTCATATCTATTTGCGATATCTGTAATGTCATTATTTAATTACCTAATGAAAAATAGCTTTCCAGCAGTCTATTTATTTTTCTATATAGCAATTCCATTTTTTTTCCAATTCCAATTTCATATTTTCCAATTCCATATTGCAATGGAATTCAAAGATGGAGGAGATGGTGGAGCTGAAGATCGAGCTCAGTGGCGAGCCAACATTGAGGCATAGGCCTCAATGTTGGCTCGCCACTGAGCTGGACATAGGTCCAGCAGTGGAAATAGATAGGCTGATGATGATGATGCAAGTTCAAAGCCTAGGTAAAACATATTTTTTTTATTTAATAAACATTTTCTTAAAATTTGTACCAACTGTAAATATATATACCATAAAGTTATACAGGCTATATTAGGTGGGCAACTAATAAACCTGGGACAATAAAACAAAGTAAAATAATCATTAAATAAATATATTTATTTACAATATTAACAGCAAATGAAATTACTTATTCTGTCGATGTTTACGAAGTTGAAAACATTATTCTATCAGCTCTATTGTGTTCGTTCAACATTTATTTATGAAACATATGTCAATACATCTCGTAACATTAATATTTTACTAACGGAATGTTAACGTGAGATAACACGTCGTCAATATAGACACAGCTTAACCGGAGTAC
This sequence comes from Cabera pusaria, assembly GCA_954871355.1. NCBI lineage: Eukaryota > Metazoa > Arthropoda > Insecta > Lepidoptera > Geometridae > Cabera > Cabera pusaria. The sequence continues at coordinate 21,058,174 of OX940888.1, forward strand.
TTCGTTGAGGGTGGAGCACTCGTCCCGCAAATAATTGTCGATTAATATGACGCACTTCCGCTTAAATAGAGTCTCAACACAAAATATAAAAATACTTGTTTAATGCCCGAAAATTGAAAAGAAGTTGGATTGGATTCTAAGCACTGTTTAATCGACTGTTTTATTTTTTGTTAAAAGACATTATTTGAGTAGTAGGTGTGCGATATCGACATCGGTTATTTTCATGTTAGTATACCATTTATAAAATATTAAAGTTTAATACATCTCGTAACAGCAATCAAACTTTTTACATATAGATACAACTTTATATTGTAAAAATCTTTAATTATAGATTTTATTTTAAATCTTAGAACATTTAGCGTTATTCTATGCGTGTTATCATCAGCCCCCGTTTCACAACCATTCATCAATAGAAGAAATAATAAAATTTTATTCAATCAGTTAAGTGTAAATTTATGTTTAGTTTTGGAATCTTTATTTTAAACGATTGTAAAACTAGGGCACTCATTAATATTTACTAATAACGGATTTATTGGTGGTAATTTCGTGATGCATAACATATTATTATATTTTACAAGTTACGCGTTGAGAGTAACCAGGCGATAGTCCGAGATAATGTTTAATTATTAACTTCTGAGTAACAGTGGAAAGTAATTTAAAAAAAGGCTCATAATATGAGAAAATATTTTCAGATTAGACAATTGTCAAAAAGTTGTGTGTGAATGAAGGTTTAATGAAAAAAAAAACATTTTTAGGTTATCATTATCTATCACCTATAATCAGTCGGCTATCTTTCTGTTAACTATTCCTTTAAATTAACGCTAAAGTGGCAAAAGATATCTTAATATTTTTACTAATAAAAATGCATATTTTTTACCAGTAAATCTATCAACATATTTTAAACTTAAATACCTAAACTTAATTAACCATTGCACCACAGATTAAAATTATAGGGTGTACTCATTATACAAAATGTAAAAAAACAAACATATAGTTTTTTTTATAAGAGTTGATTTTTGTAACAACAATTGTATAAGAAAAACTGGAGTGAAAAACTCGAAACGGCTTGACTTTTTGAGTTTTTACTACAGTTTTTTTCGTGTAATAAATAATGGGCCTGTTTTACCGGTTCATGATAAAGTGTCCGATAGTTATCTGAAATGTATGACGACTTATAAAAGTTTTTTAATTATTTTGCCACCCTATAATTTAATAACTACTACTTTAACTTCCAAAATTATCGCGCAAATACGCAAACGCTTCTGAAAGTAACAACTACATCGATTTCATTACCATAAACAAAACCAACGAAATAATTCTTTGGTAAAAATAAAAAGTAATTAATTAAAGTAAACCATGCAAATAACTTCATACCTTGTATGATAACAATATACGTTTTCTACGTCACATATTATACAACTTCATAACAATGAGATCGATTTTAAATTACAATTTTTAATCAGAGTTTCAATCGTTTTATGACCAGAGTTGGAATTGGAAAAATAGGATCAGAACTCACGTACAATGCGAGGTAATGCAACCAAAAAATATTAGGAAACCAGAATACAATTTTAATTCACAACGACTGTGCAATTTTTCGAAATTAATAATATCATAATTTTTTTTTATTACAATTGACATGGCTGAATCGCAATATTATTAAAATTAAATGGAATTATCACATAAATACTAACATATACAGATTTTACTAACAAAATGGAAATTATTCTAAATTAAACGATTATTATTATTATAAATAAAAATTATGTTAAAATAAGTAGTTACCAATATTCAAAGTTAACTTTTACATTGCATTACCTCTCGAGCTTGGTAAGTATCGACCCTTAACTTTACAAATAAAAAGTTACGAAAGCTTAATTGCTTAGAGCTCACGATATTGGTATATCCATATTATGGATAGCGGGCCGTGTTTCCAATTTATCGTCAAGGTAATTGTGTTAAATGTCAATTAGGGTGCATTTGCATAATATGGCAATACTATTAATTTTTGAGCAACAGGTGTTTTAATATTCTATTGAAATTTTCCGGTGATGGACATATCATGTTTGTTTTTTTAGGTCGACTTTCTGCGGCCTGTCAATATAGGAAAAAAATACATCAAATATTATGTAAATGCAGTGAATCATAGCTTTCTATTGTTTAATTAACAGGGCGTGTCTAAGGCTCGAGTTCACTAGCGTTTATACGTTGTTTAACCAATGGTTAACAAGAATATATTTCAAATTAATAAACCTGTAAAATCTTGCTAATAAAAGCACGGTGTTAATATATGATCGGGTAAAAAAACTAAATAAAAGAACCGACTTCAAATACCGCGCTATTAATTTTCAGTACCAAGTTTTAGGTGTTTATCTGCATATCTTTGGAGATACTTATCAGATCTCGATGAAATGAGTATGGTGTCACCCTTGGGATATCTCCTTTCTAACAAAAAATAATCATCAAAATCGGTTCCTAAACGACGAAGCTATCCGCGAACAAACATAAAAATATAAATATATACGGTCGAATTGAGAAACTTTCTCCTTTTTTTTTAAGTCGGTTAAAAAGTGAACGATGTACATTAATCCGATAAACTCGAGATAGATTTAATTAGCATAATCAACATTAATTAGCCGATTTATACTTAAATGGTGGAGAAGAAAAACACTCAGAAATGTCATTAGTAAAGTATTTCGTATTGGTCATTGGTTAAATTTTAACACGGCAATATATTGGTTAAGCGAGAGACGTGGTAGAAGCGAGCACCTACCCACGCGGTATCTTAACATGTAAACAAGTGCTCAAATCGTATACATAATGGAAATATCGTGTTCTTACAATGCTATCGCGGCTCATCCCGGACACTTTGTAAAGTGGTCCGCCATCCGCGGCCCGCCTCCGCTAAGGCTCCTTTTAGACGCACCACTTGCGAGCCACGCTACAAAAAGTTGATAGATATTTGATCAGATAAATAGCTCTCACATATTTACGTTTATTGGATGAAAATACAGCCACAATAAGTTGATAGACTATTTGTGCAAGGAAAGTTGCTTATTCAATTTTAATTATTTCAAGACATTTAACCTCAAGCGAGTTTTAAATCGTGAAATTTAGGTATTATCACTTTAAATAAGATTTTCTTCTTATTGTCATTTTCCTTAATTTTGTTGAGTAGTGGGATGAAAATGGTACGTCTAAATCCTTTCAACAACACAGATCAGACGAGGCGAAATCACACTATGCATCCAACGTATAGTGCGATACAATTTTCATGGCGGCAGTGAAGTACGCTGCGGATGCACAGGCAGTCAAAATTGCGAACTTCTGTTCTGTTTCACTCACACAAGCTCCCACTTGCTCCTCTCTGCGACCCGTAGAGACCTAGGATTAACTACTGCGCAGCGTCTTGCACCTATATTAACAGCCGCCATTAAGTTTGCATCGTATTATACCCAGATACATCTTCAGATACAAATGTTGTCTAAGCTAATCTCGTCTTCTTTATTTTTTCTAAACCTTAGGCACGACAAAATCGACTAAGAATAGGGCCACATCGCTTCGTCTGTACGTGTCTTAAAAAGTAGATGCAAAGTGTAAATTCCGTTGTAGTTTTGCACTTAGCCGGTTTACATTCTATACATGACCGGGGAACGCCTCGTATCTCTGAGATTCTAGACCAGACCTTATCGAGAACTTATTACAAAAATAAAGCCTTAAGTCGATTCTATAGAGTTATCCGATAATAATGCACAAATACTTTTATTATGTGTTGGGGTTGGGCGAGAACATTTTGTTGAGCAATTTTCTTTATATCATTTTGTGACCTACAATACAATACAAGGAAATTACAAGCTAATTTTACAAATATGTATCTCATCTTTTAAACATTTCTTAATCGCTTATTTGTAGATTTTAGAACGTAACATATGAATTTAAAATTACCATTATTTTAGGGCGTTTCGTGGTAATGTAATGCAATTGTAAACGAACCGATGGTGCCTATCAATGTATAATCAAGTGATTAATATTTTTAAACCTTCCACATTAAGGTACGTTCTAGAATCTCCAAGCAATTTTCGTCTTCCAAGCCTTATCTAGGAGTAGCCTGACATTGTGCATTATCACCGAAGTGCTCAGTACATTAACGTGTAGAGCTGATGGGTCGATGGCGGTGTAGTGACGTGGCTGAGGGTGCCTAATGGCCGGTGGACCGAAGCGCCTCACCAACTCTCAGTGTGGCTTCACCTGTTGAGAAATGTCTGGTTACTTAAACTATAGATTACAAGACTATACTTATATTTCAGATATATCTCACATATTGGATTAGTTCCACAGAATATACCTATTGTATTTAAGAGACCCTTTTTGTCTTACGACTTTTGAAAATTCGCATAAAATATCATTATGCAATAGAAGAAGTTCATTGACCTGTGACAAAATGTATGCTACAGCTAATTTTATTATTGCTTATTTTTGTAGGAGTATTGTGAATTGCAATGATCCGAGTAGTTAGAGAGGCAGTTTTCGAATCCGAATTTGCTTTCAAATGACTGAGAATAACCCTGCTGGAAGAGAAAATTTCAGGCCTAATACATTAAAAATAAACTTAAATGTACTGTACTTCAGGGACACATATGGGTTATATTTAAACACACACACATGCCATTGTTTTTAAAACCCAATATGAAATCTATTTAGGTGCTTAGGTATTATAAAGCGAAAACTTCGGATACTTTTTTCGAATCTAACTGCGCATACCTACAACTGTACAGAAAATAACGTCGACGATCGCATTAGAGGAGTGCCTATGCAATTTTTTATTGTTAAAGTTTATGTGAAGAAGTAGCTCAGAAAGCTAACATTTTTTTACGTGTAACAAATTAATTGATTCCAAATGACCCTAGGTGTATAAGACGTGTTATTGGCATTATGTTATCTTATAAGCCAGCGTTTGATCACTGTCTCGCCTGGTGGTAAGCAATGATGTGGTCGAAGAAAGCAATGTGAACACGCTAGGCTTAGAATACTCTAAAGGTACGGCCAAACCACGGCGTCCTGCGATATGCGAGCGCGATCTCAGTACTTTTCAATTGATTTCTGATTGCTTTTGGTGTCAACCAGTCGGTACAAATACTACTGCGCTATCTGATCGCCACCTAGATCGCGCACGCAGGACGCTGCGGTGTGCTCGTATCTTGACTCTCTTTGATGGTGGTAAGCTACTTTTTGGTAGCAACTCAGGCGGTACGAACACCCGTGCTAGAATTGAAACCGCCAACGGGGTCTCAAGTATCTTTGATCCCTTGATGAATAAGAATCAAAGAATCAAGAATCGAAGCATTTATTCAGTATGTAGGCAGTATAAATATACGCACATATACACGTCAAAATCATAAATCATAACCAATTATCAAGTAAACATAGCAAAAGCAGAATTTAACGCTTTGAATTAGAAAAAAAAAGTAATGAACCATTCAGCTGTCATCCAATCGTTTACGTCAGAATATTTAAAAAAAATTAAAGTAGGTTAAAACCAACCATACATGTAACTGTGTGTTTCAGTACTTCAGACAATTTTTATATAAAAAAAATAAAAAAGTGAAATAGTGAAACACAACATAGAGAAACGCATACCGATCACAGTACATATCATGATCCAAATGGAACTGATAGTCCGTCTGTCAGCTGCATAATATTGTTTAAATAAAAATAAAAATGGCATATAAATAATAAGGAGGTGTTCTCACCGAGGCTGCAAGTCGGCGCGGCACCTGCGGTCATCGTGCGGCGTCACACACGTCGGGGTCAGGCGGGCTGCCGTACCCGCTAGAGGCATCGTCGGCTCCCGCGCAACCGTTGCCGTCCTTGTCTAGCACAGGTCCTGGCGCTCCTGCGCACCCGCTCACACCGCCGACGTAGCCGCCGCCGCTTGGTGACTGTTAACAATAGACATAGCTTAGCATCGGACGATTACTAAAGCTGGAGAGGACATTTGGCAAGGCGAAGTGATGGCAGGTTGAGGAGTATAGTTGACAGAGAGAAAAGAAACGTTTGTCGTTCGGCAACAAGATGCTTTGATGACAAAGAAAAAAATGTGGTTGGTGTCAAGTGCCAGTGTCGATGTACACAAGTTGTTTCCAAGTTAAATAATGTAATTGTTGTACGTAGAATTTGAGGTTGCTTTGGGATACCTAGTTGCGATTTGTGGGTTTGAACTACAATTAAAGATCCATTGCCTCGTGTCTTACTTCCATCAAGCACGAATAGCACGATTCTATATATAGTGGTCAAGTTGCTTATCTTACCAAGTATTATCGTTTCTCGACATAACTAAATAGAATCAGAACTAAATAACTAATTCAAATTCGCCGTTCGATTCGCATGTCAGGCTCCCTACAGTGGACCGTGAGCGCAATCAAAAAGTCGATTAGAAATGTCGCGTGGCTGAGCGGGCCCTCCTCTCGCGCTCATAAAACGAAATAGATTCCCCCACATTCGCATTCCGACAAGCGTTCGTACGAGAAAGATTAATGATCACAAAAGAAACATAATAAAGTGGAGATAGAATCTCCCACTAACAGTGTCCTTGTGGGAGTTATTTACTCTACTGAGTCGACTTTTTCACATGCCCTTTATTTTGGTCTAAGACCTTGGAAAATATACAAAAAAAGGACGATTTTATCTCTGAAACAAGTGAAAATATAGGTTTTACTGTGTAGTTAAATTACAGACATACGACGTATCTTTGATAAACCAATCAAGCACTGATTGTACAGTAAAACAGCAAGAAATTGCAGTTTTCCGGTAACACAATCAGCAAGAGAGTTTAATCGACACGTCGTTTGGGACAGGTTTCTGATCCCACGGACCACTACGTCAGTTTCCGAGGCTCTTTACTGCGTATTAGTTATTCCGTTTCCACGTTCCGTAGTTCTCATAATTAAAGGCCGCATCCTACTAAATAGCTATTACCGTGGACAGAAATTAGATATGTAGAAAGAGGCCAAACGGTTGTGGAAGGACCACGTCAGCTCTTCGGACGGACGAGCTACGTGGTGGTTAGAGCGGCATCCTATTAGATATGCTGTCTGCATAGGGCGGTGGGAACTCGCAACCAGTGCCATTATTAAAGACCGCGCATCAGAAAACGACTATTTCATAAAATAGCTTCTGACCTATGACATAGAACTCATACACTCCCAGTTAAGCACGCTTAGCGATCGGCGCTTGTTCTCTGCCATCGTGTAGATTTAATACGAGTTCTAGGTTAGCGATAAAAACAATGAAATGTTCTGCTAAACTGGAATGGATCCAGATGTGGGTCAATCAATATAAAACTATTCATAGACGAGACAACCCTTTGTTAGCGATTTCATACTCATGGATAATGACAGTGTCTAGACACGTCGGAAATAGCCGGTGATCCTATGGCCCAGTCTTCTATTGTGGGATATCCTATGACAAACTGTATTTCGAAGTCACTTTTAGGTTAATAAGCTTTTATTTTTAACTTACAATGCGATGTGAAATGTATGGTACCATTAAGTTCATCTCATGATGGATCTGGATAGATAATGACTAGAGCACATAGACATTACTGCATATACTATTGTGACAGAACTAGCCAATTTATCCATAAATATGGAGTCTGTGCAAAAAAGAACCGTCATGGCGTTACGATGAACTATTCAAAGGTAAGGAAGAAGGGTACATACCTACCCAGTAGCACATAATGATAAGAGTAGGCACCTACCAAGTATCAAACATTTATAGTCGTTCTAGTAATGACAGCAATGTCGTCAATGCAACAAAATCATTGTAAATTAAAACCACCGACGACCGACGCGACCTCAATTTCTACGACGGTTCTCTTTTTGCACAGACTCTACCTATTACTTTAGACGGTGACTGTTTATTTTTAACCGTCTTCACAAAAATGGAGGAGGTTCTCAACTGATAACTTTAATTTAAAAAAATACAACTAAAATGCGCTATATCAACCTATCTCGCATACTGGTTGGCACCGAACGGCGAACATGCTGGGACAAACAAACAAAAAAAATACACTCAACGAATCGATTGGTCTTTTGAGAATGTTTTGAGAAAGAGATTCGGTACTAAAACCACATAATTATCATCAGAGCTTTAAGTACGTACCTGTAAACCGCTGACCTGCCGCCGGATGTGAGCTAGCCCGCTGGGGTTGGCTGCCATGCTGGCAAACACTAGCCTCTCTTCGTAGTCATACTCGCAGAGTATCTTGTTATCGCACAGGTAGAATCTGTCGCCTACACAGAACCTGAACAAAAATATATTGATGATAAACAGAAGACACTATGTATCATTGAGTCAGAACTTGATATCGAAAGTAAATTTTGTGATAATTTGGACGACGGTTTAAGAGAATTGCGGCACGAGAGTACGTTTCTTTACACATGTGGTTGCGGTGTGTGAATTTGACAAATATCACCAGGCACTCATGTGGCAGTAAAAGTGTTTGTCTGTATGCAATAATATAAATAATGTGTCCAGTCTCATTATTTGGTTCATTCTACATACACATAAGTCTAACTAGTGCCTTATTATTTAGACTTCTGTGATTTTACATTATTAAAACATATCAACAATACTACAAGACGTTTTCAATATTCTTGTTAAAACGTAAGTAGGTAATTAAGACAAAAGACATATAAATAAGACATAGAAAAGAGTCGCATTCTACTATACCAAACATATAAAAACCACCGGCTAATCCAATGATTGTTTGCGCAATCGAAACCTCAAGCCGCAGTTGCACATAAAATAAATCTTTAATGAATTCAATGCTGTCATATGTTTAAATGATCAAGTACCTGTGATTGCACTGTTGACAGGCGAAACACTCCAAATGGTAAACGAAACTCTTGGCTCGCATTACCATTTCGAAGGCGGGGATGACTTTGTTGCACGCCACACAATTGCCAGTGGCACCAAATAACCTGTTAAAAATAATAGGGTTTACTTAAATACCACTTAAAACGCACGCTATATTACTTTTTAACTAAGTTAAGTGGAAGTTTAATGTATAAGAAATAAAGGAACTTGTTCTTGGAAACAGGCTGACTACACCATTATTGCAATTTATGGTGATGTAAGTAGTAGACATGGAAGTCAGTTAGTCTGTTGGTTACCTCTTCATAGTAAGCGGATAGATCGATGATATATGAGTAAATGGGTGCCACAAACTAGACATAGGCTTCCTTACAATTGTGACAGTTCTGAACTAACCTGTCCTGTGCATCAAGAATGGCTGGCCATAGTTTTGATATTATTTATTTTCAATTAATAGAAGGAATACAATGTAAATAAAAGCAAAATACTGACCTAAGATAATCCCTCTTGCAAAGCATGAGGTCTGCTTTATAATAGAGCTTGGAGCCAACTTCTCCGAGGCGGCAGTCGCAGCAGCCGCACTTCAGACAGTCTTCATGCCAGAACCTTTCCATGGCCTTCAGCAGGAACCGCTCTGTGATCACCTTCCCGCATTGTGCACAGAGCCTGGCGCCACCTGTGTTCCCCGTCACACTGGCGTTTAGCCCGTATTTGCTCTCTTCTTGCTGACCTGGAACAAAAGAATAATGATTTCATTTTTTTTTGTTTTTTTTTTATACTTTATAGGCTAACGTTTGACCACTATCTCACCTGTTGGTAAGTGATGATGCGGTCGAAGATGGTAAGTACGCTAGGTCTAGAATGGCTCTTAAGGATAGCTGCCGGAACACATTAGATGTTTGGCGACAGATTTTCCAACTTGAGGCTGGTAGCTGGCCAGGCGGACACTAGATAGTGTCCTACCACCATGCGGGGGTTGTTGATTTCTTAACGATGATTTCCTTCACCGAAGGGCCACTGTGAGAAGCGCACATACATTTTTCGATAGAAAAATCCATTGGTGCACGGCGGTTTGAACTCTGTACCACGGCATCAAAGCCAACCGTTCTCCCGATTACGCCACCGGGCCCCCATTTATAATTCTTAGTACGAATGAATCATTTGCGGTTTGACGCTAAAGTACCCCGGAGACGGTAAATCGTAATTGACAATTTTACGTTATTGATGGACCAATTGATCGTCTACAAAGCAATTGAAGCCATTGTCATTCGCAACTACGTGATTAAAGGCCATAGATGGAAATTTTGATTGAAGCTCATTGACACTCGCGAGTGACGCAAACATAGAACGTCTCGTTATGCAATTGCCAATCGTTCGGTCATTCCCTTGCTAGTCGAATTTGATATCATCGTGCGTCTACCTTGACTACTGTCCAGAGAGCAAACGTGAGCAAGTAATTGACGCGTCGATTGAATCTCCATCATACGCACCTTCAATTGAAACTGTCAATCACGTAGAAATCGTCAATTGCAATTGACCGCCTCTAGGGCAATTAACATACTCATTTGACATATGATTAAGGCGCAACTTATCCAAAACCAAATGGCTTCATTCTATGCATGAGAGTAGATTTATGTTTAAGTATCGTTCTATAATACCGGCCCAAGATTCTCAGTACCTACCGAGGACATATAAATGAAAAAGTACATTCTTCACTGAACATTCGCTGTTGTTAATTATTAAATGTATCATTAATTCGTCAATCTACATAACTACTAAACCACACACAGTAATTATTGGCGTAAATCATCCTATTACATGCAAAAACATATGATTGCAGCATAGTTTCTTGTAATTGACTCATAAAAATTCTACAGAAAATGGCTTAAGATTTTTACGAACTACATATTATAAGGTCTGTAATTCTGTCATTATTAATAATCAATATTGTATCATACGTAATGTTTTGTAAAATTGATAAATGTAAATTGCGATATGTTTTCTTTTAAACTATGTTACTTTAAACTATGGAATAATTGAACTATGGAATCGTCATTATATTTTCACCGTGTTATTAAATTGTAATTATTTTTCTGTAATCTCTGGTATGCACCAAATAAATAAATAAATAAATAAGGGCAGATGGAATATTGAACCAGTAAATTTTAATTAAAAATCATCATCAATTTAATAATGTTCAATTTGCGAAGTGGTGTTTACTTGACTTTTACATGATCAATGAGTAATCATTGACTTTTGAACGTGAACAGTTATTAAGTTTCCTTTTAAAGGTTGCAGTTAATTTGTTACAGTGCACCTTTAAATGAGGTGAATGTTAATTCCCAAAATCATTAAAATAATTTTTCTTTATGTTTTGAGTCACTTTTACAACTAAGGTGGAGCTGGTTTTACAGTAATTGACATTATTAACTACAAATTACACTGTAATTACATCATAATACGGCTTATGTAATTAAGTGTTTGGATACTTAAACGCTATGAAGAAGTTTATTGTATTATCTAAAAAAATAATTTGCAATTTGTGTATAGGTATAAAGTAAAGTTGCTTGTTTTTTGCAAGCTAAAGAGCCGCTTCCTCTTATCGTACTGTGATGAAATGTCATGTGTCGGTTCAGTTCCGATCTATTTTTATGATACACATGAATGATCTGATTTTACAACCAATTAAGCCTTTTAAATGGTCATACTGAATAAGGCCCCAGATTGACGAGGGAACGTCGATATAACAGCCCATTCCAAAGTCGTGGAGCATTTCCAAGTAAGCTACGATATCGCGAATGAATAATTTCATATGTAGTTATGTTAAGTACTGCATAACTTGAATTTTACATTGAGTCCACTTTAATTATATTCAAATCAAAGAACTGAGAACAAGATCACTCGGCAGAACCGTATAATTATCACAATCAACGAACTTATGCAACATATTACATTCATTATTCATGTAAGTATATCCAGATATAGAATAGAAAGGTTTAAATTTAAATTAACCTCTTGGCTCGCAATGGGCATAAGAGGTAATTAATAACGGTAGGTAATTAATTCAGTTGCGTCGTACGGGGCAATTGTTCGTAATACTCCACTCATTATGGTTCTAAGCTTGAATCAATTGTTTTCTTTTCAACTACATAATTGGTTCAATTAATTCGAGTAGATGTTCGACACGCACTCGATGAATGCTGACGTCATTAAGTAGCGCTGTGCGCTCACGCATTCCCAGAAAAACTGGCAACATTGAAGCTGGCTCATTAAATGCATTAACATTAACAGCACCTAATATAAGTTTATAGCGCATTCACGCTCTAAAAGGCTAAACTACGATTCTTATTTCCTTTTATACGATGTCGCGTGAAGACGATTTGTGTGCGTGTTAGAATATCTCCGTCTAATGTATATGTTTAAAATGTAAAACAGTAACTGACTCAGATCATTGAAGAATTGGAAAAACTTTATTGAAATTCTATTGACATTACATGTGCCACTAGCCGTTCTTAAAGAACTCATTGAGTATTGAGCCCTGCATACTGCATATCTATTCTCATTTCAATCGGATAGGTACATTCGAATACGGCGGCGTCATTTTGGATTTTGAATAGGTATTGATTATTCCATAATCCATAAGCTATTTGGTCACGGAAACCATTCCGATTAGAATCACTGATTAGCTATGCAGATTTTCGGCTCGCCTTTCGAAGAATCGAGCAGCTCGAACTTAATAATCAAAGCGTATCTTGGGAGTATCTTTGTCTAAGCAGTGGCATATACTATTCTTTATTCTGTGGTCTGAATGCAGGCTGATTAAGGTGAACTGATAGTAAGCTATTTATGTGCCCCTACCACCAACATTAACGACTAAGCATTTCACTATGACTAAGACCCGTATTATACTACAACAACACTCAAGCATAGATCCTCTCCTGAGCACAAATGAACCGATTTGGTCATGCCTTAATGAATAGATAGATCAACGTCCGAGCATCGTTCTATAATATCAGCTTAATAGGCTAACAAATGACAAAAATCTGAAACTAAACAGATTCAGCACTCAAGTTTTAAAGAGTGCGTAGTTGACATTTAGGTAGGGTACAACGGAAACTATGCTACGAAAGGAGTGAAAAATCACTCAACGTTTATGATACATCCTTTGCGTAAGGAACTGCGTTGAACCACAACAGTAGTACTTATTAGTATAACCACAGTACATTAAATAAAATGTACAATTGTTATATTAGTTAGTTTAGTATTGGTAGGTGGCTCAATAAGCTCGGTGGCATCAATAAAGCAAGCATATCGGCACGTCGCGACGACGCGCAATTGATCGATGCCGATGAGTTATGCCCACCTAGTTGCCCCTACAATTGGACCCCTGATTGGTTTGACGTGCACTGTTATTACCGCGCTTGGAGCAATTGAAACTGATTGTTTACTAAATGAACATCGGCATGTTTTTTCACTGCGACATCGTGGCCTTAAAGACTGGTGAGTTGTAGGAATTTATATGATAGACTTGTATTTTTTAATTATTGAAATATTTATAAATTTGATATATATTATCTTCTATCGTGATTTGATCGATTGAAGTTAAGTGAAGATGCGGGCCGGCCTGTTTTGGCATTAGAATATTGTACGTACTCTGTCCAGAATAACAATAAAAATCCAATAGATATAATATAATAACTGAGGTAGTTACAATGGGTGGTCTTATTGCTAATCGCGAAAACATTAAATACACATGGAATAAATGACTCTTCTACTGATAATAATGGATGGACAGTTTTGACTTACATTAAAATACGGTATTGTGCAATCTAAAGGTACGGACACACCGCAGGGTCCTGCGTGCGCGATCTAGGCGGCGATCAGATAGCGCAGCAGTATTTGTACCGACTGGTTCACACCAAACGCGATCAGAAAACGATTGAAAAGTACAGAGATCGCGCCCGCAGATCGCAGGACGCCACGATGTGGCCGTACCTTTAAGGATTTAAAAACATTTTGAAGAAATCGATAGCTTCAGGCGTCTGAATTAACTCACAGTAGGTACATTTCTCTTCCATTGTGTCTCGAGCTCGACTCATTGTCCCTCGACACTGAGTGGTATTACCTAATCCCTAACGGTGTCTCGCTCTCTGATCCCGCGGCGATGCCACTAATTATGAGTGGCTAGAGATACCCGGAGGTTAAACGTCACCTTTTATTACTATCGGAGCTTTTTGCAGGCTACTAACGACTTAATAAACTGCAGTATAAATGTCTATTATAATAAATTAAACAACGTAGGTATACAGTTTAGTCATTATTAGAGTTACTACATAGTAACGATAAGGAACTCTAATAATTATGTCTGTCTGTCCGTCCGTCTTAATTCTTTGAAGTTGTTATCAACTTCAAAGAATTAAGACGGAAGCACAAAATATTTTGCATAGTTTTATTGTTTAAGTTTAGCTCTCAAAAATAAATATACAAATACCTTTTTAACCGACTTCAAAAAAAGGAGGAGGTTTCTCAATTCGACCGTATATATTTTTTTTATGTTTGTTCGCGGTTAACTTCGTCGTTTGTGAACCGATTTTGATTATAATTTTTTTGTTCGAAAGGAAATATCCCAAGTGTAGTACCGTGGTAATTTTATCGAGATCTGATAAGTATCTCCAGAGATATGGAGATAAACACCACAAAATTGGTACTGAAAATTAATAGCGCGGCAATGAAGTCGGTTCTTTTTTTTTTTAAAACGATATTATAGTAATTTTATTGAACGAAAGCATTTTAGTAAAGTTAAATAATTATACATTATACAATTCTTGCTCTATCTTATACATTGAGTATTTTATTATTAGTTATGTATATGCATGAGAATCACCTGGCTCTCGGTACTTATGTCTGAAATGTTTACAATGTTTACAATGCTTTTCAATAAAACGTAGTGCTTAATAATAATTTTGAAGAGCTCAACTTTCAATTTGATACTTGCAAACACCGATACGAAAGTGAATGGAGGGAGTAATAAAATAAGTAATAAAGAAAACACATAGGTACACCATTTCTCAAAATTTCCACACACATACATGATAGATAAGACGCGTAATTAACACTTCCGTCTACTTTATGATCAAATTTCTTAATAACGTTACGAGAAATTAGCAATCATCAAAGCTACGGAGAAGCAATTAATCTAATTAAATAATATCCGTTAAGCTCAGTCCGTGGTTCCCGCGAAACGTTGAAAACTTGAAAGTCTCGAACGTTAATCAATTCAAAGCGGTTTCCTTAATATTCTCAGAACGTATGCGCATGGTATATAATAACAAAAACGTATGCGATAATAACTTCTACTGATTCAACATATAATAAAACGACTTTATGTTCCGCCTGAGTCCTATTCAGTGTTCTATCGTTCTATTTCGTCATATCTTTATAGCGATACTCTCAATAATCATCTCAATAAATTGTTTAAAAGAACCACCCCGGAAATATACCCTTTACTTACGAAAAAAAAAATCGATTCAGAAGTTTGTAAAATAATTAAGATAGTTTAATGACTATAAAAACCGACTTCCATGCCCCGCAAATAAATTTCAGTAGCAAGTTTGAGACGTTTATCTTCATATCTCTGGAGATACTTATCAAGTCTTGATTAAATTACAATGAGACCATCTCGAAAATATACCCTACCGATTAAAAAAAGAATCATTCGAATCGGTTCACAATTGACGGAGTAATCGCGTATCATACATACGAAAAAAACAAACATACAGACGAATTGAAAACCTCCTTATTTTTGGAAGTCGGTTGAAAATCGCGGACATACAAACATACATACAGGTCGAGAACAGAGCGTTCTTTTTAAAGTGAGCTAAAAAGGTTTATATCAGCGAAAATACTCACAAAGGCAAGCGTGAGTCTGTTGGCGTGTTTTGTCCATTTCGAGCGCTTGCTGTTGAGTTAATGCTGTAATTACGTGCAGGTCTAATAACCCCGTCGCTTAAGTGCATCGATTCACACTGCGCTTGCACTTACTAAACTCATTTTTTTTCTATCTACAGGTATTTACTAGAGAGTATTTACAGTAGGTACATTGGTAGTTATTTTATTTTCAGCGAAGATACGACTAGAACTGCCTGTTGGAATCTTCAATGTAGAATTTTGATGAGATCAGTTTCATTCAAATATCAATTCAAATAACAATACAAAATTCATTCATACATGATACCTATGATGAACCTAACCTATCTATATTGAGTTAGGTTAAGTTTCGAACGAGTCCATTGCTCATCCTCGAGTGTAAACTTACCTCACTCCCGAGGAAGACCGACGGACCTAGGTCCAGAAAATTCGATTAAACTTACGTGAATTACAGCCGGTATATAACATCTATGATATTACTTTTGCTTACTATAGTATCATACATTTTGTACAAACTACGCTCTACGGCTTAGCTCGCGGAATAAGGGGACACCATAAACTTTTTTTTTTATCCGGTCTGTCCACTTGCTACGGGTAAGGGGACAGAGTGAAAATTTTTTGTCCAGTCTATCCACTTGCTCCGAGCAAGGGGACAGCGTGAACTATTTTTGTCCGGTCTGTCCACTTGCTACGAGTAAAGGGACAGCGTGAACTATTTTTGTCCGGTCTGTCCACTTGCTACGAGTAAAGGGACAGCGTGAACTATTTTTTGTGCGGTCTGTCCACTTGCTACGAGTAAGGGGACAGCGTGAACTATTTTTGTCCAGTCTGTCCACTTGCTACGAGTAAATAAGGGGACAGCGTAAACATTCTTTTTCACTTATATGTATGTCCACTTAAGGGGATAGATTAAATGGATAAATAAAAACCGGCCAAGTCTAGTTGAACTCGCCCACCGAGGCTTCCGTAACAACGTTGGTATGTACCAATTAAGCTAGACCTCTACATTGTATCAGCGCTCATATAACTCAGAGGTCTACCTTAATTGGCGTTAACTATGTATGTATGGAGGCTTCCTTTAATTTTCAACTTTTTTTATTTTTTGGATTTTTCCCTTAATTTGTGCTGTAAGACCTTGCTTCTTGCCAAATTTCATGATTCTAGGTCAATGGGAAGTACCCTATAGGTTTTCGACCCAAAACCTATAGCGTACTTCCGGTTGACCTAGAATTGTCAATTTTGGTTAAAAGCAAGATCTTACAGCACAAGTAAAGGAAAAATACCGAAAAATAAAAAATTTTGAAAATTAATGTATTTTTGGTACTAAGAAGTTTTCGAGAAAATCTAAATTTGCCCATATCTTTTTATTGTGTTGATTCAAGACCTTGATTTTTATACACCCAATAGGGACTATAGATTTCAGTATCAAGTATAAATTTCAACTTGCTAGGTCCACCTGTTCCTGAGAAAATCAGTGGTGACACACGGACAGACAGACGGACATACAGACGGACAGACAGACAGACGGACAAGAAAGTGATCTTATAAGGGTTCCTTTTTTTACCTTTTGAGGTACGGAACCCTAAAAATGAACAATCCTCGTTAAACAGTATCATATATCTATTATCTATATTCTTATTTCATTCTAAATATAAAGATACCCATATGACCTTACCAATTTTATACGAAACATAAATAACAAACACAATTACTGATTTTTACAATATAATATTGGTAGAAATGGAGGTACATTCTTTGTCGTATCTCTTAAATCCATAAAAAAAGTATCTTCCTGCCTGTGGCATCTCTTAATTTTCCACTCACAAAGTCAACAAAAGGCGCGATAATAACACACCCGGACATAAATATCGTTTTGGCGTGAGAAGGCCGGTATTATTTTCATTTTATTACCAACGAGTAGACTTTGATAGAGATTTGGCTACCGGTATACCGCATTGGGTGGAAATTGGAATGCGGTATATTTTCGACACAGTCTCTATCGCCGAAATTAAAAGAAACGAGAGAATTCATGTGAAGTATTTGCCGCCATAGACTATGGAAGATTGCACGCTCTTCTGAGCGAGCAAAATGTGGTGTTGATTGTCCTACACCACAGAACAAATTAAGTTTATTTCTGTGTAGTATATTCTTTTTTATACACACTATTTCACAGCTACGGGCCGCTTAAAGAGTCCCAAGAAGCTTAAATTCCAATGGAGATTCCATGTAGGATAAAGTCTTGAAAAGTAGAATAGAAATATGACTTAGACATCATTGTCAAGCATGCTTATTGTCTGCGCAAACAAACATTGGCGCAAAAGCGCGCCTTTCTAAATTTGAATTTCAACGTGCAGAAGTATTTTATGCGAATGTACCTATTTGTATTTTTAGGGTTCCGTACCCAAAGAGTGTCAATGGGGCCCTATTTGGCCAGGGTATTTGAACTATATAATACATATATTTCAACTTTACAAATATTTGTGGCGAGTTGTTAGCATATTGTTCCGTTACCGCTTCCCCTCATTTCACATCAACATTGACTATTCATGGTTCTAGTTGATCACTCTCAAGCCTTGTCCGTCTTAAATGATCGCTGCATTCTCTATATGGGCTAATAGCTAGTTTTTATATTAAATAGTATGTAACTTAATGTATCTTTGAAAGACTTTCCAAGAAAATTGTGGTCATAAACATTATTTACCTTCTCCTCAAAAAAAAGATAAGTACTTACGAATAAATACTTACATGATTAGAGTCTATTCAATAAATAGCTCTAGTTTATACGTTATTAATTAAAGCTATTTTTACCCGACTGCGCGACGCAAAGGAGAGGTAATGTGTTTATCAGTCTATATATGTATGTATGTATGTATGTTTGTTCCTTTGTGGCACACTAGAGACCAAACGCGTGGGCCGATTTTGATAATTGGCACGTCAATAGATTCGCCATGACGTGAGTGTCAAAAACATAAAAAATTGAATTCAGACGCCAAAATTTGGGGTTCAAAAAATTTTTTTTTCAAAACCTATCTAGGGTATAAAATGGAGATTCAAAATATATTTATAACAAATAATTTATGATCGTACAAATTGAAAAAAAAACTATACCATTTAAATTCTTTCTCATCGATACACTCATATAATAAATTATACATTGTTATATGGAATATAGAGACTTAAACAGTCGGGACACATTAATCCCCATTCGTTAAGCCATTAATGTGTCCCGACTGTTAAAGTCTCTACATTCCATATAACAAAGTATAATTTATTTTATGAGTGTATCGACCGAGAAAGAATTTAAATGGTATAGTTTTTTGATATCCCTAAACAGAAGTCTAAACTACTAGACTTACTTGTTTTTTTCTTTTCAGTTCGTTTTTTAACACTTCACTTTTTGCGCAGTCGGGTTTTTTTATATTTTAATTTAATTTTTTATTATTTATGTGTAGGGTTGGCTAAGATGCATAAAAACTTCTATCACAATCGATATCAGTATTATAGAAACGCAATATTATTGTTTATTTAATTACACAATAGCGGTTTTAACTTTCCAAGGAAAGCTATCTTTAGAATTGTCGATCACTATGAAGACATCACGTAAGTACTAGCTGTTACCTATATCTCTTTAGTAACATATAAAAAAAAAAATCTAAACTAGAATTTTTACAAATTAGTCAAATACAAATGTAGATGACGCTCTGAGAAGCCAAATATAGTCGGTGTACAGGTTCAAATATTTAGCATAAGAATAACAAATGAATGACTGACTTTAAAAAGGAGGTAAAGTATATATTCGTACGAGGGTGAATTTTGTTTCGTATACCTCACAATATATAGGTGGTAGGCGGTGTACTTTAACCAATAAAAACATTATTTGCCGAACTATTATATGCAGGTTGATCCAGATGATTTTTTTACGGAGCTGATATATATCTTCAGAGATATGGACCGTCACACCCCCACCAGCAACAGAAACCCTCGCGGGGCATATTAATTAAGTCCTTCCGTACTCTTTTACATATCTACGAAAATACGACTTCTCAAGGTTTCTGTTAATCTTTACACAACCTCTTAATAGTGTTTTCCTTTAACACTGCTTACATTTTATTTTACAAGTTCCGAGTAAACACCATTAAAGCGGGCGCTTATTCATTTTCATTACTAAAGCAAATAATCGCACGTATAATCTAAAGTGCGATACTAATGGATTTGTATAATCATTGTGGTTGCAGCTGTTCTAAATAATCCTGCATGTACATATATTATAGTTATTTAGTTGAAGAGCACCACGGCCAACCTAATTACGCCTACAGTAATTATTTTTAGCTTTGAATAGAGCTTCCCAAATAAAATTAAAATTAACTTGACAATGTCTTTTAATTTCATGGGAGATATTTCAATAATAAAACTAGTTAAGCTACCCTTGCATACATTATCTAAGTATTTCAAAGAAAAGTTTGCCACTGGCTGCAACGAAAACTAAATAATTCGATCCATCTTAAAGCTAGCAATACAAACGTATTGCAGCATATCGCTCTTGCCGACAAAGTAAGCTTAAAATAAGAATGTTTCATGCCCGTTTGCACTAAACTTAAGAATCGTCTTAGCTTGTCAAAATATCACAAAATAAAAGAATCCGGCTAACAAAATTTCAAAATAAAGATAAATATTGAATCATTATATATGCACGATATAGTTTTAGATTTTGATTCCCGATTTTGCTTTATTTGAGATATTTTTAAATCTGAGGCGATTCTTAAGTTTAGTGCAAACGGGCATCAGCCCCCGCGGCTTACGCTTCAGCCTACGCTAGTAAAAAGCTTAGTACGCTACAAAGTAGTTTTATAAGTACAACGAACATGTATCTTTCAAATAACCTACACATTTCTAAAACGTATTATTTATTTAAATTTTAATTACTAATCATGGCCACGATCAATGCAATTAGATCAAAACGTCGAGGAAATTAAAACTATGAGTTTAAATCGCAAAAGCTTAATGTCTAAGTCAAAGCATTTATTCTGTATCTGTATACAATAATAGCACTTACACAAGTCAACACTACATAAATATAGTAATATGACATATCTCACATACTTCGATAATAATATAGAGATTTAATTTAACGCTATACATTTAAAACTAACCATTTGATCCTCATCAAAGTTTACAACGTATTAGTCAGCATTTTGTACTCGTAATGGTAGGTGCCGGCAGCTCCTAGCCTACTAGTTTAGTTTAGTCGCGTCGGTCACTCATTAAACAATGGAGTTGATTGCGCACTCGCGATATCCATTATGCGGGTCGTAATTAGATTGAACCAAATGCGGGTTAGGGTTGCCACTACGTTTAGATAGAATACAAAATTTAACACTAGGTGTTAATGCAGTGCAATATTTTGGGCTCCAATATACTCGTACCATGCAAAGTTATTTACCTAACAGATTGATTTTCTATAGTTATTAGATTGTGTGAAATGTGAATACTGGTACTTGCACGCTAAAAGAAAATATCGTGAAGCCATGAAACCCTTGATCTAGTTGGTTTTTCTCTGTGTTTTAGGTTAACGTGTGAAGAAAAGCTTTAAGCAATTGGAGCCCTATTAGGTTCATTACAAGGCTAATAACAATGTTGTTTGTAAAGGACAACCCTTTTTTAGACCAGCATTAAATCAAATAAATGTGGAAAAAAACAGAGACAGGATGTTGCCCTGAATAGCGATGTTAACTAGTCTGTACACGGTTAATTAGATTAGAATATTCTAAGTATGTTAATTGCATTTGTTACTGCTTTGAACTCATTTTAGTGTTCCGTAGCAAAATATGAATCCCTACCGGTTTCGTCACGTCCTCAGCGCTTCTATTACCGATGGTACCTACATTGTAAAATTTGTGATAATTTAGTTGACAGAAGATTACATTGGTAATTACCCGACTACGAGGGAATTATGAAGTTGACCAGTATTAATGTATACATGTAGGTATGTTCATCTGTTCCGTCATAACTACTTATCATAATTTGACAAATAAGGTATCGTTGGAAACGTCTTGATTGTCCGCTGGTAGTAAATTTCAAGCCTATATCAATTACGGTTCATAAGATCGAGCAAAAAACGTCGAAAAAACACGTTTCTTGTATGGGGATATTTTGATTTTTTACTTTAATTTATTTTTGTATTTTTTGTTAAAGCGTAAAATACTTTGTGAATTTCAAGTATCTACCTATTACGGTTTAGCTTGAGTCGTCTCGTGACCACGATCAATGCAACTTGGTCGAAACGTCGAGTTAAATAAAAATTAATGTTTCAAGCGCGATAAGTCCCGTATTTTAAAGCGAAAGGCGGACAGACGGACGAACGGACAGCGAAGTCTCAGTAATAGGGTTCCGTTGGTACCTATTGGGTACGGATCCCTAAAAAGTAACACTAAGGATCAATAAATGTCAAGTCAATAATTTCAAGTTTACTGTTTTACTCTAACATAATGAAACTGTTAGTAAAAAGAATAATTTTATGTTTATTTTCTCTCTCTATCTATCTATTATCTCTATCTCTATCTATTTATATTCTTCTCAACAAAACATATCTTTCATAAAACTTGTAGTGAAAGCAGTGAATTTATGTCTTCCCTACAATAACAACCCTGTTAACATTCGTTATTAAAAAAGTACGAGACTTTGTCATCAGGGAAGTTAGTTTTTTTTAATTAAAATTATGAAATTGATATTGCTTTTGGTGCGGTGCTCGCTTCCCGACTCAACCTTGTGAAAGTTTAAATTAATTTTTGAATTAAACCTAATAGCAGTGGTAAACGATTTCTAAGAAAAGAGTTTTCAGCAATTAAAATTTTCAATTAGGCAGTTTTAATTAGAAAAACGCTGTATGAGTGAATGTAAACCTCATTTGAGTTTTGCAAGTTTTCCGTATGAAAAACAGGAATATAAAATATTTTTCATATAAAAGTAAACAGCTAGTTCAAAATACATACCTTTTCTAAGAATAAAACCACTTCCATGAAATGTGATATTGCCAATTTATAGTTACCAAACAGTGTTTACGCACGAATGTAATATTGTAGGAGTTTACGAGAAAATTATACAACTTTTCAAATGAAATGTGTACGGTTTAAGTATATAAGTATACCCGTAGAGAAGCTTCCCAAGTATGAAATGAACCGAGATCTGTTGTTTACACAGTGGCCGAGCAGTCCGCCGCTACGACAATCAAACATACACAAGTCGAGACAATCTACGTCATAATTTATTTTCCGAGAGAAAGGCTCCGGCGAAACTTAAGCCTGACATAAGTGGGCAATAAACTTCAGCCAATTTGGAGATTCGCATCTGGAGGCTCTTATTAAAGCCCGAAAGTTAGTCCTTTTCATCCATCACTCGTAATACGTGTGTGAGTTATTGTATGAAAAATTGAAGAATAAATTGAGTCGCTGCAGCAGCGGCGAGACATAAATCCCAACTGAGCCCTCAATATTGTTTTAAAGGGGAAGTGGCCATAAATTTTATCAGGGCGGCCCAGAGCGCAGCCGAGCCGCTCTCCGCACCGAGCTGTCGCCGCAATTTTCCGCCTTTGCTCCTGCATTCGACGCTCATGCGAATTTGCTGTTATTCTAGCCGAAATATAAGCCACAGTGCTTAAGTACGTGACTGACATCACAAGACCTGTATATATTCCCCTTCGAAGCTCACACATAAACCAAATCACAGATGGAAGAAGCGAGCGCCAACTTTCGATACACTTACTTTAAAGCGAAACACCGATCCGATGCAGTAAAAGGATATTCGATTTTCCGTCAAGTCGAATAGCTTAATAGCCGTAACAACGTAAAATACGATTTTGATTACGATAAAGGCTTATGAAATGTCGCGCAGACGGGGAGGTGGGGCTTGTGGAGTTATTGTAATTCATCGGGTTCCGCGATCCGACAATATTGAAGTTCGCTGTCCTATTTGTTCGTACGTAGACATTGTGGAGCACAATAAAAAATCGCTTATTTTTATCAATACGATCTGGGTGTCGGACATTTCGCATAAATGTGATATTGCAATATCGTTGGTCCCCTTTTTAATATCGCGACGGACGCTGGCGGGCGGTTTATGGCGCAACCCTTCCAACGTTTTATTTCGCGACCTGTTTGTCCTAATATTATGAAAAAATTGACGTCAGCAAAACGAAAATGTCGGCTGCTTACATTTTTCTGTGTCATAAAGTTGTATTCTGATTTACTTTTTACTGTACCCTTTAAAAGTGGACCCTTTTGCCCCGCACATGTCTTGCAGTGTAATCAAGACTGAGCTCACATGAAATGGCGATAAAACGTAGAGTACGAGTACGAACCAGGAAGTGATATAACATAGATAAGTCATAATGAGTAAAACCGGCATCGGTTTCAAGTTTCGAGAAAATCATGGAATAGTAGGTACTTACTGGCAGCGTTTTCAGGTTTATGCATGGCCGGTGGGTCGCGAATCATGGCGCTGCCGTCACTCTCGCATCACACCGAGTTTTTCTCTACCTGCAACAAGTGGAAAAACATCTGTAAATCTACTGAACTACATACTTTGTCCTGTATTTCTGCAACTAGTTCAAAAAGTTATGAGGTATTAAGGTTGGGCTTTCGTCATCGTGCCTCATTTTTTACAGAATAGTATAGGGTTTTCTTTTTGATGGAAGACGCATGTGACGGTTCTGTGCTCTTCGCATAATGTAAATTACTTGTCAGAAAATTGTAGACGATAGTGATGGCAACTAATGCGATTTCACATTATTTTCATCAGCATGCGAAATCGTGAGTCTTAGCATGCTAATTGCTATTGCTAAGCTAGTTGCTAATATAACGATTATTGATAAAAATAAACACAAAAATAATGATGTTTTTGTTAATATGCTAATTAAAGAGCGCGTTACACTATGCAGCACGTGCTACACAAATTATTATTTAACAATAACACGCATTCATTCAATATACGACCCTAAATACGAGTTAAATCAAAGATAATAACGAAATCATTGCTGCACTTCATTATTCGCACCACCCTGCTAATAATTTAAACGTTAATTCGTTAATAATAATTAAATAATTCAATCAATATTCGACCTTCATTGCAAGAAAATAAAGATAACATGACTACCTCATTTTTCGCATCGCCTGCTAACCTGCTAATCACGTGAAATGAATTATGAAAGAGATAGGTGGTTTTAGTCACAGAACACTACTACATTTGAACCGTCTGAACAGATGTTAATTCAAACGAACGTTGTGAACCTAATTTTGGCTACAGAAACATTATGAGGAAATAGGTTAGTCAAAAAAAAGTAATGGAATTATTAGAACTCGATATTATTTTCCATACTTAGTTAAAATAGCCCAATAAACGTTGAATCTAGGCTAATGTATGTGTAGAGGAATGTATTCAATTAATTTCTAAATCTGTTAATTACTTGTTTAGTATGAAATTAATGCGAGTTTAGACGTTAATTATCGGAAACGAGATAATATGATTAAATAATTATCGGTGGAATGGAATTGGATTAAATTATAATTAAACTGGTTTCATAACGTAAGGTATATTTAATTTATTTTTATTAACTTTTAATGTTTCTTAATTAATTTCGTTTCATGTCGTTAAACTGATTATTTGCGTTAGATTTATATGTGAATATTCATTTATTTTGTAACAAGGTTATTTTTAGGGTTCCGAACCCAAAGGGTACCAACGGAACCCTATTACTGAGACTCCGCTGTCCGTCTGTCTGTCTGTCTGTATGTCTGTCTGTCTGTCTGTCTGTCTGTCTGTCTGTCCGTCTGTCACCAGGCTGTATCTCATGAACCGTGATAGTTAGACGGTTAAAATTTTCACAGATGATGTATTTCTGTTGCCGCTATAACCACAAATACTAAGAACAGGACAAAGTTAAAAATTAAAGAAAAGTTTAAAAAAAGTTTTTTACGATAGCGCAGCGCCATCTACCTAGCATCAAGGATGGCGCTATCGTCGTTACCTTAATCTGAATCTCGGAAGCGGCTCCAACGATTAAATAAAATTTAGTACACCTACAGGGGATTTCGGGGGCGATAAATCGATCTAGCTAGGAGTCATTTTTAGAAAATTTTGTTTTATTCGTGTTTTCAATAATCAACTTCATTGATAATCAACTTAAAATATGACTCTTACCGACATCTATTGGCGAGTAGAAGTACTGTGTCAGTAAAGCAATTAAGGCCCATTTAGACGGGGAGAGTTTCTCGTACGTTTCCTTACGAGAAACCATACGCTACTATCACAAGCACTAATCGCTATAACACAATCGTATCAAAATGTTTACATACAGGCAAGAACTAAAATCTCGCCTACGATTATGTCATACGAGATTCGCATATGACTTATCGCTAGGCGATAATTGCCTAAGTTTGTTTACACAACAAAAGTATAGTAAGCAGATTCTTG